>JBBEEQ010000016.1:2500000-5000000 GCA_037950945.1 Hypolimnas misippus | reverse complement strand
ACTTTCTTTTTTGTTTTTTAAATTGTGTCATGCTTACATTTTTAATTACACCTTTTTTTAGAAAAATCTTTCCTCTTTTATTTAAAGTAAAGAAAGGTTTGGATTTTAGATTTCAACGAAAATGGCCATTACGATAAGTTAAGTCTTTCCAGCTAGTGGCTTTATATCTGTTTGTAGGTACATATGTATTACTCGCATAAGAACAAAAACGATTACCTGTGGAATATTGAATTTGTTTAAGTTACCTTATTTTACATCTCCCTATTTTGACTAAATATTTAATTCAAAATTTAAAAAGGTAATAAGTATCATAAACACAAGACTTGAGCAGTTTTAAAAATTAAACAGGAGGTTAGCCGTCAACCAGCATTTCTGCCATACGTCAAGGGAATAACGGGCAAAGTTGGAACCATATTGAAGAGTTACTCCATCAAGACCGTATTTACCTCCTTGACAAAAGTCTGTAAATGCTTACGCACGCCGAAGGATGTCATTCCTTTTCAAACGCCGGGTGTATACAAGATAAATTGTAGCTGTGGCACTTCTTATAATGACCAAACTAAACGTACCATAGCGGATAGGGTCAAAGAACCCATAGCGGCGGTGAAAAACAGACAGACAGATAAATCCGGAGTGCCTGACCATCTTTTAAACTCGGGCTGGACTGAGCTTTATGACCCAAAGGTTCTCTCGACGGACAAAAATTATTATTGCCGCTTAGTACGGGAAGCAATTGAAATTAAAAAAACATAAAACCTTCAATCGCGATGACGGATTTAAATTGTCGGCCGCTTGGAACCCGGTGATAAATAAATTTAACAAAAGTGAAGTACCTCGAACAATGTTCGCGCGAACCGATTGTGTTAGTGTAGTGTGCTCCCAGCATTATAATAGCGGTAAAGATAATATTAATATTGTGAGGGTAGGCGACGAAAACTCGCGCACTCGTCGCCGGAGGGCGCGTGGTACACCAGTCAGCTCATGACCACGGCGAATGTAACTTCGTAGAAAGGTCGGGCAATAAAAAGGTATTACTACCATTAGTTATAGCGGTAAGACCCGTTATATTAAATATGAATTAAATGTAAAAATGTGAAAATGTAGGTCACTCCTAAACTCTTTTCTCGCCTATAAAAGTCCTTTATTTCGATATCCCATTTGATATTTAATTTTTTTTTTGACAGCCTGCGTCGTTTTGATTTTGTTTTTAATTTTCTACCCACGGACACTCACGGCATCAAGACGAATCTAATGACATATTATTTATCAAAATCATTCAAGCCGTTGTGTAGTTATGAACGGACATTTAAATAGATAGAATAGATACATACCTCCATTTGAGCTCTATCGCAGTTAGGTAAGAACACAAATCTGTACATATAAAAGACAACCGTAGTAAAGGCAAGACTAATCAATCAACACACATCTTAAACCACTGGACGGATTACGCTCAAAGGCAGATAGTTATTATGACGTAGGCATCCGCTAAGAAAGGATTTTGCAATATTCATCCCCCAAAGTAATGAAAAAGGGCTTTCATATTTGTATGGAGAAATCAAATACGTGTGAAGCCGCGGGCAAAAGAAAGTAAACAATAAAACCAATGCCTGCAGTCGATTACTAATCATATCAAATACTTCCATATATGACTTTGCAAAGATTTAATAAACTTCAACGAGCGATCTGAAGTCGCTCCCACGTGGTTACCGGTCTTTGATGTCAACAAACTTTTCCAATTATCTCGAAGCTAACTTTTGTGGCGTCGAGTAAACTGAGTTAATGTTTGTGCGCTTGTAACCATCCATTGTGAGGATTAAACAGGTATCAGTGATAAATTGTTATTTATTTTAGGTGCTATAATCTTAAAGGTAAACATAGGCGTGTAGGTTTAATTTTGGATTAACTTTAATTGTTTTTAAAAAAAATATTTACAATAAATTGAAAATTAAAAAGAAAACAATGACTTCAACTGTAAGTTGGTGTATGAACTTGTGTCAAGGTCAATATTATTAAACTTTGTAATATAATTTACAATATAATAAATTTTGGTATCGATTAGACCTGTAGAAGTTGTTCAGATTCAACAACTAGAAAACAGCTGATAACTTTCAAACGTCTTCCTAAATTGTAGATAAGAACCATCTTGATGCCATTAGCTTACAAATCAAACAAAAAACCCTCATCGAAATTGGCGTATTCTTCTAGATTTACGATGCAACAAACACACAGATACACGGTCATATATATACACTGAGGCACACAAACGTAAAATTTATAACACTCCTCTTTTGGGTCGGATGTTAAAAAGGGTATATTTTAAATATTTTTTATAACCTTTTCGCCAGCTTGTTTGTAATACTTGTGTTACACATAAATATTATCCTACATCAGTATCGTGTATTAATAAATTACGCTTATTATTTCACCCTCAAAACTCACTGTTGAATATGTATCTAATATCATATCCATCATCATCACCTTTCAACTCGTTAAGGCACTAGGTACAAAAGATGAATAGAGCAACTCTGGAAGTATCATGTTGGTGTAGGTATAATAAATAACTTTAACCATTTAAGTATAAAACACAAACTTAAAACTTATAAAAATCTAAATGTCATGGACTAACTATTAAATATCTTAATGCTAATAAGACTAAGGACAGAATTAAATTTCTAAGTTTTCTTCTCGTAATTAATATAAAACTCTGCATCCTGGTAACATTCAGGAAATGGCACCAGTTACTTGCCATTTCCTCGCGAAAATGCTCTTTAACTATGACTACGACATTGAGCTCAAATTATGACAGCTGAACTCTGTCTGTACCAAAGTGGTTTATTTATAATAAAGCTTGAAATGGTTAAACAAGTAATCGAAGAAATCTTTTTATATAGGTAGCATATTAGTGATAGAAAATAAGTACGGGTTTATTTTAATTTCATAATAAATTAATTTCCAGAATAATATAGGGACAATTTAAATAAACAAAGATCTCGAACGCACTATTTGTATATTTACTTTAACACTGTCATTAGTAAGTCTATATTGCTGGCATTTACTTTCCAAACGTTGCAATCTCATTCAAATCTTCCTACACGTTAACCGATGCATAAAATAGATATCTGATAAACGCTCGACTAGCGTCTCAGATGTGTCCTATATGTTCTCCCCTTTAAGATCTCAAAATCAAATGCTATATACACACTTACAACATATTATTTACGCAGAATTTGAAATTTTATCCTGTGACATATTTTTTTAACATTGCCAGAAATAAACTGTTGAACAAAATTCTTACAATGTACCAGACTAAAAGGCACTTATGGTTATTTAATTAAAATCTTGTTTAAAAAAACCTATTTTGTTGTCACATTATGGCGTCTAATCGGTCAAGTTGATTTTTCCAAATTTTTATGCTTTCTATGACATTCGCTCATTCATGACGAATCAAAAGGCGTGTTATTTACCTAAATCAGCCCACGCGTTCGCATACATAGGCTTATAAATACAGTACTCCCTTTACGTCGCGCAATTTTATATCAAAAACTTCCCAATTCATACGCCGGTTTAAAGTTACAGTGAGTGTGGACTTTACGTACTTTATAGAATCAATTTTAAGTTGCATCCGTCGTGGTCACAAGCTGACAGCCAGCCAGGCAACCAGCCAACTTCGTTGAAACGTCAGGCATTAAAAAGATAAAAAAATAATAAGACTCGTTACATAAAATATGAATAATATAAATCGCGAAAGTTTAAAATACTGTAAAACTATTGTTCCCTTAAGGCTACAGCTTAAAAGTGAGTACGTGCCTTAGTACCGATGCACAGCTTAATTTAACGTATTCTGATCGAATATTGAAGATTGCATTTGATTGCATTTAGCGTAACTTATAGGATTTGACATAGATATCGACTTGTTATAGTCATTTTGACTTAATACAATTTTAATTAAAAATTCTTTGACCGACTTCTAAAAATTAGAAGGCTGTCAATTCGTCGGGGACGATTGTATGTATGTTCACCGTTTGACCCATTTGGTTAATTCTTTCTTTGTTTGAAAGAGTTTGTTTTTATATTTTAAGATTGGTCTCATAGAATTTTTATCAAAATCGGTTCAGTAATTTGGTTTTAAAATACATATAACTGGAATAAGTATGTCATTGAAATAAACGAAATTACGTATTTTACTTTTGAAATCGTTTGGCCTATTTTTAAAAATCTAAATATATAACTCAAAGGTGACTGACTTACGTTCGTGGTTTGAATAACATAGTGATCTATCAACGTACAGCCCAAACCACTGGACGGATGTGGCTGAAATTTGGCATGCAGGTAGATGTTATGACGTAGGCATCCGCTATAAAAGGATTTTGATCAATTTATCTAAAAGAGAATAAAATAGGGGATGGAAGTTTGTATATAACTTTGTCAATTTTAAATTTTGTCATTCATGCGCAGATGAAGTCGCGAGCACTAACTAGTCTTATATCTAATTGATAAAAGTTCCACAGGATATAAACGGAATATATGCGAGAACATCATCATTACCAAATTTTTTATAAAACAGGTGTGTGTTTGTCTGATAAAATACACATAACTTTGCAACTCACGATGTTAAACGAATGAAATTAGGGCGTGTTGGTAAACAAGCCAAAATAAAAGTCACCTTCATTAATCACCTATCTCATGCGTACAATGAAGCCTAACCAAGGTACATTTTCAAACGATAACAAGGATTTTTAAAAAAGGCAAACTGTTGTAAACAGTTATTTTGATTTAAAAACTTAACTACTGAACCTATTTTGATGAAAATTCTATGAAACATATCTGGAAGTATAATTCTTTCAAAGAAAAATTATAGACTAATGACCGATTTAGTGCAATTGGTGAACATACATAAAAAGTCATCGACAAATTGACAACGATGGTGCCTTTTGGAAAGTCAGTTAAAAGACAATTCCGCTTCGAGCACCCTAACTCTTTACCCATTTTCAACAACTGCGTCAATCGACTTGTTGGCTCTCTAGAGAAAAATACTTTGGCACTTTGTTATACTTCGTCCCTAGCTCGTCGTCCAAAATTATCGGCATTTTGCATGTCAAAATTAATGAGCTTATTCATATTTTTACTTAAAAAATACCATTGTCTTTTACTAACAATAGTTAGTAGAGGACACGTTGATATATTCCACAAAGAATAGTTAATTTGTCCTACTAAATTACATGTTCTTATTTACATGTTCATCTGAATATTTGATACTAAAATTTTCAGTTTTTGATATTATATTTTTATTTACTAACGCTTTCTACTTCCTGCCCTGCTCCCACTCTAATCCCTTCAATTTCACCTGAGTCATTGCATCAATTTGTTACTTCATACTTGTTTCCCTTTCAGTAAAATGCTCTCTATATTTCGTCGATAAAACGGGAAAACCCATTCCATATTTTTTCAGAGGCAAATAGTTCTGTTTTAGGTTGTTTTTAGGACCCGAGTGAAAAGAGGCTTTTGTCTTCGGTGGGTACATATGGGTACGTATTACATCACCTATATGTTAAGGTCGTCTGTTAATAATTTAAGAGCATTCTCAGTAACAAAATTGTAATGTTGTAATCCAAATTGTAATCCAAATATTGTAATATTATGAATAGACACCACGTCAGGCTAGGACCACTTTCGGCCGGCTGACGTCGCAACGCAACGTCTATGCAGCCAGATCATCTATATTCTGGTCACCAGACGGTGGAAATTAACGTTACTTTAAATGTATTCGCAGTAAGATATAACCGACAAACATAACTGTCGCTATATACATAGACATACGATCACAGAAATCGCGTGTTGTTATAAACAAGATTGTACTGTGATAATAATTATGAAATTATGTGATGTGTAATGTTAATACTGTAAGGGTAGACAAGGAAAACTCTCGCACTCGCCGCCTGGGGGCGCGCGGTACACCAGTCAGCTCGTGACCACGACGAATGCAACTTCGTCGAAACGTTGGGCAATAAAAAAGGTTACTACCATTAGTTATCCCATTATATAAAATATGAATTAACAAGTTTCTTTTTATATTTATGAAGATTTTCATCAAACTCTATACTATACTAGTTGTGTCCCTTGGTTTCACCCTCGTTAATTTAAAGAAAAAATATATTTATATAATGTTTACCTTTCCTACTTGAATCGGATATTGTACATTATTTCATTGGGTTCAAATTTGTTTTCGCGTAACCCTCTTTTTTATTTATTATTATTAGCGAATCCATCCATATCATATCAGTAGTTTTTGAAAAAATTGCACCCATACAAAACTTACATATACATGCAAACATCCTTAAGCGTTAAATAAAGAACCTCTTTTTTTAAATTAGTTTAAACGGTAGTTCACCAATTAAGTATAGTTATTTATATATAACGTAAGGTACCTAAATCGCTGCTTTTCAAGAATATCGATGCAACTAAAAATGATGTATTTTAGAGAATCGGGTTTTCAAATTTCTTATTAAATTGTTGGTTGATAGTTGCAAAATTTAAACAATCCCTTGATGTTTTAACTTTATTAATTTAAAGAAAATTCATCATCGCTACTCTTTTCATGATAAAGCATCAAAGATTTATGGTCTTTTGACATACTTAGTTCTATTTGTTAGAATTTTGAATTACTACAATATTCTTGCAAGCCAGCGATATGTATTTATAGAGTAATAAAAAATGTAGCTTAACATATTTCCATTAGAAAACAGCCATTCTTTGCGAAATATAAGTTTCATACTGTGGCTGATTTTGTGAAAATGCGGGTTTTTTATACAATGAATTATTGACATAAGAGACACTTCGCTTGTAAATGGGTATCTTGATAGCAATTTATAGCTCAATATAAGCTATTGTAAGTCAAAATTGCTATATGCAAAGTTAACTGACCCGAAAAAATATTATCAAGAATTTTCATCTTGGGTCACATTGATGTTAAACTCCGGTTGAAAGCTACGTTGAAGTTACTTTGTTAACTTTATGCTAAGTAAAATAACAAATTTGTGATCTTGCATTACATAGCAAATCTTATTTGGATGCTGATAAGCAATAATGCGTCAACCCAAAAGTCAAATTCGAAGATATTGATATATTCTGATACTGCGTCTTCTTTTTAACATTATCCAAAAAAATTACAATTCATCTAAACTAAATAAGTGCGGAAATAGTTTTTTAATGTAATGTCTCAAATAATAAAGTGTGATCACACACTTTATTATGTAAATTTTGCATATTATGTAAATATGCAATAATCTCAAATATTCGAAAAACTTTTTACTATACTAATCTGCTTTTAATTAATTATACCGTTTATCAAAACAGAATAGGTAAGATTGTTATATACTTCTCAGAAAAATATATTGAGAATAGTTTTAATTTAGACGTCTTTTTTTTTTTTAAAAAAGTCTGTGGCTTGACAAAATAATAAAATGTTTACAATGCATTACCAAACAAAGTTTCTCTTAAAATAGGACTTACCAGAAAATTGAAGAACCGGGCCATGCCGAAAAGACTGTACAACCTAAGAGACTAACTCAATTTATATGCAAAATCTTTATAAATAGAAGATTTATATGCGAAAACGTTAGTAACGAAGTTGTTGCATCAAATTTTAAGTTCATATTGAGATTCACGAAGTTTAGAATAAATATTTTTTTCAATAATTAAATTTCCCTAAACTGGGCAAAAGCCTCCTCTCCTATTAAGGTGAAGGTTTAGGAGCTTATTAACTTAATCCACCACGCAGCTCAACTACGGTTTGGTATACGGCGGTTGGCGATTTTTGGTGAGGTGAGATTTTTTCGACAAGTGCAGGTTTCCTAACAGTTTTCCTTCACCGTCAAGAAGGACATTAATTGAAATACTAAAGCACTTGAAAATTCAGCTGTGTTAGCTTGAATTCGAACCAGAAATCATCGATTAATATTAATGTGTTTTTTAAATTTGATTATTCAAAATAGCTGAAATAACATTGACAACCAAGTAAAGGAAATTGCGTTTATTGCTTTCTTTTACCCTTTTCCTTTAGGTACTTGTTTTTAATTTAGTCTTGAAGGTGGTTTCTTATTTTTATCCTATTTATTTTGTTAGTATATTATTAGCAGGCAGAATAAATTTTCATGACGGTAGGTTGCTATCGCTATAAAAAGAATACGTCAGCCATTCGGGCACCACTTTGCTGTTGAACTTCAGACTGCGCGGAAGTTCTGCCGGACTATCATTTTGCTAACTTCATTATTTTATTAAAATTAGTCTAGAATGTATGTTGGTCGTGAATTTGTTAAATTAGAATTTTCATCTTGGGTCACATTGATGTTAAACTCCGGTTGAAAGCTACGTTGAAGTTACTTTGTTAACTTTATGCTAAGTAAAATAACAAATTTGTGATCTTGCATAACATAGCAAATCTTATTTGGATGCTGATAAGCAATAATGCGTCAACCCACATAAAGTCAAATTCGAAGATATTGATATATTCTGATACTGCGTCTTCTTTTTAACATTATCCAAAAAAATAACAATTCATCTAAACTAAATAAGTGCGGAAATAGTTTTTTAATGTAATGTCTCAAATAATAAAGTGTGTTTACACACTTTATTATGTAAATTTTGCAATATGCAATAATCTCAAATATTCGAAAAACTTTTTACTATACTAATCTGCTTTTAATTAATTATACCGTTTATCAAAACAGAATAGGTAAGATTGTTATATACTTCTTAGAAAAATATATTGAGAATAGTTTTAATTTAGACGTCTTTTAAAAAAAATCCGTGGCTTGACAAAATAATAAAATGTTTACAATGCATTACCAAACATAAAGTTTCTCTTAAAATAGAACTTACCAGAAAATTGAACAACCGGGCCATGCCGAAAAGACTGTACAACCTAAGAGACTAACTCAATTTATATGCAAAATCTTTATAAATAGAAGATTTATATGCGAAAACGTTAGTAACGAAGTTGTTGCATCAAATTTTAAGTTCATATTGAGATTCACGAAGTTTAGAATAAATAATTTTTTTAATAATTAAATTTCCCTAAACTGGGCAAAAGCCTCCTCTCCTATTAAGGTGAAGGTTTAGGAGCTTATTAACTTAATCCACCACGCAGCTCAACTACGGTTTGGTATACGGCGGTTGGCGATTTTTGGTGAGGTGAGATTTTTTCGACAAGTGCAGGTTTCCTAACAGTTTTCCTTCACCGTCAAGAAGGACATTAATTGAAATACTAAAGCACTTGAAAATTCAGCTGTGTTAGCTTGAATTCGAACCAGAAATCATCGATTAATATTAATGTGTTTTTTAAATTTGATTATTCAAAATAGCTGAAATAACATTGACAACCAAGTAAAGGAAATTGCGTTTATTGCTTTCTTTTACCCTTTTCCTTTAGGTACTTGTTTTTAATTTAGTCTTGAAGGTGGTTTCTTATTTTTATCCTATTTATTTTGTTAGTATATTATTAGCAGGCAGAATAAATTTTCATGACGGTAGGTTGCTATCGCTATAAAAAGAATACGTCAGCCATTCGGGCACCACTTTGCTGTTGAACTTCAGACTGCGCGGAAGTTCTGCCGGACTATCATTTTGCTAACTTCATTATTTTATTAAAATTAGTCTAGAATGTATGTTGGTCGTGAATTTGTTAAATCATTAAATTAAATGATTGGGCCGTGGGTGTGTGAGATGGGGGTCTCACGCATCCGTTTTCATACGGCCCCAAGGAGGACGGCAGAGACGAGCTCCGCCAGTCACGAGC
This sequence comes from Hypolimnas misippus, assembly GCA_037950945.1. NCBI lineage: Eukaryota > Metazoa > Arthropoda > Insecta > Lepidoptera > Nymphalidae > Hypolimnas > Hypolimnas misippus. The sequence continues at coordinate 4,990,207 of JBBEEQ010000016.1, read as the reverse complement.
GGAGCGCCGCACGGGAATGGCAGCGGATGCGCATCCGCATACGATCTCGAGGCCTCTCCATTTCCGTGCTGAGAAAGGCCATCGCAGGGGTTTTAGTGGGTATAAATCGCCACATAACCCGATCTCCCCCCCCCCCCCCAGGAATCGGGTATCTTTTCGAAGATTTCCTCTGCGTGAACAAAAAAAAATGATTACTTTTGTGTTTGTAATATTTTTTTAAGTCTACCTTCATCTTATTTTATAAATATTTCTTATTCTTTCTATTAGCTGAGGTACTAGCGTTATCAAAGCATATCTAAGAAGCGTTACATCGTACCTGTCACGCTGCTATACGGCAAGGATAAGTGCAATTTTCTTGATATTAACATTTCCCAGAAAAACTATAGAAGATTATATATTTGCGGGCAGGAATTTTTAAGATACCGCATTTGTTGACATAAGAAATAATTGTTATTGTATTAGCAAATATATTGAACAACGATTAAAATCCTCTATTTTATTCGAACATATAGAATATTCGTATTAATGCGAAAAAAAAATTCAGTATGTATCAAGCAAAATTTTAAGTGTAAAACCTGTATACGAATCTCTCTTTCTTTCCATAAGATATATTTATCAACGGACTTTGAAAAAGGAGGAGGTTGTGAATTCATAGCGTATATTTTTGTAACGTTTGTTACCTTATAAATTTCGTAATATCTAAACCAATTTTGAAAATTAGTTTTTGTTTGAAACGAATGCTTCCAGATTTTATAATTTTTTTTCAATCTTGGCCCACAAATTTGGTTACACTATAGGCATGTCGTTTAAGTAAACGACATGTTTTGCTTTTGACATTATTTTACAACAATGTTGCATCATGCGATGTGTGTGCATGTTCCTTACGGCAGTACCTATGTACGTGGTTTGTGTTTCGGTAAATTGTCTGACAAATTATGCTTCATTTATGAACAATTTCTTGTAAACAGAATTCCTGTACACTATTAGGAGTAAAATTGTTTCTCTGTTTCTAATTTATCGTTACTTACCGAGAGATTTGAAAGTCTTAGAACTATTGACTCGGAGATAATAAATGGTTCTACGAAGTATTTGTGTTAAACGCTGTTACGGATTAATAATGAACTTTATCTGTTCATTCGAATATCCAGAGAACTTAAATTAATTTATGGCAATTAGAGGCACTACTAGAAACTAGAAGGCCTAAATAAAGTAATGAATGAATGAAGAAATCGAAAAATATTCAACGCAGTCTTTTTTCACTAGCTAGAGAAGAGTTAAGGGATTCAATCACCCCCCTCCTCTAATAAGCATGATATTATCATAATTCTTAGGAAAAAAGAAACTGTCAAACTAATGACCATAAGTTATATTAACCGTTACCATTTTTGTAATTTTTCCAATTTTCAATTTATTTGCAAATATCTTAAATTGAAAACGTAAAGCGTATATCTGAAGATATTTGTTTTTAGCGTGTAATTTTTACGATTAATTCAAAAAGCTCGTTTGTTATTGCTGTGTTGTTTTCGTCTTAGTAAACAATTTAAAATAATTCATTTCTCTTGAATATATTGTATATTCTGATAATATTTATTCGTATAATTACACTTAAAGTGCATACGAACTTATTACTGAATTTATCTGCACCAGACGTGCTGATATAACGTCTAAAGTTTGACCAATCAAACTTTGAACAAGATGCTTTGTTACAAGTTTATGTAATTGAATTTAATAACACGGAATTGCTAACATAAGATTTACAAACTCCTATTTATATATTTTTTAAATTTAGTGATGATAAAGTAACAACCCATAAATGCAAGCCTCCTCTCCTGTTGAGAAGGTTTAGAGTTTTAAAACACCACAATGCTCCATTGCGTCTTGGCGGATGCACAAGTGTCAGAATTTCTCCCAGCTCATGTAGGTTTCCTTACGACGTTTCGTTCACCACCGAGCTCGAAATGAATTTAAGCACTTAAAAATTCAGCGGTGCTAGCCAAAGTTGAAACCCGCAACCGTCGGTTGAAATTGATGTAATCTAACCACTAGCCCATCTCGGCTCGCTAGGTCATTTCATCATCTCATTAGTTATGGTATTTTAAAATTATTATGGATATCATTTAGATCAAATAAAATATATTTTTATATAACAATACTTAATCTATTTTTTAAAATACATCAAATTATCTATACATCTAAACTTCAAACAATATTGTTGTTAGGCACGTGTTTACAGCTATTTCGCAGCTCCGAAATTTTCGTGTTAAATCGATGTCAGTTTTCGTTCGTGTCGATTTAACTTAAACTTAAAGGAAGCTCGTGTAAATAAAATTATCTTTCAGTTTTGTGCCGCGTCGAGAGAAATTGAGTTAATGTTTAGTCTTTAAAATGGCCCGCTACAACCTTAAAAGGGTTCTACATGTATTGTATGTAGTTAGTATAATATCAATAGAAAAGCTACTAAACTATAGTAGAATAGAGAACTAGAATAATTTAAAACAATGAAACCACACAAAAAAAAACAACTGCATAAAAACAAATACTGAATTTGTTTAAAAATTGTTTAAAAATTATATATAGGGTATAATTTTATTAGTTAGTTAACAAACATAATTAATAATTTACAGACATATTGATAAGCTAATTATGTTTTTAAAGGCTTTAAAAATGGTTTTTAGGGATTTATGAATTCGTTTGGCAAGGCCAAAATATGTAGACATCACTTAAGTATACGTTCATTAGATGTTCGGCTTGTCAGCTTTCACTTATATATCACGATAATATCAGCTGGAAAATTACCACTACAGGAATTACTCGTAACTTGGCAAACCTGGAGGTCTCTTAATTGGCTTCGAACTTAAGTTAGCTGAAGCCAAGAAAGTGTGCTCCGGTGGCCTCCCTAGAGTACAAATGGTGATGAGACGAGATAATTGGTGTGGCAGTGAGATGACCATAACATACAACTGCAAATGTGGTGATGAAATAAGATGAGTAGTGAGTTGGTGAGATGGCCATAAGCTAGAGTGTAAATGAGGTGATGAAACGAGATAACCGGTGTAGCAGTGAGATGACCATAACGTAGAGTGTAAATGTGGCGTTGAGATGAGATGAGTGGTGTGATGGTGAGATGACTATAACCTAGAGTGTAAATGTGGTGCAGTCCTGCTAACAATGAGTCATTTAATTTGTGCTGCTTGCCCTATTACTTACACTTTGCATGAGATAATGAACGGTACTGTGTGTGTGTAACACCATGCGAGTAGCTAAATTCTGAGTTGACTCAATTTAATTATGGTTCCATTGACAACCTAAGAAGAAGATTATATCACGATTTAAACATTCACATCTTTAAATCAATAGAATTGAAGTATGGTATACCTTAAACCTACTGCGAATACTTCAAAAGTTAGCTTCTGTCCAGCACTTGTATAAGAATTAGCTAGTTACAATGTTACAGTAACTTCTGTATAATTAGACCATTCGCGTGTGTTTTATTCTGTATGCATTTTATTTATTTCCTTTGAATTTGAGTTTATTCATTTAACATTCTTTATTGCACGACTATTGCATTAAAGGCTTAAGGCTATAAAGGCGTAAGGCTATAAAGGGTTAAAGCTATAAAAGCTTTTCCCAGTCTACATTAACATGTACAAGTTGGATTGTGACTTCGCATTGGGAAAATAATAATAAATGTGTTCCACGACATCTAGGTAAAAGAAAATATTGCGACATTAATGTACTTTTTAACAATATTTTTATTAACTGAAGTATATGTTATTGTAGAAATATTTTTTTTTATACAAAAATAGTAGGTAAACGAATTGGCGATTCATCTGATGTTGTTAAGAGGTTTTTCCCGCCCTTGGACCTTTGCAGTTCTGCAAGGGCTACATGTGTTTTGAGACCTTAAAAAGAAATGAGTGACGAGGGTGAATATGTAGTAAGGATGGGAAAAATTGGAGGAGGGGTTTAGATTTTCGGCTCTCCCACTCACCGTCCGAAACGCAGTTATATTAGCTATTTCATGCCGATTTTATGTGCAAGTATATTACTGCCATTGTCGAAGCAGCCTGTGTAAGAGTTAGTGGGCTACAACTAGATTCTACCACAGTATTCAAATATTAAACATTAATTAATACTAAGGTAGTGGTATACAACATGTAATCTTGACAACGATAGTATATATTAGGCGTACTACTATATCCTCATGCCGTCTACGCTCGACGGCGACGGCGACGACGATAATCGATATGCGGACGTAACTTTTTACACGACTGTGCCACGCAAAGTAGGGGAATGTGTTTATCAATCAATGAATGTATGTGGGTTTGTACGTTTCTGGCATTATTTAGACCAAAAGCGTGGGCCGATTAGATAAATGACACGCCGTTTTAATTGTCGTGACGACGCGAATGTCACAGAAAGCATAAAAATTAAAAAAAAATAAAATTGTACGCCATAATCTGATAAATAAGAAAATGAAAATCGTCGAACTACCTCAAGTGTGGTATCGATATTTAAAAATATTTTTTGTTTTCATATCGTTTTCAATCAGAATTTTAGTTTAGGATCTATAACGATTTAGTTGGCCACTTATAGGCTTTTAGACAGAACTGATATTGATACGGTACTGCTGACCATAAATGGTCCTGTTACGCAGTCGGGGTTATAACTTTTTAAATTAATTAATCTTGTTACAGCAATTTCTTGTCGCTTTTGATATAGCAATTTAAATGAGTTAAATATAAAAAGTCCCTTAGTCAGCTAGTTTGACCAATATGTTCTCATCTTCATAAGCTACGAACGTTAAAGTCATTCGTTGCCTTTTACAAGACATTGACTTAGTATTTAATGTTAGTAATTATTATTACTGCAGTTTGCCTATTTTAATAATAAGAGTTTCATTAATATAAGGAAAACTCCATTTTGCTATTGCAATTTTAAAAGTTTAAAATAAATTTTTATTAAACATCTAAAGTATTTATCACAAAATGTCTCATTTAATTGCTCGAGTGGCCATTAAGCTGACAATTTCAGAAGCTACCCAAGCGAAAATTAAGACAACGATCGAATAGCGTATTTAATTTTATCAAAGAGTCTTAATTACGGAGTGACAGTAAATGAAGCTTGTTTATTTATAATCTATTTGCTATTTCGGACATAAATGTCGTTCTTTTGATAAATTATACCTGTAGAAAAAGTTTTTGAAGAAAAAAAAAATAGCTGGCTCTTGCGATTTCATCTGTGATGTCTCTGATGCCTACGTCATACTATGACTATGCTTTATGCATGCGAAGTCTCAGCCCGATCAGTTAAAAATCGACAAATTTCATACAAACTTTCACTAATTTTTTATCCCCTTGGGGGTTGAATTAATCAAAATCCTTTCTTAGCGGATGTCATAACATCTCTCCGCATGCCAAATTTCAGCCCGATCCGTCCAGTGGTTTGGGCTGTGCGTTGATAGATCACTATGTCAGTCAGTCACCTTTGAATTATAATATTTAGCGAAATAAACTTATCATTACTCCAATTATATTCTATACCAATAGATATATTAAGTTTTAACTACAGACACAATTTGACGTTAAAAATCTGTACCCATTTCCAACAATAACTGGTCAATAAACTTGTTTTTTTTTTATAAAAAGGAGGGGAAAAGAGTAAACAGTGCCACCTAATGTTAAGTGGCTACTATTGCCCATTGTCATCTGCAACAGCAAATATATTGATATTCTCGCCTATCATATGCAATAGCGAGCGTGCTAGCCAACGTCGTCCAAAGTGGTCGGGAAACGCCATGAGGTTTCTGGGTGCTATAATTCATGAGGTATACTTGTATAGTATCATTGTACGTTGTACATTCTACGGTATATGTTGACATAAATTTTATTAAGAAACCACATTTAGTTACAAGGTTTTAACAATTAAAGAAACGTAATTATTTATGTTTGAAAACTACGATAATCTAAATATACGAGTACACATAATAAGTAAGTAGATAATTAAAGTAACCGCTTGTTCCTGCTGTTAGGCAAAGGCCTCTCTTATTAAGGAGAAGGTTTAGAGCTTAATCCACGGAAGTACATATGATAATCATAAAAATAAAGCAAAGTCGAATTAATTACACCATTTATAACTCAAAAGCGGCTAGACTGACTTTTATGGTCTTCCATTTGTTGGATTTTCTCCATCACAAATAGCAGAATAACTAAAACATAGGAAAAATTCATAAAAGAAAATAATTTTAAAGAAAAATTAATTTTCTCATTCATTTTGTACGTAATCTATATCTATACTAATAATAAAATTCTAGCGGGTCGCTGTCTGTACATGGAAGATATATGAAAAAAAATATTATAGGGGGCCTTTACCAACGCAATAGAACCCAAAACAATGATTTTTAGAATTCTTATCTGTTTGTCTGTTTGTCTGTTTATCTGTTTGTCTGTTTGTCTGTTTATCTGTACGTTTGTGCACGCTAATCTCAGAAACGGCTTATCCAATTTAGATGCGATGATTCACTAATATATCGTAGTAAGCTTCACTTAACATTTAGGCTTTGTTTCATGTCAATCGGTCCATAAATAAAAAAGTTATGTCAATTTAAGGAATCACGTTGAACATTTTTTCTGTGCTTTTCACTAAATGCATTAAAGTATATATGGTACTTACATCAAAAAATCCATTTTTAATTTTTTTTTCTGCCAATCTATCTGTCTGTTTGTTCCAACTAATCTCTAAAACGGCTAAACCAATTTTGATGATACTTTCAATCAAAGTTAGCTAATGTTATAAGGATTAACTTAGACTTACTTCTATTTTAGTTTTTTTTTTTTTTTATAAATAAATAAAGAAAGCGTTACGCCACGTTACGTTACGAAAGAAACGAAATTAAAACCAATGAAACAGTGAACAATACCTGATTTCAATGGGAATGATATATATCATAAAAATATAATAATTTTACAAATAATATTATATTTAGGGTAAATTCTTAATTGAACATGACAGGCCGAATTCGAAACTATAAGGAGTAGCGGATGAGAATTCGTGGAACGGGCATTCAATATTATAAGAAAGCATTGAGAATATGTTATACTACTACAATATTGTTACTTCCACAAAATAAATAAATATTAAGATTATTTGAATAGTATTTTGCAGTCATCCTTTCAGATGTAATGTTGTAACGCTAATAGCGGGTACAATCACAGAGTCTAAATGTTTCAAAAAAATGTAGATTTTCAATTCAATTGTCTAAACCTATCTACTATAGATAGCGGAGTAGGTGACGTGAAATTAACAAACAAAAAAAAAAGTAACTTTAAGTTATTCATTTTATAGACTTCCGATTGTATTGTACCACATCGCCCTGCTTCGTTACTTTAGGAGGCGACTAGCATTTTGATGCAGTCTATAAACGAATTGTTCGAAGTAATGTAGATATTTCCTAGACATAACGGGACCCGATGCTTGTACCCTAACCTCATCTACTTACATTTGGTGATAAGCAGTATTAAGTCAAGCCACACCGACATTATTTTGAGAAAATGGCGTCTAAAATGTCAAATGTTTTCTAATATATATATTTTAAGAAGTATATAACCATCTGTCCTGTTCTATTTTGATACAGGGTTTAATGAAATCAAAGCAGATTACATATAATTTTTTTAGTTTAAATGTCTTGAAAATATTTTGGATTCTGTTAGATAGAACACATTACTGCCTATCAGCATCCATTTAGGGCTACATCATATTCTAATTTCAAATTTTCAATTTTGAATGTTGATTATTTCCCTGTAGAATCGATTACATAACTTTAATTTAATGTAAGGATTTAATGTGTATCATTTTCTAAAAAAATACTTTTACTTTAATTTGTTTTTTACTATTACTTTCCAGAAGTTGATTAATACAATTTACACTATCGGGTGGTGCAATCATACAGGATGCGTTATTTTATTAAAAATTTGCGGGTTCGATTCTTGGCTAGAAATAATATAAAAAAATGAATAATGCAGTTTTAGCATCTAAGCCCGGTAAAAAAAAATCTATATAATATACAAGAGAAACTCGGCGGAAAATACTGTTTTACAGACGAAATTTAAAACTGGCACAAAGCACGTTTCAACATTTATTGTTAAAAAACCAATAAGAAATTCTCTACCTGAGTTAGTGCCTTACGATAAATAGAATTAAAAATTTGTATGTTTATTATTAAAGGTAGCTAAAGTTACTCCTTATAACCCGTCCCGATCAACCGATCAAATCAAAATCGGTCCAACCGTTTAACAAATTAGTCGGAGCAAACAGACAAAAAATGAAAAAATGATTTTTTGATGTAAGTACCGTATATACTTATAAATTGACCACGAGACTCTTTAAGTATATTTCGCAATTTCTTATAATTTCATATTTTACCGACCAGCCATGTTAAAAATTCACCTTCTATATTATACAAGGAGAAGGGCGGCGAAGAAGCACTGCTTTACAGTCGATATATATAAAAGACTGGCACAAAGCAGTTTTCTTCTTTATTTATTGTTAAAACCGCGGAAGAATTCTCTACTACATTTAGTGTCTGCTTATAGTTACAACCAGAAAGTCCCCAAATCCAAAGTAAAAAACTCCTTTCTTGAGAAGCACCGCAAACTGCAGCCTTGCTTTGCATGAGACGTACTAATCATTCTGTAATCCACGCGAACGAAGTCACCGGCACAGCTAGTGGCTAATAAATTAACAAAACGTTTATCGATTTTGAGGCCTTATGAAGTACGCCGGGATAACTAGTTATGAATATTTATTGATATTATATCTTCAGGCGTCACTTGCATCGAGAGCATTCGCCTTTAATATAAAATTTTAATGTCAAGCATCAGTGAGTAAAGAGTAGGGAGCAATACCTATAGTGTGCAAACCAGTAATGATATAGTTTGTGAACCCGTGATGAAATGTGTAACGTCAATGTAAAAACAATCAATTCGCAGCAGTAGCCTGCAAAGGCGAATACCAAAAAAATGTAATATAGATTGTTACATTACAGACATATGCATATCGACCTATTCTATACTAATGCTTAAGATCGAACCGTAGATTGTAACAACACATTTTTACATTGCCGATAAAGGTGCATCTTTAGGAACATGAGATACACCTTAATTATTAATACTCAGCTAGTATTGTAATTGTATGTATATTGTATTGTGTATATTATAAAAAAAATTAAATAATTATACTTAAAGATAAATGTATCCGTTGAAATGAGACTTACTTTAGAAAAACACGACAGTGAAGCGATCCACTGAATATTTCATTCGATAATGGGAGCTAACTGTAGAATTCTCAATAGTTCTTGAGTTGTATTTAATGAATTATTAGACTCGTATTTTCTTTACTTATACATTAACTTATTTTTCAAAAAATAATAACATTGAAAAATGAATTATATAAAGATTGTATAATTAACTTATCTTTATTTAAAAAAAATGAATACTACAATTTACTTAACTATAATTTATGTTACCGAACGTTTTAAATGCGTGTCAAATGCATCGGCGCTTGCGCAAATAAAATACCCACATTTGATGCGGACTTTACTAATGACGCTATTCATATTTATATTTGAGTGTCCATTAACGAAATAATTGAATTCAATTGAAGTTTACTTGTGCTTTCTTCATATTTTTAAGTTTCATATTCGAGACAAAATAAAGAAAATGCCATTCCATCATGGTACGTCAAATTGTTCATTGGACGATTCTGGTGACAACACAAAGTTTGAATTCCGCCCAGAACCATTTTGGTCAGACCTACCCATACCTTGGTTCTTAAAAATTGAAGCGCAATTTTCGCTCCACAATATACAAAGCGACATGACGAAATTCAATTATATCGTGTCACTTTTAGATAAAGAAACTGTGGTGGAAGTCGAAGAAACCATCAGAAATCCGCCAGATGATGACATGTACGAGACTCTGAAAAACGACATCATTCAGCGTGTGGTAGCAAAAAATGAAAACAAAATACGAAAACGTCTGATGGCAGAACAAATCGAAGACCGTAAGCCATCGCAGTTTTTACGCCACTTAAAAAATATAGCAGGTACGAACGTACGCGATGACCTCGTCCAATCGATTTGGTTATCTTTATTGCCGAGTAAAATGCAGCCAATTGTGAGCTGCTTGTCATCTTTGCAAGTGAAAACTCTCACTAAAGTAGCTGATCGCCTCTACGAGGTCATACAACCAGTAAAAGAAGCGACAGTTGGTAGAACTTCTTTGGAAACTTTGTTAAAACAAGCTGATGAGTTGAAAAGGAAAATTGAAATCGCGAAAGCGGAAGGGCAATCAAAATCTAACGAACGTTTAAAGGTTAAAGTGATTCAAGAGAATGGTGGGTCGGTACAGAAATGTAATTTGAATAAGCAGAAAGCACCGTGTCGGTATCATACTAAATACGGTGTTAAATTATGTAAATTGCGAAGTGGTGTGTGATTTAGCTGTGAGTAAAATGTTTTGTGGAAAAATGTAAGATTTTTAGAAATGATTGATTAAAAATATTGATTTATGTATTAATTATTAAAGCATGTTGTCGTAAAATACCTTGTTCTGCGCAATGTGGTATTTATTTAAATATTTAAAGTTAAGTTTACTTATTATTTTACTAATTTATTTCATGTTTTATAATTAAAAAAAAAACAGTATTTTTGTGTTTTATTCTTGTTATTAAAATTTAAAAAACAGTGGTTTAACGTAAATAGTAATTGTAATTGTAGTAGACAAGATAAGAACGAAATAAGTATAAAACGATTATTTAAAAAATAAGTGTTTGATTATTTTAATGAGAAACACACATTTATATCAAAACTGACCCACATAGCGCAAATATAAATACATGTCACGTTTAGTTATAACACAATACATAAATTCTTGTTATTTTATTTCTTGAATAATTTTTCAGTCTTAATATTTTCATTTTTTTTCAAACCTCAGCTGGTACTTGATAACGTCACGCGTCAAACATTACGTGATTAATAACAAAGAACATTTCGTTTAATTTTTATTAAAACGTTTTTAAAGTCGCTCATATTTTTTTACACTCCATTTGTTTTCATAACCACGGTATTAAACACTATGTATCGATAAAATATTTTCTATAGAGCTTGACCAAGCGATCAAGAATTATAAGAACATTTCTTTCTTTAAAATCTTACCACAGGATTTTCTACTTTTTCTAGCATTTGAAATGTATAAAGAACAAGATTAACGTGTATGGATTTTTTAATGAAACAAGCAGGCAACGGTAGGAGGCAGGCAAATAATAAAAAATTACCAACAAAATTGATAATTGTAATCGAGTTTGAATTTCACCTTTCAATACTAATTTATGAATGTTAAAGTTAGTAAGTTTAACTGAATTTAATCTTCCTAAATTATATTCATATATTCGTTTAAATGTGTGGTTATCACTACGTAGTTTTAAATAATCTGTGAACATTTAGTATTGGTAAAGAAGCTTAGCGCATTCGTCATACATTCTTACGAGTAGGTCTTTACCAGTAGAAACCCTGCCTAATACACTCTTTATTATACTCTAGACTTAGAAATATAGTTTTCTACGCAAGTTACTTTTAATGCGCCCAATGTTTTTATTTTAGTCTGTCAAAAGTTTGAGACAAAAGTGCTCACCTTCGTATCTTTATTATTTTGTAATTTTTGGTGTTGGTGATGTTTTTATATAAGGTATATTCAGAAACATTAAATAAATATATAGGAATTCAAAAATATTAAATTCAGTTTGTTAATGTTTTTGAAATAAATGTTAAGCCAAAATCGAAAGATCAGAATTACAAGATCCAACGTTTAAATAAAAAAAAATGTTTTTTTTTTATTAAAAAAAGTATAGTTCAGGTTTTTTCCTTTAAATATAGATTCTACGCTAATAAAATCTCAAACACACGCCCAGTTGACACCTCGTAAATGCGTATTAAAAAAAAATCTCCATTAACATGAGCAAAACTGCGAGCAGAAGCTAGTTATAAATACAAGGAGAACAGTTGAAAAACATTTCAACCGCTTCAAGTTCTTAGCAACAACGATCTGATAAAATTGTATTGGACCTCATGAATAACAAAACGTTCCCTTGGACCTTGAACGAGCTATTACTCATTGCTACCCCCAAACTGAAGGTCAGATGGCGATAGCATTTTAAAGAAAGCGATAAGTTAAACACTCGAACAATTTCGATAAATGGCCGCAATTAAAAAGGATTTATGAACGAGACGTCACGAAAGAAAAGGATGTTTGGAAAATTAATTATTTCGAATTATGTGAATAATTGCCTTTGATCTTGATAATTACGTCTATTGGCGATGGATATTGGGTGTAAATGATCATTTATGGTTGTGAAAAAAAAATATAATTACCCTTTCAAGGTCTTCGTAGAGGAGGAACAATGTTTGCAGTACTTTTTTGTCCTTCAAAATAGAATTTAACGTATGGTGTATATATGCAACTTTTACTGATACTTCATAAAAAGACTCCCGAGAACGAAAAACATTAACACGATACCTTTACTATGAGTTGGTGATGATTTGTGTATCCTGCTGATACTGGCTACAGCATCAGACCAAGATTTCAGTTTGTGATGAAAAAGTCTCTAGTCACTATTATAAATAATATATAATTATCATAAGCAGTGCTTTATAATCTTTATTTTGAGGGTTAATCGTCTTAAAACCCTTAAATCCTCCGTCTCTGGTTTGACATTAAAACTTATAGCCCATACGTTTAATAATTGATATTTGGTCGATATTTTTTCAAAGTATGCTATTTGTGGTATATCCTAATAAAACCGGCCAAGCGGGCAACCGTGAGTCGGGTCTGATACTTTTATATACATATACACACGGTGTACGTCTCTGTCTGACGTTTCATACGAATATTCGAATTTCGTAGCCGTCTATATTGTTGACGAATTTTAATACTCGAGGATTTCGGTGTAGCATGCATTGAAATCTAAAAACTACCTCAAGCCCGCCTTCCGAAATTGAGTTTCTTTAAACCCTAGCTGATCCACCGCAAAAGAAACTTACCTACTTATTTACTAGTAATGTAGATGGTCTACATTACTTCTTATAGTTTTGGATGGTATAAGTATATTAATTTTATAATTTAATTATTTTCTTATACAAATACATATATAACTGCCATAATGATATTTTAAAACAAAAAATATATTCTTTATCCACGCCATACATTCAGTTAAATCAGATAAGCTTTGATTTCCTGGGAAGACGTTGCATGTCATCATTAAGGGGTCGCATATATCTTCAGGTGATATCACTCAAAGTTTTACTGTGGTTTTCTAGAAAGCGTATTGTATAAGGGAAAGTCAAAGAGTTTTCGTGACTTCCATAATATTGCGCCCTTCCTTAATATAAAAGAAATCATAGGAGGCATTACAAAAACGCTCCGCCAATGAATAAACTGAAGTCGAGTGGACATGCTTTTTTGAGTTACGGGCAGAAAATAAAAATAATAAATTTAATTAATTACAACTTAGTTCTACTTTAATAAAAACACATGAAGTGGCAGATAGATTAAAAAAAATACATTTAAAATTTATAGTTTTTCGCCTTTTACATATTAGAGCTTAATTCACCACGCTGATCCACTGCGTATTGTCGGAATTTTATATTTTTGAATTTTTTTCAGCACATGCAGGTTTCCTTACGATTTTCCTTCACCACCGAGCTCGAGATGAATTAAGACACAAAATAGCACTTAAAACGCAGTAGTGCTATCCGGGGTTTCAAGCCACGATCATCGATTGAGATCGACGTGTTTCAACCACTAGACCGTCTTTGTGATGTGTTCGGGTCTTATATAGCCATCACAGTCAATTTTTCGCACTGATTTAACTAACTGAAAATATTAAGAAGACTATTTTTATAGCAAATTAAGTGTTCCAACGAATCGCGAACCACAACAAATTCTGGGAAGCCGCAAAAACCTTAGTAGGCAATCATTACAATTCACCCTTGAACAGTCCTGATATTACCTAGTCAAACGTCAAGGTCGCTAGAAAAGGTAATTGCTTTAACTGCCACAGTAATCAACCATAATAAATGGGTTGGGTCTTAAAGCTTTACTTATATGACGGAAGGTGTACAATTTTTCGCATGAAATCGAAATTTCTCGAAGGTTTACAGCAGTGTAATGATATTTTATGATACAGCAATTTTAGAAATAATATTACATAATAAACTTTTATTTATTGGGGGCTAAATGTAGCTGACTGACTTCAGCCCGTATAGGAGATAGATCGGGGCAGTTCCACACTAACACGAAAAATTGGAGTTGCGTTTTGTATTGGTAAGTGACGACGTAATTGTGGATCCTCTGTTACAGTGCTCATGGGCTGTGGAGATCAGTTAGTATCAGGTGAACCGCCTCCTTAACTGTCCGATATTTTCTTACACTAATATTATAAAGAGGAAAGATTTGATTGTTTGTTTGTTTGCATTAAATAGGCTTTTATTTTATTTTTTTTTTTGTGTTGATTAGCCCACCAATTTAGGAAGGTTGTAGGCTATATTAGATCACGCTACGATTCGTAGGAGTAAAGCAGTAACCATAAACACGAGATAAACCGTGAAGGGCAACTAGTCATTAAATAAAACTTGATTTATAATTCAATAAAGATGAAATTCAAATAGAAAAAATTAAATATACTTTACAAACTATTCGACTGATGGTACCAAAACTTGACATTACCCTTTTTAATAAAAGTTATTATCAAAACTTGGTAGATTTATAAGTATTTACAAGTAATTTGCGATACTATAAAAAGCAGAGAAACAAGTTTAATTAAGGATTATTTAGTTAAGCAACAGACTGGTCAACCCATCTCAATGCCTCAGTGACGCCTCATTTTTCACCCAAACTAAAGGAATTTCGATTCAACGGAGAAATGTTACTCGCAATTCCGACACTATTCCACGCTGTCATGATTTTCGATTGTTTTATTTGTAAATTGTACTTCGTGATCTACATTTCATTAAAATGTTTATATAAAATATGTTAAGTAAATAAATATTAAATAAATAACGCATCACACTCAACGGCCCCCATTAAGATCTCATGACCTTGTGTCGGGGGTCCGGAAACACTCACAACACTAACACAAACACCCAGACCACGACAAACATCCGTATGGCCAATACACACAGGGATCGAACCCGCGACCGTTAGCGCTTTAGTCAGTTGCAGACTATTGCGCCAACGCGTCTGTCAAACGTGACCCACGGGCGTAACTATACGTTTCATATTAGATAGTCTGTAAAAGGAGAGTTCGAAGGAGGTGAAAGGGGATCGTTATTATAAAATGTACAAATATAAATAACTAGTTTTTATACGGACATAACGCAAACTGATATTAAGATTCTAAATGCTAACCTCAGTTATTTAGAAATTATACAAATCTTTGGCATTGTTATTCGTTCAATGAACTAAATTTAAATAAATCGTATACTTAGGAGGGGGGGGGGGGCGGACTCCTTTATATACGTCCATGAAGTGCATTTGGCGTAAAAGAAAGTTGAAAGGAAGCTATTAAAACTAAATACTATAACTAACTAAAACTAAGCATCAAATACTTATGTTTGTTAACGCAGGAAAAATCTTCTATGATAGCCGTTTCCTCAGGGCAAATGTGGAGACTACTAACCATTAAAACCTACTGTCTAGCGATCCTCATCTTAAGAGGGCAAAGGTATTCTTGTCCTCCTCCCGGCCCTCGCTGGTGCGTAAAGCAGTTCACCGCCGTCCCAACAGCCGTCCTCATCGGGTCCGTACGAAAACAGATTCAGAATATCCCTATCCTACACACCCATAGCTCGAATATATACCATACTTATATATTCTGCTCAGGGTGTTGCTGGCGCTAAAATGTTTAATCATTACGAACGAATTAATCTTCGCAATTTTGTCTGCATGGTAATTTCCTTCTCCTATTGCTTTACGTTTTATTCTCGCGTCTAAAAGTATAAAATATAAAAAATTGTTTCAGCGATTTACCCGCTAAAAAGTAATAAACAAATAAAGAAACAGAGTTACATGGTACGGAACACCGTATGGGTCCGACTCAGACTTGGCGATTTTATTAATAACGTACGAGTGGGTTGTAAATATGAAACAATTTACATAAAACTCACCAATTTGTTCGGGATGGGTTGGATATTCAAAACAATGGCCGAGAAATGAGATATTCAGCCGGATTCATCCTTACACGAATTAATTTACATCATTTGGCTACATTTTCATTTTCAACCCTTCTTAGTAATTAAGTCAAATAGCTAATACACATACAGAT
Source organism: Hypolimnas misippus (assembly GCA_037950945.1). Lineage (NCBI taxonomy): Eukaryota > Metazoa > Arthropoda > Insecta > Lepidoptera > Nymphalidae > Hypolimnas > Hypolimnas misippus. The sequence continues at coordinate 4,973,833 of JBBEEQ010000016.1, read as the reverse complement.
TCAAAACACAACAAAAGTAAAAAGTGAAATTGGAACTAATCGGAGAAATGAAATAATAAATGAAAATATAGACTAAAGACAAATAAAATTATACTAAGTTGTATTGTAAAAGATGGGACAAAGAGAGAACATCTGTGTACTGTAGCCATAACCATTGTCTTTTTGCGAAAACAATTTTGGTACCTACTTTAAAGTTGCAGCTGTATAAGTGTTTATAAACATTTACGATTTTTTTTTTATCCTAATCGATTCAATTATGCGAAAGTATTGTTATGTGTGCTTGTAACTTAATTACGCTGTAACATCTGCAAGAAGCACTTAAAAACGGTAACATTTATAACAGATTTTCGTTTGACAACCCTATTAGTAATCGTAAGTTATTTAAAATAGTTAAGCTAACAAAATGTTCTAACTAAAGCAGACCCTTTAATCCAATCTACCTAAAAATTTATTCCAATTAATTACCGAGTTTTGCATAGTATCATAAATATTATGCAAAGCTGGTATTACCTTTTGACACTATTCAAGTATGACTATGTCGCAGCAGACATGCAATAAAATACACTATGTACGACAAAAATAGAATTAACTAGCTGTGCCGCGCGGTTTCAATCGTTAATTTGAGGAAAAATTGTAGTTATATACCTAATATTAATGTTGGCCTTCCTTACTTGAGTCGGATATAGTTAATTGTTTAAATGGTTACAATTTTGTTTTCGCGTAACGTATTTATTAAGTAATATAATTAAAATATATTTTTTTTTAAATAAAAGTAGTCTAAGTTACTTATTTTAAGTTTAGCTATATGTGAGTGGAAGTCACACGTCAAAATCGGTAGGGCCATTTCAGAGATTAGTTGGCACAAACAGACAGACCGACAGGCAGATAGAGAAAAATAAAAAAATGTGTTTTTGATATAGGTATACTTTCATATGCATTTAGTTAAAAGCTATTAATTTAAAAATACAAACAGACACTTCACTTTTTTTTTATTTGTATAAATTTACTCGAATTTCTAAATAATATTTTATATAGACTGCGATAAAAATAGCTACATAAATGTCAAAAGTATTTCCATTCTGTTTACACTTTAAAAGGCTTGTGAATGGTGAGATGCGACATTACGGCGAAGCGTGTATTAAATCACACTAAACACAATTTTCCGCGGCGCAGCGCAGAGCAAATATTACACATTATGAACAAGTAAATAGTTTTGCCGAGTTCACCTAGTGGTTACAACACGTTGATCTCATCTGATGATTGCTGGTTAAAACCATGGCTAGCACCGCTGAATTTTCAAGTGCTAAATTAATCTCGTGCTAGCTGTGAAGGAAAACATGCGAGCAAAATAATACATGCATGTGTCCGGAAAAATTCTGACGTATATAATTGTTTACGCGCTTTAATAAGTCCATTTAATTTTAAAGTATGCGTCTCAGGAAGAAAAGGACGCCACGTTACGCTAGGCGCTAGAACCGACGCCAGCGCCGAATAGTTTAAATTACAAAAACTTCGAAAATTATCGTGACACGAGTCGGCTCCGCTCCCGCTAAAAATTGCTAAACCCGTGTTAAAAAGGATAAGAAACCTAAAACAAGTGATAAACCAGTGCAGTGCAGTTTATGTACCATCAGGAACACCGAGAACTGTTAAATGAAGAATTATATAATTTGCAAGCCGCCAAGACCTATGGAGGTAAACTTTTCAATTGTTACGAGACACATTCTAATTTTCCTTTATATCTAAAACACGCCCTCACCCCATACGTTTAACGCACCAATAATTATACTCTATATCCGCCAAGTCACAGTATAGGAGAATGTTAAATTAAGCACTTAACCTTCTCCTTAATGGGAGATTAGGCCTTAGGTCAGTAGTGGGATATTTACAAGATGCTTCAGTACAGTAAATATGTTAGTTATGTACGCTATGATTATGATATGTGATGCAGCAGATAGTCCTAGCCTATAAGCCAGGAGTATCTACTGCATCACATAATATATTCGACGTATGTAATTATTTTTCGACATGGGTAATTTTTTTATAATTAGCTTTATCATCTTATAAAGTCTGAGAGCAAAACTTTTAAGCAGGGCCCCTAGGACACAGTAAAAAATGCTGCCCCTATACCTAAATCATTACCTATGTTAATACAGTAGATAAGGAAGAGTACTGTTTAAAAATAAAGAAAAAAGATTAATAGAGTGTAACTTTTGAATGATAATTCTCTCATACCCCAAATTTGCTGATCAAGAAATTTTGCCGGTCTGGCCACTGGTTCCTAGTGCCCCTTTAGCAAATTAAGCGCTGCTTAAAAGTGTAATTATCGCCTTACACCTGAAAAAATTTAGTGTCAGTGATTTAATTATCGACACGAGACACAACTTACAAATGCAATCGCCTAAAATCTATACTAATATTATAAAGCTGAAAAATTATTTGTGTTAGATAGTTTATTTATTGACGAAGGGTATAACTTATAGGAGCTACAACTTATAAGAGCGAAGCAGTAATCATAAACCGCAAGGGACAGCTAGACAATATAAACATTTTATGTAAGTGTAATTACCTCCTTACTTACAAATTTTTGACCTTAATTCCATTGGATATAGATACAAGGAATATAGTGTTTGGTAAGTTAAGCTGTTACGATATCTGCAGTATTGCGTGGTTGGAAGCGATAGAATTCAAAGATATTGAATATATCCATCGTAGCGGCACGGTCGATTTTATCAGAACTATGATGTAGTTAAAGACGAGTTTATTTTGGTGATTATATTGAAAATATTTTGTTTATGAAAATGGCGGGAATATTAATAGGATGTAAAGTCATCATCAACTATTATGAACATGTCCAGTATAAATACTTTTCAATTCTTTTTTTTTATTTTACTTACAGGAAACCATTTCTCGTAAGATTTGAAACAATGTTTAACTTATAAGCACTATTTGACTAGACATATTTTTGACATGGTTTTATTTCATATTTTCTTATAAGCCACTAAATTTTTATGTATAGCATGCTGTGCCCCACGATTTCACCTACCTTAATTTAAGAAAGAATCTATTAATATTATGTATACCTTTCTTACTTTAATCGGATATTGTGCACTATCTCATTGGTTTTAATCATTTTTTTTTTATTTATTTCTTAAAAAAATGTTTTTTTAAACAAAACTAGCCGAAGATACTCCTTATCACATTAGCTATTTGCGAGAGAAAGTCTCGTCATAATTAGTTCAACCGTTTCAGGTATTAGTCGGAACAAACAGACAGACAGACTAAAATTTTTAAAATATAATTTTGATGTAATTACCGTATATACTTTCATACACATTTAGTGAGAAGCTATTAATTTGATATTACAAACAGACATTTCAATTTCATTTTATTCTTTGGACATATAATTTATTAGTACGTTGTTTAGAAATACATTCATACTATGAAAATCTTGTTAATATATTTGACATATCAGTTTAGCTACTCAAACATGATACAAAGAAAATTATATTTCATATCTTTACAGAAGAAAATATGGTTTACACAATAGTCCTCAAGATTCAAGGACTAAGAGAATAAAAGATATTTTATTTATTATTATTTTATACAGGAATATAATAAATATTTTTTACAAAACAAATTACACCCTGTCAAAGAGACTAAGCCAGAAGTATCTACGCCAAGTAAATGTCAGTTCTTGGAATTATGAAATATGAAGATAATATTATAATTTCGGTATTTAAGCGTGGATAAAATAAAATAGACATGACGAAATAAAAAAATCTATAACCGGGTTGGAAATGGCCTACTGGTAATCGCAGCTTAAAACCTCAGCTAACACTGATGAGTTTTTAAGCAGTAAATTTGTATTTAAATTCATCTCGTGCACGGCGATGTGAGAAAACATGCCTCAGGAGAATTTCTGACACGCATATGTATAGCTCTATATCCGCCCACCCATATTTCAATAGCGCGGTGGATTGAGCTCTTTATTTTCTCTTGCTTCATAAGCTGATTTAAATATCGCTAAGGGGAAGGGTAATGATTTTAGCAGTCGATGTATGTATTTTGTATGTGCAACCGTAGCGCCTAAACTACTTAACCGACATTAATGTCAATAGATTCGTAATAACGGTCCGGGTAATATAAATTTATACATATTTATATATGGATGGGTTATAGTTTTTTAAACTTTATGCCTTGTTAATAACCGACTTTTAAAAAAAGGGAGTAGGTTCTCAATTCGTCGGAGACATTTTTTTTAAACGAATTTACGTATTTTCTTTCGTATTGAAGTCGGTTCACCTTTCTCATTAAAGTCTTTTTTTGGCAGATGAACTTAAAAAGTAATATAAAACCGGTCAAGCGTGAGTCGTTGCCGCCGTGAGCGCCACGGTGCGGAACCTTTAGTGCGCGAGCCTGACTCACGTTTTACCTATTTATTTTCCTTATTTCAAATTAAAATAATTTTATACAAGATTTTCCTAAAAGCAATAAAATGTAATTTGGAAACGTACATTATATATAGGTACGCAATTAGGTTTACATAGAAGTCATTTTCTATCAAATTGAAAACTTCTTATCGTTGATAAATTAAATAGTATCGTCATTAGTTATTCAAGACTCGTGGGTGGCTGTAAGAGTCGTTTATACATCTATAGATATAAAACTCAAATAGAAATACATAGATTATACATAAGCATATTTAGGAATATTCATAAGGATCTAAATGAAGAAAGCTTTGTAAGTCTATCTGTGCTAGGTAGGGAAACCTTAAAATATTTGACTGTAAACAGCATAACGCAACTTTTTCAACCGACCTCAAAGAGAATCAGGTTGTTAGATCTTCGTAATATCTTAACCGATTTTTTAAAAATTCTTAGTTGTATGGACATACTTTCAGATTAATCCTATAGAATTTTTATCAAAATCGGTTTAGCAGTTTAGTTTTAAAATCAAAATAACTGGTATAAGGGTGTCGTCCTCGTAAACGAAATTACGTGTTCTGCTTTTAAAATCGGTTGCTTAAAAAAGTCGCAATTATATATTTCAAACCATCTGATTTGTGTGGTATCTGAAATTAGGTCAAAAATTTTCATAGTAAAATTTACAATAAATATAATAAACAAATCAAAAATCTTTCAATTATATCAAAGATTACATATCAAAATAAAAACAAGTGACCTAGTATACATTTTATTTAATTCAACAACCATTTTAAACTGTTTAAATTCATATATTCTCTCTAAGCACTGAAGATTATGATCAAACCTATGTTAGCTGTTCGCAGAAGTAAAGTTAAATCGTGCCAAGCAAGAATTCGTCACCTATTAAAGGTAACTTTAAAACTTTCATTACGACTTTAAAAGTCATTTTCATTTAATAGTAGAAAGTCAAAGAAAATCATTATTAGAATGTGTACTATTTATTAAATAATTTTACCATTTTTTTTAAATAGACGCTTTACATTTAAAAATCACTCATCATAAACATTATGGTAGCTTATATGCATATTTTAAACTTTCGCGATGTATATTTAATATAACGGGTCTTATCGCGATAACTACAGTCAGTAGTAATATCTTTTTATAGGCCGACGTTTCGACGAAGTTGCATTCGTTGTCGCCACAAGTTGACTCTCTGTTATATTAAATGGATGCTGATAAGCAATAATGTGTCAACCCACAAAAAGTCAAATTTAGAGATATTGATGTATTCTGATAATGTATTTCATACTTAAGATTATACAAAAAAAATTCAAGTCACCGGAATTAAATAAGTACGGAAAAAGTTTCTTAAGCTAATGTTTAGAATATTGAATTACACAGTTTTGCATATCAGCATCCCAATATGAATTATGGTAGCTACCAAAACGGTACTAACATACTTGTGATCAGGGCCGGCCCTAACGAATTCCCTCGGCGCTCTTTTAACCGACTTCCAAAATGGATGAGGTTCTCAATTCGTTGGGTACTTTCTTAAGAATATCCACCAATTATTTGAAAAGTAAGTAATTATTTATATTTATTTGTTTTTAAGTTGTAATATTATTTTTTATAAATATATGATTTTTATTTATTAGAATGAAACAAACGTATATTAAAATTAGCAGTGAAGTTAAGTCTACCCGTTCGGCGCCCCGTAAGCCTGGGCGCCCTGGGTCGCCGCCATATTTATATATAGCCATAGCTATGCTTGTGATCTATACTAAAAAAATTGATCACTTAATTATAACGGTTTCACTCGCATTTATACTTACTGCTGTGTTCCTGTGAGTCGTAGCCTGATATAGCCTATAAACATTTTCAATAAACAGGCTATCCATACACAAAAATTAATTTTCAAATCGGATCTGTAGTTTCAGAGATTACCGGTTACATATAAGCTTACTAACAAACTTTTCCTCTAGATAATATTAGTATAGATAAGGCAGTATCGAACTCGTAGCTAGTTGCACCATTGCGTTACCCAATCGTCTTTGTTTGTAAAAACTGGTATAATAGAACAGCAGGCTAATTACAGTTAGCTGCCGCTATCGCATAACTATACATTTTGATAAGTAGTTTCTGATTTTGGTAACAAAACAAAGCAAGTCAATTGTCAAAATGTATCGCGTTGCGTTAGCAAAAGCTCCGCATAATAACCACCCGGTTTTTATTTGGGGTGAGGACAATATGATTTTATAATGATAAATCGTTGATAGCAATATCACTACCGAAAATCTCATGTTCCAGTAGGTCTTCAAACATTTATACTTTCTACGAGTTTTATTTAAAATCTCAAGTAACAGAACAATATCGTCAAAGATTCAAAAGAACCAACAGTAGCAATGTATCCACCATTTTATAGTTGCTTCTAGAGAAAAATATAACAGACTCCAAACAGAACTGTTACATACATACGTACATACGATAAAAGCAATCGGGTCATTCCCTGTTAGATATGGAATAGTTCCTCAATTTATCTCCGAAGATATTCATCAGATTCTATTATTTTATATACAAAAACCTTCCTTGAAAAATATGCATTTAACGAAAACTTAAACCAAATTGGATCAGTAGTTTTTGAGATAATCGCGATCATATAAATTACATACGTACATCCTTTTTTGTTCAAGAATAAAAACGTAGACACATGACAAATTCATAAAAGTTTACTTACTCGATTTTATTATGGACCTTGATTTGTTAGTGATACATATATTGTTTTATAATATACTTTTATTTACGTTGTAGATCTAATACTACGATCGCCACGATACATATGTAAATGAGAATCGTAGAAAATCACACTTCTAGCGCCTTGAACACTTCATGCAAATGACGATAGCACTAAATAGCTCGATCATGGACATACTTATTCCGTTTAAACGATTTTGAACGCTATTCCTTAAGTTTTAAGGGTAAATTCGCTCGAAACAAATTACTAAACCCTTTCAGTCTTCCATAATATAAAATGTTATCGCATGTTGTAGATAATGGCCTCATATTGGGGTAGTTTAACAAAAAATGTTTTGAGTAAATTATAACGAAGTTTCTTAACCTTTATTTTTTTTCTTGTTGACTCGATGGAATGACTATTTATATTTTAATAATATTTCTTTGTAAATGTTATTGAAAATTGGATAAATATATGGTAGCATCTCCTTTTGAATTCACCTCACAAAATTCCATAAAAATGTCTTTATTTATTATTTCTTTTACAGACCTTTACAGTCTATATCATTCCATACGTATTTGTTTGTTTAATATTTGTACTGTAAAACAAAATCTCTTAGTTCGAAATAAAACATCGATAAAAGAAACAAGAAGCCAATCGAAAGACAATGGAACTCTCAAAAACTTTAAATAAATATCAAAAGATCAATAATTCAGTCGCATTGACCCATATAGGGGAAGATGGAAAGTAACAAAAAGTCCGGAGTCGGAATGCAATGACTCCAATGCTCAGTTTTCAGTCACGCGATTCGTTCGCGTCGTAAGCTTACTGCCAACTATTGTGGAATTACTATCAAATAGAAATGGCAACAATATGTTCATAACATGAAACATAACTATGAAATGAGCGTAATCAAATTCATACTATGGAATTTTTCATAGGAAAAATGTTTTAACAATATCCCTATGAAGAAACTCTCTGATAAATATCTTTCGACCTCTTAATTTTTAAAAGTTAAGCCCTAATAATACAAAATCTTTGTGCCAGTTTTTGGGAACGAATATTTAAGTGGCTACTATTTCGACATTGTCAAAATATTTTCGCCGCTTCTAATAATTCTTAAAACTAACAACCAATTCCGTGGTCGCTATAACGACGAACAGCCCTACTGTTTACGAGCCGAAGTCTGCACGAGAAACAGTAACGCACCACCTTCGAAAGTGAACTACCGCCTCGAATATCAGTGCTATAATTTAACAATAGTTTTCAGTATTAAGAAGATTTTCATTGAATTATGAATATGAAACAGTAGAATCAATAGTTTTAATGACTAGCATTCGTAAGTTTCGAGAGCTATTATTCGTAAGCTTCGAAACGAGACAAAAGTATCGCGAAATATGGAGATGATTTTAGTATTGGTGATATCAATGTTATCGAATACGGTGCTATCGGCTAGGGAGCCGAAACAGATCACATTGGCGAATCAAGGGACAATAGCGGGGATGTACATAACGAGGTTTAGAACAAAGAGGATATCAGCGTATGTTGGGATACCTTACGCTCAGCCTCCAATTGATGCTAGACGATTCACGCCCCCTGAATACACTGATCTTCCGCGATGGGAAGGTGTGAAGAACGCGACAATATACGCGCCGGACTGCATGCAAAGCGATCCGAAGAAAGAAGACGTTCAAAGTCCCCTGAATAAACACGACGAGCTGTTTACTAAATTGCTAGAATCGCAAATGGAGGAACCTCGTCAAAAGGAGTACTCTGAGGACTGTCTTTACCTTAACGTCTACGTGCCAGATGGTATGTTACCTTTAAGTATATATAGGTATAATGTAAGAGTCTTAAAATTGAATGTGACTTTAACACGATTTCTATTTAAGTTATAGTACGTTTTGAAAGTTATCTGTTACAATCTAAGACAGCATTAACGAGTAGGTAAAACTAATTTTAGAATTTAAGCAACAAGTTTATAGCGATATGCAAATTAATTACTTTACTAAGTAAATAAAGGATTTTCTTGTCTTTATTTTTCTTTAACTTCTCTGACGTAAACACCCATACTAAATTTGGGTGGAACCGCCTAATTCAATGTTAGCCTACTTTTTAAAATACACGTGATTTCCTAACATCAGATAAGGAAATTTCGCCGTGTGGTGTTTCGTATCTAGGCTGACCCTCCTTAATTAGAAGGTGATTGGTATAACTATGAATCACATTCTACCTTTTTTTATTAAAATTAATGTTCTTTATTACTTAGACTATGGACAATGGAATAGAATATACATACATGTTCTCCTACATTCTAGTCTACATATATATGTTAATATTTTAAAAGACGAACGTTTCTGATAATAATTTACGTTTTTGTATCAAGAGACAATTAGATTTAATACGATTTGATGCTAAAACCATTATCGTAACGAAAGTAGGTGTAAGCTAAATTATTTCTCGCCAACTACTAACTCCAGATAAGTGTAAATCTAATTTTTTATTAGTAAGAGTTCTCGAACTAGATTTTTATTAATGCCTTAGTTACTTCGATGAAATCTGTGTGTGTGTCAAATGTTGGTGAAACAATGAATCGAATGCCATTAAAAAGTTTACGTTAGCATAAAAAATAATTCCTTTGTGCATATATTGGTTTTGTTAGCATATATCCCGAAACTATATCCATGAAGATCTGTTAATGAGTAGTTACATAGTTAATAAACCCACTGTATATGTTATAATAGAGTTTATTTCCACGAGTTTCTTATATTAGCCAAGTATCGTCGAAATGACTTTTCCAATAATTCATTATGTCTTATTGTTATTGCTATGATTTATTGGATTCTATGTACGAAGAAAACTCTTGTATTTTTATATGAAGAAACATCATTTTTATTTAATGAAAACTTGACAAAAATACATATGGCTTTACTAAATGCTTTTATTAATTCCGACTTCCGAAAAAGAAGAAGGTTCTCAGTTCGTCGGGGACTGTTTTTGGATGTTCACCGATTGTAGACCGATTTTGATTTTTTTTATTTGATGCTGGGATCCTAAATATGTAAATCGAGGGAACTCTTTAAATTTTATAAGAACACCTATATCGATTTCGGTATTTTTGATAGTAACTCGCGCATTTGCTCTTGAAAAGCCACTTTTGATGAAATGGAACTGATAAAGACCATAGATGCCTACCGAAGCTACCCAATAACATGTGTTTCAAGGTTTGCGTTTGGATTACTTTAATTTAATTGTTAAGCAATTGAAGCTCGTCACTAAGTGGAGGTATAGTGGAGCTGGTGCAACACCAGGAGAACTCTTCAACGTAAATAAATGACACACTCAACGGTCCCAAGAATACTGCTAATGTAATATCTATAATCGTGAAGCCGCTAACGTAGGCCATTGTAGAGATTAATGCCTCATTAAGCATCAACAATTTATTGAAAGAAGACATTCATACAGATATAGATGTCGCAGGCAATTAGCTAAATAAGCCGTTCATTTAACAGCCTAGTTTCGTTACTTTACGGCATCGTACAACTAGCGGCCTAAATAATATGCAGTCATATCGTCTATTACAATATTTCATGAACTGGCTGGTTGATGATTACACCATTCAAACAATGTATAGAGTAGATTTAATATATTGACAATCTGTGAAACAGTGTAGTCTGTAGGGAGTGCCAAAGAACTAAAAAATGTACATATAAAAATATGTACATACATATCCACATATATCCTCGAAAACTGAACAAAACTATCCTCATCACTCTGGTAGTAAATTGCCAATAAGTAAATAGAGTTATATTAAAAAATAAGAACAGATCCACATGATACGTCTGCAAAATTTTGGCACAAAGTATGATTCGATTTTCACAAACTGCAAAATGTATCCTGCATTATATGAACTTCAAAGCCATTTAAAATCGCTCAACACTTTTATCGAATCTAGAGTGTTCATGTACGGAATCACACCTACACATATACTTAAATAATAACCAGATTTTTTATTTTCTTAAAAACTCTAATCTTAAGAACTAAAAAGATTAGTTCTTGTAAAGGAAGGTTGATTTAATGAAAAAGATAAATTTATGGGATTTAAAATATATCATAACCTAATTTAAATTACGGAATTAGTGATACTAAGATTGGACCTATTTTGATGCGTTTTGTTTGAAAGCTAATGTTATCGAAATAGTTCTTAGCAATAAGTTATGAAGATCTGTTCTGACGTTTGGGTTAGATTACAAGTTCTTTCATAGTTCTTGAATCGACTCAAAATTTACTTTACTATGAATAATAATAAAAATTGAGTAATCTTGACCTGATTCTACAGCACTATCTGGAATCAATATGATACACCTTACACCAATTTCCAACAGAAATGTCATGTTAAGATTCGTTGAAATAATCCCAAGAAATAGATTGTCAGGTTTTTTTTTTTATTTTCAATTTTATATTATAACGAAGCAATTTATACGTGTATTGCAATTAAATTCTTGAAGTAAACTTAAAATGCCTATCACTATGCGTAAAATAAATTTTGGCTTTATAGAAGGGAAGTTGTGTTATAAAATAATATCAATAATTCTGACGAGGACCGAAATTTAATGCCGACAAAACCGCGTGAAACAACCAGTCTGCTTATATAATCGTTCGACTAATGTTCCTTGGGTACTCGTGCCTTCAAACGTTTTAAGAAATTTTAAGTACCTTTATGTAACGATTATTTGTACTTTATATCAATGATTCTGGCCTTTTTTTACTGAAGCTGTATTCCTTATGTCAGAATTTTGAAAAAATGAATTTGGAATAGGATTTTTTTATCCAAGTCTCGTCACATCATATCAATTTTCTTATACCGAATAAAAAAGTTTATTTTAGTTAGAAAAAAAATGTATCAAATAATAATAAAAATAATTATACACAGGGAAATTCATAAGTAGATACTACATAAAATATACACGGGAGGTTATTTTTGCATAAACAAAGTTTTTTTTTACTTATAATTTATGGAGAACTAATTAGGATAATTCAAAGCGTAAAAGGTAACACAAAAACGCGCCAATTCTTTAAAATGGCTTTACGTTTAAAATTAATTATCCTGCTTCTCTCTTCTTACGTCGTCTATATCGTGCTAGTATCGTTGACATAATTATATCATAAATTATACGAATAAGCGAGTATATGATTATTGTTTGAATATTTATAATTTTAAATGCAATACTAATTTTCAACAATAACAATGAAAACCTTAAAGTTATAAATCAATTTAACATAAAAAAGAACTACTTACTAAGTGTACAAAAACTATAGGACGAATTGCAACGTCTTTAACATATGTATAGTCAAGGGGCCTAATTCCAGCTGATGGATTTAGTCGTGTACTCGCAATTACGCTGTTTATATAGTATAGTTACAACTTTAATATTTTACTATGTCCAAAATTTTATACAAAGAATAGAATTTATGAAACCTGAGAAATAATTTTCCATTGTCCCATAAATTCTGTACGAATATATCACTTTTAGGACTTCGCCGCGTCAAACGTAGAGCCTGATTTATTTTCGAGAATAACTGAAAAGATTAATTTATTCCATTTCGATAGGTGGACTTACAATGACCCCATACATCGTGTGTCATGTATGAGCACGGGATTAAACTTAAAATAAATGATGATATATTAAAAAGTGTATACTAACATTATAAAAAGCAGTTGACGTCATGACCTTCGTTTCAAACTCGTATTATAAATATTATTAATAAATATAATTTCTTAAAAGGCGAGAATTACATATATAAGTTTTACTCTCGTATCTGATATAAAAAAACTATGTAACCTAACTAAGTACCTAGTTGAAATAAAACTATTTTAAACGGATTTAAATCGCGTATATTAATTATTTTTATCATCCCGACGTTTCGAGCACTTCGCAGCGTTCGTGGTCACGGGTAGACGCGATTTAAATTCGTTTAAAATAGTTTTATTTCAATGAGTAATAATCGCGAAGATCTAAGACAACGATAAGTACCTAGTCGTGAAGTTCTTTCAGGTGTAAAGCAATGACAAAAAACTTATGTAAATCTGTATGATAGTCTGAGAGCAAAACTTATATATCTCGCCTAATAAACTAGCTTTTCTCGGTGGTTTCACCGCACTACTTACTCGATGTGAATAAGTTAATAAAGTTTTAGAGCAATTGGATGAAAGATGCGAAACTGCTATAAAACATTATTTCATTATATGTAAGAGTATTAAAATTATTTCAAAGCATAAGCTTGTTTTGACCAAGATGCTTATTTCATTATGTAAAAAGAATTTTAGCAAAAAAATATTTTCGTCGACCCTCTTATATTTAGCGGAAATTAAATCAGCTCCGGTTAATTAATAATTAGGAACAGAGAGGGGAAATAAAAGGTAAACCTCGTTTTTAATAATTTTAAAAGAATTACGAAAATTCTTTAACCTTTCTAATTGCAAAAGTTACAAAAGTGATGTCAATTAACGTCGAGCTGAGCCTATCGTGATATTGAATTAGATTCGTTCGAATGAAACTCTTCACAATTTCATTTACAAATTAAATTGTTAAAAATCTTGATAATAAACAGAGTTCTACATTTTTAGTACCTAGTTACTTTTAATTTGATATGGCCTAGGGGTTAGAACACGTCAATCTTAACCAAGGATCCAGATGTCACTATCCCGGCTAGCATCGCTAAGGTTTCAAGATCATTTCGTGTTCGGAGGTGAAGGAAAATATCGTGAGGAAACTTGCCGATAGAAATTCTCAGATATGTATATTTAGCAAACCACAGTGGAGCAGCGTGGTGGATTAAGTTCTAAAATCCTTGTCCCTAAAGGAGAGGAGGCCTTTGGACTGTTACTTTACTTTCTTTACTATATTTTAGTAACCGTAAATTTTATCAGTTTATTTCAGCAATAATTTCATCACCCTCTAAATACAAAATACAAACACAATAACAGCGCGGGCAAAGCTGCAAGCAAATGCTAGTGCAATATATGTATAAAGCTGAAGAATTTAAGTTTATCAGTTTGTTTGAATGCACAAATAACCGAGTCTACTAACCCTATAAAAAATTGTATTAAAAATCTAAATATTTAGGAGAGTCATCTACTGAATAGAAATAAATGTTTGTTTGTTAGGCTGAATTTAAAAATAAGTTTTAAATGGTCGTCTGTTATTAAATCTACAATACTGTAAGTTAAGCCTCGAACAAAACCTAGTAGGCTATAAAACATCACGCTACGATCCATAGAAGCAGAGCAGTGACCGTAAACGTGGTTGAAATTTCGAGCAGATAGATAAAGATAATAGAACCTTTTCAATCAAATTGTTGTCAGGGCACAAGTGATAATAAATACTAGCTTCCTCTAGCGAATTCGCCCGCGTGGTATTTTGATAACAAGACTTTTTAAATGAAGGAAAACCGACTTCAAAATATGTATTTTCGTTTACTTGAATCAAAAAATTTATTTATCACCATCAATTTAACAAAAGTGAAGTACCTCGAACAATGTTCGCGCGAACAGATTGTGTTAGTGTGGTGTGCTCCTAGCATTATAATAACGGTAAAGACAATATTAATATTGTGAGGGTAGGCGAAGAAAACTCGCGCACTCGTCGCCGGAGGGCGCGCGGTACACCAGTCAGCTCGTGACCACGGCGAATGTAACTTCGTCGAAACGTCGGGCAATAAAAAGGTATTACTACTATTAGTTATCGCGATAAGACCCGTTATATTAAATATGAATAGTATAAATCGCGAAAGTTTAAAATATATAAAATAATTACTAACTCGACTTAGTCGAGCTGGTATAGCTAGCTTGTTCCTTTTCCTCATATTAATTTCATGGATATCGTAGACGAAGTCGCGAGCACCAGCTACTATAATATATTACTGTAAGTTTTCATCAAAATCTGTTCAATAGTACGCGAACGAGGAACAAACACCATCCATCTTCACAAACATTCGCGTTTATAATAATAATAGTAGTAACATTTATTTCAACACAAATTCAACCTAAAGCGTCGGAAACAAGTAGAACAAACATCTTTGTTTGCAAGGTTAGACATCAATCCGAAACTTGTACGCAAACATGTGAACGAGCATTGCATACATCCATTTCATAGCAATTGAATAGAGGAATAGCGATATAAATAGCGGAGTAGTTAAAAGGATTTTTATTTTTAAAATATATTCAGTCAAATATTATATTTACATATCCTATCTAAAAGTGTAATTTTTTTGAAAATGTAACCTAATTATGTGAAACTATCGCAATAATACGCTATATTTTGATACCTAAAGGAAATGTTTTAATACAAAGTATCAGAATCTAGCATTTTGTGATAGTTTAATGTGATTACTTTGAAGAGGCCTAATTGTGTAAAACTGTCGCTATCAAATGATGATGAATGATGTTACATTTTCACGCATAAAATAATATTTGGCGTATAATTTACAAAAAAAAGTTTTGCCATAAAAACGCAGTTTCATAACTAACCTTTACAACCATTAAATAAAGAAAACCATAATAATGTTTTTGTATAAACCAATTCAACTATTTTTACCAAATCACATTATATAAAGTGCTTTCATTAGACTTACGAATGACGAATCTACATATTTTTAATCTTTTACGTCTATTCGTTTTGAGTTATGTATCTGCAAGAAAAAAATAAACTCAATTAAAAATATATACGTACGTAAAAAAATATATTCATGACGCACATGATGATTTACGACTGTACAACATTTATGAGATAGATATAACTAATATACTAAAGTTTAAATATTACGAGTCACTTTTAATATAAGTTTTTTTTAATGTATGGTAATTTGTATGAGTCAGGTAAAGCCTAGGTTTTTATATAACTTCATTAAAAAGTTGTTTATATTTTTAAGTGGCACAAGTAAAATAAAATTAAGTAAGGTGAGCTAAGTCCGGCTGTGACCCACTGACTGCAGCTCGTGTACGGGCTGGCTGTACCGTGGCAGTACCTCGCTCTCACAGAAGGTCGCCGTGAAATTAACTATTATACCTGTCTCATTCGGTAGTAAGAGCGCTGGAAGGCTATCCCCTATAACATCAGGTCCTATCTGCTCGTTTGTCAGCTATTTTTTTATTTAAAAAAATACATAAAAAATACATTTTAGTTCAGTCCAATTATCAGGATTTTTATGTATTTAAGTTTAACAACTATTTAAAAAAAAGTAATAACTTTAATGCAGGAAAGCAAAAAACGAAATTTCGTTTATCCTGTTACTTTGAATTAAAAAACCAATAAAATTCCGTATAATTCCCATTTGAAAT
This sequence comes from Hypolimnas misippus, assembly GCA_037950945.1. Classification (NCBI taxonomy): domain Eukaryota; kingdom Metazoa; phylum Arthropoda; class Insecta; order Lepidoptera; family Nymphalidae; genus Hypolimnas; species Hypolimnas misippus. The sequence continues at coordinate 4,957,335 of JBBEEQ010000016.1, read as the reverse complement.
TAGTTAAAAAGTAATAAAGTTCTAAACTAACAAACATTAAAAGCAAATAAAATTATAATACGTTATGATATTAGTCATAGCTCTTTGGTAAGTAGCATCAATGAAGGGCGCTAGATTCTTCCCATAATAGTTATCTTAATATTAATTAGAATAATTCATCAAAAAAAAATGAATTAAAAAATTCAAGGCCATTTCATAGAGCCCCATCCCTTTACTGTTAGTGGGTATTTTTGTGTATGCTGCTGATTTCATATGATGCTGCAGTTTCCTCCTGGAGACAGTGGGATGACGTACTTTGCAGGAATATTTACGATCAACCATGTTAATTCATGTAACCTAAAAAAATGATTTTCAAAAACTATCAGAGTCAATTTCAGAGCCTTGTTGAGTTTTCCTAAAAATTTTTCAATGCAATGTTTCTCAACTTGAGAATTGGTATCATAGTTCCTTTCAACAAATTTGTCTAGCTCTCATAATTTCAGATTTCTTCCTAGTGAATGAATCACTGTGTATGATGTAATGATTTATATGACTATTTTTCTTTAGGTCACATTTCCAAACAAGGTAGACCTAAAATATTTCTTTTACTTAGATACAAACCTTTATGAAAGAAGGAAAGCCAAGATACTTATTAGGTAGTAGAATATTATTTGTTACAACTTGACGTTGATGACTTCATACCAAGGAATTTAAACAATTTGGGAATTCTGAATCAAAAGCTTATCAAATGTAACATTTCAAATACAATCTCCATTACTACCAAAACCATTATCGCTGCATCAGCAGAAATTTTCAACTTTCGGGAATTGGCAAACTTTCCATATGATTGTTACCAACCAAAACATTAATGACTATTTCGTATATTTTCTTTAATCTAAGCGCAATCGAAGATAATTAAAATTTGAAGGTACTTCGATTCTTTACAATTTTCGAGGTATTTTGATCGTTTAAATTCGATTTTCAATCCGTGACTGGGCGAATTTTAATTAAGGTCATAGAGCCTGTCCCAGTAAATTACGTTTATGCACATCTGATGTTATTTACCACTTCCTACAAGGTAAATGGCCTAAAAAAAATTTTGTAACTCGATATCTTCACCAGATTGTTACAGTCTATTTTTTAACACTTTACGCCTTCAGATTGGATAATTAATTATTATAAATTATTTGAAACCTCCTCAAGAAAGAAAGCAAATTATTTCAATAGAGACTAACCAAATAGTTAAATATTCGTTAATATTTCGTTGTGAAAAATTTGTCTATACTAATATTATAAAGAGGTGAAATTTGTATATAAATTTGTATATAGAGGTAAATTTCTGAAACTGCAGACCTGGGAGCGAAGAAGTAACCATAAATGCGAGCGAAACCGCGACGAGAAGCTAGTTATTATTATGAATATGAAAACAGTATCTTTTCCCCACGATATCGTTCACGCCAAGTTTGATTTAAGCATATAAATTTTGAAACTAGATCGAATTTAAAAAATCCGTTCTTAGCTAATCTCCTACTTATAAACTACCTGCAACTTATCAGTTTTCAAGATTTTATGTTTAGTCAGTGAGTAAATGACTTTTCATTTTTATATAAAGGTATACAATATATAAAAATAGATATTCCTGATACAAGAATGGAACCATTTATTATATAATGTTAGCTAGAAAAATGAACTAAAATCATGCGTAGAAACGAACATTATGCGCAATTTATTCAAATTTCTCGCGGAGCACGCCCCAACCATTTGCACCTAATTTCTTATGATAATGTTAGAACACGTTGATTTGTTTTTATTTTTGTGTTGTTTAAAAGAAGAATTGCTTTTTATATATAATTTATGTAGATTGCAGTTGCTTAGTGCTACTAGTAATAGATTTTACATAATATCAAATTGTGCATTCACGTTTAGTACCCTCACTGATTGACTGTTACATATATTTCTTTGCAAATCAAATTAAAATTTATTTTGAACAACAACATTTTCTAGATTATAATAATTAAATCAATGCACTATTTTCAAATTAAATCACAAAATGGAAAGAAACATTTCAAAGAATATATTATTTATTAATATTTATTATCGTTTTTATGACTACTTTAAACCTAAACTTAAGGAAACATGTTTCTAATGGTCGGATTACGTGTTAAACTGTCGCTTAGTGCAAAACCACGTAACTAGCTTTTACAATAAGTTCCATCTTTGAGTCTATGTTAAATTTCATTATTGATAAAAACGAACTAGCCAAAAGTTATATAAATGATTTTTATAAAATTAATACTTAAATTAAATTTTCACGTATCATCGGTGCCAAACACTTCGTAATGGAAAGCACTTGGCCTAATGAAATGGGCTTGTTTTTATTAATAACGTAATTTAATATTTGGTTGAAATTTAGACTTTATAGGAAAAACTAGATACGTAGTTTTGAAGTATCCCCGACAAAGTCGAGTTTATTGTTTTCTTAACAATACCTAATAATATTACGCTTAAGAAATTAGCAATAATTCGAATAAGGCAATTAGCAACGATTTTATTTTTTCTGAACATTTGACAAATTCGACATAAGTTCCATTTTTCGTTAAATAAATAATTAATAATCTCTTCTGCAAGCATAAGGTTATACTCGTATGATGTATACGCTCGAATAGGGTACCATTTGTGTTTAATCTACGCTAAAATTGACTAGTGTATAGGATATATGATTAATTAGCAGTTACGGTTTGCAATATATGCTTCATATGACCACGTGAAAGGGTTACCGCATTACGCCTTGATGACTCGAGAGATTATACATAATAATATATTAATGCATATTATTACCGATTCAAATGTAATTTTGGAATTTAAATGAAACGCAAGAGTTATTTATACGTTAAACATACATCGAAATTGGCTAAGTTATGTAATAATATGTTCTTTTATGTCACTTTTTTTCTTATTTCTAACATTTTAATAATTAAGTACATATTTATAATATAAATAATGTCGTTATCAAGTAAACAGCATGCTAGGAAATTACGTTGAACTATTACTATCATAAAATGCTACATTCTGAAATTTGACTTCTGATTTTTGTCCTAAAACGCTTTCTTTAACTTTGTTTAAATGATGGTAAATTTTGTGAATAATTCCCCATATTAAAAGTTATTTTAAAAAATAAAGGATTTGAAAAAATCCTCATGTAAACTAGTCTTTTGGAATTGTAAGCCAATTTTTGCTATTTGTAAGCCCGCGAGCAATATTCACTGATTCATTTTAAATCCTATGAAACAAACAGCAAACGCCTGCGGGGAAATAAACACTGTATTCGTTGTTTTGTAATATTTCTTTTTGTAACGAATTATTTTTAATTTAGATTTCAATTGTTAGTCGACTTCCAAAATAGAAGGAGGTTCTCAATTCGTTGTGTAAAATAAAAAGTTTTTATTTTACACAACGAATTACAAAAAAATAAACCGACTACCACTAAATAACACGTAAAAGGTTTTACTTAGCGCCAACTTCGTATGTTTTACTTGGCGCCAACTTCGAATGTTTTACTTGGCGCCAACTTCGAATGTTTTACTTGGCGCCAACTTCGAATGTTTTACTTGGCGCTAACTTCGAATGTTTTACTTGGCGCCAACTTCGAATGTTTTACTTGGCGCCAACTTCGAATGTTTTACTTGGCGCCAACTTCGAATGTTTTACTTGGCGCCAACTTCGAATGTTTTACTTGGCGCCAACTTCGAATGTTTTACTTGGCGCCAACTTCGAATGTTTTACTTGGCGCCAACTTCGAATGTTTTACTTGGCGCCAACTTCAAATGTTTTACTTGGCGCCAACTTCGAATGTTTTACTTGGCGCCAACTTCAAATGTTTTACTTGGCGCCAACTTCGAATGTTTTACATGGCACCAACTTCAAAATGTTGTAGAAAATATTTTTTTGCATTTGTATTTATTAAATTCGGTTTTAAAATCGATTTTTTGTAATTATGTTTATTTTTTATTAACGATCGTTACTAAATAAAATATATAAAAGGTCTATCGAATGCAAAAATAATTTTCCAAATTGAATTAGTAGTTTCAGAGATTCCTCGTAAAGACAAACTTACAAACAAATTTTACCTTTTTATAATATTAGTATAGAAGTAAAAAAACTTTTTAGCCAAGTTGAACGAATTTTAGTAGGGGAAAATTGTATGGGTTCGCGTCACCGTCAAGATAATGTGAAAGGGGCCGCGAACGGGTATTAAGGATTTTAATATTTATTATTTCACTATTTTTTTCTATTTCACTGCGGACACTTCTTGTGTGTCGTGCCTCTCGCCGAAAAGTTGTGTTTTTTTTTTGTAAATTTGTAATTATATCTTACTAACGGAACTCCGTGGTTTCACTCGCATATAACTTATGTTAAGTTTACTTTCAAAACTTCCAACCCCCGTTTTACCCCCTTATGGGTCGAATTTTGCGAAATCCCGTCTCAGTGAGCACTTACGCCCTAAAAGGAACTTCATACACAATTTGGTTTTTTTTTTTTTAAAGGACTCACAAATCTACATCCCGTATCAGCTCACAACTATATTATAAAGAGGTAAAATTTATTTGTATATTTGGACGCTGATATGCAATACTGTGTCAAGCCACACGGACTTCATTTTGAGAAAATGGCGTCTGAAGATGTCAAATCCATTTTCAACAAATTTGTTTGAAGAAGTATATATCCATCTTTTCTTTTATTTTTTGATAAAAGGTATAATTAATTAAATTCAGACTTATATATTTAATGTATTATCTAATAAAAAGTTTTTTGAATATTTGAGGTTAAACGCGAGTGAAATCACTAGAGGCAGGTAGGTTATAATATTTGTAAAGTAAATAAAATATACAAAGACCCGAAATAACACTGTTAATATAATGCACGTATAGCTAAAATTTTGTAAACATATATTTAAAACTTTGCAAGCTTAAAATAATGATTTAGATTTAAATTTGACGCGGGTTTGTTAGTTCGGATAACTTTGCTCGGTAATAGTATTCCCTGGGCGTTAGTGTTCGTAGTTTGATGCGAGTATAACTCGTAAACCTGGCTTGAATTATTTTTGTTTTGTTTTAATGTGCTATTTAAATTCGTAATATATTTTATTTAAATACACATTTCTGTATACATATGCATTGCCAGCGTAAAATGGATGCAAGGGAATGGGAAGTGAGGAAAGGAATTAGGGAGGGGGTTAGGATTCCGATTCTCTCCCTCACCGTACTAAATGTAGTTATCTTAGCTACTTCACGCTGATCTTCTGTGAGAGCTGAGGTACTGTCCCGGTCAAGTATACGAGTTTTACTCAATGGGCTACAGCTAAGCTTTATCTCAATTTTAAATGATTAGGAGACGTTAGCTAAGAATGAATTTTTGAAAATTTAACCTAAAAGACATAACAAATTAAAATTGAAACAAAAACCATTCGACGAGCAAGACGATACTTCTGCTGAAATTTGGGGAGGTGTGTATCCTGCATATCCCAGATGCTGTAGAAATTAGATTCAATCAGACCAGTAGATATTGCTCAGATCCTATCTAGAACCAAAAATGAGCGGATAACTTTCAAACGTCTGAATAGATCTTTATATATTATAAATAAGAACTACCCCGATTATATCACCTTTCAACCATATTAACCGCATCAATATCGATCCATTTATTAGGGAGCTATGATGCCACAAACACACATACACACACGTCAAGCTCTGTAACACCCTTTTTTTGGTCAGGGTTATGGAGATACTAAACTTAACCAGAACGAAGCCGTGGGAAAAGCTTTGTCAGTAATAAATATTTCCGAAGGTCAGATGGCAATTATTCAGGGTAAACTTTTGTGTATAAATTAAAGTTATTTTGTACACCTATATTAAGATTTAAGAGTCTTATTTATTTCGGTTGTTTCTTTAAAACTTTAATGAAGTTAATTTTGGTGTAAGTTTTTGTAAATCTTAATTCCAATTATTAAATAAACGTCTACTGAAACTACTGATCATGTTTAAAAAAATTATCTGCGTTAGATAGTCCATTTATTAAGGAAGGTTTATATGCAGGCTATATTACATCAGGCTACGACGCGTAGCGTAGCAATAATCACAAGCGCAATGCATTCGCGAAGGGCAGCTAATAAAAATAAAAATTCAAAACGTAAAGGTAGATTCTGAGATTAGTGCATTTTAACAAAATTATTGATATAAATTAGTATTAGATTAATTTATAAAATATATTAAATTTTTTACAATATAACCTATATCGTCGAATTAATTATTAAATTCGATTTAACTTCTCAAATTTGATCCCATTCGACAACGTTAATTAAAATCTACAAAACAGGGTAATGGATCCTATTAAACAATTACTTCGCGAATCCCTATCTGATGTCGATTAATTTGTTCTATTCAAATATCCTAAATAAACTATTTATAAATAACCCTTTCATGCCCACTCGTCTTTTTCAACTGAATATATCAGGATTATATAGTCCGGAATTTTGGGTGACATTATTAAATGAAATTCTTTGACCTTTCGCATAAGAGGAGTATCAATATATTATTATTCAACTAACTTTCGCGCGCGGCTTAGCTTGCGATAAATTGAATTTCTCAATACTAATTTTGAATCCCCGTTTAACTCCTTTAGGGTATAATTTTTACCGACTTCCAAAAAGGAGATTCTCAATTTGTCACTAGCTCACCCTTAGGGGTTGCGGAGATCAGATAATAGTCGCTCTGTGTAGAAACAATTAACCTGTCAAAATGTGATGACAAGAATAATACTACTATAAGTAGACCCCCCCAACTAGATTTTAATAACCGGGAAAATCTCTAGAATCTACCCAGAGAAAGAGATGATTATTATATAGTTAAATATTTAACTATATTCGGTTATTATTTGTTTATATAAATCTATACATGTGTATAATTGTCCCGACTGACTGACAAAATAATTTATCAACGCAGAACCTTAACCGCTGAGCCTACAAATCTTAAAATTTTAGCAGTTCTTCCCTTCAATGTTGTAAATATTTACTAAGGAAGGATTATTCGAAATTTTACCCATAAGAGGGTAAAATAAGAGACGAATGACTGTATAGAAATCCATCATTTTTAAAGGAAGAAACGCAAAGCTTAATTAATATAGCTACTTCTGATTGGAAATATATGCATAAATACATCCGTGATTCCACCTAAGAACCTAAGAAGGTTGATTAGAGGGTGTGAATCTATATGTAGTCCGGACGAAGGCGGCAAGAGGAAAGACTTATAAAAAGACAATAGAGGTAGCTTAAAAAATTATTATAACCAATTGATCTGTGATTTGACGTATCAAAATTAAAAAGCCTTTTTAATAAACCATATTTTGAGTTTGAATTTGAATATGTATTATATCGTTTAAAAGTTTATAAAACATATTTATCCTCCAATCCGTAACAGAGCAACGGTGATTAAAGCTGCCGGTCCACGAAGTATACACGATGAAGCCGATCACCGTCCCAGCGCATACATCTCTTCAACTAGTATGTGATAAACTTAACTTCATTGATCCCTTTACACAAAAGTGAAGCTAAGCTATGTAAATATAGTGATACTATTGGTGGATTTGACATAGCACATATCTGATAGAAAGGCACCTTAAGCAACATATTCGTATCCTTAAAAAAGGTCTTTACCATTAAATTCACAGATTGTTACCAATAATTTTCCTTCAAACGGAATATTTCTTCTCGTAAATACACGGTATGTAAAATCATAATGTAGACGGTAGTTTAAGCCTCGTTAAACACGTGACCTAATAAAGTTTGCCACGATTGTCAACCGAGCAACCAACAACGTACGGTTAAGCTTCACGATTCAGTATAAATTCCTAACATTAATGCAGGAATTCCGTGCCAATACTCTTGTTAAACTACTTCGACTTGACCGCCCAACCTTAATCTACCGTGACCTAAATTATAAAACAATAAAAGATATGCGCACACTTTCATTAAGACTTTCAACAACAAGACACAAAGTAGTTTTGCGTTTTCGTCTTGGTCCGATCTAAAACTACGTCCGTCAACTCTCAAAATAATGAAATGATATATTTAAAAAAATATATAAGGATTTAATTAAGAGAACCTTGTAAATGCGGTAACGTGATATATTAAGTTCAACAAAACAGCAGGAAGATTAATAGGGGTGAATCCTGAATCTACCTGAATCCCAGTGAACCTATCTTAACATGAGGGATTGTGTGAAATAATCTCTGAAATACTTGTTACCCGTCCGTCAGTAACATTTTTCTTGTAATTTTTTTTGTATTTTGTGCAAAATATTAGGTGCCTAAGGGTTAAAACACATACTAAGTGGTACGATGTTGTAATAAATAATAGCAATAAATAGCACGTAAAAGATTTTACTTGGCGTCGACTTCAATTGTTTTACTTGGCACTGACTTCAAAATGATGTAGAAAATATTTACTTTTTGCCTTTTAGTTTAGTTTAGGAATTGGTTTTTTTTTAAATTTTTTATTGTTAATAGAAGATTGATCATGAAATCATAATTTGATGAAGTCCGATGCAGTATGTACATCACTACTATACCACGTATTGTTAAAATACAAGCCTATTATTATCACATTACGATATTTTTATTTTCAAGATTGCCATAGAGTTTTAGTAAGCTTTTATAATATATATGTATTGTACGTTATATTTTTATAATAACATCAACGATATCAAACTTATTTTATCGAAGATTTGTATAATAGTTTAGATTATTTTGTACTTACACAAAAGAAAATAATCATAAGCCCATAAGGAAATTTGTTAGTTTTAATTCGTAAGTAGTCCTATAAACATGTAGGCTACGTTTATGTTATGTAAAATTGAAAACAAAATGAAGATTAACAATTATATTCGAGGTTCGTTAAATCATTTATACCGACTAATATTATAGAGGTTTGTATGTTCGTATGTAGAGAGTAATCTCTGAAACTACTGAAACAATTTGAAATCTGGGCGCGAAGTGGTAACCATAAACACCAGTGAAACCACGAGGGGTGGCTAGTACGTAATAAAAATAAGCTTTTGCATATGATCTTAACATTTACACATTTATCAAAAAAAAATTGTTATGTGTACTCAAATAATTATATATAATATGAGTTTTTTATATGTCAAATATATCAAACGCAATATTAGAATATAAGTTTGTATCTAAAACTATCATAGTGTTCACTGACATGGAAGATTTATTGCAGTATAGTATAATGTTTAATACCTAATGTGTTCACTTTGATCGACGTACCGTTTATTAGAAAATGCCTTCATTTTAGATTTATTAGAATCTCTCGCAATCTCTACATCTGACTGCCGTTATTAAAATTTCTGTCTCCTGACGTAACTATCTATCTATATAAAAATCAATAATTTTGCGTAAGTTTTAGAAACACGTGAAAATAGTTTGAACGATTTTTTTATTTGTTTTGTTTTAATGACTCCAATACTTAGGTAATTTACATAAAAAACGGAAATCAAGAAGAATCCAAAATAACTACCAAAAAATTGAAAAATCCAAATCATCATCTATATTATGTTTTAGTTTATGAACTTACTCGTAGTTATAACATTTTATAATATATTAGCACGAGCAGGTCACTACACTAGAAAGAGGCAGAGGAAGTACCGACAATATTAGTAAATGACTCTTTTACCGATTAAAAAAAGAACATTCTCAGTTCGTCAGGGACTTTTTTATAAAAATTTGCACGATTTTTCGAAATTGTCTTGATTGGGATTTGTTTAATTAAAGAGTAAAAATTATTTAAAGGGTCATTCTCTTCCGTTGGTCCCGTTAAATTCTATATCACAATTAGTTTAGTAATTCAATTTTGAAATAAAAATTATGGCATTAGCATGTTACTCAAGTAAACGAATTTACGTATTTAGCACTTTAAGTCAGTTATTTTTCTAAAAAGACAAAATATACGCTTTTTTATAACTTTATAATATATTTCTCATTATCGACATATATGGAATGTAATTTATAAATATTTAAATATGTAGATTTCGTTAAAGGTTTCGTTAAACTTATAGAGATGCAGAAGTTCCTAAAAAACAGAAGATCTTTAAGTAAATGAAAGAAAAAATATTCCGAGAAGGTCTATTAAAGGTCACATAAAACGTAGCGGAAATATTTAGCACGCAATTGCCCAATAAAGCAATCTACGTTTCAAAGTGTAATTAGAAAATGGCGTGAACTTATATATTTTATAATATTACATCCGTACATGTTCTGAAACCGAAGTGCTCTAGTGGTTAACACATACCGATCTCAACCAATGATCGCGGGTTTAAACTCTGGCTAGCACCGCTGCGTTTTTGTTTGTGCTTAAATTCATCTCAAGCTCGGTGAAGGAAAACATGTCGAAACTTGCATGTGTCAGAAGAAGTTGTGGTACATGGAAAAATATATTCCGTAACACGTATTAAAGTAGCGTAATGGATTAAGATCTTAACCTTGTCTTTTATAGGAGAGGTGACCTTTGCCAGCTGTGAGCCCTTCACAGGCGGTTCCACTACATTCCTATACCTTTATATGTTCCAAAACATATTTAGTACTTCATATCTTTAGTAATTTTATACTTTACGGGTTCGATCCCAGCTCACGGCAAACGTCATGGCTATATGGATGATTGTCGTGGTCTGGGGCTTTGGGCTTATGACATGTGACACAATTTAATTTTTTTTTTCAGACCTCAAAGTAGAGGGCTACCCAACGATGGTCTGGTTTCACGGCGGAGATTTCGTCAGAGGCAGCCCAAACAGTGTAAATCCGTTTCAACTAGTACTGAAACAAAAAGTATGTAAAGTATTATGAAATGTTAACAAACGAATTTTTGTTCTGAGAAACAACTGCTTTGACAACAGTGTACATAAAATAATTCGCTATGGTAATTTTATTTTCACTCTCAATTTGGTATGAGATAAACTAATAAAAAATTCATATTTCCAGGTAATATTCGTGTCCGTGGCTTACCGTTTAAATATATTTGGCTTTTTCTCGACTTTGGATAACGAGGCCCCGGGAAATTTCGGCTTGTTAGATCAAGTTGCGGCGTTGTATTGGGTTAAAAATAACATAGAAAGTTTTGGAGGTGATCCGGAAAACGTTTGTTTATTTGGGCACGACGCAGGCGCTGCGAGCGTCGGCCTCCATTTAGTATCACCTTATTCTTCGGGACTATTTCAAAAGGCTATTGCCATGAGCGGTAATATTTTGTCTCTGGAAACGGTTAATATAGCGAGAAAGGAAACGATTACTGTCGACAAAGTAGCTTCAGCGTTCAGCTGTTTTCGAAAGCCAACTTTTCAATTGCTAGACTGCCTTCGGCGGGTAAACGCCCAAGCATTACTGGATATCGGAGAACCGTTAGCTTCGTGGAAACCGATCGTCGACAGCGGTTTCAGTAATATATCTCAACCGTTTTTAACAGATCTACCGAGCAAATTGTTCGAAGATGAAATATTCAGTCCTGTACCTATTTTGACTGGCTACACTAACATGGAAGACGTTCTCGTCCTATATAAAGACGGTAATGAAAATTCTGGTATAAGTCAAAGGGAATTCGATGTGATGCGAGAAGAAGTCGTTCTTTCTGATATCACTGTGGACAATAGCTCGTGTTTTACGAACCAACATCATATACAAGATGCTGTAGCGTTTTTCTACAAACCGATACCGCCAACAACGAATGAGACTATATTGAGGAAACAATTTTTGGACTTTTATACAGATAAATTTTATGGGGCCACTACTTACCAATTAGCTAAATATATGAGTAGACATTCTCCCGTCTACCTTTATAGATTCGATTTGAAACCATTTTCAGATATCGCTAACGAGGATATACCAGACTGGATCGCAGTACCACACAATTTCGATTTGATCTTTACTTTCGGTATGCCGTATTTGGCTTTGCCCGAGGATTTAACGAAGTGGGATTACAGAGATAAGAGCATATCCGAAATCATTATGAAAATGTGGACCAATTTCGCGTGGTATTCCAATCCGACGAATTCAGGTGTAATTATTCAGTGGGATACGTTCGAAATCGAAAAACCCGGGTTCTTTATCATCGATCGACAGAATTTCACGATGAGCACGCCTCAAACGGTCAATTACAAGGCATTCGAATTTTGGACAGATTTTTACCCCAAAGTGGTAGAAATAGGCACAAAATGTTGTAAAGAAGTCCAAGATGACTCTGGCACTGATTCATTTTTATCGAAAAGAGTTATACTGAATCTAATATTTTTAAATTTAATTTATATAATTTTATCGTAAACTTTTATCACTAAACTACGCCTGTGTAAATTTTTAACATTATTTTTGTATAGTCTATTCATAGAGTCGCAATTTATTTATGAAAAGTTATTGTGAAATCGAATATAATAGAGGATCAATATTTATCTATTGAAACCCCTTCTAATAAATCACATAAAATACAATTATCTTTTTTTATTTTATCATTTATATACTCTGTTTAGTAACAGAATAATGTTGTAAAGAAACATAATATTTTTGCGGATTAAAAAGTCAATAGATAACTAAAAGAAAGTTAAAAAAAATAAAGTGAAAAATTTGTAGTACTTACAAATTTTTCACTACTAATGACACCACATTACTCAAGACTGTATAGCTAAATTTAAAATTCAAGATTTTTTCAAGTGCTAAAGTCAGTAGCTAACTTAACAAAAGGTCCAGAAATGTAAACCAAAGAACGAAACTTCAAACTTCTGCCATGTCTCTCGCAATAATGAACATAATTATAAAGAAAGCAACTTTAGAGTATGAAATATCGAACTTCACATTTACTGATTTAAGTTATTTCGATTTAAAAATCAAAATTCTGAACCCATTAAGATAACAATTATGTTTTCTTTAAGATAAAAATAGATTGAATAACAGATGTATATGATAATCGACGGTGTTGTAAGATAACAAATAATTAAAAACAAATTTTATTTTTCAATTTAATAAACAAAACTTACACTACGAATAATGGCAAAAGTATTGACTTTTTAACTCCGTATTGATAGAATGATGAAGTGCCTAAAATTATAACGAACGCAATATTTGAGACGTGCGTAACGTTTGATGGTTTAAAACGTGTTGCATCGCAGATTCAACTTCAACATTCAAACTTACTTTAATTTTTTTTAACATTTAATACCTCATATCTGATAGCTTCACCTGTGTGTATGTCGATTCGTTTACAAAGAAGCTACAAAAAAGCTTTATAATCTTTGTGCAATATGTATTACTTTGGCGTAAAAATGCAACAGAGAAATAATAAGCTACACAGTAATTTCCTCGTAAGTATATATATCTAACGCTTTATAAAAAAGTTACCGAAATAGAAATCTATATGACATTAGTAATTAAAATTTAGTTTCATATAATTATGTGGTTCATAATAGCATTAAGCCGAGAGGGCTTAGTGGTTAAAACACGTCGATCTCAACCGATGATCTCGGGTTCAAACTCCGGCTAACACCGCTGAGTTTTCAAGTGCTAAATTTGTGTTTAAATTCATCTCGAGCTTAGTGGTGAAGGAAAAAATCGTGAGGAAACCTACATGTACTGGGAGAAATTCTGACACATATATGTGTATCTGCCAACCCACAGTGGAGCAGCGTAGTGGATTAAGCTAAACCTTCTCCTTAATAGGAGAAGAGGCCCTTGCCCAGCAATGGGACGTTAACAGTCTGTTACTTTACTTTACATTAAGCAACGGAATACGTTATGTAATTAAACGTCTATATTTGAAATAAGGTAAAACCTTCTTGTGTTAACTCGCTTTGTGATCAATATGCGCATATTGTTTTGCAAGAGTTCCGTGATTGTAGACCATTATTCATAAAACTTGGTTGTTCGGATGTCAACGAAGCGATAAAGGTTACAAAGGAAAATGTACTTCTGTAGCTTAAAATAAACTCACTCATTTATACTTTAAACAGCTATATTTTATTGATCACCGGCAAATAAAATAGTGTTGTACTGTTAAATATAAGTACCTGGATGACTGAGCTAGACTCGGTAGTATTTTCTTTTTTGGTTAATCGTGTTTTTTTGGAAATTGTTATATTTAGATTTAGTAGAAAATAAAATATTAGTAGCTGTTTTTTATTGCCTAAAAACACGGATAAAAAGACCCGCCCCCGAAACACCTTCGCATACTGAATTTCATGAAAATCACTTGAGTAGTTCCGAGATTCGGATTATATATACGGTATATGTAAATTATAATGTAACTAAAAATAATATTATTACACACTTTTGCTCTTCTATCTGAAGTTGACCTTTTATTTCTCAACGCATGATAACCTTTCGTATATAAACACAGGCTGATCCATTGAGATGCGTCAGTATGGATAAATCCAAAATGGTGACAACTTAGTTCTTCATTTATTTAAGAAAACTTCGATAGATAATATATAATTTAAATATAAGGACACACAATAACACAGCTTCGGGAATAAATCGATCTAGCTTGGTTTGCCCTTTAGGCAATTTATTAAATTTTTTAATCAAGCATATTTTACGGTTTCAAAGCTTATATATTTAAAAGCCTTTAAAAAATTGACAGAAGGACGGAATAACAGACATATAACGTACGAATTAACTGAGTTTTTTTAAACGTAAACTTATTTTTTTTTGTTTAAGTTCAACTTAATATGTGACAGTCAATCTAGATAGGTACAATTATATTGCAATATAATAGGACTGATGCAAATGTGACACGGACAGTTGCCTAGCAACGGGCTGTTGATGTTAAAAGACAGAAGATAGTTAAATATTATTACAAGAGTTAAAAAATATAATATAATATCATACAGCAATAAGTTTATACATTTATAATATTATACATGTAGGTATTTTTTTTATTTACCTTTTATATTAGTATACAGTACATATTATACAGTGTACACCAATAACCCTATTACCTCTGGTCATAATATCCTCAGCAACATGGTCGCCTGGCAGAGATAGCTGTTTAGCGATAAGGCCGCCAATTGTACTTATACTTGTTATTGTATTTTATTGTATATATGTGTCCTCGGTGTACAATAAAGTATACTTTCTTTCTTTTCTTATAATATAAGTAATAATAAAAATATGATAATACTATTAATCTAATGGTTTTTTATGATAAACTTTTTCAAAAGTAAATACGAATAATAAAATTGTAACTGATCGATGTCTGTGCATTACGCAAAAACTACGGCACGAAATTAGATGCGGTTCACATTTCGGTTCTAGTTAACGGTTCAGTTGTATTGTTACAGGTTACCTGTTTCATCTCAAGACGCTGCCGCCTAGAAGCCGAATTATCTATAAACTGATTGTTATACGAAGACAAAGTCACGGGCAAAATCTTGTACTGAATAATTGTCCTTACCTGTTTTGTATTATATGTTCCATACAAATAAATAAAATTGAAATGTCTGTTTGCAATTTCAAATACACAGCTTCTAACTAAATTAATATGAAAGTATATACGGTACTTAGTTCAAAAACCAAATTTTTAAAATTTTTGACTGTGTGTCTGTTTCTACCGGCTAATCTTTGAAACGGCTGGACCGATTTTGACGGGAATTACACTCACCAATAGCTAACGTTATAAGGAGTAACTTAGGCAACTTTTCAAAAATTTTTTTATTTATTTTTATTAATAAATATAACAGAGTGTTACGCGAAAATAATATTCGATTCAAGTAGGAGAGGTAAACATTATATAAATATAATTTTTCCATAAATTAACGCAAGTGACACCGCGGGGCGCAGATAATTAAATTAAATAAGAAAAAAATCCCGTTGTGGGCGTTGTAATATATTTACCAGTTTACCTGCTCTCAATTCTCGACTCCACAAAAAATCAGAACGATAATACATACACATATGTGTACGTACTTTAAATTTCGTTAAAATAATCATGATATGATTAAGTTATTGATACGTATATGATATATTTTAATAAGAAGTAAGTATAAATGGATATTCGTAGACATTATACCTTAGGAAATCTGTTCGCATCAATAGTGGTAATATTATATGTTATTTATTAAACAATGACCCCCCCAGACCTTGTGTGATGACTGTCCGTCTTATTAACTTGCTTTTTGCATTATAACGGATGAAACCAGTCGTATGAGTTTCGTGTACGAAGACTGGTGTGTACTCAATACTCATATTCTCCATATGTAAGTTATATTAAATCTCTATATTGTTTCTTAAATGCTTTTGAACAATATATACAGGCATTGTTTATACGTACGCGTATCTTCTTCAAATCATACGAAAATTAAGTGATACATTAAAATATTTATATTAATCTAAATTCCCATTTCGATGTTGTATGTGACGGTTGATTTTTACAGTGGTTATTCCTTGGTGATAAAAACTTTATCTAACTGTGTATCTGTGTAACGGGAAAACCGTAGTGATTGAATTTATATATAAAATACGATTTTAAATGTATTAGTCATATCCAAGCTGTTGAACCTTACGATACGGCATAGTAAGACGCGAATATTTAAAAAGTAATTTGCTAACAATTTTTTTTATTTCTCTTTTGGGATGGTGATTGAGTGAAATTAGAATTTTGAATAAATCTTATAATAGTTATTTAAATAACAGAAATACTTTTGAAATATATGTTTTCGTGTTTGTTAATAAATATTTTTTAATATTTATAGATGATGGCATTCAAACAAGCTTTGATTCTTCTTGCATCGGTATGCCTTGTGTATGGACAAAGGCCGTCCTTCGCGGGCTCAAAACCAATAGGATTTCCTGAGCTAGTGAACAAAACGTCAGATCCACTTGGGAATAGGTAATTTGGACAACATATTTCAAAGATTCCTATGTACATTTAATTGTATAACAATTCACAGTAACACATTAAGTTCCTTGCTAGTATACAACACTCAGGGGACGGGAATAACACTTAGTGTATTCAAACTCGTAACTGATATAAACTTGTAACCTGGGAACAATATACCTCGTTAACCAAGCTGTGAGTGTCAAAAAAATTGACAATGTCAAAAAATTATTTTATATATGAAAGATAAATAATTTATATTATTTATTGAAAGTATGTAAGCAAAACTTTAGGTGTAGTTTTTGATTAATAATAAACAAGAATCAATTATTGTATGTGTAGGATACACTATGAACGAAACTATTGATCGGTATATTCAGGGAACATCCACGAATGTTCCTGACCCGATTTTTTTTAATTTAAGTGGCATTATAACACATTCCGACTACAGTTAATATAATTTTTTTTATTCCTTGTTATCGATAATCCGTTGTTGGGTGTCTCTTTGCGACATGTTTGACCAGATATTCACAGTTATCTCGAAAGTGTAATACGTTTTATGAGAGTGCATGTTCGTTTTTACCCGTCTGCGTCAAAATAATCGCTTTTGAGTGAACGTATTTCTTTTTAATAGCACGATCTGTAGCGTGAATGGGGATTAATTGGGGGAGTGAGGAGCCGATTAATAAATACAAATTAATATAATTATTTCATATAAATCGTTCGATAGAAAAAAAACATTACAAAAAAGTAGTTCGTCTTTTGGCGATCGGAATTTATCTTTCTTTCTTAACTTGTTTACATAAATTTATTATTGCATTAATTAAACATGTATAATAATGACCACTAATAAAGTGTAAGTCTGCTAATTTGCAAGATAAGGAAAAACACAACCAAAATATTTATTTATAGCGTTGACGGCTGTGCGCAAACAACAATATAATTTTGCCTGTTTTATAAACACAATAATATTTTGAATTTTGAATATAATTTCAACCATGTCCAAAAGTAAATTGAAAATTAAAAAAAAAAAACAATCTACTCTTTGAGAACATTTCAAGGAACCCCAATACGTTATTTCTACTGTTAGTTGGTGAAGATTTGCGTATCCTACTAATTCCAGAAGGTGCTGCAGCATCAGGTCGAAGTTATACAAATGTTCTTGATAATATTTACAATACAGTAAATATCGAGCCAATTAAATCAGTAAAAGTTGCTCAGATCATTTCAACAGCTAGATGAGTTGATAACCTTCAAACATTTGAGTAGATCTTCATAAGTCACAGCTTATAATCTCGGTTAGGTACATCAACTTTCAAACAAAAAAAATCGCATTAAAATCGGTTCATTCGGTAAAGAAAGTCAAACTTATGACACTTCTCTTTTTTTGTTGTAGGTCGCTTTTGCTCGCGGCTTAGCTCATGTTAATGTAGATTTTGTTATGCCAGACCGTGTAAAGTTTATTTTTCTGTCTGGACGGTACGATATGCACGCCAGCTACTGAAGTTAATTGTACGATGCCCATAACCTTCTCTCAAGTTCAAACATTAAGTTGGCAAAATTTTATCAAAATCTAATGACCAACAATTCATCAGCAGCGTATGGGATACAAACAAACATTAATTTTGTTTAATTATATTGTTATAATTCTTATCGATAGTACTACTATTACTTATACACATTATATTTAAGTTACCGCAAATTCAGTGTTAAAATTTTTCCAGCTGACCTAGCGTAATGAATCAGCATGTAAATCACATAATAATTGTAAAATTGTTTAAATCATTATAGTATCTATACTCGTATTGAAATACAATAAATATTATTCAATGTTTTGTTTTAAGATGTAAAAAAAAATTAAACGAAATACTTTTTTTTTAAGATTCGGTGAAGATTTGCCACTACCAATTGAAGCGAAGGGCGACAGAGATCTAGTCGAGCGCATCAGCAAAATGCCAATAGATCAACAACCATTTTGGTACATAAATTGGAAAGCTCTCGAAGAACAAAGGAAAAATCCGCAAACATACGAACAGAGACCCAACACATTTATCGACTCCAATCTCAATCAAGCCCAGAATTCAGCTCAAAATTCTGGCGGCCTTACCTCAAGATTCAACACCGACACCAGTAATCAGGTGCCATCCAATAACGACAATGGATTTAGTCAAAATAACTACCAGATGCCAACTTATAATGGCAATAGATTCGGTCGAAACAGGGGGTCATACAGAGGATATAATGGATTTTAAATTTTAATTTTAAGGATAAATAAAAAAAAAACATTCCAAGTAATAAAACACATTATATTGACTTTTAAATAAATAAAACTTAATTAATACTAAGCGTATTCTTATAGCTAACACCTTAGTGACGTATAAATTTAAAAAATAATAGCAAAATGCATTCGTTTCTAATAGAATGACTCGTTATATCGAATTATTTTTTTCTATTCTTATAACAACCTTTGATACAGGAAACTTGCATTGAAAGAAACAAAACAACAAAAAAAAAATTCTATCAAAATATTTTGGTTGCAGATTTTAGAGCCTATTTAGCACAGCCCTAGTTTATAACCTTAGTAGAGTTTATATGAATAGAATTTGTAAAACCCAAAAATAAACACTTAATTTAATTCAAAGTTTTTTTGATTTATATTGCTAGCGTTACCATAAAATACGTTAGCCATCATGGCCTGGGTTAACAGGCTTATAGGACCATTGAAATATATTAAGGTTAATGTATTATCGTATATAGATCATCATTGAAATATAAACAAAAGTACATGCTCAGACATAATATAGGTCGCGTCCAGGAGTCGAGATTGCAAGTCATGGCCAATAGGGTGCTATTCAAGCTTTTGTGTGACTAAGTGTAAATTCATTAAATTGACGTAAAATGTGACACACACGGGTTCAACGAAGGAGGAAATTTTGCATTACGTGTTTTATGGTCCTTATTTGAATAATCATTTGAAATTAAAACATAATTGGATATATAAAATATTTTTACAAATTCTATTCATATGAACTATATGTTTATTATAAATTGTTTGTTTTCATAAGAATATTCGTACTGCATATCGATACATATTGTATTCTAACGTTGGTTAACATTTTCAATGAACCAACCGGAGACATATAAAATAAGTATAAAACTACAAATAGTTTTACTGTAACTGTACATGGACACTTACAAATATTAGGTATTAAATATATACAAAAAAAACTTCTCTGTCCAAAAAATATACTTTACGGATGAAATCAAAGGAACTTTAATACGGTTGTAAATACTTCGAAAACTGAGGAAACAATAGTTTCGTAATTCGTTGGATAAACAAAAATTAATACAATTAATCGATACAAATACCCCCACATACTGGCAACTTTCTGTCGGCCGACAGTTTAGTCTGGCTGCTAGCGTACATTAAAGTATCGGTATTACCAAACTGTAGTAATGTGGAATCTTACATCCATCTTGGTATTAAGAACTCGACTAAATTATCGCCCAAGCAAGCGGCCATATTAAAATAAAAAAGTACATAATACCATGATTTTGGTATCGTTAATCACACAGTCACAAATAAAACGCTTTGATGTCTATTTGCGTTTCTGTGAGCAAAGATATAAGTACAATTATTAATCACAAAACATTCACTCTGTATACAATTCAAATATATATGTAGCTTTAAATATTGTCGCATTTCAATGATACCTTTACTAACTATAGATTAATACCTCTCACGTAAGTTGTTGTGAGCCACGCAAATGGACGCTGATAAGCAATACTATTTCAAACCACACTGACTTCATTTTGAGAAAATACCGTCTAAAGATGCCAAACCTATTCCTAATAAATTTGTTCGAGGACGCATATATCTATCTTCTCTTTTCTATATTGATAAAAGGTATTATGAATTTAAAGCAGATTAATATATTGAATATATGATCTAATAAAAAGTTTTTCAAATATTTGAAATTATCGTATTAATTGCAAAATATGGAATGCACTCGAAATTCGATTCTTTCAGTACTTATTTAGTTTATATGATTTAAATTTTTTAAATAATGTTAAATATATTATATAGAATAAAAATACATCAATATCTACGAATTAGACTTTTTGTGGGTTGACACATTATTGCTTATCAGCATCCAAATGCCGTTAGCGTTTTGATTGCATTAATTTGCATAGCTTAATGCATTTTTTTTTCAAACGAAAACGGACTAAAAGTGCTCTCCTGTATAATTGGGGTTTTGGGGCTACAACAACTTACGTGGGATGTAACGAGATATGTTATGAATTTAGGCAGTCAGTATGCCGATCATTTTGGAGGACGTTGTTTATTATTAACCAATAAGCGACTGAGTATGACAAGCCAAAACATGAGCCAACAAGACTATTGACGAGCTTGTCAAAGTTGAAATTTTTTAACGTCAAGGAGTATAAACGTAACATATCTATATTTGTGAAGTATTATTGTTATTAGCTCATGAATTTTGGCGTTCTATACACTTGGAAAATTGTTCAAACTGTCGTTGGCTATTGCCCATTATATTGGAAATGCACACAGATTTTTAATATCGAAGAATATGAACGTAATATTTCTATAGTTATATCATATCATTGACGCACATTGCAGATTTTATAACAATGTTAAAAGAAAAACAATTATATTTTCACAAACGACTTCAATTGCGTCAAAAAATCTGCAATATGCTGTATTGGTTAGGGTAATGACTTTTTTCACTACAAAGTACCGTAACAAACAGCTGCCAAATGTTTTCTTACACAATACCGATGTGTCCTTAAATAAAACGATTATCCACAGATAATAAATATTCGAACAGAATATATAAAATAATTTGGCAAAAAATATAAAAAAAAAGTCGATACATTATCGTACGAAACGAATGGAAATCAATCCAAAATAACAGATAATGCTCTCGCGATAAAAACTCAATAATGAAAACAACAGAATCATTAGTTCCAATATTTTTTCTTTTTTTTTTTTTAATATTATTACCGCGCGATCATGATCAATAGGCATGCGGCCAAGATGGCGGTTTTTAATTTATTTATCGTCGCTGATCCAGTCGTATTCGTTATCGAATGTAATTTCACACTCTTGTAGTTACAGGATTTCTCGGACGCATCGTTGCTCGTTATTTCGGTGTAATTCGGATAATTTTGTATTTGGATGGGCTGGAAAAGAAATATTTATATAAGTATTTAAATCATGTGATTTTATTATTGAGTAATCTAAATATGTATAACTTTTTGATACATTCAGATGATAAAAACGTTAATGCCTAATATTTAAATATGGTGCGAAAAATAGAGGATGATTTCGTTTATTTACCCTAAAGTCGCCACACTCTAAGAGGTATAATTGGTATTGCGTTTCCGTGTATTCATCCCGGCTAGGGTGAATAAACGGAATTAATTCTTATTGCTCTTCCGATTTTCCACCCCAGAGTAGTGAGGTATTTAATATTTTTTATTAAGCATTCAACACAATAAACAAAATTCTTTTTAGTAACGAGCTTAAACAAAGAAAAATATTATACACGTTGAAATATTAAATCAATCGTGTTATTGACTGTACATAGTTGAGGGGGATAATCGGGAGAAAATTAATATAAAAATTCCGTTTATCCACCCCGGCCGGGATGGCCAACCGGGCACGCAATTCTGATTATACACCTTAGGGTAGATACTTTATGGTGAATAAACGGAATCATCCATAATAGACACAAAAACCATATTCCATTCGAAGAAAGAGGTAAGAACCATTTGGCCACGGAAGTTGCCTATATTTTATAGTCGTGTTTTTAAATAAAGTGTAATGTTAGGTGTTCTAAGAATAGCAGTGAACGTAAGTTAGCAGCCGCTTTGTAACGTCGGGAGTCACCTGAACGTTATTTATAGAAACATGAAGTGGTTCCATACAGACCATTTTAGTTTCGAGGCCAAAAATACGCGATGCCTGGATTAAACTTCGATTCGTCTTAACCGCAATCACTTTAACAATACGAGTGAAGCTATTTTTCGAAATCAATTGGTATGATTTGGTACATGAATAAGAAAAAAATTATTGAATATGAATTTCTTGTGTTATATTGTGATGATACCGCCATCCTAAGAAATTAATACTTTGGCCTACAAATGTATATTTAATTTAGCATATCAATTTCATTTCTTTGTATACTAAGATTTCGCTTAAACTACGAATGAGGTGACCCGTGACGTATGGAAATTACTTCCACCAGTAAATTACGCAAATTAATCATAAATGTCATAGATTATTTTAATAATTAAGACTAATCTATATTACTCATATTGAATACATGTCATAATTTGATCAAATTATAATATTTGTCTATTTAATAACATTTATATGGTAAGACTCGTAACACACGTTCGCTACGAACATTATATGTAAAATAAATAAATAATTACGCAGCTAAGCCACGGTAATCCGACGAAAGTTTTTCTAGTGTCGAATTATCGAATTCATCGATTATAGAGTAAAGTAATATGGATTTCTCCATCTTGTAGTCAGATACTTTTTGAAAAATACCTTGTAATCCAACAAAATACATATTAAAGTGGTAAAATTCTATACATATTTCGAAGCAATTAGGCGGCTGCCATAGTAACATTACGCTTTGAGCAAAATGTGGTAGCACGAATTAGTTTAAAAAAAAGCAAGAATAATACTTGTAAGTCTTGTTTTGACGTTAACTCTTATTGAAAATAAGATTTACATAAATCGTTTATCTTTACTTTTACGCTGTTAGGACCTTATTTTCGTCACTCACAGCTATTGTAATTTCTTGCCGGTTCTTCTCGGTAAAATCTACATTCCGAATTTGTTGTAAAGTAATTAATTAATGCGTTTTTTTGTTTTCTTATTTGTTTCTGTATTGACGATTCAAAAGTGCTTGAATAAAGCATATTTTGATTTGATCTGTAAGGTTACATATAACTGTTACCATTTTACAGATTTTTGTATTAATATAATCATGAGAGATCATATCAATCACGATAGTAAAACTTACAATTGTGTAATTATCGCTTAACAATCATTACCAGAATAATTTTGTAGTCATGGGTGACCTTTTTAGACAGCGGCCGGATTACCGAGACCCCTTTGTATTATTCCTTTAATATTATAAACTCACCGCTCCCCAGCTATCATCCCTTTTCTTGCAGAAGGTCATATGCCATCCTCTATAAAGGGTCTTCTCTATTTGCTCGGTTAATAACGGCTCGTGCCACGGCATCTCGTTCAAGTGCGCCATAAACGTCTTGTTGCGGAATTCAAATGGCTCTTTTATAACTAATTCCTCTGTAAACGAAAAAGTATCGGTTATATTTTTAATCCCCGACCAAAAAACGGATAAGTTAGATGTATGTATCCGTTTCTATCTATGGCATCAAACTCTCTAAGGAATGGACTTATTTTGATGCGGTTTTTAGCTACAATTTATGAATATCTGTTACGACACGCGACGTTTAATTAATTATCAGCTCTTTTCTAGTCGTTGAAGGGATCTGCTGGGAGCAACTTATACTGGTTTAATTGACTCACAATTTACTATACTATGAGTGATATTAAAATTACATAGTAGCGTAACTATGATCTGATGCTGCAGCATCATCTGGAATCAGCTGGATACAGAACTCCTCACCAATTTACAGCAAAAGTATTGTGTTGGTGTTCGTAGGAATGTTCTCAATGAATATATTCGCGATAAAGTTTGTTTCAAAAAATAAAAAGAGTAAGAGATGGATAGCGCCATCTATTATATAAATGAAGTACTTACTCATCAAACCGACGCCTTGGTCGTCTCCTTCCCAACCAGAAGCATCCAAAACACGATCCTTTGTAAATGCTTCCAGTTCTGTAGGTAGGTTTTCTAAATACCTGTGATAAATATATCAAATTATTTTAAACAATGTGATATTATTGTATTGTATTTGATCAGTAATATCACCACATTTTCGCTTTTATTAAGAAATAAAATATTTATATTTTCTTAGTCATGAAGTATATTTAAGTCTTTGTATCCAACTACTAGGAAAAATATTTTTAAAAATTTCACATATTATATCCTTGTCACTTTTTTAAAGCAATTATCTCAGATAATATACACAACTTTTGTAGACAAAATTCTATAAATAAACTTACCCCGAAGATAAAAATATATTCTCAACTTGCATCATACTAAGTCCGTAAAACTCTTTTACGCCAAAAGTTTCAAAGAACTCGACAACTGGAGTCATAGAGTAACAGCCAGCTAGTTCAGTCCGAGGATAGTATAATATGAATGATAAACACATTTCCTGTAAGAGAAGATATTAAGTTAAATTATAATTTTAAAACAAATTTTAACTGCTTGTTAGTGTTAATTGATAGGCATTTAGGGTAAAGTTATTAGTTTTTTAAATATATTTTATGTTTATTATATATTTTTTTAAGGTCACTTATATGATTTTGTTTTAATATGCAATGTCTTAATGTAAGATCATATAATGAAGAATCATATTGCTTTAGATAATACAAACCTGTGTCGCTGAATATCCTCCCAAGATGGGTTTTTCTCTCGAAGTAGTATCATAAGTACATTCAGTGATCAAAGTATCGCCTTTATAGAACTTTCTTCCACCAGGAACTATTCGGGATTGCTGATAACGGGCATCATAAGAATTTTCCTACAAAAAAATATAACAATGTTTTAACGCCATCTATTGACATTATGTTAAACTACTATGAATAAAAAGCGTTGGCTAACACCATATTAAAATATTTAGTATAGCGCCATCTATTACCAATTATTAAAACGAATTACAGAAAGTGCCTCGAAACGTATCGCCATCTAGAGGAGTACGAAATAACAATTTGGCACTAAAGTTTAACACAAAAATGCATTTATAAAGAGATGGCGCTGTAATAAAAAAAACAAAATTTTTAAGCTACGACGAAGTTAAAGGAACAAAATGTTACCTCAGATATTCTAGGCAGTTCTTCCGTGCCTCGTATGTGTTTGAGTGAAATTTTTCTCGCAGTACCGTGAGCGTGTAACAGAACTGAAACAATGTTGATACCTTCTTCTGGCATAGTCTGAAATAAATAAATACTTTGTAAATTTTATTATCTATTATGTTTTTATTTTACGTCTTTTTATTTAATCTGTAGAATAATATTATAAACGTTTGAGAAAAAGCAAATATTTCTATGAGAAATAAAACCTTTTTAAATCTGTCAGCAGTGATTTTAAATCTGTCGAAATAAGTCTTTAAAAAGTTGTTCGAGTATGTTCTGAGATGCTCTCATTTGCCAAGACTCATATATAAAAGATTAACATATAATTAACCCGTAAATTATTTAATCAAACCGATTATCTCAATACTTATTTAAGCTAATAAAAACGATTAAACTTTACAACATATTTCATAATACTGACACCGTTACAAATTTAATGTATCTACATAGTAAATAAATTTTCAATTAAGAAAAAATCCACCTAAGCTCGCTATATTTAAATACAAATTAATTTTGTAATTTAATATAAAATATGCTCATGCTTGATCCATAGCTATGTCACTAATGGGCTCCATAAATATGCATGATAGAAGCAAATCCATTTGTAACGACGCTTAGTTAGTTAACTGTTTATGGGATAACTTTTGAATGTGAAAATAGTTATGGCAATTTAGTTTAAGTTTAGTAAATTTTACTATTATGTAGATAGAAGCAACGTTTAAATATAATTCTAATATGATTTCTTGATATTTGTAGCTTTTAGTTGTCTCGTCTTCTACATTCGTGGAATAATAATTGGATGCTGATAAGCAATAATGTGTCAACCCACAAAAAGTCAAATTTGGAGATATCGATGTATTTTGATACTGCATCACTTATTTAACATTATTAAAAAAAATTCAAGTCATCCAAACTAAATAAGTTTGGAAAAAAGTTTCTTAAATCAATGCTTCGAATTTCAGGTGCGTTCCATATTTTGCAATTTATAAAATAATATCAAACATGTAAAAACTTATTAATAGATAACATATTAAAAAAAATGTATCTGCTTTTGATTCATTATACATTTTATCAAAATAGAAAAGAAAAGATGAATATGTACGTCTTCAAACAAATTTATTAAGAATCGGTTTGACATCTTTAGACGCCATTTTCTCAAAACGAAGTCTGTGGGGCTTAACACAGTATTGCTTATCAACGTCCAATTCTGTTAAAAGATAATTATGTCATAATTTTAATCTACAAATGCAGATTTAACTTGATATACTAATTTTACGTTCAGATTTTTTTATTTAAATAACGAGGTTTAAAAATCACCTAAGAATGATTTTTGTACACAACAGGAGGTGATAACTGTCAAAGTGTGACATATTTTAATAGGGACAGATTATCGTGAAAAGCCCTCTGGGTGTTAACATTTTGACGGTTAAAGGAGACTTTTGTAGGCAGAATTTTAATAGACTTCAACAACTAGGCCTAAGAATCTCTTGGCTAGTTGTCTAAATATTCTGTAAAGTTAATAATGATTTCAGTGACATTGAACATTGATTTCACAAAAAATGTTGTTAAAGTGCATTAAAAAAAGAGGATATAAATAGCAGGCTAATCAATTATTGATATTTTAAAAACTAAACGGGATATCGGAGACAATTATTCGAAAATAATGAAATTAAGGTGTTACCAAAACCGACAATCGTATTTATCTTGAACGCAGTAAATAATATAAAATATATGAATGCTGATAAGCAATAATGTATCAACCCACAAAACGTCAAATTCGGAGACATCGATGTATTTTAAAAATGCGTGTCGTATTTAACATTACAAATAACTAAACAAGTACGGAAAAAACTTTCTTAAAATGAAGTCCGTGTGGCTTGACACAGTATTGCTTATCAGCGTACATATATGTTAATAACTTACGCTATTAGTGCACTCCGGGCTACATATTCCGACAGTTCTATAGGCTTTCTGTTTTGGAGGTATGACGTGTAAAGCAGACACACCCACGCCAGCGCCCAATAGCGCCGCGTCGTGGGCTCGTAAAACTGGTGTATAGTGGATACGGATGCCTGAATTATCTAAAACTGTAAAATATAACTAAAATTAATATAAGGAACAGAATATAAAATATTTTGACATAATTTACAACATGTTACTCATAATATTGCTGAATTACTAAACCACTAAAATCTGAAAAGTTTAAATCGTGATTTTTATGTCTTATAGCTAGTAGCTAATAGTGATTTACAGAGACATGAGTATTCATTTTTTATTAAAATAGTAGTTACATTTAATATGACGCCAAAAACTCTATTAATAAGTATTCATACAAAATGTATTAGCGTGGTTTTTTTTAATTTAAACAGCATTTGGCATTCATTTAACATTCATGTTATGTTCATCGTTATAGTCTATATTTCTTACTTGTCATATTTAGCAGACACATAAGATTTAGAGAAGATATTTTCAATTAGATAATTGAACTGAATCATTTTTTATAATGCTAAATTATAATGAAAAAAAAAATCGAAAATTTGTGACTTTCGTTCGGGATATTGTTACCAAATAAAGAACAAAATACACTATACTTGTCTTTACCCACAAAATTATGTTATTAAAAAAAATAAGGAAATATATTTAAACAATTATGTATTCTATAGTATGCCATATCTCGTTACTTTCCATAAGTTAACGCTTATTAATTACACTATAAGATGGCGCAATAATATAGGCTGTTATCATTAAGTCAACGGGTTTGAATTATTAATAGGAAAATTAATTTTAAAAAACAAATGCGTAATTTAATTTTCATTAAATTCGACTTAGAAACTTCTTTCAATGTTTTTCGCTATTCCTTATAGTTTCAGTTTTAGCCTGCGCACAGTTTAAAAAATCATTCCGTATATAATATCTGTGAAGTCGCAAACACTCAAAACATTAACTGAATTACTACCAAAGATTTAAACATACGTTAAACGCGTATTCATAAAAATCTGTACTATAAATCCGCGATTTAAGACAGTTTTGATTTTAACGTGCTTTAGACGTAGCTTAATATACGCTAACAAGATGTTTAAAACCTATTTTAGCTGTCGAATGTAATGTGTGACATTATATGAATAAGATTTTCGTGATTTTATTATCTGTTAAGCAATTTAGACGAGATTTTAACCAATGTTTAATTTTTAAACACTATTTAGCTAGACACGTGTTGTACATGGTTTTATTGCGTCTTTTGTAGTATGTCATTAAGGTGTTGAATATTACTTACAGTCGTGCAGAGCCTGATTGTCATAATGAACTTCAAGCATATAGTATGAGACCCCTCCTTTCTCGCCTAGTGGGATGCCAACGTTCTCCGGCAGGAATTCACCTGTAAACAATCATAATGTTACTTAAAATATACGTTATTGTAAATTAGACTCTATGTTTAAAACTTTTAAGTTCAAATTCCATTGATGATATTAATAAGAGTTACTAAGGAAATTCAACGCTAAGGGAGTGTATAAACGTTCGAATGAGTCAATGTTCTAAAAAGCATTAAGAGTTCGCTATTATTATGACGTACTTGTCAAACAAATCAAAGCGTAACGATCAATGAGATGATTTTATTGAGTTACATTTTGGCAAGCAGACTTTATTAAGTAGACAGACTATAGACTTTTGATAAGCTTTAAAAAAATCTTAAGTTCTTAATCAGCAAAACTATGTATGAAAATGCACAATTTATTAATATCATTATCACCATACTTTGAGCCATTTAATGAGTTTCACAGCTGTTTTAATACTAGACTTTCATATCGCTTAGATTATTTTATATCGACCGCTTTCAATAAAATATTATCTATAATTTAGTTTACAAAGGGTAGACGTTTGACATAATCTCTATATAAACTATGTCGCCAGTATTAAAAACCACAGAAAAATACCAGATAAAGACCCCAGAAATAAATATTAAAATGACATTAGGTTCATAATCCAAGTTTTGTAATAATATGTCGCCATGTTTTCTCTCATGACAATAACAGTTCGTTGCTAGGTCACTATCCAAGTCACGTGTACATTAATCCCATTAACAATACGTTATTGACACTGAGCATATAACGATCTTCCATTCACTCATACACACGATTGTTAAATCGACTCAACTAATATACTACTAAACTATAAACGGATAAGTCTTTAGTCTGTGGGAGACCTAAAGCTATATATTTCAGAGATAAATTGCTATTCTGCGTAGGCGGTAATAGTGATTTAAATTATGTCATAGTTGAAGAAGTTTAGTTCGTTTAAGTGAAATGTTTAGGTCGTTTACATATTTTACGCGTTTAATCGTAGCTGTGTATATAAACATAGTTCAAAATTAGAATTGAAGTTTTATGAATCACAGAATTTCGGTGTGAAGAAGCTAATATAGGTACTTTTCGTAGTGCGATCGATAGAACCGGAAGCATAACCTCCCCTTCCTTCTTTTCTTCTTTATCATTAATTTCTTTTTAATCTATAATATAAATAATCACATCAAACTTGTCTCACTACTCTTTCTTCAAGAAAATTTAGAAATGGTATCTTTTCATGTAACTATGAAACCTTATCGGTATCTGTATGTAGGTGGTAATATAAGAAACTATTGATCGGAAATAAAAAAATATTTTTGCATTGGATAATCTCTGATTATTGGGGTAAGTTATAGGCTATTATATTTTATATTAAATCCTACTACGATTAATATGTGTGAAGAAGTATTCGTAAACGCGAGTGATACCGCGAGGGTAATATTATAAAGAGGTGAAGTTTGTTTGTAACTTTGTATGGTTTTAAGTGTATAAGTTTGTATGTCAGGGTTAATCTCCAGAACTATTGGTCCCAGTCTAAAAATTTTTTCACTGATAGTAAGCTACATTATCCCTGAGTGCCATAGGCTATAAATTATTTCTGTATCATGCATATTAGCTGAGCTATCACAATTTTTGTCTAGCAAGTCGAAAACAAATACCTCCTAAAGCAGAATTAATTGCATGCATTGCCTCAACAGTAATA
This sequence comes from Hypolimnas misippus, assembly GCA_037950945.1. NCBI lineage: Eukaryota > Metazoa > Arthropoda > Insecta > Lepidoptera > Nymphalidae > Hypolimnas > Hypolimnas misippus. Next base: position 4,926,355 of record JBBEEQ010000016.1, on the reverse strand, counting down.
CAATTGAAAACAATGTATGAAAATCTGGTACGTCTTAAATAATTCTTTTAAAAAGTCCTAGACACTATATTTCTTTTGTATAGAAAAAATATAATATACGTAGCTCATGTACCTTTAGAACCCTTAGCCCAAGCAGCAATAGGTGTGACACAAGTAGCCAATTCCCCAGGTCGAGCTGGTCCAAAGAAACCTTCACCTTGAGACCACTCGTTCCACTGTCTCTTGTCGTGGTCTTCAGCACACTCGTACAGCACCATGTGGTGGACTGGGGACTGAGTGCTCTTCTCCAGGATTGACTTATCATTCGTTTTTGGTTTACTATCTATGATAGGCTGGTAGCCGACTATGTGGTGCTTCTTGCGTAGATCTGGCGCTTTGAATACTTTACACCAGAACAGCGTTGCCATCACGTTTGGGATTAGTAGCTGGAAAATATTTATTTTTTTATTATTTGTTTTTTTTTTTCAATATAAATTATAAGCACTAAAATATAATGCCTAAGTTTTTACTTTATCGAATTAATATTTATTTTATAGAACTTTTTTTTATTTGGAAAAATTGTTTCAAGTTTTGTCACCGTTCGAAAATCAGCATAGTCAAAGAGACATATTTGGTACTAATTAGGTTATGACCATACGATTTTAACATGGAAGAGGAAAAAAACTCCTCAACACACAGCAGCAAATAATGTTCGATTTAAATCGTATATATAAATATATGCTTACATTTTTTCTAGACAGTGACCGACAGCAAAACAGTTCGATTAAATCACACTAATTCTTTATGTTTTTATTACATTTTTTTGTATTAAATTTATATGTCAGTTATACATATAAACATAGGCACTTACATTGCTTATCTTAACATCCCAGTGTTCTAGCGGTACCGTGTCTGGTTTTGACAGAGGCTGCAATAAGCGGAGAGGTCGGGATCCACTCTCGACATGTTTTGGCAGCTGACCGTCCGAGCCAGCTGGTCCCAGCGCCCACAAAACTTGTGTTGTATCTTCCTGATGTGGAAATTAATGATTTATAAGTAATTATGCTTCAAGTTTATTAAATGCCTCTTTAGATCAAAGGAACATTCGTTAATATTCAATTTCGCAAGTTTACGAGAATTTAATTAAATTTAACTCAGAAATGATAAGAATTCTAGTAAGAAACTAGCTGAACCCGGCATGCATTGCAATGCCACCGAAAGTAATTTATATATTTTTTGGAATTTATAGAACAAGGTTTCATCACAATCTGATCAATGATTCCAGAACACATAAAGGACAAACATAGACACGGTGATCTTGTAAAAAATATTTTATATTCGCGCTAAAGTAAATAAATTTGTCAAATTTAGAGTTTAATCGTCACACGCACACATTGATATTTTTTCACCTGTTAAACACACACAAGTATCAATCGTTATTATAGAGACACTCACACCAATAACGAAGTCCTGTCGGTCGCACGTGTCCAGCTGCCTCCTGAACTGGACGACTGTGTGCGTGTTATTCTGATATCCCGATATCAGCTCATAGTTCTGCACCTCGTCCGCAACCGCCCGGTCATCGAACGCGAGTCCGTGACAGTCCTGCAAATCGATACGAATTATTTAAATTTCGAAGAATATGTAGAACTAAGAGTTTTATAGCTTTTACACCCACACTATGTAATATAAATGGAATTTGTTTGAAGAAAAGAAAAGGTTGTTAAATTGTGCTTATATGTAAATATGAGAAATAGAGCTAAATAGTACATCCTTTATATTGGAGCATTGATATCTTGTAGCGTTTTTTTAAGGATCTATAAAGCGATCGTATTAAATATTATTAAAGCGGTAAATGTTTGTTTATTGATCTATCATTTTTAATACTTCTGCTGTTATGTACCGAAACCGATAGGTCCAGAAATACCTATTGTATAAAATGTATATACTTATATGAAAGGATTTTTTATTTGAATTAGAAAAGGAATTTTAAAAATATATTTTATAAACTGGTCAAACTGAGGATTAATGACTGGGATTAAAGACATCATTTTATAAATTAGAAACGGAGAAGTGTGTATTAACGTATTATCAAAACAACTAGTTACTTAATAATGGTTCGATATAAAATAACGATTACAAAAATATTGCATTCCAGTTAAGCTAAATAAAATCCATCTAAATATGGCGTCATCTGTTCTCACCGCATTCGTCATCAACGCGAAGGCGAGGATCAACATCCCAAATAGAGCAACCTATCTTTAATAACTCCTTATTAAATCTATTTCATTGTTAAAACATAATGCTACTAAAATCATATTTGGTAAACAATAATCAACTCTAACAGGAAGCCATAAGATTTATTGTTACTATTCTTGTTTTGTCGACGGTAGTTTTAATTTTGTATCGGAACAGCTGACGAAAGGGCTTTGAACGTAAAACGGCAGATGCGCTAGTGGAGCGCTATAAAGATAAATAATAATAATTCCTATACTATTTTTGTTTTTTTTTTTCGCTGGCAGATGTCGCTACGCACGTGCCATGAGCACCTGGCCTCATCACTGACAGGGGTGTCATTTACCAAATGTCAGTCCATGCGCTTTGTTGCTCGTTATTGTAGGAAAAAAGTACAATTATTTACTATTTACCGTAAAATGTCATCAATGTATAGTAAAAGGTCATGCTTTTATATTCAAGATGATAATAAAGTGTAAAACGTTTTTTTTTTTTAATAACGAAATTTCATATATCGAATGAATATTTCATAATCGAATAGAATATAAAAAACGACTTTTAAATTTATACTTATAAAAATGCGACAAACTACATTTTGTTACAAACATACTTTCCAAAAAAATATATATATGTATATATATACATATCTGTGGTAAATTATTAACAAAACACAATTAATTAATAAATCATATGAACGATTAAAAAAATTATATCAATACACAGCCACATCATTCATTGAAGACTAACACGAGCAAGACAGAACTGAAAACTCCCACAGGAACGAAAGAGACAAAAAATAATTGTGGAACTATCGAAGCCCTATCAGCTTCTATTTGTCTCACTACATCATAGGAAGCGAGCAGGAAAACGTTGCAAAACGGGTCTGATGAGTCGAAATCACAACAATTAAGCTCAGGATGTAATATAAAGAGGTTTTATTGAATCGTGGGAACCTCTGGCGTTCTGCGTCGAATCGCTGAATTCATGCAAGAGCCTGTTTCTTAACATTAATCGTGTAGGGATGTCGATTTATCGAAACTTGTACAAATGAATTTCTGTTTTAGTCCGGCTATGGCGCATCCCTACTTTGTATATTATGATTTTTGTGCATGTCGATAAAATTTTGTATATAATAAGTATTAGTATAGATTATTTGAATCTTTAGTGGAATGTTTAAATCAAACGGTCTGTGTTATTTTATGTGTACTTAACACATAGTAAATTAATATTTCAATTCGAACATAATAAAGAAATGCTAAAATTTGGATAATAATAATACTTTACGCATTTATATAAGGCAGGCAGTGCAAATGCACTTGTAAGTTTTGCTCCCGTAACTGATATAATCTCTGTAACCTAATAAGTTGGTATGTACATAAGTCGTGTGTGTCAATAAATATGTCATTATTAAATTATTTCACGTGTAAGGAAAGAATTGCACTTGTAAATTTTGTTTTCAGTGTTTCACAAAGAGTCAGTGCCTTATTTTTGACACTAACAGCCCTCTCTAACTGTTACCAGGTTACAGAATAGTTTTATACCAATTACGAGACTAAATCTTACAGGTGTAACTATCGCCTTATAATAAGTTCTAATACGTAAATGTATGACAAACATTTTTTATTTAGATCAAAAATAAAACAATAGATAAATATGATCCACCTTTGTAGTAGCAACCCTAATTAAAGTAACACAAGTTAAGTTAATATTTAATTTGCGTTTCAATAACGTGTTAGCATTGAACGATTACTATCTAGCACGTATTGGCATATTGTTAATAAATAACAAATCGGTAGAGACATTACAACAAAAAACGAGTCAAGCGCGAGCGGATCTCGTACACGAAGGGTTCCCTACCATCGTAAAAGATAGAACATTATATGTTAAATTCACTTGTAAAAAGTAGCATGTTCTCATGCTAAAACAATAACAGAAATATAGCAATAGAAATACACACTCTGTGAAAATTTCCATTATCTATCTATTACGGTACATGAAATTCAGAGACAAACGCTGAATAATAAAACAGTCTTCACTCTTCGGATACGGAACCCAAATAGAAAGATCCTTGAGATGTAGTCTGAGAATGCACGTAGGATTTTTTGCGAGCGTTTTGAAATCCGGGTCGATGTCTTTATTTACTAATTATGTAATGCCTCAATAATTTCTATTTAAATAAGCCTATGCTACTGTAGGCAATTACAAATCACAATAACAACCGGGTAGGCTTTACTTATGAGTGTATTTTTAGCAGATTACACTTATAAGATTCGCTCTTTAACGATACTTGACCTTACTTTATTAATACTTTACACCCGAAATAATTTACTGTCAGTACCTTATTTTAGACATTCATAAAGTAGCCTACGTAATTGTTATCAGGTGAAAGAGTTGTTTTATATCAATTACAAGAATTAAATTTACAAGTGTATTTCTCGCCTAAGAGATAAATTTTGTACTTTGTGTTCTGTATAACTATTGATCCGATTTGAAAAGATATTTTTTGTTAGATAGCTCGTTTATCGAAGAAGGTTATAAGCTGTATACCATCACTCTGTCAAACATAGTAGCGAAGAAATAACAGTAAGCGCGAATATAACCGCGAGGCACAGGTGGTTTTATATATATTTACTTCGTTAAGTTTATATTATATATACCTAGATATCGTATTATGCAACGTATTGATATCAATAAAGACCTATCACTTAATAAAGTACAAATCAAGTTATATAAATTAGTGTTTAAACAGAAATATCATTAAAATACTCATCACCTAGATTTCACCTAGCTGATGTCACCCATCATAATAAGGATTCTAACTTAACCAGACATGTAACTCGACTGACTCATTAGAAGTTGCAGTGGAATTAAAAACCACACATTGACATAGTCACCGGCACGATTGTTTTGAGAGGTTGCACGATATCATTGTACTTTTTCTTAATATAACTGGGGAGTGCAATGTGTATTAATTTATAAAAGTCCTCATAATTTTTTCCTGAACTGTTAAATAATATTAAACTATTGACATAATTTTAAAAGAGTTTCGATATATATCGAGTTTTTTCCGTTTCGTCTCGGTAGAATCTATATTCCGAACCAATGATAGCTTCCATATTTTTATTGTTGTTTTTTTTTGTGAATTGACGATTTAAAAGTGCTCGTGAGACTTAAAAAAGGTATATTTTGATTTGATTCGTATAGAAAGTGCAAGTTGCATTCTCTTGCTGGCGCCTACGCATATAGATTACAGAACTTAACTGAATCCAAAAAACAATAATACTTTTATGTAGAATCTTATACTTATCTCTATTTCTTCACTTTATTATAATAATACGAGAAACTAGATTTTGTACAAGCGATGTACCGACAGTACTGAACTTCTTTAAACATTATAATACCTTTGACATTTCAAAGGTACATTATTCTAGTTGGTAACAGAGTACATTATATATATTTTATGTACATGGGTATTATTTTGAATCAAAATATCCATAAATGCGAGCGAAAAAGCTAGTTAGAATTTAACTGCTTTACTACAAAAGATGAAATAAAACCATGCTTAACACGTGTCTAGCTAAACATTGTTTAAAAATTAAACATTTTTAAAATGTTGTCAAAGTTGCTATAATGCGTGCAAAATAATTAAAAAAAATATATTTGATACCTTAAATAGATTTTAAGTATGTATTAAAATTACCTAAGCATAAGTTTATACATAGTTAAGCTATGTCTAAACCATGTTTTACTCAAAACTGTCTTCAAACACGGATTTGTAGTACAATTTTTTTTATCAAAATGCGTTTAACGTATGTTTACATCTTTTGTAGTAAGGCAGTAAATGTTTTGGATAGTCATTTAACTAGAAATGAACAGTAAATATAAAAGTTCCAGGTATATTTTGATAACGTTACGCTTCGGACTTCCTTCCGAATAGCTCGGTTCACGGTACAATAAATATAGGGTCAGCAATTACTATAGTTGATTCTCGCATGAAATCACGTGTACCCACCAAGCGATGAACCGTACAGCCAGAAATTAACGCCCCACTACACATGTCCTTTTCGTATAAGTATTTTATTTTTATAATACTATTTTTAATCTACATATTTAATTCAAGTTCTATTGTGCAGGTTCTACTTGAAAATTCTTTTTGTTTTATATAGATTATATGTATAGATTATATCACCCTATGATTATATGACTTACAGGGGCAGAGTAGTCATCTATACTAATATTATAAAGAGGTTAAGAGGTTTTGTTTATAAGTTCGTATGTTAGTGGTAATCTGATTTTACTTGCGTTTATGGTTACTGCTTCGCTCATGGAAGTTGTGGCGTGATGTATAGACTAAAACCATCCTCGAGAAACGGACTATCCAGCGCAAAGATAATTTTTCAAATCAGATCAATAGTTCCAATTACCTCCTACATACATACTAACAAACAAACCTCGTTATAATATTAATAAAGATAAATATTTTCAAATACATATGGACGCTGATAAGCAATACTGTGTCAAGCCACACGGACTTTTCTGTTATGATAAAAGGTGTAATGGATTAAAAGCAGATTGATATATTTAATATATTATCTAATAAAAAGTTTTTTAAATATATAAGATTATTGTATAAACTGCAAAATATGGAAGGCACTTGAAATTCGAAACAATTAGTTAGGAAACTTTTTCCGTACTTTTGTAGTTTATATGACTTTAACTTTTTTTGAATAATGTTAAATAAGTGATGCAGTATCAAAATACATCAATATCTCAGAATTTGACTTTTTGTGGCTTGACACATTATTGCTTATCAGCATCCATATGTTCAAATGATTTCGTAACGGAATAGACTCAAAGTGTGTAAAGATGTATGCTCTACTAATCTAACACTTTCTACGAGCGAAATACAAAGAAAATATTGTTTACTTATGTTTTTCTTTGTCGTTATGATTGCACTTTGCTCTCAAGTTGATTCACGTATTAATGGCGAGTCAACACGTGAGTAACGCAGATTGCGTACCCGGATTTACCGGATAATAACACTGCAATATTCATTACATTTATGACAATTCTTAAAAAGGTATATGGGTAAATTTCCATGATAAAAACATGACTTACGGTCGTAGGATTAAAAATTAAAGAAAAAAATTATCGAACTCCGTACGATAGGTTAGTTTACTTCTCGATGAACTATTTATGTTATATCTCAATACATATTATAATGAAGCTGTACGGTTATGTTTGCACATAAAATATCTTTAAAAATATAAATCGATTTAGTTGATTAAAATATAGGATTATCATTAAAAAATAAATGCATTTATTTACTTCTTATATTAAATGTTATTTTTATTTTCTTGCTTTTTAGTTTAATTGTTTCGTTTGCAAAGTCGTTGTAGTTTTTTTTTATGTTTTTATAGCGAGTGTATTTAACGATTTACATACATATCGGATTAAGTCTAGTAATAAGTAAGTATAGTAATACTTCGATGGGTCAATTTAAAGGTCATTTCATTACGATTCATCACGAGTACGTCGTGTATCAGTGACATTTGCATTTCCGTGCAATTGTTTCAAATATATATAATATAATTGATTTTGATATTTAAATTATAATTATTACTTTAATTTATTTTTTAAGCTGTACAGTAGTAGTAATTCGCTTGTTTGAATGCACTAATTCGAAAAGTGCAAGAAAGTCAAAAAATATACGTAATACCCATATTTTGTTTTACAATAATTATTTGGTTTAGTTAAAAAACGTAACAGCCTGTAAATGTCCCACTGCTTGGCAAAAACCTCAGGTGTCAGAACTTCTCCCGGTACATGCAGGTTTCCTCACGATGTTTTCATTCACTGCCGAGCACGAGATGAATTTAATTTAGCACTTGAAAACTCAACAGGTGTTAGCCGCAGTGTTGACCCGTGATCATCGGTTGAGACCGACCTGTTCTAACCACTAAACCGTTTCGCCTTTTGGTATTTACATTAGATAACATGTTTATTAAGAAAAGCTTATAGGCTAGAAAACATCACACTAAAACTCATAAGAGCGAAGCATTAATCAAAATCATCAGCTTATAAGATGCAAGCAAGTACCTACCGAAATATTCCGCGATTAAAACAGGTCACAGTCAGTTCCAAGTGAAATAATAACGTAACTCACTCGCATCAAACCATAAATATACAAAAGACCGAGATATATACCGGGATAACAATAACAATACCCGTGAATAGGGTATCTGAAACCATGTCAGGTAAATGATTGACTATGAAACAAGCCGACGTTGCGCAATCGATCCTATTGTACAATATACTCCAAGTTTAGGCGGAAGCATTAAAATTCCTTATACGTTCATACAAAAGAATAAGTTTTAAGAATCGCATGTTGTTTCGCGCATGTGAATCTTCGACACAATACGCGTGAAACGTCTACGTCAAACGTTAGTTGTGACCCATTCGACGTGAATTTATTGAGAAATCCATGGATATTTAACATTCTTTGAAATAGAAATTGGGCTTTTTGGTATTTGCCGATTATGACATAGTATCTGACGGATAGTTATAGTATCTTTTGGGATCGGAGAATATATTCAAAGATAACTTATAGTATGTTTTTTAATGTATTACTATTTTAAATATAGATTTTATTAAAAGCTGGTTTTTAGTATAAGAACCAAGATGCCCTAGTGGTCAGAACACAGAACACAGACTAACATTGCTCAGTTTTGAAGTGCTAAATTTCTTAAAGTACGTGTATCTTAAGGACGCGGGTTACATGTGCCGGGAAAAATTCAGACACAAACGTGTCTGAATTTTTCCCGGCACATGTAACCCGTCAACCTGCAGTGGAGCAGCGTGGTGGATTAAGCTCTAACCTTCTCATTGATAGGAGAGAAGGACTCTGCTCAGTAGTGGGACATTGACAGGCTTTACATTTTTACTAGATATTTAGTTTATATGTTTTTATAAAAAACAAAGCATACACACAGAAAGGTTTATTTGCATTCCGCTTTTCACAAACATAAGCTAAAATTGTTGATAATTAATCCATTTAAACAGTGATCTTACCGAAATTAAATATTTTGTCTCTTTAATTAACAATATAAATTCGGTTTTTTTTTTTTCTAATATTAGAAGATCTCAGGTATAAAGGAAACTAATTATTCGACAGCCTTATGATTATGAGTTTATTACATCCTATGTCGTTTGATTAAAACCGAATGAGCAAAACAAAATGTCTTTCACATAACAAAAACATTTTATTATTATGACTAAATGATAACTAAGCATAAAAGCAACTTTATTACTTTACTAATAAAGATGATGATGCTTAATAACTATCTTGTATACACATGTATGGATGTAAGAGTGAGATATGAATAAATGCGATTATTAATTAATCAATTTATTTAATGACATAATTAGCAATTCAATGAGATTCCGTGGAATTTATTTCTGGTGTATTTATTGTTTGTGTTCCTTTATACGGTAATAATTTGTGTTATTCATTGTGAAATTAATGTTTTTACTCAACTGACCCAGAAGAAGGACAATGCTTTTTGGAAGAGCATATTTATGTAATACGTCCGTTCCATTCTGACTTATTTTAGCCTAAACGGCTTCACCGATTTTGAAGTGTAATGTCATAGTCATGTGACGTCAGTAAAAATCAACATGGCGGACATAAACTGTCAAAAGTAAGAACCGTTGTAACCTCTTGTTGACAAAATGGATTAACCGAATTTGATGTTCTAGGTATTGTTATTGTGATATTTAATATTTTAAACTAGTTGCCCCGCGTGCCTATAGCCTTCCTCAATAAATAAACTATCTAACAACGAATTTTTCAATTCAAACGAGTGGTTCCTGAGATTAGCACATTCAAACAAACAAAATCTTCAGCTTTATAATATTAGTATAGATTAACTCTCAATTTATTTTGAGACATACATACATACAATCTTTTTATGTGCTCCTTTAAGATCTTTTATATTACGGAATAGACATTATTTACTGCTAATTTTTAATACAAATTTGATGAGTTTTCCGCATTTTGTTGTCTTTAAAGAAACGATTCGAAGAATTAGCGTTTAATTTTAGCCGATAAAAAACAACTAATTAGCATTTAAGGTAATTTCTGCTTTATTATTGATTTTCTTACTTAATTGTTTTGAAATTAAATTTTCTTATGAATCTTAAGAATTTTAGATTGCAACTATCAATTCGACGTACCTAATTATAAATGCGTATATATTATAAATAATTGCATGTATCGTGGAGGTCAATTTAATTATTTTAATAGCAAGTCCATCATTGTCGTAAGAATCATGAATAAAATTATGTCGTATTTTGCAATATAATTATTTATTAATTCGTTATGTAAGTTATTTTATTTGCATTAAAAAAATAAGCGCATAATATAATAACCGATGTTATTGATTTTATCTTCATATAATGGATTTATATCCTAAGGCTCGAGTTTTATTTATAGAACTTCTAATTGTAAAATTATTATTATATAATTGTACCTAATCGAAAATTATATAATGTATGTATGTTGGTCTATTTATGTGTAAAATTATTACGTCGTCATTAAAATACGAAAAACATAAATATATCAATAAATTATTTATTTTTAAAGATTGATTATCTTTGAAAATATAATTAGTTTTATGGCAAATTTTTCTTTCAATAATTTTCCTTTTGCGACGAATAATGTTTAATAAATATTCATGCCAATTTCAACCTTACAGAAAATATTTTAAGTTAATTTTGCATCGTGGGAATTAGTATAAATTCTACTTGTGTTACTACGTATAAACATAAAAGTGCAGGTGTCTGTTTGTCTGCCGTGCACCTTGCATTATGTATGACCTCGATCGAAACTCATGTTTTGAATTAAACACTTTGTACACGGAACAGAATAACACAGTTCGTGTTCTTCTAAATCGTAATATATTAGGCGAGAATTGCATTTTTTTTAAACGCATCACACTCAACGGCCCCAATTAAGATCTTGTGACCTTGTGTCGGTGGTCCGGAAACACACAACACTAACACAAACACCCAGACCACGACAAACATCCGTATGGCCAATACAGACATTTGCCGTAAGCGGGGATCGAACCCGCGACCGTTAGCGCTACGGTAACGGTCGGTTGCACTGACCACTGCGCCACCGTGTCTGTCGTGTGCATTTGTAAGTTTTACTCTCAAGAGCGGTATAAAACAACCCAGAAAAGAAACAGATACGTTGTATTTACGAAAGCTGTGGCTGTCAAAAATAAATTCATCAATAGTAAATTGTTTCAGATGTAAAGCAATAATGTAAATCTTTATGAAAATCTGAGAGAAAAACTTATAAGTGTACCTAATTTACGCCTTAGGCGAGAATTACGCTTGTAAGTTTTATTCTCGATTTGAAGATATTATTAGCTACTTCCTCACATTGATTTTAATTAATAACGATAATTATGTGTTTGTGATTACAATTTGGATCGGAATTAATATTGTAATTGCTATTGTCCGCCTATTTGCGACTGTACCATATTTGTATTATGATTATTGGATTTTGTATAAGGATTGTGTTTTCATTTAGTGTATCTTATTAATGACAAATTGTGTAACAACTGTAAGGTGAAAACTACCCATGTCATTTTTATTCTCAGATTTTCATAAATATTTACATAAGTTGTTTGTCATTGCTTTACATCTTATAGAATTTACAGTCAGTGCCTTATTTTTGTCATACGCAACTTTCGTAAGGTTACTTAAGTAGTTACCAGGTGAAACTTACAAGTGTAATTCTAGCCTTATATTATTGATAATGCTTTAATATTTTATTTCTAATATAAAGAAGCATACAAGTTTGATACATTACATTTCGGTTATAAATTTCAACAATTAGTATTCTTTATTTCGAAATGTACAATATAATTTTTCTATTTTTAGTTATACTATCAAAAATATTTCTTGACGTTAATTCAATAGCAAAAATAAGATTTACATTAGGTTTTATAATATGTTAATTAAGTCTCTCATAGCAACGAAATAATTATAAGTCTTAGAAATTATAAAAATATAGATAACAATTACAAATAAATTTATATCTAGAAGCGCAATCTTCATGGTAATTTTACTAAATATATTACAATTCCAAGTTGCTTTAATTACAGTTTATCATAATAGAAACAATTAACTAATAAACAAAAAAAAACAGAGATTTTATCCTTCGTTCGAAGAAATCTCGAACAATGAAACAAAATAAATGAAATGTTATAGTTAATTATATTTTTCTTAATTGCACAAGCAAAAATAACACATATTATATAATTGGATTACACTCATAATTGAGTACCAGAAACAATTTTTGTTTCCTATCTGTAACCCAAACTTACATGTAAATAAAACTGAAAAGTTGGTTGAGGTACGTTGGTCTTGGATATTATAAGACCGATTTGAAAAATCTTTTTGCCTCAAATAGCCTATTTATTTAGGAAGAACACAAACTACGACTAACGGAAGAAAAATAGTAACCATGTTAACCAATCTAGCAAGATCTCATTGAACGGGTGAAGCCGCGAGGCACGTTGAATGAGACATGTGATACAAATCTCGGATCAATACTTTCGGTACTGATGTAAGATATATCAAGAATGCAAGACTGATGGACGCGATTGCCGGCTTCGGTTTTTTACGTCCCATACATATAAGCATGGATACATCGATATTGATCGATTGTTTTAAGTGTATTTATTTTAATAATTTAAATACAAAATATTAGGCGAGACTTGAAAGTTTTACGCTCGGAAATTTTATATAAAAATTCTGTAACCTTGTAACAATTACCAAGGCAACCATATGTAAACACATAAAAATGCCACTGACGATAAATTAAAAAAAATAAAGTAAAGTAAAAGCCAGTAAACGTCCCACTGCAGGGTAAAGCCTCCTCACCCATTAGGGAGAAGGCTTAGAGTCAAATCCACCTCGCTGCTCTACTGCGGGTTGACGGATATTCATACAGAATTTCTCCCGGCACATCGGCCGTGAAGGAAAACCTGCAGGTTTTCCACGATGTTTTCCTTCACGGCCGACCACGAGATAAATTTAAACAAAAATTTAGCACTTGTAAATTCAGCGGTGCTAGCCGAAGTTAGAACCCGCGATCATCGGTTAAGATCAACGTGTTCTAACCACTAGGCCATCACAGGTCAATTTATAATAATAATTATAATTTTTATCAGTTCTAAAAGCAATGATACGTTATTTTTGTAAATATGAGAGCATGTGAGTCAAATTTAAAAGTGTAATTACCTACTACTATTACTACTAGGTCACAAGGCCATTGGATAGTTTATTAAATTTATTATATAGCGTTATTCTTTACAATTATTCGTTACCCGTTCTGCATGTACAATACCAATATTTTTGTAACAAAATTTTGAACAGCATAAATCTTTTATTTTCAAAAAATATTTTTCGTGAGAAATCATTATCTATATATTTTTTATCTTAGTAATTACATTTGAAACTATAAATTATGAAGTATAAAATATTCTTAATGTAGTTAGTACACATTAAAATTATTAAGCGGTCATCTTTTTAATGTTATGTGAGAAATTTCGTTTTAGTTTTTTTGTTCGAGATGATTTTACGAATTAAAATTAAAATAGAGTATCAAATAAAATTAAATACCAGTAATTATCGTTATAATTATTAAAAAATTAGTATCAATTAATGAAATATCAAGTTTTGCTTAATATACTGAAATTATAACAGCTATAATGTTGATAAATTACACAATTAAAATTACATTTTTTTTTTAATTTTGCCAATCATCATATCATAAAATCCGCATTATTTTGTTAAAAATTTATGTCCTACGTGTATATAAACTTACACGATATACACGTATCAGTAGCTTTAAGAGATTTCCCCCTGAAAATGTTAGATTTTATAATATCAGTACCTATATATATGAAAAAATATCGACCATTCTCACACATATGCAAAATATAAGCCTACATGTTGTTGTTAAAATCAGTTAAAGAGAAAGCACACATAAAGAACCTTTCACAGCAAATTCCACAACAATCCCATGAAATATATAATACGATATCACTCAAGTTCCGAGCACTTAAGAACGTATTGTATTTCGTCACAATGACAATTTCTTGTGGGAATCTATCACAGGAAAGGGTCTGATTAGATCTATTTATAAGGAAACTTCTCTATTATCTATTCTAACAGCGATTCATCCATAAGTGTGATGCCTGCATTCGTTTTAAATGTCTCATCGTGTAGAATTTAAAGCGGGTCGGCCGAAAACTACGTGAGGAGGGACGGAATCGTCGGGTTTTCGTCTTTATGCATAACAGTGATGGCTGCCAAGGACAGCCAGACGTAGTTATGATTAAACTCCATGCTTAGATTATAATTACAACTTCGTATACAGAAACTTATATCTCTTATATTTGTCACATTACTTTCTCGTATCAAATTAAAACGACGAAAAATTATACCTACTTGATTGCAGTCAAAAAAGTAGTAAAAAGTAACCAAACTTCGAACTCTCTTTTAGCTAATCGTTCTTTACTTCAATATGAGGTACATACACATATGTAGATATTGAAGTCATGTCTGGATAAAAAAAAAATAATTTAGATATTATAAAAATGGATATTTTTGTTAAAATTTTAAAACCTATTCACTCTTAAAATCGCTATTTTACATCATACAAGGAAGTAAAAACTCACAATAGTATCTGATAAAAACATTTTCCACGTTTCCAATAACAAAAAATATATAATTAGGATGGACACACAAAGAGCTTGGTGTTATTGATATTAAAAAAAAAGATAAAATTCGAAGACATTTCAATCGTTACTAACTTCACTTCGTTTGACTTGCAATAGTGCGATGTTGAACGTAATCAATGCATTAAAAGCCAGGTGAAACGAATGCGTTAATTAATGCGGGTATATCTATGCGTTACTGGTCTTACCGTATTAAAAACGTGAGAATTTGATATTTATCTAGTGACGCGATAACAAACATACTAACTTAATATTATGCGTCAATAACGGGTCACAGATTTCATTTAAAATGTTACGCAAAGGCGATATGCTGGAGTAATCATATTCTGTGGGAAAAATCTATGTTTTTATTAGATTGATGTATTAATTAATTAGTATTAATGTAATGTAATCTAATGAAGCTAATGTAATTATTAGTTATGATATTTTTTTATGTTTGTTGAATATTTATGTGTAGATTTCGTAATATAAAAATATTTTCTTTTTTAATTTATTTCGTTACGCTTAAAATTTTATAGCTAGTATCGTAAACACATTTTAACTTTTATTAAAAATCAATTTAGATAACTTACTACAAATAAATCTATTAAAATTACAAAATAAATAAGTATCTATAGGTATTCTAATTGATTCATAAAACTACAACATAATTTTTGTATAACATTATAAAATTATAATATATAACTTTCAAAATCCATACAAAAAATAACGGGAAAAGAAACTTGAAATTACTCACGAAGAAGACAAACAAATTTTACAAATGCATTTCAATAAACCAGAACATTAGACTTGCATTTTCAATCCATCAAGAGCAACATAGGTCTAATATTCGCTGCAGTTCGACCGCACGTCAATATGCGACAAAGAAACATCGAATGAGTCATTTCTACGTGATTGTACTCAGGGTGTAAGGGGGCTAAGTACTGTCGCGCACACAAATGATAGCGTCGGGAATTTCCGAAGCAATGACGGCAGGCCACGTTACGTTGAATACTAATCCGATCAATTTAAAGTATCCTAATTTATTCCATCGTTAGATCAGATACGTATTTTTAAGAAAAGTTACATGTAAAACGATTCGCATACTAATACTGTACTTAAAAGATACACAGACACTCGTGATGGCTTTGTGAATTAACATATTTTTTAAGATTGCGTGTTTGCAATTTAAATCGGATCGGTATGTTGCCTGGTCTTATTAATATAATCTAAATTCACGAAGAATTACAATACAGATTTAAGGGTACATTCTGAAAAACAACATAGTAGTTTTTATTTATGATTTCATATACCCCCACGTGGTGAAACTATAAATATAAAATTAAAAATTGCCACACAGTAGGATATAAACCTGCACCATCCCAATGTCGTATATACCGTGCTACTCTAGTTGATCTATGGGTCGCATACCCGTAATGTCGAAATCTTTTGACTTGATGTTTAAAGTTTAACACAATTGCCGATGGCCGATATCGAATGGCACTATATCAAGAAAAATGTCAATTCGAAATGTCATTAACCTTGACCAATATCCTGGTTTATATTTCGAAACAAAACCGTGGTAAGGATACAAAATGGCTTCTAAAGGAATTTTTAATTCTAAATTTAAATCAATTCACTTTTCTCATTCACAGTACACTCCCTCATTAACCGGGATTCAGAGCCTAGTGGTTAACCATTCGTCATACAACCCGAGCGAGTTTTGTATGGCTTTACCTATAATCCCTTGGAACAGCGCACGAAATGACCAATCACTGAGTTAAATTATGTATAAGGGAAATAGATTAAGATCGGCATATATTATTTTTTTATTTATTTTAAGTACTTGTTTAATTCCGTTACACGCGACTATTAGAACTTCTTAAATTTTGGTTACATTTTAGTATACTTTTGTATATGAAGCTAATTTTGGCTTTCAAACTAAAAAAGACGTGTCATATGTATGTCAAAAGCTCACTCGTTTGGCCTAAATAGTACTACAAAGGTATAAACCCACATACATACATAGCCTGATAAACACATTACCCTACTTTGCGTCGCGCAGTCGGGTAAAAATGGCTCCATATTTATTTCTTGCTAGTTTTTGATATTCTTATTAATATTTGCCGACCGCTCTGGTGTTGTGGTGCTGAATGTACCTCTAATGCCGACGGTCACGGGTTCGATCTCCGCTCGGTACAGATATTTGTATACAAATATATTTGTTCCAACGTTTAGGTGTTTGTCTTAGCGGGTCTCCTCACCGTGCCTAGGAGAGCACGTAAAGGTTCCGGTTATTATCACAATGACCTGATAATCATCGTTACTCTTGTTAAGAAGATTATTCTAGACTATATGATTACTGTCTTGCACTCGGGGTTATGGAGGTCCGATGGAAATCGCTCTGTGTAAAAATCAGTAACTTGACTAGAGTAATAAGCAGACCTTGGTGTAACCTAGAAAAACGCTAGGTAGGTGATTTATGAATATTCAAAATAGTGTAAAAATTATATTAAATAAACCTTTCTTTGTGTTTATGTAGAATTGTAAATCAATAAAATAAATACGACAAACGATATACAGAATATTATAAACTTTATAATCGTGATTAGTTTTCGTAAATCTACCAAATATTCAAATAGTAATAGATATATAATCTAAATCAAAAGTATCAAAATATTAAATTACTTATTACACCTAAAACTTTTTATTATATTAGTATCTATTCGAACAATTATTTGACTAACTTTAATCATAGATCTTATCATATTGAAATATAATATTGTTAAAACAATTCACACAATTCAATTGCCTTTTTTTAATGAAATTAAATTAACAAAGGAAATATATTTATATCGAAATGTTTCATCTATTTAAAAAAATGTATGAATTAAGCTAGAATAAAAATATTTAAGGATACAAAAAAATCACATAAAAATTTGACTGTTTTTATTACATTTTATTCGTAGGCTTTACGTGAAATCTATGACGAATTCAGTTTTTTTTATATTTATACTTTATAAAAATGTATATTTTGTTTCATAGAAATTTATTCAATATTATTATATTATATTAATTTAAAACCGGATATTAATTTTCAGGGTTTATAATTTTATGCTGCATGTAGACTATGTAAGAAAACATGTCGTTAAACAAAATAGAAATTATAAAAAAAAAATTACAAGTCACATCGCGACAAATTTGTAATTTAATAACGTCTTAAACCTTAATCGGATTTGGATTAAATTTCAAACAGCCCGTGTTGGATTAGTGCCGCAAACTTTTTTTGTTTCAAAATATATTCATTAAAAAAAGCTAACCAAATTATACTTCAATGTATTCCTTTTGATAATTAAAATACATTTCCATTAGAATGGATAATATTAATGAATTAGACAATAGTCCATTTTATACAACAGTATCAATTAATTAAATCGTTCGGTCGGCCACTACTATTTTGGACGGTATAATTGCTATAAATTAAGCCTAGTTTCAGGGAACCGCGTTGTGATGTAAATTAAAATGTGACCTACATCTAAGGCGGGAATTGCACTTGTAAGTCTCGTAACTGATATAAAATAATTCTGTTCCCTGGAGCCTAATTATGATAAACTGTCGCTTTCAAAAAACGTCAAAGTTAAAGAACGTGTTTTAGTACAGAATATAGGAAAAAACTGTCAAAATGTAGATTTTTGTTATTGCGGTAATTTTACGAAATTTCCATGCTGGTAACCTAGGTAACCTGTAACTGGTAACAGCTACCTTACCGAACCTTACCTTAGGAGGGTTATTATTGTGAGCTATCGCATTGACAATTGATTTGTTTCGTTTTAGTACAAATATCAGAAATAAAATGTTAAAATGTTTTAGGTTGCGATACATTTAAACATTTAATATATAAATAACATTATATTGTTGGAGACTAGTGACTAAACTAGACATAAGCCTGTATTTCAGGTCACCAGGTCTCCACCCCGTTCAGTATGTGCAATTTAACTGCTCAAATTAATAACTGACTCTGCGGACCTTTAATCGGTATATTATGTAGAGAAATGGACAACAATTAAATTATTATATTTTAACAATTAAACCAATGGTTAAATTAAATAAGTAATACATGAAAAATTAATAAATAAGACTAATGAATAGTATAGAATAATAATTATATTAAAAATTTTAAACATCTTTAAAATATAGTAAAAAATTTAAATATAGTAAGTATTAAAAAATCTATAATTAAACAGTAGCTATATAATAAAATGCGCTAGCGATAACACACGCATAAATACAGCAGGCTACTGAGTTGTTATACCAATTATAAGAATAAAACTTACAAACGTAATTCTCGCCTTAGCAAATAAATAAAGAGATAGAAGTAACAAGGGTAGATTTATTTAATTAACGTCTTATCTATTAATTATTTGGGGTAAATTTTTAAGTGTGCGTGGATGACCAAATCCGAAACTATAGTGTACTAGCATCCGTTCGCGGCTTCGTCCACGTGGTATGAAACGTAACCTATTCTTGTTGTAATTTTCAAGTATAACCTGTACTGTAAAGTTTTATCAAAATCTGTTTTATAGATTTTGCGTGAAAGAATGTTATTTTAGAAAGATGGAGAAAGATGAGTTCTTGTATATATAGCGTATTTCTATAACAAATGTTAGGTAGTTTCAGATAGTTTTTTTTTATACTTTTAATTCAACCCTTTTTCAACGTTCATACATGTGTACCAAAATTCTTCAAAATTGCTTAAACGATTTTAACGTCAAAACTTAACAATCAAACAGATAAACAGGCAGAATTACTTTCACATTAATAATATAGTAAGGTTTAATACCCAAACCAAAACATATTTCAAAACTGCGTATATATTTATACATATTTTTATCATTTTTATAAATATATTTCTGTTTAGCCACGACGAAGTAACAGACAAAATGGTTTAAAAGTATATCATTCGTCGCTCATGCCCCATTTCAAGAGCAGCTGACCACTAAGAGGCGATTGGTTTCACCTGTCGTAGCTATAACTATAATAAAATGCGAATATGTTTGCGGTCTAAGGCGAGAATTACATTTGTAAGTTTTACTCCCGTAATTTACTTACATAAATTTTTAACCTAATAACAGATACGTAGTAAGTAGTTACGAAAGCTGTGAATATAAAAGATAATGACAGTAAATTGTTTCAGATGTAAAGCGATGATAAGCAAGTTATGTAAATCTTTTTAAAAACTTATAAGTGTAATCCTCGCCTAAAATACTAAGAAGATAAGTGATAAAGTCTATAGTATATACAGGATCGTATTTATCAATGACAAGGACATAAATAACGTGTTGTATTCTTCGTAATATTATTGTTTGTTTGCGTACCTATTTCTTAACGGATATATATTTATATTGATGGTTTTTCATACATATGTTTACCTATTATACTTCTATATACCTATACAAATTTTCTTTTTTAACTATTCGTAGGAAACAATAAATATTCAAAGTGAATAAAATGTTCTGAAACATATTGGTTATAAGGTATTTAAAATCAAAAGATCAAAATCCTAATTAATATTATAAGTTCGAATGTAAGTTTATGTCGTTTAATTTTTACGCTTTAACTATTCAACCGTTAATTAACACTAAATAAAGAAAAAGACTTGCTGTCGTACTACAAAAGAAGCATTAAAACCATGTTCAACACGTGTCTAGCTAAACAGTGCTTAAAAATTAAACATTGCTTAAAATATTATCTAAATTGCTTAACAGCGAACAAACTCATAAAAAAACTTATTGATAAAATGTTAAACGTTACATTTGACAGCTGAAATAGGTTTTAGACATCTATTAAACTCACTTAAACGTATGTTAATCTATATCTAAAACATGTTTAACTCAAAACTGTGCTTAGACGCGGATTGGTAGTACAGATTTTTTTAAACACGCGTTTAACGTCTGTTTAAATCTTTTGTAGTAAGGCAGTTGATGGTTTGTTTATTTGCTTTAAATAGGCTCCGATGCTACTAGACCGATTTGCAAACAAAAAAAAAAACCTTTTTGCGTCGGTTAGCCCGTTTATTGATGCGTTTATATGACATAACTCACAGCAGCGAAGCATTAACCATAAACGCAACTGAAACCGCGACGATCAGCTGGAAAATAAAATTTTACCATCCACGTTATTAGGCAATGGGCATGCAAAATTTTATCATAATTAACTAAAGAAAAGTACATAGGAACACACCTTTTACCAGAAAAAAGTAGTTAAGAGGGAGAGAAAAATAATTTTTGGACTGTCACCCGGCATAACAAAATCTACATTGACGCAAGAGAAGCCGGATAAAAGCTAGTATTTAATAAATGAAAACAAATGGTATACGAATTGAAAGTAAATCAGTGTTTTATTTAAATGGTAATAATATAAAGCCCTGATTGAGTACAGTTTAAAATTCCTCGGTTAAATAAACGAATTTAAAGCGAATCCCAATCGCCATGCAAGCGAGATACTTTATTCCATTTTATTTTTTAAACTCGTTGGTTCGACTTTGTTCAGAATATCTTATTGAATTCTAAAACCACTCGTTCTTTATATAGTTCTGTTTTTATATAATAAATTTAATTTTTTAATCTCTTTTTTCATATTATGCAAAATCCTGAATGATTAAATAGTTTTTGTCATGTTTTTTTTTTTCTATATGGGCTGGAAAAATTGATAGAATGATACGTTGGTATATACTTGGGACGATTAGGATGATTGTAGACGCAAACTAACGTACTTTAGGTTCGGACGTAACTTATGAATATGAATCAATTTACTCATCGGTAATCCCTATACTTACAAAGACCATCCACGACAAAATAAAAATTCCTTCTGAATACTTCTTTAAGCGACTTTGTTCCCGGTTTCAACTCGAATGAAAACTCTTTATAATTAAAAAAATTGTTTCCACATCACTAGCAATCGCAACGTTGATACATCATGGTTCAATCGAAGAACTGTCTATTTAAGAATAATTGTTCAGTATATATTCATCTTGCTTTTGCAAGTTTAAGGTGTACTTGTTTGATGCAGATACCGTTAATTTCCTGGGATAGAAAGGGTCTAAGCCTTTAGCCGGATATAATCCATCATTATGTAAATTTTTTATTACTTACAAATCATTCTTGTTATCACGTGATGCACGATAAGAGACGGGTAGGTCTTAATTAAAAACTTTACCTCTAAAATTGCTCGAATGGAATTATGTTTATGAATGTAATATAGTTATTTTAATTATTTATTGCCTGTTTTCTTGTTTACGTTATTATTAACCAAATATTTTTTTATAAATAAATAAACGCATCACACTCAACGGCCCCCATTAAGATCATATGACCTTGTGGCGGGGGTCCGGAAACATACACAATACTAACACAAACACCCAGACCACGACAAACATCTGTATGGCCGATACAGATGTTTGCCGCGAGCGGGGATCGAACCCGCGACCGTTAGCGCTTTAGTCAGTTGCAGTGACCACTGCGCCAACGTGTCTGTCGAATAATTGCATTGATTTCAAGTTCAAGTATACATATAAATTGTTGACACCGGAATGTTTTGTGCAGACGATTGAGTTTGTCCATGGTACTTTTATGCCCTATTTTTAGTTATATACGTTAGTATACGTTATGCAATTCAGTTCTAAACGTTTTATTAAAAGGGACAACAAAGTACCCGATTCATTATTCCTCATCTTCGCATCCATAAAAGACTATCACACTCGATTTAGTACTTTTTAAGACATGAGTAAATAAATATACAATTCGTTTTCAGCTCTAAACGTTTCATATTATCTCCGTAATTTATTGTAGAAATGAATTTAGATTAAGAATATTTCTAGATAATCATAACAATAGAAATGTGCGTTCTATTTATGAGTATATGGTACAACATTTTTTACTAACAATTTCACAAAAGAGGATTTACGCAACATAGAAGGCAAGTACGCGCTTAACGAGCGCTCGGAAATAATTTGAAACATCAATTAAAGTATTCGAAGATGTTATTTTCATATTCAAGCATGTTAAGATCTCGAAAACACTCACATCACACTCATCACGCACAACGATCCCCATTAAGATCGCGTGACCTTGTGTCAGGGGTCCGGAAACACTCACAACACTAACACAAACACCCAGACCACGAAAAACATCCATATGGCCAATACAGACGTTTGCCGTGAGCGGGGATCGAACCCGCGACCGTTAGCGCTTGAGTCAGTTGCAGTGACCACTGCGCCGACGTGTCTGTCTATGTATATCGTGTGGTATACATATGTTCTTTTTATCTTGACGTTGTTCACGTCGCTCGTGAAGTTGCTTAAAAGAATTAGTTTTACTGTCTTGGAAACTATTAAGCATATTTGTTTGGACTATAAGTAACCGCGTTATGTCTTGTTGTAACAGCAAAGGCAATTTTTACGAGGAAATATCTCTATGAATATCTTTTATTGTTATATAGAAAGATACAGCACCCAATTTACCACTCTGCTTCTATGAGTTTCTTTTCTTGTTAAGGAGAAGGATGCCGAATCTTATTCACCACGCTGCTATAAATTTCTTAGTAACCGCTTTATGTCTTGTATGGCAGCAAACACATTTTTACGAGGATATCTCTGTATCAAAAATTAATAAAAATCAAAAAATAATTTAATCAAGTGGCTTTTAGAAGCAATTTTGAATCTTCAAAACAAACCAAAGTACTTAAATTAAGGAAAATGTAGATTCTACCGAGAAGAACCGGCAAGAAACTCGATATGAATCTCTTTTGCAGTTAAATAGATAAACCATCGCCCAATTCACCACTCTGTTACTCGTTGGGTTTATTTCACTGTTAAAGAGAAGTATACCAAACTTAATCCACATCATGTATGAAATTCACGTACTGCTAAGAAGTCGAATACAGCGATTAATCCACCAAGCTGCTCCACTACGGATTAGGACGTCGTCATTATTTCGTCTACGACGAAGCATAAACATTACAAACAATAGCATTTTAGTGATCAGTATATCTTACTAAGTAACGGTCGAATTTGAGCCTTTAGTATAGATAACTTGTTTTATCCACTGGGCCATCTCTGTTTTTATGCAACATACTTTAGCAAATTTATGCGCGTTCAGCGTAACGAAGTCTTGCTAAAACTCGTCTTTTTCACGTGAATCAGACCACGAAAATGGTAAACGATTATTCACCCTAACACAAGGGGCTATTACACCGTGACACACTGGTTAAATATGATATTATAAACCACCAGTGCGAATAAT
Organism: Hypolimnas misippus; assembly: GCA_037950945.1. Lineage (NCBI taxonomy): Eukaryota > Metazoa > Arthropoda > Insecta > Lepidoptera > Nymphalidae > Hypolimnas > Hypolimnas misippus. The sequence continues at coordinate 4,902,042 of JBBEEQ010000016.1, read as the reverse complement.
TTGACCATCCTAGAAATTCTTTCATTTCTCCATATAAAATATTTGAAATTTTAAACATATGTGTGTTCTTTGTTAATGTTTTGTGTCTGACTAGACACATCATTTTTAAAAACATTAGGTTCATTTAATTTGTCAACAATGAGTAACTACGAAATATGTTCTAAAACTATGTATACATTGCTTTACAACAATTTCATTTTGCACACAGATAAGAAAATCAATGAAATCAAAAGACAAAAGAAAGCAATTTTTCTATTAAGATATAAATGAAAATCAGTAATTTGATGGAGATTAAAAAATGCGTCCGCTTTTTAAACGGCAGGTGAGAAATGAAATCTCGTATACAAAAGAGACAGTTAAGATGATGGCGGCAACCGTCACGGTTCGATACTTGGGACGTTGACAGCATTCAAAAACCGCAGCCGAACTATTGTCTCATAAAAACATTTCAAATGCGGGTAGTTTGTACTTTATTATGTCGCAATAAGGCCTATTTTGAGATGAGCATTTGGTATTGAATTTTTTGTTTAGTTATGTAAGTGGATATCTTGTTAGATTCTGTATTAAACAAGACTAAAGGGAACTCCACTCTTAGAAGATAATCTTTGAATTACCACAATTTGTCTCTAGTAAATCGCTGTATAAAATTGTTATTATTATTATTTTATCTTTATGCGGTTTTTTGTACGTACCAATAACAATCGTCAACAATAACGTGAGACTTAATAAATAATATTTTATAACACACCTAGACTGAAACATTTGTTGACTTTGACAATGTACCGAATGTATGCTACTAGCTGTCTCTTGCGGTTTCACTCGCGTTTATGGTTACTGCTTCGCTCCTATGAGTCGTAGCGTGATGCAATATAGCCTATAGCCTTACTTAATAAATAAACTATATAACACAAAAACAATTTTTCAATTCGAAACAGTAGTTTCTGAAATTAGCGCGTTCAACAAACAAATTCTTCAGCTTTATAATATTAGTATATATAATTAGGCATGCCTTAAGCTAATTTTCTATAGATGAACCAATTACTCAAAATAACATTAGAAACAATTAGTTTATCAATATCCCAACGGTGAGTCCGTTTATCATATACATTCATCATTTTAAAAGGATTTGAAATAAATAGCTTCCGTGCTACAAAAGAAGATGGATGACTATTTGAAACTAGTAAGATGTATCATACTCGCGTCCGGAATACAAATTACAAAGAGATCATTATTTATTAAAGTACATCCAATACACCTGTAGAAATAATTTCTATTATCATTATTACTGATTTTTTTATGTACTAGCGATCCCCCCCCCCCCCTTACCCCTAAAAAACAGGGGGTTGATTTCCAAAATTACATAATTAGTTCACCTTCACACCATCTTTATAGCGTATATTTTAAATTTCAAGTCTCTTACTTCAAAAAGCCGACTTTAATTCAAACTTCCAACCCCTGTTTTACCCCTCTTTGGAGTGGAGTTCCGTTAAAAAAGATTTTAACGGATGTCTCCACCCTATAAGGAACTCATCTGCTCAATTTTAAGTTTGTAGATTCTTTAGTTTCTGAGATTTCGTTATTAATCAGTGAATGGTATTTCGCTTTTATATACTCGTATATAGAAGATTATTATTTGCGGACGACTGCTAAGAGTTATCTTGCTATCACAAGGGATCAGTGAGTTTTTCTTCTAGATGAAAGATATTTTATGTTCTTCTCTGAACTTCCGACAATGTGTTTAAAAATTTTGATGACCGGTTGAGTAGTTATGGCGTAACAAACAAACGAAGAAAAGGTCGATTTGAAATTGTCGATTAAAAAATGTTTCTATCTTTAAACTTATGAACATATTTATATTTATTTATACAAATTTATTTAAACATATCGTTATTATTTATATATTAAGATATTATACATATATCTCACGTTAGCGCAGTGGTCACTGCAACTGACTGAAGCGCTAACGGTCGCGGGTTCGATCCCCGCTCACGGCAAACGTCTGTATTGGCCATATGGATGTTTATCGTGGTCTGGGTGTCTGTGTTAGTGTTGTGTGTGTTTCCGGACTCCCGACACAAGACCATGAGATCCTAATGGGAGCCGTTGAGTGTGATGCGTTTATATTCAGAAGGACGTTGAAATAGTCCAGATATTTTTTAATTCAATCTTATAAAAGAATCTTTTAATAAAATAGATTTGTTATTAGTTGTACTTCATAATATTTTTAATAAAAATAGCTCTGGGTTATTACTTTCTTAATTAATAGCAAATTCCTAGTAGAATGTCTTTCTACGTTTTCATTTTATAGCATCACTAAGATATTTTCCAAGCGGTGGAACTTTAAATACACGAAACGAATTAAAATTTCGCAATTCGACTTCTGTTCCAGCACTCTACAAGCGGTTTCGGGGCTTATTAACATTTTAACTTTATTCAAATTAGAAAATCGTTTACGTAATAGTGGCAAGACCTCCTCTGAGTAAATCGGATATCGTGAGAATGCGATAACAGGTGCACTTACCAAAATCTGAGCGTTCCCGTATCTGTCGTCCACCCAGGCGACGACCAAGTCCGCTCCTCTCATATTTCGCGCCGAATTGAATCCCAAAGCGACGTAACCATGGGTCCTCGCTTCTAATCTGAACGTTATAGTCGAATCTGTGTTCACCCACCGTAAAATTACGTCACTATTTTCATCTAGCCGCTCTGTGTGCGCCCATATCAAACCTGATTCGTACGATTTCGGATCAAAGGAATCTCTCCTATGTCGCGTTCTGTATTGGTCGACTATTCGTGTCGTTTTCTCGTTTTTGTTTTCTGTTTGCGGCAATCGTAATGATTGTGAGTTCTGGGCGAAATTTGATGGTAGTTGATTGGGCTGCAAGTGTTTTAGCCGCGGGAGTTTTGCATCACAAAGGAATAAGGCGCTTAGTATTAATACTGTTTGAAGATGCATTGTTTATTTTGTTTAGCTTCCTCTGCACATAACTTCTGGTATATCTGAAACAAAAAGTAAAAGTCTTACATAAAGAAATGTATCTTATTAATCTAATGTTTAATTAGAATTATTGTTAAGCCTCTTTTTACAATGTAATTTTTTTAATAATAACAAATATTCTAATAGCTGGATATGAAAGTTTATTTTAACGGACTATTAATTCCGTATTAAGAATGAAATTTAAACAAAGAAATACAGTTTTTTGTTACACTAAATTATTTTTAGAGTAATCAAAAATACTAGTATTTTTAAAGTTTAAAACATTTTGTTAAACTTTCGTACTTTTTAACAGTTCATTAATTATAATGACTTTTGAAATAAAACATATCTTTCATTTCAAAATCATTGGGTGTAAAATATATTAAAAGTAAAAAAAAAATAATATAATTATATATTCATCTTATAAATTGTATACATAAATGTATAAAACACGTAGAACTGGACATTATCACGACTTTACTGAACATTTTAGTGCGAAACTTCTCTTTATTAGCTTTGTTCATTCAAATATCTAAAAGTTTATACAACGAAAGAAATAAAACGATATTTCGTCCTTTAATGTAGTACATTACTTTTTATTAGCCACCGCTTTTTATATTTTTTTTATCTGATCGAGTTTTTGTATAGCAAAAACTAAAGTGTTTAAAAAATTCTCAGAGTCATCGAACTGATGCAGTTTCCGGTGATACCTTACTACATCCTACTAGGAAGACCGGTGTTCCGTCAACGGGAAGATTCTCGGAATGTCGGTAAAAACAGATCCCTTGCCGAGGAAGCGACAAAATTTTCGTAAATATCTTTAGATTATCATCGTATATATTTAGTTTACTACTATTATAAATGGCAAAGTTTGTAAGGATGTATGGAAGTTTATTGCTCTTTCACACAAAATTTACTGAATTGATTTTCGTGATACTTTACACTAATGTAGCTTATACACCAGAATAACATATAGGCTTGATTTTATGAACGCGGGCAAAGCTGACGGCGAATGTGTACCTAAAAATCGATGTATTCGATTGTTCCATGTTCCCAATGAATTTAACAAGTGACAATTTTGATGAAATTTTTAGTCACATTTTTTTATCTTTAGATTAACCCAGCCTGTGAAGTTTTGGTAACGATCAGAACAATATTTTGTGACTTTTAACTGACTTATAAAAGGAGGAAATTCTCAATTCGTAGTAAGTTTTTGTAGTATTGGTCTGAGGTAGTCTCCGTCATTTCTTAATCGATTTCGAAAATTCTTAATTTAAAAGAATATAACTTTTAGATTAGTCCCGTAAAATATTTATGAAAAATTATTCAGTGTTTGTTTGTCGTCGACGTAAACTTTTTTAAAAAGTCTTAATAATTGGTAAACGTATACCTAGTTGTACATTAATATAAAAAACGTTTCATCGCCAAAATACGCGTGGGATTTTGATAATTAAAACAATCCTTATTAAATTCCAAGTATAAAAATTATAACATGATCTATGAATAGTACAAAAACACGTACCACTTAAAGATCAAATAAATTCGGTTTATTACATTAGTCATGCGCACGTAAACCCATTTGCGAATGAATAACATGAATAAAGTTATCAATCGTTTTACTCTCACGTTTATCATATAATTTAATGCACAAAAAACTAACTGGAATGGAAAATAAGATTAATTCGCCAAAAACTCGACCAATCAACGTCTTTAATTATACGGAGCACACAGCATGACCGCTCAGACTTGGTAATAAAGAGCTAATTTTTTTACAACGTCTTTATATGCAAATGAATATGTTTCGTTCATATTGTGCCAAAGTTTACGAACCGGAGCGTGCGGATTATCAATGTAGCGTTTCGAATTTAACTGTAACAAACAACTGAATTCGTTAGTGAAAGAATTTGTAGAGAAAGCAAAGGCTTAAATTAAAAATAAATCCCATAAATAGTACACAACTGTATACATTAGTCTTAAATAGCAAAATTCATATCAATACATCATTCAATTCATATACATAGTCTCTTGGTAAAGCTGGTCAAAAACAAAGCAGCATTTATATTATCATTTACAAAAAAACAAATAAGATAAAATAACTTATTCTAGTAATCATCAAATCTGTGTCTATATTTTTTTATCATATTAAAAAAAACACTATCGAAATCAAAACAATTTTACGCACAGATAATATCTAACCGTCTCTACAGAATACTTAATTTGTAATAATAATAATATTATACTCCCAAAAGATAATAAAAACCAGGAGATGCGCAAAAAACCCAACATCTGTTCATAAGTATAGCAAGGGAATTTACGAGTCACTGAATAAATCACATAGTTAAGTTATATTACGTTCCGTATTAAAATATAGCACAACACGGTAACCCTTTTTAACAAACATCGGCTAATAGAGAATTGGGTTAATGTACGGTGATAACCATTTAAAACAATTTTAACCCAGAATACATACATATATGACATTGTCATAATGTGTGTAAGAGGCTTCATTAAAGTACATTTTACAATTAATAAAAACCTCTTGGGTCAAAAAATATGTAACGTACATAATATTTACACGTTAATTATAAAAATAAACAATTTGTTTATTAACCGACTTCCAAAGAATGAGGAGGTACTCAATTCGTTGGGGGCTTTTTTATGTATGGTCCCTGATTAGTCGAAAATAGCTTGGCCGATTTAATTTTTTTTTTGTTTGAAATACTCATCTATTGGATATTGGTTTTCATCACAATCGGTTTAGGATTTTGGAAAAACTCATTTCGCGTTAGACAGTATTTACAAAATGATTTGGCCATATAACATTAAGACCTAATACATATACAAATTAAAACTGTTTTCCTTAACGAAATTACTTTCGGAATTATTAACGGAAATCACAATTCCGAATGGTCATAACACACAATTAGAGTGACATCTAATTGATGCGATGTTACAGTTAAGAATTCCACGTAACGACCAAAAAAATAACTAAATAACTAAAGCCCGTCACACCGAAACAAGGTATCTGATTATCCACTTATCGGGAGGAAGTCAAAACCGCTTGCCGCTCGTTATAAAATAACCAATGTTTTTTATGTAAACTTCGGAGATACCAAGTCCAATATTTGTAACAGTAATATTGTCAGTTGTTTCTAAATATTATAACATGAATAATAAATTACTTTTGCATACCTTTTGATAAAAATTATTTCAATTCATATTATTTTTCAGATTATGACCGAAAGACATAATCACGATGCGATAGTCCCTTGTGTTTTTTTTTAACAAATGCATGATTTTAGAAATTTACATCCTATTAATTGCTCGTTAGTAGGCCACGAGAGGTAGTTTTTAACATCCGATGTCAAAGCGAGTTTTAAGCTGAAGGGCTACCCTATACCCGAGATAGCGCCTATTGTTATAAAAATCTACCTATCCGTTAAAAGATTATTTTTTATCAAACTTATGTGATAGAGTTGGACAGTGTTTTAATATTGCTAAAAGATACCATTATTTACGTATCTATCTTTAATTTAATTTAGATTTTAGTTTATGTTTAAGTTTCAGTAATAAATAAAATAGTCGGAACAAAACCCGGAAGAGTTAACCCTAGTTTTCGACTACCTTCGTTACTCTCTCTTAGCAAAATTTTAACGCTCGGCTGGAGGGGAAAATTGAAAATATTAATAAGGTCTTACAGCGCGTTATTTGTTTTTAGGATATTTGTGTAGTGATAAACATTCGAGCGTCGTTGTTTTAGATTCTATTACTACCTATTGTTTACTAGAACTTCAGCACCGATATCTGATAGTAAGTCTATATGCGTTGGGATTATAAGAAACATTAGGTGTCTATTAATCGCTGCGCTGTTAGAAATTAACTCCCTATGGGGTAATTGTCAAAATCTATTGCGATCAAATTATACATTTCGACAGTTTGCATTTCTTTTTTGCACTAAAATAAGTAGGCGCGTTTAACTGTCAATACACCATATGTCGCTAAAAATATTTTTGATTATTATTACTCTGATATGTACACGTGTATATATTCGGACATTTACAATTTTTTAAGACTACATCTCTTTATTTTTTTTTACAATAGAAAGAGTATAAACGAGCATATAATTTCATTTGATGTTAAGTGGTTACTAACGGCCATGGACACCTGCAACATCAGTTAAGTTGCAAATGCGTTGCCGACCTAAATAATCGAAGAAAAAGAGGAAAGGTTTTGTACCTTTTCCATATAATTGTGTTTAGTGTATAGGTTTAATTTGTAATGTAAACCGTAATTCTATATCAACAAAGGTAACAGCTCTTCAATTGTACTAGTAAATATGTACAGTAAATTGCTAACAAGCAATTAATTTGTGTGCGATTTAAGTGAATCATTCATACGCTTCGACAGACGTTAATAAGCATAGCAATGTAAATGAATAAATAATAGTTAATTATGACAGTTTGTGTGGTAAATTAATTTAATTAAATCATTGAAAGAAAATTAATAGATGTGGTTTCTACTAAGACTTAAAAGAATTGATGAAATTGGAAATTGGAAACTCCTCGACGATCTACTAATAGAGACCATTTCAACGAGCCCAAACATGATACATCTGCTGAAGTTAGTGAGGAGTATGTTCCTGATTGAACATAAACATGATACATCTGCTGAAGTTCGCTGATTTCAGATGATGCTGCAGCGTCAGGTCAAGTAATATAAGTAAGTAGTAAATTATTTTGATATCATTCATAGTAAATCGAGCCGATTACACCAGTAGAAAATGCTCAGATCCTTTCAACAACAAGAAGAGTTGAGAACCACTAGTATTAAGAATCAATCTCATCTTAAAATCTGTTCTCTATATTGTAACAGTAGCAAAAGCAAAATAAATGTTAAATGGTAATGTAATTTGTTAATTTATAAACGTTTCATTCTCTAACATAAACTCTTACACAAACAGACATTGATAAATAGACACCCAAACAATAAATCAATCTTTGATAGACTTCGCGTCATTGAGTAGAAACAAATGTTTCTGCGAATTCACTTAAGACGCTCACAGATCCACGACTTAGCGAAATAGTCATATATAAGGATAATTAATATAATATAATATAATATAATATAATATAATATAATATAATATAATATAATATAATATAATATAATATAATATAATATAATATAATATAATATAATATAATATAATATAATATAATATAATATAATATAATATAACATAATAACTTTATTCGGGCAAAAATAGACGACAAAGTTTTCACTGAATGCCTAAGGATTAGAAACAAAATAAAAACAAAACTACACAGTAAAAGAAATACATAAAATCGTTAAATCTAAAAAAAATAAAAAACCAAGACAATAACAATAAAAAAATTAAAATTAGACAAAAAATTCACGACATATAAAATATGTGAAAGTAAGTATGTCTGTCTGTTTGTTTGATACGCTTCATAGTTAAGATACTGATGTTGCGATGATTTTTGTATAGATATAGACCAGACACTAAAGAAGAATATAGACTATTTTTTATCGTGAAAATAAAACTTGAAGGTATGAAATATAAAGGGAGAAAAGTTTGAAAAAAATCTATACACACTTTTTACAAAAAAATTAAACCGACTTCAAAAACTGAAAAACATAAAATAAATATTTTCTACAACATTTTGTAGTCCCCGACGAATTGAGAACCTCTTCCTTTTTTGGAAGTCGGTTAAAAAAGAATATGTTATTAAAAATAAATATTATACGCAGATGAAGTGGCGTGAATTAATTTGTAATATAGAAAGAATAGTTTAAATTGATTCATACAACATATTATATACGACATATGTATGTATAAAATGCGCACTTATAAGTAAATGGTGTTTCTCCTTTTTTAAAGTCGGTCGAACATTTCAATTGTATCAATTTTGTTTATCATTAAAATTATATCCATTAATTTCGCCTCGAACGAAGCAAACTTTTGGGTCGTCTAAAACATGTGTGATATTGACTAAATAACAGAATTATGTGCTCATTTACACAGTTAAATTAAGGGTAATAATTATAAGGTTCTTAGAAATGAGTAAATATAATATATAGAGACTGAAGTTTATGAGAAGATTTATTGTTATCAAATTAAAATTATAAAGTGTGTGAAGTTGTATTTGGAATGATAAATTTTATCATTGATTAATACAGAAGCTATCATTTTTTTAATACTACTGCTTCTCGACTACTATTATTGAATGCGATAGTTTTTATCGATGGATGGACATATACAAAAACTACTGATAAGATTGTGAAAAACCTTTTTACTAATATTTAAAAACCAAACTAATTAATCGATTTTGATATAAACACGATAGATAGCAAAAGAGTAAGCCGCTTAAGAGAATGTTAGTTTTTAATATTTCTAAGATATATTTGAACAAAGAAAGAATTACTGAAACTTGTACTTTTGGAAATCTATTTCTCAGTTATATAACTGTTTCTGCTACTATATAACGAACTAGCTACTGAAGTTTAACAAGCTGCTCGAGCACATAACGACTAACTTTATACGTCACAGAGAAAACATGTCAAACTAGGAGCACTGTTTTACATACAGAAATAGGAATGCCGTTATAAATATATTTTATATACTTTAGGTACCTCCTAAAAAGGACTCACCAATTAAATTTTTATAATAAAACAAAAATTTCCACATATTGATAGGAAATAGTGGATTTTTTTTATTTGAAATACTATCGCTATATTGCACTTATATTCATGAATAATGTATTATTTTTCTAGTATAATAAAAAATAATAAATAACAATAATTTCGAAAGTATTGAAAGATTATTTTTTTATTCGTGTACTTTCAAATTGAAATGTATAATCGCCACTTTCGACAAAAATGTCTTGTCTGATGCCTGCGCAACGTCCAAACAATACGCTCTTTTATAAAATTGGCGAAAAGTGCCCACGTGGAGAGATCACGCGAAAACTTCATTCATTATTCCCTAGATTCTGTTGAATAGGCAATTCTTTCCACCTATAACGCAATTAGGGTTCCGCATCCGAACTGTCCGTTTGTCCGTCTATCTGTCATCGGGCTGTATTTCATGAACCATAACAAGTAGAGAATTAAAATTTTCACAGTTTGTTTTACGACTGCAGATATAATAAAAACGGGCCAAATTTTTACATATATATTTTTATAAATATAAAATAGCTGGCAAACAAGCAGGCAAGACACATGATGTTAAGAGTTTTCCGCCCTCTATGGACATTTGTAACTAAGAGGAGGCACAAATTGCAGCTAAAAAGGAATAATGGATAAAAGGAAGTCAGAACAGGAATGGGGGGATGGGAGTTTGGCTTCCGGCTCTCTCACTCACCATACGATACGCAGGTAATGAGCTACTTCACGCCGATCTTCTGTGAGAGTGCGGTACTGCCTCGATCGAGCCAGCCCATATACATATAGTTAGTCACTACCTCAATTGTAATAGCGTATCTTTTACAAAAATATTTAAAAATAACAATTATATCGTATAATGTACGAAACCCTTCGTCTTTAAGTAGGTCTCACTTGACCGGTTTTTATTTTTTCATACGCGTATTCTTATACAGACTAGTTTCTTTGTTTGTTTCAGACAAATGTATCTATTGTTTAAGTAACGCCGTAATACAACACTTGTACAGTATAATATAATATATGGTCTCGTTTAGCTTTTTGTTGGTATTACGAGTTTGTTGACTCTTTACGCATGAAGAATTCGAATGTTGTAGGCAACAATTGGATAATTTGTTATGTAGGTTAAAATTAATCTTACTATTATTATAAATGATTGCTGATAAGCAATAATGTGTCAACCCACAAAAAGTCAAATTCTGATATATTGTACATGTGTAAAATTATTTAAAAAAAATCATGTCATTTAAACTAAACAAGTACGAAAAAAAGTTTCTTAATTTCATGTTTCGAATTTGAAAACATATCATTAGATGAAACTTTTTATTACATTAATTTGCTTTATATACCTTTTATGAAAATAAAAAAGAAAAGATAGATATATACTTCTTAAAACTGATTTAATAAGAATAGATTTGATATATTTAGGCGCAATTCTCTCAAAATAAGGTCTATATACCCTAATACCACATGGTCTATTGTATCGGAAACGAATATGACATAGCTGATGAGAGATGATTTCCAATTTAAAATATTTTTTTTTTTCTCAAAAAAAAAATCAAATGTTCAAAAACATTTACAAGCCTAGAGAAGGCATTTGTCCCATTCCCCTAGATTCTTCCAAACACAAAGAGTAAGCAAACTTGTTCACTTACATAAAATTATGTAGAAGTTATATATTAAAACTCGGTAAATTACTTCCGCGCTGTTAGCAGCAGAAAACCGTTTAATTAATACCGCGATGGAATTAATATTCCAACTGTGTTCGTAAAAACAATGTTTGTGCTGGAATAACGTTTCCGCTAGGAATCTCTTCGAATGAAACAGCTATTGTTATATGCGGGATCGTATTGTATATATATACATATACCCTATTTTTCTTTACTGGTCTTATTTAGCAGATAAATATGGCGTATTTCTAGCCACATATGGACGCTGATAAGCAACACTGTGTCAAGCCACACTGACTTCATTTTGAGAAAATGGCGTCTTAAGATGTCTAACCTATTTTTAATCAATTTGTTTGAAGACGTATATCTCTATCTTTTCTTTATATTTTAATAAATGGTATAATGGATTAAAAGTAGATTGATATGTGTAATATGTTATCTAATAATAAGTTTTTCAAATATTTGTGATTATTGTATAAATTGCAAAATATGGAACACACGTGAAATTCGAAAAACAATAAATTAAGAAACTTTTTCCATACTTATTTAATTTAGATACCTTGAAATTATATTTAAAAATGTTAAATAAGTGATGCAGTATTAGGATACATCAATATCTCCGAATTTGACTTTTGTGGGTTAACACATTATTGCTTATAATTATTGAATTGTCGATTCAATGATTGAACTGAATCGTTTTTATAATGAAAAAAAATTGATCGAAAATTCGTGATTATAGTTCGGGGTAGTTACCAACTAAAGACAAAGAAAAACAGACTATATGTATTGTATGAAGAAATTAGCTGCCCCTAGTAGTTTCACTTGCGTTTATGGTTACTGCTTCGCTCCTGTGAGTCGTAGCGTGATGTAATATAGCCTATAACCTTCTTGAATAAACGGGCTAACCAAGGCAAAAAGAATGTTTAAAAACGGATCAGAAGTTTTGTAGCATTTTTAATGCAAAGATACAATCAAATATTTCCTCTTTTTAATATTAATGTAGATAATAAGCTAAACCTATAACTATACTAATTTATACCTAAAGAGATAAAATTTTATTTGTTTGTAAGTTTGTATGTAAGAGATTATCTCTAAAAGTAGTGATCTGATTTGATGAAATATTTTTACGTTAGATAGCCTGTTTATTGGGGGAGGTTACAGGCTATATAACAACACGCTACGACTCAAAGGAACAAAGCAATAACCATATAAACATAAAACCGACTTCAAAACCATATTTTGGTTGATCGCAATATCGCTTACTTGTATGACACACATATTCTGGTTGTTTTGGTTTAAAAAAACAAATTATTAAGTCGATTTTGATCAAAACCTACCTATTTGCCCTTCCGGAAATCATAAATGACGGAGGTCTATAATAAACATTTCAAAAAATATAATTTTTAGCATAAATACACAATGAATTAAGTATGTCTTTCATTTTTGAAATCGATTGAAAATATAAATACCGGTTAAAATCATAACCCTCTTATTTGCTTCGACGTAGTCGGTTAACGAGTGATTAATTATATTCTCAATGAACATACACAAAGTTTGTTTTTGTAAGTCATGTATGAAAGTGCTAGTTTGTTTTTGTAAGTCAAAGTATGACGGGAACGTATTTAATATGAAAGAGAGAGATAAGCTTAAGTTGAATATTAAGTTGATCTACCACTAAATTAAACGCTATATAGCGCTATAAAATCTCAAGTTTCAAGTTGCTCATGATAAGCTAGAGCTCATGAATTTCTATAATCGTGTAACGCAGATATGACGATTTGCTTGTAAAAATTAGAAAAAAATTATATAAATCCTTAAACGGGTTGAATATGTCGGTCGATTCTTTTGCGCAATTACAACGAACTCAAACAATCAATAATGTTTCCGAGTTTATTAAGTTCATAATTATATAGAGCTAATCACCACGACTTCGTTTAGGTTGAAACTTTCATCCTCTACTTATCCCGCTTCCCTTTTTATTTCCGTAATAAAAAATATCCTATATCCTTCTCCAAGTCGTAATCTATCAATTTATCAAATGGACGCTGATAAGCAATACTGTGTCAAGCTACACAGACTTCATTTTGAGAAAATAGCGTCTAAATATGTCAAACCTATTCTTAATACATTTGTTTGAAGACGTACATATAATTCATCTTCTCTTTTCTATTTTGATAGAATGTATGTTGAATCAAAAGCAGATAGATTTATTTAATGTCTTATCTAATAATAACTTTTTAAATATTTGAGATAATTTTATAAATTTCAAAATATGGAACGCACCTGCAATTCGAAATTTTGTTAAGAAACTTTTTTCCATACTCATTTAGTTTAGATGACTTGATTTTTTTCAAATAATGTTAAATAGGTGGCGTAGTATGAAAATACATCAATATCTTCAAATTTGACTTTTTGTGGGTTGGCACATTATTGCTTATCAGCCTTCAAATATCATCAAAAATTTTCAGCAGTTTTACTTAGAGTTTTGCATTTATAACATTAGCAGGGATAAAAGAATTTAGGTTTAAACGAACTTAGCTGCTCTCCGTGGTTTCATTCGCGTTTATGGTTACTGCTTTTTTCCTACAAATCGTAGCGTGATGTAATATATCTTATAGCCTTCATCAATAAATAAACTATCTAACAGAAAAACCATTTTTCAATTCGAACCAGTAGTTTCTTAGATTAGCGCGTTCAAACAAACAAACAAACTTTATAATATTAGTATAGATACTGTAGGAATAAACCATATAAAGCTAATGTGCAGTAGAAATAATATGAACACTATGGATGATAACCCTTATCATACCACAAGTAGAATGCTAATAGATCGGCTGCCCACTCGTTAGGCTGCGTCAGTAAAGGCTTACGATGCTAGTAATATAGGAAAGCTATTATTTGAATACAATACCGCATACTTATCCATTGTTATTTATTAAAATAATGCATGAATTAGTTTACATACTTCGATAAAATGATGTTATCATAAACGTGTTTGATGCGACGTAGAAGATTCGTTTTGAACTTTTTTTATAGACAATATTTTATCATAGAATTCAAATGCAAGATTTTATCTACAATATACTATAAAAAGATAATTTGTTGTTTCGTTTTTAATGAGTTCATAATCATTGAAAGTGTACGACTGATTTTAAAACTTATTTTAATAATGTAAATGATTAATGTTCCGTGTATCGTAATAAAACATAAAGTATTATGAGATATAGCTAATTGATATCGAAACGATACTTAATCTTGTTATTTGTTAAGTTCCGACCCAAAAAGAGGCATTATATGTTTGAGGTGTATATCTATGTGTCTGTCTGTAACATCATAGCTCATTAACGAATGCACCGATATTGATGAGGTTCTTATGTAGTTGATGTAAATACATTTCTGGATAAAAGGATCTGAGTTACTTCTACTTGTCTAATCGACTCGAAATTTAATAAACTCTAAATTACATTAAAAAAACATACTTGCGTAACCTTAAGCTCTATGCTGATGTTGTGACATCATCTAGAATAATCAAGATGCACAACTCCTCATCAAATTATAGAAGCATCGTGTTAGGCCTCGTTGAAATAATCTAAATCATGGATTCCCAACTAGTGGATCACGGCTTATATAGGGGAATTGCGCGGCGATTTCGGTTATAAAAATTTTTAAGGTTTTTCAACATTTTGCGCAGACACCATCAGATTTCAACATTCTGTTACTGGATTACCTATATAATAGTCATCTATATAAAAATTAATCACGTTAATTATATATTTAATTTTATTATTTCGACTTATTTTGGTTTTAATTTAAAATTTATATTATTAATTTATGTTAGGATATTTTAATCATATAATTAATTACTCTTAATAAATCCTCTTACAACGTTAGGCCACGAATAGTATTTCGATAAATGAAAGGTTCATTTCAAAGGTTTCGCAATCGAATAAACATTCCAATATTGCATAAAGCTAGGATTATTCGTGTGATCATTAATGCATCGCCTACGTTCACAAATATCAAGCATTTCGAAACAGAGATTGTAGAGATTTATTAAAGTTACACATATACGGTATGAGGGAAATAATTCAATAGCCTTTGTATCCTAATAATTTTGACGTGCTGCATTCTAGAAGTTGTAATGACTTGAGATAGTCGCGTATTATTGTTATTAACCAACTCCAAAACAAGGTTTTCAATTCGACGGGGACTCTTTTTATGTATATTATGAGATTACTCGAAAACGGATTGATTGATATAGTTTTAATCTTTTTTATTTGAAACGGTATAACGACGGAGTGTTAGCCTTATAGAATTAAAAAAAATCGATCCATTTGTTTTCCTCTTTTTATGTACATATATTATGAGATTACTCGAAAACGGATTGATTGATATAGTTTTAATCTTTTTTATTTGAAACGGTATAACGACGGAGCGTTAGCCTTATAGAATTAAAAAAAAAATCGATTCAGTTGTTTGGCTTTAAAATTAAAATAGCTGGAATAAGTATGTAAACAAAATTAATCTATAGCTTTTTCTTCTTTACTCGTCTTATTTAGTAGACAAATATGTCGTATTTCTAGCCACACATAAGAGTTAGATGAGAAATTATCGATTGAATGATTGAACTGAATCATTTTTTATAATGTAGAATTATAATGAAAAAAATATTCAAAAATTCTTGATTTTCGTTCGGGATAATGTTATTTATTTATTTATTTATTTATTAAGGCACACAAACAGAATATAATTCGGATTACATTTGAGTTACAGTCTAAAATTATTTTTAGCTTGATTATATTCCTAACCATGTGTACACGGCATAATCATTAAAAAAAAATAACAAGTAAAGAAAAGTAGACTATATTACTTCCGGAGTCTATTTGATTAAAAAAAATAATTATCGAGAAAGACGTAGAAATCAGTAAGCACTGTAATCCAATCATTACAAATTCGATTCTAACTCTGTCTTTTACTCTGTCACTTAATAGCCGCACAACCGATTTTGATAAAAATATAGATTAAACTTTCTAGAACAACATACACTTATTTTTGGTTCGATTTTTATTTATTCAAACAATACTTTAGACTTTCAATTTAATCCATTAAGTTTATTTGACTTAGAAAATGCTCCCTACATTTTCGTTTCAAAATGGCCGTTCAATGGCGAATAGTTTGTGATCGTCCATCGTATCTGTCCTATCCAGAGGTTGAGGATGCTTTAGCTTTGAAGCGAAAAGTGCAGGATACATTACAGTTGCTTGTGTTTGTTTTTATTCAACGTGATACAACCTCTATAAATACTGGTATATTTTTATTAAATATGAAATTAAAAATGGAGGTTTTTTTATATATATACAAATAAATAAAGTTGAAGTGTATGTTTGTTCAACTTAACAGTTTTTAACTAAATGCATATGAAAGTATGGACGGTAGTTACATTAACAACACAATTTTTCAAATTTTTGTCTATCTGTCTGTTTGTTCCGGTTAATCTCTAAACAGCTGCAATGACTTCGACGGGACTTTCACTTACATAACTAATGTTATAAGGAGTTACTTAGGCTACTTTTATTTTAATTAATACGCGGCTGAAACCGTGGGGCACAGCGAGTTTATAATATATTTAATATCGATTAATATTAAAACAAGACTTAAAGTTTATGGAATTTTACAGCTTGTTAAGTTATATCAAACCGTATTATTTATTAAAAATTAACATAAACCTTACTAAGATTACTTAGGTATATTAAGTTTAATATTTTTTTTATAAATAATACATACGAATAATAATATATTTGACCATAATAATTATGTGTATTTTACACAACACATTACAACAATTAAGAACTTTTCTTAATTCTAAAGAAGAGCGCACAAAAACAATTGTTTAAAAAAATTTATTTCCGATTTCATCCGCAGTTTCGTCGACTAAAGTAATACATTCTCACGGAACATTAACACGAAACTAAAATATAATTTGTGCTGCCGATTTAATAACAGTCACAGCTAATTGTTGATTCGTCACGGCGATCCATGTACCGTGTGTGTTAAAAAATACCGGTCAAGTGCGAGTCCAACGCGCAGACGAAGGATTCCGTAGAGATATTTACTTTTATAAATTAAAAAAAAAAATTAAACCGACTTCAAAAACGAACCTAAGAGATACAAATGAACTAAAAGGCGTAAAATAAATGTTTTCTACAACACTGTTGAATTGAGAACCTACTCCTGTTTTGAAAGTCGGTTAAAAATATAAATATTTTTTAAAATACACTGTTAATTTTTATTAACTTTTGTAAAAAAGAGGTGTTTTAACAATAATATGTTAACATTTACAAGTGTGTTGACCAGTCATTATTTCTTGGTATAGCGACTATAGAAATACATTTCTAAATTTGGGTGTTTCCAAGCGTCGAGTGTAGAACTTTTTGTCAAAGACTGGCAACGCACCCGTATAATCTTTAATGTTGAAAATGTCGGGCGATAGTGACTACTTATCAATAGTACTATTGGCTCATTTGCCCCCCTTTTCAATAAAAAAAAATACCTGTGCCTAAAAAAAATTAGCGTTCATGTGTCAGACTGCTGATAGACGGACAACGGAGGCTGCGAAATAGTGTTCCGCTGCAGCCTTCGGATACGGAACCCTAAAAACGTTACTAAAAAACGTTCGACGCTTCTAGCACATGTAGCACACACGAATCGAGTATTTTTAACGCGAAATTCGTAGTTCTTTTCTTTCGACACACAATATCTTTCAGCTTGCATATTGAATATAGCAACATCTTTTATTAAGCTTGCAACTGTTAATTTGTTCATCATCATCATCTACCTAGCTTCCCGGTTATATCGGGGTCTGCTTACTATTCTAGTTCTGATATTGACGAGTTACTGATTTTTACACAGAGCGATTGCCGTCTGACCTCCGCAACCCCTGAAGGCAAGCCAGTAACCATTTAGACTAGAATAGTTTCCCTACTAGGAGTAACGAACATTATCAGGTGATTGCGATAACAACCGGGACCGACAGCTTTACGCGCTCTCCGAGGCACGGTGGGGAGACCCACAAGGACAAACACCCAGATCTAGAAACAAATATTTATACAACTATAAATATCTGCCCCGAGAGGAGATCGAACCCGCACCCGTCGGCGTCAGAGGTACATTCAGCACCACTACACAAGAGCGGTCGTCGCAACTGTTAATTTGTTGTAATTTTAAGTTAAAATGAATTCTAAATGCTAAATTACATCAAGAATTGCAGGAAATATTAAGAAAGGCAATACATAATTTAAAGTTTTCATTATATACTCGTATTTACCTAATGAGAATAGCGATTTCAGTCTAAAAAATAATCTAAAGTGTTAATTCGGCTAAGTGCAGCTAATTATATCGTTATAAAAATTTCACGTATATTAAATAACGGACTAGTTCTTAAAAATTATCGATATCAAAACATACAACGTTCTGGTTCTGGTTTAAGCCTTTTTTTCACTAAATCGTTTTGAACTTTTAACTTTTATTCATAATAATAATTTTCATTGACGCCTCGTAGAGATGATCTGCTGCAAATAAAGATTTTTCTTTCTTATTTCTTTCTTTCTTTACCATCAAATGTTAGAATAATTTCATAACAATAGTTTTCGACAATTAACCCTCAAATAATGAACAGCGTCAACGATTAAACAAATAATAGGATTTTATGGTCTTTTAATTAAAACAAGATTTCCAATAAAACAGAAACGCGATTCGCACCTAACGAACGTTCATAACTACGCTTCAGCGACCTTTACGGGTGTTGCAATGAAATTTTTCGGATGCATCGTTTTAAAAATTTAAAAGCCATTTTTGTTACCTTTCCCGTAGTATTTCATAAAGAGAAACGGTAATGTGAAAAAAGGATTTATACAATTTTAATTTTAAATCTTTGTGAATATGATATCAACGGTCTTTTTTTAACGAAGATTTTATACGAATAAAAACTCGTTGTGGTCTAGGTAGTAAATGAATATGTAGAACATTTTAATTTCAATCGATAGTCGCAAGTTAAAAACTGAGTAAGGGCTACTTCGTCCTCGCTAACAATGATAAAGATGATCGCGGATTTAAACCCCGGCTAGGACTACTAACTTTTCAAGTGCTAAATTTGTTTATCTTGAGGAAACCTGCACGTGCCGGATAAATCTGCTGGTTGGGGCATATATAACACGCCAACCCGCAGAACAGCGTGATGGCTTAAGCTCTAAATCTTAGCCTTAATGAATAGGCCATTGCCCAGGAGTCGACATTTAAAGGCTGTTACTCTAACCTTAGTAAGGTTTCATCTCCTACTTCTTTGCACGAAAAGAGCCTTTGTCCACCAAAATAATTAATAACCCACTAGCTACCCCTCGTGGTTTCATTCGCATTTATGGTTACTGCTTCGCTCCTGTAAGTCGTAGCGTGATTTAATATAGTCTATAACCTCTCAATAAACGGGCTATACAACGCAAAACGATTTTTTCTAATCGGCTTTCAGATATTACCCTCTACATACAAACAAACTTTACCTCTTCACAATAGTAGTATAGATTAAAACAAAAAGAAAGCCACTACTAAACTAGTGACTATAGCTCGTATACAAGCTGACTCGACCAGGGCAGCACCACGGAAAATCGCAATGAATAGCTAATATGCTGCACCTCGTGAACACTCACCAAAGTCGTAAGCCCTCTTCCCTTAATTACTGTCCAATCATCCATTACTCCTTTATAAGTCGGTAATACATTTTAGCTCCACTGGTCCTGTTACTCATGAGCGGCAGTGATCACTTAAAATCAGGTGTACCTTCTCGTTTGCCTGCATTTTCATCAAAATAATGTGACAACCATAACTTTTGTATTTAAATGTTAAAGTTTAATATTAAATTTACAACAAAGGCGAACGAAACAATGTACATTTCACTTGAAATTTAAAATAGAGTGAAGTTTTTCTTCAGTTAGAATAAATTGCAGGACTTAAGAAGTTTCAGACACGTTCCACTTCTTAGCTTAGTTTCTAGCTTTTAAGTTTTATTCAATTCCGTGTCCTTTGTGAGAATTCCAAAGAAAATAATACTTTTTGACTTGTTATTTATAAATAATAAAATTCTTCAAATTCATTTTACAAAATAGTTGTCATGCGAGTTTTATTGGGATATTATTTCTGTAATTAAGAATTACATTTAATTAAAAAAATATATTTAAATTATAAGTAAACTATGCCCAATAAAAATTAAAAAATACGCCACTTTGTATAATTAAGTTAATTATAATACTAATTAAACCATAAGTTTCACATAGGTTTTCGTCTTTCGCTGTAAGATACATATAAAGCTATATCTACATATTTCTTTCTACGGCCAACTTAATTCCGGATTCCGTCCAACAGTACCTTACATAGCTGACATGGCGTTAAATCGCACGTTCTTAGAATATTCGCTTTAAGCTTGGGTAATAAGATATGTAATTATAGAAGATTAATTGAGATAGCTGTGAGAAACAACACAATAAAATGACAATAGACAATTCCAGGAAACACATTGTATTAAAAAATATCTTTGTAAGTGTAATTATAATCGATTTATACATACAATAAGCAGAAACACGCGTTAGCAATTTTTTTATGTTATTCATATAGTGTCTCTCGCGGTTTTGCCTGCGTTTATGACTAAGTACTGCATCGATCCTATAGAATGGTACAAACCCATAATTTACCTTAAATAATGAAGCATCTAATACAAAAAGAATTTATTAAATCACACTTATAAATCTTTAGATAATTGCGTTCAAACGAAGAAACTAACGCTCATATTTTTATATATATGATATAAAGAGAAACAATGAAACTTATAAAAAAACTACAATTTTAAGTGAACGAATATCAACGATATCTATATTCTCTCTCAGTGGATAATCTTTGAAACTACTGATGAAATTTGAAAAATTCTTTTTGCGTTGGATATTATGTTTATTATTATGACTCATATAAACGAAACTATAGCAATCAACGAGTAAAACAATGAGGGGAAGCTCTAAATAAAGTAGCAGTTTCAAATGCTTTAAGGAGTGAAAGTTTTTAAAATAAACAGTCAAGTGCAATAAATACCTCCCCGTGTTTCACCGAATTAAGCCATTGAAATAAGCTACGGGAGCATTCATACAGTAGAAACGGAATAGAACCATTCGAATAACGAAATGTAGGAAGCGCAGACTTCAGTCAATAGTCTATTGCCATCTATAAAATTTAAAATTGTTAAAAACCAACAACTTTATTAAAATAATGTTCATTGTAAAGTTTTAAGTAGACTAAATTATTTGTTAATGTATACATTTAGACAGCAAATTCGTAATTTTAATTTATTTTATTTTAGTTTTAAAAACGTGTAAAAATTTCACTTTTCAAAATATTTCAAAATAAAATTAAACGTTTATATTATTCTACACCTACATCATGTGTAAAAAAAAATATTTTAAACTAATTAATTATTTTTAAATATATTTTTAACACAATTTTAATACAGTCTTTCTCAAGGGATTCTAATGTTGCTTGTATTTAACCCGTACTAACAAAGTAAGTAAAATAAAAGCTTGTAAAAATATTGTATACTCTCTGCTCCGGGTCGAGGATTGAACGAATGAACGAGATTGAACGAGAAATAGAGATCATTGTACCTACACCTGCACCGACGTGACATTCCGGAGCGCTGCTCGCGACTCCACTGTTTGATGCATGAAATTGATTGCTTCAGTTCTTTGTATGGTCAAATCTGTCATTATTATTCTATTAAATTGAGGTATCTATGTACGTTATTAAGATTTTTTCATTATTATAGAAGGAAGCAGTAATTTAATTATATGTAACTACTTATTTAGTCGATGTCATTTCATTTTCGGAGATTCTCAAAAGTATAGATACAAAACATTGTCCCATAAAATATCAATATCGGTTTAGTTGTTTTTAAATCATAAAAGGTAACTGGAATAAGTATTTTTCTTTTTGAACTTTTAACAAATGATTTTAACATTTGTTATTTTTCACAACAGATCTATCATTTCGACGCGAATGGTACTTAGTTTATTTAAACTTTTTATTTTATGTGATATAAAACCTTTAAATAATCGTCCAAGTTAATTTTAAATAATCTTTAAATTATCTTACAATTATGTATTACGTAAGATGAGTCAACAAAAAGTACAAATATAGCAAAAACGCTACCCTGACTTGCGAACAAGGATCTTAGCGGTTTCTCATTTTCCTTTATATTTCAATTCAAAGGTTACATTATGGAAAACTTGGGCTTCAACCAAGAGCGTGTTTCAGTTGAGAATAAAAAATATATTAGAGCACAACAAAGCGAATGGAATTTTCAAGAGAAAATCATTGTCTCGTTAGACGGATTCGTCCAACGATATTGCATAACTATAGATACATTATAAGCCCATGGATTTTGACACCCACTTTAGACGACGTTGCCAAGGAACCACCCAGCGACTGAGTATGACAGGCGAGTATCTTTGGGCTAACAAGACAATTGACAATCTTGTCAAATCAAATTATATTTTTTTTATTTTAATTAATTTCTTTTGCGGCCCTGGGTTTAAGCCTTTTGAGCCATCAAATTATAAAATATCATTAGGTTCGCCAAATTATTATTTATAACTTTTTTTTCCTAGTAATTATAAATTCATAAATGAGTTAATTGACTGTCTTGTACCGTTGTGTTATAACACCAACTTTCAAGTTTGTATTGAGAAAATAATATCAGCGAAATTGCCATTTCTTAAACTGTGCAGTTACTCTGGTATAGTACTATACGGTTCGATATAAATTGGTTAAGTCCAAACGCGGCAATTCGTATTTAAAACTTGGACTAGAGCTACTATTTTCATGGCTCGCGATATATTGAATATATCGATATTGAATACATGATATATTGAATGCACGAATAGTTTAAGTCAAGTCTCACAGAAAATTTTCAAGCCGATTTTCTTTGAGAGCCTGTTAGTAGTTGAGCGACGATTCGTAAAGTAAGTTAGAAAGCCGAAAGCCTACACCCCTCCTTCCATGTCTATTTTTTCCATTAATTCTTATTCCCCTTCATTCCCTTATTTCCCTTTAATAGTTTTAACCCAACCAGCATTTGTCGCTCTGACTTGTTTTGTGATTTGATCGTGGCTTGCTCCTTTGTAAATAAGACTTCAAAAATAGACTTTAAAATGAATCAACCAATCTGAAAGAAGTCGAATTGAATCGAATTTTCAAAAAAGAAAATGTCGGACGAAGTTCGTAGGTAAAAATTATTAAAAAAACTAACGCTACGAATTGAAAACCTTCTTGATGTCGATTGAAAAGAAGAATCAATTTGGCTAGTACCGTAATATGAGTGAATCCGCGAGGCACACACATATAATATGCACATAAATTGATATTTCAACCCACGTTCAGACATATGAGAATTCTTATCACCCACCCATAGTGTAGTACCGAACTATTACTGTAGTCTTGTTAAATTTATTCATATAGTTCAAGTTCATTTTACATTCCGAGTAAACACGTGATCTGTGGTAGCCATTATTCATGAGGTTATAACATTGTGAAGCGTTGTGAATACCATATTTATATTACCTTTGAAAGATCCCAAAAACATGCACCTTGTTAGGACTTCGTTGAGTATTCATAATGTGTTACATTTATTGGTCGTGCGAAGAAACGGTTTTCGTTATACGAATATTTTGATGTTTTTCTCGTTCTCTTAAAAAATAATTTGTTACTGATATTGTGTAGATTTCACTGAAAGAAACTTATTTTATAATTTAATGTTTTAGATAATTATTGTTATTACATTAAATTCTTGTTAAGTGAATATTTTGTTTTATTTTATAACATTATCTGTGTAAAATCATATAAGTACATTTTCGTAACTTTTTGGTTCTCTACCAGACGTCAATCTATCGTCAAAATCACGGGTAAACATTCATATAGCTTTTATAAGTATAATAAATAAATATACACTTCAATAACATCTAAATTATAATATACATAACAATAACATCAGTACAAAGAAATAAATTAACAGTTTCAACTAAATGCATATGAAAGTATACACGGTGCTTACATCAAAACACACATTAAAAAATGTTTGTCTTTCTACCTGTTTGTTCCGGCTAATCTCTGAAACGGCTGGACCGATTTTGCTTGGACTTTCACTCACAGAACGAACAAAAACTAAAACCATCAAAATAATGTACAATATCCGATTCAAACAGGGAAGGTAAACATTATATAAATATAATTTTTCCTCAAATTAAAGCAATTCAAGCAGGTGAACCCGCGAGCCCAGCTAGTAATACAAATATTAAAAATATGCAGGGCGCCTAATCGTGTGAACGTTGCAACTTTAAATTGACCCCTTGTTCTATTGTCGTATCCACTAGAATTTTTTCAATAAATTATTAATAATGACTTAAACGAGTTTTATATAGGGGTAGAAGAGAACATTCAGAATAAACTATATTGAAAAGGTTAAGATGTAAGCACTTATTATCATCATTTTGCCTTATGTCGGTCGCTCACGGAGAATGTAACAACGTAGTGTAATAACCTTATATTCGACTAGCAATCCGTCCGCGACTTCGTCCGCGTGGAATTTAGTCATATCGCGCTATTTACATCGAATTCCCAAACGGACCGTGCATTTTTTCGGAATTAAAAATAAACTATATTCTTGAACATAAAAAAATACAAATTCATTCCACACTTTTTCTTTCCATACCTAATTCCCTTTTAAGCTGACACTAACTTGAGGATTCTCTGGGATACAAAAGTCCATGGGCGGCGATGATCACTTAAAATTAGGTGACCCACCTGCTCGTTTGCCAGATTATCTATATATGGATACTGATAAGCAATAATGTGTAAACCCACAAAAAGTCAAATTTAGAGAATTTGATGTATTTGAATAATGCTTCACATATGTAACATTTTCAAACTATTTTTTGAATAATTAAAAAAAATTTCAAGTCATCTGAACTAAATAAGTACGAGAAAAGAAGCCTAATCTATTGTTTAGAATATTGAAGTGTGTACCATATTTTAAAGAATATTGATATATCAATCTAAATAAGATTTAAAATCGAATTTAATGTTGTAATCGAGTAAACAATTTTGTACAATAGGTACAAGTGATGACATGTTGTGTAAAACTGTGACTGTTCAAATATGCCACATTTTGACACTTAAAAGAGGCATTTTAGTAAAAAAACTGGTCAAGTGCGAGTAGGACTCGCGCACCGAGGGTTCCGTACAAACTTATAGAAATCTATATAAGACTAACCCATCTACGCCATTTGTGGTCTTCATCATCAGTTCCAACATAAGTTACTATCAAAAATACCTAAATCGGTATACGCTTGCCTATAATATTTGAGGAGTTCCCTCAATTTCTCCAGGATCCCATCATCTGATCCTGACCTGAAGACAATGGGACCACCTTGGAAGTATACCTTTTCAAACAAAAAAAAAATTTTGAAAATCGGTACCCAAATGGCGGCGTAATCGGCGAACAAACATAAAAAAAAATTAAATACAAGGTCGAATTGAAAACACTCCTTTTTAGAAGTCGCTTAAATATAATCAAATATTATGTAAATATGGATCACGTCCCAAAAACTATTTTGAAACTACTTAGGAGCACTTTAATTTAAAACACGATCATGGATGCAATCCATGGAAACACAAAATTTTATTTTAAGTACTAATACACCTTATACTTTCAAAAAAAATAAGTTATAGCGCGATTCAGGATACACCTAACGCCATCTCTTGACAATTTATAATATATATATTATATTTTATTCTCGTTTTATTTTTATTTATATTCTACTACACTCCACTACCCCTGCACTACGTTCGTAAAATATTTAGATTTACATTATCAATCAAAATATCGAAATATATATTAGTGTTGCCAAGACGAAAATAAGTAGTCCTTAATTCGAACAAAACTAATTGTTTATTTATAAATAACTAATTATATTACTAATAACCAGCAGACTTATATGTGTAGATAAATAAGTAAATTAAATAACTCGATCTGTTTGAATTTAATTTTAAAATTTTCGTACTAAGTCAATACGAGTACTTAAATCAAATCGCGTGAAGCTCTTATATTGAATGTTAATTACGTAATGACGTTATAAATCGACGATAAAACTCTTAAATGAAAAGTTTATTTTATAATTTTTAGCGCGTTTAAATAATAATTAAAATAAAAATTTTTATTAATCGAGCAGAATTATATCACAGTTAATGTCATAATGTTGTAATAGATGGCATTAGCTGTACGCTGCATCACGCTATCATTTTGTTAGCTGCGATATATAGATTGCATTGCGTTGTTTATAAATTTTTGCTGCTTTTTAATGTTTTCGTATTGATACAAATTTCTTCTCAGTGTTTGTAAAATTGTTTTTTTGACCATGGTCAACTTCTATGTTAATTTGTTACAAGTACATATAATTTTAATACTAAGATTAATATATTTTCCGCTTGATCAATTTACAACTTGATACATTTACGCGTTCCTGAGAAAAAGGTTAAAAGACAGACGTACAGACTGACAGACACACGAACAGAAATTTACAGTTTTCGGATTTTTTCCTTTATGTATACTAAAGGACCTTGCTTCTGGCCAAATTTCATAATGCTTGGTCAATGGGAAATACCCTATAGGTTTTGATTCCCTTGCGAAAACGTTAAAAACGCTATCATACTTAAAATATGTGATATAAATGACTGTATCTTTTGATTGCGTTAACTTAGAAGTTTGATTTTTTCACAGCTCTTAGTAATTACAACTCTGAGTACTTGACGTTGATAAAAATTTGTTACCTTCACGCGTTTCTGAGAAAAAGGTTGAAAGACAAACTTACAAACAGACAAACATACATACAAAAATTTACAGTTTTCAGATTTTTTCCTTTATTTGTACCATAAGATCTTACTTCTTGCCAAATTTCATCGTGCTAGGTCAATGGGAAGTACCCTATAGGTTTTGATTCCCTTGCGAAAACGCTAAAATGGTCAAAATATACGACATATTTTCCATTATCTTTTGATTGCGTTGACTTAGAACTTTAATATTTTCACGGCCGCATGTCATCGTAGACTTGAGTATATGATATTAATTTCAACATGATACGTTTATGCATTTCTGAGAAAAAAGGGTTGACATCCCGACAGACAGACAGACAGACAGACAGACAGACAGACAGACAGACAGACAGACAGACAGACAGACAGACAGACGGACAACAAAGTGATCCTATAAGGGTTCCGTTTTTCCTTTTAAGGTACGGAACCCTAAAAATTAGAAATTAACTATCAGAATATAGCATTTTTTGATTGCTATAATTTTACACTTATATTCAGTCTCTATTTACGAATACCGTTTATTATTTTTATTATATTTTTGTACATCTCTTTAGAGCGTAATTTAAAGCAATTGCGAGCTTTCGGTTAAGTAAATAAAAGTTACTTTACAATTTGGTATTTCATTTTCCTTTCAACATAACGTAATAAAAATTTTAACATTTATGACTACAGAATTTTAATTAATGGGATTCTATTTATGCATAAAAATTTTATACATTCCTAATCCACACGACAAATCATTATTTATTTCTAAAAAATCTCTCTCATTTAACGTAGTGTCCGGTGCTATTATCGTTGTATTAGATCGTGAAGGAATCGTCTTTCCGTCGACGATATTTAAACCTAAGCTGATGTTTTTACCGCGGATCAAATCCACTAATAGCCTAAGAGCTAGCAACGCGTCAAATTCAGCAAGGCTCATTTTGATGTAACCCCTTATTTTCTACGGGTTAAACATTTGAAATCTTACGATCTGTATTTTGGTAGGTTGTATTGAGATGTGAGATGTAAGCCGTATTCGTTGTCAGTATTGTGATGTTTTTTACATCAGTAAACCTTCTGCTGTTCTACGCCTTTTATTTTAAGCAAAAATAAGGATGTTTGTAAGTGCTTTACAAGACCGCTGTTGCAGTCTGTAATTTGATCTTATTTGGACGTTTTAAATATAATATTTGTATTTTAAAAAACTAAGCCTTTAAAAATATAAACCGACTTCAATGTACGTAAGCACACGCGCTTTGATGACATATTAATTTCAGTTATTCTGATTTAAAAACCAAACCCCTAAAGCGATTTTGATAAACATTCTATTGAACCAATAATAAATTAAATATATAAACATTAAAAAACAAGCACAACGAATTAAGAACCTCCTCCTTTTTTAAGTCAACAGAAAATAATGATATAAATAAATAATGTTAACACAGGCGTTAAAAGAAACGTTTCCAGCTCTTTGACCATAAAGTCCATGCACATAACATTCGCAATAGCACGCTCGGCACTGTTACGAAAGACGCCGCGGACCGTGAACATTCCTTAGCCACTGAGCATGAGCGAACTGGAAACAAAAACGACAACAAAACTTTATCTCGCTCAGCTTTCTACAGATAACAGTAACGATGAGATAAAATATGCCTTTAGACGGATATCTGTACTATGTACTTGGTTTCCATAACAATAGCTATGTCTTTTGTTATCTAAGAATACAGTTTTAACATATGTTTTGATATGCTAATGGAGCAAAACACTTAAATGTGAATGATATTTTCGTATAAATACACAATGCTCAGATTGCTAATTGTGTAAAACTATCGGTATCATAACAATAAAAAAAAAACGAATCCTGTGTAATGTAATAGTATATTATAGAATCATTTACAGCAGTAAGTCTTATCCCAAGCACCAGTCTTGTAAATAACCCAAAAGAATCTGTTAATGCGAATTTAAAACACCTTATTCAGCTTTCTAAACAATAAACATATGCATTACGATATGGTCGAAGAATGTAAAATCGGAAATAACAAAATAACTACATATTTATCTTACGCTTATAAAGAAATTGTAACTGCGCTTGCGCCGGAAAGAAATCTTACCCACATTACTGTTACTAGCCACACCGTTCACTTTCAAGTGTAGAAACTATTTTTTTATCTGTAATTTACTGTCTTTATGATACATATGTACATATATGTATATAAGGCCTTTTAAGACGTTAAGTTTAATCACGATAGCTCACTGTAAAAAACGTGGAATTTACCGCAGGTAAGATGTAGAAGTATTTGTTCAATTCTAAGGCGTGAATTACACGTATATGTTTTGCTCGCAGATTTTCGTAAGTTGTTTGTCATTGCTTTACTCCTGAAAGAATTTACTAACAGTGCCTTATTGTTGACGTATACACCTTTCGTAATTACTTACGACGTATCGGTTACTAGATTACCGAGTTATTTTATTATCAGTTACGAAGGTAAAACTTACAAATATAATTCTCGCCAAAGATGTTTATATACAATCACTGACTCGTTACATACTAGTTTATAACGACAATCTGTACGTAATTGTTTTCTCGGAAATAAATATGATATTCGTCTAATATTAATACAAAACCTACCTACAAGTATATATGTAGTAGAGGCGTCAACTTTGTAAACTTTTTGCTTCAATCCTGCACGCAAACAAACTTTTTATAACAAAACATTAAAACTCTTCACGCGTACCAACTTAATACCAATCATAGTTCATCCACAGATTTCCCGGCACATTGCGTGCAGCTGCATCAGCGCATGCAGCATGTCCACCATTCTCCACGGCCTTAATGACCGGCACGTCTACAACAAAGATTTAATAATTAAGACTATCCCGAGCACTCCGCTCTACCACGACGGCCTTGTTTCCGATTCGGTTTGCTCTATCGTAAATCGTTTATCACTGTTGAGTATCTGGGGTTTAATGGACTGGCAAGAGAGATGTTTCCCAGATTCCTCGTTTCTTGAATGTATAGTAAAATTTAAATAATTTCAACAACAGCTCCTTTGGTATGAAATGTATATTAGGTGATTCAAATCGATGTAAAAATTATAAAACAACGTATTATACTTGCTTGGTTTTAGTATTTCATAGATGTTAATCGAAGAATGTTAATTACATTTTTTATCAAACCGACTACCCTCAAACTCTTTGAAAGAATTTGTCCAATAACTGAAAATAGATGGAATAGTAACGAACTATGAATAAAAAATGAAGTTAGCTCGGAATGCTCGGGAGAAATTTTTAGAAAACGTAATTTTTTTTTTTCTTCACTTAATATAAAATTCTTATACCAATTGCTTCCATTTTAGTATAAGCCCAGGAGAGGTCTTCTACTAGTAAGGTAAATCTATAAGTTAGTTCGTTTATCAACTCAAAGTGTACCTACTTAGATCAGCAAATATGTATCTTCAATATTAAAGAGGTTTAGAAATAAATAATCAATTATTCTCAAACATGTAATCAATAAAGGTCAGATATTAGAACTGATTAATGATATATAAAATAACTTCTATAATAATAATAAAAATCTATAAGAAATATCTTACAAACATTATTAATATCGTTGCTATTAAAAACAAAAAAAAAGCATTAGGTATACTTCTTGTACCTCTTTGTACGACTTACATTATTTCATCTTATACATAAACATGACTAACTGATTCAGTCTTCCATATATCGATAAGCATATCAGTCGATCAACGGTTTAGGTGTTTTTTGTCCCATACAATACGATTAATAATATTACGTTATATGCTTTCAATCCTCACACCGATACCTAATTATGTACCATTAATTTAAAAAAAAACAGCCATCAATTAATGCCCTAAAAGAAACTTCTACAAAATACATACACTAGATAATGGAAAGGTTAAGATAATTGGCAAGTTGACATTTCCAAAGAATAATTCGTGAATAATGCACAGGAAAATGCTGCAATTGAAATACCATCGGTTGAAAATATCAAATCTTGCTATCGTGAGTCCGTTACAGGGACTAAAGCCTTAATGACGAAAGACGTTACCAATCTTGGTCAGGAATCTTGCAGGGACTTTGTTGGTCGATAAAATTAAAATTCAAGTTTACTTTGCCGCTAATACTGTTGAAGTTGTTTCCACTTTCTTAATTGAAAAGATAAATTAGCCACTAGACCTTTTTTTAACCCAAATATGATGAAACAAAAGAGGTTAACGTTTGAACTGATATGTACATATATACGTGGCTATATATGCTCGTCGGTTCCCTCATAATTTTTACATATATTATAATGTAACAAAAATTATTAAATTATGTAGGGAAAAAATATGTAATGGTAACATAGTCTTAAACAATTCTACAGTACTTCAAGATAAACTAAAGTCCAACTAAAATTGGAATAAAAAATGATAGAACAAATGCGACTTTTGATACACGCACTCCAAACTAGCAAAATATTGAAATAATTCGTATATTCTCGTACATAATTAAATACAAAATGATACTCACATTGCCAAATCCATGCAACTTTAATTATGAGGTATAGACTAACAGCAATTCAGGAATCAATTATCAAGACACCTCAAAGTCGGTAACGTGAGAAGAATCTAATATCGTAGACGAAATAATTACCGCGTGTGAACCGTGAAAATCGATATAGTTACGAGCCGTGAACAAAACGTTGGGAATCGAATTAAAAGAAATCGTAAACTCGACTAACGTCATGTCAATTATGTATCGAGTTTCACTCCGATGAAATCTGTTCAATGAATCATCAAAGACGCAACAAATATTTTAATTAAAAACAAATAAACCTAATAATTTACTTGAGTTGAAAGCTACCGGTCCCTAACTAAATACAACGACTAAACACAAAATCCTTGATTTTAGATACACGATATCCTTAAACGTATTAAAAACACAATTATAACTCCTAAAAAGTCCATTCTGACTCGGGCGAACTTGACACTAAGGTTAACTCTTTTAAAATTCCTTTTACGCTGGCTGGTGATTTTAACCGTTGTAGCATATTGTATGGGAAATTATCCATTCATTGTTACGCTTGTGTCGCTACTAATTTCGAATGATGAAATTTAAACTTTGTGGTGCAGTATTAAAGAAGATAATTTCGTTCATTCCTTTCGGTGATTAAGCCCTTTTTAAAGTTGTTCCTTAGTACGAAACGGACGTTGAAAAAAAAGGGGCACGACGGGAACACACCTGTCAGTAGTGTTGCCAGTTTTTGAAGAGGACGGGTGAATGGCGGCCTCTACAATACCTTGTTTGAATTTTGAATTTCGAGCACTTTTTCGGGTGAAATCATTCCTTTTCATTCATTCTGACGTTTAAAAATAGAATTAGAACAATGATGGGCGGTTAAAATAAATGTCTGTTTTGTATTCGAGTGACAAAATTATGGGGGTACACAATGCCATTGTATCTTATCGCCGGTTTAAAGTTTATTGTAAAGCTACACGTGTTTAAAACAGGTTTATAATTGGTATGTGTGTATACCTAGTTTATTTTTTATATTAAATTATACACACCTACTTATCGCACGTTCTAAAATCAATTAAAATCACATAAATAGCGAGATAGGTTCGACGCGGTCACTAGATGTGTCATTCGCTTTATATCAGATCATTGTTACATCATAACCTGTTCTAAGGATCAGTCAACTCACGCAACGAGTTCCACTTGCTTCCTTTCGTTAGTTTGTTTCTCTTTGATCGATATTTTTTTTTGCACTTGTTTTTTTTTTCATGAAGCTCATCAAATTAAAAATTGGAAGAAATTTTAATAGAATTATTTTATTTATATCGGTATTGAACTTTTAATATTAATAAAACTAGTTAAATATTTAAAGTCTTGTACTATTGATGTTATGATATATCATGTTTTTTGCTAAATAGTTTTTTTTGGGTCCAAGAGGATGAGACCATTTTGCTGGCATCATTCATGCGCCCACGACGCCACACATACCGAATCACAATGGCCCATTGATCTTTATAAAAAGTCGAAAAATACTTAAATACATATAGACTCGTAACTAATAAATTACATACAAAAGTGTTTGGCTAAATTGGCTACGGTGTACGTCCTTGAGTTGATATTGTTCTTACAGGACTAGATTAAGTTGGATAAAATTAACAAAACATTGGTTAGTGCATCAATGTACTAAAAATCGCGTCTATATATATAAAAAGGTTTATTTATATTACAAACAAATTCACTTAAGGTTTTGTAGCATAAAATAGAAAATTAAAAAAATACCGACAATCTAATTACTCAGACCATTTCAACGAGCCTCAACAAGATACTTCTGTAAGTTGCTGAGGAGTTTCGTATTCTGCTGATTCCAAATGGTGCTGCAGCATCAGATCAAAGTTACGCACCTATGTTATTTTGTTATCATTCACAGTATAGTAAATCTCAAGTTGATCAGACCTATAGAAGTTACTCAGATCCTTTCAACAAACATAAAAGAGCTTATAACTTTGAAACGTTTGAACAGATCATAACTAGCTAAAATCTATCACGATATCGTAAGCTTTCAAACAAAAACCGAATCGAAATTGGGTCATTCGTTAGGAAGCTACGATGCTAGGCACATAAACAGATACACGCGTCAAGAAAGCACCCCTCTTTTTGAGTTCAAGGTTAATAAATATCAATTATAGACTATGACTATATAGACGTATAGAAAACCCACTTAAAATGAGATGTCAATAATTTATGAGCCTTACCTTATTATTACATTATTATTTCTTTTTTATTGTGTATGTACAGAAAATACTGAACAATACAATTGGAATTATATTTCAGTAAAAAGGCTCTGCACAGGGGAACAATTCTCAGCATGTTTATGTGTCTCTCGAAAAATGTATACACATTCATTATAATTTTAACAGCATAACGCACACAACTTTACTTGAGCCTAGCTGTAGCCCACTGTCTACAGCTCATATGGATGCTGATAAGCAATAATGTGTTAACCCACAAAACGTGAAATTCGGAGATATTGGTGTATTCTGATAATGCATCACCTATTTAACATTATTCAATAAAAATACAGTCATATAAACTAAATAAGTACGGGAAAAAGTTTCTTAATTAATTGGTTCGAATTTCCAAGTCGTTCCTTATTTTGTAATTATACAATAATTATTTTACATATTTAAAAACTTATTACTAGATAATATATTAAATATATTAACCTGCTTTTAATTCATGATACCTTTTATCAAAAATGAAAAGAAAATATGGATAAATACTTATTCAAAAAAGTCTATTATAAATAGGATTGACATCTTTAGACGCCATTTTCTCAAAATGAAGTTCGTGTGGCTTGACATACTATTGCTTATCAGCATCCATATATGGGCTGGCCCTACCGGGGCAATACCGGAGTCTCACAGAAGTTCGGAGTAAAGTACGTAGTATAGCTGAGTTTTGTACGGTGAGTGAGAGAACTGGAAGCCCCACCCGCTCCTCCATTCCTTTCCCTACTTCCTATTTCCTAATTTCCCTTATTCCTTTGTAAGCTGGCAACGCATTTGTGCAACTGTATATATCCATGGGCGGCAGTGATCACTTACGAGTAACATCAGATGTCCCACCTGCTCGTTTGACAGCTACTTTTTTATAGAAAAAGGGATCGCGGGATCTATCTTGAGGGACAGAGATATCTACGAATGTCCTTCGTCTGCACAGGGTCTTATGAATTAAATAATAACTCAATTTGTAACGCTCAGGAAATGCCTGAAAATAATTTACTAGTACGTTCGTAAATAATAGACCCCTTCAGTAACTGCCGTTTACGCAAATACAGATAATTAATTAGACGTCGACTTTAATATACCCGGTGCGTAATAAATTACCCGGTAGGCAAGTTTAATCCGCGGCTGGTAATTAGGAATAATCGCTATGTTTACGACCTTTTTATTGATAGTAAATGAATTAGGGTTTGGAATAAAAATGTGATCTATACAAATAAATGAAATTAAAGTGTCTGTTAGTAGTTTCCAATTAACAGCTTTTAACTAAATGCATATGAAAGTATACTTGCATCAATAAATGAAAGACTAATAAGGCTATGAAATTTTGGCAGAAGGTGGCTTTTAGGTTGTAGGCATCCATTAAGAAAGGGTTTTTCTATTATTCACCCCTAAGAGGGTGAAAAGGGGTAAAAACGATTGTATGCAAAATCTTTTTCCATGGTCGTATTAACTTAAAACTTAATACACATACTTCTGGGTGATAATAATGAAATATATAATAGAAAATGGGGTACTATTATTCCACACTGGGGTGCAGGGGGGTAGTAAAGTTTGTATGGAGAAAATGTATTATTTTGACCGATTATCCTTAAATTCAGCACAAATATTACTTATGTAGAATAATTAAATATATGTATCCCAGAATTTCAATATCATCCCTTAAAATGACGCTAGGGGGTAATAAATCCTGGAAAAGTCACAATTTAGAAATTTCAAAATATACGCGGGCGTAGCCGCGAGCAACTGCTAATAACTTATAAAGGATAGCTATTTAAACCAACATAGTCAAAAATCTTAACGAATCTAGTAAACATCTAGAATCTAGTCGCAAATTAAAACTCGTATTCATATTAGTACTTAATATATTAGTAATACAGGCACTACTTTTTTAATAATCTAAAAAATTTTAAAGTATAATATCCATTGTTAACTAAGTGAAAAACATTTTAAGGAAAACTTTTTAATTTTACAGTTACTCGTAGATGGTAGACGAACGATTAATACTGAACATGCAAACACAAAAACAGTGTAACACTTTTTTATTATTCTAATGACTATTAATTTGCATGTAAATTTAATAATTCAAAGGTCTTTGTAACACAAAACAAACTGACCAAGAAAACAAAAGACAAGCTCCAAAATACTTTGTATTTGTGGAAAAATATAACCGACTTTAAAAACTATTGTTAACAAACGAACACAGAAATTGTATGTCATTTGCTGTTAGTTGGATGCTGATAAGCAATAAGGTGTCAACCCACAAAAAGTCTAATTCGGAGATATTAACAATATATATATAACAGTATTCAAGAAAGTACGGAAAAAAGTTTCTTAATTTGATGTTTCACATAGTGACGCCTATTCCATATTTTGAAATATATAATAATCTTACTATACCCATCTGCTTTCAATTCTTTATTCCTTTTATCAAAATAAAAAAAAAATGGATAAATACGTCTTCAAACAAATTCATTAAGAATAAGTTTGTCGTCTTTAGACGCCATTTACTCAAATTCGTGTGGCTTGACATAGTATTGCTTATCAGCGTCCATTTATATACCATTAGTAGAGTACTAGTAGTTTAATTAAAATCACGTATATATAAACTTATATACATCCATGCTTAAATATGTCGAATACAACCTGCATTTTTCGAAGTCGACTAAAACAACGTAGAATTCGAATATTTATTTGTTATTTAAACGTATAATATAGCGTTTTCCATGTACAAACACACACGAACTCCATTAATTTTATAAAGGCGTTTGTTGGAATGCGAGAAGTTATTACCGCCGTATTCTGAGTTCGTACGGTAGCATTAAATTATTTGCATAAAGCTTACGTTAGAGAGAATCCGTAATCAGTTTTCTGTGCAGGTTCCGTGGCCGTGTTACATGCGTAAGTACCTTCGAATAAAAAAAGTAATTCTAAGTAATTTACGTGAGGCTTGGAGATGTTTAAAATAAAAAACGCGTAATAAAACGAGTGTCGGGTTTGAAAATAAAAGGGTCCTCGAAAATAGTTTTTTTTATTATTTTAATAGTCGAGGTATTGTAACTTGTCCATCGATACAACTGAAACAGTTTATTTTATTTTTCGATGTAATTATTTTGATATTCGTGAATAATAATTTTGAATGCCTAACAGAAGAGATATGTAGTTAGCAGTTACGAAAGCTGTGAAGCTCAAAAATAAAGCACCGGCAGTAAATTCTTTTAGGCGCAAAGCCATGAGAAATAACATATGTACATCTTTATAAAAGTCTGAGAGCAGAACTTGTAAGTGTATTACTAAAAACATTTTTATGTCTAAATCTTCTCTTTACATGTAAAGTTCAAACATTACCGTTCTTATTATTGTCTAATTAAAGATGAAACATAGAAAGTATCTAGTCACCTAAAACAGAATGAAATACGCCTAGAATAACACAAATGAATCATAAATTATCTATTTATAGCAGGAAGACAAACAACTTAACGGTAGACACCTTAGCTCATAGTGTCACAATAAGAATCATCAGTCATACTGCACATTGTCATTATACTATCTTTGGAACAACTGCGGTGTCCCTTATGCCAGTAATTTCCCCGACTTAGTCATCTGACATACTGGAATATATCAACACAAAGCAGTGTTATTTATCAGAAAAAACTGGTAAATATTACGCATTAAACAGACATCAGCGACTAACAATCACTTGTTAATCTTCTATTTTTTTTTATAGCTTAGGTATAATTGTATTGCAATAATTAATAGGGAATATTTGAAAACTTCAAATTTCGATACAATATGTGATTATCTCTTATTTAGGAGCTTAACCCCCAAAAAGAGGTGTGTTCTAAGGCTATCAGCTCTTTTCTAGTTGTTGAAAGGATCTGAGCCATATATCATGTGATATAATTAATATATATTATCAACAGGACATACAACTCTTCACCAACCTTACAGATGAAACATCGTATTGGGGTAAAACTATTTTAAACGGATTTAAATCGCGTATATTAATTTTTTTTTATCATCCCGACGTTTCTGCGTGCAACCGGAACGTTATTCGAGATACCATCTAAGAAACCGTTGGCGGTAGTTGTAAATAATGTTTTCTAAAACCTCAAATAGACAAATGTCACCTTAGTCTACCCGTGACCACGAACGCTGCAAAGTGCTCGAAACGTCGGGATGATAAAAATAATTAATATACGCGATTTAAATCCGTTTAAAATAGTTTTATTTCAATGGATAACAATCGCGAAAATCTAAGACAACGATACATCGTATTGGGGCTAATAAATTTTCCGGAATTTTCTTAAATTCTCAATATTTTTATCATGAATATAAACATTTTGATTTGTCCACAAACGAATACGTCATTCATTATAAACTTTAGACCTGCAGTAGGTATTGTAAAATATTACGCAATCCAAATTGAATCCACTAACTCAATCTATAAGCACATG
Organism: Hypolimnas misippus; assembly: GCA_037950945.1. Taxonomy (NCBI): domain Eukaryota; kingdom Metazoa; phylum Arthropoda; class Insecta; order Lepidoptera; family Nymphalidae; genus Hypolimnas; species Hypolimnas misippus. Next base: position 4,863,524 of record JBBEEQ010000016.1, on the reverse strand, counting down.
ATGATAGCACTAATACAAATTATTACTAATCATACCAATCAACTTCCTTTAAGGTATTCATTCGACCAATAATAAAGATTACACATTTCATTACATAGCACATAACAAATAAAAGAGATCTCGCGTTTGGAAGCCCGGTTGGAAGTCGGTCCGTCATTATACAAAATCTCCGCAATCATTTATCATCAACATTGATTCGACCGACGGTTAACTTGCCCGTGTAAAAAATAACCGGTTAACACCGACGAGGGTCCCGTAGAATGTCTAGCTTACGTGTTAAAGTTTTAACAATAATGTTTTGTTTGTACTCGATATGTAGATGAGATAATGGTGCCAAATAGAAAAGACAAAATAACTTACTACAAAAGATGAAATAAAACCATCTTCAACACGTGTTACGCTAAACAGTGTTTAAAATATTATCGAAATTGCTTTAGACCGAGTAAAATCATGAAAAACTTTTTACTTAATAAAATGTCACACGTTATATTTGAAATAGCCAAAATAGGATTCAGACATCAGTTAAACTCACTTAAACGTAACATTTATACATAATTCAACTATGTTTAAAGCACGCTTAACTCAAAACTGTCCTTAGACGGATTTATAGTAGTATTCAAAAAGACGCGTTTAACGTATGTTTAAATTGTTTGTGGTAAAGCAGAAAATGTTTAAAGAGATAAGCGCATATTCATAACACAAATCGATCACAAAATATTTACTAAACTTGAACGTATCTTAAATTTAATCGAATAAGAAAATACGTAATTATCTTTATTAATTTCTCAAACAAACATCTTATCTAAACTTAGAACCGTTTCATGTTTATTTCAGCTTGAGGTAAAACAACAAACTGAACTCTAAAAATTCAGTAAGGCTGTTATTTAAAATTGGGCATGCTTGCTTCTAATAATACAAGTTTATAAATATCGATTCTACCGTCAGGATCGACGGAACCTCGCTCATTATAATACGCCCCGAGCGGCGAACACTACTCATTACATTAAGGGTAATTACTTCACCATCTTTGCTTTAAGATAGAAAAACCTTCGTACACTTACTATTAATTACGTATTTTCATAATAAATTTAAAACGTTGCATTAATCATTTATCTAATATCTTTAATAACGGTTTTATTAATAAAATACATTATACATTATTTAAAAGCGGAGAAAGATAGTTTTCTGGAATAACTCTGCTAAACATTATGAGTTCTATATTAATAATACTGTAAATAATTTGTACATTTCTTACTAAGTATATCATTTGAAATGTAATAACAGTACTTGGTCTTAAAATGACATTCCTAAATAATTCTAATGCATTACGCTTTCATTTCCAAAGGGACTGACTGAATAATTGAAGCGAGTTAGGCAAATTCAATTTCGGAGACGCTGAAGTAAATTAATAAATGTGTAAGGAACCCAATGCTTTTAAATTTTGCTCGTGAAAATGACTGCTATTCTTGTATACCTGTTAGTGAGATTGCAAGAAATTGTTCGATATTTCCTTTGCGGATAATTTTCGGCACGCGAATGTGCCCTTGGGGTAGAGCGAAATAAAACGTACGGTAGCCGTATGATACAAAACATGGCCGACTTTTTGTTTCGTCTAAAACATATGTGGAGGATATCCGCTGTTCAGCCATAAGGGGTCATTATGTGCGGAGTAATCCATATTTTTTGCTTACATGAACCGTACTAGCTCATAAGATAACCTGAGTTACAAATTGAACATTATTTTTATTGAAATAGAGTATTGTTTTAAATGGCAAGTATTATTGTAACTTACATATTTATTGTAATTGTAAAACTAGCACCGTTTACACCTACATGTATTATTTTAAATGGTTGATAATTTGGTATGTACTTAAACATATATATTTTAATAATTGCAGTTCTTGAGTTTTTACGACGATGAATATTGCATGTAAATAACAACTTGTTATTTGGGTCACATTTTTAATATAAATTACATTTTGCTTTAAATTTATAATATCTTGTTTATAATATACATTTAAAGACAAAAGTTAGATAAAACGACCTTGATGTTAAATTACTGGAAAATTGAGGAATTAATAAATATATAATTTTAGAATCTTAGTTAAAATAACCGAAAAGACAAATTAAGTTTTAAATTTTTAATATAATCATATAAAATACACTTGTATATTTATATTTGATGCCGGACATCATAAAGCTAGAAAAAAAGTGTGACGGATATCACCCACACATTTAAGTTTTAGCCATTTCAAATAGAGATTAATTTAATATTAGATTCATGCAACAAATAAAAACGACTGATAACAAAGAGGCAAGAGCATTTGATACAACAAAACCTATAATTATGTTTTATAAAAATATGATTAATCGTTAAATACTAACTCGTAATCCGATGACGAATTAGTTCCACATTAGGCATAAGTCGAACATGAATCAGAGGCGTCTCGTCAAGATAAAGAAACTTGTTAATAAGTTACTTCCTCCGAAAAAAATAAAAATACTGACAATAGAACCAAAGAATAATTCGATTCTAAGGTAGAATTATGTAAGCTAAAAGCAAAAGACGTTGAGGTGGACTTGGAACTCATTAATTTGCAGAAGAAACATCACAAAAAACTAAGTTATGCAAATTGATCTTTGTAAAATAAGCTCGCTTTCAAATATAACAAATGGAGCGAAAAAGAAGTAAGAACAATATTATTTGCATAGGATTACGTTACGAATAAGATGTCGAACAACGCAGCTAACTAAGTCAACAATTTTATTTGTTACTCAAATTTTGATAGGTTTAATAATAGACTTACGAGTAAGTTGGAATTATTCACATATCTTTTAAAATATGCTCTTAGTATGCATAGCTCATCACAATTACGGACAATTAAATAAAAATTCATAGTAACATTGTAGTAACCAGCACTTCCTCTGGTTATTAATAGCACTCAGCCGGTCTTTGTCAACGACTCATTACACTAATTACTACAATCCATACAGTTTAATAGCAACATACGTCTAACAAATGGTATAAGATCAGTCAAGTTCATGACACGAATCGACCGGTCACGACATGTCTTCAGACTCCTGTGATAAAATTACAGATGAGTCATACACGATAACATCTGAGTAATGTTCTCATTGCTCGTTGATTTATTAGATCGCTTGCTGTACGCTGTGTGGCACTTAGACGAAATGGCTTCGAACAGATTGAAAGACGCCATTTCATATTTTTATTCTACAGTCCAATATGATTCCAATACAAATAATTCAAGAGAATCCCTTAATGCAAAACACTCATCTGCTATTATAAATCGTAAGCGAAGCATCGTGGGAACGTTGTGAATTTGAAACGCTGAGCCGGAAAATTCTTAAAAATGCAACGTTACAACTTATCTTATCAAAATCTTGCACGGCCTTAAAAATTTCATACGGAAAGCAACGATAATTTGCAATGGAGTATATATTTAACTCTGCCGTCCAAATTCTTCTGATTAAAATCAGCCTATTATTGGACGTTGCATTAAAACATTTTTGGAAGTTAATGATATTTTTAAATACAGGAATTTTTACATGAAGATATCATGCCATATAATAGTTTATACCAAAAGGGATTCCGTATTTGATAATAGAAAGGAAACTTATCTTTAGCATTGAACTCCTTGACATTTTAATGTGCCGATAGGTCAATGTATTTTCTGAGCTAGAGCTTCTACTGTTCCATCGTAAATATGTCATCTCGTTATAAAAGGAAAATGTCGAAGAACGGTTACATTTAACCAAATAATTTATTACTAATTTTTTATTTGCTTTCGTATTTAATTTCAAATTGTAAATATAATTGTTTTTATCTATATAGATGATTATTTATCCAGACAGAAGCATTAATAAGTATTTCTTCTTCAAACTTCCCTTTTACAAGTGCATAAAAACTCAATTCCGGTATCCTTAAAGAGCCAGGACCTAGTTGTTTAGCACCTCGACCACTCCCACGTTACTAAATACGCTCCCGTCTGGGAATCCGTTCGAATTCCACTTCCACTGTGTTAGCTTGTTGAAACTACGGTTAAATGATGACTTTTTGGTTTAACATTTATAGTCTGGCTTTGGTTTGAAACTAAAGGTTCCTTTTAAACGAATAATTTGTTAGTACCCAGATGACTAATTTTTTTTTTTTTTTGGTAAATCGTATTTAAATACGAACTTACATTCTGATAAAATGTGAATAATATTTTTTGATCTTGAAAACACTGTTACAATGACGTGTTATAAAAATGAACCTAGTGCAATTTATCGCCCCCGAAACGATCCAGGGATATGCTAAATTTCATAAAAAATATTGAAGCAATTTCCGAAATTCAGATTATATATATAAGAATTTCTCGTTTAAGGGTATTGGATAAATTAAGCAATAATTTTTGTTGACAATAGATAGAATAAAAGGAAACGCAATAATGACAAATTATAGCTCTCAAAACTTATATGATATATGATAGCTTAAGGTTAATTACTCTGCAGATTTCTTTAAAAGGAAATTGATAGGAAATTATATATTTAACTTACATGTCGGACAATGAAGCGACGGGAATGACCATTTCCTATGTGACCGTAAAATTTTAGTAGTCCATTTAACTGGTCGCTTAATGGCTGTGGCTTTCTAGTCATTTCCCTGGAGATTGATGAACTCTATAATTACGACAATTTGAGTGACGTTACACTAGTATCATAATCGACTAACAGACGCACATCCAATGTCCTGTTAGCGAAATTGCCTGGTGTCTAAATTATTAATGGCTAGGCTAATTGAAGGTGAATACGAACGTTTTCAAGAACGATGTTCTCGAGTTATGAATGGCATCAAAGGCAAATGTTATCATATCCTTTTAGCAATGCATTTCGTTTATTTATAATGGGTTTCAAACGTTTACACGTATTTATTGATAACGTTCGATATTCTATTTTAAACAGTTAATTCGTACAGTAAGTAAATTTAAAGATAAACAGTGTACAAAAATACGATTTTGTAAACATATTATCTATTTGTTATTATACAAATTAAAATAGACTTTAACTGCAAACGAATATTTCGGATAAATATTTATTAATTCGGGAAATAAATAGATGCTCGACATGTTGTTGAAAACAGTGTCTATACAAAATTGAGTCGCAAACACCGTCTTTATAACATATTTAGCAGCCCCTGTCAGTTTCACTCGAGCTTATGGTTACTGCTTTGCTCCTGTCAGTCATAGCGTGATATAATATAGCCTATAGCCTACCCCAATAAACGTGCTATCCAACTCAAAGACAATTTTTCAAACCGGGTCAGTAGTTTCAGTGATTACCCCAAACATACACATAAATTATTGACGTGAATCTAGTAAATATACAAGAATAAACCCGTAACTCTTCATATTTAGAGTACCATACTACCAGCCAAGTACAAAAGTAAATATTTATGACGAGTATTTACAAAGTCAATAAACTCGCCGAAAGATCGCGATTTGGCATTTGCGGGTAAACTACAAACGTATGCAAATATTCCTTTTACTGTGGTAATGCGATGGTATTTAGTGTATTATGTAATAATTTGCATAAATAAATTATCATACTTAATCATTATACAATTACAATCACTGAATAAATATATGATTAAAAATATTATTAAGTATGATATAAAATTGTCATTTTTAGATAACTAATAGCTAAACGCTAAAAGTATCGTTTTGACCTTGTGACAAAAAATACTACGTAGTCGTATTACATCAAAACTTTACCCGCAGTTTCACATCCGTTTATAATTTTCTCCCTCTTTTAGGTCGAAGGTTGAGAATCGATGGTGAATTTTAAGGCCTTAATTATAGCTATTTTTAACGAACTCTGCAAGACCGTGCATTTGATACGAACTATTCAGTTTCAATATTTGTATACACTTAAGATATTCCTAAAGCGAGAGTTACATTTGTAAGTAATAGTAATTGATATATAACAACTATGTAACCTGGTAACTGTTAATTCCTTCAGGTGTAAAGCAATGACAAACATTTTATGTAAATATGTATGAAAGTCTGAGAGCAAAACTTATAAGTATAATTCACGCCTTACAATGAATCGCTAGAACTGTTGGACAATGACGTCGATTTCAAGAACATGGCTGTTAAAATGTTGTAATAAAATATATTTTTACTAAGGCAAAGTTCGCATAGCTCCCTACCAAATATTGTGAGTCACAAGCTAGTTTCGTTTAGGTATGCAATGAAAACTAAAAATACGTGGTCTCACAGGGGTCGAGGCCGCGGCAATGAGTGGAGTCAACGCCATTGCGATTACCGTGACCATGGTTTTTTGTGACTATAAAATAAATGGCGAAAAAAAAAAGTTTTTCTTTACTTATTTGTAAAATTATTTTTCTTTAACTTTTTTTTTAAATGCCAAACCACTGACAAGGGCCATTAATGATATGTTCACTATTTCTTAATCATGATTACCTTTCTGTTAACAGTTTATTTGTATATCAATTTTTCATCAATGTGTATGTTATGAACGATATATAGAAAATTGCAAAATAAATATACGTTTTTTATACATTTTTAAAATACGAAAAGACAGACGCGTTGGCGCAGTGGTCACTACAACTGACTAAAGCGCTAACGGTCGCGGGTTCGATCCCCGCTCACGGCAAACGTGTGTATTGGCCATACGGATGTTTGTCGTGGTCTGGGTGTTTGTGTTAGTGTTGTGAGTGTTTTCGGACCCCCGACACAAGGTCATGAGATCTTAATGGGGGCCGTTGAGTGTATAAAAAAAAAATATAAAGTTTGGAATAAAACGCAATATAAAAAATAATAATTTATTTACCTTTATAGCAACCATAACTTTTTAATTTCATTATTGTTCTTTGTTTAAACTTTTATTTTTAAATATTATTTTTAAATTTTTGTTTAACTTATTGTACTATTTTTTAGATATTTTTTTTTTATAATTCACTCATTTTCCTAATGTTTATGAAATTATTCGCTGCTCTTAGTTTACCTTAAATGTTAAACGTAAATAATGTAAATCCGAAATTGGCTTATGTTTAACTTTTTTAAGTCTTGTTTTATTATAGCTAAGAATTTTGTAATAATGTATAAATAAGTTAATAATACTTATTTCAATAAGTGAACAAAAATACCAATAAAGTTCCTACTTAAGCGATGATTACAAAAACAAATCATTCAATCAAAAACACAAATACCTTCTAAAGATAAAAAATATATTTTTGTAATTGTCAAGTGTAATTACGTTCATGAATGAATGAACGAGTGAATGATATGTGGTCACCGTCACGTACAGGATGTTAATGTTTGACTTATCTAGAGGTGCGACGCGTTTCCGTGACTTGAACTGGTTATACTATACTTAAATATGCAAATCTCAATAATTACATATTTTTACGCCAGTTTAAACAGTTACTTGTCAAATAAATTATATTGTAATTTTTAATTGGAAATTAGTTATTTAAATACAGAATAATCGTAATATAAAGCTTCCTATTGCTTAATAAACAACTTAAAAATAGTAAGCTGGTTAATACTCAAACAGTAAAATTACCAATTCGAAGTAGTCTTTACGTGTCGTTAATTAAGATGTGATTATAATTGATTATAAAAACGATACTTGCGTTTGAGAGCATGATAAAGATATTATGAGAAGAAGATAAAAAAGTATAAATAAAGGCTTATTTTTAAATTTATTTTTTATTTAATTTGAAATACAAAACTTGATTCGCTATAAAAAAGTAAAGTAACCTTTAAAACATTCTGATCCTTGGCTATAAATGCAAATTCACTTCTACTTCTAAGGCTCGCTTGTTTACCAATTAACATCAATTGGTTTACTCTAAACCGATTTCGTGTTTTTCTCTTCCAAAACTTTTCACTTCCCATGCGTTTTAATCGCGTTAATTAAAAAGGAATGTGAACTTAAGATTGCTTTGAATCAGGTATGTCAGACACTCCCAGTTTCGAGCGGCGACGTCGAAATATTTTCGCAATGTACACTAGCGAACGTATTCTAACAAAATTAATAAGTCACTAATACATATGTTGTTAGCCCTTTAAAATGCCTATTAGAAAGTTCTAAACATACTGGTATTTCCACAATTGCTAGTTGGTTTCTATTTTCATAAATATGAAATTTAAAGTTTAATAATCCATTGTCTTCAATGTATAAATTAGCACAACAATAAGAGATTTTAAAACGGAACTGAAATAACGTTAGAAATTTGTAAAACTTCTTTGTTTCGTTACTTCAAACAAAGGTTTTTTATGATCCAAAAAACCACACCGACATTTTTTTCAACATATGCAGCTTTTTGTTGAAAAAAAAATAATTACTTTAAGATTAACAGGCCCTCGAATTTACTGATTAAGTTTAATGTAGCTAAACTTTTAAGATTAAAATTATATAGCCTATAACTTTCGTCATTAAACGAGTACAATTTTTAAGACGTTTGACCGGATTTGATAAGTCCAAAATTATCTGTCAACTTAATTATTTAAGATATACAGTATCCTTTCTTTAATGACTTCTGCGTCATATTACAGTATTATAACCAGATACGTTTTTACCATTAATCTTCATATGAAACATGGGAATTAATTTATGGCTACAAAAATACTCAGCGATATTTAATATTAGTAAATTAGGTAACCTTTTCTCGTCACGTAGGCAAAATAATATAAAAAGTTAGATTAAACAACTTTGTTCAGCTAACTGGCAGCGTTACATATTTTAGAAGGTTTTATATTATACAGTTAATTGGAATTCTAATTAGTTTATTTTATCTGTGATGCTATGGCCAGACAAATAAGTTTAATCGCCGATCATCATAGATGATAGATTTTTTTGAATACGCGAAGATAATTATTGAGTATTACTTACATAATAAGATAATAATAAAAAACTAAATTAAGATAATAACTCTAAAAAAAGTTAATAGTTTTAATGTGATAATTTTTCACGCGGTAGTGACATTAATTACTCATTTAACTTTTAGACTTTTAGTTTAACTGAAGTATGTAATAATATCAAAAATACCTAAGGATGCAAGTATTTTTTTAAACATACATTACATACATACATTTGTATATATAATTATATTTATATATAAAGGTCCATCTTTGAATCAAATGTTAAATTTACATCATTGATAAAAAAACAATATAGCAAAAAATTATATAGATATTTGTAAAACTAATACTTAACAAAAAAACAATTTTGACATATCGTTGGTTACACTACAAATAAAATACACTGCGTAATGAAAAATGTAAATGAGGCCTTATTTTTATCAATAATATAATTTAATATTTGATTTAAAAGACTTTATACGAATAGCTAGAAACGCTGGTTTGCAGTATCGCCGACGATGTTATATATTTGCACGTTTTGTAACGTAGATAGCTATATAATAATCAATTTAGCAAAAGATGTGTCCTTAGATTTGACTCTTCACAGAAGTTAATATTAATCTTAAGCCATTTTTTTTTCTATGTTAATCAGTTATAACCAAACTCTAAACTTGATCAATACAATGACTCTCAATTCCATCAACCCTTACTTAGTTCAATATATGATATAAACACGAATACAAACTATATTTCTTGTAAAGGGAAGGTTTAAATTATTTCTCCAATAAGTTTTGTTCTACACTCAGTGTCACCAGGCTAGTAAACAGTTCATAATATAAAATAACATTATGACTGACTTATTACGGCAAATTATACTACCAACCCAAAAAAACCTTTATTACATAAAAAGTAATAATAGGTTTAATTGACTTAAGCATATAATTATTAACATTACGAGAGATTTTAAACTAGTCCAGTGTTGGCGGCTATCTTTGGCTCGAGACGTAGGTTCAATGACCGCATGTAAATACCTAATTATCTTTTGGAACTTAGGTTTTGTGGGTTGTCTATGAATAGCTTCACGTTCTGGGTTTTGTCAGGTAACATTCGTGTTTAATGAGGCAAAGGAAGTATTTCGAAGTTATCACGGATTTCTTGTAAGCAAACTTGTAATGGTATTTTAAACATTAAGACAAAAAATGATAACTAATTACTACAGATTGTATTATCTTTAGAAAATTGTTTACTTACATAAGTTTTCACTCAAATTGATTTTTACAACATATACTATTTTAGTTAAAAAATATTTAATCAATAACTGTCAGGAAAACTAATTGTCATTGAAAAACACACGCTTCACTTATTATTAGAAGTAAATATTCGTTTTTCATTAACACTGTCGTCATAAATAAATTTTATGTTTGACACCATTGTTTTTGGCCGTTTTTGTGACTCACTACGTCTTTTAAATCAAACAATATGTTTTAGTAGATAAATCTAATTTGATTAACTAAATCAATAAACTAATTCAATAAATATGTAATAAATCTTACGATGCATGTTGCTGTTGCATAAAACAAATCACAGTCTGCTGCCGGTCCGTGCAAAAAAAACAAAAGAGTATACTTACTCGCAAATTCGCAGAACAAATTGGCTTTTATTCGGAACTAATGTGATTGTATTATTATAATTTCTAATTGTTTTTGTATATTTATCACACACTATTAAGAATTCAGGCACTGAACAATTTTATTCACTTGTTTATTTACGTTCGAAATGACAGTTCGTTAGCGAGCGGTACGCATGCGCGAAACACTCGATCCGGCGGCCGGCGTGCGACTGGGTGAATTTGATTGAGCGAACGATTTCGACCAAGCCGGTGCACTGCACGGCGAACTGGTGAATGAGTCAGAAAGAGAGCGAATAGGGAAAAATATGGCAGCGTATGCGTACGTAAAATTAAAATTGGTTAGGGAAGAGGTAATATAAACCAATGGCTTTTCGGGTTTTTATGTTTTAATGTAATTGTATTTTTATAAATATTTTCTTTAAATATGTTATGATTAATTTAGAAAAAGAATGACTATTTATGATAATAACTAATTATAGTTTTATAAAAAATCCCTAACTTTTTCACATTTGATTGTTCATATTTAATCCTTAAACCGTGCCATTTTATTTTTCTTTCGAAGAATGTAAGTAATTTGAAGCCAAAAACTAAGACAAAATAAACCATCATTAGCAACTGATTTATGAGAATTATTACTAATTTCATAACAAGAATATTATAACGTTATTTAGAAAACAAAAAACGTTCCTAAATAGTTTGTACCATATTATACATACATTTGCTTATTATGTTGTTTAAAAACCACAGTGAACATTTAAGGGTTATTAAAATAGATTTATTTTATTATAGATATTATGGAAAATAAAAAATTATAAAACCTTTTATTGCAGCCATAATGCTTAATTTAGCTCTTTACAGGATTAATATAAATAGCAACATAATAGCTTTTTAAAAGCCCTGCTCTTAGACGCATTTGTCCTTCAACAAGGGGAAAACCCGTCTTACGTGAAGATTTGATTAAGATTATCACAATATCAATTTAAACAAAAATAAAATAACAGGCTTTTCATATAACTGTAGGAGAAATCGTTTATATAACTGTTATAATAACCGCTTGTACATACGAAATAAAATACAAAAAATACTTTTTTTTATTCTAAGATGGGGCAAATTTATCACATGCCGATATGATGGGGATTAGAAATAGACGAAAATTTGCACTTAACAATTTTCGTTTCTTTTTAATATCGAAAAAGTAGCTAAATACTAAATCGATTAAGCGGACATTAAATTATATATAAACCAATGTTAAAAGTTTTTAAGTTTTACGCTAAGCTTAAATAAATTGGCAGCGTGGTCACTTACGTTTCGCTTTAAAAACACAATTGAACTTTGAACACTGTTTTAACCTATATATATAGGTTATACTAATTTTTGGCACCAGGATATATGTTAGTGCTAGAACCTTATTTTCTTTTATTGACACAACGATTACTGATCTAACTGTATTGTAGCGCCAATAATTGCGAATGGACGAGTTCACCCCGCGGACAGAATCAGCGGCCTTGAAAATAATTATAAATTATATCTTAAAAAATATTAAATTTAGAAATATATATAATAATAATTAGTTCAATCGTAAAGAAAAAAAAATATTGAACATCATTTTGTTTTAGATTTATACAAATTGGTTTTAAATTTAAACACAAAAACCTTCACTCATCTGAATTAAACGTTACAAAACTGTTATGTAACTCAAAGTTGGCGCATTCGCTTGTTCCAGTTGTCCCTTGGCAATGTCATGAGGTCATGGCTCCCCACTTCAATTAGATTTATCTTATCATCTTGTCGAAACATATATTTTTGCGCCCCAATACCAGACCGATCGTTGTAAATTAAAATTTGCACATCTGCATAAACACAGAATAAAAATAAAATATATTTTTTTTTAAGAATTTAGTGTTTTTATTACGTCCTAAATGTATTTCGTTGGTTCGAAAGCTACGTTGACAATATTTTTTTTTATTTCGATTATCAAATTGGTTTCTACACTTCTATACTAATATCATAAATGCGAATGTAACTTTGTGTCTGTTTGTTACGTTTTTATGCCTAAAATTAAATCTAATTTTAAGGGTAAAGTATACTTTTGCAAAGAGATAGATTGAGTTTTAGCCACAGATATAGGCTTTGTGTCGCTACAATAAAGATTAAAGTAGAGTACGAAATTTTCTAATAAATTAAAGTTCGTTTTACTAAACTTTAGAACCTTTTTGAACAAGTGTTTTAATAAACTAGTCGTAGGTGAAGTTAATAAAACGAGATTCAAATTATAGTAAAAGATTTGCTTTTATTTAAAAGCCGTTTATTGTCAAATCAATCAAGCTCATTTCATCCTTATCAAGTACCTAGTTGTTGTATTCTTTACTAACCTCCGCCAGCAACTTTGTCCGCTAGGTACGTTGATAAAAATTATGCAGTGTTATTCACTTGTATAACCTATATTATTTAACAATTTCATCAAAATCTATTCTGTAGTTTTTGTTAGAAAAAGCAACAAAAAGTCGTCGTTCCAAAAATCCAAAACATCCGTGCACCTCAGAAATTTTCGGTTTTCGCTTTTTTATTAGTAAGTGTGAAAATGATTTTAAAAAGTCTTGCCTGATTCATTGGTATCAAGAAATCTATAAAATACACACAAAGCAATTAATGATTTTTTCTAATAATCGCAAGTGCACAACAAATATTTGCATTTACTTATAAGTTCAATTTATCAAACTGTTTAATGTTCATTCTTCAAATTAAAATGTTTTTAAACGCTTAAATGTACTATTATGAACAAATTTCATTATAAAATTAATAAACGAATTATACAATTATGTACATTCGAGAGAGAAATATTATTTCGCATAGTTTGTTGTTTTTATTTAATACTTTTTTTTTATTAGAACATTAACACAAAAAAATATTTCATCTTCAAAAAAGGTCGTAAACATTTTCATAAGGTTATATAAAAAACGTTATGACGAAGTTTGTTGAAATCGTTAAATTGATATAAAAGAACGAATTTTAAGGCGATACAAATAATATCCATACTCATATTACATATGCGAAAGTAACTACGTATATCTGTTTATCAGTTTCAGTTCATTCATCAGTTTGCCTTAAACCGTTGGATCAATTTTGATATTTTTTCGATACAGATATACATATATTTTATCTTCTAGAAGAATATACGCTACCTTTTCTCCCTATAATTAAACAAAAAGTGAATAGCACATGGGATGAAGTTTCTACACAGACGAACTCGCGGAGATCAACAAGTTTTATACTATTTAAATAGAATTTCTTCTAAACGGAACAATTTTCTTGAACAGTTTATTTGATTAAAAAGTAAATAACAAATAGGTTGACAAAGATTTGTTTTAAAATATAAATTAAAGAGTAATAAACTGCATTTGCCAAAGCAACATCCACACTCGAAAGTGTTTTAATTTATTAAATTACTTTTATTAAAATCGGTTTTATTTCTGAACGCAGTCACAACACGCATTTTTAAATTGTAACTGAAATTTGAACTTTATTTCATTGAAAGAGAGCTTAGTTTACTTTACCTCATAATAGTAGCATGCCGCATAAGCGTTTTGTTCTTACAAAGGTGTGGGGTAGCTCTTTTATTTTTCAAACAGGATATCCTGGGTAGGGCGACGGTTTCCGAACATACGGTTCATTACGTGTCGGTTCTATAAAAAACCCAGCACGTGTTCTGAAGTGGGTATAAAAAACACCTAGTTTCACTTGGCGTCTTAAACAGATGATTATAATTTAGTTGTCAATTTACGATTTTTTCTAATAAAATATATCAAATAATCCAAAGTTAAGAAAATATGTTATTATAAATTCTAAAATAGCTTAAATATTCTTACTCCTTGATTAAGGATTGGTCATTTAATGAAATCAAAAGTTTTCTTTTTTGTTTTCATTGAGAGCCAGTCGTAAAACTAGCGTTTTTTGCATATAACTTCCTTAATACAATATTAAAAAAAATAGTTTAACATTTTTTTAAGTATGTATAATTATTTATAAAATGTTAATTATATGGCTTCATTCAAATTCCGAATAAATTGTATATATTTTACTTTTAATTTAAAATTATGTTCCACGTTTTTCTGTTTAACTTTTAGCACTCAATAAAAACGGAGATCATTTTATAAAAAAATAATAAAATGCTAGATAGAGATGAACGATGTTTTTATTTCATTCCTTTGAGGCAAGACAATACTTTAACCGACAGAAAGAACAGCACTTTAGTAGCACTTGAAACTCAATTATCAGCATTGTTACTGGCTTCGGAAGTGGCATTTTTTGTTCACCTTCTGGACCGAGTTTTATGACGTGAAGAGCTAAGTGATAATAAAAACATTGAAAATAATTAATACAGACAGACTTTGCGAACGAAAAGTTTTATTACATAATATATTTTATGTTAATTCAAAAAATAAATAGTAACGAGATTGTGTCTCTCAACAGACATGGTTTTAAACGGATTACGATGTCTTGTTTGTGTCTTGCGTTATTTTGCGTATTTTTTTTAACAAATCAAATGTCAATTTATAAGAAATCATGTGTCTTTTGTCGTGATTTAAGAAAATAGTATAGCAACTTAGAAATTCTTAGCTACACTTACCTATTTAAGCCAATATAGCCGACGGATATCTTGGTTTTAAGCCAAATCTAGAAGATCAGATTATAAGTTCCTATTTTCTACACTTTTTGACGCAGCTGATGATTTTTTTTTTGTTTACCTGCATGTT
Source organism: Hypolimnas misippus (assembly GCA_037950945.1). NCBI lineage: Eukaryota > Metazoa > Arthropoda > Insecta > Lepidoptera > Nymphalidae > Hypolimnas > Hypolimnas misippus. Next base: position 4,848,252 of record JBBEEQ010000016.1, on the reverse strand, counting down.
TATGCATCCATTAAAAAAGTAAAAAAAAAATTCATTTAAGATAATTATTCTCGTTTTTTACTTGTATTACCGTTTTACAATGATATATCTAAGTTTTTTTATTTTTGTAATTTTAATAGAGTGCAGATTTATTGTTTTATATTAATTAAACTTCACCTTTGCACAAATAAACGCTTTTTAAACTCGTCAATAATAATATATAATACCTTCTGTCGATCATAAAATCACACCATAAACAAATTTCTTCTCCTGTTCTAGAAGTTTTTGTTTATGTGTCATAACCTGTAAAATATATTAAATCAAAAACTTTAAATTAAAAAAAATGTATCACGCATTAGTCACGCTGACTCTTATCAAGAGAAACCATATAATTTGTACGTCATCATTCACATAGCTTTAATTAGATCTGTCAGTATTTTTTGTACAAGTTAGATAAAATATGTATTTTATTTTGATTGACGCATCTGCAACGTGACGAAATATAACATCTAGAGACGAAGATCGATAGACGTAAGGCGGCAATTATGTACACTTGTAGGCTTTACTCTCGTTTTTGATATTAAACATTTCTGTAACTTGGTAACAATTACTTAGGTTACCTATGTCATTCTGCAAGGTCCAATCTATATCTAAAATAAAATCCATGAAAATTGGTTCAGCGCTTTAGGCGTGAAATTTAATAAGGCGAGAATTACTCATTGCAAGTTTCGCTTACAGATTTTTATAGTATTTACATAAATGGTTTATTTTTGTTTTGGCATTTAAACTTAACATTATTTCAATAAAACTATCAAAGGCAATATTTATTTTAAGACACTCTGTAACTCTGTACTCTTGTAATAATAATAATACCGTATATAAGTAGTCTCATAACATTTTTAAAGCTTATTACAACGATGCCCAAGCTGAGTACCCATTGACTTCATAATTGCAAGTACATTTGAACTTAATCTTTTGTCCGCTGCATATATTACCTATACACATATCGTTCAATTGAAATTTGCACCTACTTTGTTCTTTAGTTTGATATTAAACCCGTGGGTGTCGTGTTATGAAGACGAATCACCGTATTATTTCATTATCGTATTCATCAACTGGATTTAATAAGGTGACTCGAATTTGACTCTGGGGAGACGTTGAAGTACGAAAGGAAATTAAAAGGAACCTTTATCGCGAACGCTAAATTTTTCGTGAAATAAAGGAACGGAAGAATATCAAAGTATTGCACGATCCAGTTTTATTACCAAGAGAATGGTCTCTTGATATGAAAGCATTGTTCGTTGCTACTTGGGATAATTATGAACATACATTTTACCACAAAACTACCCACAGTTTTTCATTTTAGTATTAGAAGTTTCTTGTAATAAAATTGCTTATACTGGTTTTTTCATAATGGCAGGATAATGTGATACCATAGAGAATAATATTGTCGACAAAAAAAGCTTGTTGCGAGTTTTTTTTGTGTATATTTTTATTCAAAATACACCATTTTTACTTAGAATTAATCGAGTCCATATTTTGTCAAGTATAATATTTTCGCGATAAGCTTTTATTTATACAATTGTATAATATAACAAAATCATCAGTTTGATTTACTTTAGGTTTATTTTCTTCTTTTTAGAGCATCAAACATATAGTAATAAATACGCGAAGCAAAAACTTCGTACCTCTTTTTACGAAAATTGCGCGGACAGAAAAGTATGAAATTTCGCACACTTAGGTAGAGTTTATATAACGAAGGAGTGCAAAATGCTAGTATTTTTTAATATTTTGCAAAATAATATTAATGTCTGTGGTCAAATTAAGAATACATTATCTGTAGTCAATCTTGAAATCGGTTAAATATTTAATAAACTACAGTTGAATTCCGACTGCTAGGCAACCACTAGTTTAAATAAAGGCTGTTTTTAAAAATAATACAGCAGCTGTGTCACGTTGGCACTACAGACGGGCTTTCATAATGAGAAATGTATGCAAAATTTCGTGTTTGTGCTGTTGCTCGTTGAGGAGTTTCCTCGTCGGGAGTCAACGCTGAATGCAGCGGCCGCCTCATTGTGGCACTACAGACTAGCTATTATTATTATAGAGGTATACAAAATTTTTAGTCAGTGCTGGTAACTTTTGCGAAGTCCTCATCAGGAGCCAATCCTGGATGCAGCACTCATGCCATAGGTGTACTTAAACTAGCTCTCATAATTAAATGCAAAACTTCGTGTCTGTGGTATTGTCAACATTTAACTATCAACACCATAGGATAAGAGGAAGTGTTTCTAATGTAGCTTGCAAACCTTGACCCGAAAATACATACATATCTACCAGTATGTATATAAAAAGGATGTTTTAAGGGGAAATTAACAAACGAAGGAAAAAGTGTTCTTGTTATTTTTTGTTCAAGTAAATTAAATTATCGTAGGTATTTTTTTCCAATCGGATAAAACCATTATTAAGGCGGGAGAGGGGGGGGGGGGTCACCTAGTTATAGGTTAAAAGTTATCACTTCTTCTACTTCGATGGGTACGTTTTTATGGACGTGGAGAAGTGTCAGTCCAGTTATACGTTCTTCAATCATACAAATTATATTAAATTAATTAAATATTAAAGGTACTTACATAAAATCTATATTGTGACAAAAAAATATATAAAAATCATGTTAATCATCATTATGTTAAACAATTATAATTAGTACTCTATCTAGGTCTTGGACCCAGTCCAGGGGGGGGGGGGGGGTCAGGGGGGTCATGACACCAACCCCCCCCCACCATCCCTGGATCCGCCCTTGATTAAAGGAGTGTTATAAAAGTATAATTGAAGGAAAAAAAATCTTATCTTATTCCCCGTATTTTTCTTATATTAAGTTTTTATAATTTAACAAAATTTTGATACTTATATTTACTGATGAACTTGAAAATTGTAGATACCTTTTATCAATGAATTCCACATTCCTAACCAGTAGCTTCCATTAGAATTGACATGACTTTACAGTGATGAATCGAACTCTTTAAAAGCGTATCCGAATAAAATATATTTAATGTGCTTTATAAAACTAACTTTAAATAGATATTAAATCTATGACCAATTAGTCAATAAACGATATCACCTTATTTTAAACAGGTAAAAGATAAAATTAAAACGTAAAATAAAAGCCTATAAACTTTCCACAGCTTGCCCAAGAGATTCCTCTCATATTAAGGAGAAGGTTTAGACCTTAATCAACCACGCTGCTCCACAGATTGCGGATATATATGTACGTGTCAGAATTTGGTGGGTTTGAATCCGCGATCATCGGTTGAGATCGACGTGTTCTAACCAGTAGACAATATCGGCTCAAAAGATAAAATAAAGAAAAGTAATTTTAACTAAAAATATAAAAAAAAAAAAAATTATATTTAATGTTACTTTATTGCTAAGAATTTTAATATTGGTGTTCATCTGTATCGTACAATTCAACAGCTTAAAGTTGAGTATGTAAATATTTGCAGATATCTGAATGTGCGATTACCTTTGCTTACAGGAGTTGCAAGAAAAAAATGAATAAGAAGCGAACCGTACCAGGGTTTAAGGAAGTATTCTTCATTGATGCCGGCCTTTAGAGGATAAAGTAACATCTATAACTATAAAAAATCTATTTATTGACTATAAATAAAATAAAGTATTGTAAGTACTATTTTCACATAAAATAATTTGAAAATAGGTAAGAATCACACAAAAATTGCTCCCCATTTCAAGCAAAATCCTAGATTAAGTTGCGTAAATGTATCCTCTACCCAACACTAAATCCCGTCTGTGTCCGATTCTGAGTTCCAAAAACTATTTTACTCAACACATTTTTATAAAAAATTACCAAAGACTTCAAAGCGAAGATTAATAATACCCTCATGTACAAGATTAGACCAAATTCAAACCGAAAATATCCCAATGGGCCATCGCGAAACTCATACTTAAGGCCAAGCGCACTAAATACAGTGCGGAGCGGTGCGATTATCGTGGTTGCTGAATTTTACGTATATTTATAGCGACTAATACAAATTCTATGTTACTTATTAGGACTCGGATACACGCAACAAAACGATTTCCTGAAAACCACCCTATATTATCTATCCGACTTAATAAAACGACCACGAAATGACGGCCGCAGTCAACTTACGGGCAAAACACATAATCTCGTTGAGACGTCTCGCCGTTCCGACGCTGTGAAAAGTTATAACGTTGGGTCGTGAATATGCATTGTTAAAAATCACGATATACACTGTAAGTACCTACATCATTCTACGAGGCCCTTCGTTGATATTCACAACTCGACGCCGTAACGTTTCACGAGGTCGTGATGTGTCATCGCGCTGGATCGTATCGCTATAGGTGTTGTGGAGCTCCTTAGACCCTTAGAACGATAGGTCTTACGTAAAAGCATTTTTACCTGCTCGTCATCTTGTCGCGGTATCTTTCATTCAGTAAATTCTTTTGTATGTGAGAAGGTCACATGGGAATTCCTTGGAAATAACAGATATATTGAAACCTTTTTCAATTGTGAGTAAATATGTGTCTCATTTAAGAAAGTTATTATATTTCGAACTATTTATTCCCGTTGGAAATATTGAGCAATACGTTCTGTAGAATTTATAGCAAATATTTTTGTTAATAATTAAAATTATAATATTATAATTAAAATTAATTAATTTTTATTGAATATATAATATACTCTATGAACACCAACAATTTAATATCGCAATTATATAAAATTTTAAGTAATTAAAATGGAATAAACTTTCGAAGCTTGAACTACAAATAAAACGATAATTGTAACCAATTTTTTTTGTGTTTTTTTTTTTTTTTACATCCGTATTATATTGTCAAAGAAATTCAAAATGTTATAAATAAAGTAAGAGTATTGCCATTATTTCAAGTACCGTGAAACAAATAGTTGAAGGCGATTAGTACAAAAGATTCGAGTACCTGAACCACTGCGTTTCGAAAGAAAGAGGACTTAAAGAATAAAATCCATTCATTACATTACGATACCACAAAGGGATGTATGTGTAAGAGTTATGCATGCCATTACAGTCTTTATCGTCGTGTAGTAAGAGTAATTTCTACATACACCTATTACCGTTTTAAATCACTAAAACGTGTGCTAGGGTTGCAAAAATTTAAATTTCAGAATTATATTATAATTTAAAGAAGTCATAACCATCAGTTCCTTGACTATCGACTGATTTAAATCATCATCGCAATTACACTTTAAAATAATAGAAACAAATGTTATTCTTTAGAATATTTAACTGAAAAAGTAAAAATAAACAAATTCTGTACTGTTGCAATCAAAACCCGATTGAAATACGTTTCTGCTTATTAAGTTTTAAATGTTTCATGTTGATGTGAGGATAACTTAAACGTAAACCAATTAAGATTCTTAAAATAAGATTGCTTTCAACCGTGTGGCTTGACACAGTATTTCTTATCACCGTTCATTTATAATTTATATTTTAAAATACTACCAGCCCTACTCGCGTCTTACGATTTGAGACCAAGGTGTTCTTAGCAACAATACTTCTCTCTAGTTTTAAAACAGTAATTTATGATGCTATGTAAGTTGCATTACCGTCGTGCAAGTTCCACTATCAACTTTCATGTTGAATTTATTTTTCTAACAATAAGATATTTTCTGTTATAACTCCACATACAAAGTCCGAACTCCTAAGTATTCGTAACAACTAGTATAAGTAAAAACATGTACTTTTATCTTTTTGTGGAATTTTAAATACTTTTATTACAAATCGTTGTCTTAGATTTCGAGGACTTTGCAGCGTTCAGTCTACCCGTGATCACGAACGGTGCAAAGTGCTCGAAACGTGGGGATGATAAAAATAGTTAATATACGTGATTTAAATCCGTTTAAAATAGTTTTATTTCAATACTTTTATTACTTGAGAACGAATGTATTTATTTAATTAATTATTTTTTGCTCTGTTTGTTATTTTCAGGACAACGTTTGCATTAAAGAAAATGTTTAAAAAATTACAGAAATGTGTAAATTTTAGGCTAAAAATCTCCATGAAAAAAAAATTGTTATGTCTTAAATTGTAAGTACATCTGTGCGACGCCAGGTTGGGCAGTTAGTTTATTGACCTACCTCAAAAATGAAGGAGGAGATTCGACTGTATATATATATTTTTTATGTTTGTTCAGCGAATTTTCTTACTCACTTATATTTATTTATTTATAGAAGTTCTCATTAAGAAGCAATACAAAATATAATTTCAACAACTTATATTACTTATTGTTAGTCTTAATTATTATTATGCCCAAAATATTTTACTTAATAAATTGAATCATATAAAAATATTCTATATATCTAAATATTGCATTTAAGCATAAAAATAAACCGTATTAAAGTTTTTATGATTTTTATCATAAAACTTCAAGCGCCTGCAAAAATTTTAATAGCAATTTTACTTTAAAGAGGAATTGATATAAAACATAACGTATTATTGAATTCCAAAAAATGTTATGGTTATAAGATTCCAAATGGAGAAATAAATTACTATAAAAATAAAAAAAGATTCTAGTAACATTAAAAATGTGAAAGTTAGTCTGTCTATTTTTGTTAGTTTTTATTTTGAAACCGCAAAAACAATTGATGACTTGTGGTACAGACAGATAAGACATTGGATTTGAAGTTTTTGTCATAAAAATAAAACGCGAAAGAACAGCGAATAATAATAATAAATGTTTTTGATGCGAAATTTGATGTGTTAGATTTACAGAACACCACATTGAAAGGACTTTAATTAAAAGTCGAAAGCTATGTATCAAAAGATTTTAAAAAGTACCTAATGTTACATCTTGTACGATAGTAGGGCACACATTATGTCGAAGTTCGACTCTAATCGAGTTCTTTTTGCGTCGTGAATAACTACTGTAGACTATTGAGAAAAATCAATATGTACTCCAATAAAATATAACAGATTTTATTAGAATTCTGTTTCTTGTCTGTCCTTGCGAGGGCAGAGCGCTATGCACTATTTATAGTAGAGTATAAAGTGATAAAAACTTTTTAAATCTTCCCACCATTAATTTAAAAAATTATCTTATATTAATTTTGAAAAATATTATTTTATATTATACTTCACAAGCTTATTCCAGCGGTTTTAATCCTGTTATTGTAAAATACTTACCGCTACAAAACGCGCACATAACATAAACAATATAACGTAATTTAATAGAAAAAGATTAGAAAATTACCATCTTAACGGTCTAAAACGTAACTAATATTATAAATGAGTTTTTGGTCTGTTACGCTTTCACGTTTCAATTACTCAACGAAGGAACTCAACGAACGATGTTAGTTAGTTCTTAGTTCGATAGATGGCGTTAGTAGTACATTGAATCGCGCTATCGTTTCGTTCGCCCGTGGAGATATAGTCTCAGCGAGAAATTTCCGAGGTTGTGTAGAGTGAGGTACTACTACCGGTATTTTTGAACGTCTTGTACTCCTTAATAGGTACAATGACGAAAAATAACCCTATACTGTTGTTGATATATAATTAGAAAGAGTTAGATTTACATTAATAAATAAAAAAAACACCTAACATATTACATACGTTTAAACTTTCTATAATATAAAATATTTTTATTAATTTTCTAAGCGCAAATCCTGAGATCAGCTGAACCGATTTCGCTAATTCTTTTTTTATAATATTCCTTCAAGTATGAGAATATTTATTAAGGCGAAAGACTTTTTAGAAAAGTCGAAAAACAACATTTTTCTATATTCCCATACAGAATATTCGTAATAATAATTAAAAATCTATTTTAACTTTTATATCGTACTATAAAGTTTAACTGTTAGTAGAAGGGTTCCGTAAAAGCAAAATAATTGAGAGTCGTTAGTATCGTATAAATATTAATGAATCGTTTGTTAGGCGGTTCGAAGTTCACCAGGTCTTTTAGTGTTTAATAAAATTTACTAACAAACATATAAGTAATAAATTTCAACGCATCAAAATTTCAAAACGCATTCGGATTTTAGCCTAGCATCCAACCGCATTTGGCATTTGTTTTTTCAATTAAACTCTATTTATATTAATGATTAGCGAGAATGCAATGCATTAAGTCCGGGTGGCCAATAAAAAATTGCCGTAAGTACGTACCTGTAATTAATTTATATAAATTTCAACTATATGTTTTTTAATTATTATTATACGTTGAATAAAAATACAATGATGTGAAGAATTCAACAAACAATGAATGCCAGCTTCCAGTCAGTAGCAACGTGCAGGTTCCCAGGTGTAAACAGGTACAATACGGTTAATAATTTACAGTAATCGGTTTATTAATAAATATTACATAAAATGATGCATATTAATATTTGCAGTATACAATAAATCGTGGTTGTCAGTAAAAATGGCCACAAGCAGTGGTTGTCCAGATTAAAATTAATTATTTTCGCTTCAGACGAGTGTCAAACGTAAATAAGAATATAATGTAGTTTAGATTTATTTACACCTGGCACAGTTTGTAGCTGATTGGGAGCTGGTATCAATTGCTTTCTGAATTCTTCTAACAATTTCCTTTCAAATGATGTATAATTTATGAGAAATAAAACATGTAGTTGCAATTTATATAAATAAGTAATTACATTGTATATAATGTGACTAATTTTTGCATAATTGAGAGGTGGCTTGTCTGATTGTAAATACTGAATTTATATTATGATTAAAGTATATTTATTTATTATAAAAAATAAAACTTCGTTAAAGTTCCTATTATTTTTAATTTTTGTCATATATTTGCTAGCGCCTGCCCAACTTTTAATATTAATTTTACTTAAAAGGGCATTTGATATAATAAATATTAGGTATTGTTGGATTTCACATATAATGAATAATGATATGAATAATATATTCTTTAAAATGAAGAAATAATTAGTAATAGTCATCATAAAAATATTAAAGATATTTTTCTGTGCATTAAAATACGCTAAAACGAGTTGGTTATTATAACAATAAAATGCTTTGTTATCTTTGCAACGGCAAAATCTTTGAAATAGAGAATGAACACTCGTTGTTTAAAAGTACTATATTTTTAAATTACATGGAAACAAATAAAAACGATATGAACTATTGCGTATACTATTTAATATAGAAAAATTGTTTGCCAGTTTGTTTGTAAGTTGCGAAAATAAACAATTTTTATATACTAACCTATTTATTTTTTAATAAACGTACAACAAAATTAACTTTACTTACAGGCTTGTAATTAATATTGTACTGCGAATCTGAGTTTTTTGCTTGTTAAGCTTTCATGCATCAACTACTCAACCGATTATTATTTTTCCATATACGTTAGTTTATTACCCGTTGGCTAGATGGCGTTAGTAGTGCATTGAATCGCGCGTTCGTTTTGTTCACTCTTGGTGATATAGTGACAACGAGAATTTTACTTAATTGTGTAGAGTGTGGTACTACTACCGGTATTTTTTGCACGTCTTGTACCGTAATAGGTATGAAGACGCCATATTAATAATATTTTAGATGGTGTAGTATTAGACATTAGTGTACTTTTCGTACCCAAAAGTACCATTTCTAAATGTGAAAAAATTAATTTTGTATTTTTTCTCTACTAAAACTAAATAAGTACGGACAAAAGTTTTTGATTACCATATTTAATGTTTTGAATTTTAAAGTGTGTTCCATATTTTACAATTTCTTATATATTTTAAAGATTTATTTTACCTCTCTTTTACTCGTCTGCGCTATGCAAGGGAGGGTAATGTATTTATTAGTCTATGTATGTTTGCATGTGGGTTCTACCTTTGTGGCATTATTTAGACAAAACGCGTGGGCCGAATTTAATAAATGATACTTCTTTTGATTTGTCATAATGAAGCGAATGTCATAGAAAGTTTAATAATTTGGAAAAATCAAAATGGCCAATTTTGGACGCCATAATGTGTGTTAAAAAAAATTGAAATCGATGAAGTGTGTTAAGTGGAGTATCGTTCAATAAGTATTCAAAAATCATTTTGGTTTCTTTTATCATTTTTCAATCGGACTTACCTTTAAGGATCTTTAACTATTTAAAATTAGATAATAACAATTCTCTATAGTCTTGTTACGCCGTTGGGTTTTTGATTTTTTCAATTAATTACTATAATAATATATGTTTTAAATTAATTGCACTTTTTATAAAAATAGAAAAAATAGATTCAGAACTCAGAACAAATTTATTAAGACATTTTGACATACTTAGACGCCATTTTCTCAAAATAAAGTCCGTGTGGTTAGACATAGTATTGCTAATCAGCCTTCATATGTAATAACGCGAGCGAAGCCACGAGCAGAAGCTGTAAAGATTCTATTATAATTAAATATATCCAATAATATATAAATACTACAGACAGAAAACACGCAAAATACAATCGGATAACCTGTCATCAAAAGAACGACATTTCGTTTTTATAATTACAATGTAAATCATGAATTTAGTTGCCTTAAGGAAAAATTATCTTAACTAGTTCAGAACTCGTAATACTTTTCTATGTTTTATCCCGTTTCAGCAACTAGTTAGATCTTGTAAAATGTAGGCCACGGCGTCTAATTAATATACGAACTTACCAAGTCATTTCAAGTTTTCTTCGTGGTATTCGTGGAAAAGATCGCTACAATGTTAAGTATTTATTCGAGTTCATTTTCCAACATTATTATTATACTATATACGTTATTTGAAAATAAATAAATTCCAAATAATGGAAGACTTAGAAAAAGTAATATAAAACACTTAAAAAAATGTAAATACGTTATTTTGTTTACTTGAAAGACATAATTATTCTAGTTATTTTGATGTTATTTAATGAGGTAGAGCCTAGCTGTAGCCCACTGATTAGAGCTTGTATAGGGGTTGGCTCGATCGGGTTAGCACCTCACTTTCACAGAAGATGACTGGAATATAGCTGCGTTTATAGTAAGTGAGAAAGCCGGAAGCCTAACCCCTTCCCGGATTTCTTCCCTTGCTTCTTCTTTTCTTTATCTGTTAATCCTTTTTAAGCTGGCACCGCATTACGATTATTTGTCATCGGGTGTCTCGCTTACTCATTTGCCAACTGTTATAAAAATAAATCTTAAAAACAAAAATACTAAACCGATTTTAATAAAACTTCTATAGCACCAAACTGAAATCCTTTCAAATAAAAACAACACACATTACGAATTGAGAATCCTTTTAAGTAGGTTGGAAAAATGGATGCTATAGCACGTAAATAACAGATAAAAATATTGAAGAAGTGATGAAAATAATTCTAGGAACTCGTCGGATTACTTGAATATATAATTGAGAAGTTTCTGTTGAAATCGGCATCTTAATTGTTTCGGGCTATGTTTTTCGGTTAGCGACGTTTGTCCGATGTTTTGCGCTTGAGACATGTGTCAGCGAAGTTTGTTACGTGCTTCTATTTCCCTATCATTATTTGTGCGTGATTTTCTGGCAAAAAACACCACCATCATACCACCGACACCATATTCACCGTATAAAGGGATGGATATGCGCAATGATTGAAAAGATTATCGCATCGATGAAAGACGTAATGTTATACCAAAAACACTTCATTAGAAATTACATTTGACCTAGATTAAGCCGCTGCTCAAATAGAAATCCTAGGTCAATTACTGGCATAAAATTTTCGTAAATGTAAACAGGTTATCCAGAGGAAAATAATATTTAAATCGCAATGGTAGTCCATAAGCGTAACACGTTGAACTGTAAAAAATACAACCTTAGATATAAGTAATTTTGTTATTAAGACAGCAAAATAACTATTACAGATCATAATAAAATCCTAACAATTCCAATTCTTTGGCCAAAAAAATCAGTCTATAAATCTAGTGACGACAACGAGACGAAGAGTTAATTTTTTATTGTATCGAAACAAAATGTCATACGTAATTTGGGTTAAAGCGGATTAATAAGGGATCGCCTCAGGGCTCTGTTGGATTTGTATTAAATAACGTTTTTAATAACATTACATGATGTCAGATTTATGAGAAACCACTAATCCTCTGTCGGGATTTACTAGGCTTGTTACGCGTTTGACAATTGAGAGTTATCGTCCGTTGTAATCGATTTTTAGTAACGTCGTACAACCAATGATGCTCCTGTTCCTTCTATTTTATATTATACTAGCTTTTGCCTGCGACTTCGTCCGCGTTTTCGTCGTTTTTCGAAAAAAAGTAGCGTATTTCCATCCTCAGGGTTCAGTGGTTTTGATGTGAAAGACAGATTAACTATCGTAATTTAATAGGGAAATATAATATGTCAATCCACAATACTTGATTTCTATGATTTTTTTTATTAAATAGGTAATAATATTAACTTTTTAAAATTAGGGATGAGTGAGAGTATTATAAACGTAAAAGTAAACAAATATAATCAGAATTCTCCGAACTGCGAACCTATCAAGAATTACACGTGTTATTGTGAGTCAACCATAAAAGATAGACATATGCTGTTGCGGGATATTTTTTAGGAAATTTTATGTAGAATATTTCTGTGATACATGATTTCTATGTAACTTTAACCATTAAGACTGCATACGCGACGGAAGCTTAAAAATTGGAGTAACGTCTCCCGTTTTCCCTTTATTACTCTGCTCCTATTGAGTGTAACGTGAGGAAAAGTATACTATAACCTGCCCAGAAGTATCAAGAATAATTGTACTAAGTTTCGTTAAAATCCGTCGAGTAGTTTTTGTTTCTATAAGGAACATACATACAGACAGACAGACAGACAGACAGACAGACAAAAATTGTACTGATTGCATTTTTGGCATCAGTATCGATCACTCATCACCCCCTGATAGGTATTTTGAAATTATATTTCGTGTACAGAATTGACCTCTCTACAGATTTATTATAAGTATAGATATACCTTATATATTAATATAATACTATTAATACTCGCCGAGTTTCATTATATACTGAGTGCAGCAGAGCAAACTTGTTAATGTGCTGAATTTTGGTGTTGTTTATCTTTACAGGTCCATATCATGATGGTCTCGGAATCCCAAAAACCATTTAAACAAACGTTTCAAAAATTTCTGCGTATCCGTTTGAAACAATTCCAAACGTTCACGAGGAATTGTGACTCGAATTCGTTTCTGTTAAAGTAAAAGTATTCCAAATTTTGTAACAAAAATATTCGGTACGCATTTATAGAAGATCCTTTTGTGTCAGCCATTTAACTGATTTCCGATCTTTGGTCTGCTATAATGAGATCTCGTATTTTGTGGGCACTTTCTCTGATTGTTATCGTTAAAGACCTTCCAGTTTGTGGGTTATCTTCAATTAACATATTAAGCATGTTTGATCTATCGTAATTAAATCCATGTCTTTACGGAACTTCGGCAATAACATCTTAACGGCACGATGTTCATTACTTATCTTAACTTTCATTTCCATGCATCACTGAAATAGTTGGATATAATTCGATTTTAAGCAGGTTAAAGACAAAGTAAGCCTATTAATATTTAGGTATCGATCCTTTATATAGTTTCACGTTAGAGTATTAGCTGAACATTGTCTATTCGTATAAAAATTAAGCCAAAGAACATCGGGTGACAATTCTTATGGCATCATGTATAAGTTGGACTTTTTAGAAAGGGGTATTGTTGCAAAATTATTAGAAGGGCGTGAAATAGAGGATAAAATTTTATTTAGAGATGATTCCTCAAAGAAATAGGCTGTTAAAAATAACTATTCTACGCAGACGCAGTCGCAGAAATAGTGTTTATTAAGTACCGTACACATTATCTCGTATTTTTTCAATAACAAAAATAAGTTCTATCAATAAATCTATAATTTCCTCCTCACTTCTTATTAAAGTTTTCACCAGTTCTCGTTCCAATTTTTATTACCATCTGTGTACTTTCATGCCATCTCGTTCCTTAAAAGATATGACGTTTTATTATTTTAACCATTTTGTCTTCTTAAAGTAAATTCGATAAACTTTGCGGTATTATTTTCTTTAAATAATAATAGGGAATAATCATATAGTGTTTCAATAAGATATTATAAAAAAATGATTGTTTGTTTTATTGTTTTTTTATATCTTATGCGTTGCCATAGCTTATTCGATTGATATTATTTTCGAGAAGGTAACTTTTAGAATTTCATCCAGCGCAATAAAATTGTCATTAACACAAGCGAAACCACAAGCAAAAGCTTAGTGTAATATAAATTTGCTTTCAACATAATTATCAAATGGAGAATTTATAATGACCAAGTAAATGTCAGGAGCCGAGATGACCTCGAGGTTAGAAGACGTCACGGTTCAAACCCCGGCTAGCATCGCTGAGTTTCAAGTACTAAATTTGTGTTTAAATTCATCTTGTACTCGGTGGTGAAGGAAAACATCGTAAGAATATCTGCATGTGGCGAGAAAAATTCTGACACATGTTAATACACATCATATATCAACCCGCAGTGGAGCGGCGTGGAGACCAGTAGTAAGACATTTACATGGTGTTACTTTACTTTTCACTTTAAACGACAATTTTAATTTAAGTTTTGTTCTTATGTTCCAAAAGAAATTCTATTACGGTCTGGTTATTATCTTACAGGTTGTCGATGTTAATTAACCCTTCTAGTCTTGGTAGGAAACGTAATCAGATTTGTTACTGATCCGCCCTTAGGGATCCAGAGGTCAGATGCCAACAGTCTCTGTAAAGTACTAACCCATAAGATGAGCATTAAAGTGATTAGGGCACCCTGAACATATTTCACGAAGTTCATCTAAGCACTTGTAAATTACTCAGTAGGAAATGTTAAAAGGAATATAATAGTGTTTAGTTGGATAAAAGCAAAAATATGTATTAATTACTTACTTTTAATATATACTAATATTATAAAGAGGTTAAATTTGTTTGTAAGTTTTGTATGTAGGGAATAATCTATGAAACTTCTGATCCGATTTAAAACTATATTTTTGTGTTGGATAGGCTATTTATTGTGGAAGCATATAGGCTATATTACATCATGCTACAACTAATATGAGCAAAGTAGTAACGTAAACGCGAGTGAAACTGAGTGTTAAGACAGATGGGGTGGCGCAGAAGTCACTGCAAACAATTGAATCGTTTAATAGTCGCAAGTTCAATCCCCGCTAACGACCGACGTTTGTATTGGCCATACGAATGTTTGTCGGGGTTTAGGTGTTTGTGTTTGTATTGTGTATATTTATGGACCCCAGACACAGGGATCTCAAGACTATTGGGGGCCGTTGAGTGTGATGCGTTTATAAAATTGCTTACGGAAGGTCAGCAGTATATTAGAAGTAATTATATTAATTCCTTTACAAAACTCATATATAAATGGTAGAACAAATTGTAAAAAATTCTAAACTTTAGTTACCTAAACTGAGAAAAAAATGTATTGTGATGAAGAACGATTTAATTATGACATTTTGCTAATAATACCAGTAATAATTATTTATATATGTACCTACATTGCATTGCTATATAAAAGCCACTTCTATACAACATTGCGGGTATATCCTAATGTAATCTTAAATATAAAATTAATGAAGAAGACCAATTTATTCTTAGAGTATAAATAAACTAATGTATATGAAAACATTATTTAAAAGTATCTCGTTAAAAGTTAAATCAATTACCTAAAAAACAAATATTAAACAATTAATAATATGTCGTACATTTGCTCAGTTTCATTAACTTTAGTACTTTAGTTTAGTAAATATAATTAAAATAAAAAAAAAAAGTTTTTCGTACATAAAAATTTACGTCAACGACTACGCGTTTCAGTTTCGAAACTCTTTCAACGAGAGCGAGCCAGTAGATGCCTGAAGCGCCATCGCTTATTCCGCAGTACGCACCTGTATCAAAACCTTTATATTAATAGCTTCGACCCCTTTAATGTCATACTAAACTTCACAAAAATTATCTCATCACACGATTACGCAATTAATTTGCTATTTTTGTTTTTGTATGCTAGAGAGGACGAGGCAGATCGCCCGGACCGTTGTCATGGCGACGGGGGGCGCTGGCGGCGCGCGCCGCATCCCAGCGGCAGAAGCAAAATCGCCATCGCTGCGGAGGCTGTGTCGAACCGTCCTAAACAGTTTTTTGACGTAACGGGAATACTCTGCGTCATGCTTACCCTCTGACAGCTAACAATTTGGTTCATACAACGAAAGTGGTGTACGTCTAAGTGATAGTGCCTGAGTGTGTGTGGTACTAGGTATCGTGCAATGGTGCGGGGTGGGACGTAAATGTGACCGAGACTGGCTGCAGGGGAGGGGCGCTTTTCACGCTTGATATCATGCCTTTCGAATTGAGATCAGGTAAGCTTTACTGAAGCCGCTTACGAATTGCTTATGAATGAGTCGTTTGTTTCAGATGCTAAATGAAAAATTGCGTTTAGATTGTTCTTTTTGTGTTAGATAAAAATGGTTGTATTTATTTATGTATGTAAATGTTCGTTGTAATTTGAAATATAACTTATAACCTCTTTTGTCGGATGTCGCGATAGTTTTCCTATAATGTTGCTACGCAATTTCAATGCGGATTGTCGCATTTGTGCATAATTTTCATTGAATAATTTCGATATTTTGTTAGTATAATAGGATTTTTTGTATGCAACTGTACTGATTAAAACTGTATTTAATTAGATTCTTGCCTACAATCTAATAATAGTAATTCTTGCATATGCGTCAAATTTATAATGCTTAGTATTATTACCCTATGTACGTAACATTCATATATTTTATTTCGTATCTAATCATGTTACTTACATTCCCATTTCTGGGTTAAGAGAGAATTCATTGGCCCATTTCTTAAATAGCTGAGATGTTATCCAAGATCTGAATACCTATTATTATTCTCAATAGATTTTTTATTCTATTTTTATATAAAAGGGTGAATACTTATACTTAGGTCACCTACGTCAAATGTAAACTTTGTATAAACCAAATTACAAAAAAATACTGACTATATTATTACATATTAACGTCCTTTTTTTAAGGCAATTTTTTATATGCTAAACGTTCAAGATTGACTTTTAAATAGCGAATTTGGAATAGCAAAAAACAAACGAACAAATCAACTTTCAAGTTTGTATGTACATATATAGATAATATCCAACTCTTGTAACTTTTAGTTAGATACATATATAGTATACGTAAAGGTATTTCGGAATAAATCTTTAAGATATCTGAAAGATTCTTTCTTTCAGTTTTATTCGAAATGTGACAAGTTTAAAATTTTTATTAAAATATAAGAAAATGTATTGTTTTCGAATATCAGTTGGTTGAGCGGAGTGGTTGAGTTCATTTAATTACTTACTTTAAAATGTGTTATTTTAAAAGTAAGTAATTAATGCAAAACCACGTAATTAACTTTTGCAGTAAGGTTTATCTTTTTTATTATTATAAAAGGGGGGCAAACGAGCAAGTACCACCAGATGCTAAGTGGTTACTATCGCCCATGTGCAACACCAGGGGCGTTGCGGGTGCGTTGCCGGCCTTTGATCTCAGGATCAAATATTAAATGTCATTATTGATAAAAAACAAGCTAGCTAAAAATTATATAACCGATATCTGTAAAATTTTTACTTCACATAAATCAATTTTGACATATCGTCGGTGAAGCTACAATACATTGCGTAATGGAAAATGCGCATAAGGTCTTATTTTTATTCGACTCCGCGACGTAAGGGAGGGTAATGTGTTTATCAGTCTATGTATGTTTGTATCAATAGGGGTTTGTACTTTTGTGGAACTTTTTAGAGCAAACGCGTCGGCTGATTTTGATAAATGACACGTCCTTTGAATAGCCGTAGACGCGCGAATGTTATGAAAAGTATGATAATTTGAAAAAATCATATAAATTTTCGGTCGGTCGGTCGATTTTAGACGCCATACTGTGATAAAGAAAAAAATGAGAATAGACGAACTATGTCAAGCGGGTTATCGTTGAGTAGGTATTTAAAAATTTTGGTTTCTTATCATTTTTCGATCAGAACTACCGTTTAGAATCAATAACGATTTAAAATTGGTTGGTGACAATAATCTATGGTCTTGTTACGCAGTCGGGTTTTTGATTTTTTCAATTAATTACTTGTTATCAACAATGTAATTTAACATTTGGTTTAAATTAAGACTTTACGGGCTAGAGCTATAAGCTAGATACGCGGTTTTGCAGTATCCCCGACGATATCATATATCTATATTTTTCATTGAGCTGGCTTTAATGAAGGAATCTGAATATTGTATAACGAAATTTAAAACTTTTCCTAAGTAAATGTAAACTTAAAGTTAATATTTATTTTGTAAGTTGAGGTTAGTTGATAAGAACTCAAAGTAAACCTTTTGGGTAAATGTTTTAATATTCGATCCTTCGGTGTGTTCTATGGACTCTAAAGTGATTAATTATTAATAGCCATCATTAAGAGTAAAATGTGTATACTTTATAAAATTCATTTTATATTTTGTAAAGTAGGTATTTACTTTTTTAAGGTATGCTTTGGTGTTTGTTAATGATTTTTAACCCCTGACGCAGAAGGCCGTAAACGACAAAGTCTGTCGGTGGCATCGTATCTCCCAAATAAATGGACTAAAATTGATGTAGTCTTTTCTGTTTTAATGCTGGTGTGGTCTAAATGATTCTCTTGAGGAGTTTGACGATCGTCGCTTTATTTATTGTTGTTGAAAGGATATGAGCAGTTTCTACTGAATTATTCGAAATTCAGTATACTGTGATTTCAGTTAAAATAACATAACTATAACCTTTACCCGATGCTGCATCAACGTCTGGTATTACTAGGATAACTCCTTCGTAACTTACAGTAGAAGAACCTTTTTAGGTCGTGTTAGTATGGCCTCATTGAATAACCTATTCGTATATCGAACGTTTTTAAAATTTTATTTTTTTTTTCGTTCCAATATCGTTCAAACTGAGTAACTTTATTAATTTTTGGTGTACATAAATTGTTAATTATGAATAATGTAACTAGAAATATAGCAGAATAATAGGCAATACCAGATATTAGTGATTTTTGGCAATTAATCACGTTTTCATACATCAAAAATCAGAAAACAATAACAGGATAGCGATAGTTCATCGTAATAACCCCTCCTTTTATTGCACCTAAGTTTATGCAAGTACAACCAATTTCACAAAACATGACAACTATTTTTAAAAATATTTGTTTGTACTTTCACATAAAATGTTATTTAATCGGCTTATTATTTACTTAACCTCACTAACTGCTCGTAAACAAATAAACGGACACTAGTTTACGTTGTCATACGCTTACATTTTGACAAACATGTCATAAAAATGTTTTCGTCAATGATATAACAAGTATATAACTATATACATATATGTAATGCCAACCACTTTCTATGACGTCAGCAACAAGCTAGGGACTGAGTATGACCTGCGAGAGTATCTTTGGGCTAGAAAGTCAATTGACGATCTTGTCAAAATTGGGAATGGATACAGATTTGTAACTTCAAACTCAACTGACTCATTTCATTGTGATCACTACAGAATATCGAAAACCGAGCATGTAATGGCAACATACATATAATTCATATATATAAACGGTTTTGCGCCATTTTGATCTAATTTTTAATGAAGTTTAATCCGAAGATAAGTCTTAAATTACTGAATCTTTCTCTGAATCCGCTCCGAACCTAGGTGGATCGCTACAAGTTCAATTTAAGCCGGTGGGGCTTCACTGATGGAAGTAATATGCGGTGCGAGTTCAGCTCTAACTTCCAAAAAATATCACACCTACAGTTTTGTACGCTGTGTGCAATACCTGCACAATATCCGATCTCTGGACAGCCATAGGTATGGCTTTAAGTGTATAATGGCTTTAAGTGTATATGTATAAATAAGTACTGGGCCCGTGCGATTTGAATTTGCCATTTGCCAAGAAGACTAAATCTTTATTTAGTATGTAGCTTCCATGTAAAAATCAGTAAACAAAAAAAAATCAAGTTATAACCGAACTAGAATATTAAATGGATCTACAAAAAAGGCTAGGAAATGGTACAATTAAAATCATTTTGAATTGGGCTGTTTTGCTTACATATAATTAAAAATGGAATGGGATGGGAAGACTCTTAAAGGGATCACACAAGGGTCTCTCGAATCATTTCATGATGTGTTATGACGGTGTGTGGTGTGATAATTGTGTAAAAATCAACGGTTACTTGATTTTGACAGTTATAAATACATATAAAGTCGAAAATAAAATAAAACCCGACAATCTATTCATTGAGATAATTTCAACAAGCTCCACCACGATGTGCTGTATGTTGATCAGAAGTACCTACACCAGGTATCCTGTTTATTGCAGATGATGCTGCAGCATTAGGTCAAGGTTACGTAACTATATTATTTTAGTATCATTGAAATCACAGAATAGTAAATTTCGATTCGATCAGGCCAGATTCCTTTATCAATAAACGCAAAAAAATCTCTTTATATGTGTCATACGTACTCGTGGCTTTTCACGATTCTCTTCTTATTCAAAAATATCTTAAATTTAAATTTTAAGCCACTGAGACGATACCCCGTGAAAATCTTTTAAAAACTTATTGCGTTCACGAAGAAATCTAGAAATAGGATAAAATAAAGCTTATGATCAAAAAGCGTTTAGATATTTTCTTGCGTATCGAAAGGTGAAACATTGGACGGGCAAAATACCTTTCACCGAGTCTCGTCGAAATGTATTTGACGTTTTAAAGTTGCATTTATATATTCTAAGGGTGAATACATACTGATGAAACCACCTCGAATATGATTCTGTAGAGGTTTCAAACAGTGCGCGTACATAAAATCAAATGCTCAGGCGTAGTCGATCTTTATTCTTTCTTTCGCAGAGCAGTTTACATTTTGAAAAGTATGAGCAAGTAGAGTCCTATGTATGCTTTTTTATACAGTAGCTAGCAGATGAGCTGGCGGGACACCTAGTGTTAAGTGAGCACCACCCTTGGACATTTGCAGCACCAGAGGAGCTACAAATCCGTTGCCAATTTCAAAAGGAATAAGAGATGGAAAAGAAGTGGAAGTTAGGAAAGGACCATTCCTTTGAAGGGAAAGAGTTAGGTTTGGTCGAGAGACTAAGTAAGAACTAACTGTAAGAGTGAGCTACTGTCAGGTCGAAGCTACCAGTATACGAGCTATATTCAGTGGGCTATAGCCAGGCCTCAGTAAGCAATGTTGGCAGTTGGTATAACCATTGTTATCCGACATCGGCCTTCATATCACTCAATTGTATTCTATATAATGTTTCATCTCAGCATAATTTTTGCATTATTTAGGACAATCTGTTTATGAACCCTCTTTGCATTGTATGTGCGCATTTTGTGTTTTACGCGTTAATTATTCATAGTCTTGCAGCATGCGTATTAGCACTAGCTCTTGGGTCACACAGTTCTTTTTCATAGGTATCAACTTAGTATTAAGTTCAAAGCCCATTTGTGACGCAGTGATAAAGAGACATCAAAGTCTGCAAAAAATAGCTGCAGTGTGTACATCCTAACGTCAACACTTTTTAGCCTACAAGAAGTTATACTAGTTAATATAGTTTTATATTTGCGCTTTAAGTTAGTGATTAAAACTGAATAAAGACTGCATTTCTTAAAAAAGTAGTTCTTTTATTTTTATAATAATTATATGGAACTTCATTTTAATAAAGTCCGTTTCATTTCCAATTCTATAGTCGAATGATTTTAATCAACAATAAAATAATTCGTGCGAAAAATAAATGGATTGCGATAAAATAAACAGCGAGATATTGAAAATATCGGCAGCCACTATATGAGGTTTGTCGATTACAATTTATTTATAGTACACTAGCCGCCCCTCGCGGTTTCCCTCACGTTTATGGTTACTGCTTCGCTTATATGAATTGTAGCGTGATATAATACAGCCTTAAAAATTCTTTAATAAAAGGGCTATCAAACACAAAATATTTTTTAAATCAAATGAGTAGTTTCAGAGATTGCCCCCCACATAGAAACCTAATACAAATTTTTCTTCTTTAGTATAGATAAAGGTTATTGATTGAGGGATTCTAGTTAGCTGGTCTAATTGTTACATAGTGTTAAGTTAAGATATTTGAAATATCAAATTAACTGCTCGATTAGTTTTGTTGTAAAGGATACAAAAGTTACTTTTATTGAAAACTATCCGCGAAATTTCCACAGCATATACAATGCCCCTAAACTAATTTTATCTTTGTAAGCACTGCTCTAAAAGTTTTGTAATTTCGGTTACATAAGATAAAACAACCAATTTAGCAGCGAATCGCCTATGTGAACAGAGAGATTCGCTTTGTAACCGACTTCAAAAATAATGAGGTTCACAGTTCGTCAGGGTTGGTTTGACCAATTTGGTTCTTTTTTCGTTCGGATAAACTTTCCAGGTGGTGTTGATTCAGTAGTTTACTTTTAAAAGTAAGAGATAGTTAAAATAAGTAAGTCATCCTATTGAACAAAATTACAAATATTTTTTGAAAGGCGGTTTCTTTTTCTAGAAACTTTTTATTCAACTGCTATGTTTTGCATTTTTATGGTAAGTATGACGGAAATCTATATCCAGAATCGGATCGGATCGGATTTTAAAAACATTAAAATTTCATTTTAAGTGTCACCATAACATAGCTGCTGAATTCAGGGTAGGCTCCTGACGAGGGACTTTAAAAATATTTTATTTTATAAATGTTTAGTGGCAGAAATGATGAACATCAAACTTATTTTATTCCTACATAGTAGAAAACTTAATAGCAGTAAATGTTGCATTGGTAGTCAGAGGCCCCTTTTCCTTATCACGGATGCGGATATGGAGTCTGAACCATTTATCACTGTATTCTATTGAGGACTGGCGCATCTTTGAGTTCCTTCTAGTTCATCCTTCAACGCCGGACGTGAATCGTAAATACGATTGAGTATTTAAGAAGCTTAGTGATTAAACTCACGATTCGAAACTGCTCTTGCCTAGATTTTACTCTCGACCAAAAGTCACATAATTTAAAAATATCCATTGAATACATTTTATTCAATTCAATAGCTTCTTTTGATGGCTTGATGGCTTTCAGTTAAATGGGTTGGTAGGAGAATTCTCACAAATCCTGTTAAAATAGGCCCTTGTCATTGAAAGCTATTACAAAGGTATTAAAATCAATAGGACGACTAATTAATCTTCAACTTACAGTCATAAGGCATCGTTGGAGAATACCCCTTTAAAATGGTATGGAAAATATTATATTGATCGGATTACAGTTGTCGTGAATGTTTCTTAGTGTTACGCGAGCTATTATTGTTAACTTTTTGTCTTAATTAACACAACAGTTCCACTATTGAGTTCATTTAAATTATGCAAACTAAATCTTACACAGTTGATGGCGCGACATCAACGCGATCAAAGTAATTTGTGACGGATACTGGACAAGATTGGGTGATAATGGCATTATACTGCACTTTGGATGCATATCGCACCAGTGATCCTATCACCACTGTTGCCGGTACGTATAAATGTAGTCGGTCGGTGAAATATAAAAATTTTGTTTACTTATTGCAGAAACATAGATCTGTTACGAAACGTTCTGATCGTATTTGCTTAAATTTTGTTTTATAACAGGAGTAATTGCTGTTTTCGGACATTTTGTTGCAGGCAAAATTTCTTCTTTTACAAATAATTAAAATAATCTTTTTTTTTTCAAGCTGGACCCAACTAAGTCCCCAAACATAAGCTGTTGCGAACGCTAAAGATTTTCATTCCCGCCAATTGCAACTGAACTGTACCAATTTTAACTTATCCAGACATCTTAGACAAATGTTACCATTTACTTTCTAGAGTTTATATGTTTGTCTTATATCTTCAGTTATTTTTTTAAATTCATCATTTCACGTAGTCATGTTGATGATTGGTAAAGGTGGATAAGTTTCCAAGACATAAATGTCTCACACATAATTACTACCATTAGGTTAACTTGTGCTTATCATGAGTCCGATATCTGTTGAAAGACTTTCCCTGCGTCAACGAAAAAAAGATTATCCTCCTATCCTGAATTCAAGTACCGAAAACACACAAAGATCAAGCAAAAACCCAATTTGAGGCTTTCTGAATGATGGATACTAAAACTAGCAACATTTAGAAATCGTTTAGATGTGTGTCACAAATCCTTAGATATCTTTTCACTGTTTAATACATAAATTTATTTCTCAGTTGGACCCTGACGAGCAATACTGTGTCGAGCCACACAGACTTTATTTTGAGAAAATGGCGTTTAAAGATGTCAAAATTATTCTTAAGAATTTATTTCGAAGAAATATATATCCATCGTTTGTCTTCTATTTTGATAAAAGGTATAATGAATTAAAATTAGTTTCGTATAATAAAAACTTTTATCTAATAATTAGTTTTTCAAATATTTGAGATTATTACATATTGCAAAATATTAAAGACAATTAAATATTCGAAGAATTTTTTTTGCGTACTTATTTAAATTAGTTGAACCATTTTTGAATAGCGTTAAATACGTGACGAATTATCAAAATACATCAATATCTCCGAATTTTATTTTTTGTGGATTATATTTCTTATCTGCAGTTATGACTACAAATAAGAAAAGTATATAATGAAAAGTAAGATAATTATGCAAATTGAAATGTCGGAGTTCATCTAGTATTCACTTTGACATATGTAAATTCGATATTTCGCCAAGCTAAGGTTTATGTCGTAGGTCTACAGTGAGAAAATTGTCATAAATATGTTGATTTTTCATTATAATACTGAGATTTAGTGTGTCTGAGAGAAAATTTATTTAAGCTCAAATTTATTATACAATAAATCTTTAATAATAAAACTATAATGGAACCGTGTCTTGGCATTAATGTTAGGGCATTATGTTTGAAAAACAAAAAAGAACGAAAAACCAATTTCTAAAACATCCAGTTTTTACATTTTCGAAGCAATTAGTTTTAATTAAACTCGATAGATTTTAATTAATTTTTTTATTCCTGAATATAAAAGAATTTAAATTTTTTACGGTATTTAGCAAATTTATTTTAATATAGATTGTCTGGGAAACAGATGGGTCTACAATAGAGGTGCAAGATCTCTTATTTGTTCTACTGATTCAGCTTTCATCATCTACTTAGCATCATCGTCTGCTCTGCACCGGGAAAAGCATCGTTTTGTAAATTATAGTAAGGAGTTGACATTAGACTAAAGTACCTTAGGTTAATCACTACGGAGTGTAAAATAAAAGTTAAAAAAAAATCTATTCTAAAAAAGAATTTAATACAAAGAAACTTAAAAGCAAAAAAAAAACAATATTTTCTACAACATTTGAAGTCGGTGCCCCCCCCCCCCTCTTGCCTTTACATCGTCACTTATATTTCTTTACCATACTCTGTATAAAATAAATAATACACTGTTTACAAATATATTTTAACAAAAAGTAAATAAACGAAGATTAAGTTTCTCCAAAAACGGGCGGCCCCGATCCGGACTGCGGTTCGCATCTGATGATCTCTGCTCTATAGTCTATCCTATGAGGAAGAGATGGAGACACGACGTAGTCTTAATAAAATAGTACTAGGGCTAGGCGGGGAACCCTAAAAACTGTCCCTATAAAAACCCAAACTTAATGCCGCGGGCACTATTCTCGTCAGGTCTATATATTGCTTGGCCTAAATTCCGATTTCAAAGCTAAATCGTCGAACCGCAGATTGATCAGTCGACCACCGCGTCAACCGAATACATATTGATATTGGCTTCCATTGATAATAATAATACCATTTGTAATTATATATGCGTAACGTCTGTATTTAAATAATGAACTATTTTATTTCTACTTAAAATGCTGTAGTTTCTATGTTTTCAACCGACTTCGAAATTCAATAGAAAAGGTTTTTTAACCGCAAATAAGGTTTTTTTCGTAGTGTATTATTAGTATTTTTCTGTTTTTATAGTTTGATACATCAGAATTACGTCATTTCTAAATCGATTTTGAAAATTTATTTATTTATTTGAACATTGGTCCTAGAAAATTTTTGTCGAAAACAATTCAGTAATTTTAAAATCATATTAATTGGAAAAGTGTGTCGTCCAAGAACGAAATTACGTACTTATGAGGTTGTTTTTTTTTTTGTCTTAATTATAAGTAATTAATTATTTATTTTTATATAAGTTTCTTGTTATCGTTTGTGTAAAATAATTATTTTAAATACGATGCTGTTTTGTATTTTACAAGTATTTTAAATGTCCAAACGTACTTTGAAAAATTTTTAAAATTAAAAAAATATATACACATAATGTCATGTACGTACGTTTTAAACTTAAGGTTCCAATTGATATTCTTGATCAAGAGGTTTTAAGGAAGTAAACAATATATGGAGCTATACTAACAAAGCGAGTCAAATAAAAACATTGCCTTATTCCGAGATTTGTTATAAAAAAAGATGAATTTATTTTCATTTTTATGGATATTGGAACAATAAGATACAATTTTTACGTAATCAAATCGATAACTTGAGTTTTTCGCGCTGAGACAAGCAAAACAACTTCTTGCATAAATTCTCCAACGAATATTATTTATTGGAGGATATAAGCAAAACACTTTGGTATATCATTGAAATAATATATCCACATGAAATATTGCGATCGGCGTTTTATCAGCTTATACAAATGCGAGAGAATTTGCGGCCCAATTCGAATAGAGGTTGGCACGCGTGCCCTCATGAATATGTACTTGTAGTTTCGCTAAGAAATATATTATGTACATTGTACAATTTCAAATTTCGAATTGTTTTTCTGTGAGTTTGTTTTTATGAACAATAAGTATTTTTAGTTTTTAACCTGATCAAAACATGGGGTGTGAGCTTGACGTGTGTATGTTTGTATCTGTGTGTCTTTCTGTGGTTCTTTCTGTTTGAAAGTTGATGTAATCAGGATGGTTCTTGGTATAATTTATTAAGATATGTTGAGTTAAAAAAAAAAAAACATTACACACACTAACATTTGACACATACATGCTTATATGGATGCTGATAAGCAATAATACGTTAATCCACAAAAAATCAAATTCGGAGATATTGTTGTTTTCTAATAACGCGACATATATTTAACATTATTCAAAAAAGTCACTTTAATTAAATATCATAATACCAATCTACTTTTAATACATTATACCTTTTATTAAAATAGAAAAGAAAATATGTGTATATACGTCTTCAAAGAAATTTATTAAGAATAGGTTTGACGCCATTTTCTCAAAATAAAGTCCGTGTGGCTTGCCACAATATTGCGTCCATATATTTTTTGTTTATGTACAAACTAATAATTTTTAAACATTAAAATTTCGACCACTGGTCGACCGCTAGTGTTAGTAATTTTGTAAAAGAAATAGACCGTACGAAAACATACCAAACAAACCCGTAAAACAACTAAAAAAAACTTGTATTTTCTTTCTGTATTGGTCTGTTGCGAGTTCATCTAAGCAGTAACGCTTAATCCCAAATGAGGCCATATGTTAGAACAAGATTACATGTTTAAACAGTATTCAACAGAAAATTTCTCTTGGTTAAAATTTATATTCCTTGTGCGGAGATTTCTTGAATTTTCTCTACGAAATTGACATGGAATTTGTAATTTAAGATAATATTCTTTTTATTATTATTATTTTTTAATGTAAAAATCATGGAAATATAATTAAAGGTTTGTCCTTGTGGGTCTCCCCACCGTGCCTCGGAGAGCACGTAAAGCTGTCGGTCCCGGTTGTTATCACAATCACCTGATAATGATCGTTACTCGTAGTAGGGAAATTATTCTAGTCTAAATGGTTACTGGCTTGCCCTCAGGGGTTGCGGAGGTCAGATGGCAGTCGCTCTGTGTAAAAATCAGTAACTCGTCAATATCTGGACTAGAATAGAAAGCAGACCCTGGTATAACCGGGAAAAATGCTAGGGAGATGATGATGAATTCAATATTTTTGGTCGAAAAATTTTTCTTTGTATATAAAAATCAACTACCGTGCTTTAGTCCTGCAAAAAAAATTGAAAACAGCTTTCTTATTATTCTTATTTTTTTTCCGTCTCAATAAAGCCAATACAAGGTACTTGTATGAAAAAAGAAAGTTAGGAAAAACCCAAAGGTCACGAATGTAAAAATTAGTAATTTTATGTATCACCTGGTTATCTCTATCAACTTAGGTAGACTCTAGCTGTAACCCACTGATTATAGTTCGTGTACGTGACCGTTATAGTAACTCACTCTCGAAAATTGGCGTACAGTAGTTTTTATAGTTGTGGTTTGTACAGTGGAAACCTAAGCGTCTTCATTCCTTTCCTTACTTATATCCCCTTCAATTCCTTATTCCTTTTGGCAGCTGGCAACGCATTTGTGGCCCCAATTTGGTGCTAAAAATGATAATAGCCGGCGGTGAACACTTAACATCAGATATCAGCTTGTTCGCTTTCCAGAATTTTTTTAAATAAAAAATCTAGTGTTATATATAGAAGTTTCAAAGTCAACACTGTCTGTCTTAACCTTTTAGTCAGCGGTCAAACCGAGTGACGTTCTCGACGGAACATTCTAGTCTATACATGTACTTAATAAAATGAGGAATGAGTGAGTGAGTGACTTTTGTATGAGCGCAGTAAGCTCTAGAACATCTGTAACTATTTTAAAAATTGTGGTACCACTTGGTAGGTGCATCATTTTACATGGTCACCGAATTATATTTTTTATGTATATATGAGTATTATTTTAAAGCAAATTTTACATTAATGCTGGCAAAACGGCGAGCAAAAGTTATAGGTCCATCGTACACAAAGCAGTGAAATCCAAATTAAAAAATATAATGATAATATAAGCATACTATTTCATAACAATGTTGTAAATTAGCCTATCCTCTTGAAAACTGCGGAAACCAAAATTACTGCTAGTGTTGTTTACAGGAATGTAAATGAAATTAGAGTTCATTTTAGTTATGATTAATTTTAATAACTTATTTAATATTTCTTTTGTCTTTCCTTTCGTTATTTTTTATGAGATTAATAAAATTTGCACAAGCTCATGCTTGTGTCAACATAACCTCCTGTCTCATTCATATGAGAGAGGAGGCTGTGTTTTCGATTACCTAAAAATGAAGTTTCTGATTTTGTCAAATTGTATCTTATTCAATATCACACACGTTTTATTGATCCAAATTCGTTTATTCTAAACATTAGATATTTTACATTTTATTCGCGTTTAATTTGGGAACAAAAGAGTTTAATGAAACCCGTTGAGGTGATATTTAGCAGTCTGGAAAACAGTTTTTATACTTAGAAATAATACTAGCGTACGGAAAAACGTAACGTCATATCATATATTCTCGTGAATGAAGTCACGGGCGCAAGGTCGAGAGGTTTAGATTACATTAGAGCTATGAAAAAATCTACATACTTTGTAAGCATGTAGTAACATAATCTACATTCAGATGAAACATTGTAGTCTCATTTCAATGTTTTGTTACAGTTTTATTATGAACCTTTTAAAAAAAATCTAGAACGTACTTATTTTAGGAGACCAAGGAGAATTGATATTTTATTATTTTCAATGATGGCATAAAGTATTTGACAACCGTTATCTATACTTAGATTATAAAGCTGAAGAGTTTTTCTTGTTTGTTTGTTTAAACGCGCTAATCTCAGGAACTATGGGTTCGAAATGAAAAATTATTTTTGTGTTAGATAGTTTATTTGGCGAGGAAGGCGTTTATGGATATCAATTCGCTCCTGTATATCGTATCGTGATGTAATATAGCCTATAACCTACCTCAATTGAACCTTTTTATAAAACACACAGAAACAGAGAACCTAACCCGTCTAAGCTAGAAGACTAAATCACTCAAGCTAGCATTAAATATATTAAAGGATTGTTTTTATGAATACAAAACAAAAATAAAAGTAGAAATTCAATATTTCCATGAAAATTTTTAACGTCTTTCAGTAAAGTTCGTAACAAACAAACAAATTTATAGTCGTCTGAATAGGGATCGTGAAAAACAAATTAAGCGACGTTTTACCGAATTCGACTAACGAAAGCTGTGTTTTTTTTTCGTTGAAGAACGAACGTTTATTAAAACGTTTTCCCCTCCTTTCCCTAATGATTTTGGTGATGTGCAAATTTCAGATTTTTTTTGCCAAATTCGCTTTTACTTAATTAATGGAATAATGATGCGCAATTAAAAAGTAAGTAAATAACAAAGAATCAGTAAAAACAATCACCATAAAAAAATAACATTGCTAAGTACAAGAATATTTCGGACAGTTAGTAAAAATTTAAATAATAATTTAAAACTATATTTATTATATTTCATACCTTAAAAACCATAATTTTGACATATTTTCTTAATTTTCGTCATTAGAGTGAAAAAGGATCTTTTAAGTGACGTATTAAACATTAACTTTGATGTAGTATTCCAAATCAATAAAATGGCTTTTGAGAAATAATATATTATGGGTAAATGGTTACTGCTTCGATTTATGAGGATTAGCGTGATGTAATATAACCTATAGCCTTCCCAAATCCAACACATTTTTTTTAAATCGGATCATTGGTTTCAGATGTTATCCCCTACTTACAAACATACAAACACAGTTTACCTCTCCATAATATTAGTATAGATAGTCGCTTAAAGGTATCATTTCACTTATATTTTAAAAAACATCGTTTTCTAACCATCGAGTTTAGTCGCAAAACATAAATATCGTATTCAAAAACAAAAAAAAAAATATTCACCCACCAAAGATAGTTCCATAAAAATAGAATGACGTTAAAAAGTTGCCAGAAGTCACAACGCGACCTGATTTTCAAGTGAAGATTTATTATTATGGGTCGGGCTCGCGGAGAACATAGGCAACACTTTACTGAAACGATGGTATAGAGGCGAAAAAAGAAATTTCTTTTAAGTGTTTGTAGCGTGTGAAGGGACCGACATTTACAGACGAATTGTCGAAATACTTTTTGTTTGACATACAGTTCCGAATGGCCAGAGAATCTTGATAGGATTACGTTGGTATGAACGATGAAGGAAGGAAATTAAATAGAAATGCCTTTGTTATTGCGTTACGAATTGATTTTTTTTTGCAATGTTGTTTTAGTGGAATAACGAATGGTTTCAATTCAAGCGACTTTAAGGAAGGAGAAGGTTATCAAATAGTGATTTTTTTAAAACATTTGTTAGCTAACAGCTTGGTCATTTTTGAATTTTCTTTTTTTAATTCGAAAGGGTATACTTTTGGATTGGTCCCATAGGATTTAGGTTAGATTTATGAAAATTAGTTCAATATCAGTATATTTATTTGTAAATAAAATTGTGTATTTTGGTTTTGAAGTACGTTTAATTTTTTATTAAGTCCTAGTTATAGCAATGATTCTTTTATTATACCTAGATAAGTATTTTTGCTGCTTTACCAAATTAGTTAATAAAATCAATTTATATCAGGTTTCCGAAAATAATCATATGAATCAGACAAAATTAAATCAAATTCATCAACGTTCAACCACATACACTTAATATATTTAACAGAATGACCCGTCTGTTCCTTTCGCATTCGTAAGAATCAAGTCGAAAAGGGTTAGGAGAGTTAATAAATGGCTTTTACTTTAACTGAATAATTAGGAAGAGTTGCCAACTAAAAGTTTTAATTGAAAGTGTAAGTGAGCGTTTGCTTAATGTGTTGCCACTAATTGGAATACCGCTATAGATTAAGAGCGGGGAAAAAAGTTTGTGTTTTGTAAATACAGTCGGTAAATTGTGTGATTTTTCACGGTTTTCATTAGTTCATTTTGTTTCATACTTTTTAGTTAACTTTAGCATCGTCTCATTCCTCGATCGTGAGGTATGTAGAATATATGCTATTCTGATATATAAGCTATATCGCTTTAAAGATTCATCAAAATCTTTTGTGTAGTTTTTTCGTGAAGGACCATTTATTTATCTAAACATTTTCATTATGTATTAATTTTTCTTTCTATGTAATTTAGGTATATTGTGACAGTTTAACAATATTAATCTTGTTTTTACACATCTTTAAATATAAGAATGTTTTGATTATTATTACGCAGCAGTCCAACAATATTATCTTTTTTTATGAGCATCATATTTTCATCATCATTCATTAACATAAAGATAAAGAACATTTCAATCATAAAACAAAAAGATAGAATTCTCCAGAGTTTAAATAATTGTTGGTGAACAGAAAAAGTCTCTTTCATGGGTCGATCATAATTGAGCCGTCGTTGTGGGCAGTAAATCTGCAGTGCTTTGATCCTTTGAGGTCGAGTTCACTAAGCCGCTTAGGAACTGCACCACTCTGCAAAATAATGCCGCCTCAATCGTGTAATTAGTGTGGTTCGATAATTATAACGCAGTGTTACGTGTACGTCGTTTGACATTGTCGGACTATGTGTATCATAATGGTGAAGCTTCTATAGCCAAGAACAACAGTAAATCGAGCGCGCTAACGTGTAATGGTGGCTATTTTTTTTTTAAATTAACGAGCAATGGCAGAAAGCGTGCACGATAAAATAAAATAAAATACCGGCCAAATTGACAATTTTAATTGAATTTATTTACTAATGTATTAATTAATATAGTTTTGCAAATCTAATTACTCGAGTATTTTTCTTATGTCTGTGACTACGACTATGTAATTTCACATAATCTGTGCTATACATAGTTTTTTACCGACGGAAGCACTAATTTTTTTTGCGTAGTAGTTTTTACTCTTTGATGTATAGAGGCATTGCAAGAACAGAGATGAGTGTATAGTTACTTCTAAGATGTCCAGTGCCCTCGACACAGAACGCGAAAATCAAAATAATTAAATCCATGTAATCAATAAAATCAGTGATAGGTGACCAGTGCCAATACAACGCATCTTTGATAATCAATTACGTTATAATTTTAAAATGTTATTTTTAATAAACATATACATTTTGACATATTTATTGTACTTTACTTTTGTCATTAGCGAAAAATGATCTTGACAATGGCTTTTGAAACAAAGTATTGACTATGAGAGTTATTTCATACAGACAACGATTCAATTTAGTGAAATAGTATATAGATTCTACTAAGCTGATCCTTTTGTTTAGAACCAAATACTGGTTACGATGATAATTGTATCATATATATTTATCTCAATAAAAATTTCAACATAAAATAATAAACACTTAAAAAAAGGAACGTCTTCAAAAGCAAAATACGCAGTTTAATTTATTTGAGTGTCATAATTATTTCAATTACTTGATTTAAAACTAAGTTACTAAATCGATTTTGTTGAAAATTCTTTGCGTGGTACCATAAAATTTTCATCTGTTAAAGTATACTCTCTCAAATAAAAAGAGATTTTTTTATATTGGTTAATAATTGACGGAATACTTTGAGGTAACAAATTAAAAAAAAAAAACATACTCTGCAAATTAAGAACTTTTGAAGTCATATAAGTTGTTTAAAGGTAAGCGGATCTGAAATACGATTTTTCGACACAAAGATGCCAAGTTTAAAGTACTTTTTTAGAACCAGTTTAAAAATGTAACATAGTTGTAGGAAGGTGCGATCCTTTTAAAAGAGGGTTTTGAAGGTCGCATTCCATTCAAAATAAGTGTCACTTTGGTTTTTTCATTTAAATTTTCTAACTGTTATGTCCTCACTGCGTAAAATATTCAGTTACCTTCGTGTTATAACTACCATTTACATATGTAACGTACGTGAAAAAATTAATTTGTCGTGGGGATTTTTAGATACGATTACTTAAATACTTACTTTTTGTGGATTTTGTTGCTTTTATATGAATTACAAAAGTTTGAAAATATTGACACGGAATCGCTCTGTAAGAATAATATTAATATTTTCTTAAATATCTTTTTATCTTAATATTAAAAAATATAAGACTTTTTTGTAAAATGTTAAATATTACAAATCTAAATGCAAATCTCATGATGTATGATTGAACGATTTTTATATAAGGTTTTATTTAAATTTCCAGTATTTACTTATTGACGTGGTTGAATTTTCAAACTAAAGATGTTTTTTTTTTTTACTAATAAATATTTCCTTTAATTCTGTATCAACATTACAGCACCATTTTGAATTTAATATTTCGCTCAATTTGCGAAATTAATTCTCAAAAAGTAAGTAAATATCTCAAAAATAATGTTTTCATTAAAAATACAGTTTCAAGTTATTACGTTAATTATTAAAGGTGAGAAATAAGAGTCACCTTGTCATTTTTATGATTTTAGTCATAGAATTTAATTATAAAGGTACTAACTAGAAGTTATCCAGTAAAATTTAATACCGGCTCATGAAAATTTCGAGCCATTAAATAAGCTACCGAAACAATACTATAAAACGATTTTATGACAAAAGTACATAAAAATATTAGTAAAATGCCAAGCAGTTTATGAAATAAAAGAGTAATAAATACGTTTTGAAAAGCTGTAAAAAAAACCGTAACGTTATTTCAATATCTAATACTAGCCAGCGGATTTACTCGCGTTTATAGTTACTGCTCCTATGAGTCGTAGGTATATAATATAGCCTAAAGCTTTCTCAATAAATAAACTATCTATAACAAAAATAGCCTTTTTAATTCGAACCAGTAGTTTCTGAGATTGGCGCGTTTAAACAAACAAGAAACAAACTCTTCAGCTTTATTATATTAGTATAAATGCGTTCGGAAACCATTAATCAGATTTTGATGAAACTTTGGTAGGGTTTTTGGCGGACGCCCACGAGGGTTCCTAATTTAAATATATATATATATACTAGCTGTGCCCGCGACTTCGTTCGCGTGGATTACAGAATGCTTGGCATGTCTCCTGCAAAGCAAGGTTATAATAGTCTGCAGTGCTGCTCAAGAAAGGAGCTTTTTACTTTGAATCTGGGAACTTTCTGGTTGTATTTATAAGCAGACACTAACTCAGATATGGTATTCCTCCACGGTTTTCACTATAAATGTTGAAAAAAAGTTGTTTTGTGGTAGTCTTTAAAATATCGACTGCAAAACAGTAAGTTCGCACCTAGGTTCTCCTAGTATTATATATCGGGTGACTTTTTCTACTGGGCTTAATAGGCCAAATCCGGAACTATAAGGAATCGCGAAAGATACTTAATGGAGTCTCGTGTCCGATTTTGAAAAATCTAAAACTGCATCATAATTTTTTTTTATTTCATGATTTTCCTGGCCAGAAATAGAACCCACTAATTAAAAAAAAAAATACATTCTGTATGTACCACCTAATAGTGTCACTTGTAAAGATCAACTTTTGGAAAGTAAGAGTAAGCGGCAAATTAAAGAAAAGGTTTTTTTTTTTTTACAAAATAACATTTAATCTATACATTAATTCAGTTAAGTATTCGATTCTACATAGACATAATCAAATATGTGGGTTAAATCATGGGTTCCGGTAAGTTTAGAAAAAAATGTGCGTTACTTCGAACGATTTCTTTATACATTGCATCAAAATGCTAGTCACCTACTAAAGTGAGGAAGAGTGTGAACAATACAATCGAAAATATAAAAAATGATTTACTCACAGTAACTTATTTTATGTTTGTCTTTTTTTTTCTATGTGAGTTATACAAAGTTGATAGAATGTCACGTTTGTTTTGGTCCCCGTCACCTACTCCGTTACCTAAGTAGGTTTAGATAATTCTTAAAAAGATGAATCAATTTGTTGAAAATCTACATATCACTGGACTCGGCTATTGTACTCACCCGCTATTAGCGTTACAACATCCCGTTGCTAAAGATTTAATTAATGTAAGAATTTGATAGAATTTTGTAAAAAAAAATAGCCTTTTCTTTTTGTTGCAGTTTACTGTATAGTATTACCTCACTAAAGTTGATCTTTACAATGTGTGAAGGTATCAGATGGTGCAATACTACAGAATGTTATTTTTTTGCAAAATCAACGTGTTCGTTTCTGGCTAGGAAAACTTATTTAAAAAAAAAACTAATGATGCAGTTTTAGTTTTAATCAAAATCGGCTCTGTGACTTAAATTATTTTTCGCTTTTGCTTATAGTTTCGGTTTTGTTCCATCATATCCAGTAAAAAAATTACCCAGTAAATATATTATTTTTTAAAATGATTTTATTAATATAATATATATCTTCCCTATTTGAATCAGATATTATTCACTATTTCATTGGTTTCAATTTTGTTCCTTATAAAATTGGCTTTCTGCTAGTAAAGGTTTCATCAAAATCGGTCCAGCTGTTTCAGATATTAGCCGAAACAAACCGAGTGACAGATAGACAAAAATTTTAAAATTGGTAATTTTGCTGTCAGTACCGTGTATACTTTCATATGCATTTATTTAAAATTACAAACAGAGACATCAATTTTATTTATTTGTATAGATGTATACCTTCCCTTCTTAAATCGGAAAATGTTCACTATTTTATTGGTTTCTCCAATATTTTGTTATCGTGTAATTCTCTTTTTTACTTATTGATTAAAATAAATATATTTTTTTAATATAAGTAGCCTAATTTAATCCTTATAATATTAGCTATAGGGGCTGCTGTAATGTTTTTAAGAACTTTTTAGAGTTTGTGATATTTTGCGATTGTTTTCTTCCATTTATGATTAATGGACATCCTCTAACTGCGATTGAAAGTCCCATCAAATTTGATTCAGCTGTTTCAGAGATTAGTCGTAAGAAACAGACTGACAGTACTTGATGTAAGTACTTTCATGCATTTAGTGAAAATCACAAAATAATGTTCGACGTGACCCCATAACTTGATATATCTTTTGTACCGGGCACAAACGCACAGATAAACAGACAAACAGACAAAAATTCTAACAAATTTTGTTTTGGGTTCTATTGCGTATGCCTCCAATATTTTTTTTTCATATATCTTACATGTACAGACAGCGACCCGTTAGATTTTTTTTCATACATATAGATTTAAAAATATCTTAAATAGAAGTAACCCCAAGTCATTCCCACATTTGCTAACTGCAAAAAGTACCATCAGAACCGGTTAAGTCGTTTCAGAGATTAGTCGGAACAACCAGATAGACAGACAGACTGACAGACAAAATTTTTAAAAATGTATTTTTTTATGTAAGTACTGTATATACTTTCATGTATTTAGTTATAAACACAAAAAAAATGTTCAACGTGATTCCTTAAATTGACATAACTTTTTTATTTATGGACCGATTGACATGAAACAAACCCTAAATGTTAAGTGAAGCTTACTACAATATATTAGTGAAAACCGCATCTAAATCGGATAAGCCGTTTCTGAGATTAGCGTGCACAAACGCACAGATAAACAGACAAACAGACAAACAGACAAACAGACAAACAGACAAACAGACAAACAGATAAGAATTCTAAAAATCTTTGTTTTGGGTTCTATGGCGTTAGTAAAGGCCCCCAGTAAGATTTTTTTTCATATATCTTCCATGTACAGACAGCGACCCTCTAGAATTTTATTATTAGTATAGATATATATATTTTATGTCATTGCAACTCATGCGAGGTACTTACAGCCCGGTTGCCTTATCTATACTAAAAATATCTTCTGCTTATGTTATTCTTTTATAGAGCACGTGAGCCTAACATGATAAATTAAAAAAAAAAAACAGAAATCAATATTTTCATAGCTTACTCTGTAAGTACATACCATAAGAATAACTTTAAAAACTATTTATTTTACATTAAAATGTATAAAATTTCGTTTGTAAAAAAAGATAGCGAGAAAACATACTTAGAACTAAGAAATAATACAAAAAAAAAAAACAAAGCACATATCTAATCTAAACACTGAATCCCACGACAAACATGTTAAGACGGTAAATAAATAGCTAAAATTATTTTCTTATTTGTACTAAGAAAACACTAAACAAAAAATAAAGCAAATTCCCTTTTCACTTCACAGCGTTTAAAGTGCTGAGTTCAGCGCTTTCCACGGAAATACGAGACGGTCCTCGGCTACGTCATAAGCCCTACCCATTTACGGAATCTTCGCTATAACGCTGAATTCCTAGATAATGGTCCGCCAGAAAAATTCTTAGCAGGAAACTCCATTATGGCGTGTGGAAATTTAATTCCGGTTAAAAATTGCCTGTTATCTTGTGAGGAAAATATTCGTTTTGATGTTTCTGCCACGTTAATATCTTTCGCTTTTTCATTTCGAATCGTCTTACGACGTATAAATGACATTCTTTGTGCATATACTTTAATTATAACGTTTAAGTGCCAGTTTTTATCTGTCATTATTAATAACTAGCTGTACCCGTGGTTTTACCCTCGTTAATTAGAAGAAAAATTATATTTATATAATGTTTACCTAACTTCCCTACTTGAATCGAATATTGTTCACTATTTCATTTTCACTTTTGTTTTCGCATAACCTTTTGTTTTATTTATTAAATATAATAAATACAATTAAAAAAATACACTAAGTTACTCCTTAAAACATAAGCTCCAGCCGTTTCAGTGATTATTCGGAACAAACACACAAACAGACAAAAAGATAAAATTGTGTTTTTGATGTAAGTACTGTATACTTTCATATACATTAAGTTAAAAGCTCTTAATATGATATTACAAACAGACACATTAATTGTATTTATTTGTATAGATAGTCTGTAATGTTGGGAGATAAATTTTATTTCTATTAACGCAGTTACGAGTATGCGACGTTTTGTTTCTTAAAAAAAATTCCTATTCTTATAATCTGTAACCTCAAACGTACTGAATCTCCTTCGTGTTTACTAAATCTTACGCGATATTAAAAAAATAATCTATGTTCATTTGGCACAATAAAAAGCCCTTAACCGAAAGCGTTGAATTGAATTTTTATAAAATGAAAACGATGAAATAATGATTGATTTACATCAATTTTATATTTTCACATTA
Source organism: Hypolimnas misippus (assembly GCA_037950945.1). NCBI lineage: Eukaryota > Metazoa > Arthropoda > Insecta > Lepidoptera > Nymphalidae > Hypolimnas > Hypolimnas misippus. The sequence goes on along the minus strand of JBBEEQ010000016.1, from coordinate 4,809,288 downwards.
AAATTTTCACTGATGAATTGTTTCATTAGCAGTCGTTTCGCATTAACTTTACCGAAATTAGCAATCAGTACAGATCCATCTGGTACAATTCACTAATTACTCTACAATTACTAACGCAAGGGAAATTACTCAGGTCCATTGGTTGACAGCGTGTACGCAGTCTACGGTCGGACAATTGATGACCCAATGGTCATACATTGTTAATCATTTACACTTGATGCGTCTGTGGTACTGAAGACGAGGATTATCATAATGTTGTGACTTCGTGCGTGATAATCTGTAAAGACAACGTAAGAAGTCATCGTAAAGATCTAATATTTCATTTATTTATTTATTGTTTCGGACATAAATAGATATAGAGATGAATAAAGAACCCAAAATTTAAATAATACAAAGTCCAGTTTTGTTAACTGGGAACTAGACCCGACAACCGTTAAACCTAATGAAACATTTTTGTTAATAGTTATTGACTATATTTTTTGTATATAAGTGGTTGTCGTATTGTATTCAAAATGATGATATTCATCCCTTATAAAGTCGTGCCGTTTGAGAGCTTACACACCTTGAATTGTATACATGCTTAAAGTTCCACAAAAATAATGTAACACAATTATACCAATCAAATAATTGTCAAAAAAAAAATTGCGACATCATATAAAAACGAGGTCGCTCTGAGTAATATCGATTATATTACTTGCATTTTAAAATATATGGTTATTTTACCTTTGTAAAACAAGACGACGCAAGAACGGATGGCTGGTATTACATACAATGCATTCAGAATAAAGTTCATTAAAGAAATTGCAGAAAAAACTTTATGCAAATAAAAAAATGGAATAATCTATACTAATATAATAAAGCTGATGAGTTTGTTTGTTTGTTTGATTGCTTGAACGCGCTAATCTCAGGAACTACTGGACCGATTTGAAAAATTCTTTCAGTGTTAGATAGCCCATTTATCGAGGAAGGCTATAGGCTATATATTATCACGCTAAGACCAAAAGGAGCGGAGCACCAATGAGGAATGTTTCAAAATCGAGGGATCTTTCCTATTGAGAGAGCTTACGCTGCGTGCGCTGCGTAAACGGTTAAAATTTTACAAAAATCATGTATGACAGAATTGTTCCCCTTTAAAACTTCTAAGAAAAACTTCGCGATAGCATATGTCTATCTTTTAAGGTTAGCTCACTATATCCTTTTTTATGCTAACCAAATTTGTTCTAAAATAATGCGTTATTAGCCGAAAGTAACTATTCCACGCGAACGAAGTCGCGGGCGGAAGCTAGTAACTCTATATATCAAAAGTCACGTCTATAAACCTGTTGACAATATGATTTGTTTATAAACTACTATAATTTATAATTTAAACCGAAATAGAATCATAACACATACACTGTGATGTTATTTTATTGCTTTGATAAACACATTATATATTCCGTTTTAGCGCCCCGTATGAGTATACTATTTAAGTGTGTTATAGCTGTTAAGCCGTGCAAATCCTTCAGTGTTTATGTTATGTTATATTGTGTTATGTTATGTTATGATATAAAACGAGATAATGATTGCGGGTGAATCCAATTTAGTTGCTTATAGGCGATTTTGTGTCGTCGCCTCATTCCATTAGCTCCCTATATCTTTCTAGACAATTTATCTGAGTACTTGTCAATATATTAGCTAAATTGGGTTGTTTGGAAAAAGTCTTAAATATTGTATAGGAATATTTTTAATGGGAATGATGTACACGTGACTTGGGGAGCTGAAAAGCAACGGGCTGTTGATGTCAAGAGAGAAAACGTGCGATGTATAAGAGTTGGAAAAAAAAGGGTGGACTATGAATCGAATGTATTATTTTATATTATTATATTATTCACTTCGTAACCTTTCATCTCTTTTCTTTCTCTATAATTATATCCATTTATTTTTTGTAATAAAACTAGTGACGGCCATTAATAAAATAACTAAAAATACTTAACGATTATTTAAATAAGTACTTTACGCCATTGTTACGTAAGTCCGTAAGCAAAACTTACAAGTGAGATTCTCGCTTATAAGATGTATACAAAATTTACATAAATCTTACAATATACATTGTTAGAATATACAAAACATAAGTCATTACAAAATTAAAAAAAGCTGACAGCTTAATATGAAACACTTCACTCATCCAAGTCAGTTAAACTGTTTAGGTTACAGAAGGTCATGACGGTTTGCGAGTTTTGATAGTTTACGTCCGCCATGTTGATTTTTACTGACGTCATATAGCTTATGACCTTTCAGAGAAAAATAATAATCTAAAGTAGTGAGTATTTATTTGTAAGGCATCAAAATCGATTAAACCGTTTAGGCTACAAGTCACAATGGAACGGATATACATACATATCCACATTCATACATACGCGCCATACATACCATTCTTTTGAGTCAGTCGGATAATAATGTAACACATTTGACGTCTATTCACTCGTATCATACAGTTACTGACATTAAAATTTATGTGTCAGAGCGCTATAACGCCGATATAATACGTATTAATCTAATCCAGTTATTCTGAGGCGATTGAACTTTGATATTTCATAAATTAGGCTCACTGTAGTGTTACTGTACTTAGTTGGTAGTCCTTAGTATCCGTGCTGTAATGTCATGTTTAATAATGTTTTCATAGTTATATGTTTACTAAATTCTGTTAATAGTTCCGTTCCCGTTTTGGTTTAACAGCAATGTATAAATGTGGTTTATTTTTTTATTATGTGTATTTCATTGAACAATGCTTTTTAAATAAGGTACTGACTTCAAAAGCAAAATAAGTTTTTTTTACTTGGTTTATTAAAATTTTATTAAAATTAAAATAAGTAGTATTTTGATTTTATAACCAAAATAAAAAACCTATTTTGATATAAATTCTATGAGACCAATGAGTAATCCCTTAAAAAAAACTAAATTGATCAAGCCATGTTCGAGTAATGGGAAAACAAACATTAAAAAAAGTCCCGGAAAAATGAAGAACCTTCTTCTTTTTGGAAGTCGGTTAAAAATATAACAAACTCAGTTTTGAGTTCTTGCAAAAAACTTGCAATATCTTATTGCAGTATTAAAATAATTATGTTTAATATTTATAGATTACCAAATCGTTCACCAGCTCTTCGACTATAAGGGATATTGATTGTGTGGAAATCCAGTCAAGTAGCACATAGACGATTATTGTCGGCGCCTCACACCATTAGCCCTTTCTTTGGTCAATTTGCTAAGTGCTTGTAAACCTAACATTACCATGAAGCATAGCATTACATGGTCGCATAGTATTAAGCGAGAACACTTGGAAGTTTTGCTCTCAGACTTTCATAAAGATTTACGAAAGTTATTTGTCATTGCTTTACACCTGAACGAATTTACTGTTTGTGCCTGTTGAATGGCTCGTAACTTTTGTAAATCTATCTAGGTGACTGTTACCGGGCTACAGAGTTGTTTTACATCAGTTATGAGAGTAAAACTTACAAAAGCAATTGTCGTCTTAAAATGTCCGAATTAAAAATGCGTCTGATGCGTGTTAGATAAACTGCCATACGTTTAGTCTAATTTCACTTAATTCTGCGGTTAATAATCCATAATTTTGAAGAATAATATACATCTTGTGACATTAATGTTTAAATAAAGGGCCGAAGTCCAAGTGCAAAACCTTTCTACGGTTTCCCAAATGTGACTTTTTGAATTCGTTTACTTTTATACTAAGCGTGCGATCTATCCTCACTAGTCTCTATTAATATTATCAATGTAACTTTATCTGTCTGTCAAAACAAAACAAAATAAAACAGGGGATGAAAGTTTGTATGGCGAACTCATTGTTTCGTAACAAAATGGGCTATTTAAAATAATCATTCTACTCAAACAATACAAAGTCGCAGGGACCAACTAGTACATTATATGTATAAGCCGAGAATTACGCTTGTAAGTTTTGCTCTCAGACTTTCATAAAGATTTACATAAGTTATTTTTCATTCCTTTATACCTGAAAGAATGTACTGTAACCTGGGAACAGCTATCTAGGCGGCCTTACCAAAGCTGCGAGCGCTATCAAAAATTACCTTGCATTAAATTCTTTCCGATGTAAAGCAATAACAAACAGCCCAATTATGTAAATCTTTACGAAATTACAAAATAGTAGTCAAGTATATATTATATATGTCAGTCTGTTACATATCTTTTTTCACCTACTCTCTACACGATACTATTATTATTATGCAATATCCAACTTCGCTCGTCGCTTCGATAAACAATATTAACCCCACGTTCCCCGCTTCGTATTTTATGAAACTACGTATCTGGTATCTGGTAATAATAACAGGGCTTGTGTCGTTCCGCCATTTCGCTTATCACAGAGAGTGCACACGGAGCTGTAAGATTTTTTTGGTATGTGACGAACGAATATGTCGCCGTTGTGAAGAGTTTTTTGGGGGCTCAATAATTCGTGAATGTGATGTGAGTCGTAATTTCGATTCTGATTTCTTGGTCTATTTTCACATTTACTTCTCATTTCTGTTATTTTGAGAGGATAGGATATTAGAATTATATTGAAAACGTAAAATGAATTGTATTTTTTATTTCATATTGAATTTGATAACTTATTAATAAAAAAGTCTCAATCGTTTTTTTTTTTACTTTTATGTAATAGTTCTATTTAATCTCATGTAAAAGATAAGCAGAAAATACTTAGTGAAATAAAAATACTTTGAAAAAAAACATCATTTTTCTTGTTCTTACTTTAGTAATAGTATTAGTTATTATACTACGAAAAACTCATTAAAGTACATAGTTTAAAGACTTTTCCCTTTTTCTATCCATTCTAACTTAAACCGTTCTCACAGCTTTTTTACAACAGATTCAGTTTTTTCTTTGAGTTCGGATTTATTTTATTTATTCATTGCGTATATCTAGGTTAATCAATTTTTACATTTAATACTTATAGAAATTACTTAAATTATACATCGAAGTAAATCTTTATATATCATTTTGAACTATACTTAAGTTTTTATAGCCTTTGTAAGGTTATCTAGATAACTTCCACGCTACGGAATTGTTTTATATAAATTGTCAGAGTGAAATGTTATGTAACAAGTGTTATTCTAATCTTAAGAGTAAAAATCTCGTATACTATGTCTTAAACTTGAATCAGGTCAAATATTTTAAACCTTTAAAGTTAAGGGCAAGACCGTAAGAACCGTGGGTGTTAGCTGAAAAATAAATCCGTAACATAAAAGCTTTCAAAGAGTTTCCGTTCCGTTTATTTTGTATGCATCTTCAATTCACGATATGCCAATAAAACACTCGAGATGCCCCAAGAGCACATAGGAATATATGCTGGAATATAAATAAAATAAAAATCTTGCGAAGTGAAAAAGGGCTTTACGTTAAATTTTAAAACTGCGCCTTTAGACTTTATAAAGGAAAACCTTTGGAGTATCGCAGGAAGTAATTGGACACAATTACATGAATCTTCTTTTTTTTCCTTGTGTTTTTTTCGTGTCTTTTAATGTTATTTAGTGGGTTTATTTCAAGCGCATTTCCTATTCGTTCAGCTTACTAAAGTTAGTTTGTTACGTAATCGTCAATGATATTTTGTTGTATTATTTTTATCTCTTCTGTGTATAACTAAAATATTTGTTAATGTTTAATATTAAATGTGTTATTTTAAACGTAAGTTAATAGAGATCTAAGATAAGGTTATTATTATATGTTACCTATTCTATTAATAACCAAATAATATAATTGTTTCCAATGTTTTTCAAAGGTTATTTGTGTATTTTACAAATATATACAGTATGTTAATATTCGAGAATGAAATAGTAAATTCGTTCTACATGTTATAGTATCAAGTACTTATTTGTGCAAACACTTTTTGCGCAATTCAGCGCTACGTATGCACGTTAATAAGATAATTCTTGAATTAACGCTGCATAATTTTGCACAATAAAACTTTTTGCTGCTTTATTGTCACACGAAGGGAATATAATAGCGCAAGCAGTGTACTTTATAGCTGTATATTTCACATTATTTAACCTTTTTTGCACAATTCTGCGCAAATTAATTTACTAAAGCCCGAATATAATTATGTTAGAATGATACATTTATTCTCTCGATATCCATTATTTTAATTCAACCTTCAAACTAGTTGGCTAACTCAATTCAGGCACCCTTTTATATAGACGTGACAGATTTCACTCTAAACTTTCTATTCAAAGCTCGAAAGCTTTGGAAGTTTGATCGGAATTGTTTTTCAATATTAATTAGTGATAAAAAAATGTTAGATATGCTATTTTTATAACATAAAATAAATTGCGCCACGTTTTCGCCCACGCGAACTTTGTTTGTCCAAACTGAAAGTGTATAAGAGCCTAACTAAACTGGAAAAGTCTCCTGTTTGTTTTGGGGATTACCGCGAAACTAGTAATCCGAAAGAAATGTTCGGCGTATAGAAGCTCAAAGTTTTTCCTGTCAGGGCCCAATAAAACAGAGGATGTATGTTTAACAAACCCACTTCAAAAGCAAAACGCGTTATTTCGTTTAATCGTATATATAGTATCGAAAATTCTTCGGGACCAATAAGACAGTAAACCAAATCGGTCAAGCCGTTTTCGAATAATCGACAAAGATACATAAAAAGATATTTCTGGCGAACTGAAAAGAAAAATCGCCTTATTTTGATGTCGGTTAAACACAAACAGCATTATAATTTGACAGACACCTTGGCGCAGTGGTCACCGCAACCGACTAAGGCGCTGACGGTCACGGGTTCGATCCTCGCTTACGGCAAACGTCTGTATTGGCCATACGGATATTTGTCGTGGTCTAGGTGTTTGTGTTAGTGTTGTGTGTGTTTCCGGACCCCCGACACAAGGTCGTGATATCTTAATGGGCGCCGTTGAGTGTGATGCGTTTATTTTTTGCGTATATTAGAATTTTATATATAAATATAAATATTACTATGCATATTAATCTGTATCTATATGTATATAAAAGCAAAAAGTCACTCACTCACTCATTACGAAATCTCAGAAACTATAAGTGCTAGGAATTTTATATTTTGCATGGAGGTTCTTTTTAGGTCATAGGTGTTTACTAAGACGGGATTTTTTTTAATTCGACCCCTAAGGGGGTAAAACGAGGGTTGAAATTTATTATGAAAGTTCTATGTTAACTAGTGAAACCATGAAGGGGCGATTCTCACATAAACCTTCTTTAATAAAAATCACTCGCATGAATATCTGTTTCAGAATTTATTAAACTCGTATTTAGCTAAAGCGGCTTAACATCAAAGAGAAATACAAATATAAAAAGCAAAGTGGTACTTCATGAAGAATACTATTTCGTATTATTTTTCAAGCATTTCTTATCCCATACTTCAGATCTCCGCAGCTATCACAAGATTCTGAATGGCGTCTCAAAAAGCTTGTAATATTTTTAATTCTCTCTTGTAACATTGTCAGATTAGTTTTTCTAATAACCTTATAAAAATAATTGTTCTTTGTTTTTTCATATCTTATGCGGTTTCTTAACTTATTAGTCAAGAATTACACTTATAAGTTTTCTCTTTCTCAGACTTTCAAAAATATTTACATCAGTTATTTCTCATTTCTTTACACCTGAAAGTTTTACTGTCAGTGCCTTTTTGATAGCCACAGCTTCCATAGCTACTTACGTATCTATTTCTATGTAACATAGTTGTTTTGTATCAGTTACGAGAGTAAAACTAACAAATGTAATTCTGATCTTAGGCTTACTACATATAACTTCAAGCTGGAGACGCTCGTAGGCGATCGTCTTTTTTACCAAATATATATTAACCCTAGCGACACCGTTAAAAATCATTCTTTTATCTGTAGGATAAAATAAATAAGGGCGAATATTATTAGTATTAGGTAACGAATGACAAAAATATATTACAACAATCGACTAGGTATGGTTTTATCGATACTTGTAATTGTTTTAAGGTGATTACTTATTTACTTTACACGTTTTCACTTACCCTGTACGAGGGCGTGATTTTTATTTATTTTTATATTTAGTGGATTACTCAAAACCATTTTGTAAAAAGAAAAAAGACAGACTCAGACTTTCATAAAATTTACATAAGTTGTTTGTCATTGCTTTACACTTGAAAGAACTTATTGCCAGTGTCTTACCGTTGACTGACGCAGCTTTTGTAGCAACTTACGACGTATATATTGCTAAGTTACAGGGTTGTTTTACATCACTTACGAGAGGTAAAATTTGCAAATACTTAATTCTCGTCTTAGGAAAATATCATGGTATGTCAGCGTCAGATCATAATATCGCTATTTTATAAACTTACTAGCTGTACTGGCCATGCGTTACAATGATATCTAAAGTATATAGAGTTATTAAGCTAGCAATCTTCGTGGGCGTCCCGAAAACTGTCTACTGAATTTTCATCACAATTCGATCAATAATTTCGTAAGGCATAGGTGATAAACATACAAATTATATACATAATTTTTATTTTTATCGGTTATAATATTCATCTATAAATTTATTATTAAAATTATTAAGTATTAAATATAATTACATCGTTTCGTTAATACAGTAATATCTATAATTTCAATAAATTGATAATATATGAAATAAATTGAATTACCTTTATGCATTCATTAAATACATGTTCAATTTAATTCATTAATTGTTATTCTATATTTCATGAATTATTATAATTAAAAATATATAGAGTTGGAAGCTAGCCAATAAGGTTAAAGCTGATTTCACCCAGACTGGAATGGTTAGGTAATAGACGAAAGAACACGTTTGGTAGATAAGCTGCTTCTAGCTTTGACAGTCAGGAAAGTGGGTCACAGTTTGTGCACGATTTTGTTAAATAAAAATTATACTATCTAAAATCGATTGTTTTTTAATTATGTTTATGTAATTTTCCATTGGCTACAAGTTGTATATGGGTTGGTTCGATCGGGACAGTACCACAATTTCACAGAATCTCTCGTTCCTTTTCAAGCTTGTAACGCATCAAGTAACACGTTTGCTACTTAATCTCGTCTTACGTATAAAAAGTGTGAATACATAAGATATTTGATTTCAATTTATGAAAGAGTTTTTTACTGTATATTGATTATTAGTATGGGATTCATCGTTTTAGCTTCGCATTCAGATTTGAGATGGTTGTAACATTTGCTTAAGGAATAATAATTCAAATTTCGTATAAAAAAGAAAAAAAAATTTTGGTATAATGAAAATCCTAAATATGTTTTTCAATTTTAAAAATGCTGTGATCATACATAAATTATACATCCTCTTTAAGCGTTAAGTATAACGAAAATTTACAATTTTCAAATTGACAATTCAGTTGATATCGTTATAGAATTACCGGGATAAGATCTGCCGGGATATGATCTTATTATATCATGTATACGTGTAATCTAAGCTAGATATAAAGAACCTTCCTCAATAAAAGTATAGTGAGTCTGCGCTACTGATACGAAAAATATTATGCCAATGTCACGTACTATAGAGATACAAAGGATTCGTTCGTTCATTCGTTCGTTCGTTCATTCGTTCCAATTTTGTTATCGCGTAACAAACTTTTTTTTGTATTAATTAATTAAAATAAATAAAAATTTTAAAATAAAAGTAGTCTAACTTACATATATAATATTAGCGATCTATGAGTAAAATCGGTGCGTCAAAATCGGTCCAGCCGTTGCGGAGTTTACCGGAACAAGGAGTAGTATAAATGTGTTGTAATGTGAGCGCCGTTTATACTTTCTGTTAAATTGAAATTACAAACAGAAACTTTAATTTTATATATTTTAATATAAAGGAGTGTTTGCAAAGTAAGTACTCTTTAAAGATATGTTCCGTAAGCTTCATATACCACATCCCGAATCCGATAATTCCATATAATATATTCTTCTTTATATTACAATGTAAGTGAACAATTTTTAACCAAATAAAAATAAATAAAAACTCGACTGCCTTCTTAGGCAAACGTACAATAATCACACATCGAAGTCGGTCAAATTATTTAGGTTACAAGAGGTCACACTGGTTCGCAATTTTCGATAGTTTACGACCGCCATGTTGATTTTCTGCTGACGTCACATAGCGAATTACACTCCGGGGAAAATACGAATCTAATGGATCCTTACACTGTAAAATTGGTCAAACCATTTTAGGAGGTTATAATTGAACGGATATACATATTCACGTAAATACATGAAACCATTAGCTTTCTTTCTCGGCCCGTCGAGTAAAAATAACACAGAATCTAACTTATCTCTAGACGATCATTTCTAAGTGACTGAGATAAAGAACATCATTGTAAGACCAGATAATTGATAAAATACTATGTAAAATTCGAATTGGACCTCATACTTCCTATACGCGATTATAGTTTTAGGTTATAAAAAATATTAAAGGACTCTCAATTCGTCGGGGACTTTTTTTGTGTATGTTCATCGATTTCTTCGCCGATTGTGGACTGATTTTCAATTTAGTTTTCTTTCGTTTTTGAAGTCGGTTCATTTTATTAAAAACAAAATTAATATTATCAGCACAAGTTACCGAATAAATCTTCAATGATTAAAATAAAAAATGTATACACTTTTCAGTATTACATTTCAAGTGTAAGAAAAATATAAATTAAATGAAATCTAACGCGGGAATTACACTTGTAAGTTATGTTCACGCTAATATATATAACATAATTATTTATTTTATACTTAATTAAAGTTTCTCTCAGTAGCTTATTGAAAACTATTCATTCATTTTATATAACGAGTCTTATCGCGATAACTAATGGTAGTAATACTTCTTTATTACTGGACGTTTTGACGAAATTCATTGCATCTATCGTGGTCACGAGCTGACTCACTGTCTAGCAATAATCTAGTTTTAAATGCTAAAAAAACTAAATGTGTGATATTTACTTTACCTAACGTAAAACAACATAACTATAATCTAGCATTGAATAAAGAGATCCTTAATGTAAGTGACACAACAGTATTCCTGGGAATAACTTTGTATACGAAGCTTCAGTGGAATTCCCATTTGTCATCTCTTACGTGAAGACTCAGCTCCGCAGCATACGCTTTGGAAAGTTCGTCAACTAACCAACGTTGATTCAGCTCGATTAGTATATTTTGGTTATTTTCATAGTATCATGTCCTATGGTTTGATGCTATGGGGTAGCGCTTCGGATGTTAATAAAGTTTATAATTTAGGAGCTCGGGAATCCCTTCCAGATGGTTTTAGTAAAATAGGTAAAGTAACGGTTGCGTCACAGTATATTTATAACAATATAATACATATCCATAACAATATTGATTTTTTTGAGAAAAATAGTGACTCGATACATCGTGATAAGTCCCCTTATATAAAATATGAATAGTATAAATCGCAAAAGCTTAAAATAAATAATTATTGAAAACTTACCGCTGTAATGTTTCCAAGATACAAAGTTTTTTTATATTTACGGGAGTAAAATTTACAAGTGTAATTCAAGCCTTAGCTGAGAAAAGCGTAAAAGTGGCGGCGTACCGTCGACCAAAACAATTTTATGTGCTTCATTAATACTTGGAGACGTTTTCCCGCTGCAGCTTGAGTTATTACAACTTGTAATCTTCGAGTTTTCTGTTTGTTGTTTTCGTTGGTCGAGCGTTTCGTATTTGTTTCGTAAAGTAATTGGTATTAAAAATGTAAGTAATTTATTATTCCTTGAACACAAAAGTTTAAATGTTTTTTTTTTTTGGGAATTGAATTATAATGATGATGAAGATATTCTACTATCAATTTAACTGAAGACAAAAAAAAATAAAATACTAGGCAAATTATTGTTTACCTTATTATGTATGTGGATTATAAAATCTGTACTAATATTATTACGAGGTAAAAGTTTCTAAGTTTGTACGTAGGGGGTATACTTTGAAACTACTGATCCGATTTGAAAAAATATTTTTTTCTTAAATATAATGTTTATTAAGGAAGGTTATAGGCTATATTACATCTCGCTAAGACATAAGAGAGAAGCATGAACTATAAATTTCAGTGAAACCAGCAGCTAGTTGCGTACAATTATCGTGGTTTCTTATTCAAATTATATACATATATCAAAATTAGTGATATAAAAGAATCACTGAGTTTTCTGTTATATCTCTTTAGAAATATGGAATATGGAATTCCAAGTCGTTACGGCAGTGAATTTAGGTTAAACTCTAATGATAGACATTTAAAACAAAATGACGATTCAAAAGGCTCGTGAAAGCTTGAATTAAATAAGAACGTTATAATTTTAATAAGAGTGAATTCAATATAGCGAAATTGTTTCTATCTAGATTAATATTATATAAGTAACAATTTGCTAAATTGATTGTTTTTTACCTCCATGACACAAATGTGTTATAACTTTGACGTGTATATTTGTGAATCTGCGTGTCTTTCTGTAGCAATGTAACGAATGGCTCAATTTTGATGCGGTTTTTTTGTTTGTAAGCTGATGTAATCGGGATAGATCTTAACTGAAATTTATGAAGATATGATCAGACGTTTTCAAGGTTATCAGCTCTTTTCTAGTTGTTCAATGGATCTGACCAATTTCTATAGGTTTAATCGACTTGAAATTTACTCTAATGTAAATAATGTCAAAATTACATTTTTACGTAACCTTGACTCGATGAAGCAGCATCGTCTGAATCAGCTGGACAGACAACTCCTCACCAACTTACAGAAGTAGTATCGTGGGGCTCGTTGAATTTGTCTTAATGAGTGAATTGTGACTGTCGGGATTTTTTTAATTTACTGTTTTATTTTTTTATTATAAATATATTATTATACAGATATGGCTTATTATTACATTTCGTAAGGATATATTATATAGTTATTTAATAATTTTAACCTCAGTGAGTAAATTCATTATTAAAATTATTTATAGAAGATTTCTTGTTAAAAACCTTCGATAATTATTAAATATGAGTTCTTAGGGCATCACGATATAGAGCAGAGCTTAATTTCATGTGGCATTAAGGATCGCCAACCTAAAGAAGGTTGGACAGGGTGGAAGGGGACAGCACTAGTAGAAGAAGGTCGCGGGGACTACGTAGTTATGAATTAATTTAAACGATATGAAACAAAAGGATATTTTTAATTAATGCAACAAAATAGAAATTAATTGAAAAAATGTTCGTAAAAAACAACAAAAACAAATGTGTTAAGGAAAGATTCATTCCCAGTAACCTAAAATTCATCTGTAACTTCCTCGGAGAAACGCCAGTAAATTAATTAAGTACGGAAATAATTCTGCAATTTTTTTGTTAAAAGTAAAATGTATTTTATTTGTGGTTGAAAGAGAAAGGGTAGAACTATTTTATAAGTTAAACTAAAATAATACCGTTATTTCTTAAAATAATGAATACAAGTCATTAGATTACTATTTTGTTAAAGCAATTTTTCTCAAAGACAGCATATAAAGTTTTTTTTTTTTCAAAAGAACTAAGCTTATATGACATAAGAAAGATACCTTTATTTTATTAATACTCCAAAAATATTGATAGCAAAAGACGAAATAACGTTTACTCTTTTATTATCAAAATTTTTATTTTATTGTAATTATGTAAATCGTAAATAACATGTCTATTTAAATCATATACCATCATAAATTAAATCACTTTAAGAACCGAGATGACCTAATGAATAAAACACGTCGATCTCAACCAATACTTACAAAATTAAAATGGTGATCATTAGGTTTTTAAGCGATTTTGTATTTAAATCCATCTCGTGTTTTATAGCGCAGAAAAACATCGTAAGGAAACTTCCGTGTGCCGTTCATTCGTAGTCTTCGCACATACCTTCCCTTGGGGAAGCGTGGGGAGTCGAGTCGTTGTGGAGAACCTCCACCTTCTCGAGGGAGCAGTCGCTACAGCCTTGGATGGGTCACTGGATTGGAAATAGTTCCTTAGTTAGTGTCGTTTGGCTACGTTTAGAGTCAATCCAGGTCAATCCCAGAGCGATCCACGCTGAAACGGCGTACGTGAGGATGGGGCATATGGAGGTTGTAAAACAACCCTGATCTTTACACGCAGAGGAAGATGCAAAAAGACCACACATTCGTAGCGACCTTCCCTTTCCAATGGTCTTCAAGACCGACTCAAGGCTTCATTGCCATGTACCCAATAAAATAATGACACATTTATATCCACTAATCCTCACTATAGCAACGTTATGAAGTTCCTAACCTTTCCCTTAATAAGAAAAAAAGCCTTCACTCAAGAAGGACATTTACAGGCTGTAAAGTAGGCAACAGTACAGTGTAGTAGTAGTGTAGTTGTTTTAACTTCTTCGTACATTACAACACTCGTTATGTTCAAATCTATATATTATATCCCATTGCTTAATATTAAAGCGACCGAATTCAAAATCTGTGTGAAACGAGTTAACAGTTAGTAATTAAAATTGAGTTTCCTATAATCCTGTGGTTCATAATCTATGATTTTGATAAACTAAAATAAATATTCTATCAAAATTTTGTGTCATTAAAGTCTAAATAAATGACTGAAGTCCTAAGTTAAAAAATTGGAATTTTTGAATTCGGTTACTTTTATACCAAGTATGCGATATATTTCCTAAGCGTATGAAGAAAACATGAAGGATTAGACAACATGGTGCTGAAATACATTGTTGCTGTCTAGACGTTAACGAGAATACCTACAGGGGATAGAGATAACGAGGCTGTCGACCTCTCTGAGGATTACGTTTTACTCAATTTAGTGATTCTCAAATGTATCTGTTAATGGAGCATTTAATTATACATCGTGTATTTGTACTTCTTTGTATATTTATATAGATAAATAAAATTTAAGTGTCTTTTTGTAATTTCAAATTAACAACTTTTAACTAAATTCACATGAAAGTATATAAGGTACTTATATATAAAAAAAAAAAAACAAATTTAAAAATTTGTGTATGTTTGTCTAATCTATTTAACGGCTTGACTGATTTTGACGGGACTTGCATTAGCAGATAGTTGATGTTTAGAAATTTTAATTTCTTAGTCAAGCATCGAACCCGCTAATTTAGAAAAAAAAACATTCTGTATTATTGCACCATCTAATATTGTCATGTATAATCAACTTCTGAGAAGTAATAGTAAATGGCAATTTTTTCACAAAATACTAATAAAATGCTCTTGAGAGGTATCACAGGGAACAGCTTTGCTTTGTATGAGACATGCAATCCTGTAGTCCACGCGAACGAAATCGCGGGTGAAACTTGTAATTATATAAAGTTAAAGATTTTGTTTCTTTCCACAAATATTGGCGATAATGAAGGCAGACGTTACGATGTCGCATCGTAAAAATCGTCGCGAATCATTGTTTACATTATCGTGTGTATGTGTTTTGGTTACAATATTTGCAAAATTATTTCTCATTAATAATAACTGGTATACTCCTATGAGTGAGGAGTTTTTTAAAAAGATTATAAACGAGCAGGCTGGTCGCCTGATGTTACGATATCACCATCCTTTGACACTTACACAACGAGAGGAACTACAAATGTATATTATGTATATTAGGTACATGCCGCTGATCTTCTGTGAGAGTGAAGTACTGACTCAGTCGAGCCAAAACGTCTAGGAATTGTAATCGTTATTACAGGTAGGCATTATATATAAGATTTTGAAAAAAAAAGAGACTAGTAAATCGAAAAATATTCCTTAATGAGCGCATTAAAATAAACAACATTTTAAAATTTATTTACACAAACATATTAGCTGATAACGTACATAACTTCGTGTGAGTATAAATCATACAATTAATGTAAAGATCTAATCTATCTCTATACTAAAATTCCTCAAAAATTATTCAACGATTTAAGCGTGAAAGCGCAACAAACAGACATAGTAACTTTTGTATTTAAAGTATAAGTTTGTATTCAACACAGCCCTCATAACTAGAAATCGAAAAATAACGAATCGTTTCCATTCACCTTCCAATCATTAATTAAAATACGCGGAAAATATTTTAAACGGTACGCATAAAAATATTCTGATTTTCCGTTTCCAATTTAACGTAAAGCCGAGCTCGGTGGAGGGACAGAACAAAACGTGTCCCGCAATCAGAGCTCTACAAGGGAATATATTCTCTTTGTTTCAGCCAACTGGAAATATCCTAACGGTACATTTTTCGACGACCTCTATTCTGTACGCTTAGCTGTTATAAATTAATACAAATGTTTTAGAGAATTTTAGTTTTGTTTCTGTATTTAAAGGGAGGTTTTTAATACGTCGGGGACTAAATGTATTTTCACTGATTACTCGAAAACGGATTAATCGATTTGGTTATTTTTTTTTTTGTTTAAAACTGTGTACTCTTCCACTAATCTTGTATAGTTTTCATCATAATCGGATCAGTAGTTTAGTTTTAGCAAAGTATACGCTTCTATAATAAAGAATATTAACTTCGCCACAAATTTAAACTTTACATTAAAATATCATTGATAGAAAAAGCATAGTATTCAGTATATGAATCAGTATATGCGTTGACATTCTCGCAGGATAACTGTAGCTAATTGTATCCAAAAATATTGTACAAAAATAATTTTTATAGAGTAACTACTGAGTTTCTCGCTGGCTCTTGTCAATTCTCATTCCGAGCCGGTGGTGGCTTCACGTGCAACTGACATCACAAATTTTTAAATCGATTCGAAACAGCTTATAAAGGCCTACTTGAATAAAGTATTTTTTGAGTTTGAGTTTCAGTTTGAGTTTAAAATCAGAATAACTGGAGTAAGTATGCCATTGATTAAAGGAAATAACGTATTTTACGTTTGAAGTAGGTTCTCGTTTTTAATTGTATTTACTACCGTGCATACAATAAAATACAATTTTCATTTATTTATCCGACATATTGAAAGGTCGTTCGAATCTATATAGTCGGTAAACAATTTATTTCAGCAATTTCGTTTAAATGTGAGAAGGTTTCAACAATAACCAACTCACTTATTGTTATCACAAAACTATTGTACTAACAATCTCAGTTTCTTCCACGTTATAATTAATATTATCTAGAACATTTAAATTACAGTGTAGCGCCATTGTCATAGAATTTTCTGGAATCAGATTATAATTGGATAAGAACTATTTATTATAAATGTTATAACAGATTTTTTAAAATTGTCTATTAATTTAGGTACTTATATAATCAAATATTTACATATATATTATGTATACTCATATATTAGTGTATAAAAAAATATTGTGATGTCTTGCTATAGTTCAAATTGGAGCAAACGAAGGATGTTCAAATTATCGAATCAATTTATTTTTGTAATAAAATTGAAGGTTTCATATCTATTTTTAAGCCTCAAATTCAATAGACTGCGTAATATATAATGTAATATATAATAAGGTAACCTTTTGAAGTGGATTCTAATATTAGACAAAGAATTTCAAAGGGTTTCCATTAAATAAATTTTCGTTTATAAATAAAAGTATGCTCTAGCGCCTATATCAAAACTTAAATTTTAGACTTCCAAAAAAGGAGAAGGTACTTCAAAATTTTGTAGAATTTTTTTTTGCTTTTTAGTTTAATTGTACCTATTAAATTCGTTTATGGAATCGGTTCATTTATATTTAAAAACAATTATTTATTTTTAAATTATTATCTGACTTAATTTTTTTTTCTAAATATTGTTTCGTACTTTAAGTTGGTTAGCTCGTTCGCTGAGGAAAGTTATAGGCTATATTACATCACGCTACGACTCACAGGAGCGAAGCAGTAACCATAAACGCGAGTGAAACCGCGAAGGGCAGGTAGTTAAGATATAAATACGATTCAAGAGGCAAATGTTATTTTAATAGCTACTCCTTTTGTGCGTATATTTTTTATAAACCATTAGCAATTCTCAGTTGACCTACTTTTACACATAATGCACGCTGAGGATTTTTATCGTTTGATATTTTAGATTCCATTGTGTTTGTGTTCATGTAAGGCTATTCTTACAAGAGCTGACATGGCCTAGTTGTTAGAATACGTCGATCTCAACCAATGATCGCGGGTTCAAACCCCAGCTAGCACCGCTGAGTTTTTAAGCGCGTAATTTATGCTTAAATTCATCTCAAGTTAGGCGGTGAAGGAAAAAATCGTAGTAAAACGGAACGGATAACGGCTTGTGCTGGAAGAAATTCAGATACATGTATATCCGCCAACTCGCAGTGGAGCTGCTGCAGCGTAGTGGATTTTAAGCTCTTAACCTTCTCCTTAATAGGAGAAAAGGCTTTTGCCCAGCAGTGGGACATTCACAGGCTTTACTACTTTACTTTACTATTCTTACATGTTTTCAATAGATGAATACTTTATAATAGACTAACATCCGCATATGGTTTCGCCTGCATATAAAACGTAGTATATATGTTATTCTGGTGTATAAGTTATTAATGTAAAGTTTTATGAAAGTCTGTTAAGTATTGACAGACATCCATGCAACCTCACAAACTTTTGCAATTTTAGTTGTTGTAGGATAAAAAGACATTCACTACTTTGTCGCATATGGATAGTAATTTCTTCGTTTTATTCGTCTTATTATGTAATATCTTTCATTGTGGTACAGTTTAGTAGCCCACTGACTATAGCTCGTATACTGGCTGTTAGCTCATTAGCTAGATCGTTCTGTATGCTCGTTTGATAGCTACTTTTATATACAAAATGTAATCTTTATATATATTTATAGCTAATAAAAATAAATTAATGAGTAATAAATTGCTTTGTTGCGAAATCGAAAAGGATATAAAACATATCAATATAATTTTAATTGTTAAAATCTTGAAAAACTTTTCTGTAACGCAGGTTTGAGTTATTTCCGAACGTTGCAAACAGTAGTCCAATTACGGGAAGCTACCGCTATCACAATGCGATCCATTTTGACTGCTGATTTCTGATTATTGTAATGAAACAAAAGAAATGTATATTGTAGTTTTTCAGGAAAACTAACAAGAAGTCCCTGGTCTACACCATGGACGTATAAAAAGAGAGGTTTATGGAGTCTGGACCTCATTTTGTATACGACTTAGTTATACTTAATACATAAAACGAATGGCAATGGTTTATACAATTTCTAAATAACTGATAAGTACTTAGCATTAGACTATGTTACTGCGTAATATCCGGATAAAAATTAATTTATCTTTGTAAATTTTGGACATACAACCCACACGCCCTTTCGAACTCTTCCCCTGGACGGACCCCTCCTATATGAATGATATACTCGTAGCTATGCCCGTGGTCTAGACTATATAGCATTCTGTATAAAAATCAGAGCTAATTATATAAAAAAAAAATTGTTCTCTGCTCTTGCAGACATTATATAACATACAAGCATAATCTTTAGCATTTGTATCTTGTGATTGCAAAAGACGCGAGCAAATTGAATTGTGTCTGTTTTAACACAATCTGTGTCTCGGTTGTTAGCAATATGACAAAGTTTGTAAACATTACTGGGGACCAATTTGTCGATGCGATTATAATGACGTGAAATTAGGGTTGCCACGCTTTACGATGTCTTGGGAATCATTATTACGTAAGGGGAAAGGAATTATGTGTTTTTATTAAAGTAAAGATTTTTATCGATATAAAAGATTGCAAATTACTTTTAAAGAGAAATCGTTTTATAAAAACTAATAACAGTGTTCGAGATTAAATATATATATTTGACAGACTGAAGCGCTAACAGTCGCGAGTTCGATCCCCGCTCGCGGCAAACGTCTCTATTGGCCATACGGATGTTTGTCGTGGTCGGGGTGTTTGTGTTAGTGTTGTGGGTGTTTCCGGACCCCCGACACAAGGTCATGGGATAATGGCGCTTCAAATCATGGCTTAATGGGAGCCGTTGAGTGTGTTGCGTTTATTTATTTAAATTATATTATTTATGTATAATAATATTTACTGTACTTTTGTAAATATATAAAAATGTGTTGAGAAACGATAGAAAATACTTCTTTTATTTAATAACTGCACTGTATGTTGTTGTTGTCGTATGTAGTTGTGAATAAGAAGTAATTTTTTGTACAGTTGTAGTAAATACAGTTTTTTTTTAATCCAGTAACTACTTAATGAAAAAGTTTAAAAAATCTACAAAAATGTTTGATATATTTGATTACCTTTATATATTTTAAATACTTAATATAACGACTTTTTTCATATGTCTGAGTCAATCAAAACATTTTCACGATCATTTAAGTAACGGTTTCGAGCCTTTCAGACCCATGTCATTGGCCGTGAAAGTATTTGACAGATCTTTGACACCGGCTTAATAAAAACTTTGAGTACAAATAATGTATAGAAAACTTTGATTTTCGATGGGAACGTTAGAATATTTGGTTTATTTTCCCCCTGTCTTGTACCTACCTCAATAGAAAGGCTATTATATTTTTTTTGTTTAAAGCATTTTTAGAATAAAAGCAAAAATATTTTCTTCAAATTGATCTCATTTGGAATGAAATATTTTCGCTATAAAATGTTCGAAACAGATGATAAAGATAATTAATTTACCCGATTCAAATAATTTTATTAATTACGTGAATAAGCAGCAAATGTTATTTTAATAACCTCATGTTTATTATATTCTATAGTTATATGAACTGTTATAAATTGACCTATTTAACTACTATTATTAAACGTTCATCACAGCTCATGCGATTGTGGAAGACGTACGTGGAGATAATTGCATCAGTTTTAACACGATCTGTCTGTTGTAACTTATGCGACAAAGTTTGTTGACATCACCGTAGGCTAATTTGCCTGCGCTTGGGTGACGTTAACTAAGTTTGGCCTGATTTTCTGTAACAAAAATCATAACGAGCTAAAACGGGTGATTATTACAATTTTTTTTTGTTATATAATAATGTTTTGATACAGTTTTTGAACTATACTACATATTAATGTTTTTTTTAAGTAAAAAAATATTTATAAATATTATATATTTTTTTAAGTCAAAATTATATTTAGTTTTAAACAAATTGCAATACAAAAAAGTCTTAAGAGCGAATAATAAATTGAATTAAATTAAAGGCGAGAATTACATTTGTAAGTTTTAATCTTGTAAGTAATATAAAATTAGTGTGGAAAGTTATCTATCCTTACAAAATATGTGCGTCTGATAAAAATAACGTACTGACTGTTACTGATAGTAAATTATTTTATGTTTAAAACAATAACAAACGACTTATGTAAACCTTTATAAAAGCTTGAGAGTAAAACTTATAAGTATAATTCTCGCCAACTTATATCTAAATATACATAACTCAAAGGTGACTGACTGACATATTGATCTATCAACGCTCGCAAAAACCACTAGAAGGATCGGGCTGAAATTTGGCATGCATGTTGATGTTATGACGTAGGCATCCGCTAAGAAAGGATTTTGAGTAATTCTACCACCAAGGACATAAAATAGGGGATCAAAGTTTGTATGAAACTTTGTTAATTTTAAACTGATTGGTCTAAAACTTTGCATGCATAAAGCTACTATGACGTAGGTGTCAGATATTGCAGACGAAGTTGCGAGCATCAGCTAGTATATTATAAATTGAAAACACTAATTATTGTTATTGCTTTAATACTGTAAGTATGAAGTCGTTAGTAAGCGTTATGATAAACTAGTGTGTTATTATTCACTTATTTAAATATGTTATTTATTTTTATTGAGTTGTTTTTATTTGACACAAATAAGTACAGAGATAAAAAATCACAAAATATATCATAGAACTACCTTTAAGTATTGTTATAAGTAATTATTTTAGTAACTTAATAAAATACTCTCGGAAGTTATAAATTTAATAAAAAACTTTAGGACTGTCTCAAACATTTCGCATATGTGGACACCTAACGAGCCTCGTAATTCGATTTCTGTCGAGGCGTCGCTTAAAGGCCGCTTGTTACACCGTTGCGTAATTGATTTTAATTGTCTTCGTCGTGTTAACCCGACCTTTTCTGATTGTAATTCTATTGAGGTCCATCTTTGATTCAGATGTGTTGTATACAATCTCTTTGCTGGAAATTCGCTTTATTTTAAAATGACTTTCGTGTGAGCTTAAAATTTGTTGACTGTGTAAAAATACGACGTTCATACGTGACTTTGATTTAAATTTATCATTAAATTGTCTAGCTTACGTTTTTATGATATACAGTAAAATGTATTGAAGGTGGTAACATTTTTAAAGTATTGTTTTTATTTTTAAGTTTAATATACATTAACTAGACGACCCGAGCGCCTACTTCGCAGCGTTCGTTATTAGTTACGTAACAAAAGATAAATATAATTTTAAATTGTAATCTAATAATGCCTTAACACCTTTTAAAGGCTGCTCGGTAACTAACTACGTAACTGCTTTGCTCTTTGTCGAAGAGTGATATAATATAGCTTATAAGCTATAATATAGCCTTCTTCAATAAACGGGCTATCCAACGCAAAAAGATTTTTTCAAATCGAATCAGTATTTCTAAAATTACATACATACTTACAAACAAAGTCTATCTCTTTATAATATATTATAGATAAAATACTCGGCTTTAAATTACGGAACCAAATGAAAGCTATTATACATTTATATCTATATATATAAAATCACTTGACCTGACTGATTTATTAACGCAGAGCCTAAACCGCTGGTGCTACGAATTTGAAATTTTTTTATTACCTTAAAACTTAATACATATACTTCTGGGTGATAGTTATGAAATGTAAAATAGAAAACAGCGTACTATTATTCCACACTGGGGCGCAAGTGGGTAGTAAAGTTTGTATGGAGAAAATGTATTTTTTGGTCGATTATGCTTAAATTCAGCACAAACATTACTTAGAGAGAATAATTATCACTTATAATCACGCTAGGGGGTATTCAATCCTGGAACAGTAACTGTGAAATTCCAAAATATACGCGGGCGAAGCCGCGAGAAACTGCTAGTATACACATAAAAATGTATATAATATAGTACACTTTAACCCAGTATTAAACTAAGTAGTCACAATCTTAGCTTTGTTGGATCCACACAAAGTTATTGTGTGGGGCTTTAATTTAGGTAAGTGCTCATATCATAGAACCTTAGAACTTAGCTAGTTCGGTTGGAGTTTCATGTGGGATGTATATTAATTAATAAGACTGCACTAAATTGATATTCTCATTATTTAACCTCTGTCTGTATGAAATCTGTATCTATATATCTATACAAATAAATAAAATTGAAGTGTCCGTTTGTAATTTTAAATTACGAGCATTTTACCAAATGCATATAAAAGTATATACGGTACTTACATCAATAAAATATATTTTTTTTAATTTTTGTCTGTCTGTATGTCTGATTGTTTTGGCTAATCCTTGAAACGGCTGGACAAATTTTGACGAAACTTTCACTAGCAGATGTTATAAGGAGTAACTTAGGCTAATTAATTTTTTTTAATTGATAAATACGCGTTACGGGATAACAAAATTGAAAATAGGGAAGGTATATACTATATTAATATAATAATTACAAAAATAATATAATATACATGGTGATTTTTTTACTGGACATGATAGGCCAAATTCTAAACTATAAGGTTATATTATACCTTACCGAAAAATACTTGTAGTCTGGGAGCCGATTTTGATAAAAACTTTTATTATTATTTATATATTAAAGATTTTGATAATTCCTATAATCTTCCTCAATAAACGGGTTAACCAACACAAAAATATGTTTTCAAATCAGCCTAGTAGCTTCGGATCCTATTTAATGTAAACAAACAAGTAATCAAATCATTCTTCATTTTTATATTAGTATAAAATACCTAAAGAATATCAGACGCGAGCTCTTTTGAATATCCCGATCAAAATCAAATAATGGAAATGGTTCGGACACTTGGAAACGTAGAGAAATGCTTAGGATTTAGTGAAGATGGACAATATGGATATGGCTGTATTTTCTAATAAATTTTAGTGTTCTTTCGCAAATTTATAAGCAGGCTAAATATATTGCTAATATATATACTTAGATGTTATTTTTATGTTTGGATTAATATAGATAACTTTGTTTTGAACAATTTTTCTGATTTTTTTCCCTTTCGAAGAATTCCCTTCTAGGAATAAGTATCTCTTTTACTTTAAAACTTACTTTTCTTATGATTTACATAATCGTATACGTGTTTGTATAAAATTTTATGTATGTTTAATAAAGTGCTAATAAAATACATATTTTTTAAACGTTTTTTTCTGACTGCCAGTACTTTCGTACTGTTTAATTCCTATGAGTCGAAGCGTGATGTAATATAGCCTATCAACCATCAATAAAAGAGCTATCCATCGAAAAATAAATTTTCAAATCGGATCAGAAGTTGCAGAGATTACCGACATACAGAGCTACAACAATTACTTCTTTATAATATTAGTATAGATAATTATATAACTATTTACCTCGGATTTCAAGGTTCAAGTCTTTTAGTTTTATCTTATTTTGTCACTTTTACATTAACTATATATATATAAAATCACTTATCCTGACTGATCCATCAACGCAGAGCCTAACCGCTGGAACTTGAAATTTTGGCAGTATGTTGCTTTTAGGTTGCAGACATCCATTAAGAAAGGGTTTTTTGATCTTCCACCCCTAGGAGGGTGAAAAGGGGTAAAAATGTTTGTATACAAAATCCGTGGTCGTATTAACTTAAAACCTAATATACATACTTCTGGGTGAGAGTAATGAAATATAAAATAGTAAACAGGGTACTACTATTTTAGTAGGGTTAGTAAAGTATGAAGAAAATTAATTAAAATAATTAAATGTATGTATCCCAGAATTTCAAAATCATCCCTTAAAATGGCGCTTGGGGGTAAATAAATCCTGGAAAGGTCACAATTTCGCTGGTAGATTTATTTAGCTGAAATTCCAAAATGTACGCAGCCGAAGCCGCGAGCAACTGTCCTTTATATTAAAAATAATTGTTCTCACATTCTAAAAGCTGTATCCTTCTTTACTACAATCATCCAATATTCACCAAAATTATATTTTAAAGTTGATCAACATAAATGAAACTTTTCAAACGCGTTAAAATAACAGACGTACAATTACAAATGGATGATTCATAAAATAAACATCAAGCACCGTCTTTTGTATCAGTGTTGTAAAAACACAACAGTATAATTAAATGAGTATAAAAACACTTCGTTAGTGAAACATTCATGCTCTGTTTAGTCGAAAGTGTCGTTTGATGTCCGGACATTTTTAAAGTCTGACGTCACTGCCCGGTTGTTACTCACGCCCGGTCAGAGGGGTGACCGTTGACCCGGAAGCTATGACGTCATTAATTTAACACCTCCCCGCGCTTGTATTGTCCTGTGTATAGTGAAATTTTAATGAGTGCAAAAGTTTTTAAAGTAATTTTAATTAATTGTGACGTAGTTTTATAATTTAAGAAGTCAATTTTTTCTTTGAAAACGTATTTGTTTGTACATTTCTGTTTTGTGATAAATTGAGATTGAACCTGCAACCGTTAATGTAGAAGCCATTTTTGACCTCTGTGTTAATCAGTCATTTTAAACAATAAAAAAAGATTATCAATTTTTATTTAAAAAAAGCATCACATTGAATACCTATTCAAGTCTTCACATTGTTTTCAATAATTCTACGCCAATCCATAGCCGTAGATATTAGAACTCGTAGCCGCATGCTACGACTGTTACGTCGATGTATAGGAATGTTATAAATATTATTTACAAGGTTATTATTATCGTAACAATTGTATTAAATTCAATATTATTCAAATCTAGCCAATTACAATAAAAAATAAAAAATGCTATATAAAATCATTTTCTTGTCTTCGATCGTTTTGTGTCCATATACAAAAATATTGTTTAGACGTTCGGACTGATAACAAAATTTGCATTAACGCAAACTAGCTACGAGTAAATTCTAGATAATAATATGTACATCAAGTAATCTTTACTCAGAAAATCCGAAAAGGGTATGTCTATGTGAAGTGTTCTTATATAATAAAGAGCCTTATATATAAAGTGTCACCTGGGCTTGTGTTAGATAATTTCCATAATTACCAGAATTGATATTTAAAAAAATCATTTTTTTTTAAATCCTTTTTTACAATCTATGCGCACACGTATATTTATATATATATAAATATTATTATATTTATATATATAAATTAAAAAGATTTTTTTTTTATTTAAAAGGAGTTTAGTTCAGTTTTTATTTTCACTTTTAAATATCGATTCTGCTAGCGACAGTTGACTGTATGATAAAATTTCAATTCGCGTTAAAATGTTATATAATTACAAAAAATCAAAGAAAAGATCCTTAGCCTATATTAAATTACCCAGAAAAAACCAACGTCATAATCTAGAAAAACGTTAAAAAGAGACTTCTATTAAAAAACGAGTTTACCGTAATTAAATATCAATATAATCAATCACGAGCGAGTGGCGCACGAGGCATCTAAATAGAATTGACCCAGTTATGGTACATGATAAATTTCATAGTAATTTCATCAAATCATCGATGGGTAACAACCGAGGAAAATTGAGAAGTGTTGTGATCGACGGCAACTCTCACAGCGAAGAGGAAACATTGACGGCAGAGTTAGAAAATCATACTTTATATGCTAAATGAATTAAAAATTTTATTTATATGGATGAAGAACAGACAATTTTAAACTATTCTATTGTTATGACTTTGATTTTTATATACTGTTAACTGGGTGTGTGGTGGATATTTTACCAGCGTCCGCAGAATCGATATTTAAAATTAAAATTAGAAAAATATTCCAAACGATTTTAATTTGCAATAAAATTGTTAAGTGGCTTGAAAAAGCTTATTAATTATTCAGTTAATTATAATGTTTTACTTTATTCCACTTTTTTGTTTATTAACCTGTATTTAATTACTATTAGTATTTTTACTAATAATCTCGTGTATGGTTAATTGAAAAAAAAATATTGCGAGTTGAGGTTTTCTTACCCTCTTTTCATTTTAATCTTTCTCTTTAGAAATAAAGAGCTTTAAATTGGCTTGTATTTTATCCTTTCCTTTGTTCTTTTCCTATTAAAGACCTAAAGAAAGAAGTTACAAGAAATATCTAAGAGTTTTATAGCATAACTTAGTCGGTATTTTTAATACAACTATTTAAATCAATATACAGGGCTAGCATAAATTTATTTTTTTCTTTTTCAAAGGCTATGTTTTCTAAAGTATTATAAGTACACATACAAAATAGACGACTAATTCACCAAGTTTATACACCCTCTACAAATGTTTAATACGTGCCCCTTAAGTAGGGTTGCCATCCGTCTGGGCTTCCCCGGATTTGTCCTACTTTAGAGGACATCCGGGGATTGTCCGGGAAGGATTTCATTTTTAACTTTCTAACAACTTTCTAACATTTAAAATGATGATAAAAAACGACTTAATTTCATTTTAAGGTCTGAAAAGAAATAAAAAGGTAATTTATGTTGTTTTCAACTGTTTTTGACCACATTAAATATATTAAAAAAACATGTTGACATGATCGGGTTCTGGGCTCTAAAATCCGGGGTTTACGCCTCTCGTCCTGGTTGCCAGATTTAAGAGATGGCAACCCTACCCTTACGTGACACGACACACGTAGAGATTTAGCTTATTCCATACGTTTTGTAGTCTGGCGCACTGATACTTTAGAACGTTAGGTTACGTACATATGTACGTTCATACTATTTGACGTTGAAAATCTGTACCCATTTCCAACTTTGACTATGATCTAAATATAATCTTGCAACTTATATTTAGTCGCTAGCTAGTTTAGTAGCTAGGTAACGTAGTCCGACATGGTCGGCAATCTGGGTATCAAAATCCATAAGCTATACCTACATATCTATATAATACTAGCCGCCCGGGTTAGATATATATTTGCAGCCTCTAATTCACCGTAATGTAAATGTAAATTTAATTCTGGCCAGAAGTAACCATATAAAATTTCATGTTTCGTAATTTGAAAATAAAGGACTTTCATCCCTTATTTTATCCCATCAGTGGAAATTTCCACAATAATTTTTTGGTATTAAATGCCTACAACATAAAAGGCATCTTGGATGGTTAAGGGTGGATTAAGTTGCTGGCTCGATGAGTCCGTCAATCAGGACACGTATATATGTACAAATAATATCATTATTTGACGTTATTTTACGTCCTGTTTGTTGTCGTATTCCAAAATAAAGGCGTAATAAGCTGTGTGTACATTCATGTCACACTAATATTAAGTGCAATAGTAATAAGTTAATGTTTAATAGATTTTCTTGACGAGTCCGATGAGTTTTCTCCTTTCGCACAAGAAAACTTTTATGTTAATTTCATTAAAATCAGATAAGATTTATCCTGCACAAAAATGTACTATGTCTTGTAAACCCAGCCTAAGGGCGTACGTAGTTGCAGTACAGACATTTCATCGTCTATGTTACATGAACAGTGGAACCCATGAACGGTACGCCGCGTAGACTCCTCCGGCGCGATAGAAGTATGACACAAAATATCTACCGCAAAGGTAACCTTAGAAGCTATAAGAAATTGATCTGTACGGTGCCTTATCTGTAGACAAACTTGTCTGAATTATTTGCCGTATTTGCATCTCAACCGTTATTAATCTTTCTTACAAATATATAAGTTTTTTTGCCTTTTTTCTAAAGGTAAGCTTAAGGTTCTTTTTATTGCGCGTTGAGACAGTACGTTTTATTTATCGCCACTAAAAAGTGATCATTAATATTTAGTAACTTTTTATACTAGCTTAATATTTAAAAAAATATATTACTAGACGTGCTACACGATTTCACTCGTAAAATTTTTCGAAATTAATGGGTATGTGTGATTGACTTACAATCATATTTTATGCTTATACAAATAGTTTAATTCCTAAGAATTGTAATATAATGTTTTTACCCTTCCTTCCTTTTTAACTGGACCATCTAACACAAAAATAAATGTATTTGTAGATGTAGATAAGACTGCTTAAAATGTTCATAATCGTACAAGATGGTGCGGCCATCTTCTCTTAAGTGGCTTATCAGACGCCGTGACGATCCATCACGCCACCTGCTCGACTAATTGTACTATCGATTTTTCATTTGGCACATGCCAGTTAATCTTAGCACAGCTGACAAAGTCTCACGGTTTAGATTGAAGACTAAATTTGAAACCAAAATATTTGTGAGTCTGAAAATCATAATGTTTTGAGTAATAATATGTTAAGTATCTTGAATTTTAAGAGGCATGACGTAGTTTAAATTAGAAAATTTGAAATGATAAAAGTTTATTGTGTTATATTAATAGGGTATTAAATAATAACACTGACAAATTACACGAAAGGTCTGACAAGTTACTCATATTCTCGTAAACGATGTCATCAGGGACGATCATTTATAACGCTGGAATAGCCTTACTATGAGAGGTTTTAAGGAAACCTTATTTGTCACGCTAAGCGTTTAAAGATAATTCGATTCTCATAGTCGAAAAATATTCCGTTGAAAATATTTGGGAAAAATATTTAGTGGTGGAGACCCACGCTGGGCGCCAAGCATGTCTTTGGCGCCCAACTTAACTGAAATTTATCTGATGGCAAATTTTAGATATATGTATGTAAGAGATAACGAAATACGAACCAAGAGTTTAAATTAATGAAGTAACGAAAATCTAGTAAGCTATGAAAAGTAAACACGTAAATACGTATATTAAAAACTTTAACGGAGTAAGAAACTATAAAGTCGCGCTTTCTTAACTTCGAGAAACTTTGTCTATAAAGTAAGATTCGTCTGTTTTTAAGTCGTCTCAAGTGAAGTCAATTTCAACTAAGTTTCGGTGTTACAAGGATATTCCACTTCATAAAGCTGGATTTATTAAAGACATATTTTACTATCAATGGCAGCGATTTATCTTTAGTTGGAATGGATATTAATGATCATTCAAAAGCGTACTGAACATCGTTCTCAAAATATTAATTTAGCATTTTATCATTATTCGACATCATGCAAATTGTATACCACCAGTTTTAATGATTATTACATTTCATAAATTTGTAAAGTAATAAAATCGTTACTTACCTATCAATACTCAACAAATTAACATAAAAAGAAACTAAAAACATGACTGTCTAAATACATGATAAAAATTTTGTTACTAATTAAGATTATTCTAAGGCAAGATTTATATTTATAACTTTTGCTCTCTGACTCTCATAAAGATTTAGAAAAATTTTTTGCCATTGTTTTACATCTACAAGAATTTACTGCCGGTGCTTTATTTTTAACAACCACGGCTTTCGTAAAGATACGTAGGTAACTGATATTTTATTTTAAATATAAAATAAATAAGATATAAATAAAATAAGAGAGACGAGCTTATGTGAATGACGAATTTATCAAAAAATGTTTATCCTTTATTTAAAAAAACTAATATTATTACAATTAAGGAATAGGTTACATATATATACAACTGATACTAGGTTTTACATTAATTACGAGAGTAGAACTTGCGAGAGTGAAAATTAAAACGTAATTCTCGCCCATTGACAACGTATAAATAAAATCCATCAAACCAATTAGACTAGTGAGCATGTCAAAGAACTGAACACATTATTATGTATATGTAATTATAAACCTTCAATAGTGTAATAAATTCGTATATTCGAATCCCTTGGAATACGTCGAAAATTATATACGCTTTCTCTAAATGATATTAGATATATTCAGAAGCGTTTCTAAGTTGTCAAGGTATGAAAGCGTCTGTCTTAACCAAATTTCTGCGTATTTCGTAGGTACGTATTAATTTTCCATGATAAATGTTTCGCTGTTTCGGAAGGAAATTATGTAAATATTTAACGTCGTTAAGTTTTCAAGGACTTGGTAATTATAAACTTTTTTACTCAGTTCTGTGACATTCTCATCACCATACATTACATCGAAATATAATACATTTATTTTTTACGAGATAAAGAAGAATTCTAAAGGATAAATCCATAAAAAACCCAGGAATGACATATTTAAAAACAAGTGTAAAAATGCAGATCAAACCCCTCGAATAGCGACACCCTCCGGTTAAGCATCATATTATATTCCAATTGAATAATTATTAATTGAAATTTATAAAAAATAGAAAATTATATTTTGAAGAAAAATAATTTTTAATGGTTTATATATTAAACTAGCTTCTCCAGTTCCACTCGCGTTAATAGTTATTGCGTTGCTTCTATAGGTCAAACCATGATGTAATATAGCTTATTTTTTTTCTCATTTACACGGTACATTTATAAACAACGATATTGCTTAAATCAGATTGTTAGCTTTTAAAATAAGCACTTCAAACAAACACTTCTTATGAAATTACGTTACTAGCAATTAATTAAATTACTAGCTGTCCTTTTAGATATCACTCGCATTTAAGGTTACTGCTTTGCTCCTATGAGTCGTAGCGTGATGTAAAATAGCCTATAGCCTTTCTCAATAAAAAAATTATTTAACACAAAAATAAAATTTTCAATTCGAACCAATAGTTCCTGAGATTAGCGCATTCAAATAAGCAAACTTTTCAGATTTATAATATTAAAGTATAGATAGCAGCAGAAGCGGAACGTCGGCATACTTTTACCTAACATTCCAATTTCCACGATTATCATGCTAAGATATATTGAGGATTGAATAGTTCGCTGTTAAATACGCTACACTGAACAAAAAGAGCTTATTGAATTAGTTGCAACAGATGCTCGTGCACCTCTACGCCAAATTCCCGAATATCGGATTGACCCAGATTCAAAACTGTCATAGCTATATTGTTTCAGTGGATAAGACTTTTGATAAAAGACGAATGTTTCAACACTAAGTTGATAATTTAGATAAAAAAAAAATTAACCGACTTCAAAGACAAAATACTTATTTTTTTATATTCGAAAGACATAATTATTCCAGTTATTTTGATTTAAAAACCAAACTTCTAAACTGATTTTAATAAAAGTTCTTTGAGAAAAATCTGAAAGTATACCTTTTTAAATAAAATGTATAATTTAAAAAATGGTTACGGTTAATGGACGGAGTAGTGAGGTAAGAAATTTTAAAAACAAATTTTACTAAGATTTGAGAACTTCCTCGTTTTTGTATCGATTAGAATATTCAAATTTCTCTTTTAGATCATTTCTTACGACTTAGGCATTATGTAATACAACTTTGACTTTATAATTAAAAATTTTAATAAAAATCAATACACGAAAGCGTTATATTTAGTATATAGAAAATCAAGTGATCGCTTGATTAAGTGACCTCGTTCAAATAATTGTGGAGTGTGTTTTTATCAATAACTAGCTCCCTTGCGGTTTCGCTCGCGTTTATGGTTTCCGCTTCGCTCCTATAAGTCATAACGTGATGTAATATAGCCTATAGCGTTCCTCAATAAATAAATTATCTAACACAAAAAATAATTTTTCAATTTAAACCAGTAGTTCCTGAGATTAGCGCATTGAAACAAAATCTTAAACTTGTAATATTAGTATAGATCTAATAATTAATTCATTCATTGTATTCTATAGTACTAAAACAGTAGTAGACAACAACAACGAACAAGATTAATACACAAATGCGGTTTTGGTGCGGTAACTATCTTCCAAAGTAGTTGAGACACATACGAAGTTAAATAGCTGGCTTAAATTGGTCCTAACCGATATCCGAGTTGAAAGTGAACAGAATACAAGACTTAAATACAATGTGCGGTGTAAATAAATCTTATAGAATTAGTCTTTTTTAGTATCTTTCCTGCTATGTTAAGCATTCAGTTTGACAATTTATTTAAGCCTAAATGTTTATTTAATAACTAGTTTCCGCCGGCGACTTCGTCCGCGTGGAGTAGTTAATTTGGGCTAATAATGCATTATTTTAGAACAAATTTGTTTAGCATAAAAAAGGTTATAGTGAGCTGTAACGTAGCTTACGTTACGCTTACTCTCAATAGGAAAATATCCCCCGATTTTGAAACATTCTTCATTGGTGCTCCGCTCCTTGTGGTTTTAGGATAATAAATATAGCCTATAGCCTTCCTCGATAAATGGGCTATATATTTTCAAATCGGACCAGTTGTTCCTGCGAGCGTGTTCAAGCAAACAATCAAACAAACAAACAAACAAACTCAAAAACAAAATTATAAAGTTAAATTATTGATTTTTGGGTATATACTTTTTCATTTAACAAAGGATTCTGGCGTGGCTGTGACAATTTTTTTTTCATTCATAGAAACTTTTTGCGTGCTAGACATATAAAGGAAAAAGACGACAGGCATTAGAAAAGAGGAAAAATTGAAAGGAATACCTACTATGTTGGACGCTGTCATTTTTAAGGTACTCGTAGAAATAATGATTAGATTCATAAAGAGGCCGACGGCGTCAAAACAAATGACGCGATGTTGTGCAGTGAAACTATACGAACCGGCGCGCGACGTCGCCAAACGTCATGACGTGATGTGACGTCACAAAAATCTACGACGTATATCGTAAAATATCACGACTAGAAATTGCGATGTGATTCTGCGTTTTGACCCTGACCTCGGAATCAAACTTTGATTTTCTAGAATGACGTTGTCAATCCCTTAGCGGTCGCTTTATGTCTTCAGATAACATCACTCAAATTTTTACTATGTAATTAGTATGACACGATTTCTTAGGCTTACTTTGACGCTGTTTACTCAATGAGTTATGTAGACACTAATAATATTGCACTCATAATTTGACGAACCGTAATCCTAGTAAGAACCAAAGCATTACGGCCGAAAAAATCGCTTCGTGAAATATCAATTTAATTATATTATCTTAAAATTACCTCAAATATAACTTAAATTTAATCCACGTCAACGTCTAGCTAGTCAATAATAATTTGACGAGCGGTAATAATCAATTTACTATGGTCAACCAACAAGAATATTAACCATTGCTTTATAAGAAGTTTTATCTTTTATACTGAAAAATGATAGAATAGTTGCTGTAGACTTCATTTTAATGGAATTTGTCCTTTCTGATATGAGATAAATATTTCTAACCTAACTTATTTCCTTTCTCAAACTATAGACTACGTTTGTAATAAATATCATTCAAATTGGTTCATTGATTACGTAACACACAGGTAGAATTACTTTCGCATTAATAATATGAGTAAGGATATAGATAGTAGTTTCTAAAAAATAATAATGTGACATAAATAGCAACTAGGTCATGGGGCCTCATAATTCCTAGGCGACCTAATTCCGCTTCAAAATGACCCAGGCCTAATTACTGTGTCTAGGTGGTCCTGCTTTAAAATAGGGGCATTGTTAGTGGAGTAATGAAACGCGGAATAGGGGATACTGAATATTAATTAGAAAAATAATTTAAAGGTATTTGTGAAGCAAGTACGCAATTAATTATCGAATCGTGATACGATTTAGTAATAACATTTTTCAAAAGATTTTTTATTTATTTATATTTTATTATAGGCTTCTGTTATTGTATTTGGATCGTTTTTTGTTTTGTGTTTTTGTTATTATAAAACGTTTCTACTTTAAAAAAAAATAACTGCGTATAAGTTTACTTATATTTTTTGAACATCGGTTTTGTATGTTTTTTTAGCCTTTCGTTAGTTTTTTTTATTGAATACTAGCTGTGATCCGCGGTTTCAGCCGCGTTAATTTGAGGAAAAATTATATTTATATAATGTTTACTTTCTCTTCTTGAATTGGACATTATTCACTTTTTCAGTGAGTTTATAAAATTTAATTTTCGCCTAACCCTCCTTTTTATTAATTAAAAATAATAAAATTTTTAAAATAAAACTACTCTAAGATATTCCTTTTAACATTAGTTATCTGTGAGTGAAAGTTTTGTCAAAATCAGTTTTCAACCTTTTCAAAGATTAGCCGAAACAAACAAACAGGCAGACCGACAAAATTTAAAAAAAGTGTTTTGATGTAAGTACTGCGTATTCTTTCATATGCATTTAATTAATTAATATTTTATAGACTAGCTTCCCCTTGGGGTTTCTCATGATTAATAGATAATCCCTTATGTTAAAACGTTTTATGCTTATTATTACATTTAGGACCCTTTTTCAAAACGCACGTCATAAATTCAATATAACAAAACATTTGCTGCCTTACTACAAAAGATTTAAACAGACGTTAAACGCGTGTTTATAAAAATCCGTACTACAAATCCGCGTCTAAGCACAGTTTTGAGTTAAACATGCTTTAGATATAGATTAACATACGTGTAAGTGAGTTTAATAGATGTCTAAAACCTATTTCAGCTGTCAAATGTAACGTGTAGCATTTTATCAATAAGTTTTTTTATGAGTTTATTCGCTGTTAAGCAATTTATATAATATTTCAAGCAGTGTTTAATTTTTTTTAAACACTGTTTAGCTAGACACGTGTTGAACATGGTTTTAATGCGTCTTTTGTAGTATGACTGTTAGTTTTTAGTGAAAATGTGTATTAATATTATAAAATTGAAGAGTTTGTTTGTTTCAACACGCTAATCTCAGGAACTACAGATTTGAATTGAAAAGTTATTTTTGTGTTAGATAGTTTATTTATTGAGGACGGCTATAGGCTATATTACATCACACTACGACTCATAGGAGCGAAGCAGTGACCATGAACGTGAGTGAAACCGCAAGGGACACCCAGTTAAATATAATATCATTACAGTGTTGATGATTTTGTTTTAATAAGTTATATCGGAACACTTAATTAGTTTTATAGGCAGTTGAGACCGCTGTAATTTTGTGGAAATAATGCTATCTTTAATTAAAATGGTGCTTGAATCCTAAAATGCGAGAAGCAGCTGGTAATACGTATTGGTATATACGTATTACCAGCTGCTTCTCGCATTTTATACTTACTTTTTCACGTTTCGTGACTTTATATAGCAATCAATTAATTCTTTGGTTTATGGCTTATAGTTGTGCCAATTAGGCACATGTTATTTCGCCAATGTCACGTGGAATGGAGAAAACACGATGGAGATTGATCGGTGGGGTCGAGAATCTTTATATAGCTTATACCTGGTTGCTGATAAACAATAATATGTTAACCCACAATAAGTCAAATTTAGAGATATTGTTCTATTTCGATAACGCGTCACGCATTAAATATTTCAAAGACTTTTCAAGTCATCTAAACTATTTAAGTTTCTTAATTTAATGTTTTAAATATTGAAGTGCGTTAAATATTTTGTAATATGTTATAAACTCATATATTTGTAAAAATTAAATAAAACTTATTTTTATAACGAATTGCTTTTATTTATTACTTTTATCAAAATAAAAAAGAAATACTTCAAATAAATTTGTTAAGAATAGATTTGACATTTTTTGACGCCATTTTCTCGAAATGAAGTCCGTGTGGCTAGATATAGTATTGCTCATCAGCATTGAACTACCCTCAATAAACAGCTATTCAACGCTAAAAGAATTTCTCAAATTAGATCATTAGTTTTAGAGATTAACACCATCATGCTAATAAATTTTACCTCTTTGTAATATAAGTATAGATACATTAGATTAATACACTTAAAAAAATGTGTATATTTTATTAGGATGTACAAATATTTCAGATAAATAGTTGTTAAATAATCTTTCTTCGAGTTTATTAAATCTATGTTTAATTAATAAATTGTTTTAGCGATTGCAATCAGAAATAGCAACGGATATTGTCTATTCAAAGGAGAACTTTGTGTGATAATTCAAAGAGCAAGCACAAACAGAGGCATACTAGCGAAGACAAAGTTTGGCAACACATGGCTGTCAAATTATATTTAGCTCGAACTTTAACGAGCTGACCAAGGGACGAAGCATTTGATTAGGTAAACACGAATAGTTAGTTTTGAGTTAAACGAGGTTATTTTGTTTTGCTTCTGTTTAACCGACTTCCAAAAAAGGAGGTTCTTAATTCGTCGTGGACTTTATTATTTCACCAATTAATCGAAAACGGATGAAATAAATTGTTTAATTGTTTTTTATTTGAAATGGTATACTCTCTCTTATTGGTCTCATAGAATCTTTATTGAAATCTGTTGACTAGTTTGATTTTAAAATGAAAATTACTGGAATAATTATGTCATCCAAGTGTTTATGGGCGGTGGGAATTACTTAATATCAGGACTTCCCGCCATCTCTTTTGCCAGTTTTTATTTTAAAAAATCTGAATGTGACTTCGTTTGTTTATTTGTTTTCACGCCTCAACTAATTGGCCGATCATTATGAATCTTTGAATATATGTTGTCAAAGGTATTAAAAACGCATAGCGATCTTTCATTCAAAAAAAGTACTATTTTTGATTGATAAAATATAACTTTTTGACAACTTAAATTAATACAAAAATCCACTTTAACGCTACTACAATTAACGCCAAACAAATACTCAAAACGTAAAGTGCAAACAACAAATATATCATTTGTATATACTTTTTTATGGCTAAGTGTTTTCCTATTACTATAACTTGTAATTTTCTTAATTGTTTTACATGCGCGCATTAGTATAGTTACATTAGTTTGGTTGACAAGGACAGGCGAGACAGAACTTAGGGTTCTGGCTTCCACACTGAGCGTATACACGCCGTAATAACTTATAAGTGTAATAAGTTTTGCTCTTAGACTTTCATAAGGATTTAGATAATTTTTTTGTCATTGCTTTACGCCTGAAAGAATTTACTATCATTATCTGCCTTTATTATTGACAGTAAAGTTCCTTATTTTTAGGTAAAAGTTACAAGGTTACAGAGTTGTTTCATGTCAGTTACGAGAGTAAATTACAAATTTAATTCTCGCCCACGTAACGCAGTCATACTAATTACTTACGCCGATTTCCCGAGTTTGTACCACACAAATGCCATAACGAAATATATTAAAATATAAAACTTAATATATGAAAGATACTTTCCAATGATAAACCTTTTAGAGTCACCTGTGTTTTATTTGTTTCCATAAAATAAAGTAAACACTTTATTTCAATAAACGTTTGTATTATTACAATAATAAAATAGCAATGTGTGACAGAACATATCAATTTATGTCGCTCGGGGGTGGCATATTGGAAAACTACGTGACGGTGTATATTTTCAGTATATATGCGTATGTAATAAAGTGATCTAAAGCCGCGTGTACAGTGTAAGCAATATAAGAGCGATGCGCTTGCTGCAAATAAGTACAAGATATTTTTAATCAACATTCTTCTTCTCTTCTTATGTAGTTAGTACCAACTTTTCTTTTGCCCATTATTTTATTCTGCGATTTAAATTTTAAATTAAGTACAAATAAAAATGTTTCTTTATTTTTCTACTTGAAGCCCCACACTTTGTTAAAAATTTAAAATATTGTAATTGTTTTATAAATTTATAAGTAAATAAATATATAAGTTAAGAAATTTAATATAGAACAATTGTAACGTCTCTGAACAACTTTGTAATAATAATTAATATATGGTTGACGGTGTTGGTCTCACAATTATGTATTTTATAGACCTAAACTCTGTACTAAGACATATTGTGATACTGTTCGTTAATCCCCAATAAATAAATAAATAAATAAACATTACCATAACTTCACCATAGTTAACTGAGGTAGAGCCTCGCTGTTCTACTACTAGTCTACTGTCTACAGCTCGTATACAGGCGGGCTCGACGGAGACAGTACCTTAGTCTTACAAAATATCCGTTTCGTACGGTGAATGAGAGAATCGGAAGCCTAATCTCCCAAACCCTTTACTTACGTCCTATTCGTTTTCATCCTACATTCCTTTTTAAGCTGGCAACTCATTTTTGGCTTCTCTGGTGTTGCAAGTGTCCATGGGCAGTGGTGATTACTTAACATCAGGTGTCCCGCCTGCTCCGTAACTTTGTCTCAAAGAGAAATAAACATCTGTCATAACGAATTTATAAAAATTCAATTCCTTATTTTCCATCCATAGTTTGCTACGCATTACTCGTGTATTGTTATCCTTTGATCCATAAAATCGATGCTTTATTAGGTTGATAATTTAAAAATAAA
This sequence comes from Hypolimnas misippus, assembly GCA_037950945.1. NCBI lineage: Eukaryota > Metazoa > Arthropoda > Insecta > Lepidoptera > Nymphalidae > Hypolimnas > Hypolimnas misippus. The sequence goes on along the minus strand of JBBEEQ010000016.1, from coordinate 4,770,222 downwards.
TTTGTATTAAAATTTATTTAAAACTTAAGAAAGTCAGCGCAAATCTTACGAACTATATATTTTATTTTGATCAAGATATAACAACGGAAAACTTTTTTCGTTGCTAAAGCGAATCGTGCGTGTACACCGTTCATAACATTTAAGCTCCTATACTCGCTAGCTTGCATTTTATTCGCCGGAAGTATGAATTCAACGTCGCTTGTTTAAAATAAAGACAAATATATACTTATATTACTTTTTTATTATTTGCACTACTAAGCGTTTTGTAAAAAGTGTCTATACCATAATTCAGACTTTTTATTTTGATATATATATATATATATATATATATATATATATATATATATATATATATATATATGATATATTCATTAAGATCGCATGACCTTGTGTCGGGGTTTCGGAAAGACTCACAATACTAACACAAACACAAAGACCACACAAACAACCGTATGGCCAATACAGATATTTGTCATGAGCGGGGATCGAACCCGCGACCGTTAGCGCTTGAGTCAGTTGCAGTGACCATTGTGCCAACGTGTCTGTCAAAGTATGTATTTTATTCGCACATACATAATACACTCTGCCTTTATTATAAGACGCTGCTGTGTTTTCAAGAGCTAAATTTGTGTTTAAATTCATCTCGAGCTCGGCGGTAAAGGAAAACATCGTGAGAAAACCTACATGTGCCAATACTTATAATAGAAACTCTGACACATGTAAATCCGCCAACCCGCAGTGGAGCAGTGTGGTGGATTAAGCTCTAAAACCTTCCATAGAAGCTTAGGCCTTTGCCAAGCAGTGGGACATTTACAGGCTGTTACTTTACATTTTTTATTATATGATCTATCTACTACAATTAAATGTTAAAAAAGTAAAAAAATCCAAACCATTAATGAGAAAAATCTTTGAACCAGAATCTATTATCCGTCGTATCCTTCTTCGGGATTTCTTTTCCCCTCGTTCCAGAGGATTTACTTTTAAAATCTCCTTTATTAATTACTCGTTTTTCAACCATTAAATAAAAATCTTTTGAAGAATATTTTGTTTTATTTAATTTATATTTTAATACGAAAGAATATTCCTTATATCTTTAAGATAGTTGAATTTATTTTACGGAGACTAAGAGTAACTTCCAACAAGGAGGGTTTTAAATTCGTTACTTTAATATTTGAAAAGGTATAATAAGTAAGAATACTTTCAGATTGGTCTCATAGATTTTTTGTCAAAATTGGCTAATTAGTTAAATGTTTAAAACTAAACGACTAGTGTTAGTATGACATCCAAGCAAGCGAAATCGCGTTAAAAATAGTTAATTAATTATTTTTTGAGAAAGAGCTCAAAATGTAGCGCAAAAATATTATAACCCATAATATTTTTAAGAAACATCATTTATTTGGAAATAAATTAGAATACGGCTTTTCACATTTCGTGTTCTTTCAGTCGGATTCAATGAACTGTATTTACGAGAAAAATGTATGACGAAGCGAATAAAATGAAAGATGTCCACTCTTTCTATGAACGATGAAATTAAAAGAAATTTCTCTGATGTAATTATAAATGCCACAGTCTATTCGTTCCTTTCATTTCAGAGACAACAGCCCTTTAAATTAACAACGAACGAAATGACGAACAGAGGATGAATAAGGAATAATTTTGGCAATTGTAACCTGATTTATTCCTGAAATACCTACTCTTTGCTGTTCATAAAATGTAGGCGAATTTCCTTTGACATCATTTTGCAGAACAAATGATCTTTTTATTACGTTACAAGCTTTTATTTTTTGTGGCATGCAAATGTAATTTGATGATTATTTGCGTCAAAAATTGTTTCCTGTAGTCATAACTGAGTCCATGTAGATTTATCTCTTTTTAATAAGAAAAAACTATTCCTTGGAGATTTATCTCGTAATATTGTCAAGTTTAATTAATTAAAAAAATCAAAAACCCGACTGCGTAACTGCATCATCTGCAGTCAGCAGTACTGTATCAATATCATTTCTGTCTAAAAACCTATAAGCGAGAATCGTTACTAACGAACTTTATATTATACCCTAAACGTTAATTTTAAGTGAAAAATGATTAATGATTCTTAAATACCTATTCAACGATAACAAGCTTGACATGGTTCGTCGATTTTCATTTTATCTTTTTTACATTATGGCGTTTAAAGTCGGTTATTTTGATTTTTCCAATTATTATGCTGTATATGATTTGCGCTGTTATGACGAAACAAAGAACGTATCATTTATAAAAATCGGCCCACGTGTTTTGGTATAAATAGTGCCACACCACGTATATACACAGGGTGATAAACAGATTACCCTGATTTGCGTTGCATAGACAGTTACAGAGAGCCTCTTGATTTTTATCTCTTAACATTAAAAAGAAAAGTTCGTAAATTTTTAAGATTCTCGGATCCTTAATTCATTAACATTACGTTTTCTTTATGTTTGTTAAAAAGCTAAAATGCATTTAAGACTTCTAGCAATAATTTGTTTTTATTGGGTTTCAATAAATGAAATTATTGGCCGTTTCACGTGAAACACACAAGATGGAGTTACATTCCCATTTACAAAATTAAATATAGATATCACAGTCAAAGTACTTCTGACCGCAAGACAACAAAACTCTAAAAATAACTAACGAATATAATAGGCTAAAACCAGTAAATACGTTTGGTAAGTTTAGTGTTTTTTTTTAATTATATAAATAATCAATTTGATAGATAAAACACCCACAAATAAGGTAGGTTAATGTTTTTTCAATAGTACTTTTAATTATTTCAGTCAAATCTACTATTTTCTAAATCCTGCAGTTAAAAATTCTTTTGAGTGATTTTGCCAGTTAAAAGTACTTTTGATCGGTTTACAGTTTCGACTGTAACATAGACATTAATTAATTTATTTTATAGTAGTTTCCACTACTTATCTATACCAATATTATAAAAATGAAGTTTGTTAGTTTGAACGCGCTAATATCAAGAATTACTGGTTTGAATTGAAAAAATATTTTTATGTTAGATAGTTTATTTATTGAGGAAGGCTATAGGCTATATTATAACACGCTACGACTCATAGGAGTGAAGCAGTAACCACAAGGGATAGCTAATATAAATTAAAATCTCGTATAGATTTACTTCTTCATACTGTAACGTTAAACTCGGGTCGAGTAATGACTGCCTACGCGTCTAACTTAGGTATGTGCATTAACTGAATTACCCTAGTGTAGTCCATCATAAATTACAGTACTGACTGAAAGAGCGTTTAATTTTATTAGAAAAGATTTAATGAGAGCCGACATGGCTTAGTGGCTATAACACGTCGATCCCTATCGGTGATCCCGGTTCAAAACTCTAGTACTCTAACTTATCAAGTACTAAATTTGTGTTTATGTTCATTTAGTTCAGTTTAAATTCAAACATCGATACGAAATCTGCATGTGTCGGAAGATATTCTGATACATGTATATCCGCCAATACGCAGTCGAGCAGTGTGGGGGATGAAGCTCTAAACTTTCTCAAAAGGAGACTGTTACTTTACTTTTTATATAAAGAAAGAATTGGGTAGTTCGATTTACATATTTTCGCACAGTGAGGTAGTCTAGTTGTAGCCTACTGACTATAGCTCGTATACGGACTAGACCAGTGCATTACCATAACATAGCTGCATTTTGCACGGTGAGTGAAAGAGCCAGACTCCCCTTCTCTTACGCACTACTTCCTTTCGTTCATCATTCCTTTTTAACTTCGCAACGTATTTGTGGCTCCTTTGCAAATGTCGTAAGGCGCGCCTGCCTGTTTGCTAACTATTTTTATATGAAAAAGTTGCGTTTACTGATTATTCTTAGTACGTTTTTCAATTATTTCTTACTTGTTTTTTTGTATTCTTCGAAATGCCGTCCCGTTCGTACAAATCCGATACAACTTTGTCATCTTATAGTTTACATTCCCGGTAAGGACAAAACATGGATGAGGGAAGGATATATTGAGTTTACAGTATGTGGCGCGCGCTACATGAACGCTAGCGAAGTCGCGAGGAAAAGCTACAAAGTTAATAATAGCATTTTCACAATAAAACCTCAAGAGAGATTTACAACAAACAATTCCTATTACATTACGTAATTGAATATTCCGCCTAACAAAATAGCTGTATTTTTTCAGTTATTTTGTGAGATTTGATCGTCTGTTAAATAAGGGATTTGCGTTGAGAGCAGACAGACAAATCTATTGACTTTATTTTACTATTCTGTATGTTATTTTCTATAGTAAGTAGTAAAGTAACAGCCTGTAAATAACCCACAGCTGGGCAAAGGCCTCCTCTCCTATTAAGGAGAAGCTTTTAAAGCTTAGTCCACCACGCTGCTCCACTGCGGGTTGGCGGATATATGTACATGTGTCAGAATTTCTCCCGGCACATGCAACCTGCATGTGATCCTCACGATGTTTTCCTTCACCTTCTATACATAGATAGAAACTCATGATACCTTAGATACTTTTTAAGGTTAATCCATATATTAATACGTGATACAAAAACTTTGTTCCCCTTTTTACGAAAATTGTGTGAACGGAATATGAAATTTTGCGCATTTATAGTTTATATAGGAGTGCAGAATACTAATATTTTTTTTAAATAATGCAAAAAAGTACATTAAATCAACAAAAAAAAAAATACACACACTACCACGTATTAGACCCACTCATACATATATACTCTTTTGTTAATTGTTAAAGCCTGTGGTCAAATTGAGAATAGATTATCTGTGGTCAATCTTGAAATCCGTTGAAAATTTAATGAACTACGGTCGAATTCGCTAGGCGACTAGGCTAAAATAAAATACAATGTTTTATATAGTAATTGTATGAGTATAATGTAACTTTAAAAATAAATAAATAAAAAACTTCAAAAAAAATTTCGCAACTTCAATCTTAGGATGACATACTAATTCCAGCTATTTTGATTTAAAAAACAAAAATATTGAGCAATTTTTTGTAAAAAAATTGTAGGACCAATCTGATTCTATGCCATTTTGAATAAGAAAGAATTTTTCAAAATCGTTTAGGAAAGGTCGGAATTCTGTACTAACAAACATTTAAAGAAATTTAAGAAAACATAAGCTATGAATTGAAAACCTCATCCTTTTTTTTAAGTAAGTTATTAGTCTTTAGTTAAGCGGTGGAACTTTGCATCAGCGATTTTGTTCTGTTTTACTGCTTCTTACTTTTAAACCGCATTTAAGAAGTTTCGTAAAACTTGAAATGAAGTCTGACTCAAGTTTTCAATGAATTAGAGTCGAAATACATACTCTCGATCGTGTCGTAGCAGCTTACACTATCTTGAAATAAGACGACGTCGCACCGTGAAAACTTACGTCGTGCATCGTTAAAAATTACGACACATCTTTACATTTTGCTACGATAATATGATTTTAATTGATTTCCATAAAAGGATGAGATTCTCAATTCGTTGGAGATTTTTTTCATGCATGCTCACCTTTACCCGAATGGCTTGAACGATTTAGTCATTCTTTTTTTTTGAATGGCTCTAATACAAGCTTTTTTATTGGTCCCTTTTTCAAAAAAATCTTGTTCATTTAAAAAAATGCAACGTCATATCGTGCTTATGTATTTGGCCCGAATTATTTCCTTACTTTCTTGTAAATTTTTAAGTCTATGTAAAACATTGTTTACCACAAAAATTAAAAAAGGATTCAATTGTTTAAAAAACATAAAATGTAGCCTACATTACCGAAGCCGCGTTCTGAACTTACTTCTTATATAAACGATGGATATAAGATAGCTACAGAAGGGTGCTCTGTGTTTGCCTTTCCAAGTACTTCAAAAGATCTGTTGACCTAGAAGCCTAAAACTTGCCGCCTAATTGCGGTATTGTTTCTTAGCTTATCCCGAGTTGCCGCGATTTAAAATGTAATTTAAAAGTGTAATTACTAACCGAATTAGCATTTAAGAAGGAAATTAAACGATTAAATAGAGTTAGGATTAAATTATTGCCTTAATTTCCTTGTAATTAGTTTTTAAATTAATAGAACATAGATGTGTATGGTGTATACCTATTTGTAAAATGTGTAAATTTTTTATTAATAAAAAATAATAACAGAAAACCTTTCATTTTTTTTCTTTTTTCTAAAGACCGAAATACACACACAGGCCCTATAATATACAGACACGAAACTTATGTACATATTTTTAGGGTTCCGTACCTTAAAAGGAAAAACGGAACCCTTATAGAATCACTTTGTTGTCCGTCTGTCTGTCTGTCTGTCTGTCTGTCTGTCTGTCTGTCTGTCTGTCTGTCTGTCGGGATGTCAACCCTTTTTTCTCAGAAATGCATAGACGTATCATGTTGAAATTAATATCATATACTCAAGTCTACGATGACATGCGGCCGTGAAAAACTTAAGGTTCTCAGTCAACGCAATCGAAAGATAATGGAAAATATGTCGTATATTTTGACCATTTTAGCGTTTTCGCAAGGGAATCAAAACCTATAGGGTACTTCCCATTGACCTAGCACAATGAAATTTGGCAAGAAGTAAGATATTATGGTACCAATAAAGGAAAAAATCTGAAAACTGTAAATTTTTGTATGTATGTTTGTCTGTTTGTAATTTTGTCTTTCAACCTTTTTCTCAGAAACGCGTGAAGGTAACAAATTTTTATCAATGTCAAGTACTCAGAGTTGTAATTACTAAGAGCTGTGAAAAAATCAAACTTCTAAGTTAACGCAATCAAAAGATACGGTTACTTATGTCACATATTTTAAGTATTTTAGTGTTTTTAACGTTTTCGCAAGGGAATCAAAACCTATAGGGTACTTTCCATTGACCTAGCATTATGAAATTTGGCCAGGTGCAAGGTCCTTTAGTATACATAAAGGAAAAAATCCGAAAACTGTAAATTGCTGTTCGTGTGTCTGTCAGTCTGTACGTCTGTCTTTCAACCTTTTTCTCAGGAACGCGTAAATATATCAAGTTGTAAATTGATCAAGCGGAAAATATATTAATCTTAGAATTAAAATTTTATGTACTTGTAACAAATTAACATAGAAGTTAATCATGGTCAAAAAAACAATTTTACAAACACTGAGGAGAAATTTGTATCAAAACGAAAACATGAGGGCAGCAAACCTTTATTAACAACACAATGCAATCTATATATCGCAGCTAACAAAACGATAGCGCGATTTAGGGTACAGCCAGCGCCATCACTTGACAATTTCAATGAATTTCCGATTTAGGTATTTTTGATAGTAACTTATGTATTTACCTTCAGAAAATCACTTTTGGTGAAATGGAACTGATGATGAAGACCACAAATGGCGTAGGTGGGTTAGTCTTATATAGATTTCTATAAGTTTGTACGGAACCCTCGGTGCGCGAGTCCTACTCGCACTTGACCAGTTATTTTTGTTTGTATTACTATATTAGATATTACCTTATAAATATGTAAGTAAATTTATATTATTATTAAACATCATAACCCTCTTTTATGTTTTACCGTAATCGAAGGATAGTTGTGACTAAAAACACACGTGAGTTTATCCCATCTGAAGAAGAAAACGTTTTCTTTTTTAATAATATATAAATATAACAAATTGGCCATAAAATAAAAATAATGTTAATTAGAGGTTCGAGTGGACATTGAAATAAATTAGCTTAATTATACGAAGATTTGCTTTGGCCATACATTAGAATTAGTCAACGTTAGAGTTTGTGTATACATATGTATGTGGGTTTTTTTAAGTGTGATATACATATGTATTCACTTATATGTAATAGGCATTCATTACCTTTTCTGAGAAGTCGTTTTCCCTGAACACCGGATTTTAAAATAGGATTAAAATTTTAATCAAGAGATTCGCGAAGTTTCATCTTATTTATCTGCTTCTCAAGAAGGGATTTATGTTGGATTTCGGATAAATGGTTTAAGTTAATTTATGATTTTATATCTCGACTTAAGAATTTATTTTGCGTTAAATTTGATGAGTATTTCCTTTTAATTAATCTATTTAAATAATATTGTTTTGTTAAAGTCTGTCTGTTTGTAAAACTGTTTTGAATTTATTTATCTTTGTCTATTATTTACTGGCTTTTGTTCGCGATTATACTCGCGTTAATGTAGATTTTTAATCTCTGACCGAAAAAGTAGGGAGTTAAGCTTATCGTGTGGTTTTGCGTGTCTGTTTGTGGCACCCTAGCTCCCCAATGAATATACCAAATTTATTGCGGCTTTTTTATTAGAAAGCGAGAGAAGCTACTTAACCATAATTTATTTGTGTGTTTAATCAATTTGAAAGTGTAGTTGAACTGTGAATAATATTTAAAATAACATACAGATATCATTAACATGTTCATTTATAATTAAAACATTGGTTTTCATGTGTTAGATAAAGTTTATTCAAACAGTTTTAATTACCGTTTATTCTGTTATCTCTATATACACTTATTTAAAAGCTAATCTCAGAAATTACATAGTATTTTTAAAAAATATTATAACTAATATGTGCTATATATTTCTGAATAGGCTATTAATGTTTAATTATTGACGACAGGTTGGCGCAGTGTTGATTGCAACTGAATGAAGCACTTAACAGTCGCGGGTTCGAACCCCGCTCACGTTAAACATCTGCTTTGGCCATGTGTATGTTTGCCGTGATATATGTAGGTGTTTGTGTTTGTGTTGTGTGTGTTTCCAGTTTCCCAAAACAGGGCAACGGGGACCGTTAAGTGTAAAGCGCTTATTATTCATAATATAGTATGTAAAATATAATAATTCTATGAGATGTACATATAGCTGATTATGTCAACATTGCCGGTAGGAACTTGTAAGATAATACAAAAATCCGCCTGTAACTGGTTAAATCCGGACCACTTCTGCTACGCTTAACTTTTCGTGTGCAGTAAAAGTATTACATTTTAACACATTTCAGTGGCTGTTTTAGTATAACGTAAGTTAGCTTAGGGAAGGAAGGGAGGTGTTTTTTTTTTTATTTTCGATCTTTTAATACGAGCTAACATTACGTAAGATTTAAAAATAGAAAATATTGAAAATATTTTTTTTATTTCTAAAAATAATAGAAAACGCATTACTGCTCTTTGTTGTGATTGTGAATCCTCTATTTGTCTGTACGTTAGCTATTAGTACGTCTTACCGCCGTATGTGCGGAGCTTATGCTTTGAGTGAGGGTAGACATTCGTAGGATGAGGCTTAATGGGGCACTTAAGGCTTCTGAGACATACGTGATGTACGAATTAAAGACATTGCATACTTCTCCGGGCTTCTCTGCATATGCGAATAAAATAAGCGTAATGGTGATATGGAAACGTGAACATTTCATGTTCTTGTGACAGTGAAATTATTATTTTTTCATTTTTTCACAGGAAAACTTTGTGAATTTTTATTACTTTATTTTGATGGTCAAAGGACAAATCATTGATGTAGGTATCAAAAATTTCACATTCTTACAGATGGATGCTGATAAGCAATAATGTATCAACCCACTCAAAGACCAATTCGGAGATATTAATGTATTCCGATACTGCATCACCTATTACTAGTAATGTTAATTACTAAATATAATTTCAAGGCATGTAAATTAAATAAGTATGAAAAAGGTTTTTAATTTATTGTTTCAAATTTGAAGTGCGTTCCATATTTTGCAATTTATACAATAATCTCATATATTTTAAAAACTCATTAGTAGATAACATATTACATATATCAATCTACTTTTAATTAATTATACCATTTATCAAAATATAAAAGCAAAGTTGGTGATATACGTTTTCAAACAAATTGATTAAAAATAGCTTTGACATCTTTAGACGCCATTTTCTCAAAATGAAGTCCTTGTGGCTTGACACAGTATTGCTTATCAGCGTCCAGATAATCTGTGTTGTTAAAATGTGGCGTTATAAAAAAACGATAGTTTTCTCATACTTACATTAGTTTAATAACTTTCCATTGTATATTCCCCAACCCAAGTGACAATGGCGAAATAACGTTTATTGAATTGGAACAACTAAAAGTCATTTACCAAAGAATTGAATAGTTTATAACATTTTAGTATGCAACAACGTATTTCCGTCCATACTATATGTTCTCTTGAAGACTTTTATTAGATCGTTTATTTTTATTTCGTGTTAAACTTGGAAAAATAACATTAAGCTTTAAATATCAAATCAAAAATTGCGCCATAGCGGGGGTCGAAATTGCACCTTTCTGCATTCCGTGCGCAAAATTTTAAACAGACCATATCGAAATCTAAAAAATTAACAATTTTCATAAATCAAAACGAAATTTCACGTAAAACTAACAAACCGATGTTCTGATTACAGATTAATAGATAAAATATACCGATATATATTTCAAATATGTTGTTTTAGCATGCAAGCTTTCGAGTTCAATTTTCGCTATAATACCGTTTGAAAACGTGTCCAACAAACAGAACGGCGTGTATACTGTATATGAAATTGTAACTCAACCGGACATCACATTCCGTATTGAATATTCAGTAATATGTAACTGTAGTTATGTATATGTAAATCAATATTTGTCAGACTGTTTCTTGTTCCTTTCAGCATGTTCGAATCTCGTGAGATTAACTAACATTTGCTGTTGTTGTAACTCTATAATCTTCCAGAATCGTACGGTAAGTGAGAGAGCCGGAAGCCTAATCCTATCCCCGAATTTATTTCTTACGTCCTATATCCTTCTTGGCTTCTCTCATGCTGCATATATATATTTGTATAGGTTTTTTTTATTCATTATATACCTATATATAAATAAAAACAAATATCAAATCTATACGAATATTATATGTACCTAGCGGCTAGCACTGGCTTCGTCAGGGTTATATATAGGCTAACCCTTTTTCCGCCCATTCCGAGGCAAAATTTAAAAAACGGACCCATTTGCATCTGCGTTTATTTTTAATCAGAAGTAATCATAAATTATATTATAAATTTCTTGTTTTATACTTTGAAAAAGACGCACTTTGATACAACAATTCATTCTTTATATTATAAATTTCCAAAAATCCATTCTTAGTGGATGCTTCTAACACAAAAAGGTATCAACTGCCAAAATTTCAAGGTCGTAGCTTCGGTGGTTTAGCCTTTTCATCCATAATGACTCAGTCAGTCAGGACAAGTAATTATATACCTATGTATAGATTAACTTTTGTTTCTATATTCGAATGCACGAATTTCAGAATCTAGCAAGCCGTTTTGAAAAATGAGATTCAATTACAATACACTTATTGTAATAGATTTTATAATAAATAAGAATACAATTAGTTAATTACGTAATATAATCATTCAAAAGATACATCGATAACCAGCCTGTACAAAATTGGAAAGATTAAAAGTTACTGTTTGCGTAATATGAATATTGTACGTTGCTTTTTTATTAAGACATGAAGGTTTTTCAAATAATAAAAGTTTCCGTCTGCCTCTTTGAATATGGAAACCTTTTTTTCCATTTTCCAATAATCTCCTAGTCTTTATTTCCAGGGATTAAAACATATTTATTATATTGAAAATCGTTTGATAAGGGGCTTGGTTTTAATATTCCATACTATTCGAGATTCAATTTTGAAATAGTTTCTAAAAATTTCTTAATAATTTGTTAACAACAAAAGGAACGTATGCAGTGCTTGGTGAAGTCACTTATGGACATGTCATTTTTTGAATAGCGGGCAAATGTGCAAACGGTTCATTTAATGGAAACTAATCTGTCGCCCATAGACAGAATAGCTGGACGCTGATAAGCAATACCATGTCAAGCCACACGGATTTCATTTTGAGAAAATTGCGTCTAAAGATGTCTGATAAAAATATTTTAAACGGATTTAAATCGCGTATATTTATCATCCCAACGTTTCGAGCACTTTGCAGCGTTCGTGGTCAAGGGTAGACTAAGGTTACTTTTGTCTATTTGAGGTTTTAGAAAATATTATTTACAACTACCGCCAACGGTTTCTTAGTTGGTATCTTGAATAACGTTCCGGTTGCACGCTGAAGGCACAGGTCTGTTGGACTTGGGATTGTAAATTTGTAATAAGGGGATCCCAGGTATTCGAAAGTCTCCAATCATCTTCTCTATTGAAGTTCGGATGTTTTGAATTTAATTATATTATTGCCCAAGAGCTGGCTGCTACCTTGGTTTGACCATCGACTTGGACATTCAACGGGGTCGTGCTGCCAGTATTTTGGGAACTTTACCCAGATGCAGTGGCTTAGATGAGGTCTACAATCTTTTGTAATAAGTTATCCTTTTTTATTTATTTTTTGTATTAATGGACTTTAGTTTATTAAAATGTTGCACATTTATTTTATTTACATTTATTTCTTTTTTTAATAATTTAAAAATAAAATATTTTATTATGGTAATAAAATGTATGTATTAACAAAACTTTAAAAGAAGACCTTATTGAGTTTCTGTCGTTTTCTTTCTATAGAATTTACATTCCGAACCGGTGGTAGATTTTCATAAATTAAAAAAAAAAATGACAATTCAAAAGTGTTTGTAAAAGTCTACTTGAATAAAGTATATTTGGTTTTTGTACAGGATTATATATTTATTACAAAAAATCTACTAGGCTTTACCTTTTTTAAATGTTTTGGCTTGTCTATAAACAAAAAAGTTACCATTCGAGCTATGTTTGATGTTGTATTCCCCTCAATGACTATCGAAAAGCAAATAACATAATGGAAAAGATTAAAGTTTTTTTTTATAGATTTCACGTATTTCAGACATGTACGCTATAAATTGTTTTGTTACGTGAATTTTAACAACGGCTTCTGGTTTGAACATAAAAAAAAATTGATGGATTGTTTTGTGCTGAAGAGCGACCTATATAAAAAATAATGGTTGTAAATATTTTTTTACGTTTCAACTCCCGTCCCGTATTTCGTTGCTTGTGCAAATAAAAAATCGTATAGGTATGTATTAACCTTTACATTGAGCTTCGAACTGTATATTTGTTTTCGTAGATATTAAATATTAAGATCTAGGTTCCTTGTTGTAGTCTTTATTTTGACTTACGCTTTTTCTCTGCTCCAAATGTGATGGTTTACTGATGTTTTTGGATTTCCGCAATCTTTGATATCAAGCCTGAAGTCCTTAAAAGTAGGAGCTTTGTCCGCGACTTCCCTCGGGCCAAGGTTAATTTTTCCATACAAAGTTTGAAACTACTTTTAAATATTGAATTTTCAAAAATCCTTTCTGGAAATCAGTTGGCGACAGCTGGGCGCTACCATACAGGTGAAAACATAAAACTATATTTCTAATATCTACGTTATAATTAATGGAGGCACTATGTTTCTGGGTCCACAAATACACATTTAAGCTAAACGTAAACTCGACCACACGACGACTAATAATAGCGACCTCTTCAAATAATGGTCACGGGTGAAATAGTAACGGGGCCATTTGGCCATCAAGATAACTAAGAAAATGTAATAAAATAGATTTAGTGTTCACTATGAATAATATTTTAAATAAAACTAAGTAATATTTAAGTATATTTTATAAGAAAGTTTTTATTTTTTAATACTTTGTTATTTTTTGGGTTAACTTTTTAAGTCGTTAATTAATTTTTTTTAAATTAATGTAATAGTTTACGATTATAATACATTTTTATACCTACACATGTATAGGTAAATCTATAGAATATTAATGTAATGAATCTAGGAATTTTTTTTCTTATTGACTAATTCAACCCATTAATTTTTACAAATTATATTATGGAATACATCTGACCTTACTATGTATTTGGTAAAAACAATAGAAATATTTAAAAGACATAGCTTTAGTGTGATTCTCGATAAGAGAATAATAGTTTTCGTTACTACTGCTACCAATCCAACAATACCAATACAAATGGGATCAATTATTAGCTCGCATATTGCCTGCATTCCCCACGCATTACTAATTTACGAGAGACATTCCATTCTTAGACATTTGTAGTACATCAATTTACATGTACATGACAATCAGTGTGACGAAGTAAGTTATGTAAGGGGTGGTGCAGCTTCCGTAGCTTAGAACTAGAATAAAGCGAGTAAGTTAACAAGTAATGGAGACTTTATCCTATGATAATATAAAAGTGACAATTTTATAAAAAAAAAAAAACGTTCGATAATCCATTCTTTGCGTGCAATTCGACGAGCCCAAGCACGATATTTCTGCTATAAGTTGATGGATAAATTTTGAATCCTGATAACCGCAGATAACAGCATCAGGTCAAGGTAATGCAACTATGTAATTTTAATATCATTCACAAAATGGTAAATTTAGAGTCGATTAGGTCAGTAAAAGTTGTTAAGATCCTTTCAACAGCTAGACAAGAACTGATAACACTCAAACATTTGAACAGATCCATGAATAAAAGCTAAGTACAATTTTAATGACATCAAATTTCAAACCAAAAAGGCATTAAAATTATCACAACACATGTCAAACTTATAACACCAATAATTTTGGGTCGAGGGTCAAAATGCAACTGCAGGTACATTTCTGAAAGAGTATTAAATTTATTATTCAAAACAATTTAGTTTTTATAATATATAAGAATAAAGTTCTATAAACTTGCGTGTATTAATTTGCTCCAGTATATGCGTGTTTGTGCATATTAACAATATTTAAATAGGATAGCGAGCGAGCACTTCAAATATGAATAGTGTTTTTGTTTTATAAACTTTTGAAGTTAACCAAATATGTTTCCAACTACGTTCGTAGCTTAGACTCATCAGAATATACCTTTATTTTAGAATATTATGCATATTTGTAATATAATATATGCGAGAGTAACTCTGTCCGTTTGTCTGATTGTTACGCCCAAAACGCTTAACAAATTTCGATGAATTTTTGGTTATTTCTATACCGAAAATTCATGATCTATATCTGACCATAAAAAGGGACAGAGGTTTTTGGCTATGAATGCATTAGAGAATGAAAATTTCTTCGCAGACTGAATCTCAGGTACTAAGTTAATATAAAAGGATTTGTTGATACTTTAATTTATTGTACTTAATTGTCTTTTAGGCGTTGTAAGGATTTAATTATTTATATAAATGACAAATTTTTGTTTTATTATATAATTTTAAGTACACGCAGTAAAAATATCGTTTAAAATGATATATTATTGATTTAATTAAAATGATGTATCTATGATAAGTTATGCACATTTTATGCCTTCCTTTAAAGCTGTTTGTTTTAAACTTTCTTTAAATATCTGTGTGTGTTTGTAATTGTTAGTGTATATATATGTGTGTGTGTGTGTGTGTAATACAAAGTGCTGCTGTTATTCTTAATTGTAAAAAGGGCAGATCATACATGACTAATACATATATAATATTAGTAATAAAATAAGAACAAATTAAACATTTTAATAACAGTGTATCATGTAGTTTACATAGTTTACAATTTATTTCAATAAATATAAATCTAAAATGTTATTCAGGATTGAACGCTAGAAACGTTTCCGTTACACTAATACCTATAACAGATTCGACTATGAGAATGTCAGGGATATTTCACGGAATATTTTAAGCCAGGCATCGCTCGTATTGACATTTCACTTGACTCGAAAACTTGCTCCATTTTGTCCCCACTTCACGCTTAGTTGCGTACAAATGGTTTTGATTTTATCGACTTTTAAATTTTCCGTTGTTTAATCTACAATAAATAAAAAATATTACTCGTTTATACTAAAATTGTACTTAAATATAAACGAAATATAAAAAGGTAGCTAATCTAATAAGCCTTTTAATAAATCCATACGTATATTAATTACGCATTTTAATATATATGAACATTAAATTCATGTATAATTGTTTATTTTTTATTTGTTTATTTTGAAAGACACGTGGGCGCAGTGGTCACTGCAACTGACTGAAGCGCTAACGGGTTCGATCCCCGCTCACGGCAAACGTCTGTATTGGCCATACGAATGTTTGTCGTGGTCTGGGTGTTTGTGTTAGTAGTCTGCGTTTCCGGACTTCCGACAGAAGACCATGAGTGTGATGCGTTTATTTATTTATTTATTTATTTTGCTAGCTTGACGTGTGGATCTGTGTGTTTGTCCGTGGCTTCGTTTCTTACGAATGCACCGATTTTGATGCGTTTTTTTTTGTTCGAAGTCCAATGTAATTGGGATGAATCTTAACTAAAATTTATGAAACAGTATTTCAGACATTTGAAAGGATCATCTGTTAGTGGTCTAATCGCCTCAAAGCATATAAAATAGCTTAAACATCGGCCTGGTGCTGTAGCATCATCTGGAATCATCAGGAGCATCACGTTGGGGCTCGAGGAAAAGATCTCAATATTTAGTTAATCCGTTATTTTTTTTAAGTTTTATATGATTAATTCCTATTTATAATCAACGCGTTCGCACGTACTCAAATAACTCTTAATTTAGCTTTAAATATTAGTACCTGTAGATGATGCTCCCATTATTAAGTTTGTGATATAATATATTCAGTCAAAATTTCGCATCAAGATTATGCATTTATATCACTTATTCCCTTTGTACTAAACTTGTTGCTGAAAATGCTCCCCAACTTTAAAACTCCATAGAAAGCGTCTATAGAATGTGTTCGGTGAAAGTTATCAAAAGCAATTTATCGGTTTAAACTTATTCCAACTAGGTACTTCTATTAAGTATAAAGAAAATATTTATAGTATAGAGTAAGGCTGACTTGGAAATTATCAGGCTGTTTAAAGCGAGCTAGAGCTAGTATATAAATACAATTTTGAGGAAATAAAAAATAATTTTGGACAAGAAAAGATGCAGACATTTTTTTAATATTTTATTTTCTATGAAGCCTTCTTTATATATAAAACCAAAGTTTGCTGTCTGCCGCTTGTACTCTTAAATTTTTTTAGCTACGTAATAGATTTTGATAAGTGTTATAAGTATAATACATGCATTTTATAGTTGAGAAAAGCCGAGAATTTTAAAGATTCGTATTGAAATGTCGTAAAAAACTACAATGTTTACTAATATCAAAAAACCCGACTGCGTAACCATACCATCTGCAGTCTGTCTATAAGCAAGAATCGGTACTAGCCAACTTTAAATCGTTATACATTCTAAACGGTAACTCTGATTGAGAAATTACAAAAGAAACCTAAAAATGATTTTTAAATTGCTTATTATACGACGCCCCTCTTAACAAAGTCGATTTTTTTTTCACATTATAGCGTCAAAAACTATCCTTTATTATTTTTCTTTGTTTTTTTACAAAATATTATACTTTCTTTGATATTTGCGCCGTTAAGATGAATCAAACGATTTATCAAATCGGCCCACGCGTTTGGTCTAGATAAACAAAATACCCTCCCCTGCGTGGCGCAGTCGGGTAAAAAATCCCAGCACATTATATATCTATGTTTTATGTGTAACCTTCATCGCCAAAACAATCCAACACAGACGAAGTCGTGGGCACCAGTTAGTATTCTTTAAAACATTGTAAGTGCAGTTCTGAGAATTGAAAAAGTTTTCTCGATTATCGTAAAACACCTAAATCACATATCGCATCCGAGATCTGAACAAAGGAAGTTATAAGCACAGCAGTTCGTACATTATATTGTGTTTAATCGAAGCCCATTTTGTATCTTTATTAGACTTGAGTCGAAAACTTAGTCCATTTTCTGCGTACTTTATATCTTACGTTTAAGCCGTTTGATTTTATCGGTCTTTTAAATGTAAAACAAATGAAAACACGAAATTGTAAATGTTATAATGGTGATAAGCTAAATAATTTTAATCAAATTGAAAAAGCCTTGTATTTACGATGATATTAAATTTCTAATTATTACAATACGAGAATATATTAAAATTTGCGTCAAATAAAATATTATTTACTATACTATATAATATACTATGTGTCTTTTACGTCTATTCTCTCAAATATATGGCAATGCTCTAAATCTCCATCTAAAAATATTTTCAACTAACTGGCGGTCGCGAATTATTGCTGTGTATCATAGTGTGACATATAGCCTAAAATCTTCTTTAATCAACGCTGAAAGATTTTTTCAAATCGAATCAGTGGTTTCAGACATTCATAATATTATACAATTCATAAGATTTGTCAAGTTTATTTGTAGAAGGTCTACATAAAAACTTACAAATATATTTGACTTCTTTATAATATTATATACTAATATATATAATTCGTAGCATCAATATACCAACACGATAATTAATCCGTCCAAAATAAAGGAAAGGACAGGTACAATTTAATATTTAGGAATACCTACATTATCATATTATATTCTGGCTGTTATAAATTATACTATAAACAAAATCAAAGGGACTTATTTTATTATGGTCCCATATGAACAGGTGAATTAAATTTCGAGAGACCCTCGAGTAATAGAATATTCATAAGCGACAAACTTTAGACTTTAGTTCTGACGTAGCTTATTCAAACTATCAAGCTGTGTCACTTTAAATAGTTAACCCACAGTTGCGGATGTTATGCACGGATACCTAGCGCACATCAAGAAACAAGAATGATGTAATAAAATCGTGTCTATGCACGTGGGTGTGTACGATGCCGTATATTGTACTTTTACAATGTATGTAACAAACCTCATAACTTTAGCTTCAAGATCTGACATACTTTATTCAAACTATTAAGCTGTGTCACTTTAAATAGTTAACCCACAATTTCGTATGGTTTTCTGTTCAAGATTATATAGATGATAAAGATTGGTATAAGCTGGATTCACACAGGGTATTTAGTACATTTGCAAATCATAAATGTATGTACCTATCGTAAAACTTTTAAAAAGAGTAACTATCGAGTTTCTTGCCGGTTCTTCTCGGTAGAATCTACATTCCAAACCGGTGGTAACTTAAGTAATTAATTAGTCTTTTGTTTTCTTTTGTTTCTGTATTGACGATTCAAAAGTGCTTGTAAAATCCTACTTGAATAAAGCATATTTTGATTTGATTTGATTAAATTTGGTTATGCACGGATACCACATCAAGAAAGAAGAATGATGCACTAAAATCTTGTCTGTGCACGTGGGAACACCCACGTTGCCGTATATTGTACTTTTACAATGTATAGAACAAACCTCATAACTGTAGCTTCAAGATCTGACATCCTTTGTTCGAACTATCAAGTGTGTCACATGAAATAGTTAACCCACAGTTGCACATGGTAATGCATAAACACCTAACGCAGATCAAGAAACAAGGATGATGTAATAAAATCGCGTGTGTGCACTTGGGTGTGTACGTTGGCATATATATATATATTTTTTTTTTTAATGTATAGAACATAACTCATAACTTTAACTTCAAGATCCGGCATATCTTATTCAAGCGATCAAGTGGGTGACTCGAAATGGTTAACCCACAGCTGCACTTGGCTACGCACGGGCACCTAACACAAGAAACAAGCATGACGTAATAAAGTATGTGTTGAGGCAATTGGGTGCTTTGGTGTATGATGTATTATACACGTAAATGATTGAATAATCTTTATTTAATATATAATTTAATATGCTAAGTGGAAAGTCACTTATAGTTATTATGCAGTAGATCTCGTTATTTTAAGTACTGATTATTGATGATATATTTTAATATATACTAGATGCCTGTGTACACGTGGGACCAACTCCAATTGAACTGTAATTATTAAATCGAACTCATTACAACAATTCCATTAATCATCATTTTGCCATCAATAAACGATCTACTCGATATAATTGGTACTATATATTATAATAAAACCTCGATACATAAATTAACGACAAAATTACGAATTTACACATAAACAAAATCATCCAAATTGTGCAGCTCCTCCATTTTGAAAGTCAATCAAAGAGTCGCTGTTATAGAAAGGTTTCAACGTAAAATGGCTGAGTATAAGCTATGGCACGACGTTGTAATAATAAAACTGGTTGTGTTGTTTCTACACACTCGCAGCTTTGTAGAATTTTACATGAGACCTTTTAGTTGGATTTTGTAACAAATTGTATGCTATGTGAAATGATTACTTTATGTTTATAGTTTTAGTACGATGGCGCTTAGACGCCATTATTTTGCATCTGTATGTGAAATCTTATTCGATCAACCAATTGAGAGAATAAATTGATTTGTATACTCTTATGTGAGAACACATCTCGTCACATTTTTGTTTTTAATTATTTGAAAATATTAAAATAAAAACAATTATCAGAGTGAACAGTAAAGTTTCCTAAAACTAGAGGTGAAGATTTAAAAAATAGTCAAAAAATGTGACGAGGTGTGCAAATAGGTGCGCATGTATAAAGTAATTAAAGCTGAAAACTTTTTTGTCACAAAATTACAACTCTCGATAGTATTGCCTTTCTCTCTGCATATCCGCAATTCTCACGTGAAAACCACAAAATAGATTTTGATGTAACGTAGCGTCATCATATAAAAGTGGGTCATATATTACGCGTTTTATCCCGGAAAATTAAACCTGGGAATTCTAGGGAAAATAAAAAATTATACGTTGCTAAATCCAATTACAACATGAAGTTGCGATTATATTATTAATAGATCTATTCAACAAACAGTTATTTCATATTACAAATATTTAATAAATTTCAGCGTTATATTTAGAACATGTAATAACTTCTTATGTTTTTGTATCAAAGCAATTCTTTATTAAAGCTTTATCTTCTAACGTACGATAAATTACGCTTTATGTTATATTACACATAAAACGCTTAATAGGAAGCGCTATACTTTTGTTCTCCCTAACTGCTCATCTCGTTAAATGGGAAAGAAACTTACATTATATAAGATGTATTGCTTATCTTTAATATATTTATAATAAAAGTTGAGTAAATTATTTGAACACATGATTATGATAAAAACATTACGGCGGCGTGTAAAGGAAAGACACTTTTTACGACTCAAAATGCAGATTGTTTTGTTATATAATAATAGCTGGCAAACAGGCGGGACATCTGATGTCAAGTGATCAACTGGATGCTGATAAGCAATAATGTGTCAACCCACAAAAAGTGAAATTCGGAGATATTGGTGTATTTTGATACTGCATCACCCATTTAACATTATTCAATAAAAATAAAGTATTATAAACTAAATAAGTACGGAATAAAGTTTCTTAATTAATTGTTTCGAATTGCCAGGCCATTCCTTATTTCGTAATTTATACAATAATCTTATATATTTAAAAACTTTTTATTATATAATATATTCGATATATCCACCTGCTTTTAATTTATTATACCTTATATCAAAAAAGAAAAGTAAATATGGATAAATACTTATTCAAAGAAACTCATTACGAATAGGTTTGTCATCTTTAGACGCCATTTTCTCAAAATGAACTCCGTGTGGCTTGACACATTATTGCTTATCAGCGTCCAACTGTCGTTTATGGATATTTGCAGCACCACAGGACCATTAAAGCTCAAAAAAGGATTAAGGAATGAAAGGCAATAGGAAGTAATTGAATAAATAGTTATGTGTTAGGAGGTAACATAAGCTGAAGAATATCCTCTCACGAGCCAAGTGTTTTTAGTAAAATTGTCACTAACAAATGCTACATTCTAAAAGTAATTTTCTGGTTTCTGTATTAAAACATCTTTTTTTAATAAGGACCTTAAGGCTACGGACCAAAACTTAATCAAGCATACATGTTCGCGCTTTGGATCGTATGACACAGAAGGGTTACAGTAAATATATGAATAAAATATAAATGAAATACTACGGGATACAGTGAAATTTTTCATTCAAAGTCAAACAAATATTCATGATGCCATATGATATAATTTGGCGGTATTAGCGAGAATTACATTTTGGTAAGTTTTACTCTAAAGAGCGACATAAAAAAACTCTATAGCCTGGTAAAACCTATCTAGTATTACTAAAGCTGTGAATGTCAAAAATAAGGTACAGACAATAAATTCTTTTAGATTTAAAGCAATGAGAATTTACTTATGTAAATCTTTATGAAAGTCTGAGAGCAAAACTTATAAGTATAATTAGAGAGTCTATAAAAATATAAATAAAATAAAATTGATGTTATGAAAATGATATAGTAAAGAATTCAAAGGACTATTGTTGTACTTGTATTTTTTATCTCAATAAAAACTAAGAAACAATGATAGGAAGCAGAAATGGCGACAATTATGCCTTTAAAGATGAGTTTCTTTCTCTTTAAGATGTAATATCAACTGCTAATGAAGTTCTTACTTTGTTTCAGGTATTTTAGCGTTATTTAATCGCATTTCTTGGGGAGATATCTTACGAATAAAAGAGTAAGTAACTTGGATTTATGACGCATTTAATGGATCGTTTTATGCTTAAACTTTGTTATGTTTTCTGACAGAACGAGCAAAAAAAAATTAGGTAATTTTATAGTAAATGTATTTAATTTTCCCAATTGTAATAGTTTAAAAATTGTTGTTTAAATTTAAAAAAAAATTTCGTCTTTAAAAGATATTGTATATCTTAAACGCCTTTCGATTCAGAATTAAGTACCAAATAATAACCGTTATAAGTATTTGTTTATACTCAATTATTTTATGTCTACTCACTACTTAAATAATCACTATATATTATGACTATACATTATTTACGGTAATATAATTAACGTTAAAATGTGTATTCATATCTAACTTTGACAAGATCGTCATTTGTCTTATTTTTTAAGACACTCCTGCCTATCATGTTCAGTCCCTAGCTGGTTGATCGGTAACGGAGACCAAAGTTGACAATTTTGGGTGCCAATCATGATCTTATAACATTCATATAATTACATAATATCATTGCTTAATCCAATAAGGCAATTTATCAATGTTGACTGACATGAATACTCGTAAGTTCTTACCCAATATTGTACGCTTCATTACGCGAAGCGTTTGATATGGTGATCTACTTTAAATTTATCAAACATTTATAGAATTCTTACATCATAACAGTTAATATTATAAAGAGGTAGAATTTGTTTCTAAGTTTTTATGTAGAAGGTAATCTCAAAAATTACTTAACCCGATTTGAAAAATTATTTTTGCGTTGGGTAGTCCTATTACTGGGGAATTATAGGATATATGACATCACGATATGGCTTATAGGATCGATAACCATAAACGCGAGTACATCGCGCGGGGCAATTATTCTTTAAAAGATGATGTACATTTTGGGCTTAAAGGATTTTACTTTAATATTTTATACTGCAATGCTAATGTATGAAATAAATGCAATATTTATAAAGTGAATGTCACAAACGGAGTGTTCAAAATATAATATAATAAAGCGCTTAATTATAAAATTAAACTTAAATATTATATTGAAATTCGGGTCAAACGTTTAATCACAGAGATACATAGTTAACTTGATCATGTTCATAAAATATTACAGTATAATTAAATATCGATGCCATAATTTTATTTTGACTGATCTGATATTGCTTTTTAGCAATCTACATTAACATCATAACGCGTATTTGGATATTTTAGTAAAACAATTTGAACAATCGTTGGCACACTGCGATAAGTTGCATTTCTAAGAAGCGCAAATATTCGCTTGGAAGATATGTGACAAATGTTAGAGTAAAGCGAGAATTACACTTGTAAGTTTTGGTAATTCCATCAAAATTAAAAAGGAAAAAAGGCACTGTCTTTTTTAAATTATTACACGATTAATTAGAAAAATTGTCAAAGAAGGCTATGCGACAATTTTGTAAAATAGTATATTTTATTTAATTAGCGTATTAAATAGCGTATTCATTTTTGTCGCATATTAAAACAATATGATTATACATATCACAAAAATTTAGACGTGTAGAATTAATTTTCAAATAATTAATAATTCTGTGTAGTTCCGTACACGCACAACTCAAGATCATTGTTTGTGCTGTAAATATTATTAATTTTGCAAATGCCTAAACAAACATGCACAGAATATGGTAAGTGAGCTTTTAAAATGTTCTGCGTGCCCTGTCTAAAAGCTCAGTGTACGCTACTTAACAAGACAGATTAGCGGGTAGCAGGGAGTACTTCTATACACACATTATATTTAACTTTAATGTAACATATGCATATGAATAAGGTTAAAATATTCGTAATTTCATACAGTTTATTCTCTGTAGAATCCACGTTCCGAATTGTAGATAACTTCACACGGAACCGACGTGCCTGTCTTGTTATATGACGATTCAAACACGTTTGTAAGGAACAATTTGAATAAATATATTTTGATTTTCGAAGTAAAATTTAATGTCTTTATTTTATACTAGCGGTCCCCCGTGGTTTCACTCCTGCTTTACATAGGACTTTTATACAAACTTCTCCCCCTGTTTTACCCATGAGAGGTCGAATTTTGCAAAATTCCGTCTTAGTAAGCATTAAAAAATTGAAAGTAATTATTCTATATATATATGAAAACGAAATGTCATTCACTCACTCATCACGTTATCTTAGAAACTACAACTTTTAACAGTTTTAAATTTGCATAGAGGTTCTTTTTAGGACGTAGGTGCTTAATAAGACGGGATTTCCAAAGGTAAAACGGGGGTTGGTAGTTTGTATGAAAGTTCTATGTTAAGGGCGTGAAAGCGCGAGTGGTCGTTACTAAATTAGAAGTCTGCGAAATTTCATACTCCCTGTCTGCGCAATTTTCATAAAAAGGAGTACAAAGTTTTTACATCACGTATTAATATAAAGATAATCTTAATACAGTTGCTCGAGCAAATGTTCATATTATTAATGTATCACTGAACGAATAATTGCTTCAGTGATTCGAAGTATATATCTAAGACTTAATAATTTACAGAACTATAAAGGAACAGCGAGGAATAGTAAATTGCTTATTTAAATATATTACATAGAATTTTCATTGTAATTAGTGTCATTTGCATTTATATGGCGTAGTATTTATTTCTAATAAGTGTAAAGGAGAATAACATAAAAATTAGTGGATTGAACTGTGTTTTAGTTTGGATACTTATGCGCTACACAGATAAAGACACTTTTTGTTCTCTTTCAGATATAAGATTCATTATTTTAGGTCAATATTTTTAATAAGATTAGTACTTTCAGAGTTTACCCCCCTTACACACTTACAATTTTTTTTCTCTTTATAATATAAGTAATATGATATAAACCAGTCCCCGCTCAGACGTAGCCTCTATATGTGTCCAGTAGCTTCTGCTTGACACAAACGTTTTGTCAATTGAGACGCGTTAATTTGTAGCCCTACAGACTGCTGTTTAAGGTTGGTTAGTTCTATGCTTCTAAATAGAACAAGGTACATAAAGGTTCAGTTCAGTTGGGTCGTCAATAGTGTCAAGCATTTGTAAGGGTCGAATTTTGTATCAAGTTTTGGTCCTTCGAGACAAGATGTATTTTGCTCGATGTATATAAAGTATGTTTTATATACGTTAATATTTATACAATAAAATAAATATTAAATCTGAAACGTATTTGAGTTTCATAACAAGATCGTTTAAGTTATATAACTAAGTACTGCAAGTATAAATTCAGGAAATGTAACATGGTTAAGTTGAAGATAACTTGACATTAAGCTTGCAACCAAACGTAATGCTCCGATGACAAATGTAGGTATAGCTTACGTTGTCACTACAATATTACTAGATACTAAGATATATTAGTTGATATGAAGCACCCTTACAACATTTATTCGTCTTTTATATAAAATTTAAGTAACTTTAACATTAACTTTACATTTAATAGAAAAGAAAAAGAAACATTAAAAATAAAAAGATAAAATTAAAAATAACGATATTAAGACTAAAGCTATCGATGTTATAATGAGGCAAGGTAATACTGGCGGCGTTAAAATTGTATAAGTTTGTAAAGTAGTATGGATGTTTGTTACGCAAAAATAATGATGACTAATTTTACTGAAACTTTACAGTACTATAATTTACTAGCAGCTGCCCGCTTTCAAGTTTTAGTGGTCTAAATTTGGTCTAAAATTTTCGCATTATTGCCTTTCTAGTGAAACAACAACGGTTTACATAGGCAAAAACAACTTTAGTATTTCTCATAACATGACAATAATACTTACATAGTATAAAACAAGTCCATTTCCACCGTTTGTACGTTTGCATCTTTTAAGCTACGTAATGTAATACGTTTTAATCACGGCATCGCTAAGATGCATCTCACTATATAACTCCTGCGTACTTCATCGCTTAGTAAGACCTTAACATCTTTCAAGACGGGTGAAATAGATGCGCATTGCGTCTTCTTCTTCTCCCCGGTTGAGCTGTAATAATTCAGTACCTATGTTGAATATATTTACGGAATTATAACAACGTAATTGTCAAATAAATCGGAAGAGTCGCAGGTGGCTCTTACTTACTTTCTTTGGTACAAATATACGAGACACGTAGTTGTGTGCGTGCGTTGTTATTTCAAATCAAAATAAAGTGTACGTGTCTTATTCGTTTCAATTTTGAAAGCCTCTAAATTATATAACAAGAACGTATATGAAATTTGAAATATAACATTATAAATATCAAACATAAAGTTTCAATAAATTTCTTCGAAAGTTTGAGTAATTATAAATTATTTCTTAAAGTCCTTAAAGTTTTCACTGTAACTAATGATCGCGAAATGGAACTTTAAATTTAAACATAAAAGTTTTGAAAAAGTTCAATATTTTTTTTTATTATTTTCGAATTACTTAATCAATACGAATATATTATTTATCATAAAGAGAATAGCGAATTTTGTATGTGTTAAGTCAACTCTAGAATCGCTGAACTTATTTTAAAATGGTACCATTTGCAAAGTGCATGGTCATGTGGAATAATGTACTATATTTTCTGTATATATAAGTATTATTTTATAAGGAAATATAATTTAAAGAAGAGTTTTAATATATGTTCAAAAGCAGCCAATATTTTACAAGCAAGTTCGCAACTTTGATATGGCAAAATAAATATGAAACTAATTGAAATACGGTCTTCGACTTGGTTAAAGTTCGGTGAGTTGCATATAATTTCAAGTCGCACTAACAATGTTTGATATTTACTGCTTCTACTTGGAACTTCATTGGAATATTAAATATATTAATTTCTATTGCATTTCATTGATATTATTGCTAACACATAAGACATAAATGTTATTTATTAATTTAAGGACTTCATCTCCGTTTGTGAAGGATTTTTTACGACTTACTTGACACGTATGGTTTACTAAATTTACAAAATTATAGCCTGTATGTTATTTGCATGCATAACCTATATTACTATAAAGTTTTATCGATATCTGTTGAGTAATTTTGGAGTGAATCGGTAAAAAGCATCAATCGATTAATACTCATAACTTCTCATTTCATATTATTATAGCAGGATATTTTAGTAGCGACAAAAAAAAATTGAAAATAAAAACGGATTACATTTATCTTTATTAACTGACGAACTGTGTTGAGGTTTGCTAAATAGATTAGTGTTTAAGTGCAAGCACGACGCATCCACGTAATTATATGATATTAGCTCTCCTTCGTGGTTTTATTCGCTCCTATGAGTAGTGGCGTGATGCTATACAGCCTATAACCATCCTCGATAAACAGATTTTCTAACACGAAAAAGATTTTTCAAATTAGATCAGCAATTTCAGAGATACTTACAAACTTACAAATATAATAATAAATGGTAGTGAAACGATAAGGGCCAGGTAGTTATATATGTATGTTAATATGGGTTCAAGGCATTTTAATTAAAGTTAACATTATTTCCACAAATTACAGCGGTCTCAACTACCCACAAAACTAATTAAGTGTTACGATAAAACCGCGATAAACAAAATCATTGACCCTGTAATGATGTTCGCTTTATTTCGATATCACTTATAGACTTAATCATTTTTCATTTTAACAAATATTCAAGTATTTTGTTATTGCATGCGTTTCTGGAAAGGATCTTAAAAGTACTATTAGTAGCACTAAACGTTTTAAGATACGGGGTCATTCATTAATCATGTGATGTTGTCCCTTTCATTGCTCCCACAGAATTTTCATCAAAATCCGTTCCTTTGCTACTTTTAACCTTCTCACTTCCCCTGATGATACGTGTTGTTGTTGATCTATCCCTCCCGCTACCTAAAATTACTCATAATTTTTGGTGTAAACTCCGCATTACCCTTGTAGTTGTCGTGATTTTTCCGAATCCTTTCCCCCCTTAACGTGATATATCGGTCCCTAATGAGTGTTATATGTGTTTAAAGGGACCATCCATCAAACACGTAATCTAAAACTCTGGGTATCTACACATAAATTCGTCAAATTTTTTGCGGCGTTAACCTTATGAAACCCGACTAGCACCGCTGAATTTTCAAGCGTTAAATTAGTGTTTAAAATAATCTGAAACTCGGCGGTGAAGGATAACATCGTGAGGAAACCTGCATGTGCTGGGAGAAATTTTGACTCATGTATATCCGCTAACCCGTAGTGGAGCAGTTTGGTGGATTAAGTTCTCAACCTTCTACTTAATACGAGAGGATGCCTTTGCCCAGCAGTGGGACATATAAAGGCTTTTACTTTACTTTTACTTTACTGCGGTGAGTGAGAGAACCAACAGCTTAACCTCCTTCCCTATTTCTTTATTTACTTATTATTCTCTTTCCTCCCTTATTCATTTTTAAGCTGGCAACGAATTGCTCTTCTGATGCAAATATCTATGGGAAGGGATGATCACTTTGCTCCTTTGCCCGCTAGTTTAATAAACAAAATCATAAATACATTTTTGTTGACCTATATGCAAAGTGAAATGCGATTAGTATTTCACGTATATTTACTCGTAAGTGTTTAATGATTTTTCGTCGAGTTCGCGAGTTTTAAAAGCAGTGATTACACATTTCAGAGCCATTTAAACGTAAATGCTCTTTTAAAGACGGGGAGCGATCGAAAGTGGTAAATGGCGGCATTCTCGGGAATGCTGTTAATTGATGATCGATTTATTTCTAGTTTTGTTAGAAATAAAAAAATATACATAATATATACCATATATATTGTGTAGGTATATGTAGGGTATTATTTTTATTTATATAATTTTTTAATGAAAATATTATTTTTGGATTCTTGTCATTAGAGCGTAAAGTGTTTTAAAAAATGGCGTATTAAATATTTTCACAACTTTGATCTAGTATTAAGGGAGGTATTTAATAGTGACAAAAACAATTTTCAGAAATAATATAATATTATAGAAATATGTTTTTTTTTATTGTTCCTTGGACTTTTCTGGTTTTCAGTAAATAATTTATTTATCCACTATACGTGTATATAAATGCTATAATCCGCAACGAAACGTTAAAATTTTCATAAATTTAAATAAACTTGACAAGAATTTTAAAGTGTATAAAAGTATAATATATTACCCAAATATGAAATAGGGAGATGGAGAAAATTAGTTTAACATTTTCGTAAGTACATTTTAGGTACAGTCAGCCTCACAAGTGTGTACTTAATTAATAGAACCTTTTAGAGATAGTTTTTTTTGCATAGATGTTTTTTATGAAAATACATTTTTATGTCAAAAAATATTTAAAAGGTTATAATGCATGTGTAAAATGTTTGGTAATAAAACTTAAGGTTCTTCACATCGTTTTGGTTGTGACTGTACGTATGTATTTATACGATACGACTTTGATAAATCGAGTGTCGTTAGATTCGGAAAAGCGATATGTCACTTTGGTATCGTCGAAACGCGACCGTAATATAGATAATAGGGACTTTTTTTTTTATAAAAAGGGGGGCAAATGAGCAAATAGTACCTGATGTTAAGTGGTTACTATCGCCCATGGACATCTCCAACACCATGGGCGTTGCGGGTGCATTGCCGGAAGAAAAATAAAACTGTTTGCGTTGCAGTAGATTATAAACATTTCAATTTTAATCTGCTCTAGTATTTTGAAGCGTGTAGTAGAAATATCGGACGCTAAATGCCTGATTCACACGTCTCGACTTTCCATCTTATTTTTTAACTCCCGATGCAAAAGGGGTCTTATAAATTTGACAGATAAGTGTATCTGTCTATGGCACCGTAGCTCCAAAAGGGCTGAACCGATTTGGTTGAGGTTTTTTTGAAAGAAGGTTTTTTGGCAATGGTTCTTAGACATGTTCTACCAAAATCATTCTAGTAATTTCAAGATAATCAGTTCTTTTCTCTAATATTTAAAGGTTTTTTTTTTTTAATTTATAATTTAAACTCTCATCTACACGCCCCATGAATTGCCAAAACACAAGGTGTCGCGGCGTTGTAAGTTACGGTGTCGTGATACGTTACGACGTCGCATCGCGTCGACGAGCAAAGGGCCGGATTTACCATAAATGCCGCCGTGGGGCACTGCATAAATTGCCGCCCTATTGCCTATATAAAATACAAATACAAATTGAAATAAAACTTACAGCGTTCGTGGTCACGGTTAGACAGTCTACCCGTGACCACGAACGCTGTAAAATGCTCGAAACGTCGGGATGATAAAAATAGTTAATATACGGGAATTAAATCCGTTTAAAATAGTTTTATTTCAATGAGTAATAATCGCGAAAATCTAAGACAACGTTAATATAAGACATTGTTTAGTATCCGGATCATATTTTCAACACAATATATTTTTTTATTTGTAATTGATTTTTATAATATGAGTTTATATTAAAAAAAATCATTTTTATTCTTTTTTTTTTAATCTTAAAATAATACCCATTAATTAATTTAAAACCTAAATTTTACCGTCCTGGAAATTTTTCCGCCTATGCCATGTCATAAGTGCCTATAGTTAATACAACGTTGGACGTGCATCATAAAAAATCACGAAGTTCAGCTTTAAAAAAGAGAAACGAGAGTGTGATACTCACCGGTCGAGCCAATATACGAGTTAGTAAGCTACAGCTTGAATTTACCACAGTTCTAAAATTGAACTGTAAATATGGGCGTTTCCCGCGTAATTCTCGTTTTCATGGAAATTCTTGAAAATATTAATTGTTTTATACCAATTTAATGACACCTTGAATGTTGAAATTTTAGGTTGAAATCTGTATTAAATAAGTCAAATTTTAAATTTAAAAAAACCTCCAAAACAAAAATCGTTAACGTTAAAAAAAGAGCTCATGATCTTGAAATGGCTTTATCGATTTTGGTAGAACATATCTAAAAACTATGACTAGAAAACTCTCTTTTAAATAAAAAAAAATGTTTTTAAATCGGTTCACCCGTTTAGGAGCTATAGTGCCACAGACAGACACACAGAGAAACATAGCGGTCAAAATCGAAATATACTTTTGTTCAAGTAGGCTTTTAAAATCACTTTTGAATCGTCAATACAAAAACAAAAAAAAATAAATTGATGAATTTACACCCGGTTCGGAATTAAGATTCTACCGAGAAGAATCGGCAAGAAATTCAATAGTTACTCTTTTAAAAAGTTTTACAATCAAACTTACAACACCCTTCTTTTCGTCGGGGATTAAAAAACATTTAAGGAACGTTTAAAATATACATCACATAACCCTTCATCCTCAGTTGGATCATAACTTTAAAGCTAAAACTACACAAATACGAAACGCCGAGTTACATACATATTTCCTTTAATACAAACTTATTATTATAATAGAGATCTGGATGACGTACATATAAAATTTAGGCGGAGTTGTCCCTTGACCCTCATCATTATGAGTTGGAGACGCAGTTTGTACTGAATCTGTAATGTAGTGTCTCCATCCTTTCACCTAAAGTTTGTTGTTTATATTGTATTCGAATTTGATTTTATGTGCCAAAAGATAGGTTAGGGGTTGTCTTGTTTGAATATTAAGTGAGCAAACTGATCCCAATTTCGTAGGCTATTTAGATCAATGATACTATAACTTTGGCAATTATTATCATGTCAAGATTATTAAGACAATTTTTTTGTTAAAAACAACATTATACGTCAGGCAAACGAGCGGGCGGGTCACTTACTGAAACTAAGTTCCAAGTCCTTATGGCTGCCAATTCACATATGCAAAATTAACGGTGGCTCCGTTGTTTGTTTGTTTGCTGGCAAATGCATTGCCAGTTTAGAAGTAATTAAGAATGAAAGTGAATAAAAGGAATGGGAAACTCAACTGTATAGCTACATCACGCCGAATTTTCGTCACATACGAGCCGTAATCAGTAGGATAAGTTAGGATCTACCGCAGTATACTAGTAGATCACACTAAAACTTCACGTCTTGATAGCTTATAGTTTCTAAATGGATATAGGCTTTATAGTTTAGACGTTATATTGTTATGTAGTAATACCGAATGTATCTTTAAGACTGATGGTTGCGGAATCGATCCCCGCGCGGAGCAGATGTTAGCAATTGTACCAATATTTCGTCCTAGGTCTGGCTGTTTATACTTGTGGATTATGTCGTGAAGATAACGTAAAGCTGTCAGTCCCGGTTATTAATACAATCTCGTGATACTGATCTTCTCTTAGTAGGAGAATTATTTTAGTCGAAATAGGTTAGATCAGATGGCAATCGTTTCGTGTAAAAATAACACTTATCATTATAAAGACTAGAATATAGATTTTTTTTAGAATAATGAAGAGAACACTATGTAGTCGGGGAAAATACTAGGTGGAAATAGAATCGGTAATAATGTCAACGTTGTTCTAGAATATTGATGTAAAAGCGGACTGGCTTTTATTGAATGCTGGTGAATCTGTAACAGATACACCTAACCTTTGTGTGGTGAGAAAAAATCTTTCTATGCATTAATCACGCTGAAACCATTGGACGGTAGGGCAATATTTTATCCCCTCGGTTAACATAAAGGTGCCTTTATCCCGGTAAATAAGAGGGTCCTCGAGGATAAATGCTGTTCATATGTTCTGTGTCTACGCGTGCATAACAGCTTGTTTCTGTATGAATTTTTAGTGAAGTGAATAGTAACAAGACATTTTTTCGTAGTCTTTATTTTTTGGTCGACTGCACAATGCAAAGGGAGGTAATGTTTTTAAACGGTTTTTTATCAGTCTATACTTGTATCTATGTATGTGGGTTTGTACCTTTATAGTACTATTTCAAAGTAAAGTAACAAGCCTGTAAATGTCCCACTGCTAGGCAAAGGCCTCCTCTTCTATTAAAGATAAGGTTTACAGCTTCATGCACCACGCTGCTCCACTACGGGTTGACAGATATAAATGTGTCAGAATTTTTCCCGACACATGCAGGTTTCCTCACGATGTTTTCCTTAACCGTCGAGTACCAGATGAATTTAAACACAAATTTAGCACTAGTAAACACAGCGATACTAGCCAGGGTTAGAACCCTCGATCATGAGTTGAGATCGACGTGTTTGAATCACTAGGCCATCTCGGCTCAATTAACACTATTTAACTATTTAATATTAATAATATAATAAACTTTCTTTGATGAAAGTCGTCATTTGATTCGTCATGATGACGTGAATGTATGAATGTATGTATGTAATGAATAAAAAATTTAAAAAATAAAAATGACCGATTTTGAACGCCATAATGTGAAAAATCGTAATTTAACGTCGATATCTTTTTCCTTAACTAAGGTCATTATTCAGCATGGCTTGCTCGTAATGTTAGGACAATTTAATACAGATTAAATATAATTCACGCTAACATGTGACTGTGTTCATATTGAATTTTAATAACGCCTTTAACGGGCTCAGGCTTATTAACTTCATATTTTCATTAAAAAGCATTTTCTAACGAGAATTTTAAAGCCATGGGCGGCACGACATGTAATAGGGCTGACATAAGAATTTAATAAAGCATTAATAACTTTTACACGCTGAAGGCTGGCTATGGAGCATGTTATTGCTGCGCTATATGGCACAGATACTTACATAAATATTATCATAAAAACATGAAAGAAATCTTTTAATTTTACATGATGAGCTAATAAGGAAAAATATGAAATTATGTCAGCTAGAGAATTTTAATGGAATTGGAACCGGGTAGCTTAAAAAAATACTTTTCAATAGAAGAAATAAGTTGTGTGGAATAAATTTTAGTATGGCACCATTAGTGTAAAATAATGATAAATTAAGATTTTTATCCTTATTTTGTTATAGATAGGGACATCATACCTGAAATATAACTTCAAAAGTAGGTATGATCAGGCTTAATATATTGTCGGGTCTATACCTATGGCTTTCTATATTGTCTTTCGTAACAAGTAATTCTTGTCGGTCTGTAGGTATGTTCAATTATACAAGAATATATGTTTTCCCGACCGAAGACCGTCCCGAATGATGTACCATCAATATTTTATATTAATATAGCAAATGTTTATAATAATTAAAACTATACACGTGAAAGTAACTCTGTTTGTCAGTTTGTTCTTTGTCAAGTGTTAATCTTAAACGGCTGAACCAATTTTTATAAATTTGTAAAGGTATAGATAGTAGTGTAATGGTATATATAGATATAATATATTATAAAAGATATAGATTATTTTTTTTGGAGAAAGACATAGAATACATTTTGTTGCGAAAATAGAATTTGAAAAGGATGAAAAGTTTGTATGGAGAAATAACAATTGTTCAGATAAATACGTTCTTCAAATTATTCTACGTAGACGAAGTCACGGCACCAATTAGTACATAACACGAGTAAATTTATCGTATTCTTATATATTTCATTTCTTACAACCTCCCATCGTCTCTACTTCAAGTTATTGCCTCTATATTTTTTCTTTGTTTGCTTTACGATACAATATTTCAGCGAGCTTTATTAACGCCCAAGCATTCGGTCCCTAAATGAAACTGCGTTAAGTATTATAACGTGTGACGCTCACTAAAGATTATGGGCCATTTGAAATTAGCCCCGTTATCCACAGAAGCGTAATTCCAATGTACGATAACGCGTAACGTAGAGTCCAAAATAGCATGGTTTCATTGTGACGTAATATGATTTGGAATTTAATTAGATATATCTCGCGGTTTTTCTCGTAAACGGAATTTGTTAAATTGGTAATTTGTATTTGGTAAAGGTCGTTGTTCACAGTGTGATGTTTTATTATCTATAATATTTCTTAATAAGGTCGCTATCTGACACTAAAATTATTTTTGAATCGTGAACGTGAAAAAGTGTAAACCATATCACGATCTATTCAAGCACACAAAAATAATCGTAAAATTCATTCCAGGGGCTTAGGAGGTCTACAGTAGCATACGAGCGAACATAAGATATATACTAATAAGTATATAAAGATTAAATTTGTATGTTAATAAACGTATTAGGTAGATTTCGTAAATTAGGTACCTCGAAAAATGGTGCAGACGGCCCTCCGTACCTAGTTTTACATTAAAGTTTAGTTTTTACAATATAGTTAATATAGAGAAGTAATGCGAAATGTTAATAGTGGTTAAAGACATATATTTCTCAAAAGAAATTACATTTCACTTAATGAGAAAACAAAACAAAACATTACGTACTAATTTAGTTGTGAGCGTTTTAGACAGATACATTTTTTTTAAATAATCTTTTACAATATGACTTACATATAATCCATAATATAGTTTTTTTTTAAATAATAATAGGTATATAAAACAAAATGTATTTTAATAACTAAGAAAATAAAAATATTTTTTAAGTGGGTAATACAAAAATATTGTTCTATATTGGTTTTAACGTAACGATTTTTAATAAGACATACCCACATTTAACTTTGTTTTGAATATCTTTGTATTTGGTATAAAAAGTACATTAAATCAATAAAAAAAACATAACACACATTACCTTGTATTTGACACACACAAACACGCATATATACCCTTTTGTTTACTGGTTAAAATAAGAATAGAATAAAATTAATTATTATAGAATATCGACAACTGGGCGAATACTAGTCCGAGTAATATTGTGAAAAAATTCGTACACATTTTTCTTTTAACAAGAATTGTGTCACGAGAGTTTAATTATCTAACACACATATAAATGGCAGGGGTATTAAAACTATACGTTTCGTACGTCTCAGTGGATATTGGGCTTTACTGGCCGGTATTTCTTGGTACAGCAATTTATCTCGCCATTTTTCGTTCTTTGTTCAGCGGAGCGCGCTCGTAATTAGAGTTCTGTGACAGAAAATAATACAAACAAAGCCGAGACTTGAACAGTCTTGATTTACTGATTCTTTATGTGCACTTTACTTTATGTGAAATTTTATTGAGCTATTTGATGTACAATCAGTTAGATTTTAGTTTTTGTTACTATTTTTTTTCTATACTCACGTTATAATTCTAAAGGGTTATTTAAATTTAAGTGATCGTTAAATATAGTTGTATCTGTTCATCACGTTTTCGTTTTTGACATCACGTGACTACTGCTTAAAATTGTGTGGTGTTTGAGCATATGTTACCCAATGAATATAATATACTTTCTTTTGAATGAATTTTATCGTATTTAATTATAAATACAATTCATTGTTTGTAACTTTGGTAGAATGTCACTCTACAAACACCCTAAAAACCCTTTATTTGGCTTTGAAATGCATACCGGGTACATATATTATATCTTCATATCTTTAAATATTTTTCTCTGTATTCATTAGGTGCAAATCTTTCAATGTATTTTAATAAAATTCGGCATTATAAACTCTGGCTAAACGTCAGCTATATAAAATACCTTTTAACCCCGGAAATGATAGGATTTCCGGGGGATAGTTAAAAACCGTATCTCCATAATGAACACTCACGCGTACAAAATGGAAGCCACATATAAAATGAAATTGTACGAATTTTTTTGTTATCAAAACGCTTATGGGAGTAATTTTGTATATCGCACATAGAGTATCCATTTTTTTTTAGATGGTATTCTGCGACTTTTTCTACGGAGTACATTTAATTATAATATTGATAGTATGATAAATATCTTATTTTTTAACACTATAATCCTCATTATATATCCTTCTTTTGGTTAAATTTTATTATTCTTTGTTGCAAAAAAAAATTGAAGAGGCTGAAATTGAGAATGGAAGTTTGTAGAGATAATTTTCAAAAGAAATAGCGTATTAACAAAATAATTCATATAACCTGATAATGATCGTTACTCTTAGTAGGAAGAATATTCTAGTCTATATGGTGACTCGCTTGGCTTTAAGTGTTGCGGAGATAAAATAGCAATGGCTCTGTGTAAAAATCAGAAATTTATCTATAACTGGACTAGAGTATATAGAGTAGACCCTGGAATGATGATATATGGAAAAATGCTAGGTAGATGATGATGGTGCTTTCTGTGTTAAGCGCGTTTAAACAAACAAACTTATGAAATATATATATGTATGTATATTATATCTAGTCATTTTCGCCTCGATGTCAATACCGAAGTCATCCTGAGGGAATCATATACAATTTCGGTATAAACAATATAAACCAATTTTGTTTGGAAGTTGGTATGTGTTTTTATTATTTGTTTACCTACCAAATAAATTGGATCGTAACTGAACTATTTCATTAATATTGTACTGTAGTTGAACCTGGCATACGTTGCAATGGCCTCTAAAGTATATAGGTAGTTTTCAGCCAGGAATCCTCGTGAGGTCTCCGGTACGAACCAATCTATGTTTTCGGATCAATGACAAACATACGAACATTGATTTTTATTTATACAGACTAAATTGCGTAAAATGAAGCTATCATCATTCGGAATGTAGATTTTACCGAGAATAACCGGCAAGAAATTCGAAAGTTACTCTTTTAAAATTATGTCAATATATTTTTTTATGAATTACAAACTGTTTAATTATCCTGTATAAAATTCAGCATATACTAAACCCACGCATCTTTATTGTCAACGTTATCTTTTATAGAGTAATATGCTTAATAGTCGTTAACTCTTGGTAGGAAAACTGTTTTCACTCAAGTGAATTTGTTATGTGCGCGCGTATGTACATATGTATTATGCATGAACGTGTATGTGTTACCGCCAAAATACACAAACACGATGTGATGTCAGGTGTATGCGTATATACATGGGTTAGGTTGTGTAATAGGCGTATTGCGTAGTATAATATGATCCATTCTATACATTGAGGCTTTGATTTTTAGTTGATTAGGGTATGGTGTGTGGTATAATTGAGATTAGATTATCAATAAAACCTTAACAATGTTCAAATTTATAATTCAAATAAGGCGTCGTCGAATTTGTTTATTATTAGTAATAATAATACCATTTTTTTTAATTACCAAAATTCTCTTTTGGCGAAAAGTCAAAAGAAGATGTTGAAATTTACAAATTCATACCTCAGTGTCGTATCGTGGGCGAGTTAGCAATTAATTGTACATTCATATATTCGCTCAGTAACACTCATTCTTAAATCTACAATGGGCGTTACGAATTCTCGGCAGCAACTCATGTTTGATTCAATGATTAAGACAATTTTTGTTGCACATTTTTGTAATCTATCTATTTATATAAATGAAAAAAAAATGACGAAACCGTATCACTTCAGAACGGGTACATCTATTTGATAATTGAACTCTGATAAGAAATACTACGTCAAATTATATTGACTTCATTTTGAGAAAATGGCGTCTAAAGATATCAAACCTATTCTTAATAAATATTTTTTTATGAAAGGTATTATGAATTAAAAGTAGATTGATATATTTAATGTATTATTTGATACAAAGTTTTTCAAATATTTTAGATTATTGTGTTTATTAAAGATCATTAAGAATTTCTTATTCAATTTGTTTGAAGATGTAAATATCCATCTTTTCTTTTCCATTTTAATGAGAGTTGTAATGAATTAAAAGTAGATATGTATTATAATGTTTTTATCAGATAATAAGTTATTCTATTTTAATATATGTATGAAATTATGAGATATTGCAAAATATGGAACACACTTCAATATTCTAAGTTTTAAGTTAAGAAACTTTTTTCAGCGCTTATTTAGTTTAGATTATTTGTAAATATTTTAAATAGTATTAAATACACGTTGCCTTATTGGAATACATCAATATTTTCGAATTTTACCTTTTTTGGGTTTATATATTATTGCTTATCAGCATCCAATTGTTTTTTTTCAATTTTGATTAATACTCTTGAAATATTATGTCTTTCTAACGTTTCTAATAAATGATATCAAGCAGAGTTAGCTAACAGTGTACTTCGCCATAACAATTGTTTACATCTAAAGTCCATTAAAAATAAGAGGATTTAAATCTTACTTGTACGCAGAAATAAAATAAAAAAATGTTAAAACATACTTTGAGGTTAATTCATTTAATAAACGAACTTTTATTTTGAATACAATATTGTTAGCTTTTCAGTTATGGTACAGGTTATACTTTTATTTAATCTATACTAATATATAAAACTGAAGAGTTTTGTTTGTTTGTTTGCTTGAACGCGCTAATGTCAGGAACTACTGGTCCGATTTGAAAAATTCTTTTAGTGTTAGATAGCCCATTTATCGAGGAAGGCTTCAGGCTATATTATCACGCTAAGACCAAAAGGAGCGGAGCACCAACGAAGAATGTATCAAAATCTGGGTATATTTTCTTATTGAGAGAGTTTACGTTGCGTGCGCTGCGTAAACGGTTAAAGTTTCGCAAAAATTATGTATGACAGAATTGTTCCTCTTTAAAAGTTCTAAAAAAATATCCACGACAGCATATGGCTAACTTTTAAGGTTAGCTCAATATAAGCTTTTTTACGCTAACCAAATTTGTTCTAAAATAATGCATTATTAGCCCAAAGTAACTATTCCTAGCGAACGAAGATGCGAGCGGAAGCTAGTTATATATAAATACTAGCTGCCTACCGCAGTTTCACTATGCGTTTGGTTTGTATGGTTACTGCTTCGCTCCTATGATGTTGTACTGTAATGTAATTTAGCCTATAACCTTCCTAAATAAACAGGCTGTCCAACACAAACTCAAACTCAAAATAAAAATATACTTTATTCAAATGGGCTTTTGAATCGTAAAGTTACATGTCATATTTTTATTTTAGATTTTTATAAAACTACCATCGGTTCGGAATGTAGTCTCTACCGAGAAGAACAGAAAAGAAACTCGACAGTAACTCTTTTAAAATCATTTATACATAATGTATTTCTATTACATTTTAATTATGTTATCCGGATGGAAAACAAACGCGAATCAAATCCACGTCTCTTTGTCGTCAAAATATTCTTGTATGGTATAATATGCTTTATTTATTAAAAAAATAATTTATCAAATCAGTCTAGAACTTTCGGAACCTAGTCAATACAAACAATCAAATCTTTCCACTTTTTAATATTAGTGTAGATCTATTTGAAACAATTAAAGAATACTATTCATAAGTTACCGAAATTCTATTTCTCGTTTCAAACATAAAATAAAACATTTTGTAAGTAATTCTTAATAAAAAAGTACTTTTCCTCAAAATACGAGACGGTTGTAGACGATAGTCGTTTGTTTTTATATACAAGGGCCTGATAGGCTCTCAGAAAGAATAAAGGTTCAATCTCTTAAGAGCAATCACTTTACAGTTCTACCAAGTTTAAAGTTTATTTCAATTTTCTCTTTTCTTAAGAAGATGAATATAATTCGAAAGATTAAATCATTATCTAAAGGGTTTTGTTAAATCTATTATAATATTGAAGGCTTTAATTATTTTAGTAGTATTATAATCGGTATGGAAGTTTCGTCTTTATTTTTATTTTATTTAAGATTCACCAGTTACAATTACATCAACACATACAAAGACTATGTATATTTTCCTATGCTATGAAGTTAGATGTATTACCAATTAAGTTGAATACTTCTTGTCTTCTTCGTTTTGTTTTGTGCTGTGTAAATTTATGTTTAAGTAGGCGAGAATTACATTTGTAAGTTTTACTACCGTAATTGATATGTACCAACTCTGTAAGCCGGTAACAGTTATCTAGATTATCTTACTAAAGTTGTGGATGTCAAAAATCTTTCAGGTTTAAAGCAATGAGCAACTTATGTAAATCTATATGAAAGTCTTAGAGCAAACTAATGAATGTTATTCTCGCTTGACGTGAAGACATTATAAAAATATAAAGTACTAGCTTTTACTAGCGACTTCGCTTGCGTTGAGGTAATGACCCGCGGTCCATCTACTGTAATTTAAATGTATTATGCTTATTGCTTATACCGTTCCCAGAAGAGTAAACAATAACTCAGTAAAGTTTTATCGCATTTCGATGAACGGTATGTAAACGTGTGAAATATTAACAAACAGATAAACAAATATTGGTTTTATATATCTGAAAAATATTGTTAAAAACTACTCGCATTTATTTAGGTTGGCGAACAATTAATAACTTTATTTTATGGAAATTCATTATTTCCAATTATATTTTAAAATAAAATACAAAACTGATTCACTGTATTGTGTACACACATATATATCCGCTAGCTGTGCTCCACGATTACATCAGCGTTAATTTGAGAAAAAATATATTTATATAATATTTACCTACCCTGCTTGAAACGAATATCGTTCAATAATTCATTGGTATAATTTATTTATATAAATATATTATTTTAAAATAGTCTAAGTTACTTCCTATATCATAAGCTATCAGTGAGTGAAAGTCCCATCAAAGCCGGTCCAGCCGTTTCAGAGTTTCAAAGCCGGAACAGACAGTAAGACAAAAATTTTAAAAAATTGTGTTTCTGATACTTCCATATGCATTTATATAAAAGCTATTAATTTTAAATACAAACAGACACTTCAATTTTATGAATCTGTATGTATAAATAGATAAATAAACTTATCTAAAACGTATTCACTCAATCATAACATGTCATTACATTATATACGCATCAATGAATAACTCTATAAATAAAAGGTTTACATAAAATCACGATACGTTTTCAATTAAATGCATTTCCTATTCACAATTTCATTTCACAGTTTCCACTTCATCCCCCACGGTCGGCCATTGAATTGTTGCATACTCAGTTTCAACCTTTCAACTGATGACGGGCTCAGTCGCGGCTCGGACGTGCTCCCGGTGAGAGCTCCGAGGGAACATTTCAATATATATTACCTGTATACTCCGGTTCATTAATGTCCAAATGCGTTGGCGTGTTCTATAATGAGTTTTAAAATGTTTTACAGCACTTTCATAAACGATTTTTCGTGTAATTGTGATTTTTAACTTGTGCTAAAATTTAATTTACGAACTTTAAAAGGTAAGGTGTAATTAATTTTTTAAATTAACTTATTCTGGTGCGTTTATTAATATGTCTGAAATTAATTTGGAAATTCCGGAGCACAAAAATTAATTAAACGAAAACGTTATAGTTTGTATGTATACTGAGTTAATTAAAAAGGACTTGTTTCTCCATTAAGTACGTACGTGCCTGACATTTACACGAAAAATGCTGACACAATTTCAGTGAAACTTTTTTTACATTGTCATTCAAGGGGCTCGAGGACCTTTCTGAGCCTATAATTAATCCACTTTCAAGAGCTACGGTTTCTTGTTTTATTGTTCAAAATAAAATTTATGAAGATAATTAAATTCGGTCTGTCTAGATTCAGGTTTTAAATATACATTAACATATTTCAGTTAAATCAGTATTCTGTAGACTTTCTCTGTCATATGTAAGTACATAATAATTTCATATTCTAAT
The DNA here is from genome assembly GCA_037950945.1 of Hypolimnas misippus. Lineage (NCBI taxonomy): Eukaryota > Metazoa > Arthropoda > Insecta > Lepidoptera > Nymphalidae > Hypolimnas > Hypolimnas misippus. Next base: position 4,727,596 of record JBBEEQ010000016.1, on the reverse strand, counting down.
ATCTTCTTAGTATTTTTTGAACTTGAAGTTCCGAAATGTAGGCTACTAATTTTTGTATGTAGCTTCGTATATAAAATACTTTTAAACATGTAAAAAATAATAATACCTTTTAAATCATTTAAACAAAAAATATCCCAAGTTCCCGCCTTCAAATCTTTTTCTTTAAACATTCTTTAACTTAACTCTCTGTCACATACCAGTGAAAATGTAACAGATTATATAGATAGTTGAAATAATTTTTCATGTCAACATATGTCGTGAAAAATTATTTTCAATAACATACATCTTTGAGAAAGGATTATCCATACAAATTTTCATCCTTTTCATCATTCAACCCTTTTCAAGTTATGTTTCCGCGGCAAAAAATATCCTATGTCCATCTCCAATATCCAGTCTATATATATAAAAAATACATTCAAATTGATTCAGCGATTTACGCGTTAAAAAGTAATAAACGAACTGAGAGACTGACCGAGTTTCTTTCCTATCTATACAGATAGTATAAATAAGTAAAATTTGTTTGTATGTAGGGAGTATTCTCTGGAACAGTAAACCGAACTAATTTTGATTTGGATAACCAGTTTATTGAGAAAAATTATTACATTACGTCACGCTACAACATAGGAGCGAAGCAGTAACGATAAACACGATTGAAACCGCGAGGGGCAGCTTTTTAATAATATGAATATATTACTGTGGATAGCTGTTAGGTATAAATACAGAATTTACCTAATGACAATCAACAGTGAAATTCGAGCACGAATTTTAAAACGGTGGTTTTTTAAAAACATTTTTGTCGCCTTACTAATAATGTTAAAGTTTGCTTGCTTTAGTTCGATGTTTAACCTAAAGTTAATTAGTTTAGTATTTTGTAGTACTTATTAAACCGGATCTTTGTAAAGGTGTACTATTTTTATATTAATATAAAATTCATATAGCTACGTGAAACTTAAATAACCATCAATTATTCTAAATGAACAAATTCACAATCAGTATTTAATATTTATTTGATAGTTAAATAAAAATTTCGTTATTTAATATTCACACTTTATTTGAATCTCTATTTTAATTTATTTAAAATTTTTGTTTCATTAAATAATATAGTTTCATTCCGATATAATTATAAGTGCAAATGTTTGATTTAGGGTGTTCTGTATCTATATATATAACGGTTCAAATAATTCGAGTTAAATTTGGATTGGAGATGGCTTATAAATAGCAGGGTTATAAGCTATCTCCATTCATCACAAAATGCTACATGCTTACTGTTGATTTCTGATATTTGTTTTAAAGTGCCCTTGACTGTTAAAGGGGGAGGGAATTAGCCCACAATATCAACACGTTTTCGTCCGTTATCTTTTCACAATGTATTTTCTTCAAAACTTTGTATGTTTTCAAAATAATGGTTGTTTCGCTGGGAATAGTGACAAACATTGTAAAAACAGGAGAATCAAAAAATAACTTGTAACATCTAGTTTTCGTCTTTATAAAGTTCATGGATCGTTTTTGGAACCTCATACTGACTTGTATAACCATATCCTATAAACAGTGCTACATACTGTGCAACTTTCTTATTTAAAGCCTACATTAAAAATTTTTGATAGTTTAAGCTATTTATACAATAGTCGTGCGTTGATTTTCTAACTGGTACTTAAATAAATTGCAATAAATGGTCAATTCAATTCAATTCTTTGGTTTATGGCGCAATAAATGGTTCTTCTCGCTAGACTAAAACCGTGGGTAGATTTATAAAAATCTAAAACATAGACTCGTAACTTGAAAATTTAAAAGTTTTTAAAAAACTATTCAAAACCTATTTGAAAAAAAATTAATTTGAATTCGTAATACTTATCTTGTAAAATAACATAATATTTAAAATAACATATTTATAATTTTAAAAAGTGTTATGAAATAGTTCATAAAAGTACTGTCCGTTACCTGCGCAAGCTAACGTTTAAGTAGTGCTTGTTCGTAATTAACATAATTTTTAACTTTAAGACTTTCAGAGTAACATAATTTTATATAGTCGTGTCACGTCTCTCGTATAATAATGTATGTAGGTTTAATGCTTGAATATTAAATAGGGATTTTTAACATTGAAATTTTATGTTATATTTTTGTCAACGATACAATACAAAAATATATGCACACAGGATTCACGGTTCATTAATATTTCGAACTGCCTTTTGAATACGTTTTGAATACTATTGAAATTATTGCCAAGTGCCAAATTCAATTCACATACAATATTATCAATTTCGATTTTTTCGGCTTTTTATTATTTAAAACGACAGTATCACGCAAACAAAAAAAAATTGATGTGCAAAATCAATTTCTTTTTGTACTGTTAATATCTATGCATAAAATAGTAGTTAATGACAGGCAATAAATATGGCATAGTGAAAAATAAAATATGAACAAATTTCGAGATAAAAGATGATTGTTTGTTTAATAAATATTTATATTCATTACATAAAAAAATGAAAATAGTAATAATTAATATTCATTATATTTTTCAAATCTTAAAGGAGACTGACTGACTGACATAGTGATCTATCAACAGCCCAAACCACTGGACGGATCGGGCTGAAATTTAGCACGCAGGTAGATGTTATGACATATATGCATCCGTTACGAAAGGAATTGATTAATTCTACCCCCAAAGATATAAAATAGGGGATGAAATTTGGTATGAAACTTTGTCAATTTTAAACTAATTGGGCTGAGACTTAAATGCATAAAGCTACTATGACGTAGCCATCACGGAAATCGCAGACGAAGTCGCGAGCACCAACTAGTAATATATATAAGTCAGATGAAATATATATTAAGAATTAAAAATCTCAAGTTAAGTAAATCACTGTAATAATAAAATGCATTTCAATTTACATGCTCCCTGTAGCCCATTAGCTAATTATTTGAAAATAAAACATTTACAGATGAAATCGACATTCAAAGAGATTATCTTTCTTATTTTAAAGATCTTTTAGAAAGTAGTTTTATTAAATTACATACTTAATAAAATAATTTGTATTTGATTTTTAACACAACTGTTTAAAAGGATAAGTATTTTTTTTAGAATTTGTATTTGAATCATATTATATACATATAATGTATATTATATGTATTATGTTATTGCATACGTATGGTTAAGTTAGTAGTAGTTAGACAAAAGTCTAGGGAAATAACAGGACATCCACCCATATCAAATCTATACATATAAATTAAATAGAAAGAGAGACAGAGCAAATTAACTCCGGAATCACGACCTATTTTAAAAATTATGATACCATTTGAAAGGTACTTAGTTTTTAATTCAATTATTTATCAAAAAATATTCTTATTAGCAACTTCCATGTCAAAAATAAAACGAAATAATGTGAAAATTAGAGGTTATTTCGTGATTTTTTTTATCGAGGAAATTTCAATATTTTATGTTTTTGATCAAATACAACCCTTGAAAATATCATGTAGTTTGACATATATTTTAATTTTTAGTATTGGCCTGGAATTTTTCATGTACAATCAAATATAAGATTGGTAGATTTCCTTTATGCGCACTCTTAAAACAAAATTTACATGAACGCGAGCGAAGTAATGAACAAAAGCTAATATCAACTAAAATTTTAGACACAATTCATAAATGTATGTATGCATTTTTGTTTGCACATATTCCGTTCCCACGGGGTATACTTCACTACAAAATTCACTCAATATAAAGCGATCAAAATATATTTCAAACTTAGTTTACGGCTAGGTGGACGCACTTCATAATGTGAGCCGGGGTTTATATTGGCAGCTAGGAAATTGCATTTCTGCTGGACAATGGAGTTGCTCAATAAACGCCTAGATCGAGCAAGGGAAATTAAATTACTTAAAACTTCTATATAAATTCACCTATAGATTAACTTTTCAATCATGTTAAAAATTTAAACGTTTTCGAATATTTCTTTTCAATAATATTTTTTATATGCTTCGTTCATTCAGTTTAATTCTTTGGTTAATAGCTTTTAGTTGTGCTAATTAGAGACGTGTAATTTCGCCAATGTCACGTGGAATGGAGAAAACACGATGAAGACTGATCGGTGGGGTCGATAATACAACTTTAACTAATCTATACCAATATTAGGTGTTATTATAATATAGAAGAGCCGAGATGGCCTATTGGTTAGAACACGTCGATCTCAACTGATCGCAGGTTCAAACCCCGGCTAGCATCACTGATTGTTCAAGTGGTAAATTAGTGTTTAAATTAATTTCGAGCTCGGCGGGAACCTGCATGTGCCGGGAGAAATTCTGACACATGTATATCCAGCTCGCAGTGGAGCAGCGTGGTGGATTAACCTCTAAACCTTCTCCTTGATAGGAGAGGATGCCTTTGCCCAGCAGTGGAATATTAACAGGCTGTTACTTTACTTTTTTATTATATAAATTAAGAAAGTAAAAAATGAGTTTGTACATAATATAAAGTTCCGTGTCTCCAGACAAAGAATAGTTAGTGTACTGTCTATTTTAGCAGTGTATTGTGTTTATTATGTAGTTAATACGATTATAGATCAAGTCTATGCATTGATGATTACTCAACGGCTTACTATACAAGCTGAAATACAATAGAATAATACGTATATAACTTTATATATTTATCTGATAAGCGTGTATATAATACACGTAAATATGAAGACTATGTTATACACATATTAACACATTGAGCGTTGTAGTGATTTGTGATTTCATAAATTTCTTAAATAGTACCAATATTCCTGTTTTTTAAACTTAAATAAGGAGATTCTATGTTTTTATGTTTGCTACTTTTTTTTAATATTTTGAAAATCCTTTTTTATTTGAAAGGATATACTTTCAGATTAGACTAATAGAAATTTTATCGTTTCGATTTTAAAATTTAAATAACAGATATGTGTCGTTCAAGTAGATGAAATTATGTATTTTGCTTATATTTTAATATATAGTCTTAGTTATTGTTAAGTTAAAGTCGTTTTTTGTCTATTGGTGGAGGTTGTCGGGGGTGTTTGAAAATTTACAATTATAGATTATTCTATGATAAGATAAGGCATTTGGTTCTCAATAGCATTTCTAAATAATAGCAATATGACGACGATGTACCTAAAATATATATGGTGACAAGAAATCCACGTTGTATTGTTTACATAGATAACGTTTGAATGATATCATTCGTTAAAGAGGCCGCTAAAGAACTGTCATCAACATAATAGCGACCGAGCCTTTAGTATAGCATAAATTGTTTTGAAATAATTTTATGTTAGAACGCTATCTACAATAATATTATAAAGAAAAAAGATTTTATTGTTTGTTTGCATTGAATAAGCTCCGACACAACGAAACCGATATAAAAAATGTTTTTTGCGTTAGTTTTACGTTGGGTGCATATATCTACGTGATCACAAGCTAATATTATTATCTGGACTGATAAGCAATTGTGTGTCAACCCACGAAAAGTCAAATTCTGAGATAGTAAGGCAAGTCTAAGTCAAGTCATCTGTAAAGTACAATAAGTACGTAAAACAATTTCTTAATTTAACGCTTCGAATTTCAAGTGCGTTCAATATTTTATCTTTATACAATAATCTAATATAATCGAAAATATTATTAGATAAACATATTTATTATACCCTTCCGCATTTAATTCATCAAAATATAAAAGAAAAGATGGACTTCTTTAAACAAATTGATTAAGAATAGGTTTGACACGTGTAGGCGCCATTTTCTCAAAATAAAGTCCCTGTAGCTTAACTTTGCTTATCAGAGTCTATCTATACTAATAAAACAAAGTGGTAAAATTTGTTTGTGAAGCTGTAAGTATAAAGTGGTATTTTCTGAAACTACTGATCCGATTTGAAAAAATATTGCGTTGGATAGCCCGTTTATTGAGGAAGCTAAGAGGCTATATACATTACGCTACAACTCGTAGAAGCGAAGCGGTAACGATTAACGCGTGTGAAAGCGAGGGGCAACTAGTCCTTAATAAATTAACGTATATTCGTGTTATTTCAAAGATGATGGAACGTGTCCTTAATTTATAATGTAAACAAGTTTTTACCTATGTTATTAGTTTTTTTTAACCGTAATCACAGTTCTATAGAAAAGATAATACCGTTTAATATTCGTATTATGTTGTTCTTGAGTTGTTGTTTTTTAAATTGAGGACGTTTTATGTATTCATTATTTTTCAGATTGTTCGTTTTGCAAATATTATTAGTGGTTATCGTTTTTTTCTTTTTTATAATAAACAATTATAATTTTTTGTTGTTTATTTTCTTTATCTCCCGACCCGACTGGTGCAGGAAAAGTATGATTTTTAACTGACTTTCAAAGAGGAGGTTTTGAAATTGTATAGCATGTTTTTTTTTTTTAATATTCGTTACCTCAGATCTGTGTATTTTTTTAAACTGATTTTTAAAATTTATTAATTATATTTTAGTATATCTTTTCGAATATGTTTTTTTTTTTATTTCAAAATATATATTTTTAAATTGGTGCCACGGATTTGTTACCGAAATATGTAATGTAATAATAAAAAATGTGTGTGTCATTTAACCAAACTATGGTTTTAAAATAAAATTAACTGGTGGTAATAAAAATAAGTGTATCGTTCACGTAAAAAATTGCATATTTTACTTTATTTCAAATTAAATTTTAAATCTCAACGAGCGTATATATGTATGTCTCTACGTATATTTCTTTGGTATGTATTACAGCATAAACGTTTGTCGGATTTCAACTACACAGTATCACTAAATTCGTATTAATTGTAGGAGTGATATAAGCTGTATTATTATTTCCCGAAATTCAAATGAGAACGGGCTTTACGGAGGAAACACTGTTCTACAATCCAATATTAATTAATTTTTTTTTTCAAAATAGCAATTTACATTCTCTTTTTGAACGTCAAGAAAATTTACCACGGTTTCGGAAAAGCTCAATCTCAGGCTTGAGAAGGAACGGCAAAAGAAATCGACAATCATAAATCCTATTTTAAAACTCCTTTCACCAATGGAAAGTTACAAAATAGTTTTAGTGAAACACTTTCTATAAGCTGTCGGGTTCTTTTTTTTAAATTTTTATAATACTTAAGTCTTGTGTAATTGTATTTGATAGGTTTATTAAGACACTGCAATTTCATTATGTACTAGCTGTGCCTCGCAGTTTTATCCGCGTTAATTTCAAGAAAAAAAAAATATAATTTCCTTGAATTTACTTGAATCGGATATTGTTTACTTTAAATTAGTTTTAATTTTTGTTTCCACTCTTTTTTTTACATTTTTAAACAGACAGTCAGGCAAACAAAAATTTAAAAAATTGTGATTTTTAATGTATGTACCGTGTATACTTTCATATGTATTTAGTTAAAAGCTGTTAATTTGAAATTACAAACCGATATTTTAATGTTATTTATTTGTATAGATTTATAATATATAAAAAATTAAAGGTTTTAAAAGATTTTACATTAATATATCCGTCTTAAAACTTGAGACATTAAAATGTAATGATTAACTGTGATTTACGTTTGACTAAACTTTTCTTCCCTCTGAAAGTTGCTTCAGGTCTTAAGATAACTGAAAGTTTTATTCAAATACGCCTCGTCGTAGGAAAACTACTAAAAACATCTTAAATTTATTTTAAGAAATAATTTAAAAGATTTTTAATTTATTTCAAAAGTGATTTCTCAAAAGTAACCAATCAAAACTATTTTTATGAGTTTGTGTTTATATGTTTGCGTGTGTTTCGGTTTGTTCAAGAAAAATTGGAAGTATTTTAATTAGATACTTAAATTAGGCATCTCGTCACAAATCTCTTATTAAGAAGGTAGTCTTTGATCTTCAGACTTTAGCTATCTGCTAACTAAATCTCTATTTATATAAAAGCGAAAGAGCTCACTAAAATGTTATATTGCAAAATTCGAACCCTAAGGGGGTAAAACGGGGATTGGAATTTTGTATGAATGTCCTATGTTAAGTGCGAATTAAACCGCTAGTATTATTTAAATTGGCGTTTAGGCGTGAATACAGAAAAAAATAGACAAACAGACAAAAGTTAGATTAGTATTTATGGCATAGTCTAGATATACATATGACGTCTACCAGGCAAACACTAAAGTCGAACAACAAATAATAAAAAACGGTAAAGAGTTAATCGGATATGAATGATATAGCTCTCAGTATTTGAGTTCGTATTGTATTCACTGTTTTTATTTATTATTCCCAGGAAACCTTTTTATTACCCGGGCTAAAAGTATCATATATATTAAATCTAGGTTATAAATTATCACTTCGTCGAATCTATATAGTAATTAGCGGCCCGCACCGACCTCGCTCGGGTACATATATATTAACATCGCCTAATTCACCTGCTTAGGAGTACATTTAAAAAAAACTTTCATGCAACCTTTCATTCCTGTATGGGGTGAAATTAAAGAAAAACGTTTTCTTAGTGGATGCTTACAACATAAAAGGCCAAAAATCAAGTGCCAAAATTTCAACCTCATAGCGGTTAAGGCTCTGCGTTGATGCATCAGTCAGTCAGGACAAATAATTTTTTTTTTAACGGCCTCCATTAAGATCTTGTGACCTTGCGTCGTGGTACCGGAAACGCCCACAACACTAACACAAACACCCAAACCACGACAAACATCCGTATGACCAATACAGATATTTGCCGTGAGTGGGGATCGAACCCGCGACCGTTAGCGCTTAAGTCAGTTGCAGTGACCATTGCGCCAACGTGTCTGTCAATTATGTATAGATACGTGAGGCAAAACTACTTTGTACCTGTTTTTTATGAAAATAGCGTGGAGGAGTATGGAATTTCGGACATTATAGTTACTAGTCGTTGTCGCAGGACTTTTCATTCCGGTAAACTATATGATGCTTGGCATGTCTCATAGAAAGTAAGAAGTTTTTGTTTTATCAATTAAAATAAAAAAAATACTATGATAAAAGTAGCTTAAGTTATTTCTAATAGCTAACTGCTAATGAAAATACCGTCAAAATCGATTCAGCCGTTCAGAGACTTATGAAAAAACATTACACACACACTACCATGTATTTGACACACACACGCAAACGGGTATAAAGTCTTTTGTAATTTGAGAACAGATTATAAATTTAGATAACGTAACCATATTAAATTCGTTTATTGAAATAATGATTGTTGAATTTCGACCACTGGGCAATTGCCAGTTTTATTAAGACTTATTTAGTAAAACAAACACATAAAACGACAATAATTTTGGAAATTTTTCATGTATCAATAGTAAATTATAAGTATTTAGTAAATCTATATCTATATTGAAAAGAGGATACCTAGTCAGATCCAAAATTTCTTTCACTATTACAAACCTACACACGAGTGTTATATGTATGTTATACTAACATATTATTCGAAATATATATTATTATAGACTGCGAAAATATAGCCAATGATATTTTAAGTATGTATGTGTATTGTCTTAAAATAAAATCTACATTATCGCAAGAGAAGCCACGACTAAAACCTATAGTCTATTTTTCTTATTTGTCTTATTAAGCAATATAAATAGATGCTGATAAGCAATAATGTGTCAACCCACAAAAAGTCAAATTCGGAGATATTGATGTATTTTGATACTGCGTCACCCATTTAACATTATTCAAAAAAATTTCAAGTCATCTAAACTAAATATCTTATATGTCTTTCATCGTTGCCAATACCTGATTTTCAACCGTTTACTTTCTGCCCACTCACTGAGTGTGATGTTAAAAAGAACGTACTTTCAATCTCATCTAATGCAGTTGGTTCTGACAACATTAGCCGTAACATGATTTTACCTATACTTGATATTATTTTACCCATATTAACCTACATCCTAAATGAATCCATTGTAACTGGCCAATTTCCTAAAGCATGGAAAAGTGCGCAAATAATCCCTATTCCTAAAAAACCTAATCCTACCAGTTTCTCTGACTATCGCCCAATTTCTATTCTTCCATTTCTCTCTAAAGTCCTAGAAAAATTGGTCTATCACCAAATAAACACCTTCCTTATCAAACATTCCCTCCTTAATCCTTTTCAATCTGGCTTTCGTCCTGGTCATAGTACGGTTAGTGCTTTAGTTAAAGTCACCGATGATATTAGATGGGGTATGGACAACAAGCAACTAACTGTCCTTACTTTGCTTGATTTCAGCAATGCTTTTAATGTTGTTAATCACGAGATATTACTAAGTCTTTTGCGTTCTTTTAACATATCTCCATCTGTACTGGGCTGGTTTCAAAATTACCTTGGAGGGCGCCAGCAGAGGCTAAAAATTGACGATTCTTTCTCTTCTTGGTGTGATGTCCTGGCCGGCGTACCTCAGGGTGGCGTGTTGTCTCCTTTATTGTTCGCTATTTTTATAAACACTATATCTCAAAATATAACTTCTCTCTACCATATGTATGCTGACGATTTGCAAATTTATACCCAGTCAAGTCTCGATGATCTTTCTTCAGCAGTATCTACCACTAATAATGACTTAGCGACTATATATAATTGGAGTAAATCCTTTGGTCTGACAGTAAATCCCATTAAGTCGCAAGCCATAATTATTGGAAGTCCTAACTTGATTTCGAGAATTGACTGGAGTAATTTTCCTCCTTTATTATATAATAATATTGTTATACCTTACAGTACCTCGGTAAAAAATTTAGGCATCCACTTAGACTCCACTTTGACATGGACACATCACATTAAAGAACTTAGTAAAAAGACATTTGCGGCTATTAGCTCGTTGCGGCGCTTGCAGTCTTTTCTTCCCATTCCGACTAAAACTATGTTAGCACAATCTCTACTTCTCTCTGTCCTTGATTATGCTGACGCTAGCTATCCTAATCTAACTGAAGAGCAACTTAACAAACTTGAGCGACTTCAAAACATTGCTATTCGGTTCGTATTTGGGTTACGCAAATTCGACCATGTTTCAGAATTTCGTTCAAAACTCAAGTGGTTGCCAATCCGCCTTCGCCGGAATCTACACATACTTTCTCTTCTGTACTGTGTGTTATTTAATCCAACGAGTCCTCCTTATTTAAAGGAGAAGTTTGAATTTATGGGAGAGCACAGCAAGGTTCTACGTTCTTCTGAGAATCTTACGCTTAGGTTGCCTGTACATAAAACAAAATATTTTCAGCAATCCTTTGCTGTACAGGCTATTCGTTTGTGGAATGCTCTTCCTTTAAACATTCGGCAAACCAAAAATATTAATATTTTCAAAAAACGAGTAAAAGACTATTATCTGTCTGTTATATGACGTATATATGATTACATAATACTCAATTAATAATATATGTATACATTTATTTCATTATTTATATGTATGTATATACAATTATATATTTATATATGTATATATTAGTTTATTGTACATTATGCATTTGTATCGCATGTATTAGTATGTACTTGTTAGTATGTATGTTTATTTATACACCACCTACCTATCTCTTCTATGCAAATTTCTAACCCTAAGGTTGCCTGGAAGAAATCGCTATTAAGCGATAAGGCCGCCTTGTTGTTCAATCATGTTTGTTCCTGGGTAATATTTATTTATTTTTTTTTTCATTTGAGTGGTGTGCAATAAAAGAATTTATCTATCTATCTATCTATCTAAATAAGTATGGAAAAAAGTTTCTTAACTCAATGTTTCGAATTTCACGTGCGTTCCATATTTTGCAATTTATAAAATAATCTCAAATATTTAAAAACTTATTATTAGATAACATATTAAATAAATCTATCTGCTTCTGATTCATTATACATTTTATCAAAATAAAAAAGAAAAGATGAATATATACGCCTTCAAATAAATTTATTAGGAATAGGTTTGACATCTTTAGACGCCATTATCTCAAAACGAAGTCCGTGTGGCTTGACACATTATTGCTTATTAGCGTCCAAATATGGCTTATTTCCAGCCACATATAAGAATTAAGATAAGAGAAATTATCGATTGACTGAATCATTTTTTTATAATAAAAATTATCATGAAAAATAATCTTCGAAAATTCGTGATTATCGTTCTGAGTACTCTTATCAAATAAGACAAATAAAAAAAAATAGACTATACATATTCCATAAACAGCTGTGTGTGTTATATAACATAAAATGTTTTATGTTTACATAAAACAATAACTGTAGATATACTGAATAATGGCGATAATTGTTGATAAAAATGTCAATAACTCATGCAATAAATTAAATAAAGCAGCTTACGTGTTAAGGCGATTTTTCTGTTATTAATTAAACTCGCGTTGCGTTTTCATAAAATCGCTGAAATGGTATCTTTGTTCAATAATCCTCAACCACGAAATCGAATGCGCATAATAATTTCTGTTCAGATAAAAGATAATGATACACTATGATTCATATTTATTTTCTCTTTATTATCTTGCTTCATTTCGTTCTCAAACTAGCTTTGAAATTAATTATTTAGCGTAATTGAAATGCTTGCTTTAATATATCTCTATATTTTTTAAAAATATAAAAATCTGTAGTGTACTGCGGATCTATGAAAAAAATCATAAATAGAGTATTCAAAATAAATAAATACATAGCTAATGCATGGCGTAATCGATACATCTAAAAGTGAAGAAAGAAAGAAAAATGAAACAATGAGTCTAGAAATAAAGAATGAAAGAGAAATTAAAATTAGAAACGAGTTTACCTACTATTCTTGCGCGTGTGTGAATAAGCTTAGCGTAGTCTTTCACTCAATCTGTATATTTCAGTTAAAAAATAGGTAAATTTTATATAAATTAAAATTAATTCATCATTCATCATCATCTCAGTGTGAATGTCAGTGTGGTTTATCTTGCATAGGCCAAACAAAGAGAAGCATAAGCGGTACTAGGGTCAAGGAACACATAGAAGATGCCAGAAATAGGCGTTCTTCGAAGTGCAGTTTGTGAACATGATTTGGATAAACTTAACCATTTTATTCGCCTTGATAAACCACAGATCCTTACTAGAGAACACAGATTAATTCCTAGAATTATACGCGAGGCTATTGAAATTCAAAAACTTCCGAACTTCAATAGAGAATATGGTTGGAGACTTTCAAACACCTAGGATCCACTTATTAAAAATTTAAAATCTCAAGTTCAACAGACTGCAAGACCCAAACATACAGTTAGTGCCTTCTGCGTGCAACCGGAACGTTATAGTTAATATACGCGGTTTAAATCCGTTTAAAATAGTTTTATTTCAATGAATTCGTCAATCGCTATATAATTTATTACATTTATTCAGAGGCCTAGTTGAAAACTGTCGCTATAAAAATTACATTTTCACAATTAATTTCTGCAAAGTAATTGTGTTAAATATCACAAAATACTACGTTCTGAGATTTATATCTGATTTTGCTTTAAAACGCCTTATTTAACTGTCCATGTAGGGCATGTTTTGATGCTGATAAGCAATAATGTGTCAACCCACAAAAAGGCTAATTTGGAGATATTGATGTATTTTGATACTGCACTACCTATTTAACAGTATTCAAAAAATTTCGAAGATATATAAACTAAATAAGTACCGAAAAAAGTTTATTAATTAATTGTTTCGAATTTCAAGTGCGTTCCGTATTTTGCAATTTATACAATAATCTGAAATATTTGAACAACTTATTATTAGATTATATATTAAATATATCAATCTGATTTTAATTCATTATAGCTTTTATCAAGAAATGAAAAGAAAAGATGGATATATACTTTTTCAAACATATTTATTAAGAATAGGTTTGACATCTTTAGACGCCATTTTCTCAAAATGAAGGCCGTGTGGCTTGACACAGTATTGCTTATCAGCGTCCAAATAATATTTCTTAAAACATCAAATAGACAAATGTCACCTTAGTTTACCCGGGACCACGAACGCTGCAAAGTGCTCGAAACGTCGGGATGATAAAAATAGTTAATATACGCGGTTTAAATCCGTTTAAAATAGTTTTATTTCAATGAATTCGTCAATCGCTATATAATTTATTACATTTATTCAGAGGCCTAGTTGAAAACTGTCGCTATAAAAATTACATTTTCACAATTAATTTCAATAAATTTCTTTTACTGTCAAATATTTTGGCATGCTTTCGTAACAGTTTACAGAATAAGCCCCCAGGTGACCGATAGTTGCTGTTATTCTCTTTGAGCTAACGCATTTGTTGTGCCTCTGGTTCTACAAATTTCCATGGGCATTTTTTATCATTAACGCTTAATATCACGTGTTGCGTCAGTTCCTTTTCTAATTTTGTAAAAAAAAATGTGTGTGAGCATGATGTAGTAATTAAAAAAAGAAAGCTCATGCGGGTACAGCAAAGTATTTTGAATCAGTTTTTGCCTAAGCTTCCTTAACCAAAACTCAAATACGGGTGAAGAAAACAACATGCGAAGTTCACCGAAATATGAGTTTACCTTACTTTTATTTACATATGTATTTACACTAGATGGTTTCCGCAGCTTTAGTTCTTTTTTGTATCTCCGAAATTTTTTATCGGATTCGCATATGTTTTATATACCATAATGTTCCTTGAATATTTCAAGCACTTAAATAGCCAAAATTCCATCCATATTGGATCAGTATTCTTCGAGAAAATTAGGATCATATAGACGTACTTATATTCATATACAATATATATAAAAATGGTTCGAATACAGAACCTGCTTTTTTAAGTCGGTTAATAATAAAAAAAAATATTTATATTTACAATTTATAAAGTAAACATTTTTACAGGTTATTTCGGGTCAAAAACAGAGCAAGATGTAAATAAAAGTTAGTATGTTTAAAAAAAGCCCAGAAAATAATTATTGACGTAAAATTTTAATCGAATAAGTTAATAAAGTAATTTATATAAAATTTGTACGACTTGAACAAAGACACTGAATAAAAAAATTAGTTCGAATTCGAGCCGTCCAGCGCTCTTAATCACTATTAAGCTACGTCACGCAATTCTACTATAGAAGATTATAGAAAGTTATACTACTACCTGTGCTACTACTAACTGTGCCCCTCGGCTTCACCCGCGTTAATTTGAGGTATATTTATATTTACTATTTTACCAGAGACGATTTTATACATTACATTTTATTATAGACAATTTACTTTTGAGTAATGTGACAATAGTATAAATATTTTGCACAACTAAAAGCCATTAACTAAAGAATTGAATTGAATCGAATAAATATTGACATTAATTTTTATACGATCCAACGTCACTCAATTGGTTTGTTTTACACAACTAAAAGCCACAAAGCAAGGAATTGAATTGAATTGATTGGTTTAGTATTAAAGTTCAAATTGACTTTTAATAATAATTACGATTTCTTTATATAGAAATATAGAAAAGTGTTGTTTTTTTTTTTAATTTTTCTCGCCATAACACGGTCCTCGTACTTCAAGGAACATTATAAAAAAGAACTAGTGAAATCGGTTCAGCTAGTCTCGACATTTGCGCTAAGCAATACATTCAGCGATTCATTTTTATAGAATAGTAGCTAATATATCTTCTTCACGCTGATCTTGTATGAGAGTGTGATAGTGACCTCGTGGAGCCAGCCCATATGCGAGCTACACTTAATGGGATCCAAGGCTCTAGCCTCAGTAAATTCCAGGGTATAATTAAAATCCACAATATGAATATTTTCTATAAATATTTAATACTTATAAAAAATGTATTCATCAAACCAAAGAAGCTAAGATATTAAAAATAAGAAGGATAAAGAGAAAAAACCACAATGAAGAGTCTTATTAAAAACCTTGAAAAAGTATTAAATCAAATGTTGATCGAAGTTTTTATGTATGTACCCTTACAATGTGTATTTTCAATATAATAAAATTTGGGGAAAATGTCTTTGAGAAATTTCTATTATTATTGAAATATTTTTACATTACAAAGTGATATTTAATTAAAACTTTAAACAATCACCTAACTTAAAAGTTACATAAATACATATTTATTTATATTCAACCAATTTCATAATAGTAGCTGAAATCGGTTCCCAATTCGTAATGTTACTTTATTAACATTTCTTGTGTCAGATTTCCGTCGCTTTTAAACAGATTTTAAAACTCCTTTTTTATTTGAAAGAGTATACTTTTAGTTTAGTAGATTTAGTATTTTGGTTTTATAATCGGTATAACTGGAATTTGAAGTCAATTAATTTAAAAAAAAATGTATATTTAGTAGTGAGTAATAAAGTAGCTTAATTATATTATATCAACATTATACAGTTCCATGCAGATTTGACCGTGAATAATAAATATACGATGTAGTAATGTAGAAAATTAAGCCAGTTAGAAGAATTATTTCGTTACTTAAAATTTTCACTTCATTAAGGTTTAAATTTAAAATATTTTTTGGGTTGTCCATTTAACTTTCTCCTCTTAAAACTTTTTCAATTATGAAAGGCAAGAGTTAAGATTAAAAGGCCACAATTTCGTAAAGTAATTTCAAGTTAATCTTCCGACTGTGAGAGTAAATTAAAATTATATGTAAACAATGAACTACATGGCCTATTCGGTTAAACAACTTATTAAATAGCTTTAATAAAATACTCATATAAAGCATAACATATAGACTAATTGACTCATATAACAAACACTCGTATGGCTTACATTACATGATGACTATGTTATGACTTCGTACAACGTTAAGGCATCTTGTGGCACGGTATGACCTTGTGCATCATTAAGGTACCGCGTCATGGCAAAGCACATCCTCTAGCAATGTTAAGGTACCGCGCCTTAGCATGGTACGACCTCGTGTAATATTGGGGTATCGGATCGTGGCACAATACAATCTCATCCAGCGTTGAGGCGTCGCGTTGTAGCACGATGCGATGTTGTGAAACGTTACGACTGTGACGTAAAAATTTACGACGTATCGTAACATTTCACGACGTTGTAATGTGCCACGGCACGACATCACGACGTGGGTTTGTGCTTTGGTACTTCAATATTTGAAACAAGCGTAGATCGAACCCACAATAGTTTTTACGCCAACCAGACGTCAAGAATAACACAAACACTCGTTTCATTTAATATTCAATATTTTAAAAATAACGTTGATATTATTTTTAAATCATCATTTCAAAATCAGCGATACGTAAGAAATGAGGACTGGAAAAATGTTAATATAACACAAGTGAAGAATTTAATATATATTCGACACGAGCTGATGTAGCCGTGACTTCATTCGCATGCACGTTGGATGTGGGGATAAAGATATTTTGACTATCCTTTGGGACCTCTATTCCACTTCTCTGTTTCCCGGGATAAATTTAAGATATACCAACATAAAAATATGTCATTTCGGCGGCGCATTTTCCTTCTTTTTAGGGGTGCGTATCCAAATGGTATAATAGGGACCTACATATGTATTACTATGTCTACAAGACTACGTCTTCTGTATATATATATATCGGTATATATCTATTGAATTGTAATAAATATCCGTTGGATTTTTTATAGAATTTATCTTACTAACAACTCGTCCCGGCTTCACTCGACTTTACTATAATAGGAATTTATTATACACATAAACCTTCCTGTTGAATCAATCTGTTCATTGATGAAAACAGGATTAAAATCTGTTGCATAGTTTAAAAGATCCTTGTTTACAGGCGTAAAGATTAGTGCATATATCCTACCAAATAATAAAATCGGCCAAGCGAGTGTCAAGCGTCTATGATGGAAAATTGTCAGTGCTCAAGTCTCATTCGAATTTTATCTTTTTATATAATTCTGGAAATTAATGTAGCTATGCAAGGTTATATTTGACTAGAACTAACAAATATGATACATTATGACGTTTGAATGAGGCGTTTAAATACAAAAATAAGAAATCCGTCGTTTTGGTAACATAATAAGTATGTAAAATCTCCTATATATTGAAACCATTTCAACGAGCTCCGACACGATACTTCTGCTGTATGTTGGTACAAGAAAACGCATCAAAACTGGTTCATTCATTAAGGAGCTACGATGCCACAAACAGACACACAGATATACACGTCAAACGCCTCTTTTTGGTTAGGAGCTAAAAAACAAACAGATGTTTTTAATTTATTTTATATATTTTTATATAGTTGTAATATCAGTACAAAACAGAAGTCAATACTCTATTTAAATGAATATATTTCGAAACGTTTCAACCATCGCGCTTTCGAAGATGTTAATTGTCATCAACACTGTAATTAAAGTCGCCGATCTCATTGATTGAGATTTAGATTTCACTTACAAGATAAATTCGCTTAAGAATTGATCACTTCAATGAAGATTCAAGAGATTCAATTCTCTGTAGGGTTTTAGAAATGCAATTAAGTTTTCAACCAGTGTAGCAAGTTAGAAATGCTGCGTGTAGATTCTCGGATGTAGTCAATATTAATGATAAAAATGTGTAAGTAACTTTGTCATACTGTCTAATTAGAGCCTGGCTGTCGACCGGGGCAGTACTTCACTTTTACAGAAGATCGGCATAACATAGTTAATAGCTGCGTTTGTTACGGTGAGTGAGAGAGCCGGAATTCTAACCCAATTCCTTTCTTCACTTCCTGTTCCCTTTCATCTTTTATTCCTTTTTTACCTGATAACGTATTTGTGGCTGCTATAGAGCCGTAAATGTTCATGGACGGTGATCACTCAACATCAGTTCTCCTGCATGCTTGTTTGTCTTCTTCTTCTTTATTTTGTTTTGTGGCTTTTAGTTGTGCCAATTGTGCACATATTATTTCGCCAATGTCACGTGGAGGGGAGAAAACACGATGGAGAGTGTTCGGTGGGGTCGAGTATCCAACCTTAATTAAATTTGGAAAACAACTTAAAATAGTATACACTATGTATGTATGTGTGTGTATAGACTATGTGTATGTATGTGTGCTTGTTTGTCAGCTTAAAAAAATACTCAAACGGAAATATTTTTTTTTATATAATATACAAATAAAAAAAAATATTTATTTCATGTTAATATTTATTATACTTGATTTGTATAAGATGTATTGATGTATTCGATAATTCATTACATATTTAATATTATTCAATAACAAATGAAGTCATCTTAACTAAATAAGTACGGAAAAAAGATTCTTAATTTTATGTTTCGAATATTGAAAAATTTTTCATATTTCGCAATATGCAATAATCTCACATATTTGAAAAAAAAATATTATTGGATAAAAAATTTTATTATACCGATATGTTTTTAATTTATTATGCTTTTTATCAAAATAGAAAATAAAATATTCTTCAAACAAATTTGACAATAGTTTTGACATTTTTAGACGCCATATTCTCAAAATATAGTCCATGTAGCTTGAGACAGTATTGCTCTTCGGTGTCTAAATAAATATTATAATAATATTAGTTACTTAAATAAATAAATAAATAAATAAATAACGCATCACACTCAACGGCCCCCATTAAGATCTTATGACCTTGTTTCGGGGGTCCGGAAACACTCACAACACTAACACAAACACCCAGACCACGACAAATATCTATATGGCCAATACACACGTTTACGAGGGATCAAACCCGCGACCGTTAGCGCTTTAGTCAGTTGCAGTGACCATTGCGCCAACGCGTCTGTCAACTTACAAGTTACTTAATTTATAACTATATATGCGGATCGACCTATCTCTAGTATAACCTTTCATCTCCCGGAATAAACTGTTCTATATGCTGACCCAGTTTATAAGCTGTCACTATTCAGAGTTTCATAAAAATTCCGTTTCGGAATGATTCGTTCAAATGGATATAACAATATTTTGAAAATATTTTTTGTAGAATTTTCGGTTATGAATTAAAAATTCGTTATCTATTAAATATAAGTAGTAATGTATACAGACAGACATTTTCAAATCGGTCTAAAAGTTATATTATGATTTGTGATATAAATCTACGTGTTTCTTCTACTTTTGGAGTGTACATCGCAATTCATATAGTGAATATTAAGTGAGCTTGAATACATCCCCAACATTTGTTTTCGTAAAAAGATATAACCAACTTCTAATCTTCTAGAATCATTGTTATATATAAATAAATGATCGCAATAATCGTAAGTATTTTTTGTTATTCAAGAGTTTCACTGCCTATCTTCGAAGATCTTTATCAGATTCTAATGTATTTATAATACTTTTCCCGTAGATAAGCATTTAATCAGCGCAAAACTCCCATCATAATCGGATTAGTAGTTTTTGAGAAAATCACGGCCATACAAACGTGCATACAGGTCGAATATAGTATCTCCATTTTTCGAGGTTAGTTAATGAAATGAAATAGAATTTAGCCTAAAAAAATCAGAATGTTTAATTAATTTTTAAAGAAAGTACCCTATTTGTATGAAATTTAATAATGAATGGATTTTTTTCTTTTTATAAAAATAGCTGGAAAACAATAAAGCGAGACATTTGATATTAAATGGTCATCACCGCTAATGGATATTTGGAGCACCAGAGGAGCCATAAATGCGTTGTCTGCTTAAAAAGGAATGGGGGAGGGGATTAGGCTTTCGGCTCTCTCACTCACCACGGGAAACGAATTTCTGTTAGCATAAGAGCATGTAGTCAGAAGGCTAGGGTCTTCCTCACTTAGAATGGACTTGGAGAACCAATCTTTCTCAAAGAAATAGATTATTCAAAAATATTTTTCTACACAGACAAAGCCGCGGGAACCAACTGGTATTTATTATTCAAACAAAATAAAGTTGAAATTCGTTTCAAAACTAAACAGAAAATTCATTATTTTGAGAGTCAATAAAGCAAGAATGTACGGTATACTGGAATTTTCCGCTTCAAGTATCAAAGTTCCATTAGGCGTGATACTTAAATGTGTTTGTTCCATTTAACACGTGTTTGAAGATACTTAGTCAAGAAACAACAGTTGATTGATGTTATAATTACAGTTTTGTTGTTAAACACAACATTACGACAATAGTCGTATGATTAATTGCTTCACGATATAGGTATTCATTACGTGGGAACTAATTCGTGTTTATGGGTACTAATTCGTGTTTATGGTGATTAATAAAAATAAGTGATTTAATTTTACATTTGTATTACTGGTCATTTAACAAATAACTTGGTAATATTACTTACAATAAAAGCAAAAAAATCAGTGTTTACTATTTTCATCAACAAATCAGTTTATTGTATTAATAGGTATTCTCCAAAAAACTATTTTTTTATCGACATGATGGTGAAAATTGTGCCAGCGTTAAAAATTATATAAATATCCTTTAAATTAAACACAAAAGAAGACGTAACAATTATGTAGGTGAAATCATTGTATTTTTTTACTTTACTCGAGTATTTTTAAAGGCGCTTTTCCACCGCAAATTTAACAATGTAATGTAATAATTTAACATTTGCTTTTGAGTATTACATTACAATATTATAACAGACTGATAAGCATTCGCATGTAAGTAATGTAATAATCTAATTAATGATGATATGGTTTTGAGCATACACCTGCAGTCGAATCAGGAGAGCTATTACGCGGATCTATCACTATTGCTACGCGATACATTTTGACACTTGATTTACTTCGTTTTAATACAAAAATCAGAACTATCACTATGTTTCGCGTTTCAATAGTGATAGCTCACCATAATTGGACGCTAATAAGCAATACTGTGTCAAGCCACACGGACTTCGTTTTGAGAAAATGGCGTTTAAACATGTCAAACCTATTCTCATTAAATTTGTTTGAAGACGTATATATTCATCTTTTCTTTTCTATTTTGATAAAATGTATATTGAATCAAAAGCAGATAGATTTACTTAATGTCTTATCTAATAATAAGTTTTTAAATATTTGAGATTATTTTATAAATTGCAAAATATGGAACGCACCTGAAATTCGAAACATTGAGTTAAGATACTTTTTTCTATACTTATTTAGTTTAGATGCCTTGAATTTTTTTTTAATAATGTTAAATGGGTGACGTAGTATCAAAATACAACAATATCTCAAAATTTGACTTTTTGTGGGTTGACACATTATTGCTTATCAGTATCCAATTAGCCCTCAGTTGTTTTTACAATGTCAGACAAAGCGATCATACTGTTATCCTCATTGACGTTACGTTATAGCGTAATTACACGCTGCTGTAATGATGCAATTAGTAACGCGGGTTTGGGACACGTAATGGTCAGTTCTCTCTACTCACCGATGTAATGTTCGAATCTGAAATGTTACATTACAGAATAATATTCTCAGTGAGGGAGCGCCTTAACGGAAGTCGACAATTGTGACGATTCATATTGAGTTATGATAACACAATAACAAGATATAACACTAACATAAAAGGACGAAGTTTTATCTGTTTGTTTTTATCTGTACTCACGAAAAACAACCAATTACCTTCAATACATATAGGTTCAAGGGAGGCGTAATCGTTATGTAATTTATCTGTGCAAAGCTAGGAAGAATTGGTAGTAAAATATATTTTTGTTATTATTGGAGGTACTGCTTTGTACGGCACATTTGTTTATTTACAAGTGTACTTGTATGAGTAGCTTTTTTAAGCGTTTAATTTTCGTATTTGCCAGTATTGTAACGTCATGTTTTATAGCCTAAAACTCTTATCAATAAACCAATTTATTAACACGAAACGATTTTAGTTTGATTAATGCTTTCTGAATTTAACATTTTAAAATAAGCAAACAAATTTCTCAGCTTTATAATTTATATAATATAATAACAAAAAGTCGGATTCGTAACATAATAACTTAAGAACGGCTGAATCGATATAATTTCAAAAATATTAAAATATCGGAAAAATTCACAAAAACAAATCGTGAAGAAAAAAATTTTTTTCATACATTTTGAACAGAACGGCTATTAAATTAACAAAAGATTTATTGATTTTTACATGGTACGAATACTTTACAAAACGCAGAGTATTTTTATGAACATACTTCCACGTAAATAATTGTACTGTTTTAAACATTCACATGAACTATTACTGCCTTACTACAAAAGATTTAAACAGACGTTAAACTCGTGTTTATAAAAATCCGTACTACAAATCCGCGTCTAAGCACAGTTTTGAGTTAAACATGCTTTAGATATAGATTAACATACGTTTAAGTGAGTTTAATAGATGTCTAAAACCTATTTCAGCTGTTAAGCAATTTAGATAATATTTTAAGCAATGTTTAAGTTTTAAACACTGTTTAGCTAAATACGTGTTCAACATGGTTTTAATGCGTCTTTTGTAGTATGACAGTAAGTGTTTAAACTTGATAAATAATTTAGAATATGTGTAATGTGAGAATTACATGTATAAGTTTTACTCTCGAGATTAAATAAAATCTTGGATTGGATAAATAACATTTTTCTATTATTTCCCTAGATCATCTTTACTTGTTACCCGTATATAAAACTTATACTATTCCTGGAATTATCCCATTAATTAAAAAAAAGCTTCTCTTGTTACACAAGAAACGTTTTTTAATTACTGCAATTTAATTTCTGAGCCGCGAAGAGATTTTCTGCGAATCTTTCAAAACAATTTTTGTTAACTTTAAAATTGAGGACACGATTCTAAGGAATCTAGTTCTATTAATTTCAAATTTCTCCGTACTGATTTCTCTATGAACTGACTAGGAAATTAAAAATTAAATGAACGATTAAGTATCTACTAAAACATTAGAAGCGAATATAACATATCTATATATTTATCGAAAGTGTTTTTTTTTTGCTGGTATGAAATATCTTACGCAATGCGGCATCAAAATTAATGTTTGACACGTCATTTTGATGTTTCGCTGTAGGGCAAGAATTCGCAAGTTTTACTCTTTTAAATAATATAAAACAACTCTAACTTAATAACAGATATTGTTACGATAGCTGTGAATGTGAAAAATAGGCATTGACATTTAATTCTTTCAGGTGTATAGCAATGACAAACAATGTAAATCTTTATGAAAGTCTGTGAACAAAACTTATAAGTATGCTTCTCGCCTAATGATAAAAATAAAGTACATAGAAGACATACTCGTATTATCAAATCGATTAAGAAGTTACAGTTTAAAATTATAACGTAACGAATTATCAACTATGCGTAACACGTATTACCTAGTATTATATACTTTAAGTAAGTATTAAAAAAAATAAATATATAATATCATATAAAAGGATTGTATAAAAGTAATAATTTCAAAAAACAAGTGTAGCGAGTACCTAACTGTTCAAGGCAAATAAATACTGTTCCATAAAAATAACTCTAACTTATTTTATCTGCACGTGTTGGGAAATTTCAAAAGAGTTGGTAATATCGTAAAAGGTTCTGATACTTAAATGAAAACCGCAACATGTAGTTTGAATAAACATACTGTATATAATAAATACTTTCCGTTTTCACGCGGCATAAAAGTAAACTTCGTGTTAATACAGGGTGAGTCGAGATGGCCTAGCATTAGAACACGTCGATCTCAACCAGCACCGCTGAGTTTTCAAGTGCTTTATATTTTTTTTTTAATTCATCTCAACCAAGACGTTGATGAAAACATTCTAAGAAAATCTGTATGTATCGGGTTAAATTCTGACACAAATCCACCAATCCGCAGTGGAGAAAACCACAGCGTGGTGGATTAAGCTCTGCATTTTCTCCTAAATAGGAGAGTTAACTTCACCCGTAATAATTTGCTTTTAATTATATTAGTATAAATAACCGCTTAAAATGGAATATTGAAATGAAATTACAAATACTACTACATCACAAAATTATATGCAACTAACACTATTCCAGGCTTTCCATCATGCATAAAACGCTATCAAATTTCCGAAGTATCCTCGTAAATACGTCATATAGGATGAACACTACGATATATTCCTCAAAGTGAGAACGGTAGAGGGTATAAAGAGTATTTTTAGTGAACGAACGAAACATAAAATGCCAAGTTTTATTGGAAAACTTCAAACCCATATAATCGAATTGTTCACGTATATTTAATGGCCAGGTATAATAAAATCGCTTCGAAAGTTATTAAGAAAGATAATGGGAAAGGTTTTTTTTCGATTGCAGTAAGAAAGGAGTTTAATAAAATATATTGTATTTTTATGATATTTCCAAAAAAGAACGTTCATAATTCGTTGAGAACTTTATATATATATGGGCGCAATTACGACAAATGCCTTAATTATTAAGCTGATTGTTAATCTAAAAAAGGTTCATAAACGTCGATTCATCATTTTCAGTTAGTTGTAATGTAGAGTAAACGTTAAACAACGTGTCATTCTTATTATTTAAAAATTTAATTTTTAAATTTTAATACGTGTTTGTGCGTTGGCTATAAATGCGGCTGCATTGTCGGCGATTAGCTCATACTGTGAAGATCTCTTAGAGAAGTCGTTACGCTGAATATTTACAGAACACTTGTGGATTTTTTAT
This sequence comes from Hypolimnas misippus, assembly GCA_037950945.1. Classification (NCBI taxonomy): domain Eukaryota; kingdom Metazoa; phylum Arthropoda; class Insecta; order Lepidoptera; family Nymphalidae; genus Hypolimnas; species Hypolimnas misippus. Next base: position 4,702,161 of record JBBEEQ010000016.1, on the reverse strand, counting down.
TTGGAAGACCCAAATATTTTATCTTGAAGACGGCTGGACCACTTACAGATTGGTCCATATTTTCATCAAAATCAGTTCAGTAACGAAAGTGATACGTATTTTGTGTTTTCGATGCCGGTTCCTCTTTTATAAAAAATCTTGTAGTTTATGTGTTTTGCTATATTTTTGCTTAATAGATAATGATTTAAATAACGTTTTTTTTGTTGGAAAGGCTAAACTCTACTACTATTTGAATAAAGAATTCTAATTGAAAAAAAATTTTTTTTTTTCAAGTAAATAAATGTCATTATTCTTAATCTAAATGCGCAAACCTAATGTTGCCTCTCAACAATCTATAAATATTTATTCAATTTTCTGTCGATTCTTTTCAGTGTGATTTAAATTTCAAATTTTATTTATTTTATCCTTTATTGGCAAAGGCTTTGTATGAAAACGAAGCCGCTCAACGCCCCTAAAAATTACCTGAAAGTATTATCAAAATCACTTCAGCTGTTGTGGAGTCCATAGGATCATGCATATCTAAGAAATATATAAAATGTAGACAGACATCAATTTATCTATTTGCGTTTATAATTATAGACACTATATGGACGCTAATATTGTGTCAAGCCACACCGACTTCATTTTGAGAAAATGGCGTTTAAAGATTTCAAGTCAAGTGTTTGAGGACGGATATATCCATCATTTCTTTTTTTTTATAAAAGCCGATTAATATATGTAATGTGCTATCTAATAAAAAGATTTTCCTATATTTGAGATTATTTTATAAATTGTAAAATATGGAACGCACTTGAAATTCGAAACATTAAATTAAGAAACTTTTTGTTGTACTTATTAAGTTTAAATTCGAGATTTTTTTAAATAACGTTAAATAGGTGTTGCAGAATCAAAATACATCAATATCATCGAATTTGACTTTTTGTGGGTTGACACATTATTGCTTATCAGCATCCATATATGTTTTCTAGTAAGAGATATATATATAACATCTGTTAACTATACTTATACTAGTTCTGGTGATGGCCATAGTTTTACGTCCATCCATCATTGTCATCGATTAATCATGAGATATCTATCAAATAATATTTTCTGATATAACATATAAGACTATGCTAGCTAGGTAATTACTGAACTAAATAACATAGCAACTTGTGCCCAAAGTTCGAACTTAGCAATCGGAATTGTCCGATTTGGCAATTGCTAATAAATATTGACACCAGCTATTGACACTAGTATTTATGTTCACTAACATTTATTTAACTTCACTCATTGATGTGCTCGGGTCAAATCTTGCTATTGAATTGAAGCTAGTTGGTTCTCTTCAACAAACTGAGCTTCTATAACTTTGCTGTGGTAGAGCCAATTGTAGCCAATTGATTACAGTTCACAAAAAGTAAGCATGAAGTAGTCTTGATGTCTTCATTCTTTGTCCCTTTTTAAGCTAGGAACGCATTTGGGGATTTTCTAGCGCTCTAAATATCACTATGCGGCAGTGATCACTTCAACAGGTGACGCACTGCTCGTTAATCGTACGTTATTTATAATTTGGTAATCTACTCATTGAGGCCATTTTAACACAGATCCTTTCAACAGCTAGAACAGTTGATAACCGTCAAACGTCTAAATTGATCTTCATAAATTATAGCTTATAACCATCTCGATTACAAAAGCTTTCAAACGAACGGAAACTGCATCAAAATTTGTTTATTCATTAGGGAGCTATGATGTCACACGTATATCCACGTTAAACTTAAAAGATACCTTTTTTGGATCGGGAGTTAAAAAGAGTTCAGCTTATGGCTTGAAATATTTGTTAAAACAAATTTCATTTTACGCAATAAACAGACAAAATAGAGTTAAAATATGCAGAATAATTTAACAAAATCGTGTAAATAAGACAATGAATCTCCATAAATATGTGTAGCTCTAATGAACGTCCGTATATCTTCTGTTGATGCAAGGATTTAGGTTAATTTTATACGGGGTTCCCTCGACAGCACGGTTGGAAGCATTTTAAATTACCGCAAAAATGCTACTCAGAGAAACGAAGCGACTGCCGCAATTACCTCTGCGTGTTTTTCTTAGCTGCTCTCGAAAACAGGGAAGAACTATGGTATGGTTCGCTTTGTACCCGGTAATTAATGTTTTGATTCAATCTTAGTTAAAATTCATACTTAATATAGAGTTTAAATAAGGTATCTGACTTGGAAAAGATAAGTTGTGAAATATGGAAGTGTAATTTATTAACTAACGAGCTGGTGAGAATGGCTTTCACATAAAAGATGTATGCTATCACGGCGTTTTTGTACGAATACTTAAGGTAAACATTTTCATTGTTCATTACATAGGTGTAACTCTAACGGTTTTCGCAGCGCACGCCAGAATATTTCCTGCTTATTTGACACTTATCTTTACATTTTGTACTGTGTACAATTCGCTGGAATTTATCAAAATCCTTTCTTAGGGGATGCCTACGTCATAGTAGCTTTATGCATGCAAAGTCTCAGCCCGATCGGTTTAAAATTGACAAAGATTCAGACAAACTTTCATCCCCTATTTTATCCCTTTGAGGGTAGGATTAATCAAAATCCTTTCTTAGTGGATGCCTACGTCGTAACATCTATATGCACGCTACGTTTCAGCCCGATCCGTCCTGTGGTTTGTGCATATATCACTATGTCAGTCAGTCAATCAGTCACCTTTGAGTTATATATATTTAGATTCTGTCAAAAAAAAAAAAAACAAGTAAACGACGTCAAAAGTGAAATTTGCATATTTTGATATTGAAGTCGGTCAGATTTTTCTTCTTATTTTACTCCATCATTTCTTAACAGATTGTGAACATTCTATTATTATTCGCATAGGTATACTTTCAGATTGAACCCATAGTTGTTTTATTATAATCGGTTTAGTAGTTTACCAATTTGGAAATAGGTATATAAGATAAAAAATAACTGGTCAAGTGCGAGTAGGACTCGCGCACCGAGGGTTCCGTACAAACTTATAAAAATCTATATAAGACTAACCCATCTACGCCATTTGTGGTTTTCATCATCAGTTCCAACATAAGTTACTATCAAAAATACCTAAATCGGTATAGGCTTGCCTATAATATTTGAGGAGTTCCCTCAATTTCTCCAGGATCCCATCATCTGATCCTGACCTGAAGACAATGGGACCACCTTGGAAGTATACCTCTTCAAACAAAAAAAAAAATTTGAAAGTCGGTACACAAATGGCGGCGTAATCGGCGAACAAACATAAAAAAAAAATTAAATACAAGGTCGAATTGAAAACACTCCTTTTTAGAAGTCGCTTAAATATAAGGTAGAGAAATAAATTAAACAACTCGATCTGTTTGAATTTAATTTTAAAATTTTCGTACTAAGTCAATACGAGTACTTAAATCAAATTGCGTGAAGCTCTTATATTGAATGTTAATTACGTAATGACGTTATAAATCGACGATAAAACTTTTAAATGAAAAGTTTATTTCATTATTTTTAGCGCGTTTAAATAATAATTAAAATAAAAAAAATATATTAATCGAACAGAAGTATATCACAGTTAATGTCATAATGTTGTAATAGATGGCATTACGCTACATCGCGCTATCATTTTGTTAGCTGCGATATATAGATTGCATTGCGTTGTTTATAAAGGTTTGCTGCTTTTTAATGTTTTCGTATTGATACAAAATTTCTTCTCAGTGTTTGTAAAATTGTTTTTTTGACCATGGTCAACTTCTATGTTAATTTGTTACAAGTACATATAATTTTAATTCTAAGATTAATATATTTTCCCCTTGATCAATTTACAACTTGATACATTTACGCGTTCCTGAGAAAAAGGTTGAAAGACAGACGTACAGACTGACAGACACACGAACAGAAATTTACAGTTTTCGGATTTTTTCCTTTATGTATACTAAAGGACCTTGCTCCTGGCCAAATTTCATAATGCTTGGTCAATGGGAAGTACCCTATAGGTTTTGATTCCCTTGCGAAAACGTTAAAAACGCTATCATACTTAAAATATGTGATATAAATGACCGTATCTTTTGATTGCGTTAACTTAGAAGTTTGATTTTTTCACAGCTCTTAGTAATTACAACTCTGAGTACTTGACGTCGATAAAAATTTGTTACCTTCACGCGTTTCTGAGAAAAAGGTTGAAAGACAAACTTACAAACAGACAAACATACATACAGAAATTTACAGTTTTCAGATTTTTTCCTTTATTTGTACCATAAGATCTTACTTCTTGCCAAATTTCATAGTGCTAGGTCAATGGGAAGTACCCTATAGGTTTTGATTCCCTTGCGAAAACGCTAAAATGGTCAAAATATACGACATATTTTCCATTATCTTTTGATTGCGTTGACTTAGAACTTTAATATTTTCACGGCCGCATGTCATCGTAGACTTGAGTATATGATATTAATTTCAACATGATACGTCCATGCATTTCGGAGAAAAAAGGGTTGACATCCCGACAGACAGACAGACAGACAGACAGACAGACAGACAGACAGACAGACAGACAGACAGACAGACAGACGGACAACAAAGTGATCCTATAAGGGTTCCGTTTTTCCTTTTAAGGTACGGAACCCTAAAAAATGACTAAAATCAGTTCATTTTAAAAAAAGTACAGTCGAAATGAAAACATCCTTTTTATAAAGTCGGTTGAAAATAATGTATCAAAATGTTTTTAAATATAATCTTAACAACATTTAGTACAATCGTCTTTTTATTAATATTAACAATAATGGTTAAATAACAATTTTTTTTGAGAATTTTATATTCCTAACAAGCTGAAAATGAAAACATTTATTTCATAAATCAAATATTGAAAGACAACGATTGTTCCTGATTGGTGAACGATATTTCTGTGGGCCAATTTTATTTTTCGTACAAAAAGTAATATTGAAAGTTTTAAAAGATAATAGAAAATATATTATTCTTTCCTAAAAAGTATTATATTCCGTTTAACTCTTTACTAAACTTTTTCCATTTTCGTATTTTATCTCGAAAGCGATTGAACTTCATAAAGTAAAAATTAATCGTTAACGAATATTGGAAGGTTTAAAAAATAATGTTGTATTTTATAACTTAATAATTGTATATTAAAGATAATTCTAGCTTATAATGATCTCTTAAAATTTATATTGGAGAATTATTTTTAAGCTACCTTTCAGGAAGACTCAAAATATGAGCCGAGGATTACATTTGTAGGTTTGGCCTTTGTAATTGATATGCGGCGAGTTTTACATCTGTAAGTTTTACTTTCGTAACCGATATTAAACAACCACGCAACCTGGTAACAGTTACCCGGGCGCTCTTACGAAAGTCGTGAGTGTCAAAAACAAGGCAGTTACAGTAAATTCTTTCAGATGTAATGCAATGACAAAAACTTATGCACATTAATACATTTTTTGTTTGTAATTTTTCTACTTACTTACTGAAAAATATATATTGTTTTTCAGTAAGTAAGTAAGTAAGTAGATCACAGATTTAATTCACTTTAGTTTTGATAGTTTTTAGTTGTGCCTAAACTACAAAGAAAAAAATAATTAATGTAACGATACTAATATTATATAATTAGGAGGTAAAATTTGTTTGTGATTTTATATGTAGGGAGGTGGAAATCCTTTTTTCAAATTGAATCAGTAGCTACACGAGTTGGCTACACCAAGCTATAATGAGTTATAATAACCGAAACAATAACAATGCGAGTAAAATTCAGTTATAAGATAGTATATAAATTATTTTTTTGCAGAAAAAACTTAGGAGCATTCATTCTAATAACGAGCTGTATCTTATTATTTTATATATAGAGGTATGTCCGTATAAATAAAAATCCATTGTCGAATGTATGTATGTAAGTGTGTCACTTCAGAACGGTAGGATCTATTTGACTTATTCTGTTTTTGTCGTGTTTATTATCGTCAGAACAAAGTTTATATGTAAGAAATATTTACAAATCGCACGGAGGAGAAAAAAATTAAGTTCAAAACATCTCAATAAAAAAGTATAAACCCTTAAGTCAGTCTGGTAGCTACCAAATGTTACTTCAAACCTTTTGTAAACAAATTAATTTAAATAATTAATGTCTAATTTATTATTCAAATAAACATAAAATCAACGTAGCTTAGAAGTTTTTGTAGAACTTTCGCGGTTACTCTATTACTAGATAATATTCCTAATTGATGTTAATGGATGTTAGAAAATTATGTTTAACAAATTTAACATAATTGCTATTTAATTATTCATCAATTTAAAATTTATTAAACTAATTTGTTTCACTTAAAATATATCTTTCTTAAGCGTTAATATAATTAGTCTTATGCGATATTAGTTTTTTTTTTAAATTATTTTCCCAGCCAGGAATAGAACTTATATTTCATAGACTATATAACATCACGCACTATATTTCATAGGCGTGAAATAATATTATTAGTAGACGTAAAATCGCGAGAAGCAGCTAGTCAATAATGTCTCCAAATACCAACGATTTCTCTGCAGGATGTTGGGTATAAAATATAAATATAAAAATTTTATTAAAGGATTTCTGCTCACAATTGACCTTATTCGGTTTCAGGGTGTAACCGACTGTCGCCTCTCTCCATGAATATATAAAACGGAATTACATCGTTTTTTGCATTTTTTACATACAAATGAATACTGTTATGTTAATTTATGGGAGGACGTCTGTTGGATGTCGTTTGTCAGTAAATAATTAATTATATAAACAATTCCTTTTTTATTAACAAACTATGGTAATATTATTTCTCATTCTGCTTTCTTTTAGCCTCCGATGCAAAAGAGGGCTGTACTAAATTTGACGTCTGCTTCTTTGCATCTGTATGTCTGTCTGTCTATAGCTTGTAAACAAATGAACGGAATATGTTTTTTAAGCTGTTGTAATCGAATTGTTCCTTAACTACAATTTATGAAGATTTGTTCAGGCTTTTAGACGTTCTTCGCTTTTTTGTAGTTGATGAATGGACCTGAGGAACGTCTCGTGATCTAACTGAATCAAATTTTACAATACTATGAAATATATTAAATATAATACTTGCATAACCTTGACCGGATGCTGCAGTGCATGCCTGATCTAGAGTCAGCAGGATATAAAACTGCTCATAAATTTACAACAGAAATATTATTGGGACTCGTTAAAAAAATAATTAAAATAGCTCAATAAAGAATAATAATGTTAACCTGTTATCAAATGAAAGAAAAAAACATTCAACTAAATTTTAAACCTTCACTTGTTAAAATTCGGTCAAAAATGTATTCAATTGGCATATGTATACGTCTCGCTACTATTTTATCTTTGTAGTCAATAGAAATTCGCCATGTTGTGTTTTTGTGCGTGCATGTTATAACATGTAGCAGTCCGTCGAATGTGAAGCTTTTTAAAAAAAATACATTCAATTTCTCGATGGACACTAAAACAAAAAAATATATCTACGTACGATATATCTAACAAATATTTGACTTCAAATATTGTGTAACATAGATATATTAATCTATATTAACACTGGCTCGCGATGTCACTTACGTTTATGGTTACTGTTGCGCACCTATAAGTCATCGCGTGATGTAATATAGCTCATAACTTTCCTCAATTACCGGGCTATATAACGCAAAATTAATTTTTCAAATCGGATTAGTACTTTTAAAGATTAGCACCTATATACGAACAAACAAACTTTATTTTTTTATAATATTAGTATTATATTATAAATGTTCTACCTCTTAGTGTGTTATTACGTGACGCTAAACTGCTTATTATATTAACCATAAATATAATATATAAAGTATTCGTATCTCCACCTTGTATACAAGATGGTTCATTTAGGCAGTAGGGAGAATATTAAAATCCGTTTGAGTGTCGAGACAAATTTCTTTCGCTCTCATAGTTTCAGATTTCTACTTACTGACCCATCTGAAGGATTTGATCTGTCTACGTTATAATATCTATAATCAATGTAATCTGTTTTGATCAGTCACTCATTTTTTGATAGGGTAAAAGAGGGTTGTACTTTGCTTAAATAAATTAATAAACAACAAAAAATTTAGGGTTAAGTAATTTAGTGTTAAGTAAGCCTTAGGAAACATTAAGTTTTTAAAATAATTCTAGAATATTTCTACATTTTTCTTCTTGGATAAACTGAAAACTACACGAACGAATAAGTAAAAGCTATATCCATATAAACTCGTACGTAATATCGGATATATGTATAAAAAAAAACCCAAAACGAATAATGTTAGTAAGAAAACAGCGCTTTTTAATATCAGACCGTCTACAGAGGATCATCCATTGTATAAGAAAACTGTCTGCCGTCTCCGATAAATGAAATGGCTTAGGTTATGCGATTTATCTTCGTAGCCCACTGATGCTTATTAGAAAATGGTTTTCAATTCTAGTACTATTTATTTCATATGATTTTCGTGAGTTGAAATAATGTTGAAAATGCTTTTTTACAAGCTTTCATTCAACGTCAGAATTTTTGGTGTCCATTTTTTTAAGATAAACTTTCTGAACTAATGATGGGCATTTAAATAAAAGCTTGTTTTTAAAATTATATTATTAATTTGTTTTACATAGAAACAGCGAGGAAAAGAGCAGGCGGGTAACTTGATGCAATGTGATTACCGCCGCCCTGAACATTTGCAGTACAAGAGGTTTTGTGGCCACAAATGCGTTGCTACCTTGATAGGTAATGAGAGATGAAGAAAAATAGGAAGCAAGAAAGAGAAAGAGGCCAGGGGTTAGACTTCCGGCTCTTTCTACCGTTAAGATTTATGCTTTTAGTCACGCAATTGTCGATCGCTATAGCTAAATTACTATCACTAATTGTCATTTCGTAGTTTATTTTTAGTCTGAAAAAAAAACAGCCAAAACACAAAAAAGACTGACCTATATATTTATCAATGAAAAGCTAGTAATATGAGTCTGAAATTATGGTTAATTTTCAACGAGATTTTCTGAAATATGTCGCAGCGATGGCGTCGTGTGGTTTTATTTTTCAACAAAATAGAAATGCGATTCGATTTTCGTACAAAATTATTACAGATTTTTGTTATACAACTAAATTTATTTGAAAAAATTCACAAATTTTTCCGCTAAAGTCGTGAGTTTTATTTAGTAATTAAATAAACTATAGGAAACATGAATGTATATTTAAAATTTAATCTAAATGTTAGAGAATGTATCTAATTTTATTAAGGCGCTTACATTAGCAAAATTACTGTAAAAACTTTTCATATTTTTAGTGAGATGTTACTTTATTTAATACTAGGTCGCGACTTCGTTAGCTAGGAGGTCGGCAACCTTTTAGATATTGCGAACCACTATATTAAGAACATTTAAAAGTTCATATTAATTCGTACATTTCAACGAATAAATACGAGCTTGCAGCTATTCATAATAATATTTTTCTATCATTATTTTGTTTTGCTATTCTTTTACTGTATCACAAGACAATGGAATAAACAAAATATAACTCATTAATGTTGTATATTTTCAAAAACTGCAAAATATAATTTCGTAAACATCCAAAGTACAGACATAAAAGAAGAAACTATAATTGATTAAATTTGTAAGAAAAAAAAATATCGCCACATTCAATTGAGACATTGAGATCATTTCAACGAGCTTACTTTTTTTTATTTTTACTTTTTTTTATTAAGTTTGTCAAGGTGTTAATTTCATTTATATTAATAAGTTTCATTTTTAATATAGTAATAATAAGCTGGCTTTCATTTTTATTCATGATAAATACATTATACATTAAATTATAAATCTAAAGGTCCCCGGTTCATTCCCGGGTTTCGGCACCAATTTTGTTAGTGACATAACTCATATTCTTTATTTTAAATTATTCTTTTATAATGCAATTTATAAGTAGCGAGTACTTATATGTACTGACTTTTTTCCGTTGTCGTTAACACAAGGGTTACGTACTTGCTGATTCCAGGTGTTCCTGCAGTAACGTTCACGTCACAGTATATGAATTTTTGTATCTATCAGACTAGTATAAATTACTCAGATAATTTCAACAAGTAACCAAGACCTGATAATCTTCAAATACTTGAACAGATCCTTAAAAATTATCCATGTAGATTTCATCAGCTTTTAAACTAATAATACACACTTCATTATTGATTAACGCGTAAGGGAGCGACGATGCCACAGACATACACACAGATAGACACGTTAAACTTATAACACCCCACTTTTTCGAGTGTTAAAGGGATAACACTTTTCAGAGTACTTACCCTGAAAAGTGTTTCTCGTCTGCGCAGACCTTAACTGATAAAATGTATCTATATTTAATAGCATTATTTTATGTCGTATAAAACCAATACAAATTAATGTAAAGGATTTGAAAGAGAATTGAGAAAAATAGTATCATTTTATTTTTGCAATACAAATAAATCAATGCAGCTGGCATAGCACATACAGCACTAAACTTTTATCCATAAGTTTGTGCAACATCGCTAAAAGCGCTGTTTCTCGTTTTACGTGTCTGGACGGAGGAATCTAAACGTGTATCTCGCATTTTGCGAATATAATTTCATGAAAACATCTGCTAACAAGATTTACATTCGAGAGATTTATGAAGTTTTCTACAGAGATATTTATTTTTTATTTAAATTAATTTTTGTGTTGTTTCTTTAGAATCATTTTACTAACAGTCCATCGGCGTTTTATACAATATGATATTAAACAGTAAAAGTTAGAAATGTTTATTTAAAAATTAATTATTGTATTATATATAATATAATAATTATAAATCATCAAATATATTTTGCATAAAATACTGAAAATATGAAAGCATTTATTAATTACAATAATAAGATATGAAAATATCACAAAATACATTTAATGTAATATAAATAAGACGGTTAGCTCCGAGAGCAAGTCGTTAACTAAATTAAACTAGTACATTCCTTTAAAATTCCACAAAGCTAGATAAGTAGGTCTCATTTCTGCTGTATGAAAACTACCTAGAGAAATGCAACATCTCATTAGAGCTTTAACAACTTGTTATGAAGATGTACGAGTTTAACAAAGGTAGATAAAATAATATAAAGAACAATCTAAAGATAAGATACAAATGCGTCCGCGTGATCTAAATTAAAGTAACAATCTGTAAATGTTCTACTGATGGGTAAAGGCCTCCTTTTCCATTAAAAAGAAGGTTTAGAGCCTAATCCGCCACGTTGTTTCACTGCGGGGTGGTGGATCCATATAATCTATACTAATAATAAAATTCTAGAGGGTCGATGTCTGTACATGGAAGATATATGAAAAAAAATCTTACTGGGGGCCTTTACCAACGCAATAGAACCCAAAACAAAGATTTTTAGAATTCTTATCTGTTTGTCTGTTTGTCTGTTTGTCTGTTTGTCTGTTTATCTGTGCGTTTGTGCACGCTAATCTCAGAAACGGCTTATCCGATTTAGATGCGGTTTTCGCTAATATATTGTGGTAAGCTTCACTTAACATTTAGGGTTTGTTTCATGTCAATCGGTTCATAAATAAAAAAGTTATGTCAATTTAAGGGTTCACGTCGAACATTATTTTGTACGTTTTACTAAATGCATGAAAGTACATATATATATACAGTACTTATATCAAAAAATACATTTTAAAATTTTTGTCTGTCAGTCTGTCTGCTTATCTGTTTGTTCCGACTAATCTTTAAAACGGCTAAACCAATTTTGATGGTACTTTACTTGCAGTTAGCAAATGTTATAAGAAGTGACTTAGGCTTACTTCTATTTTAGATATTTTTAATCTATACATATAAAAAAAAATTCTAACGGGTCGCTGTCTGTACATAGAAGATATATTAAAAAAAAATCAAATTATTTGGGCCTTTACATACGCAATAGAACCCAAAACAATAATTGTTAGAATTTTTGTCTGTTTGTCTGTTTATCAGTGCGTTTGCGCCCACTAATCTCAGAAACGGCTTATCCGATTTAGATGCGGTTTTCATGATTATATTGCAGTAAGGTCCACTTAACATTTGGTGTTTATTTAATTTCAATCGATTCATAAAAAAAAGTTATGTCAATTTAAGGGTTCACGTCGAACATTATTTTGTACTTTTCACTAAATGCATGAAAGTACATACATATTTACAGTACTTATATCAAAAAATACATTTTTTAATTTTTGTCTGTCAGTCTGTCTGCCTATCTGTTTGTTCCGACTAATCTTTAAAACGGCTGAACCAATTTTGATGGTACTTTTACTTGCAGTTAGCAAATGTTATAAGAAGTGACTTAGGCTTACTTCTATTTTAGATATTTTTAATCTATACATATAAAAAAATTCTAACGGGTCGCTGTCTGTACATAGAAGATATATGAAAAAAACAAATTATTTGGGCCTTTACATACGCAATAGAACCCAAAACAATAATTGTTACAATTTTTGTCTGTTTGTCTGTTTATCAGTGCGTTTGCGCCCGCTAATCTCAGAAACGGCTTATCCGATTTAGATGTGGTTTTCATGATTATATTGCAGTAAGGTTCACTTAACATTTGGTGTTTATTTAATTTCAATCGATTCATAAAAAAAAGTTATGTCAATTTAAGGGTTCACGTCGAACAGTATTTTATGCTATTCACTAAATGCATAAAAGTATATACATTACTTACATCAAAAAATCAATTTTTTTAATTTTTTGTCTGTCAGTCTGTTTCTTACGACTAATCTCTGAAACAACTGAATCAAATTTGATGGGACTTTCACAAGCAATTAGGGAATGTCCATTAATCACGTGAGGTCCAGAAAGGGAGAGGAGATGGAAGAAGAAATTCACGAAATATTACAAAGTCTAAAAAGTTCTTCAAAACATGACGTATTTAATGGCTAATATTATAAGGATTAACTTTAGCTACTTTTTTTAATATGTTTATTTTAATGAATAAGTAAAAAAGAGAATTACGCGATAACAAAATATTGTATAAACCAATAAAATAGTGAACAATTTCCGATTTAAGAAGGGAAGGTATAAAAATAAATAAAATTGATCTCTGTTTGTAATTTTAAATAAATGCATATTAAAGTATACACGGTACTTCCAACAAAATTACCAATCTTAAAATTTCTGTCTTTCTGTCACTCAATTTTTTTCGGCTAATATCTGAAACAGCTAGACCGATTTTGACGAAACTTTCACTGCTGAAAGCTAATGTAATAAGGAACAAAATTGAAACCAATGAAAAAGTGAACAACATCTAATTCAAATATGGAAGATATATGTATATTATATAAATATAATAATTTGGAAAATAATATATTTACTGGGTAATTTTTTTACTGGATATGATCGACCAAATCCGAAACTATAAACAATAGCGAAAAATAATTAAAGAAGTAACAGAGCCGATTTTAATAAAAACTAAAACTATTTCATTAGTTTTTTGAAAAATAAATTCTCCTAACCAGAAACGAACACGTTGATTTTGGAAAAAATTAACATTCTGTATGATTGCATCGTCTGATACTGTCACATATTATAAGAATCAACTTCAGAGAGGTATTATTATATAGTTAACTGCAACAAAAAGAAAGGGCAAATTTTTTACAGAATTCTATCAAATTCATACATTAATTAAATCTTTTGTAATTCTTCAAAAAAACGATCATACCTAAAAGTGAAATTTTTAAATTATAACGGGATGTTGTAACGCTAATAGCGGGTGAGTACAATAGCCGAGTCCAGTGAAATGTAGATTTTCAATAAATTGATTCATCTTTTTAGGAATTATCTAAACCTACTTAGGTAACGGAGTAGGTGACGGGGACCAAAACAAACGTCACATTGTATCTACTTTGTATAGCTCACATAGAAAAAATAGACAAACATAAAAGAAGTTACTGTGAGTTATTCATTTTATATATTTTTGATATTCTTTACACTCTTCCTTACTTTAGTAGGTGACTAGCATTTTGATGCAAATAAACGAATCGTTCGAAGTTATGCAGACTTTTTTTCTAAACTTACCGGGAGCCGTGATTTAACCCACATATTTGATATAAACTTTCCAAAAGTTGATTCTTACAAGTGACACTATTAGGTAGGTGGTGCAATAATACAGAATGTATTTTTTTTTAAATAGTGGGTTTAATTCCAGGTCAGGAGAATCATGAAATTAAAAAAACTTATGATGCAGTTTTAGATTTCTTAAAATCGGACACGAGACTCCTTTAAGTATTTTTCGCGATTCCTTAAAGTTCCGGATATGGCCTATCAAGCCCAGTTAAAAAAGTCACCCGATATATAATACAAGGAAAACCTCGGCGAGAATATACTGGTATACAGTCGAAATTTTAAAGACTAGCACAAAACACTTTTCTTCAACATTTATAGTGAAAACCGTGGGGGAATATCTGAATTAGAGTCTGCTTATAAATTCCCAAATCCAAAGTAAGAAGCTCCTTTCTTGAGCAGCACCGCAGACTATTATAACCTTGCTTTGCAGGAGACATGCCAAGCATTCTGTAATCCACGCGAACGAAGTCGCGGGCACAGCTAGTCAAATAATAAATATTTAAACCCATAGCAATGGCGTTATACGAATCGGTGTATAAATGAAGTGGAAATTTTCACCACGACTGACGGCAATATTTAATGATTACTGACCAAAAAAGAAGGGTATTTTAGGTTTGAGGTGTGTGTACAACATATGTGTATGTTTGTATCTGTGTGCCTGTGTATGTGTGTATGTCTATGGCATCGTAGCTCTCTAGCGAATCGAGATGCGATATTTTTTGTGTGAAGGCTGATGTAGTTAAAATGGTTCTTAGGTGTAATTTATTTAGATCTTTACTGACGTTTGAATGTTATCAGCTATATTCTAGTAATTGAAAGATCTCAGTAACTCGACTGGTCTAATCAATTCAAAATTTCGGTATACTACGTAACCTTAATATGATTTTTGGTATAAATAGTGTCATAAAAGTACAAACCCACATACATATATACATGATAAACACATTACCCTCCTTTGTAGCGTACAGTAGGTTAATAGTTTTATTGATAATGCGTTATGTGTTGCTACAAAAAAAAGACAAATATATCGCACATTATTATCTAGAAAAAAATACACCATTTTTTGGGGGCAATTAAAACACATTATTTCACAGTTTTACTTTAATTAGGTACTCAGATTATTTCAAAAGAAAACGAGAACGGATTTTGAAAGAATACTTGACATGGTTCTATATAAAAAAAATATCATGGTTTTTAGTTCAACTTGTTACAGTAAAGTAGGTTTTGTTAAAATTATACTTGCCCTCATTCTGAACTGATGAAGTAACTATGTATTCAAATCTACTATATTATGTACTAAAATCTCGCTCGAGAACCTTTTCATTGGAAACGTAATAAATAAATAATTTATACTTCTATTTATATTATACTTTATTCTGTTTTCTTTAGAATATTCAAATAAACGAATATGTAAATTGATACAAATAGGTATTTATATTATTATGAAAATTAAACGGTTAAACCTAAAAACTTACATTCCAAAGATTCCTCTAATTTAAAAAAAAAAATCTTTCAATTTTCCTCACAAAATATTTGTTCCTAAAAATATAACCGACTTCAAAGAGAACTGTTGATGCATACAAAAACGATTGCAGCAGTCGCGTGTCATTTGTTTCTTTGTTTATCTCCAAAGATCTTCATCAGATCCTAATATATTATGTACGAAAACCTTCTTTGAAAAATATGCATTTGAATAGGCCACATTAAATTAAGCTAAGCTGGTTTTGAGAAAATCACGTCCAAACTTACATTCATATTCAATACAATAGACAAATGATTGAGAATTAACACAGAGACACATACATACAGACACACGAGTCGAATACAGAACCTCCTTTTTTAAGTTCGTTTAAGAACACTAGAACATTTATCGTAACTCACTCACTCATCTTGACTTATACGGATTTAAACTAATAAAGATGCCTAATGAATTTAAAGTCTGTAAGTAAAAATTTCACGATTTAAGTGAGTGAGTAAGCATGAGTAAGCAAATAAGTGAGTGAGAAAGTAACTGAGTGACTAATATATTTTATGTAAAACGTAAATGGGAATAAACGAATTTCCTATCCGTTCGTTTTTTATTACTTTCAAATTTGTTCCATATCAGAAGATTCGATATTTGAAAAAGGATTTATTATACCAATTTTCATATCCACGTAGTTGGATATTAAACTAAAAAGGGACGAAGGTATTCACTCCCCAATAAATTGTTCCTTAATTATGTCTCAGAAGGCCCGCATCTTTCAAACAAGCCTTACAAAGAGGTTTAATTAAACACTTAAGACGAACCTTGGATGAAGTATCACGGCGTTTTTGATGACGACAAAAGCTACATCCTCGCTACTTTGTAATTCGAAAAAATTACCTTGTAATTTTCTTTGCGAATTAAGTTTTAATTATAATAACACAAACACGAAATCTACCTATGTATGTATTCATGTAATTCTAAATGTTTTATTTCAATACGTGCTGTACTCTATTACTCGCGTTAATTTAAGGAAAAATTGCATTTACATAATGTTTAACTTCCTCTACTTTAATTGAATATTGTTCAGTATTTTATTGGTTTTTAATTTTATTTCGCGTAACTTTCCTTCTTATTTACAAATCATAGTAAATATTTTTTATTTAATAAAAATAAGCCTAAGTTACTCATTGTAACATTAGCTTTCTGCAAGTGAAAATCTAGTCAAAATTGGTTCAGCCGTTTTAGAGATTAGCCCGACCAAACAGACTGGCAGACAGACAAACAGACAGCAAGACAGATAGAGAGAAAAAATTATGGTTTTGAAGTAAGTACCGTATGACAATATGCATTTAGTTAAAAGCTTTTAATTTGAAATTACAAACAGTCACTTCAATTTTATTTATTTGTATAGTTTTTAAATATTTTGTACATCACGATAATCGTTAATTGCACCCAAAAACAGAAATTTATTCATATTATTTGATTTGTCAGCATTGACATTATTCTAAATGCAGCATAAAATTAATTATTTTTTTTTATTATTGACCTATTGATTGACCTAAAACAATTCACAGTTTCATCTTAATTATGCCGTTCCTTCAGACGTAAAGCAACGACAAAACAATTTATCTAAATCATTAGGAAAGTCTGAGCAAAACTTTTAAGTGTAATTCTCGCCTGGAAAATTCATAATAAGTTATTGTAACCAATAACAGTTTAATAAGCAGTTATTATACACGTAGGTGTTCCACACTATCGACTCCGGTCCCAGCGAAAGGTTGACTGAAAGTTTCAACTCGAAACTTTTACCATGAATAACGTTTTAAAATGAAAATTCCAATGAAATTCTAGATATATGAGCATAATTCCGCACACTTAAGCTACAGTGTAACTGTTATTAAATGAGAAAATATTTTACGCTATATCTACGTGTCATGTTCATGATGGGGTCCGGTGATTTTGTGAGACCCTCGAGATTATACGCGCTTAGCTATCTTATATATTTGCTTTTTAATATCTGTGTGAATATATTTATAGGATAATAATGTTGTTTATTGAGGGTTAACTCAGTGGAATATGCTTGATATTGTTTTTTATGATGACAAATAAATTGTCTGTTATTTTATTTAGTGATCCAAAATACCGTGTGTAATTAATGTAAACGTAGGACTTTATTTATTTTCTCAACTCTATAAGTTTTTTTTTTAACTTATTTAATCTATTCACAGTATACAATGATACTTTATCACGATAAATGTTATAATTAAAAGTTTACAGATTTTTTTAACCATGAATGCCGACCATTTTACCATTAGCGATTGATATAGTAAGGGGAGTAACTTTAGGGCCAACAAGTCAATTGACGAACTCGTTAAAGTTGGAAATGGTTACAGATATTTAACGTCAAATAGTTTGAACGTAACATGTCTATTATAAAATGACAGTTATTGTGAAATATAGATCATACATTTTATTTATATACATAAATAAAAAAAACTTCTTTATGTAAAGACACACTTTCTTAACAGTTATATAATGTTTAGCTCTATTCTGAATTTTACAAAATCCGTTAAACAGTCACAGTGTGAAGAAGTCACAAATGTACATACTTATAATATTTCTTATTTAAAAAAAAATAATACCTCTACCCCCTAACTTATCCTCTTAATAAAAAGAAATCGACAACGGCCATACTTTCATATGGACGCTGATAAGTAATACTGTGTCAAGCCACACGGACTTCATTTTGAGAAAATGGCGTCTAAAGATGTCAAACCCATTTTTAACAAATTTGTTTAAAGAAGTATATATCCATCTATTCTTTTATTTTTTGATAAAAGATATAATGAATTAAATTTAGACTAATATATTTAATATATTATCTAATATTTTTTTTTTCAAATATTTGAAGTTATTTATAAATTGCAAAATATGGAACGCACTTGAAATTCGAAGCAATTAATTAAGAAACTTTTTTTCGTACTTATTTAATTTATATGACTTCAATTTTTTTAATAATGTTAAATAGTCGATGCAGTATCAAAATACATCAATATCTCCGAATTTGACTTATTGTGGGTTGACACATTATTGCTTATAACACCATTAAAGTTATCAACTGCCAAAATTGTAAGTTTGTAGCCTCAACGGTTTATGCCGTTGACAAATCAGTCAGGATAATATTTGTATAGACAAATAAATACAACTTTACGTAATATGTATATAAATAACTACATATATAAATGAATTATTAATAGGAATAATCCAAAAGTATTTGGATCCAATAATACGTCAACCTACAAAAAGTTAGATTCGGAGATATTTATGT
Organism: Hypolimnas misippus; assembly: GCA_037950945.1. Taxonomy (NCBI): domain Eukaryota; kingdom Metazoa; phylum Arthropoda; class Insecta; order Lepidoptera; family Nymphalidae; genus Hypolimnas; species Hypolimnas misippus. The sequence continues at coordinate 4,683,276 of JBBEEQ010000016.1, read as the reverse complement.
ATTTTGATACTGCATTACCTATTCAAAATTATTTAAAAAATTCAAGTCATATAAACTGAATAAGTACGGAGAATAGTATCTTAAATCATATTTTCGAATTTCAAGAGCGTTCCATATTTTGCAATTTATACAATAATCTAAAATATTTGATAAACTTTTTATTAGATAATATATTAAATATATCAGTCTGCTTTTAATTCATTATACCTTTTGTCAAAAAAGAAAAGAAAATATGAATATATACTTCTACAAACAAATTTATTAAGAAAAGGTTAGACATCTTTAGACGCCATTTTCTCAAAATAAAGTCTGTGCGGCTTGACACAATATTGCCTATTGCTTATGCATTTAATTAAATAACTCAGTAAATAGGGTACACAGAAGTCATCTTGTTTTAAGAAAATTTTCAATATAAAAATATCTATTTATTTTTATTGTAAATAGAAATAAACTTTTCATTATTTTCCTTCATTAAAGTTAGATGAGCGCTCGAGTAACATTCCTCATTCCATTTTCATTACTCTTCAAGGACGAATCACAGAATAGGTACTGAAAATGTAATGTAATAATGTTGTAAATATTGTCGCTTTACAGAGGTTCCGTAAAAAAATAAACTGGTCAAGTGCGAGTAGGACTCGCGCACCGAGGGTTCCGTACAAACTTATAGAAATCTATATAAGACTAACCCATCTACGCCATTTGTGGTCTTCATCATCAGTTCCAACATAAGTTACTATCAAAAATACCTAAATCGGTATACGCTTGCCTATAATATTTGAGGAGTTCCCTCAATTTCTCCAGGATCCCATCATCTGATCCTGACCTGAAGACAATGGGACCACCTTGGAATTATACCTTTTCAAACAAAAAAAATTTGAAAATCGGTACCCAAATGGCGGCGTAATCGACGAACAAACATTAAAAAAAAAATTAAATACAAGATCGAATTGAAAACACTCCTTTTTAGAAGTCGCTTAAATAAAATCAAATATTATGTAAATATGGATCACGTCTAGGCTTGGGTAGTTCGCGAACGACCTAGGTGGGAAGAGCGCTCCTTTACGTGAACTATGCGAACTAGTTCATAGAAAATCCCGCTCTTAGTTCTTTTTATATTTCTTTTAGCGTCCACTTTACTAGACAGTGGCGCTATGTGACCAACCGAGTTATTTACTTTTTTTGTACGCGCCTAAAATTTTCATGTAATACTTTGTATTTTTTACTTAAAAATAAACAAAACTTGCAATAATCATAACTATATTTTTTTCTTTATTTATTGTTCTTATCAAATTATTTCAAAAAAAGAACTAATGAACTAATAGAGCGAACTAGTTCATCCTTGGATTATGAACTAAATTGAGCGCTCTCTGTGGTGACCGGTTAGGCCCAAGACTAATCACGTCCCAAAAACTATTTTGAAACTACTTAGGAGCACTTTAATTTAAAACACAATCACGGATGCAATCCATGGAAACACAAAATTTTATTTTAAGTACTAATACACCTTATACTTTCAATAAAGCAAAGTTATAGCGCGATTCAGGATACACTTAGCGCCATCTCTTGACAATTTCAATGAACTAACTTGTTGACATTAACAACATAATTATATTATATTTTATTCTCGTTTTATTTTTATTTATATTCTACTACACTCCAATACCCCTGTACTACGTTCGTAAAATATTTAGATTTACATTATCAATCAAAATATCAAAATATATATTAGTGTTGCCAAGACGAAAATAATTAGTCCTTAATTCGAACAAAACTAATTGTTTATTTATAAATAACTAATTATATTACTAATAACCAGAAGACTTATATGTGTAGATAAATAAGTAAATTAAATAACTCGATGTGTTTGAATTTAATTTTAAAATTTTCGTACTAAGTCAATACGGGTACTTAAATGAAATCGCGTGAAGCTCTTATATTGAATGTTAATTACGTAATGACGTTATAAATCGACGATAAAACTTTTAAATGAAAAGTTTATTTTATTATTTTTAGCGCGTTTAAATTATAATTAAAATAAAAAATTTTATTAATCGAGCAGAGTTATATCACAGTTAATGTCATAATGTTGTAATAGATGGCATTAGCTGTACGCTGCATCGCGCTATCATTTAGTTAGCTGCGATATATAGATTGCATTGCGTTGTTTATAAAGGTTTGCTGCTTTTTAATGTTTTCGTATTGATACAAATTTCTTCTCAGTGTTTGTAAAATTGTTTTTTTGACCATGGTCAACTTCTATGTTAATTTGTTACAAGTACATATAATTTTAATTCTAAGATCAATATATTTGCCGCTTGATCAATTTACAACTTGATACATTTACGCGTTCCTGAGAAAAAGGTTGAAAGACAGACGTACAGACTGACAGACACACGAACAGAAATTTACAGTTTTCGGAATGTTTCCTTTATGTATACTAAAGGACCTTGCTCCTGGCCAAATTTCATAATGCTTGGTCAATGGGAAGTACCCTATAGGTTTTGATTCCCTTGCGAAAACGTTAAAAACGCTATCATACTTAAAATATGTGATATAAATGACCGTATCTTTTGATTGCGTTAACTTAGAAGTTTGATTTTTTCACAGCTCTTAGTAATTACAACTCTGTGTCAACATGTACTTGACGTTGATAAAAAATTGTTACCTTCACGCGTTTCTGAGAAAAAGGTTGAAAGACAAACTTACAAACAGACAAACATACATACAAAAATTTACAGTTTTCAGATTTTTTCCTTTATTTGTACCATAAGATCTTACTTCTTGCCAAATTTCATCGGGCTAGGTCAATGGGAAGTACCCTATAGGTTTTGATTCCCTTGCGAAAACGCTAAAATGGTCAAAATATACGACATATTTTCCATTATCTTTTGATTGCGTTGACTTAGAACTTTAATATTTTCACGGCCGCATGTCATCGTAGACTTGAGTATATGATATTAATTTCAACATGATACGTCTATGCATTTCTGAGAAAAAAGGGTTGACATCCCGACAGACAGACAGACAGACAGACAGACAGACAGACAGACAGACAGACAGACAGACAGACGGACAACAAAGTGATCCTATAAGGGTTCCGTTTTTCCTTTTAAGGTACGGAACCCTAAAAACAATTATGAAAAAAATACTTAAAGAAAACAATTCACTCAGAAAAAAGTGTGACTGACTTGATTGCAATAAAATATGACATTTTATGGTGATTAGTTTTTAAATGTTTAGAACGTAGGAAATGTTTTTTGGGCGTATGTATCTGTACGTATGAAGTAGCTGCCCCTCGCGATTTCACCCGCGTTTATGGTTACTGCTTCACTCCTATAAGTTATAGCGTGATGTAATATCGCCTATAATCATCTCCAATAAATTATTCAACGCAAAGAAAATTTTTCAAATCGGATAAATACGTTAACCGATTACCCCCTTCATACAAACTTACAAACAAATTTTACCTTAAATTAGTATAGATGAGTATTTGTTTGGCACGTTTTACAGCCTAAACTGTTTGACGTATTTCAACACATGAGAGTCATTAAATTTGTCTCAACTATAGAAGTGGTAGAATATTTCCCAGAATTTCCATGGGAACTAATCTCCATGAATGCTTATTCAAATTCAAACTTTCTTTACCAATACAAAGTAACATAATAAGTGTATATATAATATTTGTTCATTTTTTATATTATTTTAGTCTTGTTTGAAATGTATAGGCCTAAATAATGTAAGGCCTTATACCGAAACTTGCGAAATTAATTCAACAACGATTTAGAAAATATTTTTAATAACCCAAATTCTCCGTTATTACAGTACTTCTAGTGTATAGAAATTATATAAATTTTAAAAGTAAAGTATTTACACAATATATAATAAAATAGAAAATTATCGAACTCAATAAAAAAATCTTTTTAAGCTTAACATTTATTTGTCTGGCTTTACTATTGTAAAATAATTCCGATTTGATTTCCATTCGAAATATATTTTGTTATATTTCAGTTGTTTGCACGAATTTCTTGCTTCTAAGAAATTTTCAAGCAGTTTAAGATCCGCTGTATTTTACAATTCTAAGAAATAAATTTAACTTTTCTTGAGACACGACCCTCAGCAACGCCCACTGTGAATAATAACTTTGACAGACAGACGGCATCTAGTTATTACCTTTTGTTATAGCGCGCTAGTGTTAAGCAAGAATTGTATTTATAAGTTTTTCAACTCTGTAACCTGGTAACAGTTACCCATATAGTTTTACGAAAGTTATCTAAAAGAGTCTGAAAAAGAGGGTAATTATTCTATATCTAAAAAAACTAAAATATATATACTTATAACATTACCCTGGTTACCCGATACCAACTCTACAATCTAGTAACAGTTACCTAAACATACGTAAGCTGTGAATTTCAATAAATAAGTAACTGACAGCAATTTTTTTTTGTGTAAAAGCAATGATAAATAAATAAACGTATCACACTCAACGGCCCCCATTAAGATCTTGTGACCTTGTGTCGAGGGTCCGGAAACACTCACAACACTAACACAAACACCCAGACCACGACAAACATCCGTATGGCCAATACAGACATTTGCCGCGAGCGGGGTTCGAACCCGCGACCGTTAGCGCTACAGTCAGTTGCAGTGACCACTGCGCCAACGTGTGTGTCAAATTTAAATATATATAATTCAAAGGTGACTGACTGACTGACTGACATAGTGATCTATCAACACACAGCCCAAACCACTGGATGGACTGGGCTGAAATCTGGCATGCACATAGATGTTATGCCGTAGATATTCGCTAAGAAAGGATTTTGATTAATTCTACCTCCAAAGGGATAAAATAGGGGATGAAAACTTTGCCAATTTTAAACCGATCGGGCTGAGACTTTGCATGCATAAAGCTACTATGACGTAGGCATCAAAGACATCGCAGACGAAGTCGCGAGCTCCAGCTAGTAATTGATATTACTCTGATGTGAGCCCATAACCATCTCAACCAACTCATAAGTTTAATAATAGCCTTAATTTGGGAGACCGAATTTATTTGCTTACGGCAAAGTAATAAAATATAGATTTCAATAAGTGTACTAGAACATTATAAACGGTTTTAAAGTAAAAATCTTTATTCATTGATAAATACGTATCACAAAGAGGAATGATTTGATTGTTTGTATTGAATAGGCTCCGGAATTCGAAGACCGATTTGAAATATTATTTTGGCGTTGGTTAGTTTTGAGGTTATAGGTTATATTACATCACGCTTTGATAAAGTTTTCTGTAACATAAAAAATAATATTAAATATGTATATATGTGCTATTTTTTTAACATCTGTTACCTTATAGCTCCGTCATTTATGAAACGGTTTTGATTTCTTTTTATTTAAAAGAATATGCTTTCAGATTTATCCCATACATATTTTATCCGAATTGGTTCGATAATTTGCTAGTTGTCTTTGATTTTTAAATATGTGAGAGCCATATTTTAAAACTCAAGAATAAAATTTATAGCGGACTAATTTATCCGTTAATATACCAAGTTTTATTAAAATTCATGTTTTGGGCTTTTAATATAACTCGGGAATAATATATTGTAAATAGCATTCTTTTAATTGTGGTGAGTTTTTACCCCTTTTGGGGTTATCAGACGTCAACTTGTTAGTAAACGATTACTAATAAAATGTTTCTAATATTTGAGTCTCGAGAAAAATCAAATAACGAAGTTTGCATCACCCGTACAAAGTTTTTGGTGGAAAATTGACCGAAATACTGTCTGAAAATTTCGTTTCCCGCAACTCTATGATACGCCCAATATAAGTCCTGTGGGTTTCAGTTTACTTTGCACACGGGAATATCGATAAAGTGAAATGTATATTTTGGTAAAATCGTTTATACTACGTTTTTACACGTCAAATTGTTTAAACTTTCGGTGAGCAGTTTCGAGAAAATTCTATTTAGAAACAAGACGACTTTGGGCTTGTTTGCCTTGTTTACAGTGTAAACCAGCAAAGTTTGGTTGTAGGTATTAACAACTGAATGGCTCTGTGGTTAGTGCAACCAGGGTCGGCTTAAACCATCCTGGTGCACATACATATAATTTAAAACCCTAAAACTACAAAAAAACACTAATATTTACTTTTATTTAGTGTTTTGTTTAATGATTTACTAAATGCTGTAATACTTCTGTAAGTATGAAAGGGAGTTTTTTAGAGTTCCTATAAGGCCAGAGGCCTAGACTAGTACTAGGGTCCTGTGTACCCTTAGAGAAAAGACGTGGGTACAACTTTCTTTTATGTCAAACATCGCTCTTCAAATATCCGTACTTTCATGGTGACTTTCTTAATAAAAAAAATGCAAAAATATTACAATTTAACGTAATCATTATACAATCAAATATAGTAAAATTCAAAATGGAAGACTGAAAAATAAATTCGTATAACTAATTATATGATTTCTTAAAGAAACCATGCAAGTGGCCGATTGCTGCGTCAAGGCCTCGTGTCTTGCAATTTACTTAGTAAAGAAATCGAATGAAATAGTAGGAATGCCGGCCGGACGTAATATCCTTGAGCGTTATATATTTACCGTCCAGCAATGTCCTTTCTGTCGCACGTGTAAGTTTTGCAAAGACTTCTCTGTTTCTCATGCGTTTTATTTTAAAAGCTTTTATTTAACTTGCAATGTAATTTATCTGGGTGGAATCTTGCAACTTAATTTTGAACCATCCTTAATCGATTGAGCTGAAATTTTGTATACATGTTTAGTTTGGATGGCAATTTATGATAAGGTGTATGACGTCATACTAAATCCAATATGGCGGAATAGTTCATAATTTACAAGAACTTAAAAACGGTACCGACGTCAAAAGGAAAATACACATGAACTAATTTTTCTGAAAATTCAATGGGTTCAAATTTTCCATTATGCCTTTCTCACATTGGACCCCTTGGTTCTTACAAACAAAAAAAAGTAACTAAATCGGTTAAGTCGCGTTTGCATAATCAGTCAACACATAAAAAAGTGTTTTTTGGAAGTCGTTTAAAAATGGTATATTTTAATAGCAGTCTAAATATTTATCTTTGTAATGGTGAAATGATTAACTTTTCGCGTGCAATTATGGGAAAATTAATTATTAAGCGAGTATATAATTTAGGGGATGGAAGATAAAAGTTACAAATTGGATGAAATAATTTGAAAAGTTGAAAACATATGCGACATTCGGAACGAATAAATGTTACTCCGAACTTTCCATCCGACTTAAATTGAATTAACGAGTCTGTTGAAAAATTTGAGGATTAATATCGGAATACGATAAATTAAAAATTAAAAATAAATAAATTTTATAGTGAATGTGGGTCTGTGATTGGTTATGTGACATAGATTATTAACTTTGCTTATAGGTATTATGCGTTTTACTCGCAAAAGTTCTTAGCTACTTCCTACAGTCAAAGTAGGCTTTTGCTACAAAAAATATTTGTGGGAATGTAGTATTTTGTGATAGCAATAATTTAACTTACGTTTGATCCGCAGTTCGGGGAGTAAATTAATCAGAAGTAATAAAAATACATACAATAAGATAATGTGTAATGGTGTACCTTTACAGTAGAACCGTTGCCGCTGTCCGGGCCCGGGATTTCTTTTCTTGCGTCTGTTGTGTTTTTGTGATGTTTTGGTGTAATATATTATATATGTATATATATGGCAGATTTTATCCCTTGGGATGTTGAGCATAACAAAACGCTAACTTAAAAATGGTTACCCACCGAACTGAACTTTTTTAAAAGCATGGAAGAAAAAGGCATAGACAAAAAATTACCTTTTTAAAATGATACCATATAACATTTTTACTAAATAACATTACAATTATATTGTTTTTCGGAATAAGCGTTGTGAACTCTATCACCTACAAAAAAATAACGATTAAACAATCATATATTTCTAAAAGATTTTCAAGATAGCACTACTAAGGAGATCACAAAATAACATATTGTTGTCAAAACTAAATCCTTTATCACAAGAGCCCATGAGTGTCTTCTGGTTGACGAACAAAAGCGCACATTCTGTAGTAATCTTATCCGTTGAGACGAGTGTTTGTATTGTAAATCCGATCAGAGGATTGTTTATATGAGTATATATATGGTTTCACTTGAGATATTTTCCTTCTTTGACAATTAAATCGACACCCAAAAAGATGGCTCTTATGGGTTTGACGTGTATATCTGTGTGACTTTCTGTGGCACCGTAGTTCCCTAACGAATGAAACTGTTTTGATGCGCTTTTTTTCCTTTCTTTCTTAATGATTCCTAATAATTATATCATATCTTTAAAGTTAAAATAAAAGTTAATTTTACTACATTTGATAGACCAAAAAACAACGGTGTTGGTGCTGAGTACATGAGCTACTATAATATAATAAAGAATCATCTTTCGCATTGTCTGAAGCTAATAGCTTTGTTTCGAAATTTCTATTAAAATGAATTAAAAGTTTGAGTTTTAATTGTACGTAACAAAATTATCGGAATGTTTTCACATTTTTCTAGAAGAAAGTCCCTGCATTCATTAATAGTAATCCATACTAATAATATAAACTAGCTACCCCTCGTGGTTTGACTCGCGTTTATGGGTACTGCTTCGCTCCTATGAGTTCTAGCGTGATATAATATAGTCTATAGCCTTTCTCGATAAACGGGCTATGGAATGCAATAAAACTTCAAAACGGATCAGTAGTTTCAACACAAACATACTAACATATTTTACTCCTTTATAATATTAGTATAGATGTGAGAGTAACTCTGGCTGTTCACCTTTTTGTTACTCCTAAATCACTGTACTAATTTTAATGAATTTTGGTATAGAGATAGATTAGATTTTTGACAATGAAATAAGTTCTTATCGTAACACCAATGCTGTGAAATACTGACATAATTACAAATATATAATTAAGCCTTAAATAAAGGCAACCGACTTTAACAACAAAATAGTAATTTCGTTTATTTTTTTAATAAAAAATCTAAAAATTATACGGAACCAATCAGAAAGGCTAACAAAAAAAATTGCAATGAGTTATACACATACATACATAAAAAATATAAACATACGAATAGAATTTTTAAAGTCGATTAAAAAGTTATACCTACTTCTGACCTTTTTCAATTTGTAAATATACATTAAAAGATCATATACATTGAAGAGCACTTCAAGCTCCTGGCTCCCCGGATCGAGAAGGTAGCGGGTGCGATGCACAGACTGCTGCCTAATCTCGGGGGGCCGCGGGAAGAGGTTCGCCGTCTCTACGCCGGTGTCGTGCGATCGATGGCCCTCTACGGTGCGCCCGTATGGTCTCACCGACTGTCGGGCGTCCGCCGCTGCAAGACTAAGATCCTGAGTCTGCAGCGGAGAGTGGCCATCCGCATAGTGCGGGGATATCGCACGATATCCTTTGAGGCGGCAACCGTCCTGGCGTGCTTTCCGCCCTTGGACATTCTGGCGGAGAGGGACGCGAGGGTCTATGACCGGATTCGCGTCCTTCGTCAAAGTGGCGGAAGTGCGTCCCTCCCCTCCAGTGCTTTCGGAGCGCTGAAGCGGCAGGAGCACCGAAGGGCTGTCGCGACGTGGTGCGCCCGTCTCCGAGAGGAGCGGTACGCGCACAAACGCGTCGTGGCAGCGATCCTGCCGGCCTTCGAGGCCTGGATGAGGAGGAAGCGACGAGTCACCTTCCGACTTACGCAGGTATTTACCGGTCACGGCTCCTTTGGAGAATACCTGCATAGGATCGGACGCGAGGCGACGGCAGTTTGCCACCATTGCGGGGCGGACCAAGACACTGCACAGCATACGCTGGCGGCGTGCCCCGCGTGGGCCGCCGAAAGGCAGGTCTTGGTCCAGGAGATCGGGCGAAATCTCTCCCTGCGAGCAGTCGTATCGGCGATGCTCCGCAGGGAATCGGCGTGGGAGGCCGTAGTCTCCTTCTGTGAGACCGTCATGGTCCAGAAGGAGATAGCAGGGCGGGCCCGGGAGAGGGCCGATCCCGCCCGACGAGGACGACCGAGGCGTCGTCCTTCCGGCCTCCTAGCCCCAGTGCCCGGGGCAGAATAAATAGGGCGCGCCCTCGGGCCGTGGGTGCGTGAGATGGGGGTCCCACGCATCCGTTTTCATACGGCCACGAGGAGGACGGCAGTCGGGATGGCCTCGAACTGCCGTACGCACCAGCGAGGGGTGCGGGGAGGGCAATTTTAGACTTTGCCCTCCTGAGACGAGCTCCGCCAGCCACGAGCGGAGCGTCGCACGGGAGGGGCAGCGGATGCGCATGCGCAAGCGATCCCGAGGCCTCTCCATTTCCGTGCTGAGAAAGGCCATCGCAGGGGTTTTAGTGGGTATAAATCTCCACATAACCCGATCTCCCCCCCAGGAATCGGGTATCTTTTCGAAGATTTCCCCTGCGAAAACAAAAAAAAAAAAAAAAAAAAAGATCATATACAGAAATACCTTATTCTATTTCTTAAACTAAACAGGAAAAGTTCTCTTAATATTATTAAGTAATGTATTGTAGTTTCAAAGCACAAACCTTTTACTGATATAGAAAATATTCATAAATAAATAACTTGATAAGGACAAAGAGTTTGTTGAATAGTATTATCTTAGATAATTTAATAATAATAAATAAATATAACGCATGATACTCAACATTAAGATCTCATGATCTTGTGTCGGTGGTCCGGAAACACGCAACACTAACACAAACACCCAGACCACAAAAAACATCTGTATGGCCAATACACACGTTTGCCGTGAGCGGGGATCGAACCCGCGACCGTTAGCGCTTTAGTCAGTTGCAGTGACCACTGCGCCAACGCGTCTGTCAATATTGAATAGGTAAGTTATAGGAAATAATGGAAGCAGCTTTGAAATGTTTATTTACATATGTTTATGTCACAGTCAGCTCATAACCAGTCAAAAGTACCTTAAACTGGTAAAATCAATGAAAAGCACTTTTGAATGCAGTTTTACCACAATAGTGGTTTGATTGAATTGACATATTTTCAAAGTCTCAAACTCAAGCACTTTCGAATCGTCAACTTACATGTAATTTTATTTTTTAGATTTTTATAAAGGTACTACCGGTTCGGAGTGTAGTCTAGTAGAAACTCTTTTGAAATAGTTTTAATATAATGTATTTTTATTACATTTAATTTTTTTATCCTGTTAGGAAATCAACGCGTATTAAATCCACGACCATTTGTCGTCTAGGTACTTTTTTCCAAAGTCTATGGACTAAATTCTATAGGATTAATAGGAGAGTATATCAAAAGTAAAATTCAAAATATACTTTTAATATTTATTCGAAATATTTATTCAAATAGGCTATTTACAACACTTTTGAATCGTCAATTTACAGGTCAATTGGTTATAGATTTTCTTAAGCTACCACCGGTTCGGAATGTAGTCTCTACCGAGGAGAACCGGCAAGATAGGTACTCTTTTAAAAATCATTCATACACTATGGATTTTTATAATTTTTTTTTAAATCCTGTAAGAACATCAACGAATACCTAAAAAATATCTACAAAACAAGAAAAAAAAAAATAACTAAATCATTCAATAAAAAAAAGTCCCCTAGGTCCTCTTTTTTGGCAGTCGGTTAAAATTACAGATATTAGTGACAATTTGTGCTAGCAACAAGCATGGAACACCATGTAAAATAAAAAAAATGTTATCAGTGAATGAAAAATTATTTGGTCTACATTTAAATACGATTCATTTTTACAAAATTTTAATAGGCAATTGCATGACTAAAAATAATGATGAAAACAACTGAGGGTTGTTCAGCAGGTCAACAGCGAAGCGCGAATTTTGAAATTTATCCCTCAATCCGCATTCGAGCAGTACAAAGCTCAGCTTGAATCGATGCCCTTAATAAGAGATTACCTTTGACGAACAGTATGACTTTTCCAAGCTGTTACTTCACTCGCTATTCAGTATTATGTAGCGATGAAATTCAGTATCATAAATTCGCGGGATTATACATTTCAGTGATTTTTTTATTTCTGAAATGAAAAACATACAAGAAAAATGAAAAATAATTGTATTAAAAATACAAGGTAAGTTTGGAGGATCAAAAAAGGAGATTTTATTGTACCTTGATTTATCATAAAGAATATTTTCTCCTTAATGTTTAACACTCTGTTATGAATAATTATAACCTAAAAAATAAAACTGTGAATTGAGTAAACAATGATATTATATCAAATATTATATTAAGTGTCATATCTGGTTGTAACCAATGCCAATAAAGTAGGAACGTTTTCGAGCATGTGTGTTACGTAATATTTACGCCAAATTATTTTTTACAAGTAGTCGCCTAACAATCGGAATTCAACGATAATGTATTAAATTTTCAACTCTTTTCAAAATTAACCACAGATAATCTATTCTCAATGTGACAACAGACTTTAACAATAAACAAAAGTATATATGTGTGTGTGTGTGTGTGTGTGTGTGTCATATATATGGTTTTGTGATTTAATGTATTTTTATGCACAATCAAAAAATATATTAGCATTTTTCTCTGCTTCTCTATGTAAACTATAAGTGTACGAAATTTCATACTCCTCCGTCCGCGCAATTATTGTAAAAAGAGGTACCAAGTCAGCTTCAGCTTTTATTACATAGATTTAATAAGTTAAAATAAAGAAAATAGTTTTACATGTAAACTATTTTGTTTTTATAATAAAAATTTGAAGTAAAAATCCACTCCTAATCAGAGCCATTTTGTATTATTTAAGGTAAAAAATGACACCACACTTTAATGTATGTTTATTTTCTCAAAAGTATTCGGTATCGTCTTGTCCTCAAAACTACTATATAGTATATACTCGTTAAAACAAAGGAGCGATCTTGTTTTAGAAGTTTTACGATAAGTTTTATAAAGTAAGGAACTTGGAACTACAAATCTATCTCTTAAACAGCTCAAACGAGATCAAGTTTAAAATTACATTGACTAGAATTTCACTTTGGAAGAATTTTTCTATGAACTTAAAAAAAATAACAAATTTCCTTCAAGTATAATTTCAATGTTATACTAGCTGTGTTACTGGTTAATTTATATCTTAATAGAATTTTCCGGTTATACCAGGGTCTGAAAATTGTCCTAGCTCACCCAGCTTGAAATGCTTTCATTTTTAAACCAATACCCACTTGTTAAGTTAAAGTGTTGTTAAAGTTAAAAAATAATAATATCTAAGAATTTAAAAAAAAACGACTTCAAAACTAGTTAATCGATTTTGATAAAAATTTAATTTAAACGATCTGATATTTTTATCCTATTAAAAATTACGGAGTTCTGAGGTTACACGTATTAAAAAGGTAAACAAATAGACACAACAATGAATTGAGAGGTTCCCATTTTTAAAGTCAACTAAAAATATAAAAACCGTTATAAAAAATATTGTTTTGTATAAAATACTCGGTTTCGTCTAAACATCAATATTGAATTTGCGTTCTAAAAATAAAATAAATTGTAGCGGTGGGTTAACACGGACATAAACCTATTTTTGTGATCATTCGATATTGTAATACACATACTTTTTGATTCGAATAGAAGTTTCTGGACCATTGTTTTTAGAGTACAAATTTAAGATACTATACATCACTAATTGAAAACCTCCTTATTTTATGAAATCTTAACATAAACATTTCTCGAACTCCAGCGCCAAGCGACATATTTTCTTAAAATGTATTTATCGACGAACCGCCTATTGATTTATGAGACGAATAAAAGAGGCTAGGCGTTCCGCCGCCATCCCTCAGTAAGTCTGTTCATCAATTACCGTTTTATTATCCGGATGGCTCTATAAAAACCGCAAAAGACCCGGAAATTATATTTTCTGAATATTGTACTAATTATAGATTTATGTAATTTACTTTTGTATATGGTGTATTGTGAAATTATTGCACTAGCTGAAACGGCGAACTTCGTACCGCCAAACAGTCAAATCTTTAATTTTATTTTTAATACTAACTCCGGGTCAAAGAAAATTAATTAGTCAACAATTACATTATGTCAAAAAATAAAAAGTATAAAACACTCAAAATTCTTGTTATTATTGTTACGAATCTTCGTGTATGGGAATATAGAAACGTATTGTTTTGTGACTGTCTCAGGTAATTTTTTGAAATTTTTCTAGAATAAAAACCATCCTCGTACTTCAAGGGATATTATAAATCAATAATTAGTGAAATCGGTTCAGCTGCTCTCGAGATCTGCGCTTAACAACACTTTCAGCGATTCATTTTCACATTATAGATTATAGTATAATTGATGCGTATAATATATATAAGCTTATTAGTGATGCGATTAGTCTAATTGAACGTTTTACGATAATAACTAATAGATTGTTATCAAATATTATAGTTTTTCATTTAATAGTGAACTCAAGAGTAAATCCAAATTTTTTATTATAATTAACATAATAATTGACAAAGTTATACAAGAAAAATAGTTTCTATCAAATATTTTATTGATAAGCATCGAAAACATTTAACGAGCGGTAATAAAAACAGACAACCTAGGAAGCATAAGATAATTATGTACATGTGTATATAAATACTGTATATGTATGTATATAATAAAAAATAAATGTGGTTCATAAAGACAAAAAGACACTGCCTACCCTAAGTAACTCAGATAAATTTATATTGCATTATTTTATTTATTTAAATCATACACAAGTTAAACAGCATTTTATTTTAATATTTTATATTGATGTCTAATATTATACCACTAACGCCATCTATCAATTTACGGTCGTAGCATGATGTGTCATCGATAATTCCTGTTTTCGTATTTCTTACGCTGCGCACTCGCGCTACTAGCGGTATAGATACAAACTAATTGATGACGAATTTGTAGTCATGCGAATATATTTAAGTATGCGTTCTTATAAATGTTTGATACACAACGATAATATTACACACACAAAGAGAAAAAAAGGCACGGTCTTTTTCACGTTAATAGACGATGAATTAGGAAAATTTCCGAAGAAGGTAATGCGACTATTTTGAAAAATTTCTTATTTCATTTAATTACCGCATATTTAAAGGATTATTAATTTTGGTCGCATATTTTTTGCCTTTGGACGCAAGTTCTTAGAAATCGCGATTATTATTGTTTGTATTCGTTTTGCGGTCTAAGGCATTTAACATTTCAACTTAAACGAAAATAGGGTAAAAAATATAAATTGTGATCAGTGAAAGTTTTTCAGATGTTGTGTGTGTACAAAAAACAAAAAGTGTTGAGTTTTTAAAACTATCTTTCAGTGATCAAGGCCAAGTGATTGATTTGCAAATAATATGAACTAAAGGTAAAGTCAATCGTAAATTTAATAAAAAACATTATTATTCATATCATTTTTACTAAAATAAAGACGTGTAGATTTAATTTACAAATAATTTAAGTCTCAAAAATTCTGTATAGTTCCGTACACGCACAACTGAAGACCATATTATAAATATTATTAAACAACATGCAGTGAATATTTTTGGTAAGTATGCTTTCAAAATTTTCTGCCTATCCTGTCTAAAAGCTCTATGCACGCCACTGCTCAACAGGTAGTAAATAGGTAACTAATCTTGCTTTGCACTAACTGTGCTTGAACATTTAATTATAGCGTTTGAGGTTACGAGTACAACGTCTGAACGTACCCTATTCCTTTTTACCCGACTGTGCGATGTATATATCTACGTATGTATGTGGGTTTGTACCTTCGCGGCACTATTTAGACCAAACGCGTGGGCTGATTTTGATAAATGACCCGTGGTTTAATTAGTCATAATTGCGCAAATGTCGTAGAAAGTATAATAATTTGATAAAAAAATAAAATAGCCGATTTTTTACATCATAACGTTAAGAAGAAAAAAATGAACATTGACGAACTGTGTTAAGTGGGTATTGTTGAATAAGTATTTTAATACCGTTTAGTATCCATAACAATTTAAGTAAATGAATTAGTATTGACTATCAGATTATTATGGACTACGATACTGTGCCCCACCCGTGCCTCCGAAAGCACGTTAAGTCGTCGCTTTCAGGTATTGCGACAGTCTTAAATAATAACCGTAAATTTTTGATGAAAAAAATATTCTAAGCGTAATGCATTACAGGTATAAAGGTTTATGAAGCTCTAATGTTAATTTCACCTTAAAAGGATTGTAGCCGGGCAGATCTTCGTATTAAACAGGGCCCATATTTTTATATACCTCTGGTTATTATCTTGTCTAAGGCACTATATGGTTACGTGAGTAATTTCGTGTTTGTTCTCTTTAATGTTTCTAAGTTATACCTATAAGGAAAAGTAGAATAATGAGAGTGAAATATTTGTGTTTGTTTTTTATTGCGATAGGAGTAATTGTGTGAAGCGTTTTATTGTAGTCACTGAGACTCAAACTGTAAATACTTTTTGGGGTGGACCCTTGTCAGGCCTCAGCTCTCAGGCCTCAAAGCTATTTGCAAGGCCTTCGAACTCAAAAAAAAAAACTTCACAAAGGCGAAAAAAACTAATATTGGAAAAATACTTGAAAAAGGAAAACTATATTGTGTTCCCGTTATACAAACAGAATCAGACTTCCCCGAACTACCGTACGATTCGAGATATTATTTGATCTTCAGTTATAGGCCAAATACAAATGAACGTATTTATTTGTACATTCAATTTCGTCTCAAGTCTAAAATCATAGCAGCTCAAAACCAAATAGAGAAACGTGCTCTAGACGTTACCGTTGAGATCAATATTTCCTTTTGATAAATATTTCGATTTAATATGACAGACCATTAGACTTTTGTATATAAGTACCTCGCTTTACTTCATATGGGTTAAATTAAAGTATACAGATATTGAGTTAATTTTGAGAAATCTGAAACTGTGAAATCTAGAATAATTTATTAAAAGGAACCATGTCACCGACTTTGAAGTTAAAAAAAAAAACTGCATTTAAAGATTTCCAGAACTCTTTTCTCGGGCATCGTACCAAGTATTTTTTCAATTTTGTTTTTTATTGTTATTTATTGCAAAAATTAATAGAGTACGTACTCACAACATATCCTCCCCTATCACAATATAACCGATCCATTGTTATTTACAATGGTTTGCTTATTATAAATGTAAGTAATTATTTATTATTATAGAACCAAGTAACGAATACAGCTTTTATATAAAACATGAAAATAAATTAAAACTGCATTGTTATTTCCTGTTTTCTGTAACGTTGATATTTTTCTCGGAAACAAAACTTGTTATCAAGTTGTATTCAATAGTTTCAAAACTAACGGTAAGTTCAGGTGAAATCAAAATAAATCAAAACTTTGTTATAAGTAAAAGAAAAATAAATATAGTTTCTTGACCAAAATGAAATACACGTATTTTTAAATCGATAATCGTAATCGATCGAACGTCGTAACGATATATCACTAGGATCTATTGTTGCTTGAAATCAGGGACCAATAAATAAATAAATTAATAATATATTTCATTTTTATTTCTCGTACTCGTCAATTAATAAAAAAATGGAAAGGAAAATTGTACGTTAAGTCCTAAAAAAAATTAGAAAGTAACATATAATTACTGACATGTGAGTGGCATATATTCAAATAAGGATAAAAACTTGCTCACAAAAAATAATTAAGTTTGGAAAATAATATCATAAATTTTAACAGAACCCAATAATACAAGTAGAATATAATTTATATTAAAGATGTTTCAAAATATTGATTTAAAGCGATTTTTAAATCTGATAAAAACAACGTTTAATCATTTTAACATTTCGCCATCACGCTCTTTATGAACTTTACGATAACGATCAGTGAAGTGTTCAATATGTTGAGTATTAATTAATATACGCGATTTTAATCAATTTAAAATTGTTTTTATTTCAATGTGCAGTGGGTAGAAAAAGTTTTAAAAGAGTTTTTAACCGACTTATAAAAAGGAGGTTAATGGCTGGTCTGATTTGGTACTTTATTTTTTGTTTGCAAGAGTTTACGCTCGAATTTGTTTCATGGAATTTTCATCAAAATCAATTCAGTAAAACGACTGAATACTAGCAGATACCTAATATTAAGAAGAGTAACATAGGCTACTTTTATTTTAGAAATTTTTATTTTCCTGGCCAGGAATCGAACCCGCTAATTGAAAAAGATAACACACGCTGTATTAATTTGCCATTTAATAGTTTCACTTATAAGGATTTATTTTTGGGAAGTAATAGTGTATTGCAAGCAAAAGAAAAAGGCAATTTTTTACAAATGGATGCTGATAAGCAATACTGTGTCAAGCCACACAGACTTCATTTTGAGAAAATGGCGTCTAAAGATGTCGAACCTATTCTTAATAAATTTGTTTGAAGAAGTTTATATCTTTTGTTTTCTATTTTGATAAAAGGTATAATCAATTAAAAGCAAATTATATAATTAAAACTTTTATCTAATAATAAGTTTTTCAAATATTTGAGATTATTGTATAAATTGCAAAATATGAACCGCTCTTGAAATGCGAAACATTAAATTAAGTAACTGTTTTCTTTAATATTTAGTTTAAATGACTTCAATTTTTTTTAATAATGTTAAATAGTTGACGCAGTATCAAAATACATCAATATCTCCGTATTTGACTTTTGTGGGTTGACACTTTATTTGATTATCAGCATCCAGATGATTTAATTTTTTTTAAACAGTAATATAAGTAAGATTTGGTTCTAAAAATATCAAAAATAAGTTTGTAATTAAATTCAAACAAAATTACGTATTTTCATTTTGAAGTCGGTCCCCTTTTTAAAAAGTCTCGTTTCAATGTGTAGTAGGCGGAAAACCTTTAAAACACTTTTTAAATAACCTTTTCTTATTTCTTTGCGCAGGTATTTTTATATTTAAGTATTTTATTTCGAGACAGGTATTTTAAGGAAAAAGGACAGACATTTGAGAGTTATTTGGCTATAAAATTGACCTTTATCCAATTATCGTGAGTTCCCTTATAGGTCACTTAGTAAAGTTTTACGTTTCTCTTACCCATTTTACTTAACGGATGGAAATATTCCCCATAAAGCACTTTCACGCCTTTTCATTTCTTTAAAACCGTCGTAACTCTTTTATGGGGTAGGATAGCATTTTTCCGTATATTTAGTACTAGTTGAATCTCGTGGTTTCACTCGCGTTTACAGTTACTATGATTTAATATAGCCTACAATCTTACTTAATAAACAGGGTATTGAATATAATTTTCCAAATCGGATTGGTAGTTCCAGAGATTACCCGCTACATAGAAACTTACAAACAAATTTTACTTTATAGCATAGAAGTACGAACGAGCTGATTGGAATATAGAGACTAGGAATTTAAGTCATTTGGCAGCTATTATATAATTTGGAACCCATTTTATATCTCACGAAAATTCTTACTCCAAAAAGATTTATATAACCACATGTTACAACTACCACACAAACTATTTACATGTAATGTACTTCACAATTTATATTTTTATATTTAATTTAAATTTAAATTAGTCGCGTTTGGTTGCGATGCGGGAAAGACTGATATATATTATCGGAATGCGATAGTGAACCAGGGGTACCGAATTGTAGGGGTTGGTAGGGCCGATACAATTTTAATAGCCTATTTTTTTAATCTAGAGGGTTATTACGTGAGTTACCGTAGATTCATAATGACAGTTGATTTGTTTCGTTTTAGTGCAAAAATGAAATTAAAAAAAAAATTAAAAACTCGACTGCGTAACCAGACCTGCAGCCGTGTCAAAAAGCCTATTAGTGGGAATCGTTACTAATCAACTTTAAAACGTTATATATTCTAAACGCTAATGTTGATTAAAAAATGATATGAGAAACCTAAAAATGATTTTTAAATACCTGTTCAATGATACCCCACTTGATATACTATATCGATTTTCATTGGTTTATTTAGATAGATCGATAGAATATTCTTTATTGTACACCATGAAAAATTTACAAATAAACTACACAAAATTAAAAGTACAAGAGGCGGCCTTATCGCTTAGACTAGACTCCAAAAGGTTCTCAATTCGGCTTGACCGATTTGGTTAATGGTTTTGGTTCTTTTTGCGTCTAGAATGGTCCCATAGAATTTTTATCAAAATCGGTTCAGTAATTTAGTTTTCAAATCATAAGAACTGGAATAAGTATTCAACAAAAAGAAATTACGTATCGCTTTTTAAGTTGGTTCTCCCTTTTTAAAGTCTTGTTACTAATCAAGTAAAAACTCATCGAATATCGAACGCACCTGAGCGCATTTGAGTGAACTGAAAGCTACAGTCACAATTCCTTTGCTAGGAGTCTTTTTGTATTCTTGTTTATAGTTATTTTGCTTCGTTGCGCAAATGTGCCCGCAGCGTTACAGACGACTCCACTTCGGATAATTTCGCTTGGTTTGTTTCTGCAGGTGTTTCAATATTTAACTGTTTTAACCGACTTCGAAAAAGAAGAAGTACAACATTTTTGAGGGTACTTGTAAATAACATTTGTACTTGTTGTTGAATCCGACCGACATCGAAATGTAGAAAATATTTATTTTTTGCTTTTCACTTGTTTCGTTTTCAAAGTTGTTTTTTTTTAAGTTTTTATTTAAATAATTTATTCCATAACTTCATAATTTTATTGTTTATATATCGCCAGGTTTTGTTCCCGGCACTCGCTATATTAGATTTTTCCATACAAAGTTTGGACCCTCCCAGTAGGTGAATTTTGAAAATTCGTTACTTAATAGACACCTAGTTCATTATAACTATATAGTGTTCAGCTCAATCCACTCAGTGGTTCGAGCTGTGTATTGATAGATTAGTTAATCAGTAATGGTAGCCTTTTTACTCGACTACAGTAAAGTCAAAGGAAGGTTATGATTTTGCACGTAGGCGGTCACATGTATGACAGAATTTCTTCGGTTTTCCTTTACGGGCGCAAGATAAATTTATATACAAATTTAACACTTGAAAACTCAGCGGTACTAGCAGAGTTTGAACCCGCGATCATCGGTAGAAATCGACGTGTTCTAACCACTAGGCCATCTCGGCTCCAGACAAAATTGTCTTCCTTCCAACCTTCAATAAAAACGAAGTAATTGTATACCAAAAAAAAAAAATTATTTGCCTTATTTGAGACCACAAATATATTTTTTCGAATTGTCCAATTTATACCAATTCGTCAATCTATTTCATATTTATTTATGGACTGACGACAAAGCCGTAAAGGTGTTCCTGTTATGGAAATTGGGGATTTTGACGTTACGAGTGTGATAAACAAAAGGGAAGAATTATTCAAATTTTCAGATCCTTTTTGTTCGACGGTTTAGGATAGAATAAATGATTTTTACGCTTTTTGATGTGATGGATTACATTCAATTGTGATTGAAAGCCTTATAAAAATTTTGCGTGGATTTTTTTAATGGATTGTATGAATTTGTGTAATTGAAATAGACACTTTATTTTATGAAGTTTTATCTATACTTATAATAAATCTGTTGAGAGGTCAATTCTGTACATGAAATATATTTTCAAAATAACTATCAGGGGGTGATTAGTGATCGATACTGATGCCAAAAATGCAATCAGTAAAATTTTTGTCTGTCTGTCTGTATGTATGTTCCTTATAGAAACAAAAACTACTCGACGGATTTTAACGAAACTTGGTACAATTATTCTTCATACTCCTGGGCAGGTTATAGTATACTTTTCATCACGTTACAATCAATAGGAGCAGAGTAATAAAGGGAAAACGGGAGACGTTACTCCAATTTTTAAGCTTCCGTCGCGTATAGAGCCTTAATGGTTAAAGTTACATAGAAATCATGTGCGACGGAAATATTCTACATAAAATTTCCTAAAAAATATCCCGCAACAGCATATGTCTATCTTTTATGGTTGACTCACAATAACACGTGTAACTCCTGATAGGTTAGCAGTTCGGAGCATTCTGATTATATTTGTTTACTCTTACGTTTGTCTTGTCTCACCCCCCTCTGAATAGGGAAGCTTTGACCTATTGATTCTAATTTGACGCGGCTTGTACTTCTGTTGTATATATTTTTTAGTACTTGTATGTACACTTTGTCTACTTTTTGTGATTTTAGGGCTTCCCAGAGGCTTGTATGTGATATTGTGTCAAAGGCCTTCTTATAGTCTATGTATGCTATGTAGAGTGGTCTCTGGTTCTCTTGATATTTTTCTATTACTAAGGACAGGGTGTGTATATGGTCTACCGTTGAAAATCCCTTTCGGAAGCCGGCTTGTTCAACAGGTTGTTCATTTTCTAGACTTTTACTTATTCTTCGTTCTATGATGGAAGAGAAGAGTTTGTATAGAGCAGGTAGGAGACTTATAGGTCTGTAGTTGCCGACATCATTAGGATCGCCTTTTTTATATAGCAGGATTATATTTGATTCCGACCATTGTAGAGGTGTACTCGCAGTCTCTAGTATCGAGTTAAAAAGATTAGCAAGTGGTGTGGCTAGTAATTCGCACCCAAACTTTATCGCTTCGTTAGTTACGTAATCTGGGCCTGGACTTTTTTCGAACTTTAATCTCTTTATTGCTTGCAAGATTTCCGCCTCTTCAATAGTGTGTACTTTGTTGTCGGGCTTTACAAGAGTGGAGTCGTCGGTACTGCTCTCGTGCATAGGTTGTTTGGCGCTAAATAAGTTTTTGTAAAAGTCTGTAGCAATATTAATAATATCTCTGCGGGTATATGCTGTATTTCCCGATTTACTTAGCCCCTCTATCCAAGTTTTATTTGTTTGAAGTTCTTTATATGCTTTTTTGAGGCTATTCCCTCGTTCAACATATTTTTGTATAGTTTTCATCCTATGAGATTTGTAGTCGAATTTAATATATTTGCTCGTTAGTTTGTATAGAGCACAGAGTTCATTTTTTTCAGACCTAGATTTATTTTTTATTCTATGCAATTCCTGTCTTCTCTTTAAAAGTAACATAGTGCGCTCTGACATAATTTTTTGTTTCTTTTCATTATTACTTACCATTTTTGTGTTTTGTAGACTGTATTTAATAGCGTGTATTAATTTGTCGTAATAAATTTGTACTGTTTCGTTATTTTTTTCAAAGGTTATGTCTTGCAGGTTATTTTTTAGGATTTGTTTATATTTTATTAATTCTTCTTCTGTTTTTAATGAACTATTACTCTTGTTAGTAAATCCTAGCCGGTATTTCTTTAAATTTGATAAAATTATTGTTGCTCTTACCATTCTATGATCTGTAGAGTAGTTCAAGTTTAGTGTTTCTATATTCTGGAATAATCTTGATTGGTTTGAGAGAATATAGTCTATCTCGTTTTTAAATTTTCCATTTGGAGAGCACCAAGTCCATCTACGGCTTGGTTTTTTGTTGAAAAAGGTATTGATCACTGATAACTTGTTCTCGAAAGCAAAGTCTATTAGCCTCTGGCCTCGTTTGTTTCGAACTCCATAGCCATACCTTTTTGTTATCACATGTTCTTCTCTAAGGGGGTGTCCTATTTTCGCGTTAAAATCACCCATTATTATAAGGTTCCTGTAGGCTGACTCTATAGCGTTATCGATATATTTATAAAATGTTGTGATTTCTTCTTCATTTGCTGACTCTGTTGGGGCATATGTTTGGATTATGCTTAATTTGTATCCTTGTATGTTGAGGTTAAGTAGAGCGACTCTTTCTGTAACACCGACAAAACTTTCAAAACTTTGTTTTAAAGATTTATTTATTAAAAACCCTACTCCATGTTTTCCCGGTGTTTGTCCTATGTGGCACAGTATAAAGTTTTCATATTCTTCTATTTTAATTCCCGAGCGTCTAACTTCGCATATTCCAACAACATCATACTTAACTTTTTCCAGAGCTGCTGTTAATTCGATGAGTCGTTCGTGTGACGAAAGAGTTCTGACGTTATAAGTTGCTATGTGTAGTTTATTCACAGAGGGATTTTTACATTTATGATGGGGTTGTTCTTGGCTGGTGGTAGATTTCTTATTTTTCTTTGGAGGGTGGTGGTCGTAATCTTCCACGGTGACCAACCGGTTTGGGAGATACTTGTGACTGTTAAGTTTCGTTTTCCTATTTTTTTTGAGAGGTGTTATTGGTTGCTATTTGGTTAACATTTTTGGTTGCTGTGTTTGGCCAGGGGCATTCTTGTTCACTAGAAAGTTTAGAAGTCCTGGTTTGACGACGGTTTCAGAAACATTAGATGTTCTTTGGATAGTGGTATTAGATGTAGTGGGTTTGTTTTTCTTGGTGGGTTGAGTTCTATGGGATGCCTCGTTGAGGTTGGTATGAACGTCCTGAGGTGAGGTCGATAGAGATCTTTTATTGTTTCCTTGCGAATTTTCTCTGCTAGCGTTATTTAGAATCACTATCTTATCGTATTTTATTACCGCTCTATTTCCTTTCCCTTTTTCTATTTTTAATTGTTCTTGTAACTCTCTTCTCTTCTGCAGGACTTGTTGTGGATAGTCTTCCTTTATGTAGTGTCTTTTAACAGTTTTCTTTGTTTAAAAATTTTTATTTTTGTCCCAAGCGTTGTAAAAGTTACAATAACTGGGCGGAATTTACCATTTTTTTTCCCTATTTTTCTTAGTTCCTGTATATCGTTTGAGTTTACTTTTATTTCGAAATATTTATTTATAAAGGTGATTATTTCGTTTTCTAAGTTTGAGTAGGAGTTGAGATTATCGTGTTCTTCTAAGCCAAAGATAACAAGGTTTCTGTTTCTTGCCTGCTTCTCCAAAAAAAATAGTCTTTGTTCCTGTTTTTCTAGTTGTTCTTTAATGTTTTCGTATTTTTCTTCCAAGTTTCTGAATTTGACATCTAACAATTTATTTATATTTTCTGTGACTGTATTTGTTATTTCTATGACGTTTGCCTTGATAGCGGATTTTTGCTCATCGAGATCTTTTTGAATAGAGCGTAGGGCTGTCAAGACTTCGTCCATTTCGGTGGTTTGTTATTATTTATTTATTTTATAAATAGAATATCGATTCTTATCTAGAAACTTCTTTTGACAATGCCCTCTTGTGGCGACTAGTAAGGAATTAGTATGCTTTCTGAAGCTAGATGGCGGTGTTTGTTGGTTCTTAAATTAGTCTTGACTTTTCCTTAGGATCTTTTAAGATCAATATATGTTATGCTCACATTCACTATTCACCACTAGGTGGCGTTGATCTTGACGTCGGTAAAGCAGTTGTCTTTTATTCCTTTGTTTTGATTAAGTTTTAGGTTATTCGATGTTTGAACAAGCAAAAAGTTTTGAAACTATTATGTTCTGGTCCTAAGGAACACTTCTTTTTATGGGTGAGACAAGGCGACCCGCTCTCTCCGAAATTGTTCATTGCTGCATTAGAGTCTATTTTTCGCAAACTGGAGTGGAACAGATATGGCGTGAATGTCAAAGGAAAATACCTAAGCCATTTAAGATTTGCTGATGATCTGGTCTTATTCTCAGAAAGTAGTGAAAGCCTACAATACATGATTACATCTCTTCATATTGCTAGCAAAGAAATAGGGTTAGAAGTAAATTTAACTAAAACAAAACTAATGACAAACAGTTTCAAAAAACCCATTACAATAGAAAACGAACCCATACAGTATGTAGAGCAGTATATATACCTCGGAAAACAAGTAGGATTCAACAACAATAGTAACGTTCAAGAGGTGGAGCGTAGAGCTAGACTCACTTGGAACAAATTCTGGAGTTACAAAGAAATATTATTTAGCTGCATGCCAATAGAATTAAAAAAGAAAATTATGGATACTTGTATTCTTCCATGTTTGACATATGCTTGCCAGACATGGAAATTTACCAGAAATGTTAAAAACAAAATTACGTCATGTCAGAGAAGCATGGAACGTAGCATACTAAAAATTAATAAATACCAGAAAATCCGACGCACAAAAATAAGATATGTCACAAAGGCAATAGATGCGCTGAGCTACGCCCAAAAGTTAAAATTTAGATGGGCTGGCCATGTAGCACGACTCGAAGATAACAGGTGGACATTCGACATAACTACATGGAACGGACCCCCAGGCAGGCGACGCATTGGTAGGCCTAATACACGATGGGATGACGACATAAAAAAGATTGCTGGAACTCATTGGATTCATAGAGCAAAAAACAGAGTCAGATGGAAATCTTTGGAGGAGGCCTTCACCTGATTAGAAGGGTCTATGCTAAAATAAAATTGAATAATAAATATTTATAATGCAATAACTGATATTATATATATATGTGTATATGTATGTACGTATGTGTGTATGTGTGTGTGCATGTATGTATGTATATATATATATATATATATATGCATATATACATATATATACACTGTAATATAATTTTTAGAGTTAAATTAATTTAATATTCTTAATTCTGTTATGTTGCAATTAATATCAATCGTAAATTACATTACGTTTTAATAGTTATTCTACATATATGTACTTTAATGAAACGAATGAATGAAAATTGTTAAATAATTTGATTGTATCGCTGCTACTTTCATTTTTGCTATTTTTTTCTGATTGATTTGTTTTATAATTAATATTATTTATCAAAATATAAGACATTGATTGTATTTGCATGTAAAAATTGTATTCTTAATAGCATAGAATAAAAGGCTTTTTTATTTTTATTTTTATTTTTATTTTTATTTTATTTTATTTACTCTTACGTTTATAATACTCTCACTCATCCCTAATTTAAAAAAGTTAACATTATTACCTATTCAATAAAAAAATCATAGAAATCAAGTATTGTGGATTGACATATTATATTTCCCTACCAAAATACGATCTGTCTGTCACATCAAAAGCACTGAACCCTGAGGAAGGACATACGCTATTTTTTTACGAAAAACGACGAAAACGCGGACGAAGTCGCAGGCAAAAGCTAGTCTTATTATAAAAGTTTAAATGATTTTTATACGCATACATTAATTTAATCAGTATTTATTCAATCAGTATTAATTAATCTTCAATAGAAAGTTTTAATGGAAAACCTGTTATTCAATTTTGACCTATTTCTGAAATTTGAACATTAAATTGTGCACCACACATTAATTGGATATTTACTTAAACCCTACGAAAATACAATAAAACGCGTTTTATTCAAATTTATTCCATAATCCTATGTTGGTCTGGAGATACACATAGTATAAACACAAAAACCCAGACAACGCTAAATTTCGATACTGTTTGTACATATATTTATTACGATCGGGATCGAATTCACGACTGTTGATCATTAAGTCAGCTACAATGAGCCAGTGACCAATGTCGTTATTATTAATAAAAGAGCTGATAACCCTCCAAAGTTTCAAAAGATATTCATAACTTATACTAAGCTAAGAGCCATTCCGATTACATCAGACTTCAAACAAAGAAAACCATATCAAAATCGATTCATTTCTTTATGAGCTACGATGCCACAGACAGATACAGATACGTAAAACTTACAACACCCATCTTTTTCGGTCGAGGGTTAAAAATATACATCTTTATTGGAAGAAAGTTTAATAGCCTAAGGAGTTAAATTTAGTAAACTAAAGATTCCACTAAAAATCGACGTCGCGTGCCAGCCGTTCGCTTACGGGTCAATCAATCAATATTGATGCAATCTATCAAAAACTTGGCCACTGCAGGCATTTCGAGATCTAGTTTATTTAGCCGAGGGACGCAGATTCTGGTATAGGTTAATTGACGTAAATCTAAATGTCTGAATACGAGGTACGTTCGAAAATGCGTATGGTACAGTCGATTATAGTCTATTTTTCATTATAATAATATTATAATAATAATAAAATTTTGCATTATAAAAAATTATTTCAATCATTCAATCGATAATTTCTTATCTAACTCTTATGTGTGGCTAGAAATACGCCATATTTGTCTGGTAAAAGATTGTTTGTTTGTTTGCATTGAAAAGGCTCCAGAACTACTATACTATTCCATTTATTAAGGAAGCTTATACATTTCTTACCTATTATCAACAAAAGATTTCTTACATACTCGATTTTTTATAAAAAAACTTAACCTTCCATTTTTCATGATTATTATCTTTCTCTTTAAAGTTTGTGAAACTTAGGGTTTATAGAGTACTTATATATTGACTATAAATTATTATTATAATAATTCAATATTCTCAGCCAATGTATAATATCTACATTTCAAAATAATTTTAATTAAATAAATGGCTAAGTGACTGTCCTGGTGCCTAATTTTGTGTTGTGGGCAACGTAATGCGTATAGTTCAGTCCATTACACTAACGTGGATCGAGGTGTATACTAGGTAGAGTGAACTTTTGATATCCAATTTAAACATAGCTCACTAAAGTTAAAAATGATATGAATAATGAAATAGACATGAGTATAGTAATTAAGTCATTATATTATTAATGAATTGAAGTTAAAATCAAACATTATAAGAAGTGTTCGTGATTTTATTTGTATGTAATTAGCATAATTATATAAGCTAGCGTAGTTTTATTGAAATATATTTAATGATACAGATATTAGGCACTCGTTTTTACTCGTTGCTTAAGGTTTTTTTCTCGAAGACAGATGTCAAAATGGCTAGTCCGTTTATTGAATAAAACTACAAGTACATCTTATATATTGTATCTTACTATTATATAAAAAAAAAAATTGTGAGGCTACATGTTGCTCTTTCATGAATAACTACTTAACAGATTTTAAGGAAACTTGATAGTGATGTAGATTATATATGAGAATAACACATAAGCTACTTTTTAAAAATATACCACGAGTGAAGATGCAAGCAGAAGCTAATGGGATTTACAAACATAATGAATTCGTACAAACGTAGAAAGATTACCTAGCTAGTTATATATGGATGCTGATAAGCAATAATGTGTCAACCAACATAAAGTCAAATTCGGAGATATTGGTGTATTTTGATAACTATTTAACATTATTCAAAAAAAATTTAAGTCATCTAAACATACATAAGTATGAAAAAAGTTTCTTAGTTTATAGCTGAGGGTTTCGAGCGCGTTCCAAATTTTTGCAATTTATACAATTATCTTATATGTTTTAAAAACTTATTTTTACATAAAACTTTTCATTACACCAATCAGCTTCAATTAATTATACTTTTTATCAAAAAAGAAAAGAAAAGGTTGGTATATACGTCTTCAAACACATTTATTAAGAATAGCTTTGACATCTTTAGACGCCATTTTCTTAAAATGAAGTCTGTGTGGGTTGACACAGTATTGCTTATCAGCGACCATATATCCATTTGAGACTTGATAAATAATCTAAAACTGAGAAGTGTTTATAATAAATCACACTCAACGGCGCCCATTAGAATCTCATGTGTCGGGGTCCCGGAAACACACAACACAAACACAAAAACCTAGACTACGACAAACATCCGTATGGCCAATACAGCCGTTTGCCGTGGGCGGGATCGAACCCGCGACCGTTAGTGCTTCAGTAAGTTGCAGTGACCACTGCGCCAACCTGTCGCCAGATGTATAAAAGCGGTATACAATTTTAATTTCTAAATTCTTTTATAGTAAAGTTCAAAAAGATTGTAAAAAAAATATTTGTGTGCTAGAGGATATCACAATATAAAAGATTTTGTAGATTATGACACAACAATAGGAATAAGGCGTTTGCTTCCAAGCCATCTCAATAAATTTTATAATATATAAAAAAATTTGACGTTGATCTAAAATAATAAATTCAAAAAAGAAAAAAAATGTCGCGCTGAGTTTCTTTCGCGGTTTCTTCTCAAGTCTAATGTATAACTTTTCCAAAACCCTGTTAGATTTATTTCCTTAACTTTAAAAAAAATTTCTAATTTTGAATAAAAATAATTTGATTTTGAATTCACGCGTAGATAAATGTTGTATAACAAAGTTTATGATTACGGCTTCATGCGTGTAACCGAGCTTGAAACACGAGGCTTCAATTTAATTACACTATGTGTAAGTGTATGAAACGCATATTAAATAGGATTAAATTTCCCTAACAAAAGTGTGCTGGTGGTTTTTCTGTAATATTTTATCTATCATATGAATCAAATTCTAAGAAAGTCGTAGCCCTTGCCCGATAATTTGATACTTTATAAAATATTTAACAAAGGAAATATTTTCAATAATTACCATCGCTTTTTATCATCCCTAATCTTGCATATATTATGTACTTTACACTTATAAACTATAGTAATATCAAAGTTTCATTAAAATTGATCAGTAATTACTATGTGTTATATAAATATACTAGTAGTAAATTTGTATTTAAATCTCAAGCCCAGCGGTGAAGGAAAACATCGTAAGAAAACGTACATGTGCCAGAAGAAATTCTGAGACATGTATATCTGCCAACCCTCAGTGGAGCAGCGTTGTGGATTAAGTTGTAAACCTTCTGCTTAATAAGAGAGGAGGCCTTTGCCCAGCAGTGGGACATTTATAGGCTGTTACTTTACTAATTTAATTTAAATATACTAGCTATCTCTCGTTGTTTCACTCACTTTTATTGTTACTGCTTCGCTCCAATGAGCGAAATGCAATATAGCCTATAGTCTTCCTCAGTAAATAAATTATGTAACACAAAAAGAATTTTTAAATTCGAACCAGTAGTTTCTGTGATAAGCGCATACAAACAAACAAACTCTTCAGCTTCAATATTAGTATAAATAGGTTCTTCATTAAACGGGCTATTCAAAACGAAAGAATTTATCCAATCGATTCAGTAGTTTCAGAAGTTGCCGTCTACAGTTTATAACTTACAAACTAATTTAACCTTTTATAATATACGTATTGATAAAGTTATGTAGACAAATAAATTTAAATATATTATGAAACTAAATTTAGTTTCAGTTTAAATATAAAAAGGTTACTTGTGTACGAAATCTGTAGTATCCCATTTGTATAAAACAAGTTAAAAGTACAGTCATTAGAAAAACTCCACCACATTGCTATAATAACTTTTTCTCACATTTGTAACATCATTACAGTCACTGTGCGAGTATAGTTACGTGCATATGTGAGGGTAGCCATTTTGGCGACTCGCCAAACTTCTTAGAGCTCTCGGTAACAAAATTATGCGGTATCACGTCCGCCAGATGCAGGATCGTGATTTTTTTTTCACGTGTTGCCTAAGTATGCTTTGTTAATTGTAATTTTGTTTACATTTCCGTATTGTTTTTGGTAACGTGTTTCGAATAGTTCAACCGAATTAGAAGGTAGTCTCATAAGTATCATAATTCTACGTATGTTTTATTGATAAAAAAATAGAGTCATCATTTCTACAATATAGAGTTGAATATTAAAATTAATAAACATTGGCATATTTGCATGTTTATTATGAAAGCGATGTAAAATTGGATCGCTAGATTGTGTTCACTTCCAAAAATGGATTCGCGCTTTCACGTATTATTATTATATTTTACATCACGTTATTGTCTGCTTATTACTCTAGTCCGGTTATTGCCACGTTACTGATTTTACACAGGATGATTGCCAGACTAAATAATCTTCCTACAAAGATTAATGATCATTATCAGGTGAATGTGATAACAAACGGGACCGACAGCTTACGTGCTCTCCGGGCATGGTGGGGAGATCCTCAAGGATAAACACACAGACCGAGGGACAAATATATACACATATACAAAAATCTGCTCCGAGCATCAAACAGGCAACCGTTGGCCTTAGTAGTATATTAAACACCACTACACCGTAACGCTACGCGCAGCAGTCATTATTATTACATTTTACATTTTATTTTTATATTTTATATGTAGATAACTATAATTAAACTTAATATTTATTTTTGTTTCAGGTAATCACATCAACTTATATATTATTCACTGAAACGTCGTCAAGATACACTAACTAACCAGCTAAGTTGTTACGAATAAAAATTACATCAGTACTTCAAAAATACGTAATTTCAGATTCAAAAAACCTAAAACTATTATATCTTTCTTCTATTAAATATGAAAACACTTTTCTCTCCATACGATTTGTGAGATCTCTGTAGCGTCTTTTCCACTTATTTATACATGCGACCGTCTCGAGAATACCGTGTGTTTCGGGAAGTAAACCTGACATAATAAATCAAGTGCACAAGAGAAGAATTACTACGATGAAAGTGCGACTGTTTCTTATTTATGTTGAATGGGACACTTGATAACTGTATGTGTTTTGTTTGGGCGTCTTTACGTTCTACGATATATCGAATCGTCGAGATAAGATTCACGATATCGTTTCGATATTATACGTTTTGAAAATAGCACAGGTAAACATAAATTGCTCGTAAATTAGTTTCGAAGTAGTTTCGATATAACAATATATAGAATATTAAAAAATAATAATGGTGTACTATAAAAAATATACTGTATGTAAAATCTCAATACTTTTGCAATTATGATATTTTTATTCGGAATATACGCACATTTAAACGATGTCTATATATATATATATATATATATATATATATATATATATATATATATATATATATATATATTATCATAAATAACAGCTGTGAGTTTTTATGCCAGAAATCGTAACGAGGCAAAACGCGCTACGTAACACTCTAGTAACGATGTCTTTTTTTGTCATTTGATAGTAACATACAGAATATCGTTTGAAGCAGATACCGTAAACAAACGCGTTAAACTCTCGTTTACACCAACTTTATATATAATCTATATAAATAAAAATCTATGTTTGTATGTGGGTGTTCTGCGCGTTCTGAAACCATTGATTGGCTTATAATGAAACTTAGGAATTCTGTGGATGCTCATTGGATGGCATTTCTTCGAATGGCGGCTATAACTAGTTTTATCAATTATACGTATCATCTGAATATTTTGTGGTAGCTTATCTAAAAACTAATTTATAAATTGACGATTCAAAAGTTTTTGAAAAGCCTACCGCAATTAAGTAGATAAGTTTTGAATTTGAATATGTTATATCTACAAAAGAAATGTGACTGGTCGATTGGTAGACGCATCACGTAAAAAATACCGCACATAATTGGATACTGACACTTGTCTTGTTACAGATTTTATATAAAATCTCGTTTCATGTCGATATGCCTCGTTAAAACCTAGTCTATCCATACAGAGTTTAACGTAGACGATTTCGCAGTCAAAAGCTAATTTAAACTATTATAATTAAAAGTGAGCGATTTTTTTATGTGCGTTGTTAACTCTAGAACTGAAACTATTTAAAAAAAAACTGGTCAAGTGCGAGTAGGACTCGCGCACCGAGGGTTCCGTACAAACTTATAGAAATCTATATAAGACTAACCCATCTACGCCATTTGTGGTCTTCATCATCAGTTCCAACATAAGTTACTATCAAAAATACCTAAATCGGTATACGCTTGCCTATAATATTTGAGGAGTTCCCTCAATTTCTCCAGGATCCCATCATCTGATCCTGACCTGAAGACAATGGGACCACCTTGGAAGTATACCTTTTCAAACAAAAAAAAAAATTTGAAAGTCGGTACCCAAATGGCGGCGTAATCGGCGAACAAACATAAAAAAAAAATTAAATACAAGGTCGAATTGAAAACACTCCTTTTTAGAAGTCGCTTAAATATAATCAAATATTATGTAAATATGGATCACGTCCCAAAAACTATTTTGAAACTACTTAGGAGCACTTTAATTTAAAACACAATCATGGATGCAATCCATGGAAACACAAAATTTTATTTTAAGTACTAATACACCTTATACTTTAAAAAAAAAAAGTTATAGCGCGATTCAGGATACACCTAGCGCCATCTCTTGACAATTTCAATGAACTAACTTGTTGACTTTGACATTAAAAACATAATTATATTATATTTTATTCTCGTTTTATTTTTATTTATATTCTACTACACTCCACTACCCCTGCACTACGTTCGTAAAATATTTAGATTTACATTATCAATCAAAATATCGAAATATATATTAGTGTTGCCAAGACGAAAATAATTAGTCCTTAATTCGAACAAAACTAATTGTTTATTTATAAATAACTAATTATATTACTAATAACCAGAAGACTTATATGTGTAGATAAATAAGTAAATTAAATAACTCGATCTGTTTGAATATAATTTTAAAATTTTCGTACTAAGTCAATACGAGTACTTAAATCAAATCGCGTGAACCTCTTATATTGAATGTTAATTACGTAATGACGTTATAAATCGACGATAAAACTTTTAAATGAAAAGTTTATTTTGTAATTTTTAGCGCGTTTAAATAATAATTAAAATAAAAATTTTTATTAATCGAGCAGAATTATATCACAGTTAATGTCATAATGTTGTAATAGATGGCATTAGCTGTACGCTGCATCGCGCTATCATTTTGTTAGCTGCGATATATAGATTGCATTGCGTTGTTTATAAAGGTTTGCTGCTTTTTAATGTTTTCGTATTGATACAAATTTCTTCTCAGTGTTTGTAAAATTGCTTTTTTGACCATGGTCAACTTCTATGTTAATTTGTTACAAGTACATATAATTTTAATTCTAAGATTAATATATTTTCCGCTTGATCAATTTACAACTTGATACATTTACGCGTTCCTGAGAAAAAGGTTAAAAGACAGACGTACAGACTGACAGACACACGAACAGAAATTTACAGTTTTCGGATTTTTTCCTTTATGTATACTAAAGGACCTTGCCCCTGGCCAAATTTCATAATGCTTGGTCAATGGGAAGTACCCTATAGGTTTTGATTCCCTTGCGAACACGTTAAAAACGCTATCATACTTAAAATATGTGATATAAATGACCGTATCTTTTGATTGCGTTAACTTAGAAGTTTGATTTTTTCACAGCTCTTAGTAATTATAACTCTGTGTACTTGACGTTGATAAAAATTTGTTACCTTCACGCGTTTCTGAGAAAAAGGTTGAAAGACAAATTTACAAACAGACAAACATACATACAAAAATTTACAGTTTTCAGATTTTTTCCTTTATTTGTACCATAAGATCTTACTTCTTGCCAAATTTCATCGTGCTAGGTCAATGGAAAGTACCCTATAGGTTTTGATTCCCTTGCGAAAACGCTAAAATGGTCAAAATATACGACATATTTTCCATTATTTTTTGATTGCGTTGACTTAGAACTTTAATATTTTCACGGCCGCATGTCATCGTAGACTTGAGTACATGATATTAATTTCAACATGATACGTCTATGCATTACTGAGAAAAAAGGGTTGACATCCCGACAGACAGACAGACAGACAGACAGACAGACAGACAGACAGACAGACAGATGGACAACAAAGTGATCCTATAAGGGTTCCGTTTTTCCTTTTAAGGTACGGAACCCTAATTATGGTATGATTTGATAGTTACATTATTTCAGATGGTCATAGACTATATTTCATGGATATATACATATTATTTAAAAAGAAAAAATCTACATTAACGCGGGCAACGGTGCAGGCAAGAACTAGTTGAAAATAAATGCCCAGAATACTTTTATTAAATACCCAATCCAATGAAATTCGTATAGTGCAAAATACAGTTTCATACAATTTACTTTTCATATCGAGTTTAATTAATATCGACGATCGATATATTATTTAAATATCACGGCATGTAAAATCCCCTCAGAGCTGTTGAGTTCGTCGATCACTATTATAATTAAAAGTTTATTAAAAATACAATGCTATTTTGCACTCGACGAGAAAGTAATTATCAGTTGGTTTATTATAAACTCAGAAAAACGATTTCGCTTGTTGGCCGTAATTAAAATTGCTATTGTTGAACGTTAATAATAATTGGAATTTATCAGATTTTTTGTCACCTAGATGTATGGACGTTGATAAGCAATACTGTGTCAAGCCACACGGATTTTAGGAAAATGGCATCTAAATATGTCAAACGTATTCCTAATAAATATGTTTGAAGCAGTATATATTCTTTCTTATATTTTTTAATAAAAGATATAATAAATTAAAAGTAGAATGATAAATTTAGTGTATTATTTGATAAAAAGTTTTTCAAATATTTGAGATTATTATTAAACGCACTTGAAATTCGAAACAATTAATTTTAACACTTTTTTCCGTGCTTATTTAGTTTATACGACTTATTTTTTTTAATGAC
Source organism: Hypolimnas misippus (assembly GCA_037950945.1). Taxonomy (NCBI): domain Eukaryota; kingdom Metazoa; phylum Arthropoda; class Insecta; order Lepidoptera; family Nymphalidae; genus Hypolimnas; species Hypolimnas misippus. The sequence continues at coordinate 4,647,114 of JBBEEQ010000016.1, read as the reverse complement.
ATTAAATAGACGATGCAGTTTCAAAATACATCAATATCACCGACTTAGACTTTTAGTGGGTTGAGACATTATTTCTTAACAGCATCCATATGTAAATTTATTTTTTTAAGACAAATAAATATGTAATTTAAAACTTGGTATTATTAAATCCTTAATCCTTTTCTAAAAAAGTAAGGAGGTTATCAATACGTAGTGTATGTTCTCTTTTACTAACATAAAAATAACTTGAAGCAAGTCAGTAATACAACAACGATATAGGGATGCTGGTAAGCAATAATGTTTCAACCAACAAAAAGTCAAATTCGGAGATATTTGAGTTTTCTGATAATTTTTTACACGTTAAATATTATTTAAAAGAAATTCAAGTCATTTGAACGAAATAAGTACGGAAAAAAGCGTCTTAATTTAATTATTAGACTATTGAAGTGTGTTACATTTTTTGCGATATTCAATAAAATCATATATCTGAAAAACTTATTATTAAATAAACTTTTTATTATACCAATCTGCATTTCATTATACCTTTTATCAAAATAGCAAAGAAAAATGGATAAATACGTCTTCAAACGAATATATTAAGAATAGGTATAATATCTTTAGACGCCATTTTCTCAAAATTGAGTCCGTGTGGCTTGACACAGTATTGCTTATCAGCGTCCATATGTATCTATTATAGAGGAACAAGAACACGTACACATAAGAAAATCGCTCTGAGCGATACTAAAGTACAATCCGTGGGACATCGGTCCCAGAAGATTAAACAAACTTTTAACCAGCAAATGTATTATATATCCTCCATTACGCCAATGCCACACGCGACTGGAATAAATTGTTTTACAAAAACGTTTCTTTGTTTTCTTTAAATTTATTATTATTTTTTTATTTTTTGGTCATTTCACAAAAGTACTATTCTATTAAATAAGCATAGGTCACAGTCAGAGCTCTTAACCGGTCAATTTTTATTTTAATTGACAGTCATAAGTACTTTTGACCGTATGTTTTCGACAATAGTACTCTTAATATATAAAAAAATATATTAATATTATAGGCGAAGTATCAGATAATAGGTTAGGTTAGTTTTTTTCAATAAACGCGGGAAACGCGGGGTTTCACTAGTATTTATGGTCATTGTTTCGTTCCTATGAATCGTTGCGTCATCTAATATAGATAACTAGTCCCTCGCCGTTTCACTCGGGCTTAACATAGGACTTTCATACAAACTTCTAACCCCATTTAACTCTTTAGGGGTTGAATTTCGCAAAATTCCGACGTAACGAACACCTTCGTCCTAAAAAGAACCCCCATGCTAAATTTAAAACTTCTAGCACCTGTAGTTTCTAAGATTTCGTGATGAGTGAGTAAGTGACCTTTCTCTTTTTTACCAACTTCTAAAAAGGAGGAGGCTCTATGTTTGGCTGTATGTATTTTTTTATGTTTTACCTTTTACGTGTTATTTACTGGCACCGACTTCAAAATGTGGTAGAAAATATTTATTTTTTACTTTTTAGTTAACTTGTTTCGTTGTCAAAGTCGGTTTGTTTTATTTCAAGAAGTTTTTATTAGCTTTCCACAATAAACGGGCTATCGAACGCAAAAATGATTTTCAACTAGGATCAGTAGTTTCAGAGATTACCCCCTACATAACTTACAAAAAAACTTTACCCTTTTACAATATCACGAGTAGTATAGACGAATATGATAGACAATATACCACCAAAAAGCTGAAGTCAGGTTAATCTTTTTGCACTTTTGATTGTTATTTCAGTCAAAAGTACTATTGTTGACAATCTGCGGTCAATACGAATGATGTTTTAAGATACCTTAAAACTATAATAAATTTCAAACATACATATGTAGTTATGAGAATAATTTTAAACACAAATAATATTTGGCAAATTCAGTAGTTCCTCTTTTGCAAATACCGCCCACGTGTATGGCACGTTATAAATGCCGTTCCCAGCACAATAAAATTCATTCCATCACTGCAGTTACGATAGAATTTAATTAAATCTCCTTTACATAGAGGCTTCCGGTAGGATTGTTTTTAAGAGGTTCATGATTACAAACCTATTTCTCGATATATTTATATCTTGGTGTAAAATGAAGTAATTTATATATGGACGCTGATATGCAATACTGTGTCAAGCCACACGGAATTCATTTTGAGAAAATGGCGTCTAAACATTTCAAATAATTCTTAACGAATAAGTTACTTTTTCTTATTTTTCGATAAAAGGTATAATGAATTAAAAGCAGATTGATATATTTAATATATTATCTGTTGAAAAGTTTTTCAAATATATAAATTACAAAATATGGAACGCACTCGAAATTCGAAACAATTAATTAGGAAGCTTTCCGTACTTTTTCAGTTTATATGACCTTAATTTTTTTGGAATAATGTTAAATAGGTGATGCAGTATCAAAATACGTCAATATCTCAGAATTGGACTTTTTATGGGTTGACACATTTTTGCTTATCAGCATCCAAATGTCCTTGCATTTTGTTCTATTCTTGCTAATTGCAACCAACTTTATTCTGCCCGCACCATTTTAACACCATCATAAAATTTTAACGCATCTCCTTAAATAATTCACAAACAACTGAGCTTGTACCATATCAATGTGTAAAGGCCTTGACAGTATTGCCAGGTGTGCCGTAACAAATACGAGTCATACATTACAAATTCCCTAGCATTAAATGTTATTGACTACGATACCCATTAAGCCGGTGACCTAATTACGATTCGACAATCGAAAATCGAAGGTCAGACGTGATAGTGATCTTCGATTTTTAAGAATTTTACGATTATTAGGCCATAAGTACACTTGTAAATTTTACTCTGGTAACTTATTATGTAAATCATTTACTGATAATAATTTACTAATGTAAACAAATCTGTTACCTGGTTACCTTACATAAGCTGGAGTTTAAATAAGTCACGCCAAGACAAAGTAAAAGTAGTAGCAAATGATTTCTATAAATCTAATGTAAGTCAATGAGCAAAACTGACAAGTGTAATTGTCGCCTTATATAGGTCATAACGTCACAAACTTCAAGCATGAATTGTTAAACTATACAATCTATGTGGTTTATCCGAATTAGCGAGAATTGTAGCCAGTTGACAGCACTTCGAACCTCGATTCGAGAGACTTTGAATTTCGATTCTCCATTTGACGAATGGTAATTAGAGATCTGGCTTTCTGTCGCATTTGTGTTGAAGACAAATACAATTTACGTCAAAGCACCCCCCAGAGATATTGTTTGTTACACTATTTTGTTTTATTATTACTTTCTCCATTTATTCTATTCGTAATACGAGTATTTATTATAAATGATAAATACGAAGCCATTATATTATTACTATAAATGAAATATAGACATTGAAAACACAGTATTCTCGTAATTATTATAACAACACAGTTCGTTATTACTTTAAAGCAAAACTATTTCAATTAGAAAAATTAAATGTAATAACTTTTTTTTTGAAAAATACAACGAATTTTCCATTATATTTGTGTATTGAATATTATTGTATTTTACGTCGGGGTTTACCACCACCAAGCTTGGACCCAACGTTGGCCCAAAGTTTTTGTATTTACGTGTTTGTATTTTCAAATTAACAGCTTTTAATTAAATGCATATGAAAGTCGGTATACCGTATATATGTTACGGGTCATACTTACGTCAAACCATAATTTTTGAAATTTTTGTCTGACTGTCTGTCTACCTGTTTGTTTCCGCTAATCTCTGAAACTACTGAACGGATTTTGAGAGGACTTTCACTCACACGTAGGTAAAGTTATAGAGTAATTTAGGCTACTATAAAGATGTATTACAAAGAGTATTTTAAAGAAATTAATTAAAGGAAGGTTACGCGAAAACGAAATTGAAACCAATGAAATAGTGAACAATATCTGATTCAAATAGGAAAGGCAAATATTATATACATTTGATTTTTCCTCAACGAGAAACCGCGAGCGGAACCGCGGGTACAGTTAGTTTCTTTTATATTACTTAAATCTTCATTAAAATAGTGCTACAAAGTTAACTAGTTAGTTTATTTGAGCTTATTTTGATGAAAAGAAAAACTCTACAGAAATACTGATACTAAAATGCAGTCGAACGTCAGTCCCAAGTGATTTGACGTTTGACCTATATTGTCGTTCATTGTACTTATTAGGGCGTTTCTTCACCAAGAGTGTAACGATGTAATATAACAACCGAGGATTCGACTTTGAGCAATACGTAATAATACTGCGGCACGGTCTAATGATCATTCGTCTATAATGTAACTCAAACTATACTATATTCAAATAGGCTTTTTAAAGCATTTTCGAATCAAAACCGATTATTAAAATTCGATTTCGAATTAATGATGAAGCTTATTTTTTTAATGTTTGTTTCCTCATAACACAGTCATTTCTAAATCTATTTTGATTTTTTTTCTTGTTTTAAATAATTTGCTTCCAGATTTATCCCGTAGAAATTTAATCGAAGTCCGAAGAGTAATTTTAAAACCATTAAAATTGAAATAACCGGCATAAGTGTGTCGTCCGAGTAAATAAATGCATATTTTACTTTTGAAGTCGATTTTTTTAAATTCTTATATTATTTCAAAGAGTACATGTAACAGTACAGTAAAATTCACATTAATTTGACACAATGTATAACGGACGTTAAAAATTATATTATTACATGCGCACTGTGATGTCCAGTTCTCTTCTTTCATTGATGTGATAATTGAATCTGTACCGTTACATTACAGGCGAATACTTCCAGTAAGGGAGCGCCCTTATGATGTAGCCTTCAGTATGTCTCTGTAACATCTCCAATATCCGATACTGCCTGCAAATAAAACTAACCATCTGAACAATAAACTGAGGGAAACAATTCTTGTGTGGATAATGTGCTGTATTTGTTTATGTTTTAATTGGTTACTATACCAATTTTATATTACGAAAATACTTTCTTCATCTGTTTGTTTGTGTACGCACTATTAATAAAAATACCAACAAAACCTGTGGAATCCGTGTAATCACTTTTCAGACTGACATATTACATATTATTTTTAATAATTGACAAAGAGGTTCTATACACATTTTAAACTACATAGTTCCCTTAAGTAAATCACACAAACATGCCGCCCACCAAGGACTCTGTTCTTAACTTCCACCCACCATAGGCTTCATGTACTCTCATCATTCGACGGCAATAGGATTAATTTTGATAACTGTCTCTTCAATAGTGACGTCTTTGTCTTAATAGTCACTACTCTTACTATATTATCCTGTCCCATATGTACATCCACTATTCTACCCATCAACCATTTCGCTGGTGGCATATCATCTTCCTTAACTATAACTAAATCACCCATTTTGGGTGTCTTTGCTTTAGTATGCCACTTTGAACGTTGTTGCAGTGTATGTAAAAACTCTTTAGACCATCTTTGCCAAAAATGCTGAGTCATTCTCTGAACTAGACGCCATCGTTCTAAGGGTGTAATTAATTGGCCTTCATATCTCTTTTCGGGTAACAACATCAATGGCTCTCCTACTAAAAAGTGTGCTGGTGTTAAAGGTGTTAAATCATTTGGATGTTTGCTAATTTGACAAAGAGGGCGAGAATTAAGACAAGCCTCAATTTGTGATAATAATGTACTCATTTCTTCATATGTCAACGTTGTATTTCCAATTATCTTTGTTAAATGAGATTTAGCCATTTTAATACCTGCCTCCCATAGACCACCGAAATTAGGCGCTCTAGGTGGTATGAAATGCCACTTTGTGCCATCATTTGATAGTAACTCACTTATTTCCTTTACAAAGTTGCTCTTTCCTTGATCTAACAAAGTTTTAAGTTCTTTAGCTGCTCCAACAAAATTCAAACCGTTATCACTCCAAAGCTCTGCACAATGGCCTCTACGAGATGTGAATCGTCTGAATGCAGCTAAGAATCCAGAAGTAGTCAAATCACTTACAGCCTCAATATGAATAGCTCGTGTTTTCATACATATAAAAAGACAAATATATCCCTTGTATGCTTTGTACCCTCTACCTTTAGTTGTTCGCATATATATTGGTCCTGCATAGTCCACGCCGCTGCATTCAAATGGTCTGCCTGGATTCACACGTACTTCAGGTAAAATTCCCATCAAGGGTTGTGGAGTCATTGCCTTATGTCTGATACAAATCACACACTGCCGTACACATTTTTTGACCAATTGTTTCAGACCTAGTATCCAGTAACGACCTCTCAAGTAATTAATCATTAATGCGTAACCACCGTGAAATAATCTTTCATGAGCTTCTTTAACTATTAACCACGTTAAGTGTGAAGTTTGTGATAATATTATTGGATGTTTTTCCATCGCAACTTTTGCGTTTTGAAGTCTCCCCCCTACACAAAGGATTCCTGTATCATCAAGGTAAGGTGACAGAAAAATTAATTTACTTCTCTTTTTTATTTTATCCCTTTGCTTCAAATCAATAATTTCTTCATTAAAATCTTGATTTTGCGCTACTCTAATGCATGAATATAATGTGTCTTTTAATTCTTGACTATTTAAATATTGTGTTTGTTCTTTTCTTAATTCTTTCTTTTCTTTCAGTTGTAGCAGTCTTCGGCAATAGGTAAGTACACGTATCATTCTATTTAGTGTTGAAAATCTTTCCCATATAGGTTCTTCAATGTTACATAAATGTGTTTTAATCTTTAATTTACGTTGCTCAAGTTCTGTTTCAGGTATTATTTGTTTTCTTATAGAAGTCGATTTATTCATCAACCATGAAGGTCCTTTCCACCAAATAACTTTATTTATCAATTCTGATGGATAGATACCTCTGGACGCCAGATCAGCTGGGTTGTCTTCTGAAACCACGTGAAACCATCGATCATTCCTTAATAAATTTTGTATTTCAGATACTCTATTTATAACGAATGTCTGCCATCTCATTGGCTGTGATTGTATCCATGCCAAGACAATCATTGAGTCAGTGTAGGCATATACTTGCTCTATTGGAACTTGTAAAATATTAATAGCTTTAGACAACAGTTTAGCTAACAACACTGCTGCGCAAAGTTCTAATCTTGCTATGGATATTTGTTTTAAAGGTGAAACTTTCGTCTTGCTTTCCAAGAGAGAAATCTGTATATTATCATTATGTATAACTTTGACATAAATAACTGCTGCGTAAGCTGAAATTGAAGCATCAGCATAACCGTGGAGCTCAACGAGCGTGTTGTCTGGGTAAGTATGTAACCATCTATCTATTTGTACATTTTTCAATTCAAATAATTGTTCTCTAAATTCAACCCATTCTTTAACTATGTGAGGCGGTACTTCTTCGTCCCATTCAGAATTACATAGCCACAACTTCTGTATCAGAACCTTTGCAATAATAATTGTAGGTGAGATCCATCCAAATGGGTAAAAAAGTTTCGCTACATCTGACAATATGTTACGTTTTGTTATCGATTTTGATATTTCTGGTAAGTTGACTACAAATCTAAATTTATCATTTTTTCGATCCCAAGTTAAACCTAATATCTTTATATTTTGATCTAATTTTATTTCAACAGTTTGTGTATTGCTGATATTTTTGTTGTAACGTATGTGTTCTAAAAACTCCTCTGCATTGCTTGACAACTTTTGTAATTCAAAACCACCAGATTGTAAAAGTTGTGTTAGTTGTTCATAGATATTGATTCCTTCTTGTACGTCATAGCATCCAGTCATCAAGTCATCAACGTAAAATGATTTTTTGAGAATATCAGCAGCTATTGGATATTTGTGACCTTCATCATCTGCCAATTGAAATAATGTTCGAATAGCTAAATACGGAGCTGAAGCTGTCCCAAATGTTACAGTAATTAGTTTATAACTTTTTAAATCTTCATCTGGGTTATCCCGCCAAACTATTCTTTGAAACTCTGTGTCATTTTCATTTACTAAGACCTGTCTATACATTTTGACAATGTCACCAACAATAGCTATTTTGAATTTCCTCCATTCCATAATCAACGTAAGTAAGTCATTTTGTATGGTTGGTCCAATCATCAAAGTATCATTTAGTGAAAATCCATTTAAACCTTTCGCAGAAGCATCAAAAACCACCCGGACTTTAGTGGTGTCCTTATCATTTCTTATGACTGCGTGGTGAGGTAAATATATTCCATTTTCATTATCCTTTTTAACTAAACGCATATGTCCTAATTCCAAATATTCATGTATCACATTTGTATAGTCGTTTCTTAGTTTAGCGTTCTTTTTTAATTTTCGTTCTAATTGTAAAAATCTAGTAGTTGCCATTTGTTTAGTATTTCCGCATTTCTCAATAGGATTCTGAACATCTTCGTTGAATGGCAAACTAACTATGTATCTTCCATTATTATTTCTTGTCACCGTTTTCTTGTAAATATTTTCACATTTTTCTTCCTCATTAGTATATTTTCTTTTAGATATTAGTGTTTCATTTTCTATTTCCCAAAATTTTCTGATAAATTCATTTTCACAGGTACATACATGCATACTAATAAATCGTTTGTTTTTTACAGGTTGTCCATCACAAGTATCTCCGGAAAGGATCCAACCAAGATGAGTGTATTGTGCAATAATTCCAGAAGGACTCTTCTTTAAGCCAGTGTCTATAATCTTGCTGAAAACCTCAGCGCCTAGCAGCAGGTCTATTTTGTTAGGTGTGTTGTATCCTGGATCTGCTAGTGTAATTTTCTGTAATTCTGGCCAGTTGGAAACTGTTGTCTCTTGTGAAGGTAAGTACGTTGTCAATGCTTTCAACACATATGCCTTGATTGGGAAAATTAAGTGCGGTTTGTATCTTGACTGTACTTCAAGCTCAACCATATACTTCGTGCGAAGATGTTTACCGTCACTTAGCCCGGAAATCAAGCCATTGATTCTTACTCGCTTCAAACCACATGCTTGAACGAGATTCTCGGTAACGAAAGACGCCTGCGAACCTTGGTCAATGAGTGCACGGCAGATATGTGTCTGTCCATTCTTAGCAATAATATCTACGAGTGCTGTAGCCAATAAAACTTGACCAGGTCGTTGTACATAATGTGTTGAAATGTTCGTTGAGTCTTTATGATCTTCTTGCGTCACAGATTCCTCAGGGATTGAACTGTCTTTTTTGGGATGTAAGAGTGAATGATGCTTCTTGTTGCAGATTCTACAAAAGGTACGTTTTGTGCATTTGGTTACTGAGTGATTAGGTACTAAGCAATTAAAACAGAGGTTGTTATTTTTAACAAATTCGTATCTGTCTTTAGAACTCTTCTTTGCGAACTGTTTGCAACTGTATAAGTAGTGGTCTTCTTCACAAAACGAACATTTAATTGAGCTATTAGTTGTATGGAACGTTTTTGGTCTGATTGATTTGGGAGGCTCTATCATTTCCAGTGATCTAAATCTGGATTCCATAAACTGCTTCAACATCTCGAAAGAAGCTAGACTCTCGGTGTCTAATGTGACGTGCTGTTCCCACATTTTATGACTTTCGGTGTCTAGCTTAGATACAGTCATATAAACTATGATGGCATCCCATTCTTTAGTTTGTAACCCTATGTTGTTTAGTAAATTTAAACATTCAACGGTTGTGTCTAAAAGTTGTTTAATATGATAGGCTGACTCGGTTACAATAGCTTTTAAACCAAAAAGTCGTTTGAAAATAGAATTTGAAATGTATCTTTTGTTACTATATCGTTTTTGAATAGTTGTCCATGCTTGAATGTAATTATCACCAGTAATTGTAATAGTACGCAACAATTGTTCAGCCTCGCCAGTAAGGCTAGACTTTAAATAATGTAATTTTTGTACATTATCTAAACCCTTGTTATCATGAACGATTGACGTAAATAAATCACAAAACGATGGCCATTCCGTATATTTTCCCGAAAATGATGGTAAATTAATAGTGGGTAATCTTATTTCAGTATTATTTGATGTAAAATTTTTATCTTTAGTATTTGACAATGTAGATTGTAGCCGCTCTTGTGGTGTCAATTCGAATATTTTACTTTTTAATTCGCTTTTGTATGCAAAATATAATTCCTCCGCTTGATCATAAATGTCATCTTTAAAATATTCAAAAGTTGACATGTCTTTTTTATTGATGGATGAAATTATTTGTTCATGAGTATTAATAAACGATTTTCTAATACTTTCTATAGATTCTAAACGAGTATTTAAATAATCTAATGTAATTCTTGTTTTTGGAGTTTTACGAAAATTCGAAAAGGCTTTATTAATTTTAAAATTTCTATCTTCTTGAATGGCTATTAGCTGTTTAACATCCTCCATATTGACACTATTTTTCTAAGTTCTTACTGTCTATTACTCACGGTTACCAAGTCCCAAACACCACACATAAGTAGTTCCACTAAGCCACTGATTCAATCATAACAATCCGATAGTTCGAAGGACCAAACTGTACGCACTATTAATAAAAATACTAACAAAACCTGTGGAATCCGTGTAATCACTTTTTAGACTGACATATTACATATTATTTTTAATAATTGACAAAGAGGTTTTATACACATTTTAAACTACATAGTTCCCTTAAGTAAATCACACAAACAGTTTGTTTTATTTAAAAAATATATATTATACAATAACATTTGTTATTATTAGTGTTTACATTGTATGTTTGAGAAAATTATTGGCTGTTAATAAAAACCCTGGCAGGCAAGACCGCAGACTGATATCGTTTTAACATCTAATTAAATTAACAATCAAATTTCATACAAAAATAAATATTCAAATAAGTCCGATTAAAGTTGGCCAAAGGCTAGTTTTTGTGTTCCTAAGAAGGTTAATAATAAAAAAAAAACGTTACAATTTTTTAATGAGTCTTTCTAATAATGATTGTACTCGTAATTGACACAAAACAAAATAACCCTTTCTTACACGTTATTCTGTTTTGTGTCAATTACACTTCTCATTACAAAAAATATTCGAGTTTCTGACCGTTTCGCGTTCATTTCAATTTCGGATTTGTTTGTTGATTTTGATTTAACGTTTATTTTTAGCCGCTTTATTGTTTCGTGTTTTCATATTTCCGTTGAGTTGAATTTATATTAAAACCTTTGGTTGGTTTTCAGGAAAATATTTTTACTTTCTTAACAATGGCTACGCTCGTTATTTCCAATGTTATTGGATATGTGAAGATGTACTTTTTCACTATACCTCAAGGAGTGTTAGTAATTATTATATAATTCATAAATATTATATTTTAAATAAGCAGTCGGTGATCGCGAGTGAAATGGGATCTCGGTGTGATATAATCTACATAATTATAATGAACTAGTGAAAACTTTTCTTTTTGATTTAAGGTCGTTTTGTACGAGGATATTCTGATTTTGAATATGTCATAAATAGTATCTTTAAAAAATATTTCAAAATAAAAAAAAAATGTCTATTATTTAAATAAAATACTTATTCAGAAACGGTCGGGAAAAAGGTAAGGAATCGTTTTTAACGTTTCAATTACCTTAAACTAACAAGTTACGTATTAGTTTTCAAATCAACATTCTTATCGGAAATCGATTGCTATTCCGACTTGGCACATACCAATGATATGTTAAACGGATGGGGAAATAAATCGTTCAATTCCGATGCTGACTTAAGATCACATGAGCCAATATTAATTATAGGTTTTCATTGCGGCTGTGAGTGACACACCCAAAGATTTTTCAATTTCAAAAAGCAGAAGATTATTAAGAGTATAAGCAGTTTGATGTAAAATTAAAATAAATGGAATAAGTATTTCTTCCAAGATTTTTTTTGCTATTGAATTCGGCTGCTTTCTTTATTCTTAATTATAATTCAGAATCCAATCATCAGAATCATCAATCAGATACCCCGACTGCGTGACGCAAAGGAGGCATAATGTGTTTATCAGCAAATGTATGACTGCATGTATGTGAAATGTTACCTTTGTGTCACTATATAGAAATATATCACAATATTTGCGCAATCATCACGCGTTTTAAAAGCATTGTATTTCGAAATATTAAAAGGGCCGAATATGGACGCAATAATGTGAAAAATATAAAAAAAAAAGAAAATTGACGAACTGTGTCAAATGGGGTATCGTTGAATAGGTATTTAAAAATAATTTTTAAGTTTCTTTAATCGTTTTTTAGTCGGAAATAATGTATAACGATTTAAAGTTGGTTCGTACGATACTCACTTAGTCTCTTGGACGAAATTTTGATACGGCATTGCTGAGATGATCTTGTTATGCAGTTGGGCTTTTGATTTATTTAATTAATTTAAAAAGTCTTGTTGGCAAAAATGTATAAGTTGTAACTACTGTATCGTACTCACTCGTACGTGAAAGACACACAACACAAACGCTACTAATGTATATATATATATATATATATATATATATATATATATATATATATATATATATATATATATATATATATATATTGATGAAGCTAATTTTGTCTATGTCTCTGGAAGTAAAGTTCGGTTTTTCGTCGTTATAAAAAAAATATTATTGTTTACATTGTACTTGTACAAATTACTAAATGGCTCAGTAAACCTTAACTCTTTAAATTATGATTTAAAAAACACAACAACAAGGTTCAATTTTTTCTTCTTTTTAGACATCAAATTAAACCGAAGGAACAAAATAGTGAGGCTATTAAACATAACATTTACGATTAAAAGTACCTCGGATATAACCTTTTTATGAGCTTTAATGTATGAATATATAATATCTGTTTCGAATTTCAAGGTTATCAACATATTTCTAGTTGTTGAAAGAACATAAATATATGGTCTAATCGGCTCGAAAGTTATGCTGTAAATTATATTTAAAATAAGATTTTTATATAACCTTCGCCTGATGCATTTATGTCATATATCCTAAATAAAAAGTTATGAACAATTTTATTATAAACTTATATTATTTGGTAACATATTGTCTTACAATTTATGAAAATGCCAAGTAATATTATGAACAATATTCTAGATTAAATTGTGTTTCAATTACATATATTTTATTTATTTTATTTCTGTCTGGGCACTTTCATCACGGATCGCACGTTCGGTAAGATCCATTTGGTATAACAAATATCTCACTATTTACGGTTATATTTGTTATTGAAACCGTTTTCTCAATAAATACCACAAGTTGAAATTACGAAATATTGAAAATGGTCGATTTGTATGTTGTCGCTTAATTTTTAAAACAACGTAAGTCAAAATTAGTAACGTTATCGGATAATGAAAGAACTGAATTATTTTAAATAAACAACTATACCTTGTCTTAGAACTTGAGCGACAACTTGCTTTAAGAACATCGAGCCTTACTTGAAAATAGTAAATTATTTAAGTAAGTAAAAACTATCAACTAATAATCTAAAATTGAAAATTAAAAAAAAAAAATTCGTCAATCTATTTCTTATTTATTTTATTATTTAGTTCTATTCGTTGATATCATTTCTACAAGCACCATACTTCTGCTGTAAATTGCTGAGAGGTGTACCCTGCTGATTCCAGATCAGACCAACCTTACGCAACAATGTTATTTTAATAAAATTTACAGTATAGTTTTTCAGATTATTAGACCAGAAGAAGTTGCTCATATTTTTTCAACAATTAAATATCTCTTGATAACCATAAAATTCGAAACATTTATTATATATACAATCTTGCAAATATCTCGATTATAGCAGCTTCAAAACAGAACAACCTCATCAAAATTGTTCCATTCATTGGTAAGCTACAATGCTCCAGACACACACGTCAAATTTCTAGCGAAGGAGCTACAAACAAATATAGACGTCAAACTCATAACATCCCTCTTTTCAGGTCGGGGGTTAAAAATCGTGAATAAACATCGTTTGGTAGTAAAAGTTTCATCCTACGCTCAAACACATTTCCTCTGCGTGAAAGTTTAAATTCATTCGCTAGTTTTACAGCTAAATACGGTTCGGTTGAAAAAAAAAAACATTTCACTAAACGACGATTATATATTTGAGTATGGATTATTTTTTATCCAATGTTTATTAATAGAGCTTTAAATAATTACTAATACTACACAGGGCAATTTGTTCGGATGGGTAGGGGCTATAAGAGCTAAAGTGTTAAACACATGCTGCCTTACTACAAAAGATTTAAACAGACGTTAAACGCGCGTCTAAGACAGTTTTGAGTTAAACATGCTTTAGACATAGATTAATATACGTTTAAGTGAGTTTAATAGATGTTTAAAACCTATTTTTGCTTTCAAATTTAACGTATAACATTTTATCAATAAGTTTTTTAATGAGTTTATTCGCTGTTAAGCAATTTAGATAATATTTTAAGCAATGTTTAAATCTTAAACACTGTTTAGCTAGACACGTGTTCAACAAGGTTTTAATGCGTCTTTTGTAGTATGACAGATGGTTCCTATGTGACAGGTTTTGAAGTTAAAAGAAAATGGATTTAAGTTTAGCGGAAAAATACTCCTTTAAATTTTACGAAAGCTGTGAGTGTCAAAAAAGGCACTGATTGTGAATTCTTTCCGGTGTAAAAGCGATGATAAAAAATTTGCGTAAATTTTTTGAAAAACTGTGACCAAAACACAAGTAAAATTCTAGCCTAAGGTCCAATTTATATCAAAATTGCTAAAAAGTTGCATTCAACGGATTAGACGTGATTTTTATATTTGTAATATTAGTATGGATTGATATGGATATTTCACTAAAAGGAAATTTTACTCAAACGACTGGTACTAATAAACGTTTACACTGCACGTGACAACACAGGCAATAGACTCTTTTTCTTAAAAGCAAGAACAATGCGTGCTACTGACGCAGCAAACTTTTATTTAACAAAACAAAAGAGGCAATGTATAAAAAATCAGCTTTCATCATTGCACTGTTTTGCTCTAAAGAGTCTTGGTGAGGGCACCGCGCCGTGGGCTACGTAGAACGTGAAATATGTGAACGATTAAGGTGGCATTTTTTTTTTTAATTTTTCACCGGTAAATAATTATGGAGCGATTATTTTCAATGCAAACGCTTCTATGTTTAGTCATATTATTCACATTATTTGATACGCATATAAACATTGACTTTTTCAGTATTTACTTACATTAATTTTAATAAATGTCGAGATTATTATCTTATTCATCTATGAATATAAAAGTTGTGTCATTTACAATTTTTTTATTACCTTTTTTTCTACTATGTTGTAGTTGCTTTGCACACGGAAGAATGTGTAAAAAAAATGATGATTTAACATTTAATATACCTCATCCAAAACCTCTCGTACATTTTCACATTACGAGAATGGTATAGGGCGAAATAGGACATACTATACTCCGGAGTTAAAGTGCAGCGAAAAATATCTTGAGAGGAAAGAGAACAAAAAGCTTTGCTCGGTAAAACTGTTTTATATTTCATGAGAGTTAGAAAATGTGTACTTACCCTATATTCGAATCGATATTATTTACACACTTATTTCATTTTAGAATAATTATTATTAACAGAGCTTCTCAAATATATAATATCATATATGGATGCTGATAAGCAATAATGTGTCAACCCACAAAAAGTCAAATTCGGAGATATTGATGTATTTTGATACTACATCACCTGTTTAACATTATTAAAAAAATTGTAGTATATTAATTAAATAAGTACGGAAAAAAGTTTCTTAATTAATTGGTTCGAATTTCAAGTGCGTTCCATTTCTTGCAAATAATAAAATAATCTCAAATATTTAACTAACTTTTAATTAGATAATATAGTAAATGTATCAGTCTGATTTAAATTCATTATACCTTTTATCAAAAAATAATATAAAACATGGATATATACTTCTTCAAATAGATTTATTAAGAATAGGTTCGATATCTTTACACGACATTTACTCAAAATTAAGTCCGCGTGGCTTGACACAGTATTGCATATCAGCGTCCATATATGTTAAATATATAAAATAAATGTTAGATAGATAAATTAATAATTTACCTATCTCACATATATTTTATACATATTGAAAGGAAGGCTGAAAATACCATACAAACGTTATTTACTTACAGTAACAATATTGTACTAGTATATCATATTCTTAGTTCTTTCTTACAATTTTGAACGACCGTTCCATGAATTGTAATGTTTTTCAAAAGTGTCATCATTCAGCTCGCGCGTTATTAAAGCCAGTACTCGTAGTAATTAAGCCTCCTTACAATACGTATACACTAAACAATCTACCGAATTAAATTAATGTCTTTCTTCAAATGAAAAGTGCCAGGCAGCGTACCAGTATAACTGGCGCATATAAAAAAAACTAGCGAACCATCCTTACATCACATTAGAATTCTTTGAATACAAGTGGTCCTCTACTGGTCGGAATTCGACTGTAGTTCATTAAATTATCAACCGATTTCAAGATTGGCCACAGATAATCTATTCAAAATTTGATCACAGACTTTGACAATAAACAAAAGAGTATATATGCGTGTGCGTCGAATACATGGTTGTCTGTGTAATGTTTTTTTATTGATTTTATTCATAATTAAAACAAATATTGGACTTCTGCACTGATGACGATGAACTTCTCCGCCCGCGTAATTTTAATAAAAAGGGATGCAAAGATTCAAGTATTAATATATTGATAATCTTTTCCCTTGATCACTCCGTTTATTGATGAAAATTGGATTAAAATCCGCTGCGTTGCTTAAAAGATCTAAGCGTACAGATAGGAAGTGACTTTGTGTTAATAACTGATCTTAAATAAAACCGTTTCAAAAAGGAGGATGTTCCCAATTCGTATGATATTTTATTTAATGTTTGTTACCTAAGATCTCTATCATTTCTAAACCGATTTTAAAAATTCTTTTTTTTGTCCAAAAAATTTACTTTCAGATACGAAGCAGGTTTCTATTTAAAGATAATAAGTCTGTTTGTCTATTATCAAGCTTGCTTTCACTTATCTAGACTATTAATAATACAGGAAAAATCATTATTTAACATAAGACAAAATAATGATTTTTACTCATTATAAAAAAAATAAAAAAATTCAAATTATATTTTTTTGTCATTCCATTAAAGTATAATTATAATCATAACTGAATAAATAAATTTACGGTGAAATAATCAAAGCTGTACGTTGAGTTTGTTAGAGCGTTCACTAATGGAAAATAATTTCAAACGGCTACAAATTTCATATGT
This sequence comes from Hypolimnas misippus, assembly GCA_037950945.1. Taxonomy (NCBI): domain Eukaryota; kingdom Metazoa; phylum Arthropoda; class Insecta; order Lepidoptera; family Nymphalidae; genus Hypolimnas; species Hypolimnas misippus. Next base: position 4,629,908 of record JBBEEQ010000016.1, on the reverse strand, counting down.
TCCACCGTCACATAAATGCTTTGACCAATGGTTTCTGAGTAAAGGCGACCGCGTATTTTCTTTGTTGTAGTTATCTCGCTTGGTCGCACAGATGTTGCCGTGGCTTTATAAATAATTTTGCGTAAAGGTTGTTAAGGTGATGCGTATGCTGAGACGCTAACGCAGGTCTCCACAGCGCAGCGCAGCGAAGAGCATTTGTAAATTTGTATTATGTAATGAGCTACACTTCGATTCACTTAAATGTGTTGGTTTGAATACGAGACGAGTCCGATCTCGCGCATGGCTCAGTCGAGTAAATAAAACCTAAAACGTGGAATGTATACGATATTGTTATAAACTTTTTAAATATTCTCCAACCGTTATAAGACATTTATGGTCTATTTATCTTCATTTGAATTATTTGGTAAACAAACACATTCCGAAACGAAAATCACGAATTTTTAAACAATTACACAATTCAGATCATTATTAATTTTTCCAACTATTTGAGAAATACATTATATCGGATATAAATTTCTCTAAATATTGCTATAAACTAATGATTTAAACATATTAGTTAGACATATATAATTATAAAAGAAATATTTAATAATAAAAATAAAAACGCATAAACGACTGTCCTGGTGCCTAATATAATGTTCTGCGCAGCGTAATGCATATAGTTTAGTCCATCTCACTTGATTCGGTATACGTGTTGTGTGGCGCAGACACGTGCAACGAAAATGAGCTCGTTATGTTTCCTTGCTATTTGTTAGCTTGTTAGTTTTTTTTATTTTTATTTTAAAAGTTTTGTCAAAAAAAAGCAACTATGTCACTTTACATCTTCTCTTAAAATGAGCATATTTATCTTACTTTCAAACCGAGCCTCACAAGTTTGTACAGCGCTCTGGCTCCACCCGATATAGGATAGGCCAAAACACTATTTACTCCACCAATTTCCTTAATTATACTATGGAATATTGATACTACATATTGGAAATTTTCATTCCGAAGGCATAGCTTGTTAGGTTAGTTTACAATTGCTTCTGTAATGCCGCATAAATATTTGTTAAAAGAAGATATCATTTATGATTATGTCAAAAGTTATTTTTATGTATAATAAATAAACGCATCACACTCAACGGCCCCCATTAAGATCGCGCGACCTTGTGACGGGGTCCGGAAACAGTCACAACACAAATACCCAAACCACGACAAACACCCGTATGGCCAATAGAGACATTTGTCATTTGTGAGGATCGAACCCGCGACCTTTAGTGCTTGAATCAGTTGCAGTTTCTACTGCGCCAACGTGCCTGTCAATATATAGATTTGAAAAAACAATACTGACACTTTAGTTATAAACTCGATGGGGTTTTAAAAAAGAGGGATTCATAGGACATATGGAAAAAAAGGATGACAGATAGAAAAAAAGGGAGGACGGTTTTGAAAAATATAATAATTAAGGTACCAGTAAAGGAAAATTAAAGTAAAATTGTAAAAGTGACGATCACGATCAATGTAAAAGAAATTAATGGAAAATATACAGAAGTGTTGTATTAAAAGAGTTTGACTATTTATTTATTCGCCGATGTTGATATCGTTTTTCTAATACTTCAAATAAAATGTTTATGTGCATCGATATCAAAACAAAATGCTCAATATATTTACATACAATTTATAACACGCTAATAATATTTCTGTTAAAAATATTAATAATACTTTGCCTATTTACACATACCGGCTTTTATATCTAGTCATTTTTGCACGATACGGGGTTCGTTTCAGCATACGCTCAGCCTTATACTATCCCAGGCGGCGCAGGTGCGTTTGATCCTTTAATATTTTAAGAAAAAATATTGGCAGTTGTTGAAAAACTTTTACTTCCTGGGAGACAATTTTGAAATTAGTTAAGTTTGAAAATTGTCGCGTTCAAAAGATGCATTAATCAAATTAACTATTGTGAAGAATCTCAAAAGGAAATCGTGTCAAATTAAACAAATCACGCTTATCATAAAAAAAAAGTTTATTTATATACTTCTTTATTTCCACTTTTACAGTTTACCTTTTAAAACACATTAACGTCTAAATAGTTTTAACATCATATCCCGGCCCGCCATATTGTTCTTAAAATTGAGCAAAAAAATTATTTAGTCGTGTGGCCAGCATTCAAAACCGTTGTTACACTGTATATATGGATACTAATAAGCAATAATGTGTCAACCCACAAAAAGTTTAATTGGGAGATATTGATGTACATTGATACCGCATCACCTATTTAACATTAAATTAAAAATTGAAATCATATAAACTAAATAAATACGTAAAAGGTTTCTTAATTATTTGGTTCGAATTTCATTCCTTATTTTGCAATTTATACAATAATCTCAAACATTAAAAAAAACTTTTTATTAGATAATATATTAAATATATCAATTTAATTTTTATTCATTATACCTTTTATCAAAAAATAAAAGAAAAGATGGATATATACTTCTTCAAACATATTTGTTAAGAACAGGTTATTCATCTTTAGACGTCATTTTCTCAAAATGACGTTCGTGTGGCTTAACACAGTATTGCTTATCAGCGTCCATATGTACTCGTATGTGATTAAAAATCAAAAATTTGCGAATCAAATATCTATGTATATGGGAAGGTTGAAAGAGTGAAACAAAACGATAATTTCATTTTCCAATTCCAAAAAAAAATTGGATTAAGTTATAAGCAAAATTTACACAAATATAATATGAATCGTATCACATATACGAAGTTCACCGGGTCATTTAATGTGTCAATAAATTATCATAATTAAGATATTATATTGATAATACAATATTTGACAAGAATAACATTTATAAATTTTGCTCTTAGATTTTCATAAACATTTATATAATTTATTTGTTATTGCTTTACATCTGAATTAATTTACTGTCAGTACCTTTATTGTCGACTGCCACAGATTTTGTGCGGTTATCTAGGTAAGTATTACCAGGTTTCAGGGTTTTTTATGTCAATTATGAGAGTAAAACTTACACCATATTGTACACCCTTTTTACTTATTTGTTGGGTCCATCGAATTCTGCGTAGAATAGATTTTTTCAATGGCCTAGTTCCTTCAGAAGTTATAGATTCCTCATACCTACAAACTGTCGCCATATTTTAAATTATTCAAAAGTGTGTTTTTCGAGATAAATAGCCTATGTTTCTTGAAGGTCCAATGTATTATCTCTTCGTCTTAATTCATCAAAATTAGTTCAGCGGTTAAGGCTTAATAACGTCGTTTATTAAGAACAGTTACTTTAATATATTTTATAATATTAAAATACTTGAAATATCGTACAAATTTACGTGATTTTGTAAATTGAAATAGGAGCCATAAATTACAAGGGAACGGTGATTCTCCATAACAGTGCTTCCTGCGAAATTCATATATTTATATCAATATCGTAACATGTTTACTTATTGAGCGCTGATAAGCAATACTGTGTCAAGCCAGACGGACCTCACTTTAAGAAAATGGCGACTAAAGATGTCAAACCTATTCTTAACGAATTTGTTTAAAGACGTATATGTATATCCAAATTTTCTTTTCTATTTTTATAAAGGGTATAACGATATAAAAGCAGATTGATATAATATAAAGTTTTCACTTCAATATTCGAAATATAAAATTAAGAAACTGTATTCTGTACCTATTTAGTGTTAATGACTTTAATTTTTTTTTATAACGTTATATACATGACGCTATATCAGAATACATAAATATCTGCACATTCTACTTTTTGTGGGTTGATACAGTACTACTAATATATTTTGTGAGAATAGTCAATTTTCTTTTTGATAATTGTTTTTCTCTTTCGAGATGGAAATTTTTAATTACTGTATTTTTTTAAATCTTTGTTTTCTTAGAAATCCATCATTTTTAACCAATTTTGAAAATCCTTGTTTATTTAGATAGATTTTTATAAAAATCGACTTAGCGCTTTGATTTTTAATATAATAATTATACCAATCTTATCTTAAAAACGTAACAAAAAAAAAACCAAGAGAACTAAGCGACAGATTTCTGTTTCAATTAACAAACAAAATGGCCGCGGCAACTTCGTTAAAGATCCATCGATCCCTGTTAATAATTAAACATTGGTCAAGAAAGTTTCAGGGATTTCGCTTTGTAGTATTTTTTTCTACGCCCTAAGGGATAATAACCCATTATTCTACTTTCGAGGTTTTTTTTTCTATATGAACTTATGGCATTTGTATAGTTTTTTTTTCATTTTTTTCCTATTTTATTTATATATGGATGCTGATAAGCAATAATGTGTCAACCCACAAAAAGTCTAATTTGAAGATATTGATCTATTTTGATACAGCATCACCTATTTAACAGTATTAAAAAAATCGAAGTCATATAAATTAATTAAGTAACGAAAAAAGTTTCTTAATTAATTATTTCGAATTTCAAGTGCGTTCCGTATATTGCAATTTATACAATAATCTCAAATATTTGAAAAACTTATTAGTTATATTAAATATATCAGTCTGATTTTAATTTATTGTAGCTTTTATCAAGAAATAAAAGAAAAGATTGGTATATACTTCTTCAAACATAATTAGCATGAATAGGTTTGACATCTACAGACACAATTTTCTCAAAATAAAGTTCGTGTGGCTTGACACATTGTTGCTTATCAGCGTCCATATAAGATACATTTTTCCAGAGTGTCTGTTATATGCATCCTTAGTTTCGTTTTTATTAACTACTCTTTATTGGAGTATTGAATGGTACAGTACAAAATGGCTTGTATGAGTACAAACACAATTTATTACTAAACTAAATTAATCCAAGGTAACCATTCGAACAATTCGCACCGATAGTAATCACTTACATAAAAATTTTAAAGTATATTTTATAAGAAAACATTAATGTTAAGACATTTATTTATCCTTCTTTATTCGAACGGAAAATGATCATGAAATAGCGTATCAAACATTTATCTGTATTAGGCGAGAATTACACTTATAAATTTGCTAATTTGTCATTGCTTTACACCCGAAAGAATTTACTGTTAATAACAGCCCACCCAAAAGAGTTAATTGCCTTTTTTGACATACACAGCTTTTGTAACTATTTACGACGTATCTTTTACTAGGTTACAGAGATGTTTTATATCACTTATGAGAGTAAAGCTCACATATGTAATTCTCGCCTAAGACTTTCATAAAGATTTACGTTATTTGTTTGTGAAAGAATTTACTGTTAGAATCTTTATTCTTAAAAGCCACAGCTTTCGTAAGGTTATTTACGTAACTGTTACTAAGTTGCAAGTCATTTTATATCAATTACGAGACTCAAATTTACAAATGTAATTCTTGCCTTCATGGAGATATGTTCATACATATGTCATAACCACAAAAAAATACCTTTGGAGAATAATATATAAACATACACAAATATATTTATACCTGTATATAATCTTCATATCAATAAAATATAGCTATATAAAGATAGGATAACATCAATGGGTACAAATATAAGTTCCACAGATTATAACTAATAGCCGTATATTACAGTAAACTCGTATAAACGAAATTGTTTAAGCACTTTAGGCAAAGGCCTAAAGGTCCCATTCATGTATTCTAATATCACACAGAACCCGCTTACACGTTTCACGAAGGCGTTTCATTGTTACCAGACAATACCTCAATGAATGATAACAGCATGTGTCCACGAACAGAATTTGTAATGATCAATTGCGTTATACGCTACCATAAATTATACCAATACGGTTGAATAAGAGGATTTAAATAGCTTAGTGGAAGATATTAATCAGAGACGTGGTGGCCTAGTGCTTGAAACACGTTTTCAATAATCGCAACTTCAAACCCAGGACACCGTTAAGTACTCAACTGAAAACATCTTAAGGAAACCTGACATTATATTCTACTTTACAAGTATGGTTCCATTTATGATTCACATAATTAAAAGTTATTATACAGCTATACTATGGTCCAATATAAGGTTCATGTAAACCTTAAGTTCTGGTAGATTCCGAAGTCCTTTAAACTATTACAAAAGCATTTATTTGAAAGTAATAGATACTTCATTTTTTTTTAGCAGGCAAACCACTTGACGTTAAGTGATCACCGCCGCCAATGTAGATTGGCAGCATCAGAATAGTAATAATATAAAATGTTGCTAGCTTAAAAAAGAATAAGTGACGAAAGGAAGAAAAGAAAAATAGGAAAGAAGTAAAGAAAGTAATGTAGAGGTTAGACTTCCGGCTCTCTCAATCACCGTACGAAATGAAGCTTTGTTATACCTGGTTTCACGTAAATGTGCTGGTCTGAACACGAGGCGAGTCCGAACTCGCGCATGATACAGTCGAGTAAACAAGACTTAAAAGATCGAATCTATATGATATGAATGTATATTGTTTTAATCTTATTGAATACTGTCAATCGTTACGTGACATTTATAATTTATTTGTCTTTTTACCTATTTCATAAAAAACACATCCCGGAAAAAAAAATCACGACTCTTCGAACAATCACACAGATTCATTATTGATATTTTCAACTATTTTGAGTTTACACATTCGGTATGAATTGAACAAAAACTACTAAAAAAATTGAATAATGATTACAACACATGAAATTGACATATATGTCTAAACGACTGTCCTGGTGCCTAATTTTGTGTTCTTCGCATCGTCATGCGTATAGTTCAGTTTGTCGGACACTTACGCGAAAAAAGGTTTAGTTACTTTACGCCGATTTTCCTTGAGAAGTGCATGACTGCTCTGGTCGAGCCAGCCTGTATACGACCTGTAGTCAGTAAGCAAAAGCTCTTTATGCTAAAGACAAATCGAATAAGCAAAGTTTATGTAAGCACATAATGTGATAAAAATGTAAGTCAGGAATAACTTAGATTTATAACAGAAATTCTTTTAAAAGCCTTTATTAACAGTAAAAGAACTGAGGAAGTGTAACCTAACATAAGTCTTACGAATGGCAATTTACTGACTAAATTATGTATGACTTTCTGCCGACAATCTCATTTATTATTTCGACGAGTTCATTCGACTCAAGATAATAGGGAGCTTTTACACATAATAACACTAGACACGAACGTCTCGAGAAAAGTATATCGCAATAAAAGCTTTCATAATCCTCTTATTTATTTACAAAAAATATATATAATATCCGCTTCAAACAAATTCATTCGTAAAGATCCTAACACTTACCACGGATAAAATATAATGATATAATGATTAACGTAGACAAGTCGAGAAAATCAATTTATGATTTTCTCGACTTGTCTGCTTTTAATTATGTAATGGATCATTATGGTAGATGATTGTGTACCAATTCTGTTTCGGTCGATATACCCACTTACGACCGGCCAATAATGAATCGCCAATATGCGGTTTTTGTTAATTACACATACATTAAATTTTAATTTTGTTACGTTTCACGAAGATTCGAGAAAATCGTTCGTTGCAGTGGCTAATGACGTCATTAACCTCAAAACCACAAAGACTATTTTACATAATCACATTCTATCATTATACTAGTTAATCATTAATCTTATTTATTTTAACTGAGATAGACCCTAGCTGTAGCCCATTAAGATTGGTGTGAAGTAGCTAATTCTGCTGCGTTTCGTACGGTGAGCAAGAAGTCTAGCCCGCTCTCCCATTTCTTTCCTTACTTCGTATTTCCTTTAAGCCATCATTCTTTCTTAAGTTGGTAACACATTTGTGACTCCTTTATTCCTGCAGACGTCCGTGGGCGGCACTTAACATCAGGTGTTGCAACGTTTCCTGCTCGTTTTCCAGCTTATTTCAATAAAAAAAAGTTTCGTTTTCATACGAAAATTAAGTATGTAAGAAGCCTAAATGTTTAAAGACACACGTTTTGCATCATTATGAGAAACCGTTCTTAATGCACGAAAACATTTTAGCATTATGCCTTTTTGCACCGAATCGCTCGGTATATTAGCAGGAGCGAAACGTTGAAAGTTTTTTTAATTAAAACGGTAAAGAAAAAAGTTACGAGAAAACGATTTTCTTTTTAAATAAAAAAAAATATATTTTGACGTTTTTTTTTGCTAAGCTGAAATTGGTTTATTTCAATATTAAAACTGTGTTTTAAAAATTACAATCAAGAAACAATTTCTGGAATAAGTATTGCTACCGATTTTAACTGACGGAAGCATTGCATATAAAAAATTACAGAACCTCTAGGTTATAATTTAAAATATAATATGTTTTTTTATAGCTTCATTAATTTAAATATTTTTATGTTTTTGTTTTGACAATTCAAAAGTGCTCGTGAGACTTGAATAAAATATATTTTGATTTTGATTTTTTTAAAAACAACAATTTAGTACTGTTTCGGAAAATATATAAATGAATAATTGGTTGATATATTTTCCGATACAAATTTAAAAAATAAGGCTCGCTACAATTTTAGCGATCCTGCTTTCCAACTTGAGCCATTTGTGACTTTGAAAATGGCATTTTGTCCATTAAAACAAATGTGTATTTTCCTTAATTTTCTCAGGCGTATGTGGTTGCAACGGACGCCCGTTTTAGTATATAAATTTTGTATTAAACTCTGCATTTACTGTTATTATGTTTTAAATAGTTGCGGCTTCCATTTATGTTAGAGATAATGGTTTTAGACAATTTACAATGTGTATACTTGTATAGAATATGAATACTGTGCTGTACAAGAATCGCTTTATGTCCAAAGTATTTTTATTACCTTTGGGATATCCTGAAATATTACGTTTAAAGAGGAACTTTGTGGTCCTACGAGCCAGTATAATGTACGTTCTCTTTAGCTTTAAATTACACAAATCCTTAATTATCGAATAATTTTATTTGCAATAGTGTAGTGTGTAAATTTAGTTCAATGTTTTTTTTTTAGGATTCTTCTTAAGACTAAGGTTTAACTTCTTCGTAACCATGATAAGTTCAATTGTTTGACTTTGAAGAAGAGAATGTAAATACCTAATTTTGAGGAAAAATATTTTTTAATTTCGATTTTAAATGTCCTGTGACTTCTAAGTAAGATAGAGGGAATTAACAGTACTTGATCTTCGTGATCTAACTTGGTGTACGTAATTTAGCAAGCGTTAAGTTAGCCTGCTTGTTTTCATTTCCGTTGCCATTAAATGGGGCTAAGTTAATTTGTAGCTACTAAATCTCCACTTGAATATATGACTTAATGGTATTTTATCTAATTTTTTGTTCTTTTATCTCGACAAAGAATTCTTAGTTTTTTGTTAGTAATCTCTTCAAGTCAGGAAATTAAAAATCTGAAGAAAGCTAACATCTCGAAGTAAACAGGTAGGGTAAAAGTCAGTTTGTTTTCTCCGCAGGAAGGGTTGAGTAACTTTGAAGCCCGCATGGCTTAGTTGCTTCTATATTTTTGGAACAGTTATTAAGTGTGAAGTGAAAAAATATCAATTCAATCTACGCTGATATTAAAAGGAGGAAAGATTTGAGTGTTTGTTTTTATGTATTGAAAAAGGCTCCGAAACTACTAAAACTATTTAAAACATTACTTTTGTGTTGGTTGGCACGTTTATTGATGAAGGACGTAACCATAAACGCGAACCACGTGGGTCAGCTTGTTTTAAATAACTTTAGTATAAAAACAAAAATAATATTTTTAATGTATTTTTGTGAGTCTTACCTACATTTTTTTTAATAATTATAAATACAATTTACAATAAAATTTACTTTAAATTTATATTATTTTTAGCGATAAGAAAGGATAATTACGTAACATAAAACAGGTCCCTTTGAAATAGTAAACTAATGGAGTTTAAATGAGCCTTAATCTCTGTGTCCTTTTGTTAACATTTTGCAATTGTCCGTTACAGAGGAGAATCTCATGATTACACGTGATTAACGAGCTATTGTCTCGTTTTTACGTTCTATTAACGTAACGTAACTACATTTTTTCAATAAAACTTATTTTATATCGATGGGTGGATTTAGTTTAGGATTTCAAGCAGGTGTCGAATATATTTGTAAATATGTGTTGACGAAATTTGAAAAGAGTATCGAGTTCCTTGCCGGTTCTTCTCGGTAGAATCTTTAATACGAAACGGTAGTAGATTTGTTAAATTTTTTTTTATTGCTTCGACAAGTCTAAAGTGCTTTTAAAAGTAAAGAAAGTTTTAATAAATAAAATTATAATTTGTATTTTGCTATTTTATTGATATTTGATAACTTTAAACGAAATATAAATAATAAAATAATAACCAGCCAGGTTAAACTAAGGCATACACCACCAATCTTGGGTGCTCATACTAACAATAGTATGTGCACCCAAGACTGGTCATAATGTCTTCCACGAAATGTTTGTCTGGTAGAGATCGCTACTTAGTGATAAGGCTCCAATTATATTCATACCTATAATTCCGTGCTATTTGTATAATGCTATTGTATGTGTCCTTGGTGTACAACAAAGTATACTTTCTTTCTTATCAGCAATCCTAGTTCATTACGGAACTCTAAACAAGGGTACAGGTTGGTTTATATTCGGTTTTGTTTATGATCTATTAGTTATAATAAGTAAAACTAAAATATATAAAACTTTTTGTATAATTAAAACTTTTTTTTATTTCGATAAATATTTTAAATTTATTCTTATCGATGACGAAACATGTAGAATTGTGAAGTGATTCGACTCGATATCGAATAGATAACCGTCATTATCATATTTGTATGAGAATAATGACGTTTTTCTGATAATAATCTTACAAAATTTTACCTTTCCCTTTCATTTATTCTACATAGCTCGGCTATCGAAGCACATCCATCGAGACGGCACTCGATTGTTTATTCGCTTCAAGGACTCTTATACAAAATGGCGAATGCTCATTTCCTCAGCGAATCATTCGAGATTGTTCTGAACAATTAAATTGTGAAGTGGGACGTCGCTTAAAGTTGATACGAAACACGATTTGATATTGCGTTCTATTTTAGACGACTTCTTTAACCTGGGAAAACCTAACTTTAAATTAATATTAATTAAAGTTTCGGAAATATCAAATTTAAAAATGTAATGACAATTCCAATAATTTATAAAAGGCCAATAAGATAATAAATTAAGTAAAACAATGAAAATATTGATAATTTAAATTCAAACAAGAAATACATAACCTAATGTACGCACAAAAATCGTGCGCATGCATAAATAGAATTAAACATATAAAATTCTGTATAGATAAATTTAATTTATACTAACTAATGCACAGCTGTGCTTCATATATTTTCCTTGCATATTTTCAAATTTGCCTATTCGTAATATTTCTCAAAAATGAGAATTGACAATTTATTAGATTTATATTGTATGTATAATACGTTACAAATATGTCTATATTTTCAGAAGTAAGTTTATGTTATAATTATACCTACCCCTAGAGACTAGGATAATCCTCTATGTATGTAGTCTTAAATTAACAATTAACCAGAGACAAAGCGTTTTCGATAACATCCATTCGATACTCCCAACAAATAATAATTAAAAACCGTAAAATTTTCAAGCTCAATTGGTAGGTGATTATTATTAACGATAAAAATTCAATCAATAGAGAACCGTTCAATTGAAATTAAGATCGCCGCCATGAATATTTCAATAAAGCGAGAAATTGAGGGAGAGTTCCTTCAAGTTTAGTCCATTGTACCGACGACAGCTCCACTGAATTCTTTACAAACTAGTCGTGGAGTAAATAAACGAGGATTTCTTTATCACCGCTAACGAGGGTAATAGAGGCGAAGCAACAATATGAAATGGCTATTTAGAACGGGGCTGTACAAAACGTTCGACGTTCTTGTTCGTGATCATGGTTTTTATTAGAAAATAAATGGTGGTAAAAGTTGATTTATATAGCTGGTAATTAACAAAAACGATTTATTAAATGGAGTAGATTAATGAATTAGTTAATAGTCCTCATTATATATTAGGTTAATCAAATAAATTTGCATTTAAAATAGATATTTATTTTAGCATGTTTAGAACATTAGTATATTTAGAATTTATTTTCATACTAGCTTTTGCTTGCGACTTTATTTTAATATAGTTTTTTTAACTACGCGTATGTACACATTATAGCCAATGACCATTTAGAATAATATAGGTACTTTTCAGAGTACCATATCTACTATACGAGTACAAATATTCTCTTTCTTAATTATATTAGTATTGATTTTTTTATTAAAAAACATACTAACAAATATGTATCCACATGTTTTCTACGCTTAAAATCCATGTTCAAAGTTACGGACACAGCTTGTTTTGAATAAAACCTTAATAGTATTACCAGCTGTCCGCCATTGCTTTAAACTTAAACTGGCTTTAAATTATAGCTCTGTTCACATACTGGGTTTGTAGTCGTCTGCTTGCAATCACGCGAAACATTCTATTCCATTAAATTTTTTATCTAATGATTTATATTTTTTACGCTTGCTTCCTTATAAGTTTAAAGCAGATATTCATAAATCTTTAATAGATAAAGCATATTATACAATATGGCGTACGGCGATTTTCTAACAGAATATCATATATTAAGTGTATGAAAATATATTAAGTACTGCTTGATTTTAAAAGAGAATCGAGTTACTTGTCGGTTCTTCTAGGCTTTATCTTTATATTCCGAAAAGCTACCAAGCTTTAAAAAAAACTAAAATATTGACTGCTGTAACCTTCTGAAAAAGCAAGAAAAGTTTATTGGGAGTACAGGCTACTCCATATGCCCCTAAACTCTCATACACTCTGCTAAACAAACCTTGCAAAGAATAAAATTACTTTTTTGGATTGTATGCGGGTAAAACCACGTGAATAAACTACACTACATTAATAGAAAGTTAAATATACACAGTGAATTTTTCAAAAGGACGTGCTAGACCAAATCCAAAACCATAAGGAATAACGAAAAATACTTAAAGGGCTATCGGTACTGATTTTTACAAAAACTAAAGCAGCATAATTAAGTTTTTTTAATGCATTATACTTGTCAAGAATCAAACCCGCAAATATTTCACCATTTGTATAGTACAGTGTAAAACAATGAAAGGATCAACTTCTGAGAAATAATAGTACAGCAAAAGATTTATTTTTTTTACAAAATGTTAATAATCTCCTACATTAATTATTAAACTTAAAGTAGTCATTTCTTTAAGGAAATAATCAACACAATGGCACATGTGAAAATAGAATATGATACAGCCCTAAATACACGTGAAGTAGCTATTAGCCCAGTTATGTCTAGAAAAAAAATCATTATTTTGAACAATGGTTATGGGCGTCAAAATGCTAGTCACCTCTTGAAGAAACACAGCTGAATCATAGAGAAAATAACAATCAGAAATTTGTAGAAGGAATATCTTTAAATTATTTTTTCATGTTTGTGTAATTCTTTCATGAGAGCTATACAAAATAAATAATATGTCAATGAGGTTAAAACACATAAAACAACTGCTTTTGCTCACAGACTTTCATAAATATTTATATAAAATGTTTATCATTGCTTTTACACTCGAAAGAATTTACTTTCAGTGTCTTATTTTTGATACTCAATGCTTTCGTACGGTTACTAGACTACAGAGTTGTTTTATGACTACGAAAGTTAAACATACAATGTAATTATAGCTTAATAATCAGAGATAGATAAATAATAATAATAATATACTTTATTGTCCCCTCCTAAAAAAATATTACAGAAGTTATAACGACATACACAATATAAAAAATTTGATGTACAATAAAGCCTTATCGCTTAGTAGCGATTTCCACCATACAACCTTACGAGTTTGGAAACAGAGTTGCGATGTGTGAAGGGTGATGCATATAAAATAAATAAATCAATATATTACACAAATAAACCTACACTATTGAATAATACATAAACATAGATAGGATATCAGTTATCAAAAGAATAATTTAGAATAAAATATTGTTTATTCAAAAGGTAAAATCAAATCATAATAAATGATTCAAAGCTTTCCTAAAGCTACCTATCTAACCGTTACCAGGTTACAGAGTTGTTTTACATAACTTACAAGAGTAATTCTCGACTAAGAGATCAGTCGGAATCCCAGTCAACAAGGTACCCAGTTCCTTTAATTTAGAATCTAAACATTTGACCATCACAAAGTGCTATACGAATCCCTCAGTAAATTGGCACTACTTAATCTAAATTGACCGGGCGGATCTAACCAAATAGACATTCGGATTAACGCAAATCTCCATTGTTTTGAGTTGCTATTGTTTAACGTGTTTGATAATAGCAAGAGAATCATTTGTGCGGATACGGTTGTATTTGCTTAAAATTTAAATAGTCTCGTAAAATTTACATTTCTTAACCAACTTTCAAAAACAGAGGATAGCGAAAAGGTGGTCCCATGAATTAATTACCTCCAAAACTGGCTTGATTAGCTTTTACATATTTTCAAAGAGTATACTTTCTTATTGATCTCAAAAAATATATGCAAGTTCGTTTACTTAGATGACACACTAGTTACAATTAATGTGATTTAAAAAAGAAAATTCTGAACCGATTTCAATGAAACTTCAATCGGACCAATCTAAAAGGAAACCCTTTCGTTAATAAAAAACCTAAATTGGCTAATAAATGACAAAGTTTAAAAAGTCAAGTACGACGAATTGAGAACCATTTTTGAAGTCGGTTAATAAATGTGTATTACATTTTTACGCCTAAACCTTGAATAAGGATATAGACATTTAAACTTGTCTTCGCAAAAATAAATTAAAGATGCACTGGGGAATAAAGTCACGGGGCCATTATAATTCTCAACTATATAACAATATTGCATTTATAAAATTCTGTAAAATAAAAAAAAAGAAAACAAAAATGGACATTCAATACCCAATTTGCGTCGTCCGTACGTAGCTGCTTGCCAACAAATATTTGTAGTATCCAAGATCCCACAAATTCAATTCAATTGGATCTTTCTCGCTTTGTTAGATCGGACTGAGATACAACTGAGGACTTTAACGAAAATATTTGTATTGTTTTTAGTAATACAAAGATTAAAGCGTATAACTAATAAATAGCAAGATTATTTTAAACGACTTTCTTCGAATTATCTAATAAAATAGATGTTAAAATTTATTAATATAAGCAATATCAATTCGTTTAACTTATTTTCTCCAATATTGCATTGTTATACCCAAGAAGACGAATTAATTATGCTAAAATAATACTGTGAAAGTATAGTAATCTAGCTTTTGCTCGCGGCTTCGTCATAATAAACCCTAAGTCGGTCCTACAATTAAAACGAACTTATACCTCGTATGCTGCAATCGATCAAACGATTAAGGTTGTAGAGTGTGTTAAAGCCTAGAGAGCCTAGCTGTACCCTGTTGACTGCTTGTATACTGTAGCTTAGGTACCTGTCCTTACTTCCTATTTTTTTTCATACCCTATTCCTTTATAATTTGGCAACGAATTTATGACTTTTTTGGATTGCAAATATTCATAGGCCGTAGGGATCACTTAACATCAGGTGTCTCGCTTGCTCATTTACTAGCTGTTATTTATAAAAAAGGCAATTCGGGTAAAAACAGTATTTGTAAAAAATTAATGGCAAGAAATTAATCATTTTCATTTATAACGATTACTTATTTCATTACTTCTTAACATTGATTACAAAAATCAATTAACTGGGGTAGTAATTTTTTTTTAATTAAACATTTTAAAACGTGCTAACGGAAGTTTCATTTTCGAACGAAATGAAAAATTATTTTAAAATATTTTGACCCATTTACGAAATGAATAATTAAAAACATCGAAAACCCGATAAGGGAATATAACATTGTAGTTTTTAAACTAAAAGGTTTATAATGTAACGCTTTTTTTAAATAATTTGCTTTCGACGTTAGTATCTCTTAGTCCATTAGTAATATTATCTACGTTAATACAAATAACTAAAGTTCGTAAGTTCAGGGACAGTCTACTGATTCGATTTGAACAAAAAAGTTCTTGCGTTAGATAATCCAATTATTGAGGAAAGTTGAAGGTCGTTTTTCATCACGCTACGACAATTAGAGCGACGCAGGAACAATAAACGGGCAAGAAATTGTGATGGTCAGCTAGTGTTACTACGCATAGTCCGTGACTATACGCATCAAAACCCTAATAAATTACTGAATTCGTTTAATTTCAAACAGCACTTTTTTCAGATAAGTCTTAGCAAGAAGCAAGGACTTATAAAACTGACTTTATTCTTTAATTTTATGATTCCTAAATTCCCCTTTCTTCTTCCAAAAAAATAACAAAAATTGGAAATACGAACGAAATATGCCTTACACGCAAAACCTAAAAAAAACAAACATGCTTTGACATATCGTTATTCCAATTTCAAAAACTCTAACGCTCATCAATTCTGATTGGCAACTCATAATGTTTATATACACGTATTGAGGTCACTACGTAGTTTTAATTAGCGAAGTAAGACAGAAATATCTCGCTTTCAGCCTTTCAATTTGCCTCTAAGTGGTCGAGGAGATTGTCAATCTATATCTCAAAAGGTGTGTCAGCTAGGGTCGATTAAATTGCTTCAATCCGGATGATAATTTCCGGGGTTTTACCCTTAATCAATCGCTAGATGCGAATGCATCGCTTATTCATATTAAGTAAACACTATTGAAGTAAGACCACCTTATATTCAAATCAAGTCTTGAATACTTCGATTGTTAAAATTCATACATTAAGTCTAATATATCAAGTAATTAGTCATTTATTGTAAACGGCAAGATATAACCATTAGTATTTTGTATCCACAAGAATATTCTATATACTTAAATCAACACAATATTATTATTAATTTAAAGTATACAGTAAAAGTCTAATTTCATTTATTTCCAATCATATTTCCAAATTTACCATCTTTTTTTAATACCCGCCAAAAACTTTATATATAATTATATCAATATGTAGTTAAATGCGTTAAATAATTTTAAAATCGTACCTGTCAACCCGCAGTGGAGCAGCATGGGCGACTTAGCTCTAAATGTTCTCCTTGATAGGACAGGAGGCCTTTGCCCAGCTGTGGGGCATTTACAGGCATTAACTTTACTTTACTTTAATGGAAACCTATCACTATTATTGCCTCCATTCTCTCACTATCGCTTCTTATAGTTGTTTTTTAATTTTTAGATGAACACAGCGATTGTGGAGTGGTGATTGTGACCACAAAAGCTGAAGCTGCAACTGTAATGAGTTCGAAACGGAGTAATTAAAATTAATAATATACGCTATTTGAATTGAGTTTAAAAAGATTTATTTTAATAGTTTATACCATTTTAAAACGGTATGAAAGTTATATTCAGACAGTCACGTTGGCGCAGTGGTCACTGCAACTGACTCAAGCGCTAACGGTCGCGGGTTCGATCCCCGCTCACGGCAAACGTCTGTATTGACCATACGGATGTTTGTCGTAGTCTGGGTGTTTGTGTTAGTGTTGTGTGTGTTTCCGGACCCCCGATACAAGGTCACGCGATCTTAATGGAAGCCGTTGAGTGTGATGCGTTTATTTATTTATTTATTCTCAATTTCATTCTGTAGTTTTAATGTGTAATTCTGTATAGACAAGTTACTGTGTAGTGACTACAAAGTTAATGAAAATATCGTAAGTATCTTAACGCTGGCTTTGTCTGAAATAATTCTGAAGCAAGTTTTCGAGAGCTCGCATCGAATGAATGAAACAAGGAGGTGTAAGTTTGAAATTCTTCGTGGAAAACATGCCAAATGAATACAAACAACGCGAGCATTTATGCCGGTGAAACTTTACAAGTAATGGCATACTGGGAAATTGTTTTTTATAAATCTGGGTATTATCTTTTACGCACTGTAATATTATAGTTTACTCAAATTTAAAATATACGTTATAAATAAATCTGATTCTTTCTTTATTTGGATGATATTTTCAACTTATAGACCGCAATTCAGACTGCACATGTAGTAAAATTGCGCCATTTGCAAAAAACCGCTGTCAAAACATACACCGCTCCAATTAGGAAAGAATTTTTGCTCCCTCCAAAATAATTCAAAATGTCGTTTTGTACAATAAATTTTGCAGAAAGTATTGAGGTAAAAATTATAAAAAAAGAACATTACATTCCATCTTTATATATTGTGATTTTTCATACATATGTTGGTAAATTAATTTTTATATAATACCTAGGTAAGGTAACCGTTCCTAGGTAAAGAGAGTAAAACTTATAAAAGTACCCGTCGGTAAAAAAATGTAATTCTTGCTTTATATGACTATAGACAGGTAATTTTAATTAGAAGAAAATATTGTTTAATTAAAAGGTAAAATCCAATCATAACAAATTTTGATTTCGACCGTTTAAGACGTTTACAGCGATAAAATTTTACGAGTCGCCGTAAAAGTGTAATAAAAGACAAAACGTAAAACGTTCAGGTCATTCCTTTTGTTGCGAATAAAATGAAACGATGGGACCAGGCGTTGTATTATTTTTTAATATAAATATATCATAAATAGCCAAGCACAATACATAATACCTAGGCTCGGCCGGGGCGGTACCTCGCTCTTATAGAAGAACGGCGTGTAGTAATTACAATAGCTGGGTTTTGTACGTAGTTAAGAGAGCCAGATGTATCAAAATCGAAATCAAAATATACATTATTCAAGTAGGCTTTTACAAGTACTTTTAAATCGTCAAATCAAACAAAAATATTTAAATTAACGAAAAGCTACCACCGGTTCGGAATATAGAGTCTACTGAGAAGAACCGGCAAAATTTTGATAGGTACTCTTTTAAAATTTTTGTTAATATACACATTTATAAAAAAATTATGTATATTAAGCATCCTGTATGAAATCAAGGTACACTATATCCACGCATCAGTATCATCTATATAATCTTGTACAGAATAATATTCTTTAGCTATTAACGAATTTTTAACATACAATTTATTTATAGAAAATTGCAAAATATTCTACGATATTTTATTACACAAACGGATACCTTGTCCTAAGAAGGAAACATTTACTTTGCGAAGTCGAAAACTTGGTGTTATGAGTTTATCCTTTCTTCTTGGATTAATACTATGCGAGTCACTATTCCGGACACAATCTTCAATATTGTTATAGATATGCATAATATTATAATAAATATTTTGTGACGTAGTATATTTACTTTAGAAAAAACATCCCGAAGGGATTCCCGATTTCCATTACTTTCCTTATTTATTTTCATCCCTTATTCGTTTCTAGGCAGTACCACATTTGCGGATCCTGTGACGCTGCAATTGATCACTTAACAGTAGGTGTCCAGCTTGATCGTAGGCCAGATATTTTTATTAAATAATTTGCTTTGTTGTAAACAGACGATGATTTATCAAACGAAGACTTCTAAACGAACTTAAAAGTATATATTTGTAATCTATACTTATATTATAAAGCTGAAGAGTTCGTTTGTTTGTTTGTTTAATCTCGCTAATCTAATGAAATACTGGTTCAAATTAAAACATTCTTTTTGTGTTAGATAGTTTATTCATTGACGCAGGCGTGATGTAATATAGCCTGTCTAGGCTATATTACATCACGCTACGACTCATAGGAGAAGTGAAACTACGAGGAGCTGCTAGTATTTCATAATTTAATTTTTTGAGTATTTTTTTTTTAATTTTCTTAGACAAAATAAAAGTAAGTAGTATTTTAAAAAGAGCTTCTATCAGTTCTTTGGTCAATAGAAGAACTTTCATATACTAAAAAGAACAAGTTTATTATGCAATGGAATTGTTATTTTACCCAAGGACTTATTTTACAGTATAACAAGCTATTTAATTACGCTTTATCCCCGCTCACAACGTCCAATGCACTTAAAAGTTATTGATTTTATTCCGTTAAAGTTAGATATCTAATTACGCTTAATTTATGCAAGAATTTTATATTCTACAAGCAAAGACATTACCTAATATATAAAAAAACGCGTCAGTGTTGCCATACTTTTCCGAAAGAGCTTGATCGATTTTGTTTTGTTGTGTATATTCAGTGAGCCTGGGAATACGTCGTAAATTATTTTATATCCCTAGTAATAAGGTTGGCCAACCCAAAAAATAATTATTAGAATCAATTTACATAGCAAAACAACGTTTGCCGCGTCAGGTCGTTATTATAATACTTTAAACGCTAATGACTCGAAGTAACAATGAAACCGTCAAGCTTATTTCTACAAGCATTTCAATTATTTTACCGATTTGAAATAAAAATGATGGTATGTTAAACAATAAATCAAAAAAAATGCTTCCCGTTTTGGTGCATAGCAATCACATGATATTGTACAATAATCTCCATTCTGATAATTACTAACAAGCTAAGAACCACTCCCCTAATCCCTTTGGAGATCTTTAGGGGAGCCTATGTACAGCAGGGTCCTACACCTGAAATGATGATGATGAACGATAAGAATGACTAGTAACTGATAACACAGGAATAATTAAGTTATTCAATTAAACGAAATTACGTATTTTATTTTTGTAACTGATGTAACGGAAGCGTTTAAACATACCAAAAACACAGCTTAAGATTATATGGATGCTGATAAGCAATAATGTGTAAACCCACAAAAATTCAAATTTGGAGATATTGACGTGTGTTGATACTGCATCACATATTTTATATTATTAAAAAAAAATAAGTCGTATAAACTAAATAAGTTCGAAAAAAGTTTCTTAATTATTTGTTTCGAATTTGGAATGCGCTCCATGTTTTGCAATTTATACAATAATATCAAATATTTGAAAAACTTTTTATGAGGTAATATATGTAATACATAAATCTGCTTTTGATTCATTATAACTTTTACCATACAAGAAAAAAAAAAGATATATTCTTCAAGCTAATTTATAAAGAATACATTTCAATTTCAACAACAAAAGTCCGTGTTGCTTGACACATTATTGCTTATCAACGTCTATATAAGAACGGATATATTAGCAAAAACTACAATACGTTTTTGATTGCATAACCACTGTTGCATCTAACCGCATACATCATTTTAAAAATTCAACTTGTCATGGCTGTCGCATCGAAAGGGTATTAAATTGAAAATGGCTCCTTTGAACGACGATATTAATATGCGACGAAGCGATATTGTATGCTTTAAGCTAGAGTTTGTATGGGCGCTGATATGCAATACTGTGTTAAGCCACATCGACTTTATTTTGAGAAAATGGCGTCTTAAGATGTCAAACGTATTCTCAATTTGCTTTAAGACGTATCCATATTTTCTTTTCTATTTTGGTAAAAGGTATAGTGAATTAAATGCAGATTGATATACTTAATGTGTTATCTAATAAAAAGGTTTTCAAATATTTGAGATTATTGTATAAATTGCAAAATATAAAACGCACTTGAAATTCGAAACATTAACTTAAGAAACTTTTTCCGTACTTTTTTAGTTTATATAACATAAAATTATATTTAATGTTATTAACTACACACACACTATCAAAATACATCAATATCTCCGAATTTGACTTTTTGTGGGTTGACATATTATTGCTTATCAACATCCATATATGATAGAGTATGTGAAGATAGCCGATATGTATCAATGCTAGACGATCGATCATTTCGAACATCTATTTTGGGTTGTTTATACAGAATGTTTCTATGTATGTTTGTGTGATTGATTAGTTGTGGATGCCGCCTTTTCGAATGTATATATGGACGCTCATAAGTAATATGTTAACCCACAAGGAATCCATTTTGAGAAAATGGCCTCTGAAGATGTCTAACCTATTCTCAGTAAATTTGTTTAAAGACATATATATCCATGTTTCTTTACTATTTTGATAAAAAGTATAATGAATTACAAGCAGAATGGTATCATGAAAAGTTTTATCTAATAATGAGTTTTTCAAATAAATGGGGTTGCAATTCGAGATATTCAATCAAGAAATTTTTGGACATACTAATATACTATAAATGTATTGAAAATTTTTTGAATAAAACACATCAATATCTCCAAATTCGATTCTTTTTTGGTTGACACATTATTGCTTATCAGCATCCATATATGCATTAAATGTGTGACTTCGTACGCGCGGAACTTGATTTGATGTTCATTTGTTTTAAAACAAAAAAAAATTGCTATTGAAAACGTTATCTATGGTAATTAGCATTAATCACTCCAGCTCTCGCTTTAACCGTACGAAACGTAGTTATTTTAGCTACTTCACGCCGATCGTCTGTAAGAGTGAGGTACTGCCCCGGTCGAGCCAGCTCGTATACGAGCTGTAGTCAGTGGCTACAGCTAGGGTCTACTGTTAATTTTTGTATCAACAGAAAAGTTACTTACAATTTACGCGTATGTAGTTTTAAGGAAAAGTTTGATTTAAAAAAAAATATATCCTAGCAAAGTGGTTTACTTTTGGCATGACTCCAGCATTTAAAAATAACGTTTTTTAGTTACATATGACTTCTCTTTAGTCGTTTAAAAACGTATTTTTTTTTATTTTAACAGCTCCAATATTAAAAACGTTTATCAAAAAGGTTCCATTCTTTACACAAGGTTTAATATTCGTGTTAGCATTCTGTGCAGCTTTGAAAATTCTACATTAGAAAAATAAAAAGTTCCTCACATAATATTTCCTCCGTGTGCAAGCGTTGATTTTTAAAAGGAAAATTCTGATATTTTGTACGTTACAGTTTACAAAATTGTTCCTTTACACAATTCGTTCTTGCCAATATTTCATGAAACATTCAAAAGAGAAACATTTTTTGTTTTCTTTCTTTGTTAGTAGTCGAGTCTTTGTTACGTTTTGTTAATAGTTTGAACAAATATAATTTAGCTACTTTCGCAGTTTCACTCGCGTTTATGTTTATTGATTCGCTCCAGTGAGTTGTAGTGTGATGTTATATAACCTATAATATTTCTCAATAAACGTGCTATCTAACGTAAAAATATTTTTTCAAATCGGGTCAACAGTTTCAGAGATTATCCTCTACATACAAACTTACAAACAAATAGCCACTATAATTGCCATGCCGTATAGAAACAATAGAAAACACTTTTTCGGGCTGTCATAAACTGCTGCTCGGGCGAACTACGTATTCTTACTTCAATAAAATAATGTCGTATACTCAGAAACGATATATGTATATAAATGCAATAAAATAATATGAATTGAGGAAACTGTTTGTAATTATCTATATAAAACTACAATCGATTCTAATATTGTAAATATGAAAGAATTATATGCCTGTATAAAAAACGATTACACGATTTCAAACGCTAAAACGATTTCAATACAATAAGATATCTAGGTAGATTAATTATTTTTTTTTTTTTTTTATTGAATACTAGCTGTCCCTCGCGGTTTCACTCACGTTAATGTTTACTGCTTCGCTCATATGAATCCTAGCATGACTTAATATAGCCTAAGGTTGTCCAACGCAAAAAAACATTTTTCAAATCGAATAGGTAGTTTCAGAGATTACTCCGTACATAGAAACTTACTTCTTTTTTTTAAACTGTATTGTTCTCTATTGTTAAATGTGTGTGTGCAATAAAGTTTTTATCTATCTATCTATCTATCTTACCTCTTTATAATATTAGTATACATAGAATGTTTAATATTTTTTTAAGATTATTTTTTTTATATAAAAAATCGACTTTGAAAGCTTAATACCCAAATTCTTTAAATTAGACGATATACATTGCGACTTATTTTGATGTGAAAACCATATTACCTAACCGATTTAGATAAAATTTTTATGGAACCAATTTGAAAGCATATCCTTTTAATGAAAAAAAAAAAATTAAAATCGATTAAGAAATTATTGAATCGATTTATAAAACAACAAACAGCAAAAGGCTACGTATTAAGAAACCTTCTTTATAAAGTCCTTTCAAAATTGTCAGAAACAATATTGAAATAGCTGAATTTACTGCGAAGGTGTATATATACATATGTATAATATAATCTCGCCCGAGTAATACCTGTTAGTGTTCGCAGCTCTCGCAACACAAATGCATTAGCTCTGTGGGCTTGGAACTAATCGATCGGAAATGCCGTAATATCCGTGCGGGGGGGACTTTCGCAATTCCCAACCAAATGGATTCCGAATCCGAAAGACATTTGCGCCTTGTCGAAGTTGCATGATTGATTTCGTTGCTGTAAGTGAATAGTCCAATGAAATATTATTTAATAGTTGGTAGTATTTAAGACCTTTATTGATTATACGTACGAGTGTATCTAAATTTTATCTATGACTCGGACTTAGGTGAAGGTTAAATCAGAGGTTATATTCTCGGCATCACGACTAGAGAGGGTACGGCCACAGAATAAATTTAAAAAAAAAAAAGATAATTATAGAGAGAAAAAAAAATGAAAAAAGATTATTTTAGATAGATTATATATATAGATATAGATTATATTTTTTAAATAATCTGTACTGATATTCTAAATAGGTAAAATTTGTTTAAAAGTTTGTATGTAGGGAGTAAACTCTCAAACCACTGATCAGATTTTTGTTGATGTTGGATAGTCCGTTTATTGAGGAAAGTTATAGGCCATATTACGTAACGCTACGATTTATAGGAGCGAAGCAGCAATCATAAATACGAGTGTAACCGCGAAGAAGAGCTAGTACGTATATATTGTAAAGATTCAGTATAAATTCTACATTTTCTAAATAAACGATGTAAAATAAATTGAAAAACCTTTAATATACACAGCGTATGTAAACTCGAAGAATTAAATCAGTGCCCACAAAGACATCAAAGAGATTCAATTCAAATGCAGTTCCCTTGCATATGCATTAGCATACGAACGCGCTTGAGGCTAATCGTTTGGAAGATCTACAATATCCCGTTTAAAGACCGGCCTTGCGCAATTCCTATTTCGCTTTCACACATTGATTTTAAATTCAGAGTTTTTTTTACTTATAATACATTTGTTTTTGGAATAAATCGTTAGGTCAAGAACTTCGTAGCAAATTTTTGAAATAATAATGGACAAAATGTACAATGTATGAGGAAAATTATTAGGGGGCTCCATTTTTTTGTTGTCCTTCGGCCTTCAGACATCCAAATTTGGCATCTGTCTGAACTATTTTTAAGTAAAACAGCGTAGGGCTATTGATGGTTATGAATTATACTCATAAGATTCGGCAAGAATTACACTTATGAGTTTTGCTCTCAGACTATCATAAGGGTTTACATAAGTTTTTTGTCAATTCAATAGTTTGGTTAATTTTTAGTCGTACCAATTGGGCACATGTTATTTCGGCAATGTCACGTGGAAAGGAGAAAACACAATGAAGTTTCATCGGTGGGGTGGTAATCCAGCCTTAACTAAATTTTGAAAACATCCTAAAATAGTGTGAATTTCATTGTTAATCCTTAACCTAAAACAATACAAAAATAAATATGAATATTTTTACTTTAGAGGGACAATCGAATGTTTCATTTACAACTTAATTTTATTACATTTAATACTTTTACATAAAAACGAACACAGTGGACTAAACACAAACAACGAAAGACAATCAACATTTATAATGCGGATGACAGAGGGAATGAAGAAGAACATGGTATGGGATGGGGAGCCTTCGTCTAGCCGGTATGACACGCGTGCCACCTTGACGAAGTTAATTGTACAATGCCTATAACCTTCACGCAAACGCAAACAATACGTTTACAAAGTTTAACGCAATCAGTTTAACGGTATGGTAACGTATAACATACGAAACAACCAAAAAAAAAATTGTATATATTAAACCTCTATATTCTTCTTACAACTATTTATTTCAGTAATTACCGTACAAAAACGACGAATCTAGGTTACGAATACACTTTATTATTCCCTCTTTCCATGGAGAGAAAACATTTCGAATGGTATAACAAAAGACGAGCGCAAATGGAGGTGCAACGAATGAGACACCCTAACGAAGCACACGTTCTTTTAAAAGATTTCTTTTAAAAGATAAAAAGATTTCATATCTCTCTGCCTTTCAATGTAACCTCAACATAGTGTTATACATAATTATGTTTCGAGTAGTTCGAGATGGCCTAATGGTTGGAACACGTCTATCTCCAGCAATGATCGCGGGTTCAAACCCACTGAGCTTTTAAATGCTAAATTAATTTCAAAAACTTTTAACGAAAATTGCGTGCATGGTGGTGTATGAAATTTTGTACACTTATATTTTTTGTAGGAAGGAAAGATTAATGCTAATATGTTTGACTGTTAGGCGACCACTAGATATAATTAATAGGTTATTATTGTAATCATGCAAAGTCGTTTTGTATTTGTGATTATGTAAAGCATGTTAATTTTGTATATAAAATAACACAGTTTTTTTTTTTTGTAAAAATAGTTGCATCGTACAAGCGAGATACCTTATGTTAAGTGCTTACCGTCGGCCATGAACATTTGCAGCACTGGAGACACCACAAATGCGATGCCAGCTTAAAACGGAGAGGGGTAAAAGGGAAAAAGGAAATAAGGAAAGAAATCGGGGAAATAGGCTTCCAGCTCTCTCACTCACCACGCAAATCGTAGCTATATTAGCTTAGCTTCTGTTTCCCAGGTTCTACCCCGGTAGAGCCAGCCGGTGTACGCGCTGTAGCCAGTAGGCGACATCTAGGCTTTACTTCAGTAAAATATATATATGTTTCAAAATACAATTCAGTCTTACGTTTTGGCTTCCTACGACTGCGGCCCGTCGAATTTCGGGTGCAATATTATGAGCGTCTAAAAAATTCTTTGACGTTGTCTAAATACGAGCTCTAGGAAGCCGTGGCATACTATTTTTATAGTTAAAGTTCATGTGATGTCGTCTGAATACATAAAGCCAACGTTAAATTGCAAGCAACAACTAGGAAACCAAGCTTTTTGTGTTGTGTTTCGAAAGAAACTCAATATTACGTTTGGATTTTTTTTTATAAGAAAAAAGATCATTGCTCGAAAGTCAGACATAACATACTAATAAGAGTGAAAGAAATAAAATCATACCCTATAAGTTTTCAGTTTCTAACCCCGACGCAAAAATAGGGGTGTTATAATTTGACCGCTTTATGTGTCTGCCTGTGTGTCTGTTTGTGGCACCGTAGCTCCTAAATGGATGAACCGATTATTTGTAAGAAGATTTTCTAGCGATTGTTCTTATATATTCTAACAAAATCGAAATTTTAAGATCATGAGCTCTTTTCTTCTTAACTGCGGAAGGAATCTTAGATGCACAATAAGTATTCGATTTACTTTCCAATATACGTGTAATGTAACCATGCAAACTTATGGAATTCTTGTTCTGATGCTGCAACCAAGACCATCAAGATACACAACTCCTCACCAACTTATAGCAGAGGTATTGTGTTGGTGCTCGTTGAAATGAATAGATTGACAAGAAGACAACCAGCATCAACAAGTCATTCGATGGGCCTTTCAAAGTTGAAAGTGGGTACGTAATAACATCGAATTTTATGAAGGTAACAAATCACAGTTTAAGAATATTATGATACTATAATAGAAATATCTCATATTTATAGCCACTCATAAGAGTTAGATAAGAAGTTATCGATTGAAATATTGAACTGAATCATTTTTTATTCTGCAAAATTATAGCGAAAGAACAGTTCGAAAATTTATGATTTTCTTTCGGGGTATTGTTACTAAATAAAGATAAGTTAAGAAAAATAGGCTATAATAACTTTAATTTATAAATATATTGCAAAACATGTGCACATGTAGGTCTCGTGAACATTGAATATGGATTTATTTTTTCGCTCCTTCTGCGCCTCTATATTTCTCTTGGTAAAATAAATATTTCCACAGGATATGGTGTTGCCATCATGTTTTATTAAAGTCCATCACGTGGATTGCTCGTGACGAGTACACAGACAGTCCATATTAACTAGCATTTCACATTGAATGAAGAAGTTTAAGGTGCATAGGAGAGAACTTGTACGAAATTTCACCAAATATCGGTCTATCTCAGTCAAGAGAGCCCGGCTGTCGATAACTGGGCATCGCAATCGCAATAAATAAAGAAATACGTAAATAATTACATAATTCGTCTTTTAAATCTTTACCTAGAAATATGTAGCAGTATTAAGAGAGTTTGTATTGTCAAATGCGGTATAAGTCATCAGCGAGAATTATACTTACAAGTTTTGCTGTTAGGCTTTCGTAAAGATTTACTGGCAGTGACGTCATTTTTCACAGCCATAGGTTTCGTAAGCCAACCTAGGTAACTGTTGTGAGAGTAAAGCTTGCAAATGTAATTTTCGCCGTTTAACAGCGTTTATTTTTAGTCCTTTCTAGTATTATAGTATTAAAAAAATACCCAAAAAAAAACGTCACACTGAGTTTCTTTCGCGGTTTCTTCTCAGGCCTGAATTTATACTTTTCGAAGCCGTGGTAGATTTCCTTGAAGTTCAATAAGAGACTGTAAATTCCTATTTTGATATGTTATTTTATTTTGATATAAAATTTTAAAATTAAAATAATTTAAAGTTAAAATTTTATCTTCCTCCTTTTAATAATTCTAGTTTTACTCTTATTTATTAAATTACTACATTTGTAATTAAAAAAAAGTACTTTTATAGGTGTGAATAAAAATATTCACTGTGCACCCTATTATGACATACATACGTTTAAGTGCTGTATATTAAGGTCATTAATATATTTAAAAACTCTATGTTTTATTGATTTTAGTTTGCGCTATATTAAGAATATTAAAATATTTGTATTTGTCTCCGTCTTTACCGTTGTATTTGTTAAGAATAAACATTATTAATATTATTTTATTTAATTACTTTCACGTCTTCATTTTTTGTTCATAATATATTAAGTTTTCTCTGTATTAACAAATACCTTTTCAAGGTCTATTAAAAATAGAATTTCAGTTGAAGTTTTAGTTATATATTTTAGAAATACTTACTTCATTGGTTTATTTTATAACGTTATTGCGTATGACGTACAGACCAGTCAATAAATTCTCGTGAGAAATTGCGTTATTATTTATCTTACAAAGTAGTGAACCAGTCCCCAATATGAAAAACAACCTCGTATTATTATAAAATATTTACTTTACAAAATAAATCATGTTATAAAAATATGCGGTAAAAACTTCCAATGCTTCTTTTTACTCGTCTGCGTGGCGTAAGGGGGGGTAATGTGTTTTCCAGTATATGTATGTAGGTGTACCTTTGGCATTATTTAGACCATGCCTGTGTGCGGATTTTGATAAAAGAGAAGTCGGTTAATTTGTCATAACGGCGCGAATTTTATAGAAAGTATAATAATTGGGAAAAATAAAAATGAAAATCCACGAACTGTATTAAGTGGAGTATCGATTAATTTTAGGTTTCTAATATTATTTTTCGATCAAACTACCGTTAAATCTATAACGATTTAAAGTTGGTTTATAACGATTCTCTATGGTCTTTTTACGCAGTCAGGTTTTTGATTTTTTAATTAATTACTTGTAGTTGGTTTTGAAATCATGTTGACTGAAAAAAAAACGATTCTCAAAATGAAAGATATTTTATATTTTTATTGAATTAGAAATGATCATCTTTCCTCAGCGATAGTCACAGGTAATTATTTGTGTAAGTTGGATTATTCTTGTTTTATGAAACGTAAACAAAACAAGTCTTTAATTGATATTAAGTAGAGTGACAGGATCATTCTAAATTTTCAATATTCTCTACTAAGACACTTATCTTTTCTTTTCATATTTTTAAAATATTGTTAAGAAAGTTGCACTTTTTGCTAAACTAATTTACCTCAAAGTTACCGAATATAACCATCCTAAACATCACCGAGCACCATTATACGTGACAAATCATCCAATAATAGCCTCATTCGGGAAACGCTATCGAACGATAAAAATTTCTCAACGTTTTTCAGAGAAAATTGAGGATGCCCGAAGTATGTGAGAGATTTAATATACGCTCAACATGGCCCTTCTATAAATATTAACGATATGATAACAGCACTGGTGTCGGGGAATACTAAATAGACGTTTATTTTTTGAAGGTACAAGAAAAAGGCGCGATTCGAAATCGAAACGATCAACGAGTTCAAATTGGTTTTTGTAGAAAAATTAATGGTTTATTTATTATTTGTTCGTGTTCAATTGAACTGAAATAGAATTTGTCATTTTTTACTTTGTTTTATATGAGGTTGCATTATTATATATTTTATGAATGTGCTTCCGTGCCCTAACGTTTATGTTCACTGCTTCACTGTAATGGGTCATGACGTAATGTTTTATAGTCTATATGAGTCTGTGTGACGTATAATGTATTATTATATAGTTTTGTAAAAAATAGGCAGTTATGGAATACCGTCGATAAAAGACCAAAAAAAGCAACCGAATTCAAAAGAAAAATCGCGATTTTGTTTATGTGGACGATACACTTATGCCATTTATTAAAATTTTTTAACCAACTTCGAAAAAGGAGGAGCTATGTTCGGTTGTTTTTTTATGTTTGTGGATCGATTTTAGTTTTTTTTTTTTGTTTAAAAGTATATTTTCAAATTGTTCCTATTGTTATCACGTCAGGATCTGATGATGGAATCCTGTACAAATTGAGGGATCTTCAAATATTATAGGCACAGCTACACCGACTTAACTAGTTTGGATAGTAACTTGTGAATTTGCTTTCGAGAAGCCACAGCTACCAGCTGTTAAGTAGTTACAAGCACAATTATTAATTAATTTCAACACAGATATAGTTAATAGTTTTTCTGATAGATATAAAACAGAAATAACATATAATATCTATTTTACAGTATATTACAAACAAGGTCTCGGGGCCTTCGGTAGTTTATATTTATTAAACAGAATCGCGTGATTCTTTTATCGTGTGATATAGGTTTTCCCATCTGGAAAGTTAATCTTGTCCAGTTTACAGTTTAATATAAAATAATTGTTAGGTTTTTCTCTCTTATATGGATATGGATAGATGCTGATAATCAATAAAGTGTCAACCCAGAAAAAGACAAATTCGGAGATATTCATGAATTTTAATAATGGGATATTTAATATTATTCAAAAATTGGTTAAAAATTTTATTTGTAGAATTGTGTACGATACGAATTCAATTGCTTAATGGTTTAAGATTGTAAGAACCACCTAGAGAGACTAGACTCAATACTAATAATGTTAATTTTTTATTTCTTAAAACGGTCTGTTGA
The DNA here is from genome assembly GCA_037950945.1 of Hypolimnas misippus. Taxonomy (NCBI): domain Eukaryota; kingdom Metazoa; phylum Arthropoda; class Insecta; order Lepidoptera; family Nymphalidae; genus Hypolimnas; species Hypolimnas misippus. The sequence continues at coordinate 4,598,695 of JBBEEQ010000016.1, read as the reverse complement.
CAATCCGCGTATATCACATAAATTTTTATAGAATAATGTAATGATTTTTTTGTTAACCGTACCTTTTTTTCTAAAATCTATGAGTCTTCTAAGAAGGTTTCGATATAGCTACAACGTTTTAGGTAGTAGGCCCTTACTCTCCCATCTTAAACACCCATCCTGTGTTTTTTTTTTTCATTTTTATTTGAATATTTCGAGTATTTAAATAAAAATGAAAAAAATATATAATAAAACTGATTTTCTAATATTTCTTAAATTTTGTTATTAACTTAACTTAGTTATAATTATAATGAATATTTGTTGATAAATCACAAATTAAATATACATATATTAAACAATAAGTGATTTCATTTCATAATAATTTTAAATACGTTTATTATACATTCTATTTCTTTATTTATATATCATAAATTAAAAAGTTATATTTTTAGTTTTTTTTTGTGTTGGGATGCTCCTTGTTTCCATATTGTAATATGAATGTTCATCAGCATCTTTTGCCGCAAGGAATGCACCAAGATCCAACAACATAATAATGTACTGGACATACTCGTACCTTTGATCGTATGATATTTTTAGATATCGTTATGTCTTCGGGCTCCTTTATCTCCCTTTTAAAATCAGATTTCAAAAATGTATGCCCATTTGTCACCATATATATTAAAATAATATAAACGATTACTTCACAGAAAAGCTTCATTTTATAATATTTAAGAATATTCGTTTTAACACTACAAACGACTTGCTGATCGTTATAATCTTGACGGACTCTTTAATAAACATTTAGATAACATATCATGACCTTTTCTAGTGATATGATAGGCACGATCTATAGGCAATACAATCTATACAATCATATACATCTATATATAATTAATACATCTGTACAAAAAAAAATTGAACCGTCTGTTTGAAATATCAAATTAAAAGCTTTTAACTAGATACATATAAAAGTACACATGGTACTTACATCAAAAACATAATTTTAAAAATCTCTGAAACGGCTGGACCGATTTTGACGAGACTTTTACATACATATAGCTAATGTTATAATGAATATCTAACGCTACATTTATTTTATAATTTTTACTTATTATAATAAAAATATATGCGAAAACAAAATTGTAACCAATGAAATATCCAATATCCGATTCAAGGAGGGGAATATTGTATTTATATAAGGTGGTAAACCTTATATAAATACAATTTTTCCTCGAATAAAAGCGAGCGAAACCGCGGGGCAGAGCTGGTAGATAATAAACATGTTACTGGCTAAAATTTATTTGCGCATCACGCAAACTTCTGCACGAAATTGGATGCGGCTTTCGCAGCTATATTGGTACTGGCATACGAACTAGGACACAAACTAGCTCCGTGCGTCCAATACGTCGTCACTCATCTACAACGCACATTTAGTATTCAATTAATATAACATCCATTTAAAGCCTGAAAACTATAATTCGAATTAATTTTTAATTCTCACATTAAAGTATAACAAATGGCCAATTAAAACATTCGAAACCGTGGCAAGTAAAACCTTTTACATGTTATCGTTGTCTTAGATTTTCGCGATTATTATTTATTGAAATAAAACTATTTTAAACGGATTTAAATCGCGTATTATACGCGTATTATATGCGTATTATACGCGTATTATACGCGATTTAAATCCGTTTCAAATAGTTTTACTTTTACATGTTATTTACTGGCACCGACTTCAAAATATTTATTTTATATTTTTTATTTAACTTTTTTCGTTTTCGAAGTCGGTTTAATTTGTTTTAAGTTTTAAAACCAATCTATATGAACTGATGTTGATAAAAAATTCTATAGTACAAGTCTAAATGTCTTTGAAATAAAATAATTTTCGAAATCGGTTTAGAAATGAAGAAGTTCTGAGGTAACAAAAGTTAAAAAAAATATACACTACGAAAAGAGAACCTCCACCTTAAGAAGTCGGTTGAAAACTGCTTTGAACTATCCGTAAAATAATCAATATTAGAATCCTTTATTATCGACGATTGCGGTCCTCTTAACGTCAGCGTGACTATGGCGCGAATCGACAAAATTACTGCCTATAAAAAATCGACCGATGCGTTAAAAGAAATTTTTACGTTAAACTATCATCTACTATCAAGTATCATTTTAAAGAAAGCCAATATATGCGACTTATGTAAACACACGAGGAGTGATGACGGTGCATAGAGTAGGTTTGATTTCATCCTGAGAATAAAAAGCAGGGTTTACGTTTACCCAGTATAAGCCATTCGAGTTTTATGACAATGTATCCAGTACCTTATAGTACTATCGTCAAACTCGTATTCGGATGTTTATAAGCAATAATGTGTCAACCCACAAAAAGTTAAATTCATATTTATTAATGTATTATAAATAAATACGGAAAAAAGTTTCTTAATTTAATAAATAAATAAACGCATCTACTCGTACCACGAATTCCACGAATCGTAATTCCGAGTAATGTTGTTTTAACAAAAGTGAAAAGTAATTACGCAATTAATTTGGAAGTTCTGTCTTGTTCCCCGATTGCACCCACAAGATATAAATCATAACTAATCCTGACAAAACTGATACTTTAAATACTGTGTTCTTATTTTTTTCTGTTACAAAGTCAGATATGTTTGTTACACGGAAAAAACTTTCGCATCTAATAGAAGTTTTGTAACTTATCTGTTTGTCACAAGATCCGAGAGCGTATAACTTTATTAGATTATTTTTTCACTTGTTATTGGATACTCTTATCTTGTTTAGCATTAGCCTCGGAAATTATTGACGTACCTGTGAATAAAATACTTTGTTATTGACAGTATATCTTTGTTGTTTCATATGAGAGCTGATTTCTTTTTTTTTTCCATCGGGATTAAAGAATCGTATCAATATTAAGGCGTCTTTTTTAGGGTAGTAAAAAACGGAACCCTTATAGTTTCGCCATGTCCGTCTGTCTGTCTGTCCTTCTGTCCGCGGCTTTGCTCCGAAGCCCTTAATACCAGAAAGCTGTAATTCGGTATGAGTATACATATGAATTACGCCGAGAAAGTCGTACAATAAAATCTTAAAAATATTTTTTTTTTCAGGGTGTCTTCCCTATGTGTTAAGAGAGACCAAAAATTTTTTTTCTCATTTATCCCATGTTGTGGGGTATCGTTAGATAGATCTTTTAAAAATGTTATAGGTGTGGGAAAACCATTTTTCCGAACGACGAACTGTTTCCGAAATATTAAGCTTTGAAGTGTCAATTTTTCTTAGAGTCAAGTGTCCCCCCCCCCCTCTACCCACTAAACTGCTGTGTCTAAAAATATGAAAAAATTCACGATAGTGGTACATATAATGAATTTAAAAGGAAAATTATCACGGCTATGTGGGTTCTTATGGTTATCGAGTTATAGATGATCTAAGTAAAAATAAATATTTCACTTTTTAAAGCATCACATTATATAAATATTAATAATTTTAAATTAATATATGAATTTAAATGAATAAATAAATACATATTTAATAAGTTTAAATTAAAATAAAATATAAAATAAGGTATAAAACAATGTCTCAATAAAACATGTCGCGAGTGAATCTGAATCGCGCTTATGAAGTTTTCAACCAAATCTTCATAGATTTCATAGGCGCTAATCAGGAAGGAAAATTATCGGCGCTAAGTATATTTTACAAGTGTTAGAATAATCAATAATCGACGAACATAAAGTTCAAAATCGTTAGTATAATTCACATTCAAACAATCATTTTACATTAAAAATATTTTAGTCTCGAAATATAAAGAGAAATTAAAAATAATTTTATTATAATAAAAGGTTTAAAATTGTAAGTAGGTATATTGTTTAAACTGACTTAAAAAAGGATATTCCCAGTTCGTCGTAAACTTTTTTACGAAAATAGGTACTCGAAGATTGCTTGACCGATCTTGACAATTCTGACAACTACGGAACCCTACATTGTGCGTGGCCCGACACGCACTTGGCTGATTTATTTCATATTCATTTCATTTTTTTTATCATACTAGTGGTTGCCTAGTGGCCGGAATTCGATTAAATTTTCAACCGATTTCAAGATTGACCAGAAACTATTCTTAATTTGACCACAGAATAACAATAAACATATGAGTATCAAGTATATGGTACTGTGTAGAGTTTTTTTTTTTTAATTAATTTTATGCATTTTTACGCATAATAAAAATATATATGTATCATTCCTCACTTCTTCTCTATATAAACTATAAGTGTTAGAAATTTCATACTCCTTCGTCTGCGCAATTTTTAAAAAGGGGTACAAACGTCACGTATTAATGTATGGATATATAGTGACAAATATTATAGTATTTACTAATGAACTAGTACGAGAGAGTTTGATAGCTCACGCAGCCGTTCCAATCCACAAGATGTTCGACCACAAATCAGCCACGGTTCTCAGAAGGATTTATGAATCTACATAATTAGGCACGAGGAGGAGAAACATAACGTTTTATATAGTACAAGCTTTCGTACGCGCCTTCATAACTCACATATCTATACTCATTGTTATAAGAGTATAGTTAGTTGTCAATATACTTAATTGCATAAAGTAACATACGAGTACATTCAGAAGACACATACACGCATCACTTCAGAAGAGCTGCACCGATTTAGCTAATAAAATTTCCTTTTTGTGTTCTATAATTGTCAGGACAAAAGGGAATATTTAGAAAAATAATACGAAATAGCAAAACATTTGGGTTAAAATATTTTCATATAGAAAAGTGTGTAAGACTTAATTAATACGTCCTTGAGAAGCTGCGACGTGTATCTCGCAACGATATAAAAATACGACTAACTTGAAAACCAGGTAAGCATTTTTATTAAAAAGATAATATTCATAACGTATACCCAAAGGTATAAATATAAGATGTTAAGTTAAAGCGTCTTAAAGATAACTTTAAAAGACATAAAACAGACACATCTCCTGTGTGCATGAGATGAATATTTATTCCAAAGAATATACGCGTATATTCAAAGGAGAGATCCATGTTACTTTGACTTATGATATAAACCAAATAGTAAGTGAGCTTTTAGCTTTTAAAATGTGAATAAAATAAGACTTTGTTATGGAAATTGGGTCAATTTTTTATATTTTTAATGATGATAATTAATAACTTCTACACAGTGGTTACTTTGGCAGGATCATCATTAAACCGAGTTCCAAAAAAGATGTTTTCAATTCGGTGACTTTATATTATGTGTGTTCCTCGATTATTCGAAAACGGCTTGACCGATTCGCTTTTATACAAGGTTCATACTATCTCTTTCAGTCACGTAGAGTTTTTATCAAAATTAGTGTAAAGTTTGGTTTAAGCTCAAAATAACTGGATAAGTATATCATCCAAATAAACGACATTACGTAGTTATTCCAATATACACGGGAATGAGGAATGAAAATGAATAGGGGATAAGCAAAAGAATTATGAAGGGAGGTAGGTTCACGCTCTCACGAACAGTTTATGGCAAGTAAGATATTTATAAGGTAAGTTGATCATAAGTTGAAGTGCATTCTAAGAAGCACAGAACTATTTAATTCCCCGAATCAATCACATCGAAATGACAGACACGTTGGCGCAGTGGTCACTGCAACTGACTGTAGCGCTAACAGTCGCGAGTTCGAACCCCGCTCACAGCAAATGTCTGTATTGGCCATACGGATATTTGTCGTGGTCTGGGTGCTTGTGTTAGTGTTGTGTATGTTTCCGGACTCCCGACACAAGGTCACAAGACCCTAATGGGGCCGTTGAGTGTAATGCGTTTATTTATTATTATTATTTATTAATGTTTTTCCTTCTGTACGTGTTATGTTTAAAGCTAAAGCGATATTTTTTTTTTTGTTAATGTTGTTAAGCAGGATTTATGCAGGATATAAATTCATACGCATTTTATAAACTGACAGGACCTCGCAGTTTCACTAGCGTTTATTATTACTGCTTCGCTCCTCTGAATTGTAGTGTGATGTGCTTTAGCAGCCTTATAGACTATGTAAGTAATAATAGGTCTATAAGGTTAACTTTCTCAATAAGCGGGCTATCGAACCCAAAAAAATCTTTAATATAGATAAAGATAATATAGAGAAGGGTAAATACGCAGAATTATTTAATTTAAAATGCCTATTTTTTTTTTTGAGAAATTATGTGTATCTACTACATACACACTTTGAAATAATGAAAAAAATTGTGGCCTATCAAGTTTAATTTTATCAACAAAAATTAGCCTAATCTACATGTATCCTAAAATATTATATTATATTAAATTATTATTGCAGTTTGGGTGTAATACAAACATATAGAAAAACTAAAGCTATTTTTACATCTATACTAATATTATAAAGAGACAGACACAGAAAGAACAGAAGATGTAATAGCTGTTAGTCTTATTACCTAGAACCTAGTCTGTCTACCAGTATAACTATTCGATAAGCTTTTAACAAGTTAAACACTATAGTTAACCGAATCCTCTTTGAGAGTAGTTGGTTTGATCAGCTTAGTCACCGAAAGTCGTCTAACTAAGCACCATATACCCACTAAAGTTACATAACACGTAACAAGTAATTGTTTACGTTTAACTTAACTTTATGGTGATTTATGTTTTTTAACCGACTTCGAAAAAGAAGGAGGTTCTAACCACTCAATAAACGCCAAAACCATTCTATAACGAGTGTTTTGCGGGATGCGATTCGATTGCTTCAATATGATTACTAAGGAATTTATAACTGAGAACTGAGAACTCCTCAATAATTAACAGCTCTACATCGAGATAAGCAAAACTTTGTAAATGGTGATAAGCAGTTAAATTATAAATTAAATTATATTAAAATTAAATTATATATTTATTATTATTATTATTATTGTAAATTAGGTAATTGGTGTTAAATTTCTTAAAAAACATGCGAAAAACCGCGTTGTAAATCTATAGGATTATATTAAAACTACTGGAACCGAAAGACGTCCTACCGAATAGCAGCGCCCTCTATTATTTTCAATTATTTTATTTTCGTGACAAATAAGAATTTTGTATGACTCTTATTATTTGTTACACTTAAATCTTACTACTGTTATAATGATACTGCCTTATTGCTTAATTTATTGAATGCTTTCTCTAAAAAAAAATGTATATATTAAATATTTAAATTATAAATTGAAAAATATTTTTTTTAAGTAACTAAGAACTTACCTAAAAACCAAATTTAAATAAAATTAGCTCTGTTGTGCCACTTATTTCTCGCATAATAATTTTGTAACTTGAAAATGTTCCGCATAATTCCTTAAGATTAACGAGACAACTGAAAATTCATTCCTGAACAAGAAGAATGATTATCTCATCGTGAAAGTTGTACGAACCAATTTTTTGACAGTTTTATTTCAATAAAATTACTTGTTTTATAACTGAATTAAAACATAACTCAAAGATGTCACGTTCATAACTTCAATGGACTGATGATGAAATTTATTTAGGTATTTTCATATGAAATACTTTCTGTAATTAATATATTTTATAAATATATTCGTATAAATTGTTCATGCTATTTAAGGTTAAAAATCATGGTCCAAAGTTACTCTCTTGCCTGTCATAGTCGGTCGCTTACTGGTTGCTAGGCAACGTTATTCAAAAGGATCCGCATTCTAGGTGCTAAAATCTTAAGCTTATAACATATCATTAAAATATTATATACATTAAAGTAATACATTTATTTATTACTTTTTTATAAATGACTTTAATTTTCAAACTTACAATACAAAACGTGAATAACAAAACGAAAATATTTATATTGACAGTCAATTTTGTTGAAAACAAAAGAAAAAAAAATAGTTTATATATTTTACAGACGCAAACATTATGCAAGTACTATGTTTTTAAAAGAGGTGACAATAATTAACAATTCTGAAAAGACGTTTAAAGGGAACGCGCTAACGAGCAACAATCGTACAAATTTTTTACCGTGCAATAGCAAAAGTTTAAAAACGCCAGAAAATTCGTTAATGTTTTATTCTCTTTTCAGGTGGCGGAGCGGGAGGCTCGGGCGTGTCGGTTTCAACACAGGTGAGAATTATAAAAAACTCTTTTTAAACTCAATCAACGTTCCATTTAAAATTTTCCTATTAATATTGCTACATTTCACCGAACGTTAATTTTCATATAATTTTGATTGTACGGACGATGCTTCGCAAACTGATTTAGGAACTTGTCGATTGAATCCACTGGTTTTACGCTATTTCACCATAGATTATTTCTGAGTGATATTTAGATGCTGATAAACAATAATGTGTCAACCCACAAAAAGAATTCGGAGATATTGATGTATTCTGATAATACGTCATGTAACTAATATTATTCAAAAATTTAAAAGTTATATAAACTATATAAGTATGAAAAAAGTTAGTTCAACGTTGCAAATATTGAAGTGTGTTTCATATTTTGAAATATACAATAATCTCACATATTAGACTTATTTTTGGATAAAATTTTTGATTACACGAATCTGCTTTCAATTCATTATAAATATTTTCCTTACTATTCTGATAAAAGGTATAATGAATTAAAAACAGATTGGTGTAATAAAATAAAATAAAGAAATAAAAAGTTTAACATAAATAATACGTTTTTCAAATATATGAGATTATTTTTATATTTTATAATACAGAATACTCTTAAACATTCGAAACATTAAATTAAGAACTTTTTTTATGTACTTATTTAGTTTAGATGACTAAAATTTTATTTGAATAATGTTATATATCACACAATATCAAATAAGTTTTCACTTAAAATAAGTAAGAAAAATAAATCTAAATAAATAATTCCGTAATAGGATTATTTTACTTGTAGCGTCCGTAAGTTTATTATTCAATCATTTTATGATATTCCATCGAGCTGGTGTAATAAAACAATTTAAATCGAATAAACAGTGTTAGAGATCGATGTTTTCTGCGTAATTCTTGTTCCAATGGAAATTCTGGGAAATAGAAAACTCTATGTCACTTCCTAACTAAGATGAATTTAAAAATACCCCATACATTGAATTGATGAGAGTGCTAAATAATTATATGTACATAGATACATATGTACATTTGTGCTATAAACAGTTTTCCATCGGCAGTCGAATATTAAAACTCTGACAGGCACGTTGGCGCAACTGACTGAAGCGCTAACGGTCGCGGGTTCGATCCCCGCTCACGGCAAACGTCTGTATTGGCCATACGGATGTTCGTCGTGGTCTGGGTGTTTGTTTTAGTGTTGTGTGTAGTTCCGGACCCCCGACACAAGGTCACAAGATCTTAATGGGGGCCGTTGAGTGTGATGCGTTATTGAAACTAAACCAGAATTTAACATCTAACATTTACGCAAACAAAGTCACAAGCAGTTGGTGGATTATTTTCTAGCTAGCATTTTTTCGGTGTGATATCACTTGCAAATAATAAAAGTCGCTCGCTAGTTTACTTGATTTAACTTCTCGCTCTTTTGTGTAATTCATTTACTTACAGCGTTATATAAGTTTTGTATTTCTAGACGAACAAGGGATAAACAGATTTATGATATTTTTCTGACGATTTTTTGGTGAATTAGTTTTCTTTATTATTTATAAAATTGAAATTGCGTCCTATATGTACTTTGTTTATGTAGATTGAATAAGCGTTTTTTTAATCCATAAAATATAAAACATTTGTTTTTATACAATTATTTTTAACAATAAAACAGTATAACATTTTACGTTTACTTTACTTTAAATTCCCACGACGATATTTCGACGGACAAAAATTGTTACTGCCGCTTAGTACGGGAAGCAATTGAATTTAAAAAAAATACAAAACCTTCAATCGCGATAACGGATTTCAATTGTCGGCCGCTTGGAACCCGGTGTTATATAAATTTAACAAAAGTGAAGAACCTCGAACAATGTTCGCGCGAACCGATTGGGTTAGTGTAGTGTGCTCCCAGCATTATAATAACGGTAAAGAGAATGTTAATATTGTGAAGGTAGACAAAGAAAACTCGCGCACTCGTCGCCGGAGGGCGCGCGGTACACCAGTTAGCTCATGACCACGACGAATGCAACTTCGTCGAAACGTCGGGCATTAAAAAGATATAACTACCATTAGTTATCGCGATAAAAGTTTTTTTGCAACTAATTAAAAATTGTTACAACTAATAAAATTACATTATTTTTGAATTTTTGGTAGTGACTTTAGTAATGTTAAATACTGCTAACTGAGTCAATTTATAACAATTCAACATCAACAATTTTACAACAAAACAACATCATATCTTCATATATATGGACCAACTTTTCGTAATAAAATCCAAAATTTACAACAGTACTCTAGTTAAAATGTCATCGTCCGAAACTAAGAGCAAAATAATGTTCTAGTCCTCGAGAGGACTAAAGAGTCGGTCCTCTAAGAGGGCAGGAGTTTTCCAAAGTTTAGTTGCACTTTGAGTAACTTAGGTTATTTGAGCGAGTCACGTTGCAGTAATTTAATATGTGTTAGTACAGCTTGAGTAAATAAGTTTAAGAAAACATTGTACATTTTATCTGTTTCGAGCGTCAACTTTTCTCTACGTAGTAGATAAGTTTGAGAAATACTGATGCAAACTACGCAGTTATGCTTCTTGAGTCCTTAGAAATTTTACTCGCTTATAATAATTTATGTAAAATGTATATAGAAATTTTTATTTGACAAAGATGAACACTTCATATAAACTTCATCCTTCATTTCAACAACGTCAAAAAGTAACGGTAGAAGACAGAAAGTTACCTATGTCCTTCTCCAAAGTCAAATCTATAGCTATACTAAAATACATTAAAATTAATTAAGCTGTGTAAGCATGACAACAAAAAAAACCGACAGACAGATTTATTTTTGGAATTATAATATTAGTATGGATATAATTACAGATATTTTATTAATATTATTATTTTTAAAGTACCGATCTAAATATATTCTTCTATCAAAATTCAAACAGTTTTTATAAGAATTTTTTTTTCTCGTACATATTTTAAATTTTATTTGCTCTATTAGCTGAACGCCTAGTGGATAAAATACGTCGATCTCAACCAATGATTTCGGCTTTAAGCCCCAGCTAGCATCGCTGAGTTTTCAAGTGCTAAATTTTTATTTAAATTCATCTCGTGCTTGGCGTTGAAGGAAAACATCGTGAGGGAAGCTGCATGTGTCGGGACAAAATCTGATACATATATATCTCTGAGTGGAGCAGCGTGGCGGATTAAGCTCTAAATCTTCTCCTTAATAGTAGAGGAGGCCTTTGTCCAGCTATGGGACATTTATAGGACGTTACTTTAATTTTGCTCTATTAAGCAAATCGTATTTATAATCTCAAGCGAACGTATTTCAATATAACAAAACCTTCCCCATTCTAAGAAACTCTAAAATGGAAAATGAATGTAGACGTTGCTAATTGAAAACGAGATGCAAAAAAGGGATTTGCTTTGGTATTAAATTACTGAGAAACTGTAAAGGCAAATTGGCTTTTGGGATATTTATTGTCTGCAAATTGACTAAAACGAAATACCATTGGATTATTAACTAAAGTTTTTGTATATTTTGTAAAAAATAATAACAATTAAAGAACTAGCTTTGTTTACTTGTATACATAGTTATACTGAACTCATTGTCGGTTTCACTTGCATTTATGGTTACTGCTTCGAGCCCGTAAGTCGTAGCGTGATATAATAAAAAAAAAAATAAATTGAATAAGTACGTTTAGATGTTTCCTTTTACGTCAAACTTACAAATTTTACCTTTTTATAATATTGGTATAGATTAGCAATATAATATGGATAATATGACAATGAATGAATTTGAGTGACTAATTTGATAATTTTTGGCGTGGCCATCTTTTTATATATTATATTTATATCTAATATACAAAAAGATAGATAAAAATGTTGCTGTGCTGTGCTCAAACAGTGTAAAAACAATCATAATGTTTTTGTCATCGCTGCGAAAGTCTCACTCCCATTTTATTCAACCTTTGTATCTCACTTTCTACGAAAAATTTTGGTATATCGTTACCACATGAAACTTTTAAAGTTTCGAGCTGTGACTTCTAAAGTATTTACTCCGTTTATACTTCTTTTAATATAGTCATATTTAATAATCCTTCATAATTAATTTTACATTTTTCTCTTTTCAAAGGACTTGAACGTATCTTGTTGATTACTCCTTTCACAGCTTTGGATATTAATAATGTACTTAAGTGTTTTCTTTATGACGTTATCGTTATTACATTTATATAAAACTACATTTAAAGAAGAAAAAAATAACTTTACGTTTATGTAAATAAGCAATCTAGGGAATCAATATGTTTGTGATGGTTTTTGAGTACATTCAATATATTGAAAAAAAAAATGTGTGTTTATTGAACGCACAACGTAATAATTCCAGATAATATTGTAACGCAGCTTGATAGTTTCTCATTCCCGATAAAATTTCAAGAAATTTTATGACCAGGAAAGTGAAAGGACTCCCGGGAGATAAAAAACCGTATCTTCGCGACAAAAATTTTAATTTTCGTTATAAAAACTTGGTGCGGAAAATAGGTCAAATATTTTAATTCAGAAAGACAGATTGGAAAGACGCTTTTGTTCCCGAAGAGTCTTAGGATTTGAAATAGTTCTAAAACTTTCTAGAAGTTTTTCTATGAACGTCGAAACTATAAAATGTTATCGGATAGAAGAGATTTCTATATCAGCGATTGCTAGTGAAGTTCGAAAGAAAAGGTCAGATTGAAAAACTATTTGCAATTCAATTTCTAATTATAGACTGACTAGATTTTACTCTTAGCTTTGCTCGCGTTCATGTAGATTTTGGTACACCAAACACAGGCGTAGCTATAGCTTTCACAAAGGAGGGGTCCGTCTCAGGAAGGGTCCGAAGGGGCAACAAAAAAGAAACGAAGGGAAAATTTTCTTGCGGATTTCAAAAGATTAACTGGAGAGCTTACTAATTCAGCTTTAAGAAGAAAGATTATCCCTTACCATGAGTCAGTTGAAGTAAGTTTGAATTATGTTTTATTAAAAATTTGTGACCCAAGAAATATCGAGACTTAAAAGCCAATCTCCTAAACCGATATTGATGAAATTTCCATGGAACCAATCTGAAATTATATCAAATTCAAATAATAATTCACGGAATTATGAGGTAACAATACATTAATCTAAATATATATAATTCAAAGGTGACTCGCTGACTGACTGCCATAATGATCCATCAACGCACACCCCAAACCACTGGACGGATCGGGCTAAAATTTGGCATGCAGGTAGATGTTATGACGTAGGTATCCGCTGAGAAAGGATTTTGATTAATGCTATCCCAAGGGAATAAAATAGGGAATGAAAGTTTGTATGAAACTTTGTCAATTTTAAATCGGGCAGAGAATTTGCATTCATAAAGCTACTATGACGTAGGCATAACAGACATCGCAGGCGAAGTCGCGAGCACCAGCTAGTAAAATATATATTACGAATTGAGAACCTAATATAGAAGTCGCTTGAAAAGTACTCTAAAATATATTTTCTTACGACAAAATGTAATAATGCAATTTATGTGAAAAGAGCAATTAAACTTGAGTTATTTTGGTAAATTAGGAGCAAACTTCACAAAGGTGGTAACTGTGAAACTAGTCGGTATTATTGCGCTTTGTTCATTGTCTCAGTTAATGAATTTACTTCAAGCTACTCTCATTAATATGTACGATCTCAAATTATATGTCAAAACTTAAAGTTACGAACGTACATAGTACCTATAATCTTTACGAAAATATTTTGAACTTATACGTAGTAAAAGATATTTTATTTTCTTTGAAAACCACTACGAAAAAATATATATGGTAATTTTTTATTCTTCTTGTATTTTTATTAAAAATTTAATTTTTTGCATCAAGCGAAGAGCAAATGTGTTTTCCTTTAATAATAAATGATATATACCTATGTGTGTGTGCGTGTGTGTTATTAGTGAAATGCAAAATAAACCTAACTATTTACGTAGTTTACAACTCTTATCCCTTGCAGAGTTAATGGTAAAATAACAGCTCGTAATTGCCCCAACGTACATAGACCTCTTCAGTTAGAGTGAAGAATATGAAAAGTACTTCTTCACGTCACTCGACTTTAAATTGGCGAATATACATATAACATTTCAAAATATGCTGGTTTTAGCATGTTTTGAATTGTTCAGAAATGATTTGTTATACACAACGGAGATTTTAGTAGTTAAAAATTAGTTATTAATATTCAAAAGGAATCATTTTATTATTATTTTTTTATTAACTTCCGACGCTAAAAAAGGGGGTTATAAGTTTGACAGTGACAAGTGTGTCTGTCTGTGGCATTGTAGCTCCTAAACAGGTGAATCGATTTGGATGCGGTTTTTTATTTGAAAGAAGGTTTATAGCGACAGTTCGTAAGGATGTTCTACCAAAACCGATGCAGCCATTTCAAGATCATGAACACAATAAGCATTTGATTTACTTTCAAACACATGTGTGACCTAAAATCTTAAACACTTGTACATGCAACATAACTAAGCAAAATTCTGGAATTCTTGGTTTGATGCTGCAGCCAGGATCAGCAGGATGCACAACTTCTCACCAATATAGCAGAGGTATCGAGTTGGTGCTCGTTGAAATGGTTTCAATGAACTGATGTCGGTATTTTTTTTTTCATTTTAGTCAATTATGATGATTTTTCGGGTACAAGCGAGCAGGCAGTTCACTTTTTGTTAAAGTAAATTAAGTTCAAAAGAGAATAAAAACATAGAAGGAAATAGATAGGATATGTTTCTAGGGTGAAAATTTCATTTGTAAGTTTAATTCTCGTAATTGATATAAAACTAGGTTGTTATTGTAACCTGTTAACAATAACTTTATAGGTAGCCTTACGAAAGCTGTGTTCATCAAAAATAAGGTACTAGCAATAAATTCTTCCAAATGTATAGCGATGACAAAAGAACTTTTGTAAATCTTTATGAAAGTCTAAGAGCAAAATTTATAAGTCTAACTCTCGCCTAAGGATAGCCATAGACAGGGGTGTATGCTTCCAGCTCTCTAACCTACCGATCAAAACGCGGCTATTGAAATAAAACTATTTTAAACGGATTTAAATCCCGTATATTATCTATTTTTAAAATTATATGTGCTCGAAACGTCGGGATGATAAAAATAGTTAATATATTAAACGAAACAATTTAAATCCGTTTAAAATACTTTTATTTCAATTAATAATAATCGCGAAAATCTAAGACAACGATATAAAACGCGGCTATATTAGCCACTACAGTACCGATTTTCTGTGATAGTGTGTTACTGCCTCAGTCGAGCCAGCCCACTTACGAGCTACAGTCGGTGGACTACAGGTACTACAATAAAATGAATTCCGCTGTGCCCTATTCTACTATGTAAATATTGTAGACAATAGTACATAAATTCTCATACATGCATATAATATTATATATTCATATGCTTATTCCGCAGTGTAATTAAATTTATGCGGAAGTCGAAACTTTTGCGTTCAACTTCTGCCTGTGAATATAATGTTTTTTGTGACTCTGTTACTTTAGGATAATTAAAGTTATCAGAATTTAATATTTATAAATTCAGCAACGTTCTGCAACGTAAAGTTCTAGTATGTAATAATATACTAATCTTACTGCACTGTTTACTTACTTACTAACTGTTTACTTACTGTTTGCTTTATCAATAAATAATAAAAAATATTTCATTCAAAACGTATTTCTAGTTAAATATAGATGATCATTTTACCTATTTTTTAACGTCTAAAATAATCATCGATACAATCCAAGCATTAACTTCCGCTTGCGAGACTCTTCGTGGATCTGGATGTCAAACGTGATTTAAAATCGTACCCCTTTGAAACGAATTTCAACACATAGTGCGTTATTAAATTCGTCTTGGTTATGGGAGTGACATACGGAATATTATTTCTCAGAATTTCTATAACAACGGAAATCACGCAAGAAACACCGTTTTCCAAAAGTATTTGTTAAGTTCTTTGTAAAATGTTAAAATATATACTGACGTGACTGAGAGTCAGCTTGTGACCACAATGGATGCAACTTTGTCGATAGGTCGGGCAATAAAAGAGCCATCACGATAAAACCCGTTATTTAAAAACTGTATTATATAAATCATAAAAGCTTAAAATATATGAACGCTCATAAGCAACAGCATGTCAATCTCCATAAATTTCATTTTAAGAAAATGGCGTCTACAGATGTCAAACCTATTTTTAACAAATTTGTTAGAAGACGTACATATATTCTCTTTTCTATTTTGATATAAAGTATAATTAATTAAAAGCAGATTAGTATAATAAAAAAAATCATCTAATAATAAGTTTTTCAAATACTTATATATTTTAAACTTTCGCGATTTATACTATTCATATTTAATATAACGGGTCTTATCGCGATAACTAATAGTAGTAATACCTTTTTATTGGCTGACGTTTCGACGAAGTTACATTCGCCGTGGTCACGAGCTGACTGTCAGGTATTACTACTATTAGTTATCGCGATAAGACCCGTTATATTAAATATGAATTTTTCAAATACTGTTTCGTGATTATTAGATTTTGCAAATATATGTAGCACACTTCAATATTCGCATTTAATTAAGACTTAAACGTTCAATTGAATTTTTTCCGTACTTATTTCGTTTGGATTATTTTAAACTAGAAAAAAATGTAAATAATTTTAAATACATGACACGTTATTAGAATACATGAATATCTACAAATTCGACTTTTTGTGGGTTGACACATTATTGCTTATTAGCATCCATATAATATACGTGAAATCTGTAACAGGCGGACATAGCACACTCGGCGAAGGGTTACGAATCAGAGGATGAAAACGCGGGCAGAAAGCGGCAGAAGGCCAGCGACGACCGGCCAACCAGCAAGACCACGATGTACTCCAAACAGGTACGAACTGGTAATATGCCATTTCTGTTCATTTAATTTCTATATTTTTAACCGATTAAAAAAAGGCTCGCATTTCGTCGGAAGCTTTTTTGTATGTTCACTGATTACTCGAAAACTGTTTAAACGCTTCGGTTATTTTTTTTTTGCATTCTTCCAGATTGGTCCCATAGAATTTTCATCAAAATCGGTTCAGTAATTTGATTTTAAAATCAAAATGACTGGGAAAAGTATGTTATTCTAGTAAACGAAATTACTTATTTTTATAAAGTCTTGTTATTAATGTTAATAGCTTTATCGAAAGCGATGCGTTTAGGCGATGCGCTGACGTAAAAATTTTTTATTTTCAGTTGCCTACAAACATTTTTAATAGGCATTTGTTTGTGTGAAGTGGAATTGTGAAACGAATTCAAAATCTGTGTGGTACAAGTTATTAGTATTTCATATAATTCTCTAGTTCATATTTTTGATTAAAAAAAAGAAATATCGTTTTTGTAACATTAAAGTCGAAATATAGGCAAATTCATAAGTGTAAATGTTGTTGTTGCGTTTATGGCAAAAAATGTGCATTTTTTTTAATTTGGCCACTCTGAAACTAACCTTGCGACATAAAACCAAAGTGTCTCAATTGTAGCAGCGCCTTATTAAATGTATTATGTAGATAGTACTTAAACTTCGCATTCGGTTAATTATTCTTTTATGACATCATATACTTAATAATTATATTAAAAAATGTTACTTTTTAAAAAACAATTTTTGCCCGAAAATCTGTAGTATGCGTTTCTTTATATTTACGTAATTCATCTTATAGAACCTTTATCATCCCTTGCTTTACCCCGTTTTTAGTACTACTACTGCTCCTACTTTACTTACGATAACTTTTACTATTTCTAAAACTTGAATTTCATGTTAAAAAAATAAGTAATATTTTCACGTACGAGTATATTTACACCACCATATTATATATCATGTTATGAAACTGAACGTTATATAAACATTCTCAATCATAACAACAGAGAGCAATTTCTGCTATTCCAGCGAGCAGTAACGGGTTGATGGATGACTCCAATAAACAGTGAAGAAAGCCAAAAAATTACTATGAGCTGCATAAGACAATATACCTGATAACATTTTATAAAGATTATCGGATTTATGAAGACGAAAATATTGTATCTTGGGACTTGGGATTGTTGTCTTATGAAATAGAGTAGGTTCACGCGACTTTATCTGCGTAAAATAATTAGTTTAAATAGTTTTATTTCTTTAAGAAATTATGGGTTCTTCTTAAAAAATTTCCTGCTCTGTATGAGTTTCGAGTTTTATTTCCGTGGCAAAAAGTATTATATAACCTCCATTTTCTTCAAAGTATAATCTACTCGTATATCTGTACAAAAATGAATAACAATTATTTTAGCAGTTTATAGATACACATAATTTTTTTCACGTTTATAATATTAATATAGATGTACGGCAAATTATTTGCACGTATTCATCGTTTCACATCGCTCGCCTAGTATTAATGTGAGAGCATTAAATTTGCGTGGAATGAGTTAGCTAAGTTTGTAATTAAAATTTACCTATATAATTATGCACTTAATAATTTATAATATTTAAATAAATAAAAAAATATTTTATCAACATTTTGTGACATTAAAGTATAAATAAATGACCGGAGTCTCAAATATAAACGTTTTTTTTTGCGTTTTGAACCCAAAAAATTGATTTTTTTTTATTCTATCACTGCAATACGTACTAAGTGCGTGACATATAATATTGTATTAGGATTATAAAATCAAAGTAAAAAAATCAAAATATACATTATTCAAGTAGGCTCTCACGAGCATTTTTGAATCGTTAATATAAAAGTCAAAGAAAAAAGTATTTACATTAATGGGAAGCTACCACCGGTACGGAATGTATGTAATTATTATCGGAAGGAGGATATATTCTTCGAGTATATCTATGTAAATTTGTCTATTTCTTGGTATCCTACATAGCTTAAATGGCTTAATAGATTTTGACAGATTTATTTTAATAAAAGTATCTGGCCAACGAGCGGGCAAGATACTTGATGATAAATGATCACGGCTGATCATATATTATTCATATATATATGTGATGGCACGGCTGATGATGGACACTTGCAACACAAACACAACAAAACACAGAGACACATATTCGTTGCCAGCTATATAGCATATAACATGATTATTATTTATTTAAGCATTGTTTTTTTAATAACAAAATGACTTGTTTAATAAAATATATATTTAGTAGTCTTTCTTTCTGTCCTCGAACCACTGTATAAATTTCAATTAAATCCCGACATCAGATTTCCCACGGGGTTTGGCAAAAACTGCTGGCCAAAGATAAGAAGTACACGCACGAAATAGCGAAAAAGGTCTTTATAAAAATATTTACGAGTTAAAACAAAAATAAATCTCTTGTTAACCGACTTAAAAAGTAAGTTTTGATATTTGTGTATATGAGTGCATGCATGTGTACGTGTAAATATATGTATGTTAGTAAGTTTATTTGTGCGCTTTAAAAATACTGATCCGATTAGGTGGAGTTTTCGGAGATAGACAAAGGAATCCTTAAACATCAATACAGAATCGTAAATGATGTTTAGATGACTGATTGGCGAATGGTTACTGCAATTACCTGCAACAATGACAGCCGGGGTTTCAAATTCCGCTCATGATAAATATTCGTTTAGACCATACGGACGTTTGTTTGTCGTATTTTGAGTTATTTTGCATGTCTTTCCGAAATAAAACACTTTTTTTTCAAATGAAATTTCATCGAGGTAGATCTTAACTGTACCTTAATTACTACAGCTCATATACGGGCTTGTTCGATCGGGGCAGTACCCCATTCTCACAGAAGATCGGCGTGAAGTGGCTCATGTAGCTACATTTCCTACGATGAGTGAGAGAGCTGGAAACTTAACCCCTCCCCCTATTTTTTTTCTTATTTCTTATTCCCATTTACGCCTTATTACCCTCTCCGGCTTGCAAATGTCCATGGGCGGCGGTAAGCATATAATATCAGGTGTCAGGCGGTATATCCATTAAATTCGTTCTTGAAGTTGGTTCATTTTATTTAAAAAAAAAATATTTCACACTATTAAGTTACGAACATAGTAAGACAGTACCTAATTACCTAAGTTACAATAGCCTAACGTCAACTGCTTACCACCTTTACCAAAATATTGCTTTCCCGATACAGGGCTGTTAATTGTTGAAGAGTTCTCCTGGTGTTGCACCATCAGCTCCATGGTATACATATATACTGTGAGGAGCATAAACAGCTTAGTAATCAAATTAAAGTAATTAAATTGCAACCCGTGAAACACTTGTTATTGAGTAGTTTCGGTGGCTAGCTATCTCTGGACTTTTCAAGAGCAAATACAAGAGTTACTATCAAAAACACCGAAATCGATAGAGGTGTGCCTATAATATTTGAGCAGTTCTCTCGATTTCTCCATGACCCCAAGATCTGATCCTAACCTGATGACAATGGAACCATCTTGAAAGTATACCCTTTCAAACGAAAAAAAATTATCAAAATCGGTTGACAAACGGCGGAGTTATCGCTAATTATCCACATAAGAAAAAGTACCGACGAATTGAGAACCTCCTACTTTTTTGGAAGTCGGTTAAAAAAAGCTGGAACCCTACCTAATGCGGAATGTTGAATATGACTGTTTAAGACACTTATTTATTAAGTACTAATTGACCTGACAAACGTTGTCCTGTCTTGAATATTAATATTCAATACGAATTTGAGTAAATTGCATAAAAATAATTAACTTGTGCAGTAATTACATGACTGACTGTTATGTTAAGCTTGCTAAGGTTAGATTAGAAAAGTTTATATATTCGTTAAGCTTTCTGTAATTTTTATTTTTCTACGCTACTTTTTTTGTATGAATTGAAGACTTTAAAAACGAAGAAAAATATCGGCAAAGTCCTAAAGTGAGTGACCGAGGGAAATAGATTTTTTATGTTTTTTTATATATAAATAAGCGAATAATACTAAACGGTCTCCCATTAAGATCTCATGATCCTGTGTCAGGAGTCTGAAAAGACACACAACGCACACATAAAGTCCACGACAACCAACCGTATGATCAATATGGATGTTTTGCCGGGTGTGGAAATCGAACCCGCGACCGCAACAGTATGTTGCAGTGACCACTGCACCAACCTGTCAAGATTATGTAGATAATTTAAAAAACCTAAATGATAAACACATCATTCGTTATTTTATATTGCAAAATTCATATTTTAATTAGATAATAAAAATTTGTATCCGTCGTGGTCACGAGGTGACTGTCAAGACTGTGAAGTCATCTCGTGACCACAACGGATAAACTTCGCCGAAACGTCGGGCAATATAAAAGGAATTATTACGATTAGTCATCGCGATAAGATTCGCTACTTAAAATATAGCATAAATCGCGAAAGCTTAAAATATATAATTGTAATATATTTTCATGCGCAGGAGTTCCGAGAGCAATACTGTATCAACAACAAGCAACTGGACCTGCTGGAACTGGAGAAATCCAAGAAGGACAGATTCCTCGGGTGCCTGTCACAGTACCACATCGAGAGTCCATGTTCAAGATCCAACAGGTATTTATTTTTATACACTTTTAAAGGTTCATCAAGTTACCAATCGAAAGAGGTAAGTAATACTTACTTACATTTACCATAATACTTGTACAGATTATGTAACTATTTGTAGACAAAAAGTACATGCACGTAACAGTGAGAAAGTCAAACAGAATAAATTAAACATACAACATAAATATTCTAGTAGTTAATAATAACAAATTTGGATATTGCAGCCATAAAATAATATTAATGAAACAAAAGAAGTGTAATTACACAAAATCTGTAAAATGATGTATCTAGTTTTTAAAAGTGATTAACTGAGTCCAAGAGTTTTTTTTAGTCATATAGGGAAGTCATGGACGACCGCTCTGGTGTAGTGGTGCTGAATGTACCTCTAACGCCGACGGTTGCGGGTTCGATCCCCGCTCGGGGCAGATATTTATAGTTGTATAAATATTTGTTCCTCGGTCTGGGTGTTTGTCCTTGTGGGTCTCCCCACCGTGCCTCGGAGAGCACGTAAAGCTGTCGGTCCCGGTTGTTATCACAATGACCTGATAATGATCGTTACTCGTAGTAGGAAAATTATTCTAGTCTAAATGGTTACTGGTTTGCCCTCAGGGGTTGCGGAGGTCAGATGGCAGTCGCTCTGTGTAAAAATCAGTAACTCGTCAATATCTGAACTAGAATAGAAAGCAGACCCTGGTATAACCGGGAAAAATGCTAGGGAGATGATAGGGAAGTCATGTGGTTGTTGATCGTAGATTTTTTTGTCACGTGCATAACGGACAAATTTGATTTAAGCATTATTTTTGACGAATCCTATAAACAATTGTAATTACTATTTAAAGCATCTCTATATTACATTTAAAAGAGAATACATTAATTTTATATTATGTATTGATATTAGTATTAATATTAAGATCAATAGTTTTGCAGCACTGTTTTAGATTTATAAGCAGCCTAATGGTTAGAACGTGAAGAACCATCTCAATGATCGATGATCACGGGTTCAAAACATGGCTAGCACGATTGTAGTGCTAAATTTGTGTTAAATTCATCTGTGGTGAAGGAAAACACTGTGAGGGAACCTGCATGTGCCGGGAGATATCCGCCAATCCGCAGTGGAGTAACGATGTATAAATGGATTAAGCTCGAAACCTCCTTAGGAGAGGAGGCCTTTGCCCAGCAGTGGGATTACAGGCTGTTACTTTACTTTACTTTTTATTACATTTTAGATTAATTAGAAGATTGTATAATATATTAAGAATTTATAATTATAAAAACCTGCATTTTATAAAATTCAAGTAATTTTCCTGTAAATTAATAACAATTCGATTTTACTTGTCCAACCGTGAGAATTTTTCAGAAGACGATCTCACGCATATACTTTTCCTTTTTTCACATCCACTTAAATAGATCACGTGACAAGGCTATGTACGAAGCGGTCCGAAAATCCTGTCACTTTTGGACGCTGATAAGCGATAGTAGCCACAGACTTTATTTTGGTAAAATGGTGTCTAAAGATGTGAAATGTATTCTTATAGTAAAATCTTTTTAATGTAATTTTTAACTTTTTAAAAATATCGCGTGAAACAAGTTTATCACAACAATATAAATCAAAAATCAAAATATATTTTATTCGAGAAGGATTTTAAAAGCACTTTTTAATCGTCAATACAAAAACAAAAAAAATTGATAAATTTACCACCAACCGGAATGTAGATTCTACCGAGAAGAACCGACAAAATACTCGATACTCTTTTTAAATGTTTTACAATACATACATTTAAGAGTTACAAATATATTAAATACGCTGTGTGAATCCAGCTTATACTAAATCCAAGCATCTTTATCATCTATATAATCTTGTACAAAATAATATGCTTCGCTATTAAGGACTTTTTAATCTATACTTATATTATAAGCTAAAGAGTTTGTTTGTTTGAACATGCTCATCTCAGGAACAACTGGCTCGAATTGTATAATTATTTTTGTGTTAGAAAGGTTATTAATTGGGGAAGGCTATGGACTATATTACATCAAGCTACGGCTAATAGGAGCAAAGCAGTAACCTAAAACGCGAGTGAAACCGCAAGGGACAGCTAGTATATGTATATATATATATATTCTTGGACTAGAACACTGGCAGCCCCAAAAGAAAGTGTGTGAAGTTAGTGTGCGGCAGGACACACAGCAACTTCACGGTGAAATACATTTGACAGATGCGGACTAGACATTGAAAAACACTTTGTTTAGATATGATCACTATTTTGTTTAGATATAGAAGTTATATGTTTAATTCATGTTTGGTTGTTGTTATTTTGTGATAATTATAAATTTATTTCTGGTACGTAGAACAGTCGTTTTATTAAGTGCAAGTCACCTAAAAATATATAAAAAAAAGTATCAATAGGAAAATTTCAAATGATTTTCAACATTCATCGACAGTCCGACACCACTACCTATAACGAATTCAAGGCACATTTCAAGTTGAAACCGAATAATCCTCAGGAAATAACTTCTACGACGGACGACCGCAAAGTTTTTTGGGTATCGCTGCTTTTCCAAGGTTATTTTATTTCTCACAAGGTTTCATATAAAATAACTTTCATTTGATAATAAAATATAATATTCCGTCTCTTATTCCTAATACAATAATCAATCTCCTTTTACTGTATTATATACATCGTAAATTCAGCTGAGTTTACGATTGGGACAATATTAATTTAGTAATTTATTACTGGTAATAAATTAGCGACGACCTTCTGAATATATATATATATATATATATATATATATATATATATATATATATATAAATATAAATAATTATTAGTTGTTTATATTATTTAATAACAAGATACTTATAATTTTTATTTTACTTAGAAAATAATTTAACAAATGCTGGCGTTTTTGTTTCTTAAAACATAATAACTGGTGTCACAACTACTGTAAACATACTCGTAGAACTATTTCACGATTTACAATATTATTCTCCAGCTAATCGTTTTAGAATCCTGCGAGATACAAACATGTAAATATAGACATCACGCTCGATAAAATTGGTTTTGTTAAGTGAAATTAAAATAATAAAAAAAAAACTGAATTTTTATACAAAAAGTATATTGTATTTATTGTAATAATTCTGAGCTCTTAAAGTTATAATTTCCCATGGATTTCAATTTCAATTTTCAATTTCAAAAACATACAATTATTTGACATATTCATAGTACTTTTAACAAACAGACAATGCTAAAAAGATAAAACTATGCGATTATGATGAAAATCATAAAACGTTTTTATCTATACTAATAAAATAAAGAGAAGCTAAATTTTATATATGCGAAATAAACTTCGGAACAACGGAACCTATATTAAAAATGTAGTACTATTTGAAAGGTACATCATTCTAGATGGTCATAGGCTACATTTGATGTGAATCTGTGTATTATTTCAAAATAAAACCTACACAAAAACTACGCACAAAAGCTAGTTCTAATATATTTTTTTTACCCAGTAATAATTTACGCAGTTCATGTTTTTCACTTTCTCCTGTCTCCGATCCACGTAGAAAACCTTCGTGAAAAACAGTTACGCGAAAAACTTTCCCTGTAACCATATTCTTGTTAAGATCAGGTCGCCCACGAGGCCCATCAACGCCCAATTCATGCATAAAATGTTGTACAAAATATTTCCTTCCCAGTTTCGTGTAGAAGTTGAAAATTATTAGCCTCAAGTCAACAATAAATCGTTTCAGTTCGAACGTTTTATCTGTCACGCGGAGATGAATAGGGCCATCGAGACCGACAAGATAAGAAAGGGATCATCGAATTAAACGGTTTCTGGGTTCCGAGCTACGTCTTGTTTTTCTACTATTGTACATACATCGATTAACGTATATATTTATTTCGTGGTCGTTATTTATTTGATATGAATTTTCGCTGCTTAAATGGACCAAGAAGTACAATTTCACACTAGATAGTTTTTTTTTAAAAAAGAATGTTTGATTTTTGCATATCCGATTTAATGGTTTAACTCAGTCATGTCATATGGTTGGAAAAAATAACACGCCCGTTTCGTTAATAAAATTCAACCTAACATTTGTTTCGTTTGAATGGAAACATGATATTCGTTTTTGTTTTTTATTCAATGATTTAAGTTGTGAAATAGAATAGACGATAGCAAAAATTATTTTTGTTTTTAATTAAAATCGGCCATTAACATTTTTAATGTAAAACATTGACATGACCCGAAGGTTTAATGGGTAATATTAACAGTCGCACGTTCGATTCCCCATATGAAAAATATTTATATAGTATTTGCCGTGCTACGAGTATTTGTCGTGATTTGGGTTATATGTCTATGTTCTATGTGTTTCTGGGAAAGGCAGGGTATGTAATTTACCCAATCGCTGACATATTCAATCTGTACTAATATACATATAAGAGAGCGAATTTTGTAAAGTAAACTCCGGAACTACAAAACCTATTTTTTTTAAATATGATACCTTTTGAAATATACATTGTTCTAATAATAACGTTCTGGTTGCACGGAAGGAACTAACTTAAGGATATTCAAGATACCAACTAAGAAACCGTTGGCGGTAGTTGTAAATAATATTTTTTAAAACCTCAAATAGACAAATGTCACCTTAGAGTTCGTGACCACGAACGCTGCAAAGTGCTCGAAACGTCGGGATAATAAAAATAATTAATATACGCGATTTAAATCGGTTTAAAATAGTTTTATTTCAATGAGTAATAATCGCGAAAATCTAAGACAACGATACATTGTTCTAGTTGGTCCATAGGCTATATTTTATGCAAATAATACGCAAAATCAGAAAGGAAAGTAACGTAACAGCCTATAAATGTCCCATTGCCGGGCAAAGGCCTCCTCTTCTGTTAAAGAAAGGGTTCAGAGCTTTATCCGCCACGCTGCTCCACTGCGGGTTGGCGGATATACACGTATCAGATTTCCCACAGCACATGCTGGTTTCCTTATGATGTTTATCTTCACATTCGAACACGAAATAAATTTAACCACAAATTTAACATTTGAAAACTCAGCGGTGCTGGCCGGGTTTGAATCCATCATCGGTTGAAATCGACGTGTGTTAACCACGACGCCATCTCCCTCTCCCTCGCGGTTTCATTCGGGTTTATGGTTACCGCTTCGCTCTTATAAGTCAAAGCGTAATATCATTTACCCTATAACCTCCCTCAATGAACGGGCTATCCAACGCAAAAATATTTAAAAAAAAATAGTAGTTTTAGAATTGTACCTCTTAATATTATATTAGTATAGATAAAAGTAATTGCTGCTATTATATATATTAATATAATATAATAATAAAAGTAGAAAATTCTAAATTAATAAACATTCTAACTAAATGTTAGAAGAAATAATTTCCCGTTTCTCCACCATTAAATTCAGTTAATTTATGGCTGAATACTCGGTTTAATGAAACACTTGAACGTTTTCCTCACGAAATAAATCGCTGTGTTAATTTAGTTAAAATGGCAAAAAGTCTCAACGCGTCGTGCATCTGACCCCTTAATAGATTTTTCCCAATAAATGGGCTCCTGGAGAATCTTATGGAAACAAATTGAATATTTTATTATCTTGTCCTTTTGCTAATGGTATTAGGGTTACCAGTTGGTTCGATAGATATTTATGAGTATCCAACAATTTTATTTTTTCAAATAACGAACTCAAAATTATTTGGTAGTACCCAGTCTCTACTAGGATGTTGTAATAATGCTAAAATCTGGTAATTTGTTTTTTTTCCTTACATGCTTTATCTATCTATATTTATAATAAATCTGTAGAGAGGTCAATTCTGTACATGAAATATATTTTCAAAATACCTATCAGGGGGTGATTAGTGATTGATACTGATGCCAAAAAAGCAATCAATAAATTTTTTGTCTGTCTATCTGTGTGTCTGTTTGTATGTTCCTTATAGAAACAAAAACTACTCAACGCATTTTAACGAAACTTAGTTCAATTATTCTTCATACTCCTGGGCAGGTTATAGTATACTTTTCATCACGTTACAATCAATAGGAGCAGAGTAATAAAGGGAAAACGGGAGACGTTTCTCCAATTTTTAAGCTTTCGTCGCATATGCAGCCTTAATGGTTCAAGTTACATAGAAATCATGTATGACAGAAATATTCTACATAAAATTTCCTAAAAAATATCCCGCAACAGCATATGTCTATCTTTTATGGTTGACTCACAATAACACGTGTAACTCCTGATAGGTTAGCAGTTCGGAGAATTCTGATTATATTTGTTTACTCTTACGTTTATAATACTCTCACTCATCCCTAATTTAAAAAAAGTTAATATTATTACCTATTTAATAAAAAAAATCATAGAAATCAAGTATTGTGGATTGACATATTATATTTCCCTATTAAATTACGATAGTTAATCTGTCTGTCACATCAAAACCACTGAACCCTGAGGAAAGAAAAACGCGGACGAAGTCGCAGGCAAAAGCTACTATTCTAATATATATATCAGTCAATAAAATTAATTTCATATCACTTATTTCGTAATGTAAATTA
The DNA here is from genome assembly GCA_037950945.1 of Hypolimnas misippus. Classification (NCBI taxonomy): domain Eukaryota; kingdom Metazoa; phylum Arthropoda; class Insecta; order Lepidoptera; family Nymphalidae; genus Hypolimnas; species Hypolimnas misippus. Next base: position 4,570,494 of record JBBEEQ010000016.1, on the reverse strand, counting down.
AGCCTAAAGGTACATATACAACACAAGAACATTTTTTAAATAAATAGAAATTTTACCCGTATGGCCAATGCAGACGCGAATCCGCAATCTTCACTCCAATCAGAATCATTATTAAGATGGTTCAATTCCTGGCAACGCATCATCATCAATTACCCATTAGAAGTAGTATAGACTTTAACCGTCTATTTCATTTCAGGGCATCATTTTTATCCGTGTGTGTCCGTCGTCGAGTGCCCTCAGATGAGAATCTCAACACCGATTATGCGCCCATACAGCGCTTTCCAAGGTAATTTTCATTGATATCTTTTTTTTTTCTAAGTGAGTATGGTCTGGTAATAGTTGACCTGTTTACGTATAACACATTATTTCTGTATTATATATTAGTTTATTTTGTTCATATAATTCATGTTACGAATATATTTGATGGGTTTTAGCCGTAAGTTAACTCTTGGACGAGATTTACATTTGTAAGTTATATAACCACGACGAAAGTAACGATAGCAAAGGTTTAACACAATTCAAATAAAACAAAAATACATCGCAATTAGATCCATTTAAATACATGACATTGTTTTACTGTGATATTTTAACCTACTCCTAAATCAGAGAATAATGTTATTAGATTGTAGGAGTAGTATAAATAAATATATCTTCCGCGATTTTTGTCGCCTAGACTGAACATTTATATTAATTTTAAAACATGTAATGTCATTATATTCGTCTTAATCACCACATCAGCATAAGGCATAATATTTAAATATGATGTATATCTTTTCTTTAAATTACATTAATATTGTTTTCTTATATGCGAAATAATAGTACATGTATACATATGTACATGCATCATACATATTGAAACGGTTCAAAAAGAATAGATGAGATAAGAATGCAATTTGTCGCAGCAGTGATATTTCCATAACTTTAACAAAAACCCACCCTTTGACATGAAATATATATTTTCTAGAGATTTCATATTTCATGACACATATATTGGTTATTGATGATACTTTTGAATCTGTAGCTATATTTATTTTACAATAAGAAACGAGAATTGCAGATCATATACTTGTATATATAGTATAGGAGTCTTGACTCCTTTTTAAACCTTCACTATTGTAAATGTTAAAATGGAATATTTTCTTAGACAAGAATGACACTTGTAAGTTTTGTTCTCAAACTTTCATAAAGATTTACATAAGTTGTTTATTTTATTGCTTTAGAATGTACCTACTGTCGGTATCTTTATTTTTGATAGCCACAGCTTTCGTAAGGTAATCTAGGTTACTGTTACTAGGTTACAAAGTTGTTTTATATCAATTGCGAAAGTATAACTTACAAATGTAATTCTTGCATTAAAGAAAGTTCCCTAAGTTACACTTAAAGTAATTCTAATTCAATTTTTTTAATATTTAGGATAACGATTTACTTAATAACTCTTAGTTTCATCAAACGGGCTTTACGCGGTAGCGAGACAAGTGACAGGATACAGCCCTTTAATAAGACTTTTTACAAAAGCAAAATACCTCATTTAATTTAATTGGTTGATATACTAATTTTAGTTATTTTCAAAAAAAAAAAAAAAACAAAATCAAAACCGTCACAAGCTGTTTTTGCGTAATCGGTGAACATACCGAAAAAAGTCCCCGGCTATCTAACAACCTCTTCTGTTTTTGATAGATGGTTAAAGTAAATGTAGAGTACAATACAACTCAAAAATTACCATTCTCGAGTAATGACTTCACTTAAGAAAGGAAAAGTCAGAAATTATAATGGTATTTTGGTATGAAAATTACCACCCAAATAAAAAAATATAAAGTCGCGTATTAAAAAAATGATTTTAGGAAAGACAAATCAAAGCTTTAACATTTAAAACTATCGAATATACTCGCTTTAAAACAGTTATTCAGTCCGTCGGATAAAACCGATAATCGGCTTAAAAATAAATCTTCTATTATTTAGGTTATTTAACAAATACAATCGCTTTCACGTTAAACACAATTAACACTGAAATTGTTTGAACAGATTAATAAAAAAATTGTGTAAGGCAATAATTATATTAGTAAGTTTTACTATCATAATTGGTATAATACAACAACTCTTTAAACTGACAATAGTAACTTACTGCTTTCGTAGGTATACCTATAGATATTACGTAAGCCATGAATTTCAAGAAATAAGTCACTGAAAGTAAGTTCATTTAGATGTAAGGCAAGAATTACATTTGTAAGTTTTACTCTCGAGAGCGATATAAAACTACATTTCTAATCTAGTAATGGATACGACATTGGCGGTTACAAAAGCTGCAAATGTCAAAAATAATGCATTAGCAGTAAATTCATTCGGGTGTGAAACAATGAGAAAAGATTTATGTAAATCTTTATGACCATCTGACAGCAGAACTTTTAAGAGTAATTCTTACCTAACGATGGACAGTTTATATAAATATTATGTAAATCTGTGTGCTTAACTTACAAGTAGGTATAATTCTCGTCTTATAATTTATTTGATTGTATATAAATGTAAAAGCAAATACATACAAAATTTACTTTCTGCTACCTTAAAGTGCCCATACAAAACTACTGACTGAATTATAAAAACTACACTGCTACTTAGACCACTTTTCAGCACGTGTTTTATGCCTTTTAACTTTCGAATTGCCTTGCATTATCATTTTGTTTTTTTTTTAATTTTTTTTTATTACCGTTAGGTTCGGTCAGCCGAGTCCCGCACCCCCCGAGGTGTGCGCATACGATGCCGACTTGGAATGCTCATACTTTCGCCGGCGGCCCCGGTCTGTGTGCAGTCAGCCTGACCCCAAACGTTACACCTGGATGCCAGAGGATGAAGACTTCACTCGGATGGAGTGGCCACAGTAAGAATCTTTATATTTGATCTTAAATATCTAATCGCGGGCGCAAGAACAACTTGAGTAACACTTTGAATACAAAAAAATAATTTTGCAGTTCAAGTTTCATCCCAGTTTTTATTGTCAATTGTGGTTTCACTTATTTTTGTAAAAAAAAATGTCCGTCCATGCCCTTACAATCTTACTATGAACTTTAAACATACTCGTGCATGCCAATTGCTATTATTACTTTTCTATATCGATACCTCCCACGTAAGTTGTTGTAACCCCAAAATTACAATCACAATTTTACAGTAGAGCACATTTAATCCGTTTTAGTTTGAAAGTTACAACAAAATACGCCTTTTTTCAGGCGTATTTTGTTGTAACTTTCCTTGAAAAAAAAAGAGTTTTGGTATTTTTTCACTTTGAATGCATTAAACAATGCAAATTCGTGTAGTTTTCAGTAAAAACGCTAACGGCAATTTTGTGGCTTACAATAACTTACGTGGGAGGTATTCATATAGATATATAAAAGATTTTTAATTAGATTTAAGTGATCTAATTATGTGTACAATTGTCTATTATTTCGAATTATACTTTTGTTATTTACATATTAAAAAAACCCGAAAAACTAATTTTAATTGATTTGTTTGGTCGATGTTTCAAACAGCTTATTAATAACCAAACAACTTTTAATTTTAATTCGAAGCAGAATATTAATGTCCTCGCTATATCGAAATATGCTAAGACCAAATTGCAAGGTAGTTCCTGTTACTGTAATTTATAACCCCGTTAACTTAATGATATAGACCAGACGATGTAAATAGTCGTATGTTCAGTCTTGACCTTTGGGTTATTATAGTATTTGCCCTTAGCTAAACTAGCTAAAAGCTTGATTAATGATTTCCTGAACGGGAAATAAGGTTATTAATTATACAACAGCTACGCAAATACCTTATTTTAACACAGATGATATAATTTTATACGTCTGCTTTTTAAAATCATATTTTTATGTAAATAAGTATCTATGATTAGTCGGTCACAAGTATCAGTCTCACTGTCGTCTGTACTAACATTATGAAGAAGTAAAATTTGTTAGTATATTTGTAAGTTTGTATGTAAGGTGTAATCTCTGAAATGACTGATCTGATTTGAAAAATTCTTTGCATTTGATAGCCTGTTTATTGAGGAAAGTGACATCACACTACTCCTCAGAGGAGCGGAGCATTAACCATGAACGCGAGTGAAACCGCGAGGGGCAGCTAGTTTTAAATAAAATAAATACGAGGGTCATTAAATGTTAAGAGACACAGAAATCATATGGGTTCAAGAGGGAATAAGGAGAAGAAATGGATGGAGGTAGCATAGATAGGGGGAGGGGGGAGGGTTTTTTCAACTTCTCCTTCTTTCCACTGTACGCATCTATAGTTACTCTGTTACGTCGATTTTCTGAAATTGTAAAGATGTATTCCGAAAAACTTAACTTCTTTTACCCCCTGATGTACTTGCTTGTTTGTCCAATTTAATAGTTAAAAAAAATCATATATAGTCTCACAGGGTAAATAATAATAAATCTAACACGGTTACAATATTCAAATTTATTAAATTATGAAACAGACTTATGAGTCTATTAAATTAATTATAATACTTGGAAATTTTGTCGAGAAACCCTTATACTAACCTACTTGAAATTGCCTGTTAATAAGTATCACTTTACGATATTGCAGAAAATTGATATAAAGTTGCTTTAGACGTAAACTTCGACATAAATAATTAAATTATTTGTATCTATAGTAAAAGTATTAAATTTAAGACCGATTTATTAGTTTTTTGAAGCCGATAAATCTTGGCAAAGAGCAAAGAAAAAAAGATCTGCAATATAAATTAGTAATACTTTAATAAAAAATATACATTCTGTATTTTTTGAAATCACTCCATAACATTTTAATTATCAGTACTTAAAAAAATAATGATTCACTTTTAAAATAGATTAAATACGATCTCTGTTGTCTTTGATTTCCCAAGCGTGATTAAAAAATAAATTAGACGTACCGACCGCGTTCGATATGGATAAACCATCCACAGGTATTTCAATTTTACGCTTAGCTATATTAATATTAAATTGAAAAATTATAAAGTTGTTTTAGGAATATTTTATAACTTATTTCATTGCCATCGGCAAAATTATTTTTTTTTTATATATTTTTTGGCGCGATTGTTTACAGCTACCCGGTTACACGCGATAAAACACCTTTTTTTACTTTTAATACTGACATAGAATTAACGTTTTAATTAAAGTACATTTATTTATTATATCGTATAATATAATTACGATATTTAGTAGAATACTTTGTAAAAGTAATGGATATTACATAATCGTATGAATATTTATATGTATATAATAATAAATATTTCAAAATAGTTATCGCAAATAAGAATGTATTAATACTATTAATAAAAGGAAATCGTGGCTGACACAGACAGTTATTATGACATAGTGATCCGCTATGAATGGATTTTTGAAAAATCAATTGTGAAAAAAGTGAAGCTATTATAAGTAAAAAAATATTTAGTCGAAACAAAATCTACACGAAGGCGAGCGAAACTGCGTGAAATAGCCAGTATATAATACGATCGTTTATATTACTTGCAGATCGGTAATAGAAGATAACGCGGGTTGGCCCCAAAACTATAGTGTGGACCAAATCGCGTCTGTAAGCCGAGGAGGCTCATTACCTAGACCACCGTCTATTATCCCGTAAGTATATTGTTATTGTAATTATAGATAAGGGAAAATAATTGTTATAAGCATTTTGCGTAGTCTTAGATATTGGTATGATAATTGCTAATGGATCCTTAGTGTGCCCTGGTGTGTGTTTATGTGCATGTGTGTGCGTGTGTGTTTCGATGATATACATATAAAATTTAATAACTGATGAGTCTTTCGTAAATTTACATGCTTAATGAACATATATTTACTGGTTGTCATAACAAAATTAACAAATGTATCAAAATAATTTTCACCTGAATTTTACATGTACATTTCATAAGCTGACCGTCTAGCACTTGTTAACTTATAAAGCATATTTAGACGTGATAGTTTTTCTTTAAAATTCATTATGTGTCGTACAATCGTGATTATTTTTCACACTTCCAGAAATAGAAAGCTAGTGGAGGGTTGGATATAAAAGCCGAATATTTCGTAAACGGACCAATAAATCGAAAGGTCCTATTTGATAATACTCCCCAAAAAAATTCATCCCCAATTTGCAAATACAACGGATTTTCAAAGAATTCAAAATAGCAATCGAAAATAGAATAGGATGAACGCATAACGTATACTTTTTTGTTTGTTACCTATAACTCCGTCATTTCTGAACCGATTTCCAGTTTGATTCCATGGAATTTTCATAAAAATAAATGGTCAAAATGTGTCGTGTAATAAACGAACTTAAAAAAGAACGGACTTTTTTAAAGTCTTTCTTATAAAATTTAATGTATTCAATGATTAGTTTAATTCAAGTTTTACTTCTCCGAATTGTGATCAAAGTAAAAATATTGTCCTATATTTTTTTACCGAGAACCTTCTTTTTTTCACTGAGAAAATAAAATAGTTTTTACGCCTTTTCACAATAATAATCGTTGGAAATAATAATTTAATTAATATTTTTTTCTTCGATCCTTTTTATTAAAATGACATGCTTTCTATATTAAAAAAAACCGTTAACGATATAATTATATCCAACGAGGGTAGAATATAATAAGCTTAGACATAAATAGCTAATGTCACATTTGCACGTGTAAAGATTAAAATAGAAACGTAGTCTATAACATATTAATAAAAAAGCTGTCACCTGTATATTTATTTATTCCTTCGGGCGACTTTTAATGCTTATTTTTTATTATTTTAAGTGATATTAATATTAATTAAGCTTTATCGTCTATATTACGTTTATTTTATTTGGAGTTAAAAATCTGTATATGTTTCCAATTTTGACAAGCGTCAATTGAATTGTTGGTCCAAAAATAATCTTGCTTGAAGTATGATACTTGGTCTCTAGCTGGTTGCTAGGCAACGTCATCCACACTGCTTGACAGTCTGGGTGCCAGAATCCATGAGCTTATATCTATTATATAATATAATTAATAAAAAATACAAAAAAGATAAATTAGAAAGATAAGTCGTAGTTTCAAATCCAAAAAATCAAACATGGCTAATTGGTATAACATACTATGCCACATGGTCTTCGTTTTGAGAAATGGTTATTAAAGACCTTTTTTAAATTAAATTAGTTCAAAAAATCTTCTTTTTTAAATTTTCTAATTGGATAAAATAGATACTTATATTTGAATACTGATAAGCAATAATGAGTCAACCCACAAGAAGTCAAATTCGGATATTGATAATGCGTCACGTATTTAACATAATTGAATAATTGTTCAAGTCATCTAAACTAAATAAATACGGAAAAAAGTTTCTTAATTTAACATTTCGAACACTGAAGTGTGTTTCTTATTTGGATGCTGATAAGCAATAATGTGTAAACCCACAAAAAGTCAAATTCTGAGATATTGATGTATTTTGATATTGCATCACCTATTTAACATTATTTAAACAAATTTAAGGTCATATAAACTAAAAAAGTACGGAAAAAAGTTCCTAATTAATTGTTTCGAAAATCGAGTGCGTTCCATATTTTCCAATTTATACAATAATCTCAAATATTTGAAAAACTTTTTATTAGATAATATATTAAATATTCAATCAATCTTCTTTTAATTCCTTAATTCATTTATCAAAAAATAATAGAAAAGATGCCTATATAATTCTTCAAACATATGTGTTAAGAATAGGTTTGACATCTTTAGACGCGATTTTCTCAAAATGACGTCCATGTGGCTTGACACAGTATTGCATATCAGCGTCCATTTAGCAATGTTCAAAATATTCAATAATTTCAAATATTTCGAAAAACTTATTATTCCTTTTTTCATTCCTCTTTTAAGTCCCGAGCACTAGCTAGTTTTATTGATGTAATTGATAAATACACAACGTTATTCACAATTGTCTTATCGTTTTCAAGAAACAGTTTTATTAATTAACTTTGTTTAATGTTATATTGTTCGGAATAAATGAACTTGACTAGGTCAAAGCAATTACATGCTTACTGGCCGTTAGCAATTAGGACGAACCCATTACTCTGGTTCATGCCTTACATTCATCTATTTTCATCCCTTTTATACTCCAGCTATAAAAGGTTATAAAGTGCAAGTAGTGTATATTTCTGAGTTTAGTCTATTTATATAGAATAAAAAGTGTATAAGCTTATGAATAAACCTTTTCTATAATTGGATGCTGATAAGCAATAATATGTCAACCCACAAAAAGTCGAATTTGGAGATATTGATGTATTTTGATACTGCGTCACCTATTTAATATTATTCAAAAAATTTCAAGTAATCTAAACTAATTAAGTATGAAAAAAAGTTTCTTAACTCAAGGCTTCGAATTTCAGGTGCGTTCCATATTTTGCAATTTATAAAATAATTTTAAACATTTAAAAACTTATTACTAGATAACATATTAAATAAATCTATCTGCTTTTGACTCAATATACATTTTATCAAAATAGAAAAGAAAAGATGAATATATACGTCTTCAAACAAATTTATTAAGAATCGGTTTGTCATCTTTAGACGCCATTTTCTCTAAACGAAGTCCGTGTAGCTTGACACAGTATAACTTATCAGCGTCCAATTAATGTGTTGAATCACTGGATGTGTCACTGATCATTGAATGTATTAAAATATTTGAACTTTTAATTATTTTTATTTTTCAAATAAGAAAGATTTATTAGTTTTCTATAACATATGTAAGTACTATATACTTATTATTTTATGTGCGAAGTAGATGATGGTGACTCTTAAATCGTTAGATTTATAAACTATGCCGAACAGCAGACGCACATGGCGAAACTACTGTATATAAAATTCTAGTTACTACGCATATATTAACTCTTAAACAGACTTATATATTTTTCAACAACATTACATTTTCGAATAAAAGTAGCAAATATCTTTATTTCGATATATTTGTAAGCAATATTAAAATCCTGTCTACGTGACGTGTATCGAATCCACGCCCACAAAACACCCATACAAAATAGAGAACACGACAGATTTGCATACATTTTTATATGTCGAAGGTGACGTGCAATATGACGTTTATTATGACAAAAAATATTTCTATTATGTACGCTAAATGTATCTTAAATTCATGACCAATATTTGCTATATGTTAGTTTTATAAGATTATCATAATTATGTGTGTAGAACTTACAGTGTGGATTACAGAATGCTTGGCATGTCTCCTGCAAAGAAAGGTTATAATATTCTGCAGTGCTGCTCAAGAAAGGAGCTTTTTAGTTTGAATTTGGGAACTTTCTGGTTGTATTTATAAGCAGACACTAACTCAGATATGGTATTCCTCCACGGTTTTCACTATAAATGTTGAAGAAAAGTTGTTTTGTGGTAGTCTTTAAAATTTCAACTGCAAAACAGTAAGTTCCCTTTGTTAAGTTATATATCGGGTGACTTTTTCTACTGGACTTAATAGGCCAAATCCGGAACTATAAGGAATCGCGAAAGATACTTAATGGAGTGTCGTGTCCGATTTTGAAAAATCTAAAACTGCATCATAATTTTTTTTTTATTTCATGATTTTCCTGGCCAGAAATAGAATCCACTCATTAAAAAAAATACATTCTGTATTATTGCACCACCTAATAGTGTCACTTGTAAAGATCAACTTTTGGAAAGTAATAGTAAGCGGCAAATTAAAGGAAAAGGTTTTTTTACAAAATAACATTAAATCTATACATTAATTAAGTCCTACCTAGGGAGGTTTTCTTCTTTTCTTAAAAAATTCTTAAAAAGATGAATCAATTTGTACTCACCCGCTATTAGCGTTGCATCATTACGTTACTAAAGATTTAATTAATGTAAGAATTTGATAGAATTTTGTAAAAAAAAATAGCCTTTTCTTTTTGTTGCAGTTTACTGTATAGTATTACCTCACTAAAGTGGATCTTTATAATGTGTGAAGGTATCAGATGGTGCAATACTACAGAATGTTATTTTTTTGCAGAATCAACGTGTTCGTTTCTGGCTAGGAAAACTTATTTTTCAAAAAACTAATGATGCAGTTTTAGTTTCAATCAAAATCGGCTCTATGACTTAAATTATTTTTCGCTTTTGCTTATAGTTTCGGTTTTGTTCTATCATATCCAGTAAAAAATCACCCAGTAAATATATTATTTTTTAAAATGATTATATTAATATAATTTATATCTTCCCTATTTGAATCAGATATTATTCACTATTTCATTGGTTTCAATTTTGTTTCTTATAAAATTGGCTTTCTGCTAGTGACAGTTTCATCAAAATCGGTCCAGCTGTTTCAGATATTAGCCGAAACAAACTCAGTGACAGATAGACAGATAAAAATTTTAAAATTGGTAATTTTCTTAAGGTACCGTGTATACTTTCATATGCATTTATTTAAAATTACAAACAGACACATCAATTTTATTTATTTATATAGATGTATACCTTCCCTTCTTAAATCGGAAAATGTTCACTATTTTATTGGTTTCTCCAATATTTTGTTATCGTGTAATTCTCTTTTTTACTTATTGATTAAAATAAATATATTTTTTTAATATATTGCTAATTTAATCCTTATAATATTAGCTATAGGGGCTGCTGTAATGTTTTTAAGAACTTTTTAGACTTTGTGATTTTTGTGATTGTTTTCTTCCATTCCCACTCCCTTCTCTGGGCCTCACGTGATTAATGGACATCCTCTAACTGCGAGTGAAAGTCCCATCAAATTCGATTCAGCTGTTTCAGAGATTAGTTGTAAGAAACAGACTGACAGTACTTGATGTAAGTACTTTCATGTATTTAGTGAAAATCACAAAATAACGTTCGACGTGACCCCATAAGTTGACATAACTTTTTTAGCGGGCACAAACGCACAGATAAACAGACAAACAGACAAAAATTTTAACAAATTTTGTTTTGGGTTCTATTGCGTAGGTAAAGGCCTCCAATAATTTTTTTTCATATATCTTACATGTACAGACAGCGACCCGTCAGAATTTTTTTCATATATATTAGTTTAAAAATATCTAAAATAGAAGTAACCCCAAGTCACTCCTTATAACATTTTCTAACTGCAAAAAGTACCATCAGAACCGGTTAAGTCGTTTCAGAGATTAGTCGGAACAAACAGATAGACAGACAGACTGACAGACAAAATTTTTAAGAATGTATTTTTTTATGTAAGTACTGTGTATACTCTCATATATTTAGTTATAAACACAAAAAAAATGTTCAACGTGATTCCTTAAATTGACATAACTTTTTTATTTATGGACCGATTGACATAAAACAAACCCTAAATGTTAAGTGAAGCTTACTATAATATATTAGTGAAAACCGCATTTAAATCGGATAAGCCGTTTCTGAGATTAGCGTGCACAAACGCACAGATAAACAGACAAACAGACAAACAGATAAGAATTCTAAAAATCATTGTTTTGGGTTCTATTGCATTGGTATAGGCCCCCTATAATATTTTTTTTCATATATCTTCCATGTACAGACAGCGACCCGCTAGAATTTTATTATTAGTATAGAAGATATAGATAGATAGATTAAAAAAAGCCTTAAATAGAAGTAAGCTAAGTCACTCCTTATAACATTTGCTAACTGCAAGTAAAAGTACCATCAAAATCGATTCAGCCGTTTCAGAGATTAGTCGGAACAAACAGATAGACAGACAGACTGACAGATAAAAATAAAAAAAATGTATTTATTGATGTAATCACTGTATATACTTTCATGCATTTAGTGATAAGCACAAAAAAATGTTCAACGTGATTCCTTAAATTGACATAACTTTTTTATTTATGGACCAATTGACATGAAACAAAGCCTAAATGTTAAGTGAAGCTTACTACGATATATTAGTGAAAACCGCATCTAAATCGGATAAGCCGTTTCTGAGATTAGCGTGCACAAACGCACAGATAAACAGACAAACAGACAAACAGACAAACAGACAAACAGATAAGAATTCTAAAAATCATTGTTTTGGGTTCTATAGCGTTGGTAAAGGCCCCCTATAATATTTTTTTTCATATATCTTCCATGTACAGACAGCGACCCGCTAGAATTTTATTATTAGTATAGATATAAGTCTTCTGGTTATTAGTAATATAATTAGTTATTTATAAATAAACAATTAGTTTTGTTCGAATTAAGGACTAATTATTTTCGTCTTGGCAACACTAATATATATTTTGATATTTTGATTGATAATGTAAATCTAAATATTTTACGAACGTAGTAGAGGGGTATTGGAGTGTAGTAGAATATAAATAAAAATAAAACGAGAATTAAATATAATATAATTATGTTGTTAATGTCAACAAGTTAGTTCATTGAAATTGTCAAGAGATGGCGCTAAGTGTATCCTGAATCGCGCTATAACTTTGCTTTATTGAAAATATAAGGTGTATTAATACTTAAAATAAAATTTTGTGTTTCCATGGATTGCATCCATGATTGTGTTTTAAATTAAAGTGCTGAGTGCTCCTAAATAGTTTCAAAATAGTTTTTGGAACGTGATACATATTTACATAATATTTGATTATATTTAAGCGACTTCTAAAAAGGAGTGTTTTCAATTCGACCTTGTATTTAATTTTTTTTTATGTTTGTTCGCCGATTACGCCGCCATTTGTGTACCGATTTTCAAAATTTTTTTTGTTTGAAAAGGTATACTTCCAAGGTGGTCCCATTGTCTTCAGGTCAGGATCAGCTGATGGGATCCTGGAGAAATTGAGGGAACTCCTCAAATATTATAGGCAAGCGTATACCGATTTAGGTATTTTTGATAGTAACTTATGTTGGAACTGATGATGAAGACCACAAATGGCGTAGATGGGTTAGTCTTATATAGATTTCTATAAGTTTCTACGGAACCCTCGGTGCGCGAGTCCTACTCGCACTTGACCAGTTATTTAAATATACGTTAATGATAAAAAAATACTTGATGTTATGTATAAAAGCGTGATCGGTTTTATTATAATGTCTTAATTAACTCTTTGATCAATAGAGATCAGCTTACGATAATGGTAACTAATTACGGTATGTACTGAGTAATTATATGTTCTAGTTAATGGATTTAGTTTCCGCCTGACTAGTTAAAGAAAATATAAGTAAATGTTATTGTAGCAAGTTGATGCAAGTAAAACTATTATTATACCGGAGAGTATAGAACGTCACACAATTTTATCGTATAAGATTTTTTTTCGAGTATTCAAAATCAACCGAGTCCTATTTATGAATAAACCGATTTTGATAAAATATCTATGTAACGTCTATGGAATTAGAAGTATACTCTATGAAAAAAAAAGAATTAACCAAATAGGTCTACCCGTTATTAAGTAATCGATAAACACACCAAAAAAAACAAAAAAAGAATCCGACAAATTGAGAATCTTTTAAAAGAGATTTTTTTGGAAGTCGGTTAAAATAGATAGTACTCAGTGATACAGGTAATGACAATGTGCAAAAGAATCGTCGTGATATTAGCTCTTAATATAGAACAGAAATATTTTAATATATAAAACTGTATTGATTAGCACTACATATTTCTTTGTTTCAGTCAGTAAATTTATTAGAAATCTGACTTCCTCGAGTATATTTAAAATAAATAAAGTCCCTTAAATACTGCTTTATATATATTTATTATTCTATATATTATATATAGCTTTTCTGCAAACATAATAAAAAAAGCAAATTTTTTACTATTTCGCTTATTATCTGAAATCAAAACCGTGTAGCTACCACAATTTTGAGTACATAAATGTATTTAATTAAACTGAATAATTGAATATGTTATTTCCAATATAGTCATAGTATTTGTTTTCACCCTAATATAATATGTTTAATAGCTGCCCCGCCCACACTCCGATACCTCCGCCACCTCCACCACCGCCTCTCACCATACCACCGCACAGGTAATAGAAATGTTTAGCAAATATAATTATTTATAGCATATAAACTGCCTTTTTTTTTTATAAAAATAGCTGACGAACGAGCAGACGGGATACCTGATGTTGAGTGATCACCACTGTCTATAGACGTGTGAAACACCAGAAAACCCTAGCCAAATGCTTTGCCAACTTGAAAAGGAATAAGAGATGAAAACGAAAATACAAGTAAGGAAAGGAATGGACAGGGATAAAGCTTCCCGTTCTCGTACTCACCTTAGATAACGCTATATCAGCTATTTCACGTCGATTTTCTGTGAGAGTGAGGTACTGCCCCGGTCGACCTGAATACTAGCTGGTATACTATACTGGTAGCTCATATACTGGCTGGCTATACAGTATAGTCTAACACTATGTACGTCAACTAACTTTTCTTAGAAAAAAAAATATCTTAGAGAGGATAGATACCATCTTAATAACTTCACTTTTTTATGAAGAAAATGGTAATAAACAAAGAAGTTATTGGATATCTTCATTATAACCGAAATGTACATTTGCGGTTTTTTATAAAATATTTTTATGTCATATATTTTTTTCATATATTAAAACTATTCAAGTTGATTTTACATGTACATAGATAGACACAAACACTGGACAGAAAACGGAAAATGCTGCCACAGACATCAGTATTTAAACACTTATATATTCAAAAGTTGAAAACATTATATTTACATACCTAAAAACCGCTCTTTTAGAACTTTCATCGTAGCGAACGAGAATATACTTTTATTTAGCATTTAAATTTTTACTCTCATTTTAAAGATTAGATAAAATGAAACGATGTGAATAATAATTTATAGCTATCCTTCTTATTTCAGAACTAAACACGTATCGTTTGCTCGCTCGCACACATTAACAACTTTTGACGACTCAGTGATGCCGGCTGCCGTCAGTGGTAGTAGATTTAGGAGAGACTGTGAGAGACTGATTGATGGACGTGTAGTGAAGGTTCGTTGACACTACTCAATAATCATTGCCGATGGTATATTAATATTCTTATGGCCATTTAAAGTTGGTATTACAATCGGTTTTAGTAACCTATCAATCTGTATTTGACCTACTATTATTGGATTGTGACTCTATATGAATTATGCCAAAATTCTATCGCTAGTATTAAAATCTACTGATAAAGAAATTATTGAAAATGATTATTATTGTAACCTTTGGATGCTTTTATATTTAGGTTTATGATTGTTAAAACTTTCTATAAATTTCAACTATTTACAATATTTATTGAATTGTTTATCTGCTAATTCGCATTGGAAGAGTTAATGGATAAACCTCTCAACCTTGTCCATTTTAGTAAAGGTGGCCTTCCCTACCTATGTGACATTTACAGTGATAAACGGTTCCAAAAGCTCAAAATTATTTCCATTCTAAGAGAGGAAGCTTGTGTCCAGCAGTAGGATATTTACAGGCTGTTACAAGTTGGTTAAATAATCTGCTTATATTTTCACAGCCAGAAAACAAGCCGTACGCTACTCTACCAATAATGTTCCAGCCGTTCCCACCGTATCCACAGTACATAGCTGCGCAAACGCCAGCTCCAATACATTATCCACCGCCAATAGCACCATTGCCAGCTCATACAATACCACCAGTGCAACGTCCAACACAGACTGAAGCTCCAAAAGTCGTTGTTTTAGGTACACATATTTCTTTATCTATAAGCCGAAATGGTCTAGTCTCTCAGGTTCACGTTCCGGCTAGTAATGCTAGTATAGCAGAGTGGTTAAGCTCTAAACCTTCTCTTTAATAGGAAAGAAGGCCTTTGCCTAGCAGTTAGTAGCAGCTAGGACGCTTAAAAGCTATGACTGACTTATTTATCTATTTAATAACACATTTAAAAAAATTAAGAATGTTCTTCGTCATTTTCAGATTCCATTAAAAAAGGCGTAATGAGGACACAAGCCACTCAAACTGAAGTATGTTTAGGAAGAAAACCGCTTCCGCCAAATTATCTATCATTGAGCCCTAGGACAATTAAAAGAGTGAGTAAATGTACGACCGAATGTTACCAAATTGTTGTTAAAATAACAAAAGTAACTATGTTTCTTTTATTTCAGGTAAAAATGGTTGCAGCTGGTGTTCAAACGAATGGTTATACAGTAGGAGTACGTAGATTAACGAAATCTTTTTCTGAAGTCGGAGGTGATAGACTAGCTGGACGTGACACTCAAACTGATGTTTCTGTAGATATAGAAAGGTAATATAAATATAATAAATATTCATAATCTTAAAAAGTAATAGTTATTTTACATATAAATTTATTTTTGTAGTATAATTGGTACGGATCATGAAAAACTTCATAGAACACAGTCTGAAGAACCGCCTCGGTCTCCTCGTTCACCAACATCGGTTATGCCAACTTCCCCTCTTATGCAAAGAGGTGACTCAGATGATGTTACTTCCTCTTCTGTTAAATCAGTAGCATCATCACAGGTGGATAAATCTTCAGAACTTAGTGCATTACAGAAGCAAGCACAAGAATATTTCCAACAGAATTTCCAATTTATTCATGAAAGTGATAGAGACGATACTATAGATGATGATATAGAAACTATTGAAAAGAGTATGGCTTTAAATCGTAGAAATTTAGAATATCTTCAGCAAGAAATAGCAAAACAAGCTAAAGGAGAGCGGTCGCTAAGATCTATTTTATCTAAAAGCACTAGTGATGCATCTCAAAAGACTATTAATTCACATCAATTATCAAAAACCTCAACATTTCAATCAGAACCGTCTACTGAGACTTCTGCTACAACAACTGATGATAGTGAAAAGAATGAAAAAGAAATTATTATTGATTTCGAACCTAGGCCCGACGAAGAAGCTATACCATTTACAACATTACGTAGAAAAAATAAAAGAGTTTTACAAAAAACACTGTCTGAAGGAGAAATCTTATTAGATGCGTAAGTATTTTACTAAATCTTGCACAATTTGTTTTATATTAAATTCATAATAGAACTATAATTTATTTCCTTAAATAGTAGAAAAACGGAAATTTCTACTAACGCTGAGGGTATTAAAGATGCTCCTATAGTGATGTCAACGAGTCAAGAGAATATGACCAAAGAGGACCGTGAAAGGGAAGCAGTATATAGACAATACATAGCTCAAAATTACAGCCAAACTCCCATAAAAGATGAAGGCATTTTTGGATTTGAACCAGACGGATCTTTCAGGTAATTTAAATATTAAAATAATAATAACGTAGAAAATTTTATAATAACTAAAAAGCAATTAGATTTAGTAGCACATATCATGTAATTTATCATCACCCACCGACTGGAAAACTTGAATGCTTGAGCAAGATTTTTAAGGAATATTTGCTTCTCAGTTTAAATCAACTTTAAATAATTTAATGCTTTCGCTTTCACTCATTCTGGATCATGTGATTCTCTTCGTAGTTCTTCAGACGGAAATGCACCATATGAAGATTTTCATGAAAAGTATATTAGTTACAAGCATGAACCATTTAGAATTCGAAGTGTAAGTTTTGAGGAGAAAACGGAGAGAGTTGACAAGGAAGAAATTCCTTTGGACGGGTAGGTATTATGCACATAATCTTCGCGACTAAGTTTTTATTCATTCTAATATTTATGCAAATTAATAAATAGTAATTAGTAATAGTATTTTTTAACGTAAATTAACCTTCACCTAAAACAATATCGTTGAAAAAATAACTATTTATGAGTAATAAAATTTTCAGTACTGCTAAGTCAAGTCCAGCATCACCAGATCCAATAAGCTGTGATATTGACGTCGAAAAGAAAACAAAGCATGCAATCGTAACAAATAATATTACTACTATACTTGCGCCTCTCGAGAAAACTTCACCTTGTGCTTCCAGTGAATCACTGACTGTAGATCAAAGCAGGTGTGACATTGAAAATATATCCAAATAAGTGTATTAAAAGACGAGAGAAGAATATGGGTTCTTAACTTTTGTCTACTTTTTAGGGATCATTCTGATGGAATGTGGAATGAATCGCAAACAACTGTCCTTCAAGTGGATTCTGGCACTGACAATGGAACTGTAATCAGGTAATAAAAATAATACATAAAACAATAGATTTACTGATGTTAAATTATTCATATTTTTTATAATTTATTATACTTACTTTTTTTCAGTTCTTCAGATCTTAGTTCTTTAGCTACATCTCCTGGAGCATTAGCTTTATTAACTCCTACCTCTAGAAGAAAACAACTATTATTACTACAACATCAACAAAGATCTTCACTAGATACGGATGCATTAGATGAAGAATTCGATGCCTCTCAAGTAAGTTTTGTGTGTATATTATAAATAATTAAAAAATACATATTATGTCATTATATTTATACATATTTTATAGAGTCAATCACCGACTTCACCACGAAATAAGTTGGACACGTCTAGCTCAAGTTCCGCTCAACATACAAGAGCGTCACTATCGCCTCCAGCCGTCGTTCCTAATATAACTTTACCAATAACGAAACAGCCAACCATATCCAAATCTTTGTCACCAACTATATCAATGAAACCTAACCACACTCCAGCCATAGCTATCACACACCCTAGTTTAGATTTATCTGATGTACCGTTTAAGAGAACGCCTAGTTTTATTAACAAAAAGCGAGAAAGGGCTTTAAGTCCATCAAGGAGGCAGGAATTACAAAGGAAAGCCCAGCAAAAGGAACCGAATGGTACGATACCGAATCAAATAGTCGAGTCTCCTTCAGAACCGTCTTTAGCAAAAGCAGCTAGTAGCGAAACTAGTTTAGCGAGGACTGATTCAGGGAAAATCAATACAACAGATATATCGGAGAGTACAACCACGACTGAAGACTATGTTACAGCTAATTCCGATAGTTCCAAAAAAAGTAATTGTAAAAATCAAAATCATAGTAAGTATACAGATAATGTTATTTTTTTTATATTTTTAGGTATCTATAAGTATATTAACTTGTTTTTTTTTTCAAATATTTACAGATTCCGAAAGTAACAACAAAGCCCAAGAAGGATCGTCTTTTGAAAGCGCATCTAGTTTATATTCATCTACCAAAACTGATAACGTAGCGGAAGATTTAATAGTTCCAAGCTTTTCTCCGCCATTAGAAATAAATGATGATTTTATAGTACCTAATTTGGCATCGCCGCCACTGCCACTACCCGATAGATTACCTAAAAGTACAGTTGAAAGAATAGAGGTAAAAGCAGATATAACACCTATTGAAACTAATAGAAAAATTAAGACTGAGGCTATAAAAGCAAAAGATGAAGTTATAAGGAAACCAGTAAGTGATTATTTGCATAAAATTTCTCTAAAAATATTTCTATAAAATTACTTATTTGTAAACGTCGCTCATTATTTATTTCGCAGATGCCTCGGGATGCAATTAGTGGTAAAAGTAGTTCAAGCGGCAGTTATAGTATAGGTGGTTCAAACCCTAACGTCACAGAAAGCGTAACGGATAAAATTTCTGTCGAAAAAATTAAAGAATTGCCTGAAAAACTAGAAAAAGCAGAAATAAAGATGAAAGAAGAAAAGAAACTTTCTAATAGTGATCAAAAAGAACAATTAGTTCCTAAAATGGTGGTAAGATACAAATGATACATTTTATTACATATCTTTTTCGTTTTCTTTTAGACACCCTTTAACTTTATATATTACACATTTTTTTTTCAGGGCTCTTTATCGGATGATGAAAGAAGCGTACATTATTCATCATCGGGTTATTATGAAAGTCCTATTGATGATGATGACGATGGAGGTTTAAGTAATATTATTTATGGTTTAAAATTATACTTAATAATTTAAAAAATGGAAAATTTGTATTAAAATTAACTTTATTTTTTAGCATATAAGCATTCACAAAAATATAGATCAACTTGTCGACCCAAATCGTGGATATCAGAAGATAAAAGAAGAAAAAAGAAAGCCTTTACGTTAGAATTTTCTAAGTCTTACGATGATTCTATATCTACATCACAAGACGATTGGGGTAAAAAAGACAAAGAGCCCGAATCTGTTAATCATCGTGTAGATCGCAATGCATTTAAAGCTACTAGTACAAAGTCACCATTAGAAGAAAAGGCTCCTGAGCCTAGAAAGAAGAAAACACATTTTGTGGAAAAAACGAAAAGCGTTCAGTCATCACCACGAGAAGTGGTAGATATTGAAAAATCTATTAAAGAAAAAATCATAAAAGAAAAGGAAAATGATAACAAAAGGCCGAATGAGAGAGAAAGATACGTTAAAAGAACAAAACTTAAAGCAAAGAGTCCTACACAAAATAAAACAATTGACGGTAGTTACAGACCAACCCATTATGATAGAAGGGATAATATAGGATCTAATGTTAAACTACATTTAAATATACCCACTTCGGATGACTCTAGTGAACAATATAGAAAAGAAGGTGAGTTTCTATGTAATTAAATAAGAAAGTCTTTAAATAGATACTAATGTGAAATATAATCATTTTATTACAGGTGTTGGTAATGGTAACGTCTCTCCTAGAAAACATAGACGTTTACGAGATAGTCCTAGACGAAAATCAGGGAATAGCAATAATAATACTACAAAGTCTCCGACATCCAATAATCATAATCATTCCGCGTATAGGTAATATAATTTTTATATTTCGACCCGAACGACTTTATACCATTTAAAGTTACCAATTTCAATTTTCGGCTGTCCCTTTAAGTTTTTGACCAAAATTTCTAACTGCAAATATGTTGTATGGATATTGGCATCCAGAATGTCATCCATTTTTTAGGACGTTGTCTAGCAAAATAGCAACCAACTAACGACTGAGTATCATAGGCGATAATATCTTTGGATCTTTGAATGCCTGAACCAAAAAAAACAACGAACTTGACATAGTTAGTAATGCGTACAGATTCTTATACAGTTATCATAACATACCACAGGCTTATCCCAACTTTCCTTTGTCATAAACTATACGTAAGAAAAAAAATCCGTTCGATTGGACCATTTTTAAGTTTTTGCTAAAACCAAAAAAAAAAAGTTTTAGTGCAATACTTAAAAATATATTCCAGACCTAGAAGAAAAAGTGGATCTAACGAAAGCATATCATTACCCGGAAGTCTGCCTCGACGAAAACAATCCATTCCGACGATTCCTTGCTTAAGTTCCTTAGAAGCGGAAGACATTGAAACTGCCAGAACTTTGAACAGTGCTGGTTCAAGGCTGACTCCATTGCGATATATAAAAAGTCCATCTTCCTCACCCAGACACCATAAAAAGCAAGGCCCAGGTAAGTAATGTGACATAGAATTAGTTTTATATACATATTTCTTTCTTAACTTTTTTTTTAATCTTTCGTCCTATTTTCAATTATAATATAGATTTCGTCTGCCTAAAAACAGAAAATTTTCCTACTTAGTTAACGCTTATTGTTACAATTTAGCCAAATTACTAATTACTCACATATAAGCTATAGCTTATTGTAAAATTTTATTAAAATATGTTCTGTAGGTTATCCGTGAATGCCGTGGAAGAGTAAAAAATATCTATCCATTCATGCATCCTTACAAACTGTCGCGCTTATAATAATGGATGACCAGGCTTAGCTTGGTATTATTTATGATAAATCGGGTTTCTTGGAAATTATATTAAGATTCAGTAGTAAATAAAAAAATGTAGCAGATTTTCAGTACCTGAAAAGACGGATAAAACGATGTTTTCTAAAAAATGAAATCTAATTAGATCGAAACCCCCTGCATACTAAATTTCATGAAAATCGTTGCCACTGTTTCTGAGATCCAGAATAATTAGATTAGATTTTTAAAAAAAATATTATTCGTTTTTTTATGTCTTTTTATTTCCGTGACGTGAAAAATTGGTAATAAACAATTTAATGCTACCAAAAATATGGTACACAGTTTATCATGTTTTTCCCACAACGTAAATCCTGCTGTCAAAGCAGTGAATGCAAAAGTAGTTTCTGTAACAGCAGACGGAAAGTTTGCAAAGGCGGCCTCAGCAGAATCTCTACGTTCCGTTTCACCAGGATCGGACTCCGTGTTCTATTCTGAACACACTGAGCACGACTTGGTCGGAGCGGAATGTGAAGCGAAGGCTCATTGTCTTCACTGTGGCAAGGAGGTTCACATCGTTACTGCAACTCATGACCATGACAGCAGGACTTCGAGAACTTCACACACAGATGTAAGAATCCTTATTTAATTTAACCTAAAAAATAGTTAAACCGTATTAAAGTAATCCAAAATGGCTATTACCATATAAGAATACCAATTTCAATTTTTAAGATTTTGAACAGTTCCTTTGGATTTTTACTACTTTTCGTTCTTTAACCAAAAAAAAAAATTAAATCGGTCCAGTTATTTTCAAGTAATTCCTCGACTAACGTAGGGAATTTGATTGTACACTATGTAATAATGACTAGTCCTTCATTGATACTTTTTGCTTCTATGAGTCGTAACGTGATGTAATAAAGCCTATAAGCTTCCTCAATATACAGGCTATCCAACGCAAAAAGAATTATTCAAATCAGTACTTTGAGATATTACCCCTACATACATACTTACAAACAAATTGTACCTCTTTATAGTCTTAGCCTAAATAAATATTATCAAATGTAATTTTTGGACATCAGTAAAGCAAAACAACCACATAAAGATGTAAATGATAATAATTCTAATAATGACTTTAAGGAATCTTACGCTGATGCAACTCCTGACATTGTGCCAGCACCAGCTGGATTTGCTGATTCTCCATTATGTGGAGTGCCTAAGAAGCATGCAAGTGGCGCTCGATTGTATAAAAAACTCGATAAGAGATATCGCTCTGAGGACAAATCCAGACATTATCGTCACCGACAAGATGTTCGAGCGAAGGTAGGAATCTGAAATCATGAACGTATTTTGAATTGATGGATTGTGATTATGTTTATTTATAAGTACTATACTTTTAAAACAAATGCAATAAAAAGTACTAGGAGACTTCATTTTCAAAGTATATATCACGTATATTTTTAACTTTATGACATTTCATTTACATTTACTTTCCTCAATACACATTCCATGCTTTGAAATTCAAATTAAGCCATTGCAGGAGCAGGAGACATTCCATTTTTTTGCGACTATTTCATTGAAATTTTGATTATGCTTAACATAAAGTAATAGCTTGTAAATGTCCCACTGGTGGGCAAAGGCCTCCTCTCCTATTAAGGAGAAGGTTTAGAGATCAATCCACCACGCTGCTTCACTGCGGGTTGGCGGTTATACATGTGTCGGAATTCCTTCGCCGCCGAGCTCGAGATGAATTTAAACACAAATTTAGCTCTTGAAAATACAGCGGTGCTAGTCGGGGTTTGAACCCGCGATCATCGGTTGAGACCGACGAATTCTAACCAATAGACATCTCGGCTCTTCTTACATTTGAACATAAATTATTGAAACTATTTTCAATAAAACGAGTGTTTCTCTTGTATTCATTACATTTATTATATTTTTTGGACAACATAAACTAGGGCAAAAATTAAAAAGTTAAAGTTTTATTAAAAATATTATCTACATGATTACCATAACTGTCGCGCGTTTCACTAAGCATTGATAAAGCAGGAATACCTAACATCGTATACATAATATGATGCCGTGGTTTATTTGAAATTCATTTATAGGACTCTAAAATCGCATTTTACAGCCCAAATCGTTTTTAATACAGTTTTGAATTTCTATTACTGTTTCATTCGTTTTCACTTTTGCAATAATTTCCGTTTTAACACACATGCAGACACTTGATAAAACTATCATCACAATTTCCATACTCCCAATATAAAATTTCTAACGATGGAGCAATTTAGTTTTCATATTGGTGTCATTCATAATACCTCTGATGAATGAATGGGTCATTAGTATTTTTAGATCTGAAATAATGTGCTATATATTTTATTGCTTTAATGAGACTTTAATCATTGGGAGCTTTAAAATCTTGTGTTTGACCATAACCATTGGGTTATAGATACATTGGTATCTAAAGTCGACGTGTCTTTAAATGAGCCTGTTGAAACTAGAGGAAAATAATAATGTTACCATCGATGACTGTTATTCAGTACCATGACGTTCGTTTTATCAATTTTAACAATTTTTTATAGTGTGGTGGTGATGATCTATAACTGTAAATACGTTATAAACGTATATGTTTCGGTACACAAAATTACCACTGACCCACTTTGGACGACTTTGCTTAGCCACCAGCTAGCGACTACTATGACAGGCGAGCGTATGTTTGGGCCTACAAGTCGATTGATAAGCTTGTCTTGGAAATGAGTATAGATTTTTAACGTCAAATAGTATGAACATCACACATATGGACGCTGATAAGCAATACTATGTCAAGCCACACGGACTTCATTTTGAGAAAATCGTGTTTAAAATGCCAAACGTATTTTTAATAATAATAATATAATAAAAGGTTTTATCTAATAAAAAGTTTTTTAAATATATTAGATTATTGTATATTACGAACCATTTAATACACTTCTATATATCGAATCATTAAATGATGAAACTTTTTCCGTACTTATTTAGTTTAGATAACATATTTTTTTTGGATAATGTTAATTACGTGACGCGTTGTCAGCATACATCAATATCTCCAAATTTGACTCTTGTGGGTTGACACATTATTAGCATCCATATACAGTTATAAAACATCAATAGTGTGGCGTATAAATCTCTGATGCGATGTGATGATCTCCTTTTTTCTTTTATATTTTATTATTTGGGTAATATCCAAAAAAAATAAAAATTAACAGTCGGAAGAAAGGGGTAAAGAAGAATATTCAGGAATGGAAAAACCTCAAGACACACGTATTGCGCGGTCAGCTGGGAACAGTCTCGACAAACTCGCTGGTTCTACTGCCAGTGTTGACCCTGACGGTAAGTAATTGAAATAACTACAAAATATAATTGTGTATCCCAAGAAAAAAGATATTAAACACAATTTGTACTAATGATATTTATTTTGAATATAAACCATCCCCTGAAAATGTTCTTTTACTTTAACTCAGAATAAAGAAATTGCTCTATATTTTTGAAAGGCGTTATTAAAAATTAATTCTTACACGGTTTGATTTTGTCTTTATTAATTTTTAACGTCCTGATAAGTTATACCAAATGTGACATTTAAAAAAATAATGATTTTAATGAATGACACAAAATAATTACATGCCACTTTATATAATATAATATATCTTTTGTAACTGTAACGTTTCTTAATAATTTAGACGTGTACTTATAACATAAAATTTATTATTTCAAATAATATCTATTATTGTTAGAACATGAAGAATGTTCGGTTAGTTCTGAAGGCGCGGAAGACGAGAAAGGTGTGTACGCGACGCCATGGTGGTGTGGAAACTGGATCCTTTTATCTGAAAACGATGACAATTGGACTCGGATACCACCAGGTAATATAATTTATATTTCATTAATATTACCTACCATATATTCTAAATTAAACTTGTAAAATGTGACAGAAGAATAAAAAAGCAGAAAAGTTTTTTAGTGTGTTTGCTTGAACTAATTGATATTATTTATCTACTGAATCATTTTTATTTTGCCAGTTTTATCTTAACTACATAACTCATAACATTACCATTCGACTATATGAAACGAGAATCAAAGAAAAAAATTAAAATAACCATCCGTCTTTAAATTACATATTTCTAATAATTAATCTGCTCTTTTAAATAACTGTTCATCCTTTAGATAAAATGAAACTTTATTACTACATTTTTTTATTTAAATAGTAATTGCCGTACTAAATAACAGAATGATCTCTGTATATCTTTTCTCTCTACAAGATTTTTAAAAAAAGCCTTGAATAGCACAAGAATTTTAATAAACGACTTCAAAGAAAAATAGATAAATTCGTCTTCTTGAATGACATACTTATTTTGATTTCAAAATTTAACTACTGAATTGATTTTAGTAAAAAAAAAAAACAATATGGGACCAATTGAATAGTATACCGTTTCAAACAAAATAAAAATTAACTAAATCTAAATAATTAAAAAAATCAGAATAAATACATAAAAGTCCCCAACAAACTGAGAACCTTCTCATTTTTCAAAAGTCATTGACAAATAACTCTTTTTTAACCAATAACACAACACCAACAGACATGATTGAACCAGCAGATCTACAAGATCCAACGGAATCAGAATCGGAATTCAACAAACGCTACGTAGCCCTCACACACCGTCTCGTACATAGACGAGCTTGCATCGAACTGAACCGACGACAGGCGAATAATACTTTTGGTAAGTATATAAATAACATTTAGCAAGTAAGTTATATGTCATGATTCCTTCATCGTTATGAACCCTTAGTAGTTCGATTAGTCTATAAACGAGCTTGCTGCGAACTGAACCGACGTCAGGCGAATAATAATTTTGGTAAGGAGATAAATAAGACTTAGCAAGTAATATATGTGCCAGAATTCCTTCATCCTTATGAACCCCTAGTAGTTCGATTAGTTTATACACGATCTTGCGTCAAACTGAACCGACATCAGGCGAATAATACTTTTGGTAAGAAGATAATAAGATTTACCAATTTATATGTTAGAATTCCTTCATCCTTATAAACTCCTAGTAGTTCGATTAGTCTATAAACGAGGTTGCGTCGAACTGAATTGACGTCAGGCGAATAATACTTTTGGTAAGGAGATAAATAAGATTTAACTCGTAACTTATATGCTAGAATTCCTTAATACTTATGAACTCCTAATCGTTCAATTAGTTTATTGACAAACTTCCATCGAACTGAATGCATCACAAGCGGAAAATACTTTTGTGATCAGAAGATGAATAAGATTTAAGCAGTAATTTATATGCTAGAATTCCTTTGCCCTTATAAACCCTTAGTAGTTCGATATAGACGAGCTTGCATCAATACTTAATAACGACTAATAAATAATACTTTTGATATACATATGTAGACAAATAAGATTTAGATAGTAATTTATATGCTAGAATTCCTTCATCCTTATAAAACCCTAGTAATCCTATTGGTTTATAGATGAGCTTGCATCGAACTGAACTAACCATAGGCGAATAATAAATATGTAGTAGGTATTGATCAGATTTTCATAATTTAGTTAGTGACTCCTTTATCCTTATGAAATACCTAAAAGTTTGATTAGATAATTTAACTTATAAATTATGTTCAGAGACTTTCATAAAATTTGCATAAATTGTTTATAATTTCTTTTACGCCTGAAATAATTTGTTTTCAAAAATGTTAAACCTTTTTTAATCTATATGTAAAAGGGGCGAAGCTGGTGCGAGTCGCTAGTGCCTTATAAACTTTCATGTTTATTATTATCAGTAGGACATAAAAGGATGTCAAAAGTCGCCCGGGCGATGTCTAGGGCAGGCCTTGATTTACGGTTGCAAGTGTAACTTTGGTCTTACTAGTAATTGATATAACTCTTTCCTCCTTAGAGACTCGTAGTAACTCGATTTGTTCATAGACTCAGTTAAGGTAATCACCTTAACTGAATCGATGACTTTTGGTAAGTAGATGGATTAAATTTAGTCAGTAACTTAATTTGTAAAACTTCTTCGTCTTTATGAACGCCTACGAGAGATACACGTAACCCATACGGTAGTATTAGTTCCTTTTCTGTTCCAAACAAACATACATACATACATACATATGTAGATAATAAAAATGGGTAATATTTATTGTTAACATTCATAATCGATATTTATTATAATATAGGTGCAGTTAACGAAATCTTACTCTATATTTACATTATTACATAATTATTTTTATAACAACAGATATAATATTTAATAAAATATATAAAGATAATATTTAAACTTAAAAATATACGATACCCAATATACTATATTCGTTCAAAAGGTAAACGTCCATCGTTTGTTACGTCACATTCGTTAACGCGTACGATAACTGATCCATTTTCAAACAGTGACGTGGGCTCTATTTCTGAAACTCTTTATTTATATACCTTTTTATTTTCGGTGTAGCCCCTGAATTTTCTAATCTTTATTGTATTGGCACGAATATTTTTGTTCACTTACGCAATCATCCCTTCGTCATTGAAATTTTTTCTTCGTGTATTATTATCTAAGCGTTAATTTTGTCATTTATAATTCTGATTCTATTCTATATATCTAAAAAGATTTGTCTACTGAGTCATGTTGATAAAAACGTTTTATATTAAAAAATACGACGATTAAAAAGTCAGCAACTGTTACTGACCGATCTCAAGCGTACTAAATTTAATTTCACATAGAAGCCGTACGTCATCTCTTAGTTGTTACAGACGCGCGACTGCGGCTAGACGATATTGTCACGTTCGAAGTGAAATACTCTATATCCTATCGATTTGACATCGGAATTCAGTTTGTGCGATACTTGTTTGTGTTATACGTGAAATTTGAAATGTGCACGCGTATTGTGTAATAGTACTATGCGAAATCGGTCAATAGTCTTTGGCATTTGAAGTTCAAGATAGTGCGTTTATAGTTTCAGAAAATGCGGCACAGCTGTGAGTGAATTAATTTTTTTTCTAATATTATTTAATTTGTTTTATATTTATGATTCCTTAAATTTATTAGTGAATTATTTTATTTTTAGTTAGCCACGGTTTAAACGCTCCTAATGGGAATATCAGACAGAAATTAGAAGAAATATTTAAATTGATGCTGGTGGTGTGGTGTCGACAGTCTCAGGCTAATAAGCTTATAGCTTTGGAACCCGGTGGTAAAACATTTATTGGGACTTTACTTTTGTGTGCTTGGACCCTTTTGGAAAAATGATAGAATGAATTATTTTTATCGTAAAAAGGTTAATATCTAAAAAGTTATAACAAGCAAGACTGTATATTTATTTTCTAATTTTTTTATGATCGTATGTTATGGGTTAGCGTTTAAAAACTTGAACTTTAGTCTTACATTTTGCTGAATGAAGTGGTTAACGATTTCGATATCGTCTGGATTTTTGCCAGAGCATTTAGCGAAAGTCAGATGCTAAGCATAACCCGATGTATCCTTCAAATATCGACTATTTGTATGTATGTCACGGTCATTTTTATTCTTGGGTTTTATTATTGAGTTTTTATGCCACGAACCATTCAGATACGTAAATATTAGGTCAGGGATTATTGATTTACTTATTGAAACATCTCTTAATATTTTTTTCCTTACACGCTATGGGAATTGTTACTATGATTTAGTTTTAGGTCAAATCAAAGATTTCTTTATACTTGAACTCAAAATATTAACGATTATAAAGAAAAAACTCATCTTAATAACCAGTTCAATAAATTTAACACTCCCTTACACATCCCACGCTTATTATTAAAGTTAAGGAATTAAAATTTCTCTGAAATTACTC
This sequence comes from Hypolimnas misippus, assembly GCA_037950945.1. Taxonomy (NCBI): domain Eukaryota; kingdom Metazoa; phylum Arthropoda; class Insecta; order Lepidoptera; family Nymphalidae; genus Hypolimnas; species Hypolimnas misippus. The sequence continues at coordinate 4,541,111 of JBBEEQ010000016.1, read as the reverse complement.
AGCTAATCTGCTATACATCTAGACTAATTTCACGTCACTCTGTGCTTAATAATCTTTATAGATAATTTTGAAAACAAGAAATAATTGTCCCAACATCTTAAGACATTAAATTCTAATAATAAATAAACGGCCTAAGTCCCAACTGTAAAATGTTTTAATTACCCATGAATGTTGTTTTTTGAATTCTGTCACTTTAATATGAGGTGTGACGTAAACTATGCATTTGCACGACAGTAACGTCTCTGGTAAGCAGGACTCTTGATATTATTGATAATTATATCTGTTTCATGTAGCTTTATAACCATCAAAGCAAAGATCAGTATAGTTTGTCCAGAAATTTTATTGACTGCGAACGAGTTAATAATTTCCATCGCCCACTCCGCACATAACCAATACATCACATTGACAGTTTAGAATTTGAAGTTCTACATAGTCCAAGTGAAAGTTCATATTCGAGATATTAAATGCGTTTTATTAAATAACTAAATAAGCTTTATTATTTTAAAAAAATACTAAATACCAAAAGTTAAGCAAGACAGTAAGAATTATAAAATGTTTTAAAAATACTTAAATTATTAGGCGAACTAGATTTTCTTCAAAATATGACTAGGCCCACTAACGAACTAAATTCTACTATGCCGCGTTTATTTTATTTTTACCAAAACTTCGTATAAGACATAATTAACGAAAAAAAAAAAACAAATCTGTATGGTTTCTGAGAGTAATTTTGTAACAATATAAAATCTCGAATATACCAAACAGTGTCCAATTGCCTATACAATTTAACACTTCAGAAAGCGACAAGACAGTAGTAGTGAGACGCGGTAATGAAGAGTTCGGGTTCAGAATACACGGAAGCAAGCCCGTGGTCGTTTCGGCCATTGAACCTGATACTCCGGCTGAATCTTCAGGACTGGAAGTCGGAGACATCATTATAGCTGTTAATGGTAATGTAAATTATTTGGTCTATTGATTTAATGAACTTCACGTGTAAACTATAACTATAGTGATGGATGAAAAACTGGGTTGATGAGGGTACTTAATGTAACTTTTGGGATTTTCGAAACTTTAATCTAAATGTCAATCAAAATGTCATTTTCTATAGTAAAGTAAAGTAACAACCAGAAATGTCCCAATGCTGGGAAAAGGCCTCCTTTCCTATTAGAGAGAAGGTTTAAAGCAGCAATTTCTATAATCTACTCCTAGTCGAAAGATGTGCAGAAAAGAGTTTTGATTTAACTCAAATGGTATAAAAGAAGCAGTGTGGTAATAAATGTGATAACTAATTTCTAGATTATATGATATTACAGGGATCAGCGTATTAGACAAAACACATTCAGAAGTTGTGAAGATAGCCCACTCTGGCTCAGAGATATTGGAATTAGACGTAAGTAAAATACAAATTTTTAGAGAATTTTGTATTAGATACGTAAGGTACATATATTAAAATCATATTCAAATTGTTATTTTTTGTCGCTTCTGATATGATTTCCATTACCACTTTCATTATTAAAAACTCTACAGGTGACAAGAAATACATAAACCAAAAATCCATTAGTTAACTGAATGTGAAGTCATAGCATCACAGACGCACATGTAATCAACTCAGGTGTTAAGAGCATCATCGAATAAGTCAATGTCATCAATAATTCTGCTGTATCATATTCTAAGTCATTACTTAAAAAAAAAAAAAAAAAAAAACAGAATACCACTTAAATTAGTATCAGTGTTTTTTTATAAATCGAAACGATCATGCGGGTCATCTGGTGTTATATGATCACCAGCGCCTATAGACATTTACAGCTAAAAACTCACTAGGAGCCACAATTGCGTTGCCACCTTAGAAAGGGATTAATATGAAATTAGGAAAAGGGGCGGAAGTTATTCTTCTAGCTCGTTTATGTTACAAAACCGTTTCAAACACAGCTATTAGCTACTTCACGCCTATTTTATATGCTCGCGTGGTATCTCTCGAGCCAATCCGTATAATATAAGCTGTAGTCAATCTTTCTCTCTAGGGCTATTATATTAATAGAATATTCAATATCACTTTTTAATACAAATGTCGATATCTATAGGCACATAGATGCCCATGCCTTTTTTATCTTTAAAACTACAATTCAATTCAAGTGACAAGAAGCTTAAAACTAGCTTAGAATCTTCCAGTACCTGTCTAAGGACGTGAGTCCAGACATGATTGTCTTTCTCAGTTGTTATGTACTAATTGATTGATACATTAAACTCGCATTCATATTTTATATAGCGAATCTAATACCGTAATAATACCTGACTGACTGGAGTCAGCTCGTGACCACGACGGATGCAACTTCGTTGAAACGTTGGGCAATAAAAAAGGTATTATTACGATTAGTCATCGCGATGTGACCCGTTATTTAAAATATAAATAATATAAATCGCGAAAGATTAAAATATATAAGAAACAAGCACATTTCCCACCAGGTGGCTAGAACGTGTGAAGTGGTAGCGTCCCTCGCCCATGAAGGCGGTCCCGCAGCGCTGTATTCTGGCTACTTGTGGCGCGCGGCTCCGCGGGCGCACTCGCGCTGGACTCGACGCTGGTTCGTGCTGAAGAGGGATAACTGCCTGTACTACTACAAGACGGACTCTGTATGTATCAATGTTTGTTGAAAATTTAGTGATAATTATGTGGTGGCTTAGGTTTTCTTCGGTTGATATTTAATACTAATTTTAAGAAATATATTTCAGGTTTTAGTAAAATCAAGACAATTTTTAAAGCTGATGCTATGTAATGGAAGTACTTACAGTTTTTGGACATTAATTTAGATAAAACCTAAACTCGTTTTCGTTAATAGCCCAAAAAGTTGACGAGACGAATTTCAATAATTATCTATCTATCTATAATAATTAATAAACCCATTTCCATAAGACAAAACGATATGAAGCAGTTCCTAGCAGTTAATAGTCCTTTTAAAATGGCATAAAAATACTACTAAAACATCTAAACCTCTCCATTCCAGAGCATCCACCCAGTAGGCGCACTCATGCTGGTCAACTACCAGCTGACGGAGGAGGACGCGGGCCGCGCGCACGGCTTCCGCCTCCAGCGCGGCGGAGGGACCAGGCTGCAGCTGGCGGCTGACTCCGCTGAAGCTGCTGCGAGGTGGAAGGCTGTCCTCGCCCATGCCATTGATGCCAGCAATCAGGTATTTCTTATTTGATTATTACTATACTGAAGTAAAACTTACCTGTAGCCCACTGACTACAGCTTGTGTACGGGCTGACTCGACCGGGGCTACTTCGCTTTCACAGTAAATCTGTGACTAAAGTGACTAGTGAGTGAGAGAGCTGGACGCCTGACCCTCTTCCCTATTCCTTTCCTTACTTCCTTTTTACTTTCATCTCTAATTCCTTTTAAAAGCTGGCAACGCATTTTTTGTTCCTCTTGTGCTGCAAATAGCCTTGAGCGGCGATGATCACTTAACATCAGGTGTGCCAACTTTACGTTTGCGAACTCTTTAAAAAAATATTGTGTAATTTGTGAAATTGGACCGTTGTGACGAATTCAAAACAATGAGAGCTAGAGGAATTTGTTAAAATGAACCATATGTGCCAGGCGCATTTTCTCAAAGATTAGAAAATTGGTCTTGCAAAGTAGGTATAATTAAACGTCCTTGTCAATACTCATAGTATGAAATTATGAATATAATCACTACTGTTATGTTTAACTAGCTTAATTGGGCAAACTCTCGTACCGAACCACACCGAAATTTAAAAAAAGAATAAAAATATCTTGACCAGAATTGTTTAATGTCAAATGACACTGTTAATTATTTAATCGTTCGCTACATTATTTGAATAGCTTGGACATCATGACGATGCCGATTTTATCCGTCCTGCCCTCTCTTTATTATTATCCAAACTATTATAACGTACGTATACGTTTCATGAATCGGTTTTCAAAAAATTTCGGTCTTATCATAAGTCCAATAATCGCCGCTAGATGGCTCTGTTTTGTAATATGTGTAATATGTGTGAAGATGACGATACTTTAAATAAACTGTAGTTCATTTAGTTTCAAAAAATACTTATATGTATATTTAAAAGGATATAAAATATAAATATTTAGAATAAAATTGTGGGTCTATGTAGAGTATAAAATTTGAAGGTTTCTAAAATTGTTAATAGATGGCGTAATTTGAAATTTTACCTACAATATAAAAGCTTCATTACATTAAGATTAATTCAACTTCGAAAAAAAACACCCAAACACCAAAAATCCAAAAAAATAGAAACCAAATTTATGTGCTGCTAAAATTACACAATTATGGAATGAGTGTCTACCAAATGTTAACATTTGATGAAGCTTAAGCATTCTAATGACTATAGGCTTTATCGTACTCACGGGTTTCTTGACCGAGTCAGTGCCTCACTCTGACAGAAGATCAACATAAAGTAGTAAAATTCATTTCGCGCGATGACTGAGAGCCAAAAGCAAAAACCCTTCATCATTCCTTTTCTTACTTTCTATTCTTCTTCAGTCCTCGTACCATTTTAAGCTAACAACGCATATGTGGCTCCTCTGGTACTGCAAATGTACATTCAGCGAAGACAATTAAATTATATTTTTTATAAAAAAAGTACCTACCCTTATTAGTTAACATAGTAAAATATAATAAATATCTTACTAGCAGTTGCTTGCATTGTAATGTCACCAAAAGTATATAGATATTATGAACTAGGAACTCTCGTGTACATTCCCAGAACTCTACCAAAGTTTTATTACAATCCGATGAATGATTTCAAAACGCATAGAGGTTTTTTTATCTTCTATATATATAAAAATGCATTGCTGTTTGTTTGTCTCGATAAAACTCGAAAAAGGTCGATTTGGCTAATTTTGATCTTGAAATATTTGTGGAAGATCAGGGAAGGTTTCAATATGAGTAATTATTAAAAGAAAATAGAAAAACGACAATTTAATTTTCCAGTATAAACTGCACCTAGCTGTGAAATTTTTGATATCTTTTTATAAATAAGAAATGTTCTCTAAGTTGACAAATACTTGTTTCATAACAGATGAGGTAAGATCTCTTTGGTATATTTTGTTGGAATACAAAAAAGTTCTGTTTCAGAAATAAAAAATATGATAAATATTTTGTATAAAGTACTGAACACATTTTACACACATATATTTATATAGGTGATGCGAATTTCACCGGGTCATATAATACAGAATAACAATACCAATAATATTGTTGTCATTATACTACTAAATAATAGGATATATAATTTGAAGAGTTCATTTAATACGACAAATGGAAAAGGAATGACAATACAATAAATATCACATATAGAACAACGGTACAAAGAAGGTTTGAATACATAGTCAGTGTCACAAGTGGATCATGTACTGAATAATTATGTTTACTTTCTTTCAATAAATATTTCTTTCTTCAGCGCGACGGTTGGTTAGAAGTGACGATGCGGAACATGAAGCTGCCGCCGTCCTCCATACCGAGGCCGGATTGCTTCGGCTACCTCATGAAGCTCGGCTCCAAGTGGAAATCTTGGGCGAAACGGTACTGCGTGCTCAAGGACGCCTGCCTCTACTTCTACAATGATGGAAACAGCAAAAGTGCTTTTGGTATGTAGAGTTAAAGTCATTGAAAAAATCATATTCCCGACTGCGTAAAAAGATCTGCAGTCAGCAGTGCCGTATGAATATCAGTTCTGTCTTAAAGCCTATAAGTGTGAATCGTTACTAATCAACTTTAAATCGTTATAGATCCTAAACGGTTGTTCTGATTGAAAAACGATATAAGAAACCAAAAAAATCACTTTTTAATTTCTATTCAATTTTACTCCACTCGACGTAATACATCGATTTTCATTTTTTCTTTTTCGTATTATGGCGTAAAAATATCGACCAATTTGATTTTTGCAATTTTGTATGACGAACCAGATGAGGTGTCAAAATAATTTGGTCTAAATAGTGCCACAAAGGTACAAACCCATACAAATATACATAGGTTGATAATCACATTACCCTCCTGCGTCGTGCAGTCGGGTAAAAAGTAAAATAACAGCCTGTAAATGTCCCACTGGTGGGCAAAGGCCTCCTCTCCTATTAAGGAGAAGGTTTAGAGATCAATCCACCACGCTGCTTCACTGCGGGTTAGCGGATATATGTACATGTGTCAGAATTTCTCCCGGCACATGCAGGTTTCCTCACGAGGTTTTTTCACTACCGAGGATAAATTCACTCAGCGGTGCTAGTCGTGATGACCTGATCACGTGATGATATGTATTCACTATTACTATTGGCTTCTTGCTAGTTGTTATGAGAAATTGTTAAACTGACGTCAGTCGGTCAATTTCTCTTCAAAAATTGTCAGTATTGTCTTTTAACGCTCAGGTGTAGTTTTTAAATGGGCTCTTCCAAGGGAAGTCTCCGAAGGGGGGAGGGGGTTGTAAGTCTAAAATGTGTAAAGATATAGACGTCCATGCATCAACGTACAACTCAAATCGTTCAACGGATTGTTATCGTATTGTATGCATCTGCTGAGAACGGTAGCTTTTAAAAAGTTTGAAAGTTTGTATAGAAATATCAAAATTAGCGAGTAGCCGCGGGCAAAAGATTAATTAAAGAATTAATCTAAATGCAAAATACACATACGTACTTTATATCGTATTACTTTTTGAGAACTAAATTGACAAGATTATTATTTTTAATGTTTTAAATTAATAATATTACATTTTCTCGCATATCGATAATATTTTATAGTTATATCATTCAATTATCTATTATTTATCAAAATAATTTTAGAATAAGTCATAACGAAAAACGGTGTATTTTTTATCTATTTATGAATGTATCGTTGTCTTAGATTTTCGCGATTATTATTCATTGAAATAAAACTATTTTAAACGGATTTAAATCGCGTATATTAATTATTTTTATCATCCCGACGTTTCGAGCACTTTGCAGCGTTCGTGGTCAAGGGTAGACTAAGGTGACATTTGTCTATTTGAGGTTTTAGAAAATATTATTTACAACTACCGCCAACGGTTTCTTAGATGGTATCTTGATTCAATCAAATCTTATGTAACCTTAGTCTACCCGTGACCACGAACGCTGCAAAGTGCTCGAAACGTCGGGATGATAAAAATAATTAATATACGCGGTTTAAATACGTTTAAAATAGTTTTATTTCAATGAATAATAATCGCGAAAATCTAAGACAACGATACATTCATAAATAGATAAAAAATACACAGTTTTTCGTTATGACTTATTCTAAAATTATTTAAATCTGTTTAAAATAGTTTTATTTCAATATTTATGAATGTAATATAATCGTAACGAGGTTGAGTATATTTTATAGAAAATACGTTTATAGAAAAATTATTCTTTGTTAATATTTTCTCAAAACTAAAAACTTGAGTAGTCTTCCGATTAACAGGATCACATATTTTTATACAGTTAATAAAAAGCTTTTTCTTTCTTTTGAGGGTAAAACTTAGGCAAGAATTACATTTGTAATTTTTTTCTCGAAATTGATATAAACAACTCTGTAACCTAGTAACAAATACGTCACAAATAGTTATGAAAGCTATGATTGTCATAAATAAGACACTAACAGATAACTTTTTGTGTTGTTAGTTTAGGTTATTACATTTATAAGTTTTGCTCTCAGAAAGAATTTACTGTCAGTGCCTTATTACTGTTAGTAAAACCTTTTGTAAGGTTACCTAAGTTAACTGTAACTAGGTTACAGAGTTGTTTTTTTCGCTTTCGAGAGTAAAACTTACAAATGTAATTTTTGCCAATAAGAAATAACTTATATAAATTTTATTGAAAGTCTGAAAAAATCGCTGAAAATATGGATGTTATTAAGCAATAATGTGCCAACCCACAAAAAGTTGAAATTGGAGGTATCGATGTATTCTGATATATGTATGTGATATAATATATATAAGATGTGCGTCATGTATTTCACATTATTTAAGAAATTTTCAAGTCATCTAAACTAAATAAATACGTTAAAAAATCTTAATTGAATATTTTTATATTAAATTTAATTTATTTGAGTATTTAAGTATGCTCAATATTTTCAAATATGCAATGATCCCATATTATATACATATAATTGAAAAAAAAAATCATTGTACGTTTTATTAAAATAGTAAAGAGATAGATATATGTACGTCTTCAAACAAATTTATCCAGAATAGGTTTGACACGTATAGACGCCATTTTCTCAAAACGAACTCCGTGTGGCTTGACACAGTATTGCTTATCAGCGTCCATATAATATGTAATCGCTGTTTCAGGCATGGCGTGCCTCCACGGCTATCGGATACAAACCTGCTCCCCCGGCGGCAAGAAGTACGCCTTCGAAGTGATGCCCACCGAGCCCAAGCAGAGGCACTTCTACTTCCACACTGAATCGGAAATGGATAGGAAACGGTGAATAATAATTTTTTTTTTGTAAATTTTTTTCTTGTTTGTAGTCAAATGTGAACTTTACTGTAAATTTTTAATAATAAATTCAGTTCGTTTTATATTTTTTTCGAATGTAGAGTCAAATGTTCAAATGTTTAGTTTAAGTCTGTATTTTTTATGCAGAGACGGAGTGTTAAGTTTTTTTTTATACAATATCATTATAATATTATGCTGTTAAGTTAATAGAAGATTAATAAAAATAAATAAATAATCTAGAGTAATTTTTTTTAACACTAAATGTAGAGTTTAGTAAATTATTTTAAATTTACTTATCAATAATTAAAATTTAATTTTTTCTTATTTTGTACTTAAAATATCATTATATACACACGATTGCTTAATATAATAAGACTTGCTGAAATTAAATATAAATAATCGTTAATTATTATGAATTTAATTATTTTTTTCAACATGTTTTATTCAATTTAGTCACTTCAGATAGTTTTTGATAATTGAGAAAAACTATAAACTATTAACAACACAATAATTAAAATATATTGTCTTTTTATTTACAGGTGGATGGCAGCTCTAGAATATTCTATAGATCGGTGGATGAAGGCCGGTTGACGACGACACTTCACTTCGGATTCATTTGAATTTGTATAACCATAGACTCGATATGAATACATTATGTTCCTTTTTTAATTTCTTTTTTATTTTATTTTTTCACCTTTTTATTTTTTTAATTAAAGAGCATGATATAAAACCTTTTTTTGAATATCCTTTATTTGTTTAGTAGGTAATTACCTTATTTCGTTTAAAATAATAATATAGCAAATTATTTATTAACAGTTAAAATTATTAATAAATTTTATACACAGTTTATCGTTAAAAATATTGCTACAACGTTAATTCCCGTCCTTATGTGTTACTGACAATTTTTTTTTAATCACAAAATCGATAATTTAAAATTCGTTATTAAAATAATTCAAATAAATATATTTAAAATGAATATATAAAATATAATAGCACTTTATAATTTTTTAATAAATAACATTATAATATTTTTTATCATTTCCTTAACAGAGGGTCAAAATAAACATCGAATATGAAAAAAATATTTAAAAAAAACTAGCTTTAATCGATACGATTCTAAAATAGATATTTAATAAAATATTTATTATCGATATAATTAAAAGTCAAGATAATATCTTGTAACACTCGACTGAGGAAAGACTAAAATTAAAATGGATTCTGAAGACGAAAATCGAATACTTATAAATGACGTAAAAGTAATGGGTAAAAAAATTACCCATCCTTTAATTATATCAGTAGATACTATATATAAAAAATAGTTTTAGTAAATAGGAAAATTTAGGAAACATATTCCTATAATAGATGTAACGTAAAGAGAAAAATAGTATGAAATGTTTGATGAAATTAAAAAAAAAATATGATCGTGTTTTAAAATGGTGTAGATTTTATTCAATATTGGCATTTGATAAATATAAAGTTATAAATTAGCGGGAATGTTATTTATAGAACGTCCAAACCGAAGCTATATAGACATAAAATATTATATAAATGTGCCAAGCCATTAAGAAAGTGTTATTTGTAGGTATTTATATATTTAATCAGATATAAAATAATAATATATATTTCAAATATGTATTGCACAATGATTATATTGATAAAAATAAAAAAAATAACGTTTTTCCTTTAATAAATGAAATATATTAGTTAAAAAGTTAAAAATTCTTAAATAGTAAATCTGTTATTTATTTATTTTATTATATTTTTTAATTCTATTACAGAACTCGAATTGTAGAGTCAAATTTTACCCTTCAGATAAATTATTTTCCATTGATAATTTTAATTATGTCTTACACAATTTAAAGCCTTTCGGAATCTAAGCGATTGCTTTGAATATTTTATTTAATATTTTATGGTTGAGTATAAATACAAAAATATTATTTCATCATTTAAAAACGTACCTTCCATGTTTTGTAAAGACATAATGACATATGCATTTACACAATTTCATAAAAATATTCAATATAGAATATTATAAAGAAGTACTTTATATATTGTAAATACGAATATGTGTAATTATTTATCGATTTATGCTTATTAATCGTCGTTATAATAATGTAGAGTATAAAATAAATATCATTTGTGGGAGGTTAAAAATTCTCCAGTAGAATGTGGTCCAGAATAGTGACTTAACTTGTGTATTAAAATCGATAAATAATAAGAAAAAATGTAATCCGTAATATATGTACATAGATAATAAACGCTCAAATATATTTAAATTAAAAAAAAAAAATAAAGAGACTTGATCATAAACTGATTTTTGTTAAATGCTTATAGACGTAGAACTGTATATTAGTGAATGTTTAAATCAGTAATTAAGTAAAAAATGGTATCTAAGTGTTTAGGTATCCGGAAAATTATAAATGCACGTTAAATATTAGATATGTACGTAATTGTTTCATAGATATATCAGTAAATTAAAGATTAACATTATTGTAATGTGTTCATTGTAAGTACTTCAAGAGATAAAGAAAAATTTAAAAATTTCGTTTTAATTTTAAAGTATGCATTAATGTTATCACGCCATATTATAATCTATATCAAAGTTACATCGTAAGTAATTATTTTAATCATCGCGTTAAAGTATCTGAGTGTTTAAATTTTTGTTATAAATAATTTTATTAAAATATGAATATGAAAAATATTATGTAGAGATCGGTGACGAAGTAATTATTCATATTTCTTTAAAATATATTTTAAATGATATATGTGACTGTATGTATAGGATTCGTTGTAATAAAGTATTGAAAAATAAATCGAATTTTATTTAAACAAATTATACATTGAAAACACAGACTAGAGTAAAAGTCACCAATTCATAAAACCCTGTGGTCACAACGCATAAAAAATACGAACTCTATCTCTTACACTTTGAATAAACTCTTACATTATCAATTAGCAAGTACGGACAAAATTCACGATCGAAAGAAACATTTGAGGGCGGCGTTAATTTACACGACTTATAAGCTACTAACACGAAAAATAAACAATCTGGCGATATCCTTCCCTTTTTTATTGCTTCCAAAGTAAAAACGGTACGAAGGCTTCGGCGGGCGCGGCGGGGCGGGAGGGGGGCAGCTACAGGAGCGCTACTGCCTCTGACGACGTGAGTACAGTAGTACGCGCCCAACTCCCACCAGTCGCGCGCCGTCTGCGCACACGCAGCCTTCGCGCCAAACAAAACTAACCTATAAAACCTATAGTGTACCGACCGCGTATGAAACTTTATCAGTGGATTACAGTGTTAAGAACTCGAACTGTGATGTGCCAATACGTAACCGAGTGCATCGTCGATACGCGTGTAGCGTGACGCCAATAACTCTTCTCGATTGTGTCGTCTATTAACTGTTTATGGCCTGTGCAGTGCGTCTATTGTTGTGTGCGCTTCCACTAATCTCCTATTCACCTGTCCACGCCAAATGCGGTTAGACTGTGAAATGTGACAAAAAATTGCAATGATCTATCATTGTTCGTCGCGGACCCTCGGTTTGTAAACTTTGTGGGCGACTACCTGACTGCTCTGGAGTTGGAGGCGTCGGACGATCGATCGGACAACTCGTCGCCTTGTGAGTTCGATTTTTTTTATAGAATATGTAATTTAATACGACGGATGTGGAATAAATTGGGTAGGCAGGGTGCGTTTAACGCTACCTGTTTTATTTATCATGGTCATGTGCGCGGATGTGCGTTATAAAAATTCATGTTTTTAATTTTTTTCATTGAAGATACCACCCAAGATACAATGGTGTAGATGTAACGGTCTGTGGTTACCGCTATTGTTTAGCCTTATAACATCGCCACCGTTTTAAATTATTATTATCCGTATCTTTGTTGAAGAAATATAACAAAGAGATCATACTATTTACATGTAATTAGTGCTTATAATCAACATCTAATACTTGTTTAAATATATCAACGTTCGCTTACAAGCGTTTCAGATAAAAAGATTTATTGAGCAATATAACATTACTATATTTACAACTCATTAAAACAGATGTATAAATAAACCTGGTAAGTTATTTTTTACTTTAAAAATATTATATATTTCATCAAAGATTGTTTCAGCACTTTTGTTGCTCACTGTACAAGTGTAGAGTCGGACGCCAGAACACTTCCTACTTTTGAGACTGCGATAAGAAAGGACCATCACAGAAAACTAACGAAGCTACACAGTATACATAACACCGAGTATCATTGAATAAATCAATTAACCCACTAAGATCTTACGATAGATTTTTTCCCCTACGGATTCAATTAAAAATTCACCTTTAAATCGTCTTTTAAAGTAGAACTTTATTATCATGTTAATTCTATCAGCCACAAGAAGTGTATAATATATTACATAATCAATTGAAACATATTTTGTTTGAAAAATTAAAGATTTTTCAAGATAGAGTCAAAAAGACTCTATACTTCAACGACAGCGAAGTCGAAAGTACCTGTATATATGTGTAACATATTAATATTTTAATTTCCCAAATAACTACGTTTTTTATAAAAAAAAAAAGTAACAAAAAGAAGCAAAACGTCATATTGTATACTAACATAATGAGCTTATCAACAGCAAAACTTATTATTATTTTTTTGATTACAACATTCATAATGACTTTAATCCCTCTATTATCTTTTCAAAATAATATGAGGATCAACAAATGACACAAAAAACTAGTTTAAATAAAGAATAATCCCAAATCCAAACCTGTTATGGTTTTTCAGTAGTTTTTACTCAGTCATAAGCTACTCATAAGCTACTTGCATTTATCACTTGCAATTTACTGAAAACTTATTAATATTATTTGATAATATCGCATCGTAATTAATTAAAAATATCCACATACTCAACTTCTACATTTAGGTTTCTTGATAAAAGGCGATAATGAAATGGATTGGTTAAAAATCATAAAGTCCCAAGTATGCTTAGTAACGAATCGAGAAACGAATGTTTCAATGATTACACCGGTCATAATTATTTACTTTCTAAACTGCGCAAATTCTGAAATGCTACTCAATTTTAAGTAGCCTAAGTAAGATACTAACAATACATGTCTTAACCCTTAATTTGACAAAGTATAAAATGCAGTAAAAGATTTTATTTGTTGTAATATATGTACACGTAAAACTATCATAAAAAATTATTTAAAAAAGCTTAGTTTTCCTGAAAACTTATGTATGCCACAAAATGTATATTGTCAATTATTATACCACGTTACTATTGCAATTTAAAAAAAAAATATTTTTTCAAATTTCATGTATACCAGGGCATATATTGTCAAAAGTTAAGTACCGTTTACCTTTGCCGAAAGTGTCGCGGTTAGGCAAAGAAAAAAAATGTCTTTTGCAAGGTTCGTTTGCACACCAGAGGAGCCACAAATGCTTTGCCAACTTAAAATTGAAATAAGCGATGAAAGGGATGGAAATAAGGAAAGGAATGGGGGAGGTCAAGCTTCCGGCTCTCTTACTCACCTTACGAAATTATATTGTTTCTGATAGCAACTTCAAGCCGATCTATGAGAATCAACTGCCCAATAGTACCGGTATACTATCTATAGTAAATGCGCCACAGCTAAGTTTTGCTATAGGTATAATAATAAGTCCAAGTTTATGATATGATAGGTATTTCTTTTACGACTGACACTCCCTTTTATTACCCAATTTTCTAGTAAGTTAATATCTCAATCATTTATAGTTGTCATTTGTTGTGTTAAAATTAAAATATATTTACAATCAAATAAAAAATGATTCTTAAATAATTAGTTAATATAATCAATTGAACAGCAATTATAAAATGCGTGCGAAAGAAGGTAAAGTTGTTTTTTTAATTTGAATTATTTATGTCATTTTACTGAAATAAACGATTCTAGTACTCCAGAACATCCGTTATATAACACTGTTGTATTGTTCGAATCAGCTAGCAAATGGTAGTTAATCTATACCATCAAGTGATAAGCCAATCTAATCAGACACGCTGGCTTATCATTAACAACAGAAACCTTGCGGCACCGAAAAAGTTCCCCTTTTAATAACAATAAACGTAATTGTGGCCAATATATTAATTTAATATTTGTACATCACAGATTGTATGATCTGATAATGATAAAATTTTAACGATCCGTTCCTATTATTCATGGTTAAATTCTATTTCCATGAAATAATTTTTAAATTTCCTTTGATTTTCGCCGCTGATAGGTCGCGTTAATTGTGACTTACTCATTTATATTTAATATGATTTTGACGAGTTTATTGGTTATCGCAAATTTGAAATCAACCTTGTGTTAAAATTGATAGCCTTATACAGTACGAGTATATTTAACGTGTTCTCTTATAAAAGCTCATTGCTAGAAATCGGTCCCCTTGAAATAAATTTTGACGGTAAACTAGTATGCAATATAAATATACCAAGCATATATTAGCAATACAGGTAAAATAAGGCTATGGTGTTAAAGCATTCAGATTATTTCGAAATTGTTCTTAAAATTTCTTCTAAAAATTTTCTATAATATTAAAATACACTAAACTCATCTATGAAATCGAAGTCAACGACGATTACGATATTAACACTTAATTTTGTCTTCACGATGTTTGTATTCGTTGACGCTTATCAACAAAATAAACAATCCAATTTACTGTCGAATTCCGTATTTATTTTCACAAATCATCTCAATACAAACCAAAATAGTAAAGATGGCGGGATTAAAACGGTTCTCCAATTTCTTATCTACTATGCAACAAGAGATTGTCTTATGAAATTTGCAGTTAAACAAAAGAGACGAAATTCTAAAAAGGATTATTAAAATGAATCCTGATAATCTTGCTTAGGAGTCATCAACCTCGTCCTACCGCTAAGGGATTAATGAACGAACCTAAGACAGACCCATGTAGCGTTGATTTAGTGCCTGAAGATCGAACTGGCCCAGATCTCCGATAGTACACTGGAATGTAAAACAAATACAAGAATATCATTATTCATATGGAGGAGCTATATATAATGAACATAATTATAATAAATGTTAAAGAATTTATCTGTGACATATATTTTTGTGGAAAGAGCGAAATGTTTGTAACTTTAAAGGCGTTTATTGATTTTTAATGAGTATTTATCACTATTATATACCAAAGGCTAATTCTTGCAATTTTGATAATTTTTTGTACAATACAACGCCTCTTTTTACTATCAAAATGTCTTGTATATAACTATGTAATAGGTACCTATGTGTATTTTTACATATTATGTATGTTTAATTAGAGAAAAGCAGGAAAACGAATTATTGGAAATACTCTTATTTATAAAGTTATCGTATTTGTAACAAACATTTGTAGAGTAATTTATTTATTTATGATATTACATTATTATATTTTACTAGCAAACCTGACAGACGTTGACCTTTCCGATAGCAAAGCCACCTACCGCGTCCAATTATGAATCAAATTCGTCTAGGGATCCATTTAAAGAGCCATGAAAATTCATCAAAATCAGTCAAACCATTTAGAAGGAGCTTCGTGATATACACGGCGTCAGGTGAAATATATTTATAAGTAAAGTTCCTCTCTTATATATAGAATGAAAATCTTAATACTCCACATTTGATTGATTTGCGTAGATATATAAAATAATTCGAACACACACAAAATATCTTATTTATTTAATATAAATTTTTACCCAAAATTCTTGAATTATAATTAAAAACACATTGATTTCACTTATCTAAGTCTAACAGTGTGTCCAATTAATCAACAATTTCCTGACATATTATATGTTCATACTTGGATTCTGTTGTGGTGGCGGTGAAATAAATTAATAAGCAAGTGGAATAGTTTCTCAACCTTATAATTTATTAGCTGTTAATAATTGTACTCATCTGCTTACATAATATCAAGATCGTAATGAAATATTCAGTGAGAATTACACCATGGAATCTTGTTTGCATGGGAAAAAAACTCGATCCATTAATCTTCATAAATTTTCGTTGCATTATTTTGCATTAATATAAAAAGAGCCATCTTTGCTGTTGCCGCGTGTTGTCCCATTAATGAACTGGATATTAAAATACAACATTAAATCACGATATAAAAAAAGAATGAGACCTTTTATTAAGTCACAATATATGTTTGTTAATGAAAAAATATGATAGGTAAACGTTAAATATTGCGTTTTGTAATTTGGATTAAATTACGAGGTTGGATTTGAAGTTTTTAATTTATTACTAATTAATACATTGCTCAAACATTGAGTGTCAATTTCATATACGTAATTATATCTAACTTTATTTTATTCTTATGAACAACAATTCAATTGAATATTTACAAATACAACAAAGTACGTTTCAAAATAACTAAAAGGGTTTTTTCTCGAGGTCTCGTGTAATTTTATGCCATTGAAATTACCAGTATTACATCCAAGTGTTACTGCAGTGTACTCATACATATTCATATCTCTAAATTCTCAAACCAAAAGAGATAAAAGTAGTTTTACAGCTTCGTAGCAAGTAAGATGGTAGAAACTCGATCAGGCGTAACCTTAGTGGGAATGAGACGGAACACAAAAATCGCCTGCGAGTGAAAGGGAAGACGAATCAGAAGGCTTTTACGGTAGAACGGGCAACACGCAGTGAAATGTGGGCCCGGCGCTTGACTTCTTTTTCGATCGCGCTTGAATAAATTGATTCTAAGATTTATATTTTTTTCTTACAGCTAACAACCAGGGAGGTATATAATTTCTTTTAATTTTTGTAATTCCTTATTTTCGAATCAATGTACATTATAAAAATTAAGAATGATAATTTTATAGAAGTCCAACAGGAAATACAAAGAAAACAATATCGCATGCAAAGGCAGTAAATAATGAACGTTTTATTGTTTTCCGAGACACTCATTTCAGTTGGTAACCATCAGATCCGTCGTAAATCTTAGAATAGCTAATCTCGTAGATGTTAGTAGTGTTATACAAACATACTATGACGGTAAAACCGTTTTACGTCTACATTTCAGAACACGAAAAAAATGTTCGAAAATCAACGATTTCCGAATAAAGAACTGGAAGAGGGAACCCTAAAAATAATAATAGCTATTAAAAATGACAGGACAATTTATTATATTCCTAATTATTATTTATCGGAGATTCGAGTTCTTTATAAATAACAGGTATTTTGAGCAATCGAAAGCAACATATCAAGTATAGACATTTATATCGTTTTCGTATCCAAATCCGGTTGTCATTAACATTTTCTGATATCACCAGAAGCTAAGAACTATACTATTCGGAATAAACTGTTGAATGATGCATGAAGTACATTTGAATTTGCATAATGACAAAAATAACTAAATAAAAACAAAAAACAAAATAACAATTTATTATTGAAACAGTTCGTAATTCAAATGTGTAAAATTCCATAGAACAAAATAATTAAGAAGAATTAATCTTATATTTAAGGGGCAGTTTAAAATTAGTTAAATTAATTAGCTTTATCATACGTGTGCTTGTACTGTTTAAGCCTTAAACAAAATATTCCATTTTAGAGTTATGAAAGCACAACTCTAAAATGGAAATAAAAATTAGAATTGCATCGTTGAAATGACACAGGCGATATAAATGTAAACAAATTGTGAAGCTTCGCTGAAGCGTGGGTAGATTCGGTGAGAAGTAATCTGTTTTTTATGCTAATAGTTAAGTAGAAACAATGTAGAGCTACTTAATTAAACATGTTTCTCGATCCATAAATCTAAATATTCAACACCTGCTTGCTGGCAAGTGCTGGCGAAGAGAACTGTACCTTCTTACGATCCATAAGTGAAAGCCGTAAAGATAAGAATCGACTTTAGCTCTGCGCTTGTCGTTTTAAAAGCCTTACGGAATGAAATGGCTTATTACATATTTCATGTAGTAAATGACACATCGATAAAATTTATTTAATCCTTAATGTTAATAATGAAGCTCTTGTTAAATTAACGTTGATAATAATTTAAATAAGGAATCTACCTTACTAAATTTTCCATTTGAGTTTTTATGTAAATGTCTGTATAAATAAAATGTCTAATTGAACACGTAATGTATCTGTATATTTAATTAAATTGTAATGTGCATCATTTTTTATACTAATGGATCTCCTTTATTTTCAGATGATTCGTCGTGCGTAATGTCTGACAACGGCGGAACAGCTGTGTCACGGGCGTCTACACCTCGCCCTGTTACTGAAAGTCCTGTTACTACCCCTTTACGTTCGAGACATGACCAGTTCCTTGCTAGTTCAGCTGAAAGAGCGCAAAGGCCTTCCTCCAATGGTCGTAACCCTAATGGAAACTTTGAGTCACCTCCATTACCCTACCATCGTCAGATAACGACAGGATCCCTCCTACCATCTCATCGTGAAACTTCAGCATTTGTTCCCGTAGTTCCGACAAGAGCCATGCATCCCGTCATGTATCCTAATGAAATGCACCCGCCACTAATACCATCTGAAATAATAGAGCGTGAGAGAATGCTGGAAAGAGATAGAAGCGAATCAGCTAAAGGATCACCGGATAGAGCTTCTGGTAATTTTCCTAAAAGAAATTCATTTGACTTAATGGCAATGATGGTTGAAAAGAGAAAAGAGGTAGCATTAAGAGAAGCCGCCGCTGCAATGCTTCTTCCTCACCATAGAACTCCATCAATTGACGGGATGATATCGGATGGATCATCCCAGCCGCCAATATACGGACCACCTGGTGCCTTTTTAGGTGCACCCGGTCCTTCACCAACGGCTGGAAACAGCTTTACATTTCCCGGTGCTGGCCTATTCCCGCCAGGGGCTGGCCCTCATCAAATGCATCCTCATCTAGACCGACGGCTTCTCCGAGCACCAGGCAGAGCTTCAAGGCCGAAAAAGCAGTTCATCTGTAAATTTTGTAACCGTCAATTCACGAAATCTTATAACTTACTTATCCACGAGCGAACACACACTGATGAGCGTCCGTATTCTTGTGATATCTGCGGGAAGGCGTTCCGGCGACAGGACCACTTGCGTGATCATAGGTGAGTCATACATTTACATTATTATTTGCAACGACCATATTTCATATGTATATGATACGTAATTATAGGGTATTGAAGTTGCATATTCATATTAGTTTTAATTTTCTACAAGGCTGGTCATAGTAAGTATAAAGAACCATTTTGTATGCACGTAACTGGCAGCCGGTGTAACTCAAGTTGCAGATGTTAAGCCGAGTGTGGCCGCATCCGCTCCGCTACTTGGAATTGAAATATTTATAAGTTTCTTAATCGTAGTTCAGGTTCTTGGAAATTTATCTATCTTGATTGAAGCGATATAAATAGAGAGTAATGCGCCGAGATTAATACCTAACAACCTAATGAAGTTTCAGGAGATTTTTTACTTGAAACAGTTTTTTAAATAACTTTAGAACTTAATTTAAACAATTTGACTTGTTTACCAAATCAACGTAAAAGTATAACCAGTTATCTAATACTTACTAACAATATTTCTGGATTTTTGAAAAAAAAATCTTTTATAGATTTGTATTTATAGAACACTTTTAATTACTTCAATATCAAGTTTTAATGTTTAATTGAACGGTATATGTTACGTTCCCACAGCGTTATTGAGTTTGTAATCTATAAAATATAGATTTATAGATTGTATAAAAAATCGAAGCGCTCTTTCGTATATCAAAAAAGAGTTAATTGGACTTTTTATTACAAGCTATTATTCAAATAGGATAGTATTTTGTGGTGCGTCAGAAGATACTTTTAAATTGATCCGTACATTAATCAGTAACAAGGAAAATAAATCTTAGAAGCCATTCTTGTTAAACGCTTATAACTTTAATTAAAAAATGTAATTCATTCGGATTTTGTTTTGCATGTTCTTTTTTTTTATATTATGAATTATTTCTGAATACATATCGAATAGAACAGAATGTAGATAATCTAAAAAGTTTTTACATATCAAATCTAGAATTTAATTTTATTACAGGTATGTCGAATTTGAATTACTTCAATAAATTATTCAAAATATTACGCAAGTCCTCTCAGCTAATGTATATTCACAAACATTTTAATCCGATTAAAAGATACCAGAATAAATCCTATAAAATATAAGTTTTTTAAGCGTTCTTTTCGGCTCGGGTCGACGGCTTTTGGGGCGACTCAAATGATTTTATTGTACCATAAAAACTGGACAGCCCTCCATTCGTATCAAATCTCGGAGTTAATCCTTCCAAATAACATTACTACTTTCCTTAAATATGTAGACGTATTCTTAATAGAAGTAGAAGTCGATATTTTTTTATCTATTTGAAATCATTAGAGTTTTTTTATAAGAATAGAATGTATGTATATGCCAAGCTCTTCTTACCGCTCTAACTAACTATTACTTTTAAACGAGCCTATGTATGTATAATATATGTTATATACCTATGTATGTATAATATATGTCTAGTATATAATCTAAATCTTAGAAGCGGTTTCAACGTTTTTTATGGAATTTTGTAGATTTCGAGGCCGATAAATCGATCTTACTACGTTTCAATTTTAGGAGACGTCATTTTATCCGTGTTTTTAGGCAATGAAATGTACAAAAATGCTACAATATTATTATAATACGAAGTGAATTAAAGATGGAAATAAAATAAAAAATAACACAATTTGCCGCAATAATTCCACGCAACGTTTGTTCATACGGGTACTTTTAACTGGAAAAATCAATTAAAAGTATTTTTGACCGTAGACTTACGTACCAGCCAGAGAGAAAAATACTATTATTTTAGACAGTCATTCGGCATAACAAAATCATAATAACGAAAGCGGAGCCGCGTGCAAGGCCAGTTAATTATAACAAAGAATCTGAAAGACATGACAATTTAATTCTAGGAGTTTAAAAATAAATATATCCTCTATTAATCAGTTTATAAATATCAAGATGACATATTTAATCTCAATAACTTTTGATAATTATATACGATGCACATCGTTATTAGTATTCACTTACAAATGCCAAACTAATCAATACGAATAACATTTCCAAATTCTTACCGTCGCAACCTCTATAAATGACCTGATTTAGTTATTTTATTCATACATTATGCATTTTGAGACGAGTTTATTTTATGTTTCATTTACATGATATAGTGAAGTAACATCTCGTCCGAAATTAAAAAGTAACAGCGTAAGAAATGTTACGAACGATTACTTTAGAGAGTTTAGTTTAACAAGAAAGTATTTTAATCCGTTCTTTCAATATATCTTCAATCGTAATACAAAATAGAAACCGCCTTTGGTAGAATCACGGACTTAGTGATTTTTGATGAAACTTAATGCTCGTCCGAGATATTCGTCTCGCATTGAGTTACGCGTTTTTTCATCTCTATCTGTAATTAGTTTAGATTCTGATGACTCATCGGTCTCTATTGGTGCTTCGGTAATGGAAGTTAGGATTGATACGGTCCGCATATAAAATTAAAAGCCAATCTTCTTAGATAATTTAACGTAACGCTTCATATTCGATGAAGATTTCAGACGTTTTATAACTGAAAGTCTTTATAAATAAATAAATAAATAAATAAATAAACGTATCACACTCAACGTCCCCCATTAAGATCTTATGACCTTGTGTCGGGGGTCCGGAAACACTCAACACACTAACACAAACACCCAGACCACGACAAACATCCGTATGGCCAATACAGACATTTTCCGTGAGCGGGGATCGAACCCGCGACCGTTAGCGCTACAGTCAGTTACAGTGACTACTGCGCCAACGTGTCTGTCAATGTCTTTATAACTTTCTTGTGTTAATATTTTTATCTTGTTCCATCTAAAAGACTGATGTCGCTTAATACATTTTTTTTTTCTTTTTGTTTCTTTTTTTCATGAACTACTTTATTTAAGTTTATACAAATATATAGGTTTTTTATTTTAATATATGAATAAAATATTTTATAGATTTTATGTTTTGTCTGACCCTACAACTCTACAGGTCCATTAAATCGTCGAACCGTTTTTTTATCGTATCGAGTTGAATAGGCAATGACAAAAAAATCAACTAGTTATTATCAATATAAAAAATAATCAACAATTACGTAAAAAAACATCGTTGCTTATAAAAAAACAGTCCAATTTAAGATCAACATTTCAACTGTGAACTTAACTTCTAAATACACAGTGATAATTTCATAACTTCAAAATTATTTTGAACAAAGATCAATTTAACCGAAATATGAGCTCACGGACGAGCGTCATAATTATCTGCAGTTACAATGTTTTTTTATCGCGCGTTATTATGTTATGATTGCTTTTATCATCGAGATGCAGCCAGTCTGCATAATATCAGGTTATTATACTCCGCGCTGTAATTAATACCCCTCAAAGAAATACACACTCATGTACCGCCTTTGACCCGCCAAGGACAAGAATCTTGCACGCTAATTTAATGTTTCCGAGAAAAATCAGTATTCCGTCACGACTTCAACAAAAACTATAGCAAAAATATAACGAAAATAGCGTATAATTATAAAATTATTGATCCGAAAAAGACTTAAGCACCTCTTGAATACGAAATGAGAACTAACTGGCCTTACGTAAATAAATATGTCGAGACCGCATTTTTATCTGCTGTCGATCGGTAAAAGACGTATGATCAGAATTTTGAACGGCAATTTTTTAAAAAACGTTCCCAAGTTAATAATAAAAGCCTTTTTTCAGACTTATTATATTTAATATTTTTTTATATTTAAATTTGAATTATAAATAGCAAAACGAGAAACCAAATAAATGATAGACGATAATCTTTAATTTCTTACTTATGATAATAAACGAGATGTAAATGACATATAATAAACATCATAATGTAAACATATAGGCAATCGCATTACGGAATACGATATTAACACTCGATCACCAAAACATACATATAATCAAGAGAACGTTTAAAAATTTCCACTTTTTAAAAGGCGTTGATGGCCGTTCCCACCAAAGAGTTACAAACACTCAACGATACAAAAGTATTCACACTAAACCTGTACTCGTACAGACACGAGAATAAAAACACCACATGGCAATTTGATATAGGCAGCCGAGACCGAGTAGATCTATAGTAACATTAATTTGCTTGCAACCCAAGTAATTTCCTATGAAAAACTGGTTCTGGATGTATCTTATGAGAAACGAACGAGGATACAGCAACGGACCGTGCTTTAGTTTAAATTGTAACAATTTCAACGTCTATTTCGCAAATATTTTTGTTATTGTATTCGCTATTGTTTCACTGTTCCGAGTTATACTTTTCGTGACTTTATATGATAGTGGATAGTTATCTAGCTAATATATCAAATGCATTCTATTAGTATAAATCACTAGCTGTCCCTTGCGGCTTCACTTGCCTTTATAGTTACTGCTTCGTTACTATGAGTTCACAGCGTGATGGAATATAGCCTATAACCTTCCTCGATAAACGAGCAAAAACCAACGCAAAAATATTTTTTCAAATCAGACCAGTAGTTTCAGAGATAGCCCCCTACATACAGACTTACAAAGTTCTCTTCTTATAATATTAGTATAGATATGCATCTAAAATTAAAAGTTCATTGAAAATGATTTCATTTTTATCAGCGGCTAAATCGAAAGTATCAAACACAGTAATGTAAAACGATTTTGTCCTTTGCAACTTTATTTTGAGAGTCACTTTATCTTACAGCCCATATGCAATTATGTCTCGTCCAAGACCACATATAATGGGGACCGGGCAAGCCTACTCGCTCGGTCCGATCGCTCAAGGGGCTGTAGCAAAAGGGATATCAAATTAATACTGAATCCATAATAAATCAAAGAGGGCAGGTGGACGCGGTCCCAAGACCAACATTTCGCCTACGGATATCTTTAGAAATTATCATCTTGGACCAATACGATAATAACGCTGAACTTATTTCCTTACGAGAACTAAATTGGTGGTAGGAATCTATAATATTTGAATCGAAACGATTCTTGTTATTTCGTTTCCAAAACTTACACGCGAATCAAATTTCTTAGATTTAAATGGATGATTAAAAAAAAATCTTGCACACCTTTATCATTAACTGTTACGATAGACGGATTATAATAATATTTATCGACACCAGCGTTATTTCTATATTAGTGTCTAATAAAACAATTTATTCAAAAATCAAATTTCAAGCTTAGGAACAGTTATTATAGAAAGACATCTTCTAAACACAATTTCCATAGAAATGACATTTTTAATCAATGAAAATTTATCGGTATTCATCATTAAGAATGGCATTGATTGGACTGATCGCCGTATAAGTTTATACGTACAGGTATAATGTGTGTATATATAGTTATGTTTGAAATAATCGTGACCAATGTTTGAGAATAATTAGCAACGTATATTCAAAGATTTCACAGCATCTTATTGCATTTTGAAAGTTCTTTCGGACCATCTGGTTGCACAACTTAGTTTGCTATGTAAAAGGTTTAGTAGGGCATAATATTTACATATTTAATTCGGTATGCGTGCGATTTTATTTTAATGGACTTTGAATAGCAATTTATTTTTCCATTTTCAACAGACTTAAAAATGAGAAGGTTCTCCATTCATAGTGAATGTTCTTTTTTTTGCAATGATTATTTAAAGCATATACTTTCAATTTGGTATCATAGCAATTTCATTGAAATCTGTTTGGTAGTATGGTTTTAAAAGCGAAATTACTGGTATAAATATGTCGTCAAAGTAAACGGAATTGCGTATTTTGCTTTTGAATTCGGTTTGATTATTAAAAAAAGTTTTAATTTTTAAGCTAATGATTATATTGCCGTCGGTTTACATATACTATTTCGAGCTTTAAATAATGTTATATTGAATATGTAACAGACTATGTTTTATTAATTAATAAAATATTTCGCATCGACACAATCTCATAATAGTTTTATACAACTTTCTTATCGGTAGATTACTTATAAATATGATGTATTATTAGTTTTAATTATATTAGTTATTAAGATTTGTAATCTAACCATCATTCGTGCTACATCGTCTTAGATACTACCAACTATTTATTTATTTAAGCATACATGAGATAATTATCATTCACAGAGCCAATCTTTGGTGCGTGTTTAAGGCTCGTATCTAGATTTTTTATTAGCCTCAAATCTATTTTATAACACATTATTACTATATCGCTAAGGACAGGTAGACGAATTATTCAAATTACGTCGGACGTTTGCGTGTGATTGCAAAAAGCATTTTTTCATCTCAGATTCCGAACCAATTAAATGAAGCTCTCGCGTGATATTGATTCGAGATTTATTAATGTTATACAGAAACATCCTGATCGTCTGCTAAATTTACATTCCTTAAATTATATTCGAAAATTACACATTCCTTATTTCTAAAGTGCAGAATGGAATGTAATTTTACATATATTTTTTTAATACTGACTATATCATCACCTGAAAACAATTACGTACATTGACAAATAGACTTTTTATATATAATATCTAATATAATATGCGTATAATATAAAATTCGTGTTAACTCACCTTATGTTGACTTTTGGTTGATGCGAAGTTATTTAATCAGATTGTAGCGCTAATAAAAACTTTTTAAATGCAAATAGAATATAATCAAACGATAAACACAAAATAAATATATGTTGTACATTTATTTTATTAACGTCATCTTATTTACTTCAAAACGTTTTTGACTTGATTTATAATATACAAATGATAGATTAAAAGATTAATTTACAAAAAAGAAATCTACATAATCAATTTTAATTAAATACAGCTTTGTAATAATTGACGATATGATTATAGTTACTTAAGATACAATGCACAATCTTATACGTTAAATGCAAAGAAAACATTTATTTTCAATTAAAATTCCCGATACGATCGCTTCCATTAATCATACATCGGTAATCATTAATACAGGAGGTGATCGTAAACCTGTCCCGTGGTACTTTTATCTTTTAATGAAAAGACGTGCTAATCTATAATTTCGTGTCATATATTTTACGCTAGATGTTACTGTACGAACGTTATCGTGAAACGAGTCAATTAAAGTTTACTAATTAAGAAATTCGAATACGAAATGTTATTATAATTAGTAACACAAGTTTATTCTAATGTTATTATGAAATGAGATGCCATACCACAGTATTAGTCGTATGCTGAGTTCTCACGACAGCGATATTAGTCTACGGCGACTCGCTCGTGACGACAAAATCAGCGAGACTGTTTGCAGCGGTTTTATATCAAAATGAATAAATTGAAAATTAAAAAAAAAAAACAACAATCTATTTATTGAGACGATTTCAACGAGTACCAACACGATACCTCTGCTGTAAGTTGTGGAGGAGTTGTGTATCCTTCTGATCCTGGCTTCAGCACAGACACACATAGCGGTCAAACTCATAACCCCCTTATAGCGTCGGGGGTTAAAAATTATATAAAATATAGTCGTTGCACAATAGACACATTAATTTGTTGACTTTGGTATCAAAAGCGAGTTGATGTCGTGTGCATCCGGCATAGACTACGGTAGGATATGAACCATACCCTTCACCATTATACAAAACGTAATAACAAAATATTATATCAAAAGAAATGTCCGCTTGTGTGCACTACTTTTTTTTCCTTCCATTTTGTACATCATAAGTCAAGAGAACCGAAAGGGCCTAGTGGTTAGACGTCGATCTCAACCAATCATCGCGGGTTCAAACCCCGGCTAGCACCGCTGACTTTTCAAATGCTAAATTTGTGTCGAGCTCGGCGATCAAATATCTTGAGAAAACCTGCGTGTGCTGGGAGAAATTCTGACAGATGTATATCCGCCCACCCGCAGTAGAGCAGCGTTGTGAATTATGCTCTAAACCTTCTCCTTAATAGGGAGGAGGCCTTTGCCCAGCAGGACGACACGGGACGTTTACTTTAGTACATCTTAAGTACAAAATATACTGGTTAATAAGTAATATTAACTGTTACAAGTTCTAACCGGTTATATCGCGAACCAAAGACGCCAGTTGATATACCATCAAAATTAACGTATTCGAAACCTTTTCGGCAATTAACGGTATCATAAAAACGCGATACCCGAGGAATACGATTCAATATCCTACCGTGACGTAACTTTTAATATCATTTTTAAATTTAGAATTATTAATATTTTATTGATTTTTATTCATACGCCATATAAACCTCGACAAGTTTTATTTTCGCCGTACAAAAGTAGATATGTATTTCTCCAAGGTCAAATTTATATTGATATCAAAATTCATCCAAATTGGTTTAGCGTTGAGGCATAAAATGTAACAAACAGGCGAACAAACAGAGTTAGTTTCACATTAATAATATTAATCAATACGCAATTTAATTTGAAATTACAAAACAATTTTTCAAATCAATTCAATTCTTTGGTTAATTATTATATCAGTTATTTCGCCAATGTCACGTGCGATGGAGATACAACAATTTTTAATCTATATTATTCAAATTGCGAACCGATTTTATCGTTCTACCCTCACGATAATGCAAACCATATGCGTTCGAACAATTGAAATTTTGAACTGTACATTGAATGCCATTACCTGAGTTAATCTCGTACAATCGTTAAAGCAAATTCGCCTTTGACACAACGCTTTAAGATATAAATTGGCATATAATAGAGGCTTATCCGTAAACCAGCGTGGGATGGCAAGATGTATGCTTATCGTCGATTTAGCATTTCTCTGCTACTTAGTCCAGTTTTTAAAAGCCATTAAGCTTGTAGTAGCGATACGTATTTGGTGCTGGTATTTTGAAACGACTTCGTGGTCTGTGGTCAAAAGAGTCGGTATCGCGTGTCTGGCACACGAGCGGTTTTATGTCCCTCACGATACTTTAACCGTGTGTTAGTTAGTTTTAATCTGTAACTATAGAAATGATATAATCGATGTTCAAACTCAAACTCGAATTATACTTTATTCGAAAAGGCTTATAAACTGAAAAAGAAGTAAGCTTTCGAACGTGAAGTCCAGAATTAATATTACAAATGCGCAAGTGACTCTGCCTGTGTGTTTTCACATCTAAGTTTTAATGAACTGTGGTATAGAGTAAGATTGGAACTTGAAGGACATTTATGTCATGAAAATAAAGGAGGAGGGTTAAATAGGGATGAAGTTCTGCGATCATCTCGTATGAAACATTTTATTTACGTTGTGACGTTTACTTAAAAGTAGTACTAAAAAGATTATTTTGTTTCGATTTTGCGTTTTCCTTACCATGATAATGTGATTTTAGCAAGAGATTGGTAAGACACTCACATTAAACAAATAATATGTACTAGGCACCTACATACACATACATACATAGGTAGGTACAATCTTTTACGAAAAATGCTGATGTTCATACATAGGGAATTCATTATTTTACGTAAAAGATTGCTGCGACGAAAGGTTGGTATAACTTTAAAAATATATAAATCACAGTTACATTTTTAACGCACTCTTGTAATTGACGATTTTCTTCTTTTTAAGAAGAATATAATTTTTTTTCTTTTTAAGGATTAATTACAAAATCCAAAACAAATGCACAACACTCCATTATAGTCTCTTAGACATACAAGCCCTAGAATTTAAGAAACAATTTAAAAATACTACAGTATGAGAACTCAGTAACCCAAATTGAAATCCATTACTTCACCACGTGCTTCATCCACAAAATCGACTCTTGAGAATATATAAAAAAATCTCTTAACTCCAACACTCATGTCGACGAGAAGCCTGAGATATATTCAAAATATTCCGAGTGGTTTCGAGGAGGCAGTGTAAATAGTGACCGGTCGTTGTACAAACAGACGACTTACCTAGCGACCTTAGCCCACACCGCTCGCTAAGAATATTTACATAGCGTCTATTTGTACATGAATATTGTAATTTTATTAGACATCATTGAAACATATTTCATATTTGTTGCCTCCAATGACGTTCGGTTAAATATTTTTTGAAAGAAAGTTACGTTAATTTTTGTTTGTGTTTTTTTATTTACTATGCTGTACGTGCTAAGCTAACATTATATAAATTCACTTAACATTGTAGATTCTTTTTTGCTGTGGAAATATCTTTCCATGCTTTGTATAAAAGTGTCCACAAAATGATCATAACTTCAATGTCAGTCATAATATATTATTGATGTGAATACCCACACCAGCGTCACGTCTTGGCTTCGCACAGGTGCAATATAGTTTTTACGACATCACATTGCAAATCTTTAAAAACTCTTTTTTAATGCAATATGCATGTTTAAAGCACAAACATTTCTTTTGATTAAGTTGGTTTATTGATGAAAACCGCATTGAAATCCGTTGCGTAGTTTATAAGATGTAAGCGACGGAAAGCGACTGTCTCGGAAACCCTTTATGTCATGTCTAATAAAATTATATTTATGCAAGCACCTCTTTTTTATAAAATCGAAAATGTATTATTAGTTCTTTTAATTACTTATTCGATCAATTATACCATATTTAATGGATAAGTGCAATTTATTTATTCACTTATTCGTCACGTTAATACGCGTAAAACTTTATTTTATAACGTTTTAATATAATATGCTTAATCAAACCTAATTATTATCTAATTATTCAACAAAAATTATTTCAAGTATATTAATAATTGAAGTAAATCCAATTTTATATCCTAGTTCCAAAAACCAAGTGTTTTGAATGTCATTCAGAAACAAAAAAAAAACGAGTTTTGAAAGTATTTGGACGTGTTCCATTGTTATTATATACAGAAGAAAGGTATCCCAGGCGACTGTTCGTTGACCATTAATCATACGACGATGTCGAGATAAAATCCGTTGGATATACTCATGAACGAACGCTACATACCCAGGTAGAAGTCCCTAATCTTATTTATATGTTACTGTCTAGATATTCTTGTAAAACATTTTTTTACGGATTAAAGTCTCATTTCATCATTAATTGATATAAAACAACTCTGTAAATTGGTAACACTAACCTAGGTAACCTTACGAAAGTTGTAAATCAATGAGAAACAACTGATATAAATCTTTACGAAAGTCTGAGAGCAAAACTTACAAGTGTAATTTTCGCATTAAGAAATACAAGTACGATCGTTTCATAGAGAAATGATAATAAACTCAAGAATTTCGCAAACGATTAATACGTAAATACGTGTAGATGGTACTCGTATCACAACAATATTTTTAAAAAGTGACGTTTAAATCTCTATATAATTGTTTATATAGTATATAATATAATTTATAATTCTTTATTATTCTTAATACAAACATGCGTTGAAAACCACTTCGGAGGCTTAGAAACTTACCATTTCCTTCTTCCTGTAAAAAAAAAATTGTAATGTCTCTTTCATTCCAAAAGGACAGGTACACATTTAATGAAGTCAGCCATATTAAATAGAATCATTAAATTGAGAAATACTAGAGAATTCCGTATGAAATATAAACAGCAGTAAAGAGTAATCGAAGATCTTAACGTAAATTAATTACGATCGAAGGGACTGATATTATATCATAGTATCTACGTGACTTCGAGTTTATGTACGATGTTATCTGTTGTATGGATGATGTCCATGGTTCGAACGCCATGCCACTTTTCAACTGGTTGTCCTTGGCGGGTACGATACCCATGGCTTTCCCATGTGTCGTTGCGTTATATATATTTCTGTACAAAAATTTTATTTGCTTCGACATCGATATTTTAATTTCGAATCGATTGACTTACATTTCATATATCATTGATTAAAACAAAACATTTCCAAGAAAACCTTCAATTTTTTTATCTATAGTATGTTATTAATAATATATCTATATTTTATACATTTAAGTTAGTTTTAATTTATCACAAACAATAGAGTCTTTTAAAATTCAACGTTAATTTTTCTGACCTCACCTCTTCTAATTCCTATTTTGACCTTTAAAGTTTAGTTTTTAGATTAGCTAATAAACAACGTATAACCAATTTAGTAGTAAACAAAAAAGCAGTATATGATATAAAATCAAATCATAGATGTTTTTTTTTAATTATTTCGACTTTTCCGTGTTTTTTTTTTCGTCCACGAAGATACAAAATATTAGGAAGCTTATTTCAATTTCAAATATGAGGATTAAAATTCGACTTAATTCCTTTAACAAAGTAGTTTTTCGGTTGAATTGTCATAAAAAAGACTTATAGAAGCCTTAAGTCCGTTCTAAAGAAATAATCACGTTATTTATTACCTTTGCTGTGGAGAACCATCTTTAATCTCTTCTAAGCACATACACTAGCTACAAAACGAAACACACTAAAACAGTTCTTAATATTCAAGTCATAAAGTCTACAATTCCTAGAAGATTTTTCCTACCGTACATCAAGATTTTGTCTCACATAAAACATCGATAGTTTCTCAAATATTTTTTATAGCAATAATATTTCAACATTAAAGTAATACTTAAACTAAGTTCGTACTTTTAAAGATCAATTAAGATGCCGTAGACAGCTATAACATGAGAATTTTTGTTTATTAAAATTCATAATATAAACATCAAAATAATCCGTTGTCGAAAAACCTGCATATTTATAAGTAATTTATATGTTTATATATTTATCTTCATCTTCAAGTTCGTTTACCTAAACAATGATTACCGAAATAAAGTGTTCATTTTAGTTACAAAGATTTACATTAACTTAATATGTAATTCTAAATGAATAAATAATAAATAAATGCTTTGATTTTACGACGAGATAATTGTGCATCGTTAGCATAATTCAGAAACTTAAACGACTTGTAAAAAAAGTAAAAATGCACCATTCAAATGAAAAAATTCAACAATGACGTAACGATAAAGCAATTGAATTAAAAAGACATGCATTTAAGACAATATGCAGTGAAACAGATTGTCTAACTTTAAAACAACCACGCGAAAGCTCCAATAAACCTCTGATACGAAATTACGGACGATTACACTCAATTACATGCAACCGGCACTAAACTGGGTTTACGATAAAACTGAAATTAACGCTCACATCCACCTATTGCCCTAATTGTACGTCGACTTGTCATAAATCATTCCTCTGGACCGAGATGTAAAATTTAACAAGAATTCCAATCTTAAGGTCTTACGCACATAACCATGTTGGACGAAATGTCGACGACGAATAAAAATTTTATATAAAAAGTTTGACTATGAAAACAAAATTTTTTAAGTACTTCAAATGATATAACGCCACTGATAGTAATCATTATGATTCATGGTTCAAAATGTAATATCGAAACATTTTCTTTAAATTCAATATAATTGAAATAGTTTGGAAGCTATTCATTAGTAGTAATTATATTTACAGTTAAAGATTTTTGTTTCTGAAATTTTCTTAAATTATCTTTCCAATTAATGCTGGTTAAATAGCCTTAGTGTGTGCAAACTTGAAATCTTAATTGGATACATACGTTAGGCCTATCAATATTGTTTGATTAATGATATCCAAAGACTTCAGTTTAATTGCCAACTGAGACCGTCATGAATCAACCGCCAGAGCCATAAATCTGATAAGTCAAACTAGTTTTGATACAAGCTGATACATTTTCAAAGCAACTGGATTGAGTTTACTCTACTTTTTTCTTTCACCTTTTTTCCCAACCTTATCACGTAGTGGATATCCCCGCGTTACTTTTTTATGTTTATAGGACTGTTAATGAGTAAACAGAATACGACAAAGATGACCAGATTTGATAACATGGGAACCAGGCGTACATCTAATTTGGTTTTAAAATATAAATTTTTAAGAAAAACATTAACATAAATTGTGAAATCTGTGCTGCATTTTACTAAGAAAGTAGTTGACTAAACGCAGATGTTAATACAAGTAATTCTAAACTTTTCTTTAGATCCACCAAAGTCATCGTAATAATATTTAGTCTTTCATCTGGAACTAAATTACCTCAGTAGGTCTTCGCATAAAAATAAAACTAGCTGAAATTCCGTTGTTTGGTAACATAATATCCTATAGACATAGTTCCACCCTCATCAGAACAAAGATGTGCAAACCCAGTGACCTTTAAATTGTTATTTGTAAAAATTACCTTTCTGATCATTTAATAAGAACGTATTTGTTAGAAGGTACGGTCTCATATTTCAGTATCGTAACTTTGAAATAGACTGTGTTTTAAAATTACCCAAGTGTGAAGATGTAAGTATCATATATCTTTACTCGTCTTAGCAAAAAACAGGCGCCTTTGTTTTTGTTAAAATATGTAATGGAGGTTAGAAATAAATGTCAGTGACAGGAAGTTAAAATATCTACTTTTAAAAAATAACTTGACATTAAGTTACGTAGTTTTAAATTTTAAATACCTACCAATGTTTACGATTTCAAATATTCATGAAGATGCTATAGCTGAAATGAATTTTAAGCTTAATATAATTACGATATATGATGTAGGTAAAGCACCTGATACCGGTGCAAGTAAGCACAATGAATGTTTGCGTCAGTCAGAGGTGAAATTGAGTGTGAAGCGGCAGCGGCGAGCCGTCGCTCCCATTATGCCGCTCGGACTGCGACCACGATAAACCGGCTATGGTAGCTATGTAGTATCATACCGTCTTGATATTTTACCATCAGCTGTCACTAATAAATTATTCATTAGAAATAAGTACAATATTTCCATATACTATTTCAATATTATATCCTGAATATTTTATATCTACAAAAATGTTCAAATTTCAACATTTGTTAATCATTTCAAATATTTCATTAATTTTATTAATAATTTAACTTAACGTCATTTAAAGTATCTTTGTGATGTTAAATTATATACCTCCGGACGTTATCAAAACTAAAAATCCATCTACATACCTCAACGCAACGTGGACCAACCACTTCGCCGCGCTCCATTAGTATTTTCCATTTATTTTTTGTCCACGTACCTGTCCGAGTTTGGGGATTCGACTTTTTTATAAAGCCGCGCGACGAATACAAAATTTCTTTAGTATAACAAACGGAAAATTAATGATGTAGCGTGGAGTTATGCAAGTACACGACCTTAACTATATTATTTAATCATTAATTTTTTACTTGTGTCAGAATAGTAAGGACTGTATTTGAGCTATCCCTGGTCTTAAGACCTTAGAAATAGCTATCAAAAAGAATTGACTGCATTTAAATCATTAAAAAATAATGAATAACCTTTTAAACAAAATGCTTCTTACCCAATTCTTACTAAGACTAAAATATCTGAGGACTTAGCAGATAATAAAACATAAAATTGTTATGTTAGTTAATAAGCAGTACGTAATTATTGTATGTACAGAACTACATGTCATATCGTCGAAAGCTCGACTGCTCGGACTCATTAGGGAAGTAGTAGATAATATGACTTGTACTTTAACGAGTGATTGTAAATCCAGTGAACGCAAAACGCTAACAAGCTATCGAACGTGTGTGAAAGATACTAATGATGCATTATAGGCCACACACGTAATCATTAAAAAGTTTTAAAATCATTTTATGAAAAGTTAGTGCGAGAAGAGATTTATGCTACATCATGAGTTTAAAGATTGAGGTATTACAATAGCTCATGATGACTAGGTTAGAACTTAACAAAAAACAGTTGCTGAAATTGTAATGAACAAAAATTAAGCATGTATTTGGTCTTTCGAACACAAAATTCTTATGAACATACTTAACAAAGAAGAAATAAACACATTGCAGTGCTAGCTAATAAAAATAAAAAGAATGTTAGTACCAGTTACTTAAAGATGAAACTAGAATTTTTAAAGTAATATAAAAACGTGCATCTCATTCTGATAAAAGCGGTGCCGCAAAAAATAGTTACGAGAATGCTAATGCCGGTCTGGTTGGCGAAAAATCGTGTGAATAACACTTAGCCTCATTAACATTATGTCATATGCGGCGATGTAAACGTTTTGCTACTGCTTCTCGTGTTTTAATATTTCGATTCATGAATAAACTTTAAATAATAAACAACTAATTCGTCAGAGTTTATTTCAAGGCAATATTGCTTTTCATCCATTTAAAACATCTTATTATTTACGAGACAGCTTTTGATTTTAGTTTAGTTAAATTTTAAACAGACAAAAATGTTTTCAATGACAAAAAAGTCAATTTGTTAATTAGTAAATAACTTAACCCAGTTAATGACCTCTAGAACAATTATAGGGACACTAAAGATTTCGCCACGACCGAGTCAATATTTCAAACGAAGTCTATTCTAATGCTAATTAGCTGAAAGTCCAAGCGTTGGCGTTTGTTCCTCATAGAGAGAAGGTAGCTTTAAAACTAATTGACTTAGAGTTGCACACACAAGGAACACATTTTAACTAGAAGTTAAGGAGACGAACCGCTATTTCTAAATATTTACACCGAATTCTTTTAATTTCATTTGGATATATCATGATTTTCAGCAAGTCATTTGAGATTCATAGTCTAGGCTAATTGTTGAAGTCTACCACTATCAATATATGCAACACTTTAATGGTACAAAACGGCGCTTAATACAAAAGTCTTTCTTAAGCTGTTGAATATCTATGTTTTAATTCTTCACTGCTTATTATAATTATAATTAATATGGACTGATTAAAATCCTATCATAAATAAAACATATTATGTATATAGAAATAAATGTGCATCATACTTTAAAGACTTGACTAAGTACCAGATAAAACATTGCGTGGGCATACACGACAAGCAACAGTTGCTTAAGTACTTTCATATGCCTTAATATGGTTGCCACTTCTGTGTTGAGGTTTATTTTCAATTTTCTCTAAATAACTATTTGGGTGTTCAATAACTTAAGTATTTGCTACATATTCGATAAGAATGTTTAATTTATTAAATATACCTTATAAAAAGAGTAAAGTTACAGACTGCAAATATCTCACATCTGACCAAAGGCCTCGTTTCTTATTAAGTAGACGGTTTAAGAGCTTCATCCACCAAGCTGCTAAACTGCGGTTGGATATTCATATGTCAGAATTTCTTCCAGCACATTCATGATTCTTCGCGACATTTTCCGAGCTCGAAACGAACTTAAAAACAATTTAAGCACAATATTTATTATGTTGGTGTGTTATCGCTATGCAATTTTGGTATATCTTCAAAGGTTGAATATGATACGAAAAAGTATGAATATATGTACATAATAGAATGGTTTTTAATAATATTATCTGCTCCTTAATTATACAAATGGTTTGATTATGTTAAATAGCGCTCTTTATAAGCAGTTTTGATTTACTTGCGGCGTTCCAACGTTTGTAACATTTCCAGCGGAAAATTTATGTTTGTCTTGCCGCTACCGTCTTAAGTAAATGTGGGTGTGCGGATACATTAGATATTATCTAATTTATAACAGCAATTAGCAATTCAAATATGATTTCTCTTAAAATATAAAATATTATTAATTATTTACCTTTAGAATACGCTGTTCAAAATTCCAATTATTCCGATATAATTGGAAATTTTATAAGTATCAATTATAAAATATGATACATTAATATAAGCAATACTTTTAAGTGAGTTAATAATAAAATAAATTCATCGTAAACCTCAAATGTACCAGTTTTTTTTGTAATTAAAAATAATGGAACGATCTTTTCGAATAAAATATAGTAATAGAAAAACGATAAGTAAAACTTCATCAATCTAGACGATAGAGGCTTAGAGATGCGCTGGAGGGGATGGGGCGTTGACCTCGCATTCCGCCGCGTGGACCTGCTCTCTTTACTTGAAAACATTAACTCCTGAAGAAAATTAACAATTATATAATCTGTAAAATGTAATTAAAGAACCTTTTTTATCGATCTTCAATTAAAAAAATATATATTAAAAACGAAATTTCTAAAAAAAATTGTACCAATAGTAAATTACACAATCAAGCATTTTACCAGTTTAAACGACCTAAATAATTTCAAATTGTATTAAACAAGAATTTCTCTATAAACGTTTCTAACTTCCTTCTTTAATAACTAAATCGTATTAAGATTAAATTAAACGCTTTATTGCATTAAACTGGTTATTGAACGCTAAATATTGCTTTAAGACAAGGCTAGTACTTTCAAAAATCGAAGTTAACGTTTAACGCCAGATGGCCAGCGATTCATACTTTGTAATAAGAAAAAAAACTTGTAAGAGAAATTGATTCGACCCGTAGATATTATACAGAGTTGAGAATAAGTCAGACAGAGTACACTTTAAAATATTGTTTGTCTACGAATAATCCCATTAACCGAAGTGAGGATTTACACGTAAATCTTCACTATTTATTCAGACATGATGCTTGCGTAAATAACTCTACGTGACTTTTATAAGTATTCCTTTAAAGGTAAAATAAAATATCAATCGTTTTTAAAATAAATCTTAAGATTTTAGATTATTAAATACAATAACAGTACTGTTTTGTGATTTGTTATTTTTTTTATTAATTATTAATAATTGTATTTTAAATGATCATAGAGTAAAAAACAGGTGATTAATAAAAAACGGAACTCTAAATTCTTAATTCTTTGTCAATTGTATCGTTATTAGATAGGCAATCTCGAACCCACGATTGAATTGTTAGAAAAAATTTGTAATCCGGGTCGATGTGAGAAATGCGTCTTAAACTGTTAAATTCGATTATTCAAGTCTATCATTAGAATTTTTATTACTAATTCATCAAGAATATCTTCTTCTACACCATTTGCGCCTCTTAATTGTTCAATTCCATATTCGTTAAGCTGTCACAACAGTTGTACTGTTTGTAAAACGAAACGAGGACGTTTTTCGAAACCTGTTTCTCGCACAGGCGAATGCCGGCGCGTTTCCTCAATGAATTCTGTACTTGAGTATTTTTTTTGGCGATTTAGTTGACTGACCGAAGTTCTCTTTCAATTACAGCCAAGACTATCGCCATTGTAAATTCGTATATATATTTTTACTTCTTCCAATATCGTGAATCACTTCCCCATTTTCTTTGCCGGCGCTATCTCTTGTAAGTGTCTCTTCGAACAAAATACATTATACAACCGGTAACCGTAATGGAAAATATTTTTTAATGTAAGCCATTAGCGCGAGACCACAGTCCTCTCAGTAATTTCGGGCCTCACTTTTTTTAATCTCCGTGCCGGGTCTTGATGGGATTCTGAGCGACTGTCCATCGCGATCCTTATCTCAAAGTATAATAAGAAGAGACAGACGTTACTTATATTTTATTTAACGTCAAAAGTGATCGAACTGGTGCGATAAGGAGCCGGGAAGGAGAGATTTGTTTATGTCATTAATTATGTATATTCTTTACGATTATCATCTTTTTAATGTCCATATTTCGAGAGCACATTTGGTATTTTAAAATTTTTGAAATTAAAATTTCGTAATGGCCGGTCGTACGGTTAATTTTTGGTTGTTTACTAAACGGCCAAGGTTGCAGCGGGATGTGATGTTTGGTTTGTAAGAATTGTAGAATTTTATTATCTCGGCTCGGGTTTAAGTTAACGTTTTCAAAGTAAGTTGGTAATTGCCTTGTTAATTTGAATCCGTTGTCGGTTCGTTTGATCTCGACGAAGTTGTCCGACTAGTGGTACCGAATCCGTCATCCCACGTAGTTAATCTCGCATAGACTTCTCAATTCATTTCAAAATTAAGATATCACGTTCATTATATATTTCTAATTTATTGGAAGTCGTTTCGAGACCGATATTTATGTCAGGTTTTTATTTAATAGGATCGCTTTTTCTGTATTCGATTAATGACTGATTGGAAACTTGATTTTACGTCAATAACACGTTATTCGGGGTCACTCTTTGATTGAAGATTTGTAAAGCAGCAGTGGCACTATGCTTATCGTCTTTGTTCACTCTGACTTTAGTTTCTATCTATACCTATAACGTATATCAAAAAATCAATCAGAATTAGATCACATTTATATTGAAAATAACATTACTTCACTTTTAGATTATTTTGTTTAA
Source organism: Hypolimnas misippus (assembly GCA_037950945.1). Classification (NCBI taxonomy): domain Eukaryota; kingdom Metazoa; phylum Arthropoda; class Insecta; order Lepidoptera; family Nymphalidae; genus Hypolimnas; species Hypolimnas misippus. The sequence continues at coordinate 4,501,647 of JBBEEQ010000016.1, read as the reverse complement.
ATACCTTTTTCTCATATTGAGTCAAATAAAAACTATTAAAATAAAGGCCAGCTTGTAAAACTATGGATGAACACACGCGGACTATTATATTTCCATATGTATATATTTTCTATAACCGTGTGATTTTCTTATTGAAACATCTAAGCGATAAAAATTGGTACCTCCGGTTTTTGTTCATAGTGCGTTAACTGGACAGTATTAACTGGTACTCGTTAATTTAGTCACATTTAAAATTAACCCATATGATATAATATTAAGATACATTTTTGTATGTAATCATCGAGGAAAACCGGTTGGTGTCCATCCTAATATTTGCGTATGTTTTAGAAAATAGCGGTGTTATTTCTCAGCAAATTCATTCATGGACCTTCATTCAAAGACCTTATTAATAACAAAACAATCCAAAGCCACATTCACTTAACTGTACAAAATTATCTAATATAACTGTTAAGTGAAAATTATTTAATATTTTTTTATTATGAAAAGGTAGGTAAAGTGCAAATCGGTAATAAACATACATCGGTAATAAACATATCATTCATAGTTGCGATATTATTGCAGATTTATCAGATGTTGAAGATTAACTGCTTTACTACAAAAGATTTAAACAGATGTTCAACGCGTGTTTAAAAAAATCCGTAGTACAAATCCGCGTCTAAGCACAGTTTTGAGTTAAACATGCTTTAGATATAGATTAACATACGTTTAAGTGAGTTTAATAGATGTCTAAAACCTATTTCAGCTGTCAAATGTAACGTATAACATTTTATCAATAAGTTTTTTTATGAGTTTATTCGCTGTTGAGCAATTTAGATAATATTTTAAGCAATGTTTAATTTTTAAACACTGTTTAGCTAGACACGTGTTGAACATGGTTTTATTGCGTCTTTTGTAGTATGACAGTAGGTGTTTAAATTATGAAAATTTTGCATTGTCACAGATCTCGCGCGTAAACCTTTGTATAATCTACTGGTTAATTCATTGCGGTCAGCTGTACGAGTAGCTATCATAAAACGCTATATTCTGACAGTTGTTTTCTGATATTTGTTCTCAAACGCCTCCTTTAATAGTCAAAACGTGGCATGTTTTGATAGCGATATTTTGATATAATTAGCCTCCTGTTTAATTAATAAAAAAATGCTTGAGAAATCCTCAGAAAACAACGAAAAAAAAAATCCCAAAAAATAATTTTAGCCGAAACCATTAAAATGCTGTCCAAGAACAACATTTAGGCACGTAGACTATATGTTATAAACAAGATCTGTGAAGAATGTAGATGTAATAAATCTCAGCAATAGCTTCAAGATGCCGAGACACCATCATACAATCTTGATGAAACCGAAAACCTTCGTAACGCGAGATGTTTGAGGTCATTACACTTTTTTGTTTATCTTTCATAGTAATGATATATTATTTACGCGGTACATTCTTCGCATGACAACGACCAGGAATTTAAGGATCCTCACACCATTATCATTAAAGCGCTTAAGTTGGGTCTCGCGTTTATCGCGCTCTTTGGGCGTTTTAAGCCTAATTTAAATAATTAAGGCTACATTATATTTTAAATTAGTATCACACATTAGCAGGATTTTATTTTGTTTCGATGATTGGATTTTTTTAAACATATATTAAAATGCTGTTTTTCGGTAATATCAAAAATTTCAGTGTTTTAAATTAATTTTATGAACTTCTTTTTTGAAAACGAAATATCAAGTTTACGTAATGTAAAACTCCCGATGATCTCAATCGTTAAAGGCAAAAAAAAAACTGATAATAAATTCGAACAATTAAATTATCTTAATTACTTTTGATGAATCGCGAATTTTATAATTTCGTTATTTTTACCTTTGACTTCGACTGACGATCGACTTCCTTAAGTCTTAGTAAAGAGATATTATAGATCCTCATTCGATATTTTGTAACACATAAAAATTAGAACGGTATTATTATTTTAAGGTTACATACAGCAAATCATTAAATTCATCGACACCGGCAACCTAATACCTCGCTACGTTAATAATATTAATCGAAGCGATTGGCCACAAAATGCTTTTAACGTAATTCGATTCGGCTGAACTGGAACTCTTGTGGAACGGAACCAAATAAAAATGATCTCGTCTGCCATTTCTATACCGCATTTATTACAGCACGGTACGTGTCGGTAGGGGTCAGGGAAGAATGGTGGGTGTAACGTACGCTCGTGCATGCTCCGTCTAAACTCGCCTTGAGAGTATAGGCTCAAATTACTCAGATCACGTTCAAGGTGGCTTTGCGCAAAATCGTGGTCACCGAAGTTAAATTGTGACGTCGATCCACAATGTTACGTGGAAACATGACCGATTCGAAAATAGTCTGACCTTTCGATTGGAATATCGAGTGAAGATTTTGCGTAATCCACTCGAGTTTTAAGAGTTCATGTAAATGATACAGATGTATAAGATAAAAAAAAATATGAATGAGATAATTTAATAACAACAAGTATTTTCAATTATAGTCTATCCGTGTCTTACCTGTATTTTGCAACACGGCCGATAAACACAGCCTGTTTTATACGCGTAGCAATCTGGAACTTATACTCGATACAACTCCTCCCATCTTCAGACATTTAATTAAACCACGATATTTTATGGCTCGAATCATTAAAATGTTTTCGATGAACGTTAAGAGTGTAATAATATGATATGAACTGTTGAACGAGGCTTACAATATTTTATACTCAATTTCACTTTCTTGTTACAGGTACATACATTCTAAAGAGAAACCTTTTAAATGTACGGAATGTGGAAAAGGATTCTGTCAATCGCGAACTTTGGCTGTTCACAAGATCCTACATATGGAAGAATCGCCTCACAAATGTCCCGTCTGTAGCCGAAGTTTTAATCAACGTTCGAATCTCAAGACCCATTTATTAACACACACGGACCACAAACCTTATGAATGCAATTCCTGTGGTAAAGTATTCAGAAGAAATTGTGACTTGAGACGACACGCTCTAACGCATGCTGTTGGTGATGTTCCTACTGGAGATGTTTTAGATGTCGGCGAAGAAGACATAGGAAGACCAGGATCACCTATTGAACCTGGATACGATGACGAAGATCCGGAATTGTCTTCTCCAGAACATTCTCCAGTACGAAGGGCCCGGTCTTCTTCAATTGAAAGTATCGGCAGAGAACAGAGTGAAGAAAGACCACGTCCTGCTTCACCATCGCCGGTAGAACGTACTCATTGCCATCACAATGAGCCAAGAGATAGAGCAAGTCCATACACAATGCGACCACAATATCAAGACAAACATCGTATGCCAATTTCAGATTTATATGAAAAACGAAGATTCACTACTGATGAAATTATGGAAAAGGAAACACGGTACTCTGACATACCTGAACATCCAATAAGACATCCACAATTGCAAATCCGCCGAGACTTACATCATGTTCCGCCACCAGATCCTTCGAAAATCGGTCAAATGGCCAGTCCGTCTATAGATCCAGGGCCTACAGGAATGTATCTGAGTCCATTTAGGAAAAGAAGTCACCCGCCTGATATCGGTGATAATGTGAGAACTTGTGCTGCAGTGTACCGAAGCCGTTCACCAGAACCGACTAATCTTACAATGCCCCGACCGCCTATTGGAAACAATGATGTCGTAGTTGGAATACCACCCACAATTATGAATATGCAATCCTATCATAAGTTTGGTTTGCCATTGCCACCGCCTCATCCACAAATTCCTTACGGACCTATACCTCATACTGTGTTGGGACCACAACAAACGGTTGCTCAAGACTTAATAGTTAAACATGTTCCACCTAAGGATACCGCTCCAAGTACGTCCACAAGCGTGACTAATTGCAAAGATATATCACAAGCAAACTTAAAAGATAATATAGACACAGATTCCAATTTGATTGCAAACGGTATTAAAAACATAGTTGGTATTCAACCAAATGTAAACCCGAAGCCTGGAACGAGTCAATCAAGTGGCCCCAAAAAAGGCTTTAGTATAGAGGAAATTATGAGACGTTAATTATGATTATAGATTAAAAAGTGATAAGGTTTTAGATGTGATTGTAAATAGGTTATTATATTTTATTACTAATATAATTAGTGGTAATTTCTTGAGAAGTATTATTAGTTCAAAGTTTTAACAGTATAATGAATTCCTAGCGGTATGATTGTAGCATTTGCGACGTGGATTTGGTTTTCGTAAAGATCTCATAAGGTTTGTTTGTGCAGTGTTTTGTTTACGTCCAAATTTTAATAACTAATAGAATAGTCTATCAAAATTTTAGGCCATACATAATGTTTACTTATATTTTTATGTTTGAAGTTCCATTGTATGTTATAATTTAATTTGTATGTGTTTTTTACGCAATAAATGAGATATGACTGTTCCGGAATAACAATGAATGTGTTATTTATTATTTAGATAATTTTAAGTTAATTAAATGGCAATGATAGGTTATTTAGTTTTAGTATTATTTTTAAAATGCTTATTTTAATGTTGTATAAATTATCTTAGAATTTAATGAAGGAAACTAAAATTACTATGTTTGAAATAACTCATGTTGATTTTTTACAAATGTACAAAATTCTTATTATTGTGATTTACTGGTATTTAATTATGTGCGCATAATTTGATCGAAAGATATTAATGATTTTTTTAAACGATGACTTACAGAGGATATTGCTTTTCAGAGTGCAAATCATGTTGCTCAGATATTATATATTGTTAGTGTTTAAATTCAACTAATGTTACGTATGTACATTATTAATTTTTGTCTTAATAAATTATGATGAAAAATAAATTGTTTTATTCCATATATAGTACTAAGACGTATAACAGAAATAGGCTTTAATTAAAAACATAATTGCTCAAATTTTTGAATCATGGAAATCTATACTAATAATAAAATTCTAGCGGGTCGATGTCTGTACATGGAAGATATATGAAAAAAAATCTTCTTGGGGGCCTTTATTAACGCGATAGAACCCAAAACAATGATTTTTAAAATTCTTATCTGTTTGTCTGTTTGTCTGTTTGTCTGTTTGTCTGTTTATCTGTGCGTTTGTGCACGCTAATCTCAGAAACGGCTTATCCGATTTAGATGCGGTTTTCACTAATATATTGTAGTAAGCTTCACTTAACATTTAGGCATTGTTTCATGTCAATCGGTCCATAAATAAAAAAGTTATGTCAATTTAAAGAATTACGTTGAACATTTTTTTGTGCCTATCACTAAATACATGAAAGTATATACAGTACTTACATCAAAAAATACATTTTTTAATTTTTTGTCTGTCAGTTTGTCTGTCTATCTGTTTGTTCCGATTAATCTCTGAAACGGCTGAACCGATTTTGATGGTACTTTTACTTGCAGTTAGCAAATGTTATAAGGAGTGACTTAGGCTTAATGCTATTTTAGATATTTTTAATCTATACATATAAAAAAAAAATTCTAACGGGTCGCCGTCTGTACATAGAAGATATATGAAAAAAACAAATTATTTGGGCCTTTACATACGCAATAGAACCCAAAACAATAATTGTTAGAAATTTTGTCTGTTTGTCTGTTTATCAGTGCATTTGCGCCCGCTAATCTCAGAAACGGCTTATCCGGTTTAGATGTGGTTTTCATGATTATATTGCAGTAAGGTTCACTTAACTTTTGGTATTTATTTCATTTCAATCGATTCATAAAAAAAAAGTAATGTCAATTTAAGCGTTCACGTCGAACAGTATTTTATGCTTTTCACTAAATGCATGAAATTATATACAGTACTTACAACAAAAATACAGTTTTTTAATTTTTTGTCTATGAGTCTGTTTCTTACGACTAATCTCTGAAACAGCTGAATCAAATTTGATGGGACTTTCACAAGCAATTAGGGGATGTCCATTAATCACGTGAGGTCCAGAAAGGGAGAGGAGATAGAAGAAGAAATTCACGAAATATTACAAATTCTAAAAAGTTCTTCAAAACATGACGTAATTAATGGACAGCCCCTATAGCTAATATTATAAGGATTGACTTTAGCTACTATTTTTAATATATTTATTTTAATGAATAAGTAAAAAAGAGAATTACGCGATAACAAAATGTTGTAGAAACCAATAAAATAGTGAACAATTTCCGATTTAAAAAGGGAAGGTATAAAAATAAATAAAATTGATGTGTCCGATTGTAATCATCATCATCATCACTACATAGTCATCACTACATAGTATAAAACAAAGTCGCTATCCGCCGTCTGTCTGTCCCTATGTATGCTTAGATCTTTAAAACTACGCAACGGATTTTGATGTGATTTTTTTTAATAGATAGAGTGATTCTTAAGGAAGGTTTATATGTATAATACATGCATAAAATAGTAGAGAAACGCTGATAAATTTAGAGGTTTCTAATGTGATGTCGTAAATAAGCACGTTTTTTTACGCTTATATTGCAAACGCTGGCTAAACCCTACGAGATAGACCAAAATAATGTACTACAGTATTGTCCACCTTAAAAAGTTCAACAAAAAAGTCCGCGATGGTATATGTCTATCTCTTAGGGATAACCCACCATAACCATTTTTTATCCTTTACTAAAAAATGGTTATTTACGAAGTGATTTTAAACAATACAGCATTAATCCTTATCCAATTAAGTACCTTAAATAAATTGTGCATTTATTATAGATCAATACGCTTTTTACAGCATGTAATTTAAGTGAATATTTCCGAAGATATTACAAATTTAAAATGCAGGGACGTAGTTATTGCAGCGCCGCGGCGGTACCGACCCGCGGATTATCTGTTTGTCTGTTTATCTGTGCGTTTGTGCACGCTAATCTCAGAAACGGCTTATCCGATTTATATGCGTTTTTCACTAATATATTGTAGTAAGCTTCACTTAACATTTAGGGTTTGTTTCATGTCAATCGGTCCATAAATAAAAAAGTTATGTCAATTTATAAGGAGTGACTTAGGCTTACTTCTATTATAGATATTTTTAATCTATACATATAAAAAAAATTCTAACGGATCGCTGTCTGTACATAGAAGATATATGAAAAAAAAACAAATTATTTGGGCCTTTACATACGCAATAGAACCCAAAACAATAATTGTTAGAATTTTTGTCTGTCTTTCTGTCACTCAATTTTTTTCGGCTAATATTTGAAACAGCTGGACCGATTTTGACGAAACTTTCACTGGCAGAAAGCTAATGTAATAAGGAACAAAATTGAAACCAATGAAATTGTGAACAATATTTGATTGAAATAGGGAAGATGTATATTATGTAAATATAATAATTTTAAATAATAATATATTTACTGGGTAATTTTTTTACTGGATATGATAGACCAAAACCGAAACTATAAGCGAAAAATAATTAAAGGAGTCACAGAGCTGATTTGGATAAAAACTAAAACTGTATCATTAGTTTTTTGAAAAAAAAGGTTTTCCTAGCCAGAAACGAACACGTTGATTTTGCAGAAAATTAACATTCTGTATTATTGCACCATCTGATACTGTCACATATTATAAGGATCATCAACTTCAGGAGTATACAGTTAACTCCAACACAAAGAAAAGGCTTATTTTTCAAAATTTTATCAAATTAATATTAATTAAATCTTTAGTAATTCTTCAAAAAATGATTATACCTAAAAGTGAAATTTTAAAATTAAAACGGCATGTTAAAACGCTAATAGCGGGTGAGTACACAACAATAGCCGAGTCCAGTGAAATGTAATTTTTTAAATAAATTGATCCATCCTTTTAAGAATTATCTAAACCTACCTAGGTAACGGAGTAGGTGAAGGGGACCAAAACAAACTTCACATTCTTTGAGTTTGAGTTATTCACTTTGTATATTTTCGATTGTATTGTTCACACTCTTCCTTACTTTAGTAGGTGACTAGCATTTCGATGCAACCTATAAACAAATCGTTCGAAGTAATGCAGTGTATTTTCTAAACTTACCGGGACCCATGACCTAACCCTCATATTTGATTATGTCTGTCTAGAATCGATTACTTAACTTCTAATTAATGTATAGATTTAATGTTATTTTGTAAAAAAATAAATCTTTTCCTTTAATTTGTCGCTTACTTTTAATTTCCAAAAGCTGATCCTTACAAGTGACACTATTAGGTGAAGCAATAATACCGAATGTATTAATTTTTCAAAATTAGTTGGTTCTATTCCTAGCCAGGAGAATCATGAAATCAAAAAAACTTATGATGCAGGTTTAGATTTCTCAAAATCGGACACGAGACTCCTTTAAGTATTTGTCGCGATTCCTTATAGTTCCGGATATGGCCTATCAAGCCCAGTTAAAAAAGTCACCCGATTTATAATACAAGGCGAACCTCGGCGGGAACATACTGTTTTACAGTCGAAATTTTAAAGACTAGCACAAAACACTTTTCTTCAACATTTATTGTGAAAACCGGAGAGGAATACTGTATCTGAGTTAGTGTCTGCTTATAAATACAACCAGAACGTTCCCAAATCCTATGTAAAAAGCTCCTTTCTTGAGCAGCACCGCAGACCATTATAACCTTTCCTTGCAGGAGACATGCCAAGCCATCTGTAATCCACGCGAACGAAGTCGCGGGCACAGCTATTAATGTATAAATTTAATGTTATTTTGTAAAAAATAAATCTTTTCCTTCAATTTGTCGCTTACTATTACTTCCTAAAAGTTGATCCTTAAAAGTGATATTATTAGGTGATATAATGATTCAGAATCTATTATTTTTTCAAAATTAGTGGGTTCTATTCCTGGCTAGGAGAATCATTAAATTAAAAAAAAACTTATGATGCAGTTTTAGATTTATCAAAATCGGACACGAGACTCCTTTAAGTATTTGTCGCGATTCCTTATAGTTCCGGATTTGGCCTATCAAGCCCAGTTAAAAAAGAACACGATATATAATACAAGGAGAACTTCGGCGGGAACATACGGTTTTAGAGTCGAAATTTGAAAGACTAGCAAAAAACACTTTTTTTCAACATTTATAGTGAAAAGCGTGGAGGAATACCGTATCTGAGTTAGTGTCTGCAAATACAACCAGAAAGTTCCCAAATCCAAAGTAAAAATCTTCTTTCCTGAGAGGTACCGCAGACTACAGCCTTGCTTTGCAGCAGACATGCCAAGCATTCTGTAATTCACGCGAACGAAGTCGCGGGCACAGCTAGTTATTAAATAAACTTAAATATTTAATATCCTTACGAGGAAAGATTGAATTAATGTTTATGATTTTATTGTTAAAATTATCAATTATCAGAATAGGTAAACAATATAAAAATGATTACTTTATTATTTCGTGGTAATCTAGTAGAGAAATGATATTTAATAATAATGTTTAGTAGTTAGATTAAAAAGTAAAAAAATATTAATAATACACTTAATTGAAACAAAAAGACGATTTTTTTTATTTTAAGAAGCGAACATTTAATAAAAAATATAAAGATCAATACAACACATGAATAATAAACAAAATATACACACATGTTACAACACAAACGCTTACCCACGTGAGTCGAACCTACTTTCTCTAACATTGAGTTAGTTGTCAATCAAAGAACTTTTATGATATAAAATGGAAATTAAGCTTTAATCAAGCCACACAATTCGGGTTAATAAAAATTAAATATTCATACTGTTGAAGACATGTAAAATTTAAATAGGTATTATATAGATAACGATGTAACGTAATTATTTTATAAAAATCATGAATATGATTATATTTTGTGATTATTTTAAGTTATAAAAACTTCAAGATTTATTTGGGATATTATAAAATTATTTATGATCGAGTATAATAACTTTAGTCCAATCAGGAGTTTAGGGCTAATTATGATAAACTATGCACGATCAAAATCGAAATGTGCCATTTTCGACAGTTAACTATAAAAGCAAACTGAACCGATTTTTATGAACTTACAAAATAAATTTAATATAAATAAACTAAAGCAACAAGTAAATATTTTCTATAACATTTTAAAGTCAGAAATACGAAAAAAAAAATGCAAAATCGCGCCACAATCGGCGGAGAAATCGATGAACATACAAACAAAAATACATACATACAGTCGAACATAGAATCTTTCTTTTTTAAGTCGGTTAAAAATAATGTTATAAAGTCTACCCGTAGCCATCTGACTATAGCTCTATACGAGGTGGCTCGACCAGGGCAGTACCAACCTCACACAGTAGATCGGCATAAGGTAACAGAGATGTAGCTAATGTTACTGCGATTCGCGCGGTGAGCCAGAAACCACGTTTCTCTCATACCATATTATTTTTTAAGGTAATTCAAATGTTCATGATCAGCTGTAATAATTTAACATCAGTTGTCCCGCCTGCTCGTTTACCAGTTGTTTTTATTTTTAAAAAACACAGTCAACATAGAACCTCCTACTTTTTTGAAGTCATTTAAAAATAAATTTAACGATGCAAGTTGTATCTTAATTCGGTTTAAACATTAAAAATCTTTAGCGAAGTGTTTCTTTTATGATCACCATTTTATGACCGACCATATTTGAAACCGTAACGATCGCTACTAAGGAATGTATGCAAATTGTTTCAGAATTAAAAACACAATAATATTTTTACGAGCGAATGTTATACCTTCGTACCACCATTGAGGTGAAAGCACTGTAGAATATGCAATCAATTATGAATTAAATTTTGTACGGAGTCCGCAAATTGTTCGTACAATGATTGATATGGATAAGCGGTATGGATAAGCGGTATGGCTTGTTTAGACAAAGGTTATATACCTAGAACGTTTGCAGTATAAGCAAATATACATATATTGATTTATGAGTTTACATGAACTCAAACTCAAAATATACTTTATTCAAACGAGCTTTTAAAGCACTTCCGAAGTGTCAAAGTACGTGTCATTTTCTTTTTTTAGATTTTTATTAAGCTAACACCGGTTCGGAATAGAGTCTCTACCGAGAAGAACCGACAAGAAACTCGATAGTAACTCTTATAAAATCATTTATACATAATGTATTTTTATTACATTTTTATTTTGTTATCCTGATAGAAAATCAACGCGTATCATATCCACGCCTCTTTGTCGTTAAAATATTCGTGTATAATATAATATGCTTAACCTATTAAAGATTTCTTAATATAGGCATTAAACTATGTAATAAGTAACTGTAAGTTTATGCTTTTATACTGCTTTTTTGGTTAAAAAATTCCGCATAGAAAGGCTCCCGAGAAACGGTTTCATTTTCTGACAGTTCGGAAATTTAAGAACTGTGCGCACAAAGATCCCTCATGTAAAGATGTACTATAACTTACTCTCTAGAGCCTTGTCATGATTAGTAAGACTAGTCTTATACTCACCGTATTACACTTATAAATTTTACTCTCAGGCTTTCATATAGATTTTCATAAGTTATTTATCATCGCTTTACCCTTGAAAGAATTTACTGTCAGTGCGCTTACTTTTGACAGCAAAAGTTTTCATAAAGTATATGTTACCACGTTCAAAAGTTTTTTATGTCAATTACGAAACTAAAACTTACAAATATAATTCTCGCCTTACAATAAGAGAATCAACAGCAATATACAGTTAAAAAAACAACAGTTTTCCCATTTTCTGTTTTTGCATCACTTTTCACTGAATTTCGTACATGACTTCATACGATACCAGGATCCGAGCGGTAACGTTTAATCGTAAATCTAACACGTGCGTTGAATTCAGAATAACGAGTAGTTTTAACATATACGAGTAAGAATAATGCCGAGTGGGAAACCCGTACAATCTAAACCACTGTAAACTACGTGATGAGAAATGTTTAGTTATATCGTAACTAACGATGATAGATACGATGACAAAATTCAAGATTACTAAAGTTTACATATAAGTGGGGATGTTTTTTTAATAAATATATTTTTTTCTTTTTATGTCACTGAACTTCTAGACGGCTGGACTAATCTGGATGCGTTTTTTCTTTGTATTTGGTTTGATGGGCTCCTTCACAATTCTAGCCGGTAGGTAGCATTGTTATTGAGAAGGACTATGTCTGTCAGGTTTCTAGTCTATTTATTAATAGGGAAAGACAAAACAGTTATTTTGAAATTTTGGAAATAGTTTTTTTTACATAGACAAAAAACAAATGTTTTTTTTTAAATTATCAATGAAAACTACAGTCGAATTTTGGCCATTCGGCGAACACTAGTTAAAAAGGTGACATTTATGAATGAAATTAAAGGGCTGGGATGCTTCTTGAAAGTCATATCATTAAGTATTTTTTTTTTATAATTTAGCTGCTAAAATTTCGAACCACCTATTTTATATACCTGTTTCGTGTAGTCGTGATGTCTGTATCATTCACAGTATACCAGCTGAATACGTAAACATATGAGTAATATGAAAGACAATCGTAAATTTCGGAATAATCAAAGTTTAAGCACTTATGAATAACACAGTGAATATGCGTGTAATGAATAAATGAAGCCCCCAACAATGAGATCTTTCATTTCAAAATTTCATTCAGTTATTCCTTTTTTACCGATTACCCTTATAGAGAGTAATGTTTTTCTAATAGGTAGATGCATGTATGTATGAATGTATTGACGATTTCTTTGGCTCGACATACCTACCAATCCTAGGCTGCATATCTGGCATATCTGGTAAATACCAAAGATGTGCGAAGTAGCTAGGCAGTGAGAAGAAAAAATCTACCAATAGGATCCGTTCATTTTTCTAGCCTAAATGAACGCAGCTTTGTTAGAGAAAGTCATATCATTTCAGAGCTTCGCTATGCTTCCTGATATGAGGATTTTATCCGAAGATCTTTGGTGATTATGCAGGCTAATTGTGAGGATCTATTGGCTAGGTGCAAAATGAATATTATAAGATATAATTTTGTTATCATTAAGAATATTAAAAGTATTTTTCACTTAAATTGAATCAATTCGTTCTTGAATCTTATTAAAACATTTACTTAAATTTTATTAATCGTAAATGATTTCCTGTCGTTCGTTGAGAAATTCGGCTCTTCACGTTATGTAGCGTTATTGGAATTTGTTATTAAATAGTTATTGAACTGTCCACATAACATATTCTATTAATGAACAACAACATTTTGTACCTTATCAACCCTAATAGAAAGACCAAAACTAGAACAAACTGATGACTGTAGTTTACATCGAGGAACATTTTAGATGACACTAATAGATGGCAGTAGTTAGCAAAGAATTAACAACCGATTAATGACGGTAGTTTGCGGCAAGGAAGTTTTAGATAGCACTAATAGATGGCAGTGGTATACAAAGGAAAGACGACTACGAGTAGACTGTTAGTCGAAAGGTATAAATACGATGACAATAGCATAAAGCGACATTATTCAACAAATCACGAACGAAGGCAGATCAATATAAATAAGATAGTATCAAAAGTTTATAGTTGTTATATGTTATATACGTAAATAACTATGCAAATTAATAAGTAAAGATATAATAAGATAAAATACCAAAAAAACCGTATTTCTATTACTAATGATGTACATATAGTACATCCCAGCTCCCCAATAAATAAGCTACAAAAACCTGCCGTAAATGTTCACATTTTGATCCGATAGACGGACGGGTTGACGGACAGACGAAACGTGGAATCTTAGTAATAAGGTCCCGTTGGCAAACAGAACCTTAGAATGACACAATGAACCAACCAATACTACTATTTTATTATTAAACAATATCCTATATTTCGCCTTTACAAGCACGTTCCAATAATAGCACCTAATGATACCTTTGAAAGATATCAAGAGAATTTTCGCGATACCTATTACGAATTAAAAATTACTTCATTGAGCAGATAAAAGACCTTGTGCTAAAAATATACAGAATGATAAGACATTAATACGTTTTGCTATTATCTTTGTTTTAACAATAGAATCATGTGTTCCTTCACAGAATATACTTATAAGTAAGTTAAGTTATAATCTGCTAAATCTGAACTAGCCGTAACGTACCATGCTGAATCATGTATTCTTTTAGCACGTGTAAGGTTATCTATACAATAAATAACTTATATCAAAACACAATAAAAAAAATTTTTGCCTTTTGTTTCGGCTAATCTTTGAAACGATTAAAATCTATACCGATTTTGACGTGACTTTCACTCACGTAGCTAACTAATGTTATAAGGAGTAACTTAGTCTACGTTTATTTTTAAAAAATGAATTTATTTTAATTAATAAATAAAAAAATACGCGAAAAAAATTGAAACCAATGAAATAGTTAATCCCATTTAAGTAGGGAATTTAAGTAGGGAATGTTTACTACATTATATAAATATATTTTTTCCTTAAATTAACGCATGTGAAACCCAGGACATTGATGGTGAAGCATATAAAAGGACATTAAGAAATTTTAGATGTAGGTCATAATTTTTTTAATTTATAAAAAAAGGAAAAAAATTGTATAGGTAATTTCGTTGCTATTTCATTAATTATTGTATTACGAAGATATTCTAGTGGTGAAATAAATACTGCATCTATACGAAGATCATAAATTTGTTGTTGAAATGCTGTAACTTTATAGCATTCAACATATCATATTTGAACTTAATAGGAGGAGGCTTAAATAACAAAATAAAAATTGCTAAATCACTAATTTTTCGTTTCGTTCTAACTGTCCAAAATTGATAACCTTAAATTAATTAATAAAAATTAAACTTTATACTGTAATATATATATTTTTTTATTTTAAATTTCGTACTTAGCACAATTCATGTTTCGAACATTGTAATTTCTAAACTGTGAGTCAGACGTGGCAACACTGATATCATAAAATCTAATAACTGGTCGACTGTCTAGCCATTGGCAACTTGTTTGCAAAGGTTACTGAGGAAAGTAATTGTTACTCAGAGACATGCAAAAATAGAGCCTACATTTTATTTCATACTGCCTCACATTAATGTGAATATATATTTTTAATCATATACTTTTTTACCTGACTGCGCGATACAAGGATGTGTTTATTAGTCTATATATGTGGGTTTGTACCTTTGTGGCATTATTTAGACCAAATGTGTACGCCGATTCTGATAAATGATACATCATTAGATTCGTCATGTTGGCATAAATGTCATAAAAGACATAAAAATTTGAAAAAATAAAAATTGCCGAATTTCCACGCTATAATCTGAAAAGTAAGAAATGAAAATCGACAAACTATGTCAAATGGGATATCTTTGAATAGGTATTTTAAAAGCATTATTAGTTATCTCATATCGTTTTTTTAATTAGAATTATAGTTTAGGATCTATAAGGATTTAAAGTTGGTTAATAACGAGGCTTATAGGCTTTTAGACAGAACGTTTATATACTTATTACATACTGCTGACTGCAGATGTAATGCAGTCGGGTTTTTGATTTTTTAAATAAATCGAACTTGTTTATAAAGAGTAGCTAGCAAACGAGAAGGCTGAATGTTTAGTCATCATTGCCCATGAACATATGCAGCACCGGAAAAGTAAAAAATGCGTTGCCAACTTAAAAAGGGATAAGGGATGAAATGACATTTGAAGTGAGGAAATGGATAGGAGAAGGAGTTAGGCTTCCGGTTGTCTCACTCATCGTACGAAACACAGCTGTGTTAGCTTAGCTACTTCACGTCAATCTTATGTGAGAGTGAGAACCCTAGGTTTTTATGTTTTTTCACCGATTTCTCCGCCGATTGTGGACTGATTTTGATTTTTTTAGTTTGTATATATCAATAAATAACACTTAAATATTATCTTAAGCTTTTTTTTTTGTAATTCCTGAGTTTCGTGAACCAATAGATTTAATTAGAGCACTTACATAGGGCGTTATAATATAATATATTTAAAAAAAGAACAAATATTAAGATATATTTAATATTGAACTCGCACCATAGATTTTGCGATCTTTATATGATATATTCCGCAAATAAATAAAGCTCATTCTATTTTATTCTCTATTATAAATGAAATAGAGTTTATAAAATAAATGTACGAAGCCTTTGATCTGAACGGTTCGCAATGATTGTAACGGATTGTAAGCCTTATATCGTTCCAATAGGGAATAAAAATCGGTATTGTTGGGTTCCATTAAAAGTATTATCTCAACAGCGCTGGGCAGCGGATCGCGAGCGGTTATGTTTAGGGTTGTCAATTAAAATATTAATACTAATTAATCAGTAGGGTAATTACGTTTGAGTATCGCTATCACAAAGTGCTATATCCTGACAATTGATTTTGGAACCAAAACGCCTTCTTTAACGGACAAAATGTGGTGTGTTGATTACCAAATTGTCCAATTGACTCACTGCTAATCAAAGCCCTTCTCTCCTATTAAGAAGAAGGTTTAGAGCTTAATCCACCACTGCAGGTTTCCGGATATACATGTATCAGAATTTCTTACGGTACACGTTGGTTGCCTCACGATGTTTTCCTTCACCGTAGAGCACTTTAGCACTTGAAAACTCAATTGCCCTAGCCGGGTTCTACCCCACGATCATCGGTTAAAATCGACGTCTTCTAACCACTAGGCCATCTCGGCTAATTTGAGAAAAATAACAATGAACTAAATTGGGATTAGAAGTTATCTACTACATAACTTTTAAAGACGATGCGAAGGTGTCAATAATAGAACCTTATTTTTTTTTTAAGTTGGTTAAAATTTGCAACTATAGCCAACCCTATCCCGGCACCCGGTACATTCTACCGCCTAATTAAAACGGTGCAGGAGACCCTTTTATCGGCTTCGGAGATAGTTACTGCAAAATGACACGCGAACGTTCGGCGCTTTTCGGCAAACTTCGGTCAATACGCGATAAATCTCGCCATTGGAATAAAATATAGTGGAAATGGCATACAACAATTCCAAGCAATTATTTTTTGGTTTGTATAAAAATATAATTATCTATCTCTTTAAGTTTACAAAACGTAAGGTTAAGTGCAATTACATAGAAAAAAATTATAATTATGTTAGTCTGATTAATACTGGCACGGATTCTATTAAAATTTGCAAGAACCATATTTTCTATTACTATCGCTGAGACTTTAAATACTAAATTTATTCGTAATTATTGATGGAAATAAGGCTTATTTTCATCAATAATAAAATATAATTTTGGTTTATATTTGAACCATTGAGCAATAATTACGCGGTATTATACTCACCTATATGTGAAGCCAAAGCTAGACATTTTTCATTACAAATATGGGAGTACGTCCCATAGAAACAGATTAGCATACATCAACATAATATATTGTTAATTTTATTCACTTTCACCCAGTCAGAAAAACATGCGCACGCCGCTTATCACGAGTAATAAATTAAAACATAATGTAAACATAATTTTATGAACAGAAAAAACATTAACATTTACAGTAAAATCAACGTGACTCGGCCTAAAGTAGTACAACATTAAAACGGTACCAATTATGAGCAAAATCTTTCGGTAAATAGATATGTATAATATGATATCGTCGGTCTAGATGTGATAACTAGTACATGCGAACTGCCGAACTTTATAGGAGAGACAAAAAACTTCTTTTAAAGATAAATGTAGTCATGTAATAAATTATACTTACATTTTAAAATGATTAAGATTTAAGATAAATTAAATTATTTGAAAACTGTTTTTAATGAGAAAATCCATTTTTACCAAAATTGTTTATTATGAGGTATTGGAATAGAGCGACCATATACAAATTTTAGAGAATCTTTCCAATGTACAGCTGATATATTTACGATATTGGCTAAACCTTAAGCAGGTAATAGGTACTGTCAAATCGTTCATAAATTACAATGTAAACAATAACAAATAACACGTAACAACTTCATAAGCAATATAAAACACTAAATAAGTAAAATAATATTTAGCTGTCAAATATAATAAAGCTCCTCCTATTGGTGACCTCACTACACAATTCAAAAGCGAATGCCATTTCTATTATCCTCTGTTCATCTCGTGAAAGGCAATGGTGCAATTTTTAAACGAAATGTTACAACAGATGCGTTCGTGTCGAAATTGTTTTGTTAATTGATTGTATTATAATAGTTCTGGATAGCTTTAATTCAAAGATCTGTCTGATATCTTTTATAACAGAGTAATCTTCGAATTCTCACACGAATAAAACATGTTTTTAAATTGATAAAGCGAAGATTGTTTTTTTTTTTAGATATTTTGTTAATGACGAAGTGTTTTATTGGGAATTGCGAGTTATATTATTTAACCATTTAAAATTTTAACCGACTTCCAAAAAAAGAGAACGTTCTCAATTCGTTGAGGACTTTTTTATATACGCTTTCAAAGTATACTCAAAAACGCCTCTATCGATTTGGTTGATTCTTTTATTTGTTTGTAAAGGTAAAGTATGCGAATCCATCGCTTTATATAGTATAAAAAACTTATGTCCCACCAAAGTTGAATTAATCTAAGAAATAAAGTGATCCTATCCTGTTGGTGTGTTTAAATAACATCCGTAACATAGTCTAGTATGTATGTCTTAGGCTTTGATGAAGGATTATTTTATAAGTATCAATATAAGGTACGTAAAGTAACTTAAGATAATGTGGTCTGTATACTAGATATTATGTATAGAGGTTCTGTAGGTCGATTGTCGATTAGAAAAATAAAAAAAATCAAAATCAAATATACTTTAGTCAAGTAGGCTCTCATAATCACTTTTGAGTTGTAAATACAAAAAAAAATACATTAATAAGGAAGTTTCTGCCGGCTCGTAATGTAGACTCTACCGGTTCGTAATTCAAATTCTACCGAGAAAAACCGGCAAGCATAATTATTTCATGAATAGAAAGCTACACAATTCTACCGATATTAACTGTGCTACTGATATTATAATAAGATAAATTGTTTGTCAGTTTTTCTGAGGGAGTAATCTCTAAAAGTACTGATGCGATTTGAAAAATTATAGGCTATATTACATCACGCTACGACTCATAGACGCAAATCAGTAACCATATTCGCGAGTGAAACAGCGTTATATGAAATATAGTAAAATATATGTTCACGTAGTTACAAACTCTACAAACCTTAGATGAACACAAGTGAAGACACGAATTGAAATTAGTACATAATAATAATTGAAATATTGAATCATAAACGTTATCAAAAATCGAAACACTAAAGCATTACATGGAAATAAATACTTGGAAGTTAATAGTAGTATCATAGAACATTATCTTCAGCCATTTATAATTACTAATAATATAAGATTTTACGATTTTCCTCCGGACTGTACCATTGCTTTGTATAGTCATCTTACAGGGAAGTGGCGAGTGATGTCTTATTTTCTTTATTTTTAAGATTAAACTTTATAAGGAAAATTCTTTCACAGATGTACCATTCTTTATCGTCGTAGAGCGTATTTACTACAAGTTGTGTCCCACACTCTCACAGAAAAGCGCCGTAAAGTACTCTAATTGCATTTCTTATAGTGATTAAGAAAATCAAAAGCCTGACTTCTTTGTTCTTTTTTTATGATAAAAGCGTCAGGGTTCGATGTCATCCACTATTTGGATGCATGGTCGACATCCAATGTGCGGGCTTCGCGAGATTTTTTCAGGTTTTCCCAGAGCGCTATAATTTGAGGATTTTCAAGCGTCGAGTCTATTGACATCTTTCCTCTAAAGGCCGGCAACGCACCCGCAACGTCCCTGGTGTTGCAGATGTCCATGGGACACAGTAATGTTAAGTACGTCAGGTTATACTATCAGCTCGTTTCCCTTTCTTTTTATAAGAAAAATAAAATCTATGGGTTGGTAAAGCGATGTGTCACGGCCGATGCCAAAATTAGCAGCATTATTGGCAAATGCATTGCCGTGCTAAATATAAACGAAATATTAAGGGAAATAGGGACTTGAAATAGGAAGTGCGGCTTTCGGCTTTCTTACTACTACGTACTATAAAAGTCGAGGTAAGATGTCGTGGATATTCTGCTGACTAAAACCTATTTAACAGTATTCATAAAAATTACAGTCATATAAATTGAATAAGTGCAGAAAAAAGTCTGTTAATTAATTGGTTGGTAATACCACCAGATAATATATTAAATGTATCAGTCTGATTTAAATTCATTATACCTTTTATCAAAAAATACAATAAAAGATGGATATACATATGTATACTTCTTCAAATATATTTGTTAAGAATAAGTTTGACATCTTGAGACGCCATTTTCTCAAAATGAAGTCCGTATGGCTTGACACAGTATTGCTTATCAGCGTCCAAACATATAATAAGATAAACATTTACGCACCATTCCACCTCGTTCGCACTACGGTACCGCGGTGTGAGCTCAGTATACGCCAGTGATGGCCGCCTCGGGTTCGAGAACCAGTTCCGTTCCCTTTATAGTGCGGACCGCCTGCGCTGCAGCTTGCGTAAGGTGACCACAAACATTTATTTTATTTAAGGATCTCTAACAAAATTTACACTGTTTGTCTATAAATAAAAAAAAACAATATCGCATCACTCTCAACGGCTCCCATTAGGATCTTATCATCCTGTGTTGGGGGTTTCACGAAAAATACAAACACATAGACTACGATAAACATTCATCTGGTCAATACAGAAGTTTTATCGTGAGCGAGGATCAAACCCGTGACCGTTAAGGCTTAAGACAATCATGTGTACTTCTTCAATAACAAAAATAATATTAATATTACAACTAAGTTGTGACAAATTGATTACAAAATAAAAACAAAATTCCCTGCGGAAGATCGCTTATACGACTGCTTGCAGGGAGGTCCAGGGAGATCCAGGCAGGAGGTATCCTGGACCAAGACCTGCCCCTCGGCGGCCCACGCGGGACACGCCTTCAGCGTATGCTGGGCAGTGTCTTGGTCGGCTCAGGTATTCTCCAATAGTCCCAGTGCCCGGGGCAGAATAAATAGGGCGCGCCCTCGGGCCGTGGGTGCGTGAGATGGGGGTCCCACGCATCTGTTTTCATACGGCCCCGAGGAGGACGGCAGCCGGGATGGCCTCGAACTGCCGTACGCACCAGCGAGGGGTGCGGGGAGGGCAAGATTAGACTTTGTCCTCCTGAGACGAGCTCCGCCAGCCACTCCCCCCCAGGAATCGGGTATCTTTTCAAAGATTTATCTTGCGTGAACAAAAAAATTGAAAGATTAAATTAAACCAAATATGTCAAGCATGGTCACCCTATCTTAGATTTATACACGTATGAGCTAGAATAATGAATCGAAGCTAGCTATTTTCTTGAACTCTCTTTCACAGCGTAACGAGGGTTTAATTAAAATTTAACATATGTTCTAATTTATCGTACAAATGAAATTTATTCATAAATAAATAAATTAAAAAAAAATAAAACATTTTTGTAAAATTTATATAATAATGATGCTTTTCGTAAAATTATTTAATAAATACTTGTGCCCGTGAAATGAAAAAGTAACATTTGCATTTGTTATACAGATTTTCCTGCGGAATAAAAAAGAATCTATGAATGTGATACACACACACGCTTTTGTATAGAATAAAAAGTAACCTACCCGTATATGTTACAGTCTTTCCCGCAGAATAAAAAGGAACAGATGCATCTGTTCAACAGGCTTTCCCGCGGAATAAAAAAGACCCTATGCAAGTCATACACAGGCTTTCCTGCGAAATAAAAAGGACCCTATGCATGTAATACACAGGCTTTCCTGCGGAATAAAAGATAACCTATTCATGTGTTACGCATACATAGCTTTCATATACTGAGAAACATTGAAAAGATAATTGTATTTTTTACGTAACCTAAAAAGTATTTTTATCTGTACTTATTTTTTCGACTCATGGATGCATTTGTACATATATATATGTACACATAATACATAAACGTATATATAAACGTAATATAAACGTTTCACGGTTACTGGTTGTCATAATCCTCATATGGTGACGGGCTACTACGGAACCTACAGTGCTCGTGGTACACGGCGCTTGCCAGTAATTCTCTCAATGTATCCACCGGAAACCCTTGAATATTATTAATAATATTTGTCTGAAGGTTGCTCAAGTACCATCGACAATCAACTCAAAGTGTCCCTTCGTGATTAATGGTATTTTATAATCTGTCTCCTACACATAAAACGAAGAATCCTGTAACAGATAACAAAGTGAGTAAAAACATTGCAATATCTATAAAACTGTACAATTAAATACAAGCAAAGAAAAATATTTGTTTTTACTTAACAAAAGTTGTTTAGTTAAAGTTTTTTTATTTATTTAAAGTTGTCTTTTTTTAACTGTCTCCCTACTCACCTTTTTTAAGAGGCTTTAAAAAAAGTAGGTTTTGTAATTGACCTACATGTACATGACCATTATATATGCGCGATTTTCTTTAAATATGCTGATCTGATTTGAACAGGATTTTCGTTATTAAATGCAATTTTTTCAAGGAAGGTTTTAGTATATAATATATTAGAATCTGACAAATATCTTCGGAGATAAACAAAGAAACTCATAAATTACTAACAGCAAATGACCTCCGATTGCTAATTGTATTTAAGTACAACAAACAATGCTGTTTGAAGTCGATAAAATATTTCAAACATTTTCTTTCATAAAAATCTTGTCCGTACAATTACAAACATTACAAAGAAAATACAAATTTCGCCTATCTGGCTAATTATGTTCTGAAGTGATGCGCTTATTACATACATTCGGCAAATAGTTTCTATTATTATATAGACATTTAACATAATATAAATAATATTGTTTTTATATTTTTATTTCTATTATATTTGATTTGGATACTTTAAACTTTACAGTTTTGTGTTTATCGATGTTTGTTATTTGAATGCTGGGCGATTGGTAGATACGGTACGTAAAGTCTATTTTTTTTTTAGTTATCTCGTTTAGTAGACAAATATTCGTTTGATCAATTATGCGTGATTCTCACCACATAAAAGTTAGAAATGACAAATTATCAATCGAATAATTGAACTGAATTTTTATAATGAAAAATAATGTCCGAAGCCGTAATTTTCGTTCCGAGTATTGTTGACAAGTCAAGTAAAGAAAAATAGTCTATACTAACATTGTTCGAGACACTTCGCTTTCGTTGAATTTAACAACATATGAAATAAAATAGGAATAATATAAATCGCGAAAGTTTAAGTACCTATATAAATGAACGAAATTTCGTATTTTTCTTTTGAAATCGTTTACATGAATGATTTATTTCACTTATTTTGATTTTCAAATTAAACTACTGAATCCATTTGGTAAATATTCTATAGAACCAAAGTAAAAGTATACCCTTTAAATAAAAAATAAATCGCTTATAAATGACGAAAATTGAGGTAATAGATATTAAAAAAGCACTACAAATTAAGACCAATTAACAGCCCTTCTTTTTAAGTCGTAATCAGTTGAAAAACCTATCACACAATAAACAAAAAATAAAATGAAAGGCAACTTTGTAAGTATTCAATAAATCCGAAGTAATTAGGCAAAAAAATAAGAATGAAAAATATTGCATAAATTATAATTGTTTATTTTTTTAAAAGATCGCTAGAAAATCCTTTACGATATTAAAATGAAAAATGAACACCATTTACTTCCCTCGAGATGCTAAGATGCGTCTATCTCTTTTTAACTTACCGATAAATCCTATACCTGTCCCTTTCAACAAACAATGGCATATCATCTACTATAAAAAGAAAAAGACAAGATAGTGTGGCGAAGACACAATGTAATAAATTATCGATACAATTTTTTTACTTTAAAAGTTATGGAATCAATTCATAGATTATTTTTGAATTATTAATCCCTGATTTTTTTACTTGTTACTTGTGAAGTATAATTTCATTTTGCTTAAAGTAACTTCCAATCGTGTTAGGCATATATAAAATCAAAACTTACAATCATTGTACTTAAAATTGCATGTTTTGGTTTTTCCACATATCCCTATCATAGATATAAAGTTTAAAAAAAATACAAAACCAGATGGATTGTTTTTCGAGTTTATATTTAAGTTGATTAAGGTATTGCTATAATAATAACATAATTACGTTAAAAATTAAGTGTATTAAAATTTTCTTATATTTTTTTTCTTTTATCTTTAATCTATAATTTAAAATGTAATAAAATAAATCAAACTGTAACAGTCCGTACGAAAAATCACAATTATCAAAAGAAAAAACAACGAGTAACATGTTTATTTAAAAAACATTTTTTTTTTACTAAAGATAGCTTAAAAAAATATCGATAAAACATTATCGATAGATCATCAGCAATCTCTTGCTACCGCCACAAAAAATATTTTATCGAGCACGAGGCAGCCTAAAAAAACAAACGCCCGGTAAGTCACTCGCGTCGCGTGACGGTCACAAAGAAGAAAGTTGTATTTTTTTTGTCACAGCAGACGTGCTTGGGAAGAGGTCCGGCTGAATTGTTTTAAGCCTTTGCCTAAGCCCTAGATATATTATTGTAAATATTTAAAATGGATTCTGCTTCATTTCCATGAGTCGAAGAGTGCTGTAATATAGCCAATAATATTCCTCAATAAACAGGCTATCCAACGCAATATTTGTTTGTTCGTACCTTATACACTGCAAAACCGTTTATCCGATTTCGATAAAACTTTGTCAACAAATTTGCGAGAAGCTTATAAGTGTAGTCCAATTAACTTCCAGTAGGTGGCGCGTATCTACCGGCCAGACAGGAAAATATGTTTTAGATGATCCTTCAACATAACTAACAATACTAACATTAACACGAGCGAAGATCAAAAACTAGACGTTCTTATAATATGTCAAATTTTATTCATTTGCACGTAATTTTCTTTTTTTTCAATTCATTCATTTGCATGTTGAGGTTTTATAATATGCATTTTAGTGTATTACACGCATTTAAAAACTCTCTGTAATCGATTTTATTGACTCGTAATTCTGTATTTTTATTCTGTTAAAAATCGTTTCAGATTTAAGAATTTTTGTAGGTATTTTTATCAATAATTTTAAAAATTTAAACGACCGCTTTTATAAAGGTCACGTATGCGTATAATATATGTATTGTGTGTATTTTTAATATATTGTAGAGGACAATTGATTTTAACCGACTTCGAAAAAGGAGGAAGTTCTATGTTCGGCTGTATGTATGCTTTTTGCTAGTCGTGATACGATACTAAAATTGATCCTACAAAATCTTTACTGCTCACATGAATGAAGATCAGTTTAACATTTAAAAAGTAAAACGACTAAAATTAGGAAGAATATTTTGTTTAAAATGTATTGATGTCTAACGGAATTTCACACACATTTAAAATACTAATATCAAGAACAAATTATAAATATTCTCTATTTCACTCAAATTCATTGATCTATTACAGCGTAGACACATACACACACTCATAAACTTATATATTTTTAAATATATACAATACTATTTTTATACTGTAAAAAGATAAAAACATGTAATTTACGTAGTATAATTACAATTTATATACTTTCTATTATTATAGTATATTTATTATGATAACACGATGTTCAAAACAATAACGACAAAAATGCAAAGCATTTAACGCAACAAATACATGTGAAATATGAAAAACTGTTTTTATCTCGAATAGATCTCATGGCATCTTTGATCACAGAGCATGCGCGTACCTCCCGCTGCGACCACGCCCTCTCCTAGGGGGTGAAATGAGAGGGTAGGGGTCAGATAAGGGAGGACCCCCTAACAGGAGCGTAGACTATTAAGAACAGGGAGGGAACATCATATACGAATTCGATATAAAGATAACATCTAAATACTAAAACGGATAGGTGGGAATGAGGACACAATTACTCAGAATTTGTTATTTATTTATAACAATTAAAAAGACAGATAGCATTATATGTACATTATTTTTAGTAACACGGCCCACAATGAAATCGAAGTTGAGCTATTTAACACAAAATGGTGTTGCCACATTGCTACAATTTGGGCAATATATTTAAACTTCGATTTATGAATATTTATTTTATTTAGTTTTTGTTACAAGTAAACATAATATTTAAGTTTTATTTTTAACCAGCTGTGCGACGCTTTTAACTGTGGTAATTCGAGGAACAGTTATATTTATAAAAAGTTTACCTTCCCTACTTGAATCGGATATGGTTCACTATTTCATTGGTTTCAATTGTTTTCGCGTAACGTAATTTTTTTAAATAAAATTAGCCTAAGTTACCTACTTCTCATAACATCACCTATCTGTGAGTGGAAATCCCTTCAGTCCAGCCTTTTCAGGGATTAGTTGGAACAAGCAGACAGACAGATAGACGAAAAATTTAAAAATTGCTAAAAAGTATTTATTTGCAATTGCAAACAGACACTTCAATTTTATTTATTTATATATAGATAAATGCACTTTCACTAAGACGTAATTTCTCCTATAAGTACCTACTATACTGCTCTATAATAAATATATTATACGAAATTAATCAAAAAAATTTTTAGGCTTTTCGTAATACATGAAGTTTATATTTGCTAGGATACAGTGTAAGCAGGCACATAACTATCTTTATTGTATATAAAGATGGTTATGTGCCTGCTGACTTTTCTTAGCTGTCGCGTAAAATACTTTTAAGAATGGAACCGGTCAATATTAACTTTTAACAAGCAAAATCAAACTTAATTTATTAGCAGTTTTGCCTATGTAATTCATTATTTATGTATAAAAAAACATAACAATAAACGATGACATAACCAAAGCTATGTACAGGGGTTTCGCCTTTCATATCCGTTATTTATATTAAAAGTTCTTCTGTCGAATGCCTGCGAGCAAAAGTACTTTTGACTGATTTTGTCAGTTATAATATAATTGACTAAAATTTAAAATTAAAAAAAACCTCACCAGCACCAAAGCAAACAGAGCACCAAGAAGATACCTCTACAATAAGGTGGTGAGGAGTCGTGTATCCTATTAATCCTGGTTGCAGCATCAGACCAAGAATTTTGTATGGTTATGCATGTGCATCAAATAATCATTGTGAATCTAAGACTCCTACTTCAGCTCAGAAAAAAAGAGCTCATGATCTTGAAATGGCTTAATCGATTTTGGTAAAACATGCCTAAGAACCATTGCTAGAAAACTCATTTAATAAAAAAAACCGCATCCAAATTGGATCACCCGTTTAGGAGCTACGGTACCACATACAGACACAGACACACATAGCGATCAAACTTATAATACCCTCTGCTTCGGGGGTTAAAAAGTACTATTAATCGGTTAAAGTTTTGACTGTAACGTAATATACACATGCAAAAATACACAGACGACTGTTGTGGCACTGAATGTACTTTTAACGACAACGGTTACTTGTTCGAATTCCGTCTCTATTAGTCTGAGTATTTATGCTTGTGGGTCTCTCAACCATCCTAACATAAAGCTAGGTCCAATTTGGTATCATAATTACCTAATAATGATTGTCAGCCTCGTAAAAAATTATTCCAGTCTAAATAGATAGACTGGCTTGCCCTCTGGGGTTGGGCAGAACCTGATACAGCCGACAAAAACGTTTGTTAAAGAAAGAAAATACAAAAATACACAGGTATACTTCTTAATATATGTATTGTTGTCTACTAGCTTTCACCCGCGACTTCGTCCGCGTTGAATAGTAAATGCAAATCCAAGATATCAGCCATCTTCAATTTCAGTCAAATCGGTTCAGTACTTTCCTAGTGAGTTGTTCCTGTGGGAACTTCAAATATTTTCAGGATGAAATGTAAATCCAAGATATAAGTCATCTTCATTTCAAACAATCAAATCGGTTCAGTAGTTTTTGCGTGAAAAAGTAAAAAGTGCTGTTTAAATTATTCCTGTGGGAACTTAAATTTCGGAATAAAACGTAGCCTATGTGTTAATCCAAGATATAAGCCATCTTCATTTCAAATTTCAGCCAAATCGGTTCATTAGTTTTTGTGTGAAAGAGTAACAAACATTCATCCATCCATCCATCCACACATACAATCTTTCACATTTATAATATTAGTAGGTTTTTGTAATAACGAGTAGAACATCACACAATTGCATCTCCGTATCCAATATCATAGAAAGAAAACATCAAAATGAAACCTGCGTGTGCGCGGGAAAAATTCTGACACATTTATATCCGCCAACCCGCAATAGTGCAGCGTGGATTAAGCTCTAAACCTTCTCCTTAATAGGAGAGTAGGCCTTTGCAGGACATTTACAGGCTGTTAATTTTCTTTTTCTTTTTTTCAATATCTACGAATATGTGAACAAAGTCGCGACTACAAATATGTAATGGTGCTTCATATAAGTGATTTTATCGCTGAACGTTAACTAATCCAGTGTCCGAACGTTATTGATCTAATTCGCCGGCGTTTACGAGTTTACCCGCCGGCGACCGGCTTTCATTACCGAACCGAATCTCGTAAATTTTGCGCGACAAACACTGCCATTCGATTTATGCTAGCCTGGTAACATAACCTATTACTAGGTGATAATTCAGAGGGATGTTGGCTGATGTCGCCCCGTTGACACATTGGTGGGGGGAGGGGTTCTGTATTCAGCCTTCTATAATATCTAGGATTTGATTTACGCAAAAATATAAACTAGTACTAAATATACAGTAGTTTCCCCTCGTGGTTTCACTCGCGTTTATGTTTACTGATTGTAGCGTGATATAGCTTTCCTCAATAGGCCATCCAACGCAATCAGATTTTATTCAAATCTGATCGGTAGTTTCAGAGATTATCGTCTACATACAAATGAACAAAGAAATTGTACCTCTTTATAATATGAATATAGAGTAGCTGTGCCCCGCTTCTTATTAAAGCACAAAATTTATCTTTTTTTAATAACACAAATTTTGCGTAATATATATAGGTAATTTCGTTTTCCTGAATGACTAATTCCAATTATTTTGGTTTAAGAACCAGACTACTAAACCGATTTTGATAAAAGTTTTATGGGACCAATCTAAAAGACATACCCGGTTAAGAGATGACAGAGGTCTGAGGTAAGAAACCTTTAAAATAATATATTAAATAAAAAAACCATACATTAATTGAGAAGTCGGTTTAAAATAAGTAATCTTAAACAAACTTAGAGTATAAGAAAGGTATTAATTAATCCAATACAAATATTTATCACAACGAAATTCCCCTGTCCTGCCAGAAAATTGACTCAATCACACTAAATACACCCGAGGCGTAATTACCCAGTATCGATTTTCACCCAACTCACGAACTGTACAAACATTGGCCCAACTATTGGTCACGTTTGCGCAGTCATTATGACACCCTAGTAAAGCGGATTAATTAGCTTATTACATACGACTTTCAGTAATACTAAATTATTTCGATGAATTAGTTATGTTTGCTTTTAGCGCCTTAATTGGGAACATCGTCGCCTTAATATATGATATTTATATAAAAGGTCTGCTTTTTAATTTTTAACTTGAAATTGAAATAATTAAAAGTCACGTTAAAAAATTTTGAAACCTGTCAAATTATCAGGTGATTACAAATTTAATTAAAAAATGGAATCTTAAAAAATAATAATAAAACAGAGAGTTACATGATATAGAAATAATTATAAAATTTAAATATAATAAATTAATCCTTTATAGTTGATAAATAATATCGATTATTAGCAGATGAGCGCCATCTTATAAAAAGTTTACGAACTACTAAGTATTATGTACATCGACAATCGATAAGTCTCCATCTTTCTTTAAGAGATGGCGCTATTGTATATATTCTATTTATATATAATAAAACCCGAATGTAATAAAAATACTTTTTAAACAATACTTAAAGTAATTTATTTTATATTTTAAAACACTAGATATAAAAACAACGATGCATTAAAGCGCCACCTAGTGACATCCGAAGCAATAATCGATAACAACAAATTCTTTGACTTATCGTAGTCGACCACCGACTCCAGAGGTGGCGCTATTCATGAGAATCTAAATACCAATCTTATTACTGTGTATTTTTTTACTAAAATGAAATTAAACAATTTGGAAGATTCTAATCTTACTACTATTTGT
The DNA here is from genome assembly GCA_037950945.1 of Hypolimnas misippus. NCBI lineage: Eukaryota > Metazoa > Arthropoda > Insecta > Lepidoptera > Nymphalidae > Hypolimnas > Hypolimnas misippus. The sequence goes on along the minus strand of JBBEEQ010000016.1, from coordinate 4,471,611 downwards.
TTACGTTTCTTTTACATTTTCATTTTACCTATACTAATATTATAAAAGGGTAAAATTTGTTTGGAATTTTGTATGTAAGGAGAAATCTCCGAAACTACTGATGCGATTTGAAAAATTCAATTCAATTAAAAAAGACATAGACTATATTAAATAACACTACGACTCATAGTAGCACTAATCATAAACGCGAGAAAAACTGCGAGGAGCGTTTAGTTTATAATAAAATACAAGAATTAATATAATAATATTGAGAGCTTTAAACAAAACTAAATATTAATGTAGCCTCGTAGATAAATATAAAATAGGTACATAGAATTATTACAGGTATATTCGTTCCACCGCTTGACAAATTGACAATTTCCTCCAACCCGCCACCCCTAAAAATTTGCATGCAGAAGCGCCACTTCAAAGGTAACCGTTGATAACTTTCCTGTTATAGCGAAAACCAACCTTCAATCAATAATGAACTCTATTTCTAAACAATAAGACCGATATTCATTCAAAGCTGTATTTTCAGTAAGAAAATATTTCGAAATATATATTTACATTCGAAAATGTATTCTAATTTTGTGTGATAGAACTCAAAATCGATAGAGTGTTGCTATACATAAGATATTTCGTGTTTGTATCGTTTTAAAGATCAGTTTATTTGAAAAGCGAGTTGCTGTGGGGTGGTTTAACACAATTTTGCAACGGTGAATGAGTTTTTGGTAGCCGCCAGCCATATTTTGCTCTGAATATTTTACATACAAATTAAATATAAAAACATCTGTAGGTAAGGATTGAAAATGTATATAATGTAGAATAAAAATATGTTTAAAATAAAAAATTGTCTTCATTATGTCTATGTTGTATATAGGTATATTATGTAAATTATGAAGTTATTTGTATATAAAGAATTATTATTTTAAACAATTGTGTTATCCTTCTCTTAAAAAGATTTTTAATTTTAATAGAATTATTTGTTTTTGTAAATGTTAATTATATGATATTGTTTAAAACAATTGTGATTAATTGGTTATTATTTATTACCAACAAAAATAATTATTAGATATACAAAATTTTATAAATCTTAAATTAATATTTTTTATATATTTAAGATTTATAAAATTACACACACATGAATGAATTAAAAAACAAATAGTCAAACTGCTTTTATTAATTTTACATAAAGCGATATTTTTGGGTTCGGACGGACCGCCTTGGCGTAGTGGTACTGAATGTACCTCTAACGCCGACGGTTTGCTGGTTTGATCACCGCACGAGAGAAATATTTATATTTGTATAAGTATTGGCTCCTATGTCTTGGTGTTTATCCGTATCCGCACATAAAATTGTCTGTCCCGGTTGTAATCACAATCACCTGATAATGATGATTATTCCTAGTAAAGAGATTATTCTAATCTAAATGGTTGACATTTGCTCTTTGTAAAAATCAATAACTTGTCAATATTTGGATTAGAGTACTAAGCAGACCAGGTATAACTGGAAATCTGCTAGGTTGATGATGAGATGATCAAAATATATGACTGACAGGTATGACTGCAATTAACTTAAGCACTAACGTTCGCGAGTGCGATCCCCGCTCACAGCAAACGTATGTATTGGTCATACAGATGTTTGTCGCGGTCTGGGTGTTTTTGTTGTGTCTGTACCCCCTACACAGAATCATGAGATTCTAATGGGGGCCATTGAGTGTGTGTTTATTTATTATTATTATTTATTATCATGTTTAAGGTTCCGTAACAGGAGCGTACCAACGAGATCTATTACTAGGATTCCGCTGACAAACCGAACCATCGTCTGTCTGTCAGTTCGCTCTATTTCATGAACCATAATAGGTATGGAATTGGAATTTTCACTGAGTATTTCTGTAGCCGCTATTACATATGAACGCTCTCATCGCTCTCAGACATTTACATAAGTTATTTCTCATTGTTTTACACCTGAAGGAATTTGCTGTCAGTGCCTTATTTTTGATACTCACAACTTTCGTAATAACTTATGCCGTATCTTTTGTTAGGTTACAGAGTTTTATATCGCTCTCGAGAGTAAAACTTACAAATGTTGTTCTGGGCTTTCAAATATTGACATATGGGCGATGATATGCAATACTGTGTCAAGCTACACAGCCTTCATTTTGAGAAAATGGCGTGTAAAGTTGTCAAAGCTATTCTTAATAAATATGTTTGAAGAAGTATATGTATACCCACCTTTTCTTTTCTGTTTTGATAAAAGGTGTAATGAATTAAAAGCAGATTGATATATTTAATATATTATGTAATAAAAAGTTTTTCAAATATTTAAGTTTTTTGTATAAATTGCAAAATATGGAGCGCACTTGAAATTCGAAACAATTAATTAGGAAATTTTTCCGTAATTTTTTAATTTATATGACCATCAATTTTTTTGTATAATGTTAATTAGATGCAGTATCCAAATATATCAATAACTCAGAATTTGACTTTTTGTGGGTTGACACATTATTGCTTATCAGCATCCAAATGTTATTCTGGCCTTTCAATTATTGACATATAACATCACCGTTGGTACAAAAGGAACTATATATAATATAACTATCCATCTTTTCTTTTCTATTTTGATAAAAGGTATAACGAATTAAAAGCAGATTGGTAGCAAAGAGTTTTAGCTAATGATGAGTTATATACCTACACTTCATTATTCTAATCATTAGATAAGAAACATTTTTATTACTCATTTAATTCAGATGACTTAAACGATTATATAATATATCGCGGCATAACAACCAGATGAACGTCTCTACAAAATATCGAAAATCTTTTTTTTTAACTATAACCGTTGAAAATGTTTTCTATGAAATGGCAAAACAACGTAATTTAAGATTTCATTAATTCCAAAAAAACGTTATATTTATTATTAGAACCACTTTTCTATAGAACCAAAAAAAAACTATAGTATGAGTACTGCTAAATTAGGAAAAAGTAATTTTTTTAAAACGTAGATACGTTCATCTGACTCTTATACCGCGATATACATAATACGTGAATAAAATATATAATACGTGAGTCAGAATACATCAATATCTCTAAATCTCTTTTTGTGGGTTGACTCATTACTGCTTATCAGCAATGATGTGTATATGATGATTGTACGTATATAAGTGTAATTATCGCCCTATAGACTTTTACTCGTGCCTAAGTTCTTGTTCGTGTTATTATAACCATTAAAAGTGTTAGTCCTTTTAGTACGAATAATAGGCCCTTAAAGCGATAAAAATAGTCATCGTTTATCACGAGCCGTGATTGCAGATCTGTGACACGCCGTTCAACTTATGATACCTTATCATTCGTCGTATATTTGTACAAGTACAGTTGGCTCGGTATAGAGTTCTGGCTACGCAGACGAGGGACTTGGGCCGTCACAAAATAAATTTATATGCGATACTTTTGTCTTTATATCTGTATCGTCTAAAATTTTGTATAGATATAATTAGGATTAAAAAAATAAACTGACTTCAAAATTATAATATGTAATTTCGTTTACTCTTTGCAGTATTCTAAATAGCTTATATCGAATAACAATTACGAAGCTTCGAGCAAAACCTAGTCCTTAATGTAAATGAAGAAAAATATGGAGCACACAATAAAAACTACATGAAATACCTATATATGAGATGATTGAAATCATTACTAATTCTACTACGTTTATATTCTCTAATCAAATCAAATCAAAACATTTTTATTCAAAATAGAAATTAACATTCTCTTTTTAACGTCAAGAGAATGAACCTACCACGGTTTCGGAAAAGTATAACCTCAGACCTGAGAAGAAACCGCGAATGAAACTTAGCGGGACTTATTTTTGTTAATTTTTTAAACAACGTCAAGATTGTTCACAATAAATAAAATGTATTAAGACAGCCTAGAAGCGATCGCCTCATTCCCAAGGTGTCATCATCTATGAAACCCTTAATATCATAATAACCTCTAATTTAAAAACTTTTTGAATTTTGCTATAGAAGCATTTTGACCGTTTTCTGGGATCCAATTGTAAAATCTTATACAACACAAGAAATACTCACTCGACGTAGTTTTGTAGCAGGTATAATGAGTTGGTTCTTGTTCCTTGTATTGATATGATGGATATCACTTTTTTTTCTACGATGAGAACTGTAATAACGATAAAAGTGATATATCAACGGTTAAGAGAAGAGATAAGTTCCGTGTTACCGTTCAAGTAGTAGCTGTCAAATTGTCAAATCGAATGTAAATATTTGTGTACGAGAGAACTCTCCCACACTGATCGTACAGGCGAAATTTGATAAAGATGTTTGTGCGATTTTTCTTCTATTATTATGAAGATAATTAAAAAAAAAATTCTTTTTTCGACTTCAAAAACTAATATACAAGTGAACTAAAAAGCGAATTTTTTTTTTACATTTTGAAGTCGATGCCAAGTAAAAATTACTTAAAAATACATCAATTAAACATAGAATTTCTTTTTTTAAATATTATATCAACATGTGTATACATAAATGGATGCTGATAAGCAATAATGTGTCAACCCACAAAATGTCACATTCTGAGCTAATGATGTATTTTGATACTGCATCACCTATTTAACATTATTCAATACAAAATAAAGACATATAAACTAAATAAGTACAGAGAAAGTTTGTTAATTAATTGTTTTGAATTTCAAGGTCGTTCCATATTTTGCAATGTATACAATAATCTCATATATTTAAAAAACTTTTTATTAGATAATATATTAAATATATCAACCAGTTTTTAATGTATTTAGCCTTTTATCAAAAATGAAAAGAAAATATGGATAAATACTTATTCAAACAAATATATTAAGAATGAGGTTTTTCATCTTTAGACATTTCATTTTTCTAGTTATTGCTTGAAAAAATGTTCTTTTACAAACATTATCAGTTATACGAAGAAAAGGCGTAATAAATTTAAAGCAGATTTATATCATTAAAAGTTTTATATAATAATAAGTTATTCAAATATTAAAGATTATTGTATAAATTGCAAAATATGGAACGCACTTAAATTTGAAACATTAAATTAAGAAACTTTTTTCCTTACTTAGTTTAGATGACTTAAATATTTTTTGAATAATGTTTAATAGGTAAAAACATCATTGTTTTGACATATTATTGCATATATCAGCATCTATTGTTTCGTCAAGTTTCTAAACGAAAATAGTAAAAAATCTTCTCCAATGTTCTTCGATTACTATACGAACTTAGGAATAAAATTAACATTTAATAGGTCAAATCGACTTAGAATTTTCTCACGATTATTGCGTTATCAAAAGATAAAATTATTATGACATTTTTTTTACGTTTACCATTTCATTTATAACAGGAAGTATGATGAATTGACTAAGAATGAACATACGATTTTATCTTTTCTTATAAAATTATTATGATACAGTCTTATCATGTTCGTTTATTATAATAAAAATAAGGGAAGGAAAACGGAAGTTCAACTTACGATTAGTAAGTAATACGTTGTAATTTTATTTTCTAAAATCCCAATTTTTTTTATTGATTTTTTGAATACAAAACGAATTAATACACACTTATTATACAAACAATTTACAAAAAAGAAAGGAAAAAAAATAGATTTATTGAATGCTAAATGCCTTGTTCTTTCGACAATTTGAAAAGGAACCAATTTAAAAAGTTAAGGCAAGTGATTAATCGTAACTCCCTCCTCATTCCTCCCCTAACCCCTCTCTCCCTTCTTCCCTTATTTCTTTTTTTCAGCTGGCTATGCATTTATGGTATTTGTAGTACTGTAAATATCTATGGGCGAGATTATTGTAGATCAGAGAAAAATCCTCGGCGAATTATAAAAATGATTATTTTTATTAAGAAAAAAAAAGGAAAATATCTACTAATATCTGAAATTATGCTATTTTTCTTGTTAAAATATATTAAAGTGTTATTCGTATCCATAAGGAAAATGGAACTGTTATTATGAATCATGTTAAATTTGTTCTCAAAACACTTTTAAGATTAAAAGAAAAACTAAAACTAAAAATGTTATCTTATCTTATATACTTAGTAATAGTGTATTTATATAACTTATTTAAATTTTTAATTTATTTATTTTATGTTTTTTTTTTTATTAAAAAAAAAACATAAAATTATATGTTAAATAATAGAGCAGGTATTTTAATTGTTATAAGTGTGTTATTATAATGTATTGAATACTATCACAATCATCTATACAAATTAAAAAAATGATGTGTCTGTTTGTAATATCAAATTAACAGCTTTTAAATAAATGCATATGAAAGTATACAAGGTACGTCTATGAAATGGCTGGACCGATTTTAACGGGACTTTGTTATAAGCTAAGCTTAGACTGATACACGTACACACATAGATGATGTTATAAGCTAAACTTATAACATCATCTATGTGTGTACGTGTATCATTCTATATTATAAAACAAAACCTTCCTTTTAAACTATAATAGTTTATTGGATGAGAAAAAATACTATTTCTTACTCAGTAGCTTTTGCCTGTGACTTTTCTTGCTTTAATGTAAATTTGATACGCTGGAAGGCCATCTATAACTTCTTCTTCTGTCTGTACTCTTCATAAGTGTAAACAATTTTTTTTTTTGACATGTTTTATTGCGTTAAGGTGAACAGTATGACAGCTCATGATACGGACAACCAAACAAGTAATGCTTTTTATATATTACATTTAAATGCAAGAACTCAACCAACATCTATGTATAAACAATATACAATATTTATTTAACTCAAACTACTTAAGTTATTAGTCTCATTCAATCTGTATATAGTTATATTAAAAGGAGGTTACTTTGGTTTGTAAGTTTATACCTATATAAGAGGCGATAGCACAGATCCGATTTGAAAAATTATCTTTGCGTTAGACAACCCATTTATTGGATAAAGCTATAGGCTATATTACATCACGCTACGAAGCATAGGATCGCAGAAATAAGCACAAACGCGAGTGAAGCGGCGAGAGGCAGCTAATTTCTCTATAAAGTGACTAAACCGCGCTTAGGTCAGTCACAGGATTAGCTAATATCTATTATTACAATTGAAATGACCAATTAAAAGTACCTTATGATTAATTTCTGAAAACACATCAGTAGTATCAATTATATTATTAGTAAATGATAAACCCACATTTTCCTTAATGACGAAATCGTATATTTATAGTCATTAATAATTTGTCGCTACTATTTAGCATATATTGTAGTAATTAGTATAAAATATAAATATAGATTGAAATATGTATGATTACATTAGATATTAATAAGAATTTTTTAAAACGGGGAACCGACTTCATAAGCAAAATGCCTACGTAATTTCGTTTAATTAAAGACATATTTATTCCAGTTGGATTAAAAAATCTAACTACTGAACCGATTTTGATGAATTCCATGGGTCCAATGGAAGAGTATTCCTTTCAAACAACAAATAATTAACATTTTTGGAGATCGGTTATAAAAGACTTTCGTTATAAAGTTTTGTTTTTATGTAATAAAAAAATATTTTGTTCTTTGGTGTGTTATACGACGCGATACCGTTTACCCGATTGCGATTGAACTTTGTCGTGGTATATATTCGCCCACCTAGGGCGAGTGTTGTACCAAGCATACAGAAATAAATAAGTCTTAAACAGCCACAACAAAATTTATATTATCGTGAGCGAACTTTTACCGGTAGATATGTCAATAAAATGAACTGTTAGAATTATTAATTTTTGAATAAATTAATATTAAGCTAAATACGAAATTAATGAAAAAATATAGGCTTAAAGTATTTATCAAAAATCATAAGACGTCTAAATTGATCATATTGTAGAAATTAAAAATTGATTCTGAACGAATTAAAAAAATATATATTCAAATATTACAAATATTATAATACATCTATGCGTTAAACATTATCTTTATACAACATTTTTTTCTCATAAATATCATATATTATCTATAAACGCAGATCAGAGGGCCGCCTCTGTTGCGACTAAGCTCGGCGACTCAGCCACTTGACTGATACGGCGATCACCCGATTCCCATGGAGTACACGGTAGCGTGACATGATATCTAACGAAAAATATATATCTTATATACATACATAAAGTTATGCAAACCAAACTGAATGGATTTTGATAAAAATATACCTTATTAAATAAAAATAAAAACATTTTCATATATCTATAGACACGCGTTCTCGGGAATTACTAATTATTAATTTAATTGCGTTATAATATCTAACATAAAATCCAATATCTAAATATAAAAATATGAACTTAAAAGTAATTTATAAAACTATGTACATAAAAATCTGTCGATGTCATTGCAGTGAGGCAAAGTGCCCAAAACACTGGCGGCATTGCCCCTTTGAATGGCCAAACTGATACGTTGGCCAAGGTAGGCGCCAGCTCTCCGGTCACTTGTAGACTCGACGAGGCGGGAAGATAATTCTTGGTAGAATCTTTTGGCTTCCTCGCCCCAGGACCCCATGGTTTCAACGGCAAAGGGCACAAATATGAAACTCCAATAGTCTGTTTTTCTTTACTTGTTGAATTTTCGAACATTATTTGGACGCTGATAAGCAATACTGTGTTAAGCCATACGGACTTCATTTTAGGAAAATGGCGTCTAAAGATATCAAACCTATTCGTAACAAATTTGTTTGAAGACGTATATATCCATATTCTCTTTTCTATTTTGATAAAATGTATAATAAATTGAAAGCAGATTGGTATAGTAAATTATATATCCATCTTTTCATTTATTTTTTGATAAAAAGTGTAATGAATTATAAACAGACTGATATATTTAATATATTATCTAATAAAAAGTTTTTCAAATATTTAAGATTATTGTATAAATTGCTAAATATGGAACGCACTTGGAAATCGAAACATTTAATTAAGAATTTATATCAATTACAAAAGTAAAACTTACAAACGTAATACTAGCCTCAAATTTACGTATAAATTTACATAAGTTGTTTGTTGCTTTTGCTTTATATTTGAAAGAAATTACTGTCAGTGCCTTTATTTTTTAGATCCACAGCTTTCGTACGATTACCTGGGTAACTGTTACCAGGTTATAGAATTGTTTTATATCAATTACGAGAGTAAAGCTTACAAAGGTAATACTAGCCTCAGATTTTTACATAAATTTACATAAGTTGTATGTCATTGCTTTATATTTGAAAGAAATTACTGTAAGTGCCTATTTCTTTGACAGCCACAGTTTTCATACGGTAACTGGTACCAGATGTAATGATGCAATAGAAAATTTTAAGTGTTTTTGACTAAAACGATTGAATTCCTATTTTAGTTAGCTACTTCCTTTAGATGAAGCTTATTATTTTTTTTTTCTAAAATCGGTTCAGTGATTAAGGCATGTCAACGAACCGGATCGTTACGTTTATTATTTTAGTATATATAATATGTGATGATTTGAATGCAGACACGTAAACAATTATGAATATAAATAAGAATTAGTATGTTTACTGATATTGCGTTTATCTTATCGATTTCGAAGTATTATTGTCTTGAGTGTGTAAAATTTGTGTACACCACTGACTAAAACGTTTTATGTTGTCAACCATTATGTGATTATGTAACTATGTTTCTTTTATTTTATGTGTGTGATACCACATAATATAAAAAAAACTTTATATTAATAATATTTTGTTATAAAACTGAGCTCCTTTAAAACGATCGGGTTTTTATTAATTTTAAATAATCTCAATATTATTAAATTATTCTATTATTGTTTTGATCTGGTTCAGTATTCACGTGATGAATATGTAAAACTGATAAGGATTATCAATAAAAATATTCGAAGACACAATCTATTTTAATGCGAAATTTAAACAAAATATATTCAGCACTTCGGAATGTTTGTAGACCAAATGAATGAGGCAATGATACTTTGTTTTACAATATTCAACTTAAGTTGTACTCTCGTGAGCGATAAAACTACTCTGTAACCAGGCCCGCGCCGTCCATACGTGTAAAGTCGTGTGGCGCACGACGGCGCAGAGTCTAAGAAAAATTCCATATGAAAAAAATTATTTAAGAAAAACCAATGTAACTCTTCCTTATGGTTGTAAAACGGTACGAGTACCTACCTATTCAACGATATTCCATTTGATACATAATAACATAACATACATACATAGACTAATAAACACACTACCCTCCTTGGCGTCGCGCAGTCGGATAAAAAAGGCGCATGTTAGACAGTCGCACGACGTGTAAAACAATGAGGAACGAATTTTATATATTTCTATGTAAGTCTGGAAGTAAGACTTATAAGAGTAATGCTTCTATTACTAATAATATAAATGTCTAAATTCGTGACAATAAATGTTACTCTTTCACGCATAAACTTCGATACGGATTTTAATGAAACTTTAATATATTATAGTTTATACATTATAAAAACATAATATATTATAAAATGAAATATTGCTTTTAATTCCTTATTGTCATGAGTTCGCACTATGCAAGCAAAGTCTTCAAATACAAAACTCTGTATATGAAAAATTATGCAGTCTTTTCGTTTTACTTTAAAGCTGCTAATTTTAACTTTCGGTGTTAGAACTCCACTGACGATATGTAATTTCTCACACGTCACACAATTATATCTGATACATAATTCACGATATTATAATTTATTCTTATCACATGTTGGTGCAAATTTGGTGCCGTGCTTATTATCAGACATCGAAATTACTTTCGTATCGGTAATATTTACTAAGTAATGTTTATCATAAAGTGATATTTATCAAAATTGATCGTGAGAAACCCGAACGACCGTGAGTCAAATTTGTAAAAGTTATGTTAGGCGTTCTTAATCGTTATATTTTAAGACCGATCGACAATGTTCCTATATATTCACGAAAAAAATATTTTTTTTTAAATAATAATAAACGCATCGCACTCAACGGCCCCCATTAAGATCTCGTGGCCTTGTGTCGGGGGTCCGGAAACATACACAACACCAACACAAACACCCAGACCACGACAAACATCCGTATGACCAATACAGACATTTGCCGTGAGCGGGGATCGAACCCGCGACCGTTAGCGCTACAGTCAATTGCAGTGACCACTGCGCCAACGTGTCTGTCCGTATTTAGTTTTTCTGTTTTCAGATTTGCGTAAAAAACCTAAAACTTATAGCGTATCGTTTTCACAATGTTTATTGGATATTTGTAGTTCTCAAAAATAAAACAGTCACCCCAGTTTTTCTTATCGTTCTTTTATAATCCTTACTTATATTATAAAGGCGAAAGGAACTGCGTCTGTGTGTTACGCAATGAAGACAATAAAATATTAAACTAATTTAAATGAAATTTGGTACAGAGATAGTCTAGAGTCTGAGAAAGGACATAGGCGACTTTTAAATGCGTAGAATGCGCTGAAAGGTGTTGAAATAGGGGTCAAATAATAATTTTTAAAAATAGGCTTAAATAACTCTTTGGAGACAAAGTCGCGGGCACCACCTAGCTATAGCTAAATTTAATGTCTATCTCTCTCTCCCTCTATGGGTACACAGTATATCTAATAATTCAGCAATTTTTATATTTCCTTTAAAATAATTATGAAATACTATCCCTTATGATTTCACTCGTGTTTATCGATACTGCTTCGCTCCTATTAGACGTAGCGTGATGTAATATAGACCTTCCTCAATAAATAAACTATCTAAAAAAGAATTTTTCAATTCGAACCACTAGTTCCTGAGATTAGCGCGTTCAAACAAACTCTTTATAATAATATTAGTATATATTTAAAGAGCGAAAGCGTCTATTAACGAACATGATTACCAAACATAATTTGAGTCACAACTTTGAGTATTGTGCGAAGATGTTTTTGTGTTTTATTACCTATATTTTAACAGTATGACGTTTTAAAGCGTCTTCCTTTATAATATTTTTCGTCTCCGTGTTTTGTGTTTTTTTTTATTCCGTTAGCAATCGTGGCTCGCTCCGTCCACGCGCCAGGGCAGTAAAACGATTTATAAACAATAGGCGAAATAAATAATACAAAATATTAGAATTCTTTACGGGTCGTAACAGAGGGACAATATTTTCAGAAGGTCGGTCTAATGGCATGACTTATAAATACTTTTTAGCGTTTCTGTTAACGTTTATTGCGTCATAATTTTTACCAAAAAAAATTAGTTACAATGCGAGAATTACACTTGTAAGTTTTAGTTTCAGGATTTGCTATATAGGCGCTAGAGGGCACGGCAAAATTTCAAGGGCACTAAAATGTGGGTTGTGAGAGATTTTTCAAAAGATTTTCAATAAAAATTTTATTCTACTAAGCTTTTTTTATTGTTAAAGCGCGCTTTTTCTACAACTAAATTGACAAAGGTAATGATTTAATTTAGGTTAAGGGGCGGCATTTATTATTGTGTTCCAGGCAGACGCTTTCGAAGCCTGAAATTTGGGGGGGGATCACTAATAATATATAAAATGTCTGGGCATGGGCGTAGCTAAGATTACCTTTGGGGAGGGGGAAAAATAAAACTAAGAAATAGAATTATTGCCCAAAATAATGTAATAAATGTATGACATATGTATAGAAATAATCAACACAATAAGTTAAGAATATGTTATCTGTACATATAAGAAGTTGTTTCTACCTATGTTCCTTATAGGCTTTGAAACTCTCAAAGTAATTTCCTTCAAATTTATTTTATGAGAAAGGAATGCTACAATAGTTTTAAACTATTAAAATTGATACTTTTTGATATATTTAGATCTATTTGTTACTATTAGTTTATAGTATCGATAGAATTTTTCAAATGAAATGCATCTGCTTAGGGTTAGAAAATGTTTTTTTATATATACATAAATATTTTTAAACTTAGTTTGACTGATTTTGGAGGTGTCGTGTCCCCCCTTCCCCCCTTCAAATAATCCCCCCTTCGCACCGCGCCTGGCTCCAGGGCGCCACTAAGGATAAGTCCAGCCCTGTTCGTAACTGTTTTAAACAACTCATAATCTGGTAACAATTACCTAGGTAATCTTACGTAGGCCTGAGTGTCATTCATTAAGACACTGACAGTAACTTCTTTCTGGTGTAAAAGCTATAATAAATAATTAATGCTTTAAGCATAAAATATTTGAAATATTATTTAAACGATATTTATAAATCGTATATTTAAATACAATCCGGAATCTAAAACTATTTATTATTCAATATATCAATCAAGCTCTAAATTAATACAAAAAATAAAAAAGGATTATTTTTTAAAAAACATTGTAGACCTCATCTAAGCCACTGCATCTGGGTAAAGTTCCCAAAATACTGGCAGCATTACCCCGTTGAATGGCCAAGCTGATCCTTTGACCGAGGTAGCTGCCAGCTCTTGGGTCCCCAGTAGAATATTGTATTTTATTTAACTAAATCATTTAAATGTCATATTGATCCTTAGTTAAAGAATTTCTTCGTCAAATGTTGTATTTGAAACTTAATTTTGGTCCATCCCAAACCACCGACTGTACGCTTAGATATTTTAAATTACGCAATCTTCAAGAGGTTCCAAGAGGTTTAAATTTAATTTTTTTTTCATTGTGGTACATTTTAATTAGAAATTCGTATATCTATATCTATTAAAACTTATCTCACATTTAAGCTATTCGATATTTGAAAACAAAAACAATCGGTCAAATGCAATTACCTTAACAAAGCAAACACTTCGTTAAAGAATATAAACAAACAATGCAACACAATTTTCTCGAAGTCAGAAATATTTGCAAAAAAATCGCAAACAGGTTTGCGATTCCTGGTACAAAAAAATAAAAACTCTCGTTTTTAAAAATTCCGACTACGACACGTGGCACTGAGTTTTATTTTTATTTTTTTTTTTCGTCGAGAACACTTACGCTGGCAACACTCGAAAATGAAATATATGAAAGTATAAGTTTGCATTTACACACCCACGATTGACACACAAAAATACTATAACGGTTGTAGAATATACTCAAACAAATAAATATAGATGTTGTAATGTATATTAAATAAAGTCGACTTTCAATAATTTTATAATAATATAAATTTATATCCACATATCACGAGAAGCAAAAACTATGTACCGCTTTTAACGAAAATTATACGGACGAAGAAGTATGAAATTTGGAAGATTTATAATTTATATGGAAAGTGATTTCATTTTAATGGGTTCAGTAGTTTAGCTGTGATTTCGTAATCTATGTGTTACGTTACTTTTGCATTTATAGTATAAATAAAGATAATAATCATTTATTGAATATATGTACAGCTAATTACAAATACATATAAAGGTATATACAAATCGATACTAATTTTATTATACATAGGTATCAAATTAATGTTAAACTCAGTGTTTGTTTCTCTTGCGTTAACGCCTCAATGCCTCAATCGTTGGTAAAAATTTCGCACTCGAATAATTTCGAACGGGTCTTAGGTTTCGATCAATGTAATCGAATTCCAAGCCTTCAGTTTCTTAACTTCAAACTAAAAATTCAGATATATTGACAACTACTGTAATCATTAAATTATATATACATTATATTAACATAATTATATAATTCGCATAAATATTATTACAAAGTGCTTATTAACATTTAAGTTAATTAATTATATTTAGTTAATATTTAATTAAATTTCTGGAATTGCTCTCAAAATAAGACGATCGCATCCGATCAATTTTATTTGTGTTTTTAACATTAACATGTGTAAATAACATTATATCATTAATAGACTAACGCCGATGGTTGCGGGTTCGATCCCTGCTCGGGGCAGATATTTATAGTTGTAAAAATATTTGTTCCTAAGTTTGGGTGTTTGTCCTTGTGGGCCTGCCCACCGTGCCTCGGAGAGCACGTAAAGCTGTCGGTCCCGGTTGTTATCACATTCACCTGATAATGATCGTTACTCGTAGTAGGTAAATTAGTCTAAATGGTTACTGGCTTGCCCTCAGGTTGTGAAGGTCAGATGGCAGTCGCTCTGTGTAAAAATCAGTAACTCGTCAATATCTGGACTAGAATAGCAAGCAGACCCTGGTATAACCGAAAAATGCTAGGGAGATGATGATAATAGATCAGGGGGCTACTTAGACGCTGAAAAGAAATACAATATCAAGCGACACGGACTTCATTTTGAGAAAATGGCATCAAAAGATATCAAACCTATTCTCAATACATATGATTGAAGAAGTATATATTTTCTTTTCTAATTTGATAAAAGATATAACGAATTATAAGCAGATTGGTATAATAAAACGTTTTCTCTAATAATAAGTTTCTCAAATATAAGAGATTATTGAATATTACTAAATATGAAACACCCTTCAACATTCGAAACATTAAATTTAGAACTAATTTTTCCATATTTATTTAAAATGACTTTAAAAATTTTTGAGTAATGTTAAATACATGACGCTTTACCAGAATACATACATATCTCCGAAATTTGACTATTTGTGGGTTGACACATTGTCGCTTATCAATATCAAATTATGATAAACTGTAACTATGAAAACAGGCCATAGTTTTAGACGGCGGTTTAGTAAAAAATCTAAAATCAAACGTCAGATCAATAGTTTAACGTTTTGGCACAACTAAAACCCATTAACCAAAGAATTGAATTGAATTAGTTTAACGTTACCCGTACGTAATTACCCTGTTGTATGTGATAATGATTCTTAAATAAAATCGTTCCAGCACAGGAGGGGTGCAAAAACAAAGATTGTCTCCAACACGCCATAACACGCGTTAAATGTATTATTTGTTCCGACACAATTACCGTAGACACATTAACACGAAGAAAATAAACAATGACAATACAAAGAGACGCTCATGCGTTGTTTTGTTTGAAACGGAAAACCATTAAAAATTATTGGCCGTGCTAAGAGAAACAAGAAATTTTTTGATGTTACCCAGAAACGTCGATTTGTTTTGTGACGATTTCAAAAGATCGATTATAGTGTGAATGGGGAACAATGTGAAGTATGTAGTTATTGATTCTAGGCTAAAAAGTGTACGTAGTAAGTTGAATTTTCCATATATTTTGTATTTTTTTTTTTGTTATGCATTTATTACAAAGAGTAAAGAATTACGAGTATTACGAAAAGTAAGATTTTTGTCTAAAACTGTATTACTTTAATTTTAATATTTTACACTTTTAGTGATATTTATACTTTATTAGGTAAATAAACAAAATTATGTTAAAATACCTATATTAAGTAAGTATTATACGTCTACACGTATTTCTTATTTTCTCTGCATATTATCCAAAACAAACAAAATTCTAGCCGTATCTATATAATATTATAAATAAATAGACATATAAAAATACTAGGTATATTGTTAAATTATTATTATTACTGACAAAAATAATTTTGTAATAATTTAATTAAAACTATCGCTACTGAAACGTTTGAATTTAAAAGCAAAATATATTTTATTTATTCACGAATAAAGTGTCGTTGATTTATATTATCGATATAATATAATCGATGTCATTCGATTACAACAATAGCAACATTCTATGAAAACCTATGGTTAAACTACAATAAATTTAACAAAATTTATTACTCGAAAATTTACCCTACCGTTTTTATTGCTCAACCACCCTTTTAGTTTATCGTAAATAAAATCGATTTGAAATCGAGTTTTATAACATGCATCACAATTTGTTACAAAGTTTTTGTTTGAGAAAAATTATAAAAAGTTTATAGTTCGATATTATTAAGGTAGTTTTGTCGCAACGCTACGCTATGGCTGGTAGACTGTTAATGCTTTTAGTTGTGCAATTTTGTACCTTATGTCCTTGTGTTAAGGTGTATTGAAGGTGTATGGATAAGGTTGTAAAGTAACGTGAAGTGTTCAAATGATTGACATTTTACGACAACTCCCAGATAAAATTTATAGTTTTACAATTCGCGGAACGGTTGTTTTTGTAAACCCTTTACGTATTCATAATGGATTTAGTTAGTTACGGTTTAAATCATGTCCGGAATTTTTTTTATAAACAAGAGCATATGCACAATTTTACCAATGAGTTACTTATGTGAGAATGGAGAATTTTTACAGTCTGTACAGAACATGTTGAATCACTTTTTATGTGAATTTATGATTTTTATCTTATGAGCTTTATTCATTTAGGACTAGAACGACGGCAAAATTTTGCTATGTATCACAAAGACGGCGAACAGTCAAATGAGTTACGTGCACTCATCTTGTATGCACAATATCGGCCATTAACTGAGCGACCGTCCATTAATCGCTTGTTGTTTATGGTTTAAGAACTTTATTGATTCCTCAAAAGAAATACATACATTTCACTTACTGAGAAACTATATAAAATAAAACAATTATAAAAGAAGCGTACAGAGATATATATTTATAGCAACATTTTAGAAAAAATTGACTTTAAATAATATAACTTCTTAGCTAAGCTTTAAATCTTAAATTATGTTGAATAAATAGAAAACCCGAGTGTTAAAAAAATTTAAAATATTATATGACATTTATACAAAAAATAAAACGAATCTTGAAAGTCTTGTTAATTCAAAGATATTCCCTATCATACTCAGTTGCTAGCTAGTTGCTAGGCAACGTCGTCCAAAGTAAGCGGCACTATATACCATATCCATAAACGTATAACATATATATAGTAATATAATATAATTGAATAGATATGTCTTAAAATATCCATCAAAATTATTTTAGTCATATTTCAAATCAACCCTAAGACCAGCCCCCTTATAAGTAACGTGACAACCAAATCATTATCGTACGAACTACTTTAAATTCTTCAAAAACGCGAAACACATGTCGACTGTCGCCATAATCTGTTATCTCACGAGTCATTTACAATAAGATAGCTTCGCACTTACGCGCTTAGAAAGATGAAGCCGAACTTTCTCGTCAAGCGTTTTAAGCGCTGCAAAATAAAACTATAATACGCTGAAATATTATTTCCTTTATTGGCTTGTTCGAAGTAAACGATAATTTATGTCATTTTTTCAGCCTATATGGCTAAACAATTAATATTATATTCTATTCCTTTAATATGAATCGAAAAGGTAGTTACGACGCTTCGTATACTGTTACAAAATATATAAAACAAAACAGTTACGTTATACTCGCATTCTATTACTTCGCTCTAAGTCGCAGCGGATCGATTTTTTTTTCAGTCGGAAGTTTCAGAAACACCTTATTAATAAATTTCCAAAAAAAACGAATGTTATCCTTATAATATAAATATAGACTAACAAAGACTAATTATATAATAATTAATAAGATATTAAACAATGAATTAAAGAATTATAAATATCTCGTTAAGCACTCAATAAAGCGCTTTTTGGCTGAATTATGAACACGGCCACTTTATAACATAGCACTCTTTGAGGACGTGATAAAGGAGTGAAAATGTTCACAGGGTAGGTGTTCAGTTTTTAGTGGGGGTGGTTATTTTTGACACTCGAAATTTTGCTCGAAAAAAGACATCTTAACATATTTTTACGACATATTTATCGTGAAACTATCGAAGAGTATTAAGTGCTTGCAGATTATACTTGTCGAGTTTTTTCTCTTGAAATAATGAGTTTTTTCACATTTTAAGTTCTTTAGGCTACGATCGTGTAAAACTTAACAAAAACGCAAAATTTCAAGAATTTTGCGTTGATGTCATGAAATATGAGGAAGAATTAAACTAGTGAAAGGTATATCGATGTAATAAATTGGTTTTTGTTATTATTTTCTTTTTAAATATAGATTCCATAGGTAAAAAAACGTAAATTAAAATACCTATAACCGACTCAACAACTTAACTTAATTTTTATACAGAACCATTCTAATTGTCTATTACTAAATAAAATTTGTTCTCAATAGGCGAATATAATGCACAAAATACTATAAAAAATTATTCAACCATATTGAGAGCCTCATGATTTTTTCGAAATAAATTTAAAAATGCGTCCAATATAATTATAAGATGAATCTATAACTTATTTAATAAGAACATAAAACTAAAGAGTTTGTTTGCAGACGCTAATTTTAGGATCTATCTACAGATTTGAAAAATTCTTTAAGCACTCAATAACCATTAAAAGTAACCCTCTGTAAATGTTCCATTGCTAAGTAAAAGCCTCCTCTCTTATTAAGGAGAAGGTTTAAAGCTACTCTACCGCGGGTTGGCGGATATACATGTGTCAGAATTTCTCCCAGCACATGCATTTGTTTTCCTTCACCGCCAAGCTCGAGATGAATATAAACACAAATTTAGCGCTTGAAAACTCAGCGGTGCTAGCCGGAGTTGAATCCGTGATTATCGGTTGAGATCGACGTGTTTTAACCGCTAGGTCATTTTAGGATTTTTTTCAATGGGAAAGCAATTTAAAAACTGTATATTTCTATGAAGTCAAACATATTTATATAACGAGTAAACAGTTTATCGTGAAACTCGATCGGTGGGCGTGCAGACGCATATGGCTCCCTTATCAGCCGCCCGCTGCAGATCGCCCCATTACGATGCTGACGATGATTGTGATGGGAATGTGTTGTGGATATTTGAGAATTTTGAACTAAATTTAACGTCATCTATATCTATAAAAATAAATTGAAAGTCTGTTTGTAATTTCGAATTAACAGATTTTAACTAAATGCAATACATTGCTTAATATGACTTAATTTTATTTAATACTATTAAATAGGTAATGCAGTATCAAAATACATCAATATCTCCGAATTTAACGTTTTGTGGGTTGACACATTATTGCTTATCAGCATCCAATTGTATACGGTATATAATTGCAACCTTACGTATACATCAAGAACACAATTTCAAAAATTTTGTCCGTCTTGTTTGTCAGTTTTTTCAATTGGTCTAGTAATTTCTGTAGCTAGTGCGTTCAAACAAAAAAAAACTCCTCAACCATGTATAACAGTACAGATTCCCTATTATATTGTACCTTATTTCGTCCCGAGGATCGAAATACTCAAAGGGAAATGCTGCTACATTATAATAATGTGGTGTGTGTATTTGTGCCTACAGTAAATTAGGAATTGTAAATACTTGTATTAAATTTCTCTGTTTTTTGTAAATTGAATGTATTGTAATTCTATTTTTAACCGACTTATAAAAAGAAGGATGTTCTCAATTCGTCTGGAGCTTTTTGTATGTTCACTGATTACTTGTATTTGATGGATTTGGTGAACTCTTTTTTTGCTTTAAAGGGTATACTCACCGATTGGTACCATTGAATTTTCATCAAAATCGGTTTAATTGTTTAGTTTTAAAATTAAAATAACTAGAATAAGTATGTTAGTAATCCCCTTTCCATTTTTTTGTAAGTTTTCTAAATAAAAAAAAAATATTTCTATTAATCTTGATACAAAGTATGCGTCCACTAATTAATAACTTTACGGCAAATTTCACGTCCCATTAGTGTATCTGGATTATCTGTCCTCGTTTCGGTGAATTTTGCGTCTGTCGATACAATATCAAAACTACCGAAGGACAAACAGACAGAAGTCAGAATCGAATTTCAGAACATGTGTTTATATTTTTTGCTAGCAAAATACGTTATTTCTAATATGTATTTGTATTCGTAATAGTAACGTTATAGGTTGGAAGTTAATATTAGAAAAAGATGTATAATAATATTATTTTTATCTATTTTTTTTATAATAATAATGTAATACGAAACGAGAAATATTATGTTTAATATTTATGTACATAAATAAAAAAACGTCTTTTTCATTTTTAATTATATTCTTCGCTTTTAAACCATAATTTGATATGCCCTAAACGCCAACAAAAGTGAATTCCCGTTTCGAAACTAAGAAAAATATGTCCGCCTATGAAACAATCCGACTCGAAACTAAAAGTTGATGTATATCATTGTCCACTCCGATATCCCGCCAAGCTACAGTTAACACTCTACGTACAATAATTACTTTGGTGACAATTCTTTTCTTGGACTTATTGAAATGGTCACAACACGCGCACGCTCACACCCCACGCGCCTCGCTCACAATTCACCGCATTTTGTCAAAATTTCGGTTAAAAATTCTAAGAACAAAACGCCTTTGAAACGTTTGTCTATTTCAAGGCCCGTTATACAACTCTGTCATGGCGACAGTTACGGTTTTTTTTACTTACGATTTATGAGAAGTAATAAATATTTAAAATTGGGGCACTTTATTGGAGCAGACTTCCATGGTAGTTAATAGCTGTTCTTACTTTCAACGGAATATTGTTCTGTCATAAACAGTAGGTGAAGGTTTTTTAAAACTACTGGAAATTCACTTTTATAGGTCGTTCTTATTTTTGTCGTGATAAAAAGAACTGTTTGATTTTTATGACTACTGTATTCAATTAAATTTAAAATGGAATAGTTTTAACAAAAATATTTAAGGATCAAATGAGGTGATCGGGGCATTAAGTGAATTGTTTCATTTCGAAATCGTTACATTATTATTTTTCGAATTAAAAATACGTAAGTGAATATTCTCTACATTATAAGACCTACGTGTAATATTAATGAATGGCTTATTAATATTTTTAATAACTGTATGTATATGGCGGATAATTTTATAATTTCGGAACCAGTTTCATTTTATTTTTAAGAAATAACTTTCAAGATATTTATATTCTACATTTTTGTATATTGTTTGAAAAGTTAAATAATGTAACAGTTTTGTACAGAGTTGAAATAATCACAACCTATTTTTTGGCAAAATGTTACAGTTCGTAAATTGTTATTTTTAAAATATATATTAAAAAAATAACAATATTTCAATATTATATTACAAGAAATAATTTAAACTTGTTTCATTCTTTACGCGATATTTTTCACTTCTGTGTGTTGATAACTATCGTTATCAAAAGATACAACATTCTAACAGTTAACGGCTGTGTTGTAGTTAAAAAAATGACTGAATCATTGGACGCTGATAAGCAATACTATGTCAAGCCACACGGACTTCGTTTTGAGAAAATGGCGTTTAAACATGTCAAACCTATTCTCAATAAATTTGTTTGAAGACGTATATATTCATCTTTTCTTTTCTGTTTTGATAAAATGTATATTGAATCAAAAGCAGATTTATTTAATGTCTTATCTAATAATAAGTTTTTAAATATTTGAGATTATTTTATAAATTGCAAAATATGGAACGCACCTGAAATTCGAAAAATTGAGTTAAGATACTTTTTTCTATACTTATTTAGTTTAGATGCCTTGATTTTTTTTAATAATGTTAAATGGGTGACGTAGTATCAAAATACATCAATATCTCAAAATTTGACTTTTTGTGGGTTGACACATTATTGCTTATCAGCATTCAATTAATGACAATAAAATCATCTCATCAAGGTTGGTCTTTTTTATTGACACGTGATTTTCATGGGACCTGAAATTATTTAACCCCCACATACCCACTTCAAAATACATATTACTATTTTTAACTTTCAAAACATCAAAAGCGATGATTCATATATCCCAAGAAAGTAAAACCTATTATTTAAATCCGATAGAAATACATGAGGCAATAAATCGAAATCGTGCCGAGCGTAAAATGTACCAGTGAAAGTACCAACTCTTTGATTTTACTAATAGGCGTTGCGAATGCTGAATGCAAACAGAATTTCACTTTTACATCCTAATTACCCTTCTCCACCCTTTAGAAGACAATTTATGACGACTATTTCGCGTAAATGACAGAAAACAAACGGTCATTGTATCTTAAACTGTTACAAATAAATGCAACTCTTTCTTTTAGATCCAGCGGTCCCTTTTAACCGTTGCAATTGTTGTACCGTTGAAAACAAGCGGTGCTATTTACGGTATGCAAAAGGGTAAACATTGTTGTGAAAATCTTACAATTTTACGGGATTTTCAACTCAGTGATGTTAATAGAATGTTATGGAACAGGATAGGGTTGAGTTCTTCGTCGAAGACTGTAATGTCTAATATTTTTCGTCTTTTATGCTTAAAACAGTTATGCGATTTCTTGCAAAGAGTTTTTTTTGCGTTATTGCGTTTTATGTTCGCGAGTTAGCAAACCCTTTGGCGAAACTTTTTAAACCCGTTAGTTTTGACGGAATTGCGTAAAACAGTTACTTTTTTGTTATATTATATTGAGGTTTTTGTTGTAAGCAATCAACTAATTGCAAAAAGGGTTGCTATAAACCCTTAGAAATTTATTTGCGATTTCTCGAAAGTCAACTTTTTAAAAATATTAGTATTTTTTGCAATGTTAATAAAACAATTTAAAAAGTCTATACAAATATTTTAATGTTTTAATAACGTTTGAGAAAACAATTTTCTACTTAAGGTAGAAAAGTATTTAATTAGTAGCTAATTTTATTTCTTTTATATATTGTAACTGAAATTGTATATAAATGAGAAGGTTTCTTTTATATTGTGTGTGCAATAAAGTCCTGCTTTATCTATTAAAGATTTTTTAATATAGGCTTTAAACTTTTTAAGTGGCAAATGTAAAACTGTTAGCGGGGTTTTATTATAGTTGCGAATACCAAACTCCTAGAAACTATATTTTGTTAATATTAATACTTAACCTCTAAAAAAATATCATCTGAATAATCTTATTTTCTGTCTGACTTGCTATCTGTTATTCTATATATGTATGTATATGTGGAGGTTACTTGCTTCAATAAAATTCAATAAAAGTTTTTTAAGAACATTATTAATCGCTCAAAGAATACCCACTATCCCAAGAATCGAAAACAAGCATAAAATTCTTAAAATCTACATTCCATTTTTAATCGAATTCCAAAAAAAGGAAGAGATTCTGAATTCGGGGACTTTTCTATATATTACCGACTAGGTACTCGAAAACGGCTGGACCAATTTGATTCTTTCTTTTTTGTTTGAAAAGGTATACTTTCATTTGGTCCCTTAGAATTTTCATTAAAGTCTGTCCAAAACTTTGGTTTTCAAATTAAAATAAATTAATAAGTACGACGCTCAAATAAGTGACCTTACATTCGCTTTGAAATCGATTCCTTTTAAAAAAAATGTTTTCAAGATATGAAAACAAAGCCCTAATCACAATTCATAATAAATGTATCGAACGTGATAATGTATGGCCATTATTAAAGACATCGAGTGTTGACCAATAAAATATATCCTACACGTTCACCAGGAATCACGACTCCATTGTGCTGATTTATACACCTTTGTAACAAGCTGAGTGACAATTGCCTTCGCTACGTGTCAAATAAATGTCCTGCAGTTCGTCATTACCATACAAATGCACCCAAACAAACCCATGCCAGTGAAAAATGAACCATTTTCCCTTGAAATACAGTCGAGTCTGGTTTTAAAGTACGGTCAATATAAGTTGGTTGAATTAGTATGATGTTTGGGCATAGAACATCCCCTGTTTGAACAACAAATTAGTTCCATTATACGCTTGTAAAGGGAGGATGTATCGTTATTACGGAGGCTTGGATTTAAGCTTATGTGGAATTAAAGATTTTATCATTAAACGAAATTTGTATTGCAATATATATAACAATAACGTTTTGATATATATAAGAAATACTTTTTAGATCGATTTTTTTTTATTAATGCTTTTTTTGCGTGATTTATTATCTAGCAATTTATTTTTTAACGCGTTTTATATGTGATAACTGAGTAAAATTCCTCTATGTGTAGTTTAAAGTTACATTTTTCGCCTTTAGTAGTAATTAGTTACTAATCCTATAATTATATTACTCGCTTGATTATTATGTTTGTATATAATCTGTTTTGAATTGAGTAAGTGCGTATACCATTTAAATGAATATAAAAATGTTAATGAATAATATTAGTTACCTGTGATGTTATTCACATTGATTGTAAAGTCATACTTATACAATTTCTATTTCCATATTAAATACTATTTCTAAGATATTTTCATGTATTATTTTAGTGTCAACTATAATATAATTAATAACTGTATGAAAATACTTTGTCAAAATTATAATAATATATATTTTTATTCCATATATACAATAATAGTTTTAAGAAAATTTTAAATACCTACTATTTTAAAGTATTAGCAGGAATTAAAATTTTAGTTATTAATTTCCTATCTTCTTATTATATTTCTTTATTTTTATTATAGTTTATTATTTTATTGTTTTTTATATTTTCTTTTAAACTTACTTACTACGTACCTATTGTCAGATCGAAGAGTTGTTTAATATCAATTACGAAAGTAAAGCTTATAATTTAACAACAAAAAAAACACAAGTGTTTTTACCTAAAAGTTGTAGTATTTAGTTTAGTATTTCTTATAAATCGAAAATGTGTGTATCACACTGTACCAAATTGTAAGTTATTATGCGATTTGCTGTTATACTGATTTTGTATAAAAAAACAATATATACATCACTTTTTTTATTGTTAAACAAATATTAATTCTCGTTTATTTTGTAGAAATATAATATAAAACATTATAAGGAAGTGTAATATGAAAATTATATTTACTAAGTACATAATCAAATAATTAAAAATTTATATTAAAATTCAAACTGATGTATGAGATAAGGCAAACCTAGTCAAAACATGTCTATTTACCAAATCATGGCTTTGTATATTATGTGAGTATTGTTATATTCGTGTTTCTTTAGCTATATCGCTAATAGAAGAATAAAACATTTTTTATTGTTCTAAATGCCATTATAAAAACTTTAAAATATTATCTCTCCCCACTAGTTTCAATATAACAATTTTTAGTTCAATATTGTAAAATAATAATAATAATTTTTGAACCATACAATTTTTATCGTAAAATGAACTATGAAGATAGGCAAGTACACAAAATTGGGATACACAGCGCGTGGAGACGAAACTAAAACAAAGGACCGTGCACCCATCGGCAACATTTTAAAACAAAATGAATAGATATTTCAAAAGACCATCAATGACCGGTCATAAACATCATTCTTCTCAACAATAAACTCATTCGTTCCTACTGTTCCAATGCGTTGTAAACTTCCGAATTGTAAAGAGATCTAACAAAACCATTAGCGGCGTCTTTAAAGAGACATTACAAATATTTCGTTTCTGCAAGGCGAATTGCGTAAAAGAATACCTAACTAATAAGTTTTATTGCGTTAGCGAAATATGAAAGCGAGAGAAATGTTTATTGCGCAAAAGGGCCGGTGAAATTGTGATGCAAAAAATTTAAAACAAAAAAAAAAAAGATAAAAATTTACGTGCAATTAAAACATTTTAAATGTTGTTTTTTTAAACGTATTACGATTTCTAAAATTAGAATTTAAGCGTAACTTGGATCAAACGTAATGTTTTCAACTTAAATGCTATGTAGTCTATTTTTCTTTACCTTTTTTTTACTAACAATACCTTGAACAAAAATCACGAATTTTAGAATATTTTCTTTTAATTATAATTTTGCATTTTAAAATGATGATGATGTTCTCTGTCTAGATATCAACAATCCGTTGCTAAGCAACTGTCTAAGGCGTGTACATCAGTTGTATTAACAATAACTATTGTTGAAATGTAAGAACATTATAGTATTTTATCAATATTAAAATGTTTATGGAGATTTGGTTTTTTAATAATTTTTTTATCTGTTTCCAATTCAGTATAATCTTACAAATAACAGTACTGATATTCATCATAATTTTCGATGTATTCTTTTATATTGTCATCATTATATATATTTTTCGAGTCTAATAATATTTCATTTACAAATATTAACTTGTAGTATAAGTATTACCTACGTAAGATTACTTAATTCATTTTAAAATTGTTTAGCTTTCGTATTCTATTAGGACAGAATAAATTTAATTTGCGAACTTCCCGTAAATTTATTTTCTGAAATAAATTAATCCTGCTTTAAAATTTTTATTCATGATGTGAGTAACTATGAATACTTTTAATATTTTAACATATGTATAGACACAGTTCCGTTATCCCTTCATCTTAAGTAAAGATAAGACGAACAAATAATTTGTAATATAAAATTATTATTTTCGCAAAACTAAACTAATTTCCATAACGGTTCATAGTGTATAAATAAAGGTTCGGTGTCATAAAAGAAAGTTTTGCAAATATAGTTCGTGTTTAACTGATGTTTATACAAATTGCACTTACTCTACAAAGGATACAGTAAGAAACGGTACCTTTGTCGGCAGTTAACTGGAGTAACGGAAAGAAAGTAGTCAGTTATAAAACTATTCACATTGCACCATAAACTTCCTATAGACCGTTGTCTAACTGTATTGGAGCACCCGAAATGCACGTGGAAAGTTTAACTCGTTTTTGTTACTTTTGTTTCTATAATAATTTAAATGACTTCCTAGTATATAACTCTGGATATCATAAAAATTTTTGACAGTAATTTTATAACAGTCACTAGAAAGGAATTGGTATCGAGTACCTAAAATTATGTTAAATGAATTCGGTTATTGTGTAACATATTATAAGAAATCTGTGACTTCTAAATAGAAGAAAGAGGATTTATAAATTAACAAATTTCTTGAATTTGTCAAATTATTTTAATTAACAACGAATTAGTAATTAAAATATGTTTTAAATGCCTTTTTATATCTAAGTTGTAGCTATTATTGTATTTTTTAGAACATATAGTATAATTAATATGTGCAGGAAATCAAAAAATTTATGTTGTACGTAAATGTTAGTAGAAGTTATACTTTTTTGTCGCGCGTATGAGATAGAGTAACGATGTTCAATGATGCAAGCAGTCTTTAAACCATTTCGACTCACAAATATTTGCACTAATACAGAAATAAATAAAATAATATTTATTATTTATTTATATATTTATTATTATACAACAGAACCGGCCATAAGAAATAATAGTATTTAATAAATTAAAAAAAACAATACATGTACTAATATTTTTAATTATATTATGATTTTAGTATAACTATTTCTTTACATACTACCTTAATATATAAAACGTTAGGCGAGACTTACATTGGTAAATTTTATCTCGTAATTGACATAAAACAACTCTGTAACTGGTATTACCTAAGTAACCTTACGAAATCTGCGACTGTCAAACATAAAAGCACAGCCGCACTGACAGTAAATACTTTCGGGTGTAAATCATGACTGAATAACTTATATAATCTTCATGAAAGTCTCAGAGGACAACTTATAAGTGTGTGCCTTACATTAGAATCAATTTACGCATAAATAAACTTTGACTAGAAATGTCGACATACATTATACAAACTTGAAAGGCGCAAAATGTACAAAACGAATTGTCACATTGTAACCTCAAGTGTCAACACTTCAGATTGTAACACACACTCAATTACCAGCCTTATACCCTTTAAATAAGAGCTATATTAGCGTATTTATAATTTTAGGAACAATTGTCAGTGAATGTCAATTTATAAGCTATAAAAAAATCAAACGCGTGTGGTCTGCGTACATAAGTAGCATCCATTTCAATTGTACTCAAAACGCACGTAATTGCGTCACATTTAACGCATTGAAAACGTAATATTTGACGGTTTTTAAATCCGTATTCAGAGATCGAGTGCGAACGCGTTTGAGTGTAGTGACAAATAACGCCCCACTAGGTTTAGTGTAATCGATAGTGAAAATTTATTGTCATTTTTTATTCGGTTTGTCGCTATTGAATAGTCTATCTATTCTCTTTTTGAGTTCTGGTTATCATCAAAATCATTCGAATATGGAATTTGTATTTTCAATTCAATAATATTTTTTTATAAAGTAAATAAATGTAGGTATAGGAACATACAGCTCAAAAGTAATTTATAAAAAGAAGATATGTAATTATTAACCGAGAATTACACTTATAAGTTTTGCTCTTAAACTTTCATAAAGATTTACAGAAGTTATATGTCATTGTTTAAGATCTGAAAGATTAAACTCTCACTGCCTTACTACAAAAGATTTAAACAGACGTTAAACGCGCGTCTAAGACAGTTTTGAGTTAAACATGCTTTAGACATAGATTAATATACGTTCAAGTGATTTTAATAGATGTTTAAAACCTATTTTTGCTGTCAAATGTAACGTATAACATTTTATCAATAAGTTTTTTTTATGAGTTTATTCGCTGTTAAGCAATTTAGATAATATTTTAAGCAATGTGTAAATATTAAACACTGTTTAGCTAGACACGTGTTCAACATGGTTTTAATGCGTCTTTTGTAGTATGACAGTCAGTGCCTTTATTTTTACAGCAACAGCTTTTGGAAGGTTACCGAAGTAACTTTTACCAGGTTACAGAGTTGTTTTATGTCAATTGCGTGAATAAAACTTACGCATGTAATTCTTGCCTTGTGATTGAATTAAAAAAATAAGTGAATACGATGTACACTTATGAAGACTCGCATGTATAGTTTTTACGAATGTACACGTATTTGTTTTCTTTGAAACAATAAACTTTTAAAAATAAATTTTCTTTAATGTTTTAAAATAATTGTATAAAAAAATCATGTATTTACATTTAATTGAGTTTTTATTTTCTTGCAATAAGCAATACTTTGTATCATACAACCATGTATATGTTTGGCTTTTTTTTTCACTGAGTCATGTATAGGTTTTTTTTTTCAAAATTAACGCCTAAAATAATGGTGTCATTCAACAATTCTTAGGTAGATTTTGCGGTTTGGAAATTTCATTCATAAACCGAGACGAGAGTAAATATTTGATTTGGAGGCACAGCGAAAATAAAAGACGTTTTGTTGAAAATTGATCTTTATACCACATACAATACAGTACATTTCAGATTAATATATTTTGTTAAAATATAATAAAGAGTTTTAGCACACACTGACGCCACTCGAGACCACCCAAGACGGCTTTTTTGCATCAAGAAGGATTATCATCTAGTTTGTTTTGAAGGCAAAATCTGTGAAAATAATAGTTCTATCTTTTTTATACGACATATTGTTTTTAAACTACCTATTAAACCAATAGATGTGTAATGAATATTATATTTAATGGCGAATAATGAGTATCAAGAATCTACAATAATGAGTATCAAGAATCTACAATATCTACTAATATTATAAAGAGGTATTTAACATGTTTTCTCTCCGAAATTATTGATCTGATTTGAAGAATTCTTGTTGAGTTGGATAGCCTGTTTAATTAGGAAGGTTATGGGCTCTATTACATCACGCAACATCTCTTTACTACGTTACATTAGGCATATACATATTTACCAGAAACTGCGAGGGGCAGCTAGTTACATTATAAATGTACTATGACTCTTGTCGGGTTTTTACTTTAACTAGAAACGAAAATAAATAAGTCCACGATAAGCGACATAGCTACCAAATACTTCAAAATTAAATCACTGTATTTTAATAGCACTTCTTTATCTTTTACATATATTAATATTCAAATCAAAGGTGCACAATTTATCTTTCAGTATAAAAATATTTAGGTGTGTTTGTGATTATCCAAGAAGCTGAGACAAAATAATTAAATTCATTTTGAATAAAACCAAGTCGCTGGTGGGTTTGTACGCTTAATTCTTTTAAACTACGAAACAGATTTTAAAGCGGTTTTCATTAATAAACTAAGTGGTTCCAGAGGAAGGTTTATTTGTTTAATACATACATATTATAGTAGAGAAATGCTATTGAATTTCAAAGATTTGTAATGTAGTAAAAAACTACATAGCATCCGTGAGAAGCCGAGGCGATCGATTGTAAAATAGTAATAGTATAGAAGAAAAAGAAGAACGTTTTATGTATTTTATTTAAATACTATTTATGTATTCTACGTATAAAATGCGTGAACAGAAATATGGGTGTATATATTTTATATTAATAAAATAAAAATTTACAGTTCTTTCTTTTTAAGTACACATACATGTAATATTTACTTAACTTTCTTTTACGCTCCTCCCTAGTATTATATGTAAGTCCTTTTATGTTATTATGAGGTCGACTAGTAGAGATCTACTTGGAATAAGTCCGCCTTTGTAAAATTAATGGTTAATATTTTTATTTTTGTATTATTTTGTTTTTATTGTATTTTATATGTACATTTAAAAGAATCGGTGATATTTTATATATTACGTTCATATAATTTGACGTTAAAAACCATTTACAATTTTGACAATCATCAATCGGTGGCCCAGAGGTACTCTCACATGTCATACTCAGTAGATACTCTCACATGTCATACTTAGTCCCTAGCCGGTTGCTAAGCAACGTCGTCCAAAATAGTCGACATTCTGCCAAAAAAATCTCATGAGCTTATTTATAGCATACCTTATTATATTATCATTATAAAGAATTAGGATCGTTTCACGTAAACCATACTCCATAAAGTCGTTACAACTTCACATGTTCGTTTATCTAAATTGTTATCAGTCGTACGTGATTAACCCTAATGTGAATATTGCACTTCAATGATAATGTCGTATTAAACATTTTAGGTGAAATGTATAAAGCTGCCTTGGTAGTTGCGATTGCCATCGAACACTTTACCGAATTATAAAGGTATGTTTACATATTAACCATATTTACCCTCGACTAAAAAGAAGGCTGTGGTAAAGTTTGCTCTTTGTCTGTGACATCGTAACTCCCCAAAGATTGGACCGAATTCGATGCTAGTTTCCTAACTATGCTACACTTACACAGAACATATACAACGCTACATCTATTCTAGAAAGATCTACGGTCTATTTTTGTTGAAAGTCTATCGATTAAGACAGAATTTTCACGAATTTTCTGATATCATTTTGAGATGTATAAGCTACATTATATTTCTGCAAAGTTTCATTAAACCCTGTTCAGAATTTTGAGGTGAAAAAGCGAAAAACATCTATACTTCCAAATAATTAAGAGAATCGAAAACCTAACCCTTTTTAAGTTGGTAACGCATTTTTGGGTCTTCCAGTGCTGCGTATGTCCATTGGTGGCCATGATCATTTAACAGCATGACTCATGAGTTCCGCCTACTCGTTTGCACCTTTTTTTTATAAGAATAAAAATAAAATAAAATAAAAACATCCATTCCCCCTTCACAAACATTTACATTATTAATAGTAGTAAGCCAAGAATAACATGAGTAAGTTTTACTCTCGTAATTAGTATAAAACAACTTTGTAAACTTGTAATAATTACCTAAATAGCCTTACGAAAGCTGTAAGTCTGACAAATAAAGGAACTCACACAAAACCTTTTCAGGTATTCAACAACAAACTACTTACATAAATATTTATGAAAGTCTGATAGCGAAGCCTATAAGTGTTATTCTAAAAAATACGACTAAATTCCTATTAAATATAAATGAAAGTTATTAAACAATGTCGATGAAAGCCGGCTTACAGATAGGACTGAAGCACTCCTGTTTGTAGCTGATTATGTCGGATCCATTACACTACAAACGCTAAATCGACGCATTAGCCTCCGCTGTTTTACTGTGCTGGTACAATTTGCAGAACAAAGCGAATAATGACAGTGACAGACGCGTTGGCGCAATGGTCACTGCAACTGACTAAAGCGCTAACGGTCGCGGGTTCGATCCCCGCTCACGGCAAACGTGTGTATTGGCCATACAGATGTTTGTCGTGGTCTGGGTGTTTGTGTTAGTGTTGTGTGTGTTTCCGGACCCCCGACACAAGGTCATGAGATCTTAATGGGGGCCGTTGAGTGTGATGCGTTATTTATAATAATTTCTAGACGTTGTATCATAACAGAATTTACTGTCACTTTATTTTTGACATTATTTGTAATTATATTAAAGTATAACTTTTTAAGAACATTAGTCCTTACTTTAAAAAGGATTAGTTAATTAAGGTAACGATTTTCTGTAAGGTATTTAGCTGAGCTATAGGTAACTCAAAGGCTCTCAGACTTTCATAAAAAATTACATAAATTGTTTTTCATTGCTTTACAACTGAAAGAATTTACCATCAGTGCTTTTATTTTTGACAGTAACACATTTCGTAAAGTAACCAGTTACATTGTTGTTTTATGTCAATCACGTAAGTAAAACTCACAAATGTTATTCTCTAATACTAATTTATTAGTAACATAATATTAATAGTAATTTCCTCTCTATCCTTACACCACACGGAAAATCATATATCCTCGATAGGCCCACGATAATCGAACGTCACAATAAAGTTTGTTGATGTTTTTATTGGTGTCTTTACATGATAATGCCATATAGGATATATAGGCGTGATAAAATGTAGGTCAAATCATTTATTCCATACATAATTATCGTAATGGACGGGAGTTGTTGTATCACGTGTTATCAAAGTATACGAATTCTGATAATAATGTGTCAACCCACAAACAGTCAAATTCGGAGACATTGATGTGTTTTGATACTGCGTCATTTATTTAATATTATTAAAAAATCAAGTCAGCTAAACTAAATAAGTACGGAAAAAAGTTTCTTCATTTAATGTTTCGAATTTCAATTGTGTTCCATATTTTTGAAATTCATACAATAATCTAAAATATTTGAAAAACTTATTATTAGCTAAATATTTTTTTGACACCAATCTGCTTTTAATTCATGACCTTTTATAAAAGTAAAAAAGAAAAGATGTATATATACTACTACAAACGAATTTAACTTAGCTTTTTGTGGGGTTGACACATTATTGCTTATCTGCATCCAAAAATGTAACACTTAAGTTGACCAGTAAAAATATCTAGAAAAATGATAAACACGGACACAGTAAATATATTTTAGAAACATCACTTTCCTTTCAACAATGCGTCATAATCATAACAGGTAATCAACAACTAAGTGTTATTGCTAATTAGAAATATATAAGACTAAGTATACGCTAACACGCAGCATATATCTCTTTTAAAAAACAAATTCATTCGTTGTAAGTTATTATTTAGGTATTTTTATTATTATTTAAATTGTATTTTTTTTTATTCTTCATTAATTTTTTTAGATATAGTTTATTTTACATTTACAATATGTTGCTTATTTTTATAGTTTTTTTAATGCACTGTACACCACATGATTTTTATACATAAGCATGCTGTGTTCATATCAAGAAAGTTGCGATCTACTCACACACAAATTTGTATGTTGTAAATATTATTTTATGTTTATAGATTGTAACTAGTTTTATGAACCAATAAAAAAAAAAATATATATATATATATATATATATATATATATATATATATATATGGACGTTGATAAGAAATACTGTGTGAAGCCACACGGATTTCATTTTGAGAAAATGGCGTCAATAAATTTGTTTGAAGACGTATATATCCATCTTTCCTTTTATTTTTTGAGAAAGAGTATAGTGAATTGAAAGCAGATTGATATATTTAATATATTATCTAATAAAAAGTTTTTGAAATACTTAATTGAATACTTGATTATAGTATAAATTGCAAAATATGGAACGCACTTGAAATTCGAAACAATTAATTAACCTTTTTCCTTACTTATTTAGTTTATATATTGATAGATGATGCAGTATCAAAATACGTCAATATCTAAGAATATAACTTTTTGTGGTAGACACAATATTGCTTATCAAAATCCATATATGCTGAAATTAAAAAGTGGTAAAATTTGTTTCTAAATTTGTTAGTGAGGGAAATCTCTGAAACTACTGATGTCATTAAAAAAATAATTTCGCGTTGGATAGCCTGTTTGTTGAAGAAGGTTATAGGCTATATTACATCACGTTACGACTCATAGGGCGAAGCAGTAACCATAAATGTAAGCGAAACCGCGAAATACAGCTAGTCTGAAGATATAAAGCGTCCGGTAAATCTCAGAGAACGTCATGCTAGGAAGTAAAAGTATTACTATAATAACTGGTACACATGTGAAGGGTTGCCTGGCGACCGCTTGTTGACTATCCGACGCAAAAATTATTTTTTAAATCGGATCAACAGTTTCAGAGATATCATCCCCGTCATACGAACTTACACCTCTTTATAATAATACCTATATATAATATCAGTATAGATATATGCTGCGTGCATATATCTATACTGATATTATATAGAGATTTAAATTTGATTGATTGATTAACTATTGTAATATTAGTATAGATGACATCATTCCAACTTTTCCTTTGAAAATAGTATCGCACGGTTACCTAGAAAGCGTATTTTGAAAACGTACAGTCAGAGTTTCATGCGAGAGTCATCCATAATATTGGGCCGTAATTTGACGGACCGCAATCCCAGAAAACCGAAGCATGGTAAGTGGATGCTGATAAGCAATAATGTGTCAACCCACTAAAAGTCAAATTCGGAGATATTGATGTATTCTTACTATGCGTTACATATTTAACATTATTCAAAAATCAAGTCTTAATGTTTACAATATGGAAGTCAGCTACATTTTTTGCAATGTGTATCTCATATATCTGAAAAACTTATTATTATACCACTCTGCATTTAATTAATTATACCTTTTATCAAAATAGAAAAGAAAAGATTGATATATACGTCTTCAAAGAAATGTATTAGGAATGGGTTTGACATATTTGACGCCATGTCTCAAAATGAAGTTCTTGTGGCTTGACACAGTATTGTTTATTAGCGTACATTTAATATGTTAATTATCCTATATTCGACTATTTCGCTAAAGTCGTGTACCTGTGTGCATCTTCAGTGAATTCGCAGAAACATTTGTTTCTACTTAATGACGCGAAGTCTATCAAAGATTGATTTATTGTTGGGTTGTTATCAATGTCTGTTTGTGTAAGAGTTTATAGAAAGAAGTCCGTGTGGCTTGACACGATATTGCTTATCAGCGTCCAACTATCGTGTTTGCGTCACAGAATACGCAGCTCTTTACATTTCAACTATTACATAGAACTGTATCACATACGCTTACCCCGAATCGATAAAGTATCGATTTTTGATTTCGCGTAGCATTTTACGACGTCGGTGACATCAAAGGTGTCGCTATAAAAGTATTACCGGCATATCGGCTACTGGTTGGCGGCGTTTCAGATCTGCCATTATCGTGCGTCGGCGCCTTTGATCGCTTATCGTATACTTTGGTATATTATCTATGACTACCTGTGTATTGTTACTTTAGAACACATAATGGAGAGCACGTAGTGATAGTCGATTGGTACTGATAACGCTTGGAACGATTTTCCAGAGTTACACTTCAAAGTGAATATAACATACTCGTATTTTCGATGTATTTGTTAAATCTTAGCGATTGGTACACGTCGAAATATAATAAAAACTTATTAAAAAAAAAGTCGTTTTCGAAAAGGAAATAATAAACTGCAAACTAAAAAGCAAAAATAAATATTTTTACAATATTAATATTAGCTATATTATTGTAAGGTTTCACTAAAATCTGTTCAGTAACGATAAGATCTGTAAAATTTTGAAAGAGAAAGAATTAATCATCCTCACAAACGTGTGAACGTCCAGGATGAAAAGTTTTATCAAAAAATTAAACCGACTTCAAAAACGAACCTAAGAGATACAAATGACCTAAATGCAAGATAAATGTTTTCTACAACATTATGAAGTCGGTGCCTAGTAAAACATTCGAAGTCGGAAATTTAAAGTAAGACCTTTTTCGTGTTATTTATTTTATAACAAAATACTTAGGTAACGTTTCATAAGCGTCAAAAACAAGGCACTGAGAGTAAATATTTTCACATGCAAAAGCAATAATAAACAATTTACGTAAGTCTTTACGTAAGTCTTCACAACTTATTACAACATATTTAAAATTATCTACCAAACGCATATTGAATATTTTACTACTTTTTTGTTAGAAACAAAAAAAAAAACACAAAATTTGCAGAAACATATATTTCCGCGAACATTCACAAAACATTATTGAAAGCGATCGCAAAAATAACCTTCTAAGCGGTCAATAGCACAGTCCCTATTATAACATAATGTATAAAGACCTATTCTTGTTCAAAGAACATTCTCAGAAAGGTCAAAGTGCTTGAAAATGAAACTTGTGTATTATCAAGTTTCAGGAATACTCTTCCGATCCTGTTTACAACTTGATAAGGCAGGGCGGCGATTCAAAAGGTACAGTGGCAAATAAGGCGCCTTAATTCTATTATTTCCATTGTAAACAATCATTTGGTATGTTTACAAGCTCTGTCGTTCTTTTGTTTCGTCGGCGTTTTAAAGGAACAGCTCAATTGCTGCTTTCCTGTGTACTCAGATGAAGTTACCTGCTTAATTACTTAGCGAAACGTGCTCGGTTGTTAACGAAATTTTAACGTTTTGGTATTTTGTGTTATCAGTGTACAAATATATTTCTTCGATCGGTTATTAGTCATATCAACGAAAATGTTTTATTAATTACTGGTCTTTGCTCGCGGCTTCGTTTGGTTTTAATGTTGATTTTGTTTTAAAATTATACGTGTAAGTAGTTTAAACATATTCAATGACTGTCTAGAATGTACTTTTCAAATGGTATTATAATTTTAAAAATAGGTTAAATTGTGCCAGAGATTACTTCGCATATACAAAATTCTCTATGTTATTTCATTTTGAAGTATATTATAATAGTAAATATAAATAATAGTTATTCATTTTATTGAATACGCAAAAAAATGTGTTAGAAAGATTTTCTATATATTTTTGGACACATTATCATTAATACATATTGCATATGTAACTATAGAAGTAATACAGACGTCACACTAAATCTAAGCAAAACATACTTTGGGATAATTTTTGGATATTTATAAAAGAAATAAGAATGTAGTTATTCCTTTATTATCGAATAAATATTAAATACACTTAATATTTTATTATCATTATATAACATATCACTCAATATATCTCACATAAGA
This sequence comes from Hypolimnas misippus, assembly GCA_037950945.1. Taxonomy (NCBI): domain Eukaryota; kingdom Metazoa; phylum Arthropoda; class Insecta; order Lepidoptera; family Nymphalidae; genus Hypolimnas; species Hypolimnas misippus. The sequence continues at coordinate 4,433,787 of JBBEEQ010000016.1, read as the reverse complement.
TCGTCATAGAGTAGCTGATTTAGCTATGATTCGTACAATAAGTAATGTCGGAGGTCTAATCCTCTGTCATACTTTCCTTACTTCCTATAACTTGACCTGAAAATGGCACCCCCTTTATGGCACCTCTGGTGCTACAAATATATGGAACCCAGTGATCACTAAACACAAGCTGCCTTACTACAAAAGATTTAAACATACGTTAAACGCGTGTTTAAAAAAATCCATACTACAAATCCGCGTCTAAAGACAGTTTTGAGTTAAAGATGCTTTAGATATAGATTAACATACGTTTAAGTGAGTTTAATAGATGTCTAAAACCTATTTAAGCTTTCAAATATACGTACGTATAACATTTTATCAATAAGTTTTTTTATGTGTTTATTCGCTGTTAAGCGATTAAGGTACTATTTTAAGCAATGTTTAATTTTTAAACACTGTTTAGCTAGACTAGTGTTGAACATGGTTTTAATGCGTCGTTTGTAGTATGACAGAAGATGACCCGCCTGTTCGCTTACAAGTTATTTGTATAAAAAAATACATACATAGATTAATTCAAATTCGAAATATACCTTATTGAAGTAGACTTTTAAAGTGAATCTTGAAATTTTGGATATAAAGCTACCACCGATTCGGAATGTAGATTGTACCGAGACGGACCGGTAAGGAACTCGATAAATATTCTCATGATAAACTTATAATCAAGGCTAATAATATTTACATTACGTTTATATTCGTAAAAGTTATTGCACAATCAGTAAATGTGTCATTCGTTAGATAACAATTATCATTTTAATTGAAGTGAGGTAGGTTTACTTATTTCGATGTTTCTTTAATTATGACTAAAACACTTCCTAGTACGATGTTAAGGAAATATAATCGTAAAACATTGGATTTTAAATTTCAACGGAAATATTAAATATAAGATATATAGTTTTATTAAATTTTATAATAAAATAAATAAATAGATATTATGTACATAATAGAAGTCTTTTTTTCAAACATTTGTAATAGTGTCGCCGTTCTCTCTTAAAAGTAGGTACTGAATCCATTTTGACTTAAAACCTTAGGACTTTAATTTAGGTGTATTATATACACACATCACGTATATGATGTATGTATGTATATGGGTATTAATAGTTTAAAAATAATTAGGTGTCTGTAGAAAGTAAAATTTTTTTTACTGTTATTCTATAACGCTATTTAATAGAAATATAAAATATAAATATATTTAGTATAATATTAGCGGGGAAATTACGTTAAACAATTACTATCACGAAATCTTATACTATGACAGTCGGTTTTTGATTTTTGTAATAAAATGCCTAAATGAAACTGTCGATAAGTAGCATATTAGATAGCAATAGCGCATCGTAATTAGCAATTCAAGTTATAAATTAATGTATAGGTTCTATAGGTATACTTCTTATTTATAATTGATATACAAGAATACACATTTTTGCTCGTGGCTTCACATATGTGTCGAAAAGTTATGTAATATATAAGCTATATTACTTTAAAGTTTCATCAAAATCTGATAAATAACTTTTGTGTGAAAGAATGCCTAACTAAGCCTCCATCTATCCTCACAAAAATTCGCATTTATATATAACATTACGTAGTGGTCATTTCTATATCTAATTATCTATTTGTAATTTGAAGGCTACATTTAGGTTATATTAAAACATACTAGCTGCCCCTCGCGGTGTTACTCGCGTTTATGATTACTGCTTCGCTCCTATGAGTCGTAGCATGATGAAATATAGCCTATAACTTTCCTCAATAAACGAGCTAACCAACGCTAAAAGAATTTCACAAATCGGTCTCGTAGTTTCGAAGCCTATTCAAACTAACAATCAAATCTTTTCTCTATAATATTAGTATAAATTACGCTCATTACAAACATTTTATAATACGCCGTCTAAATGTACATTCTGTACCAACTCACTCTGAAAATAATCAAATAAAAATGTTAAGAGAAGGGGTGCCTAAAGTGGGTATTTAAATTGACTATTTGAATAATCTTAAATCCTTTGATGCGCAAAATGTAATCAAAGATATCATTGACTCGTTGAAAACTTTATAACGTTTGAGATTATATTCGTTATAGGGCAAATAAAACACAGTATTTTTACAAGAGATATTATTTGATACTTTTTTTGGAAAGAAACTGCAAAAAATAGTCAGGTATTTTGATTTGGAATTTAATGATTCGGTATAATTGAATAGCAGTTTCACGTTATCACGGATACATCTATACTAATATTATAAGGCTGAAGAGTTTGTTTGTTTGTTTGAACGCGCTGTTTCGAATTGAAAAAATTATTTTTGTGTTGGGTAGTCCATTTATCGAAGAAGACTATAGACTATATAACGTCACGCTGTGACCAATAGGAGCATCGATGAAAAATGTTGCAAGTATGAAATAAATTTTAGTAGATTTTTTTTTCCTCAAATTTACGCGTGTATAACCGCGGGACACAGCTTGTATGTAAAATCTACTATATACTATCTAAAATGACGTATATTATCGAAAATATGCAGTGTGTATATTTTCATATATTTATCAGAAATTCTCAAACCGAATGTCATTCAAACGAGTGCCCTACGAAACACTAATACCTCTTGTTTCCATATTCGTATGTCACAAGTATGGCGTTGACTGCGTGTGCGCAAACATAAGTCAGGTGAGCCACACGACAAGAGCGGCGCTCTTTGTGGACCGATCAAAAGGACCGACGCAAACATTACCCATTGCACACGAAAAGGTCACAAGTTATTTCAACGCAGGCAATATCCCCATTTATCGGAACGCCTTAAGACCTAAATTTGCATGCGTTTAAAATGACATTTGTAACGTTCTCTTGTGCAATGAAATTGCCGGCTGCTTTACCACTAGACACCTCGTTGAGGCTAGGAGTTAGCTCGTTATGATGGTTGAGAAACGACGCTTGAACGTATGTGGCATTGAATTTTTATGCGTTGAAAGGTTTTGTATGGCTTAATTGAGCAATGGATGATGATTGGACCGGCGCGAATATCGTATTTCATTAGATTTCACGGTTCTAGTGAGATGAAATAGAACGCTTCGTGAGTGCTTACTATTGTTCAAGACTTACATCTATATACATACAATGATGATAACTGTATATGGAGCATTTCACTACCTATAACTCAAGTACATTATTATTCGCAATTTTCCTTGTATTTTGTTAATAATGTCACCTCATTGACTTACAAAAATTAACGAAACGGCATTTATTATCATTAAGTCGCGTTTTAGTGTCAAACGTGTTTCTTTACTCAAGATGCAACACGAATGTGCAAATATTTAATTAAGAGTTTATTTTCGTCGTTTTTTAACGACACCGTTTTAAAATTTACAATTGTGTTCCAGTTTTAAAATTCTATTTTTTTATTCACTAGCTGTATCCGGCGTGCGTTGTAATGCCACCTAAAGTATATAGATTTTTTGGGTCAGGAACCCTCTTGGGCGTAGATAGAACACCCTACCAAAGTTTTATTACAATTCTGTCTATGGTGTTCCGAAACCATAGAGGACTAACATAGAAACATTGTTCTTAATTATATAGATTACAATTTATGTATAGTGATATGACAAACGTATACTCCACAAGTAATTGCTCGTATCAAGATTTCTAGTCTAATTATCGCTATAAATACTAACATGCAAGTCACCTAACCTAAGGCTAGATTTACATTTGTCAGTTTTACCTTCCTAATTGATATAAAAAAACTCTGTAACTTGGTAACAATTACCTAGATAACCTAATGAAAATTATGGCTGTCAAAAAAAGGTACTGATACTAAATTATTTTAGATAAAATAAAGATTTGAGGAACACTCAAAGTATGAGGCTAGAGTTACATTTGTAAGCTTTACTCTATTAACTTATATAAGGTGAGCATTACATCTGTAGGTTTTACTTCTATAACCGATGTTATACAACTCTGTAAAAGTTAGCTAAACGCTCTTACGAAATCTGTGTGTATCAAAAATAAGAGACTGACAGTAAATTCTTTCAGATGTAAAACAGTGACATATGAAAGTCTAAGAGCGAAACTTACAAGTGTAATTCTTGCCTAAGATCACCTCGCATTGAATTATCTTAATTATGCAATATTTTACTTTACGTATATTTCGTACGTATATTTCGGTATCTCTTAAAATGATTACAATACGTTCTTGTACAAAGTTAAATTACTAAAATACTAAGAAAAAAAGTTTTCGATATATCATATCCATTTTCGATGACATGTGTTTGATACATATCTCGTGATTTTAATCGAATTGACTTATTTAATTGAACATTATTATTGATATTGAGAATGGTCCTTTTATTTATTCTTTTTACTTATTTTGTACATTTTTAAATATATTTACAAAAATATAAAAACATTTAAAACTATATAAAATAGAACGCGGAGATGACCTCAAGCGTCCAGTAGCTAGGGCTCCAGGTTGAGAACCTCCTCACTATGCGTGCCGTCTCAAGCAACACTGCCTTTTGTATCCACTCTTGACCCAGCAGCTCAGCGAGAGGTTCTTAAGATGCTGGTCGAAACTCTTCGCAAATAGACCGTTTACCGAGACGATAATAGGAACAATTATTGCCGAGTCCACACTCCACACGGCAGCAATCTCGTGGGCAAGGTCTAAATATTTACTTAATTTTTCTTTTTCGGCCTATATTGTGAATGGTCCTTATTATTATTAACGTTGAACTTGGCGCTAGTGAAACCGCTGGTGTCGAAGAAGTTAGTATTATATTTAATACAACACTAAAGTCAAAAGCAAAACAGATTATTTAGCGACTAGCTGTATAGATACATAGATTTCCATGTACATTTCATAATTTTTATGAAAGCATAATAATGAATTACTACAATTACACACGGTTTTATTGATAGTAGACTTTGTCATTGTTGGTAGAGTCACGTAAATGCCAAAAAATATTTTCAGGAATTATTAATGTTATTGTTATTAAATCTAATTTGCTAGTAATAATACGTAGTTTAAAGGATTTATTTTACATTAGTAGTTATTATTATAAATATGAACATGTTCAGTTACATAAGATTGATCCGGTAATAAGATTAAGCAAGAATGCTAGGAATCGTTGCTCTATAGTTTATTTTTTTTTTTACTTTATTTAACAATAACCCGTATGACAATCACGAATTTTCGAACAATTATTTTTCATTATAATTTTGCCTAGTAAAAAATGCTTCAGTTCAATCTTTCAGTCGATAATATCTTATCTTACACTTATGTGTGGCTAGAAGTATGCTGTCTGCTACATAAGACAAGAAAAGAAAAATAGACTAAACCGTTTTATACAAAACTAAGACATAAAATAGTTTTTGAGTAACAATAATAATAAATACAGTTTTTTAAACAGACCTGTATTGTATAATTAACAACGATAATTTTGTCAGTTACTTAATTTAAGAACTTAAAATTATTTTTTTATATATACTTCATATATTCAAAATTTTTGGCTTGTTGTTTTTTCAGTTAAAATATTTACTAAATGAAGTGGGGATTATATTAAACACTAATATGCAAGTATTTAACAAGTCATAATCATAATAATAAGGATATTACCTACAAATATTTTTTTACTTGTTTTAAACCATACTATATACCTTTAACAAAAACAAGAGCTAAAATACATTAATTAAATTAAAAACAAGAAAATTCTAACAATGGTCTTATGTAACTTTCATAATCTATCTTCTACCTAGACTATGTTTTAAATAACTAAGAGCACAATAGCGGAAAAAATAATCAGTGATGATAAAGTTATTAAAATGCTGTAATCCGATTTTTATAATCGGATCTTATGACATGAAAATTACCTAGTTAATTACTTATTTGTTTGGTTTAAGAAAAATTATGTCTGAAAGCAATTAAAATAATAAAAATCGTGTTTCTACTATACCTATTCGTATGTAATGAGTTTTTAAGTTAATTAATTCAATTTTGTACCTAATTATTTGGTGGTGATATTTAAATTGATGACCAATTCAATGATCATTAACAAATTGGGTAACAACTGTGTTTGAATCATTAAGTCGTAATTTAAATAATTATCAACGTGTGTTTTTATTATTTTCTAGAATAAAATTAAAATGTTATCATTATTTTTTTAAATAAGTTCAAATTTCAATTCTTATTTATTTTATAATTAGGTTAAAGAAATATTCCTTTATAATTTTCAAAACATATTAGATATTTAATAAACAAAGTTGAAATTATTTTCTATGATACTTAGCACACTGAATTTGACTAAACTGTCCCGTAAACTCTCCTGTGACTAGTTTGTGCATTTCTAATTTATCGTGTGTAAGACGACTAATATTCAAAATATGAAGGTATGACTTGAAGCTTTGGTGCATTGTAAATGAAGTTTAAGTTTTATACTTAGGTATACTTTTCCATAACATAATCTTGCTCTATATTAATTATGATATGTAATAATAATTGAAAGCAGGCGTATACTATACGAAAATATATTTTTCAAACTCCCATTTTTCAACAACAAAATACTTACCTATACGATTTAACTTTCATTAGTCCTAAATGGTAGACAATAGATTTAGAATCTGCTATACCTATTTGCAAGAGACATAAATAACAAAGAGATACCGAACAAAGGCATACAATTTGTATAAAGACTTGCCTACGAAACGCAATTACGAAAGCAATTCGCTCACCTAATAGCTTCAACTACGGACGCGGTGTCACCAAAAATTTGCATTACCTCACCTACTTCCGAAACGTCTTAACTTATCCATCCCAAAACGTGACAAGGTTCTAAAGGTGTACACAGCTTTTGTGCCATGCAACGTTGTCGCAGTGAGTAAAAACGACGTTGGTACGATTCGCGATGATAGCCGATCGATACCGAAGGCAGAGCCAAGTAGGCCCCGCCTTATGGGAGGCGCGGAGCTGCTTCGGGAGCCGACACAGGCGCCGGTGGACGCGGCGCCTTTGAGTCCTCCCCTCCCTCGCGCCACCGGCCCAGGCCCCGATAACGAACGCACACAAACTCATATTCCTCTGCGCGCTCTCGCTAGCCGGTTGTCAGTCTCAAACCGGTTTTACTGTGACAGTGACCAGTGACTTGTGCTGTGTTTTTGTTTCCATGGATTGTACTGTTTTGGAAATGGAAGACAAGCCTTACAGTGTTGATAGTTCCGACGATATCAATATCGAGGAAGAAGAGGACGAGCATATTGAAGATAGTCATAGTAAGTTGTTTGTAGTTTTGTTGTTTAGTTTTTTTTTTTTTGCTCTATTTATTTTTATACTTTTATTATTTAAGTTAGTATATTTTAGTAACAGTATATTTTGTTATATAAAAAAATTATCTTAAATGTGATATGATATGGAGGCTTTAGAATTATTCTAGTTATACAATTTTAAACTTAAATTATATAATTTCGTTTGCGAAAATTATTTACGTTTAAATCCAATAAATACTTTAAGTATTGTTACCAACAACAATATTCAACGTTATACACTATTAATAGGTTTCTAAATTGTATTTTTGTTTCTATCTACAGGTTATCCACCAGATTTCCCAATCGAAGCATTAGTAAAGTTAGAAAGGCCATCGCCTCCTTTACCCACACCACCCCACACGCCGACCGACGAAACACCACCCGCCATCGTCGTATCCCGACTCCAACCCGCGTGGTCCCCACAGTATCCCGTCCAAACCAGACCAATGCAGACCCCATATCCCTATGACAAACAAACTCCCAACTATACCTATCCCTCTGTACCCTTCGTTCAACCCCAAGTGGCGTCTCTACCACCGTCGGCACCATACCACGCGATGTTGGTAAACCAGTGGATCAGGAACGCCGCTTTATACCACCACTCGTTGAGATATCCATCAATGGCGCAAAGAATGCCTGGAAGAAATCCACCACCGATGCGAGCACCAGGCGTCCCCGGAGCAAGACCGAAGAAACAATTCATCTGCAAATACTGCAATCGGCAATTTACTAAGTCCTACAATTTGCTCATTCACGAAAGGACGCACACCGACGAGAGGCCCTACTCGTGTGATATTTGCGGCAAGGCCTTCAGACGACAAGACCATCTCAGAGATCATAGGTAGGTGTTATACGATAATAAATTTCATCTGTTAAAACGTTTTACCTTGTCGATAATCGAAGCAACATAATAGATAAGAATCACGCACGCTGCATATAAATCTTTTACCGATGTTACTAATCAATCACTATCACGAGAACTTCAGATTTAATTTAATGTTTCCTTTCTAATACCAACAACGTGATTTAAGGCTTGTTTCACCGAGGCTTTGTTGGCGATAACAGAAAAAAAAATTAAAAGTGTAAACCTTTTTGTGAGGTCGCGAGGCGGCCGCACGCGCTCTTCCCATAACCGGTTTAAGTTCTTTACGATCACCATATCTGTCTTGCTCCGCCGTCGAACAAATTACACGTTATATTTCTTAGCTTTTACGAGACATTTCTTCTTAAATTTTACCTCGTATATATGCCCCTAATGTGACCAATATGGAATTAACTCTTCCGAAACGCCTATCCGTCAACATTTAGGCCATAATCACCCATTTATTTACAGTTTGTCACGTCTTAAAAGTGAAAGTATTTGTTTGTTAATTCAAATTTTCTATCTTTACAGATATATACACTCAAAGGAGAAGCCGTTCAAGTGTACAGAATGCGGGAAAGGTTTCTGCCAGTCGCGGACATTGGCGGTGCACAAAATCTTACACATGGAAGAATCTCCCCATAAATGTCCCGTTTGCAACAAGAGTTTCAACCAAAGATCGAACTTGAAGACTCACTTGCTGACTCACAGCGAGGCGAACAAACATCACTTGGAGCACCTGGAGGGCTGTCAAGAGGTGTCATCAACGAGCCAAGCGTCTGATAGCCCTCTGCTTGACCTCTCGCACAAGCCGTCTCCCCCGCCCCAACATTACCAGCACAAAGTTCCCGTATCGCCTGTCGAGGCGCCTAAAAGACCGTTAGGATTTTCAATAGAGGATATAATGAAGCGATAGACGTTACACTTAGTATTTAGTTGAATGTGAATGTTTGCAAGACAAGTTTGAAAGGACGTAGTGTTAACTCGTTTCTAGACTTAAATCCAGTTCCCTGTCGTTTATGATTTTACATTTAGTAATCGCTTAGTCTTACTAATTTAGTATCTATCGTTTTACAATTTAACCAAAGATGTATCTCATTTTTTTCTTTAAATTAATATCTGCTTTAGTCCTTTGTAGAATATTGAATTGTTTGTCTTGAACGTTTTCCTGTACTTACATATTATCATAGATCGTTATCACTTGATCTTCTTATAAAGACTGAAATTGTTTTATAACTGTTATGTTTCTTAGAGATTTATTTATTGTGATAGATTTTTTTTTCAGGATTAGATTAGTGGTTAACTAAAGTTACCGAAAAGTATTACCTGTGTATCTATTAGTTTATTCCAAAACTCGTGGCTATGATGTCTCAAACCATGTTCAAAGTAATTCAAATGTACCTATTTAATATTAGTAACTTAGATGTAGTTAGTTTAAATTATATGTAAATTTTAATGTATATAATTTAGTTCCTTTAATGTAAATATTGTATTTAAGTTTAGTTTTAAGACGACGAGGCTATCGGTAAACGAAAAATATAAAGAGAATTTAATCATATATTAATTGTTTTATTTTATTTTGATGATAATTGCAAATTAATCGAATATCACGAAAACAAATACACTCTACATATAATTTAAAAAATGTTTTGATTCATAATAAAGATAAAATCGTGATATTTTACAAAAACCCTAAAAGTTATTTAAATAAATAATTCGGTTAATTAATAATATGAAAATATTTTATGACTCAGATTTGACATTTTTAACTTATTTTTAACCAACTTCCAAAAATTAGGAGGTTCACAATTCGCCGGGGACTTTTATGTATGTTCACCGATTACTCGATAAACGCTGAACAAATTTTGGCAATTCTTTTTTTAAAGGATATTCGATTGTTCCCATAGAATTTTCAACAAAATCGGTTCAATGCTTTAGTTTTAAATTCAAAATCTAAATTGAGTAGATTTTTTCACAGAACATAAGTAGATTTACCTACCTACATCTCATATTTTTTATTGAATGTACCTTAATCAATTGAATGTTCCTCAATTACAAATTAGCAAGATCGTTAATTAATAATTTAAAAATTAGGTTTATTTTTAATAATAATTACTAACTTAAATGGCTCAATACTAAAGTAAATATTTTCTTAGTCCTATTAATCTTACTGCGAGTTGGTGGGGAATTAATGATGGATGGATTTGGATGGAGGTGTTTGTTTCTCTTTCACGCAAAACAAGAAAACAGATTTTGATAAGACTTTACATTGATAGAGCTTAAATATCAGAATAACAAGGCTACTTTTTAATAGCACGCGAGCAGAGACTATTATCTGTATATAAAAAAAGCAACTGTTCCTGACTGACTGATCTATTAATACAAACACACACATCAAACAACTAAACGGATTATGCTGAAATTTGCAGACGCAGGCATACCCTAGAAAATGTATTTTCAAAATAAATTCTCTTGGGGCATGAAACGGGGGTTTAAAGCTCTGGATTCGGACGAAGCGAGCAAATACTAGCTATGTATAAATGTGAAAGGGATTTTGTGCTAATTTCACGTCTGGAAACAAAGATATCGTGATGGTACAATCGCAAGCAATTGAAGCTTTGGTCAAAAGCAATTACTTACAAGTAATATTCATAGAGCACATTTTTGACGCGTCAAAAGTGAATTTTATGATTTAATACTTGTTAATGAATCAAAGTATGTCAGATATAGTAACCATAAAATATATTTAAACTAGATGGTTCCCGCGACTTCGTCTGCCCAAGATTATTTGCCCTTATTTTTTATTATAAATAAATAAACGTATCACACTCAACGGCTCCCATTAAGATCTCATGGTCTTGTGTCGGGAGTCCGGAAACACACACAACACTAACACAGACACTGGGACCACGACAAACATCCGTATGGCCAATACAGACGTTTGCCCTGAGCGGGGATCGAACCCGCGACCGTTAGCGCTTCAGTCAGTTGCAGTTACCACTGCGCTAACGTGTCTGTCCAAAATTTTTTATTATTATTATTTCACGCCTATATCAACACCTTATAGCTTTTTTGCATTAAAAAGTAGCCTATGTCCTTTTTCGTGCTCTACACTCTCTCTGTACCTCTGTATCAAAATTCATTTAAATCCGTAGTTTAGGCATGATTGCGTAACCCACCGACAGAGAAAAGTAAGGATTTAATGTAAATATATCATATATATACTAGAATAACCATATTTACTTCTATTTGTAGCTATACCAATTTAGCTAAACAATTTGTTTAAACGCACTTATTACATAAAAACTTGGCCAATTAAAAAAAAATATTTTCGCATTAGACTATATAATATATAGGCCATGAAACATTAGGTACTCTAAGACCCATATGGTGGAAAACAGTAACCAATCTAGGAATTACCAAACGTAAGTAAAACCTGGAGAGTATCTTGTTACTAAAATGAGAATTACATTTGTAAGTAATTGACATAAAACAACTCTGTTACCTAGTAACAATTATCTATGTAACCTTACAAAAGCTGTGCGTGACAAAAAATGAAGTATTAACAGTAAATTATTTCAGGTGTAAACCAATAACAGACAATTTATGTAAATCTATAGGAAAGTCTGAGAGTAAAACTTATAAGTTCTTCTTGCTATAGACAATGTATTATACTTCTAAGTTTTCATCCTCGTAACTGCTAAAAAAACAATTTTATAACCTGGTAACAGTTATCTAGGTAAACCTTACATTAATGACAATCAATGAATTCAAGAGTAAAACAATGATAACAATGATAATTATATAAATCAAAATTTAGTTAAGTTTGGATTCTCGACCCCACCGAACAATCTCCATCGTGTTTTCTTCATTCCACGTGACATTACCATGTGTCTGATTAACACAACTAAAAGATATTAACCAAAGAATTGAATTGAACTTATGTAAATCTTCATAAAAATCTGAGAGCATACTTATAAGTGTAATTTTCGTCTAATAAACGTTGCGTGAAACACGATTCACGGTCAATTACTAGAGAAAGGTCCATTCGTGTGTGTCATCATCGTGCGAAATCATAGTAACTATTAAGAAGGGAACGTTAAACACAAAATTAATTATAATTACACTTTAGACGTAAACGAAACGAATTTACGAATACGTTTTATTTTTCGCGTTTAAATAATTGTAAATTATAATTAGGAGATCTGAAATATTTTGCGTTAATGGTTTTTTTCGTTTATACTAAATTATCAATTAACCTTTTGTAAAACTCTAAAAGTAATTTCAAGAATCATTAGAAAATAGCTAAATTATATTATGTACCTTATTAAATACTTATGATGTGTCCAAATTCAAAATGAATTTTTATTTGTGTTAATAATAACACATTACCTTCTATTTAATTACAAATTACAGTTCCAGAAAAAAATGTTAAATATATTTACCAGCTTTATTCAAGTAGACTCTTAAAAACATACTTGAATCGCCCAAACAAAAAAAAAAAACAGGAAGATTTTAAATTAATGGGAATCTAGCAGCGGTTCGGAATGTAGATTCTACCAAGAAGAACCGGCAAAAAATTTGGTAGTCAGTCACTATTTTAAAATTTTATGCAGTGCATTTATGAATTACAATTTATTTAGCATTCTGTATGAAAACTTAACACCATTAAAATTATATACAAACAATTGCATAAGTAGGTATTATATATCTTTATTTAACACATTGTAGCTAAAACATAATGACTTAATATTCTATTTATTATGAAGAGCTCAATTATTTTTAATACAACTTTACAACTTAATTCAATGAACTGACTTTATTACCATTGTTACTTAATAATTATTAGATAATTAGGAAAATAAGTTCTATAAGTGAAGTAAAACAATATACAGTGCGTTACGCCATCTAGTAGTGAACGTTTGAACTAGGAAATGTCACTTGTTGCAACGCGATGTCGCTACGGGTATTACGTATGTAGATATCTTTATTAAGCTTCAAGTTCACTCATGTACAGAACAATTAAGAACTCCTTTTTAATAAAATAAATATGCTTAAGTTGACTTATATTATGTCAATAATTTATTTATTATTTTGTTTTTAAATCATTTGTTTTAAAACATCTGTTCTCGAATGAAATTATGTTTTAAATTATCGAAACGGTTTAGAATTAAAACGTTTTGTTTCATTTCCCGTAAACTCTTTTTCACTAAGCCGTCTAAAGGAATTAAAAGCATAGAGGTGATTGCCTTAGATTAAAGCCCGCGATTGATGAACTACGCAACTTTGACAGATGGTATCTCGGGATCTTTGTATCCGCAATTTGCCAGTCAATGAAAATTGCACAAATCCGTCCTGATTGAGGGCTAATCACCGATGAAATCGTCCGAAACGCCGACTTTCCCATGACTATTTCGAATGAATTCCGAAAATTATTCCCGATAATCGTCCGAATGTTCACCGCACCCCTCCGTCCCAATTAAAAGCAATTCAGTGAGGATTAAAGTCGAATTTGGATGGGCTTAGCTGCTATATTTCAAGTGATTTCGTATGTCATGCGCCTGCGCAGACTGACTGACGTTTGCGTTGATTTATGAAAGTAACTCATTGATTTATCGATACTAATTCATGTTCGATTCAATTATGTGGATCGATTTTGTTTAATTAATAGGTAGCTCCTTACTTTTGTAAGCGAGCCCTCGTATTACCCGATAATTATAATGGATTTTTAATAAGATTTTACGTGTAAAAAATGTATGAGATATATATTTGTAAATAATATTACAAGATTTAAAAGATAGACAAAAATATCGATATATATTATTTTTATCGAAGTGTGTAACTATTTCTAGGATCTAATAAGATTGTATTGATTGCTATTAATTTTCGTCCGAAGTTATGACACATTTAACATTTCCAAAGATATAAAAAAGTGATTCAACACACTTAAATATTTTTATAGTAACATCAACAAATAAATTGTCACTACATTATATTACAATAGAGCCGACATGGCCTAGTGGTTAGAACACATCTATCTTTACCGATGATCGCGGGTTCAAACCCCGGCTAGCACCGCTGATTTTTCAAGTGCTAAATTTGTGTTTAAATTCATCTTGAGCTTGGCGGTGAAGGAAAACATCGTGAGGACGTATCGGGAGAAATTCTGATACATGTATATCCGCCAATCCGCAGTGGAGCAGCGTGGTGGATTAAGCTCTAAACCTTCTCCTTAATAGGAGAGAAGGCCTTTGCCCAGCTGTGGGATATTTTCAGGCTGTCACTATATTATATTACAAGTATAAACTCAAGACTTGCATGTTCTGTTACCTGGTAATAACTTAGGTAACTCTAGGTAACTTTAAAAAATAAAGCTCTAACAGTAAATTCTTAAAGGTGTAAAGCAATGACAACCAATTTATGTAAATCTTTATGAAAGTCTGAAAGGTAAACTTTTAAGAGTAATTCTTGCCTCAGGCGACATAATTCATATCTTAGTTTTACTTTCGTGTATTACTCTTGTTCCTGAAAAAAAAACTATTACCTGGTAATAGCCTGGAAAGTAACAGCCTGTAACATCCCACTGCTGGGCAAAATCCTCCTCTCCTATTATGGAGAAGGTCATGAAGGTTGCTTCATTGCGGGTTGGCGAAGATACATGTGTCAGAATTTTCTCCCGCACATGCAGGTTCCCTGAAATTTTTTAATTCATCGCTGGGCATCAAGATCAACGTGTTCAAAACACTAGACCTACGGGTGTAAAAATGAAGGCACTGACAATAACACTAATTAAATTATGTAAATCTTTGTAAAAATCTTTGAGCACTTACAAGTGCAATTCGCGCCTAACACAGAGACTTTATGTCTCTGTGTTAGGCGAACAATAAAATGGTGTAGGTGAACAATAAAATTACTTAATGAAGATTGCACTGCCTGAAGCGCTTCGGACGTAACGATCACCTGAAGTAGCACGGCTAGATGTTTGGGGCATTATATTTAGATTTATAACCCTTTTGCTATAATTGTGTTTGATATTAATGTTTTTGAAGGAGATTTATGACTCGCTCCGAGCGATGTTTCACTAAAATTACGAGAATTGTTAGTTTTTTAGTGTATTTTAGATACGTTTGCTGGTCTGCATCTGCTTGTTGTTTTGAATTGTTAATAAGCCTTTCAATATGAATACACACCTTATCTTATATATAAAATTATGTTTATTTGTCTGTTTGTTCGTATTTTATGCTTTTCCAACTAATAATTTGTGTGAAAGTTATATATGTATATATAGTACATTTAACTTTGAGTAGGAGGCGCGCGTGTCGTATAAAATAGAAAAATAAGTTTTACGCGGTTGTCCGACACAAAGTATCAACGCAAGTGAATCCACGAGCGAAGACTAGTGAAAAATAAAATAAATATTTCAATATATATTCTTAATTTTTTAAAACACATTAGCATTTTTACTACCATTATTTGCATGTTTAACGCTTATGAATTCATAATACAATTATATATTTAATCAGATGTTAATTCAATTAATTAATACTCAACTCGATTTAAGCCATAAAACCCAAACCTAAATTCGACAAACAAAGTGAAACCATATTAGTCAAAGATAAAACACTTATTAATTCTAAACCATCGCCGCACGCGCCACCTGGCGGATGCACGCAAGGGTTTTATTATTGATTGACAGGCGTCAATCATCATATGCGATATAATAGGTTCCATTTCAGCCAATTAGAGCAGACTCACCCACTGCAGGCGATGAAATGTGCAACCGATAATAATACATTTGGGGGCATGAATATCACACACGTAAATAACTTTTATTGTTATGTAATATAAGCAGGAATTAGTCACGGTTGCTTTTTTAAAGGAGGGTACCTGAATTTGTATATAGACGCTGATAAGCAATACTTTGTTAAGCCACGCGGATTTCAATTTGAGAAAATGGTTTCTAAAGATCTCAAACTTATTTTTAATCAACCTGTTTGAAGACTATGTATCCATCTTTTCTTTTCTATTTTGGTAAAAAAATTAATGAATTAAAAGCAGATTGGCTAGTAAAGAGTTTTATCTAATAATATTTTTTCAAATATATGAGATTTTTGCATAATCCAAAAATGGAACTCACTCCAATACTCTAACCATTAGATTAAAAATTTTTTCCGTACATATTTAGTTCAGATAACTAGAATTTTTTGAATAATGTTAAATACATAACGTATTTATCATTATCAGGATACATAAATAACTCTAAATTTGACTTTTTGTTGGTTGAAACATTGTTGCTTATCAACTTTTATTTATTGATTTGAAGGTATTCGGAAACGAGACTGTACAATTGCCATTTGTATTTAACTAGCGTTCTTTCACGACTTCGCCCGCGTGGTATATTGATAAGAACTACACTATACCTATAATAAATTATGTATAAATTATATTACGGTATAGTTTCATCAAAATCTGTGTAATGTTTATGCGTTAAAGAGCAACAAATATACTTCCATCCCACGAACATTCACATTTATAATTTGAATAGGCGAGAATTGCACTAGTAAATTTATCTCACCGACAAAAAAAAATATTTACATTAACTGTTCATCATTGATTTTTCACCTGAAAGAATTTACACCCACTTTATTGAAACTCACGGCTTACGTAACCTAGGTAACTGTTTTTAAGTTATTCATGACTACGAGTACGACTAGAGTACAACTTACAAGATTCACACCATAGGAGAATACGATATTTCTATTACGTGAGTAATGCTAACACGATTTCGTTCATAGTTAATCTAACGCGGCAAAAACATAGGCCTCGTGTCAAGTATACAACAAACATTGACAAGCGAGTCTTAAAATCATATGATCACAGCAATATAATCGTTATCACACACACAATAAGGATGGTAATATGTTCTTATAAAGATATATAAAAAATGTAAGTAACATCAAAAGCTCGACCTGACATCGAAACGTCAGAATGGAAAAGGGCAAGGCCGAACGAATTTACTAAGAACTGTAATATGTATAATTATCGATACTTCCTGGGATCTAGTTCTCGGATGAGGAAATTTGTATCAAAAACAGCTGATACATTTTTTTTGTTTTGAGAAATTGTTTGCATATTTTAATATATGGATGCCAATAAGCAATAACGTGTCACCCGACAATGTATTGATTTTGGAGATATTGATGTATTCTCATAATGCGTCATGTACTTAAAATTATTTAAAAAAATCACGTCATCTAAACTAAATTAGTACAGAAAAAGTTTCTTAAATTAATGTTTCAAATTTTGAAGTGTGCTAAATGTTTTTCAATTTGCATTAATCTAATTTATTTGAAAAAGTTATTATTAGATAAAACTTTTTATTTTACCAAGCTGATTTTAATTCATTATTTTTTTACCAAAATAGAAAAGAGAAGATGGAACTTCTTTAAATTGATTGATTAAGAATAAATTTGACGTCCTAAGACGCCATTTTCTCAATATGAAGTCCGTGTTGCATAGTGTTACTTATCAGCGTCCATGAGTTGCGACCTCATATTTAATTTTTATGAATAATTTTCATTATAATTAATTAACAATCACATTAATTGATGAAATATTAGTGTGTTTAAATAAATGAATATTTAAATTTAAATGCCATGATAGAGTATTATAATTATTAAATTAATACTTAAAAGAAACCAATTTAAAAACAAAATACATAATTTGATTGTCGACGATGACGTCTTTATTCCAGTTACTTTGATTTTAAACCAAAATACTGAAACTATTATTAAAATTCTATGGGACCAATACTGAAACTTTAAAAAAATATAAAAATAGAACTATTCTGATTGGTCAAGCAACACCTTAGAGTTATCAAGGATGAATTATAATATCGACTTGAAACCTACAAAATAACAAGATTTTTATAAATACAAATCAATTATGATAATGAAAAAAGTTTCTATAATCTTTTTAACAGTTAAAGAGGAAAACAAACAAGTGATTCTCAGAACACAAACACTTAATAATCTCCGGCTTAAGTGAACTAACAGATTGAAAACACGTACTTAAAAACTTCTCAGCTTAAGCACCGTTAATCCGATTATAATTAAAAAAAAAACGAGACTCACCGAATCGATATGTAAAGAAAAAAAAATACAGCCGAACATAGAAACTTAACCTTTTTTTAAGTCAGTTAATATATAACTAATATAATAAAGAAATTGGTCCTTCTATCATCGTCTGAGTAGGAACTATCATGTCCTATTTCTCCCTCAAAATGTAGCTAAAGCTCTTCTAAAGATCTATATCTATACTAAAATTAATCAAAATCGGTTTAGCGAATTTGATTGAAATTGGAAATAGGGTATGTACCTAGTTCATTTTCTGGATTAAAATATAGGCTACTTTTTATCACCGTTTGAAGCGGCTAGTAAATTAAAAAAAAAAAAAAAAACAAGATTTAAAAATGTAAGGTAACGACTTCAAATTCAAAATGCGCAATTTGTCTACTTGGATGACATACCAGTTAGTTTGATTTGAAAACCAAACATAAGCAATACTATGTCAAGCCATACATTTTGAGGAAATAGCGTATAAAGATGTCGAACTTACTTTTTTCAAATTTGTTTAAAGACGTATATATCCATCTTTTCTTTTATATTTTGATAAAAGGTATAATTAATTAAAATCACATTGGTATATAATAAGTTTTTTTTTAATATATTAAGATATTCCATATTGCAAAATATGGAGCCCTTAAGAAGATTAAATTAAGAAACCTTCTCGTACTTATTTAGCTTAGATGACTTGAAACATTTTCGAATAATGTTGTTTACATAACGCATTATCGTAACATATCAATATCTCCGAATTCGTTTTTTTGTGGATTGACACATTATTGCTTATACTTTTGAAAAAAAATTTTTTTTTAATATCGGTTATTAAATGATGGAGTTGAAGGTAACAAAGATTTTTAAAAGATACACTACAAATTGAGAACCTCCGTTCTTTAAAGTCAGTTGATAAACGCTACATTTACAAGAATTTCGATTTTATTTTTTGCGGTTCCTAATTTTGAGCATTGCGTGCGTATAATTACATATTAAATTCATTTTTAATTTGTGATTGTGAGAGTTTTAGAACTATCAATTAAATAGAACTCCATAGGAAGGGTTTAAGCCATCTCTTAATCTACCTTCTGACTAAAACCAGGTAAAATTGTAGCATCGAAAAAAATAGGCGTATAATTACTAAGGATCAAAATGTTACCTCGGTTCGTATCGGTTATTACGGTCCAAATGTGGTTATAATCGTCTCGAAATTCGGTTAGAATGATATGGGTGTAAATAATTGTGATTCTGTTGTGACTCTAGACGAAATCGCGGTTATTTCGCATTTTTAAAGACGTGTCTTCCGTTTTGAGTACCTTGAATGGGATTTAATAATAGATAGAAGCGATTTGTGACAGTATAAGTAAGATTTACGATTCAATTATGTTTTTTACTATGTCCGTTTAATAGGTATTTTGTTATAATGTAGGTTTAAAATTGTTATAAGTTTATATTAATATATTGAATGGGTAATCTTTTTAACTTTCTTCGCAAAGTATTTTGGTCTTATTTTATAGTAATATTCATTTGGTTGCATATTGTTACTAGTTTAGATTGATATATTTTTTAAGCAAAAGATTGATATATTTTTTAAGTAAACTCCGGAACTACTAAAGTTATTTTTAAAAATTATGATACCATTTCAAACTTCATTGTTGTAGATGGTCATTGGCTATATTTTATGTATGTATGCGTATTATTATAAACAAAATCAATTTTAACGCAGACGAAGCCGCGAACAAAATCAAATTAACAATTAATACGAGAATATTTTGATGACAAAGAGGCGTGGATTTGATACGCGTTGATTTTCTATCCGGATAACTTAATTAAAATGCAATAAATTCATTATGTATAAATGATTTTAAAAAAGCTACTTTCGAGTTTCTTGCCGGTTCTTCTCGGTAGAGACTACATTCCGAACCGATGGTGTATGTAACTTGACGATTCGAAAGTGCTTTAAAAGCCCATTTGTATAAAGTATATTTTGAGTTTGAGTTTGAATAAACTTTTTAGCATTAAAATCTTAACAATTACATATTTACATAGTACACTTTTCAGAAATTACCAAAACAATCTAACAGAATAAAATAAAATAAACCTACAAAAAAAATATTAAACTACAAGGTTACCGACCCAGTCTGCCTCGCTAATAATTTGATATTTAATGAAAATAATTCCCGTATTAATATTAAGCAATAGGTAATTTATTGGCGCCACCGACTCGAACCCGCACCCCGACGGTTGACCGCAACCTAATCAAACACCCCGTCATTACGCCATCATCCGAAATGGATTCCTGGGATGGGACGCGAGGAAAATGTAAAAGTTAAGTCACAAATTAAATATATATTATAGACAATTTATATTCTATTTTGCTAATAATTAATTTTGAAAGAATAAAAAAATTGAATTATCTTCTACAGTATTAACGTTACTAGATCGGAACTCGACCGTAGTTCATTACATTTTCAAACAATTTCAAGATTGACCACAGATAATCTATTATCAATTAAGTCACAGACTTTAGCAATAAACTAAAGAGTGTGCGTGCGCGTGCGTATTGGAAATATATGATAGTGTGTGTAATGTTTTTTTATTGATTTAATGTATTTCTTATGCACAGTTTAAAAATATTAATATTTCTCACTCAAACTTTCATACTTCTCCGTACGCGAAATTTTTATAAAAAGGATTACAAAGTTTTTGATTCACATCTATACTAATATTATAAAGCTGAAGAGTTTGCTTGTTTGAACGCGCTTATCTTAGTAAATACAACCTGTATTAATATAGAATAGAAAAATTATTTTTGTGTTACATAGTTTATTTATTGAGAAGGCTATAAGGCTATATTACACGCTACGACCCATATGTACGAAGCAGTAATTATAAACGCGAAAGAAACCGCAACGGACAGCTAGTATTAATATAAAGATAATGTAAATAACTGATCTATTCAATAATAGAAAAATATTTTATTTTTAACATATCAATTTTTGCTTGTAGCTTCGCCAGCATTAATATATTACGTAAATTTTGTTTCAATATAATATGAAAATATACTTCAAATATAGTCTATGACCATCTAGAATAATGATAATAGGATCAAGTCCGTGTGGCTTGACACAGTATTGCTTATCAGCGTCCAACTTGAGGTGTTTAAGATCACGTCAAAAATTATGGCCACCCTCACCCAGATCCATGTCTGCCCTATCATTATAACAAGAACGACCTTTCTGTTTTTGCACTATTTTATGAATGAACGTTAATGATAACGGTTGCAAAATTGTGATTTCATTGTATTTTACGACGCAAAAAATAAACTGACTGACTGTTGACTCATTTATACTATATTTATGTAAAAGTAGTGTTTAGAGACGGTAAAATACGGGTCTAGATTATTTTACTGACTGACTGTAAGGAAAAAAACAGAAAAGTAAGAATAATTATCTTGTTAATATGATATTAGCGTCTATTTATTTATATACTCATAAATATAGGCACTAATATGGATGCTGATATGCAATACTGTGTCAAGCCACACGAACTTCATTTTGAGAAAATGGCGCGTTTGAAGTAGCAGATTTTCATCTTTTCTTTTCTATTTTGATAAAAAGTATAATGAATTAATAGCAGATAGGTTAGTAAAGATTTTTATCTAATAATAAGTTTTTCAAATGTATGAAATTATTGCATAATGGAAAATATAGAACTCACTTCAATATTCTAAGCATTTGATCAAGAAACTTTTTTGCGTATTTATTTAGTTCAAATGATTTGAAATTTTTTTTGTATAATGTTAAATACGAAATGCATTATCAGAATATATCAATATCTCTAAATTTGACTTTTTGTGGGTTGACACATTATTGCTTATCAGCATCCATATATACAAAATATATAAAAGCTTAACTAAAAGTTGTCCTTTGTTTTCTTTTGTTTGTTGTTAAAAGGAGTTTTTCAAAATAAGACACTGTCAGTGTAAAACTTGTATTTACAAAACTTATGTGTATGTATATATGTATTAAAATATTAAAAGTGGCGAGAATTGCACTCAAAAGTTTTGCTCTTACTTTCATAAAGATTTACATAAGTTGTTTCTCATTGCTTTACATCGAAAGAATTACCTGTTAGTGCCTCATTTTTGACAATCACAGCTTTCGTAACTTCTTACGATGTTACTGTTATTAGGTCAAAGACTTGTTTTTTATATCTCACGAGAGTAAAAGTGTTTTTTCTAATACATAAACATAGGTAATTTAGGGGCGGCATTTTTCACTGTGCCCCAAGACAGCACTTAGGATAAAACCAGTATTATTACAAGCAAATATAAATAAAAACAGAATATCATTTAAAACGTTAATAAAATAAACCTAGGACAGGATAAAACTTTAAATGCATCACGTTTTTAAAATAACGAACAAGTATAACAAAAATAACGTCGCATCTAACACATGAAATTACTATAATAGATAAATAGCCAAGATTTCTTTCCTAGGTGCTTTTAACTACCGATTAGGACCATTCTGAGGCAGATAAAATGTTAATGTACAGGACACGCGTCAGAAGTTTCTGTTAGGGTGATAGTTATCGTAAGATGTAGATACTTGTTTTAAAATATGTGTACAATGTACATATACCTACACGAGCGTCCTTCGCTCGCTCTATTTAAATTTACAATCCCTTAATTACAATCTCAGGGATAAAATTTAAAAAAATGTTAATCTCTGTGTGCGTGTATTTCTAACAATAAGTTATCATATTAAATTTCGTGTTTCTTACTTTAAAAAATGACGGACATCCGTTCGTTCCTTGTTTTTTCTTTCTTAGATTCTTAAAACATAAAAGATATCAATTGCCAAACTTTTGTAGCCTCATCAGTTGGCTCTGCGTTTATGAATCGTTCAGTCAAGACAATTAAGTATAAATGTATTTATATATTTAAGCGGGACGATCGTCGAGAAGTCATTTTTCTATCCTTCTAAGTAAGTTTTGCTTAATGAAAGGGTCTTATCGATAAAATTAGAATTATAAGAGCAGATTTTGTTTATTTGTTTATAAAAGATAGATATTGTGTAACTACTAAACTGATTCTAAAATTATTTAACTAAGTTGATCTATTCCACAAGGACAAAGACTGTATAAAGTATTTATTATAAGTTATAACTAAATCTTTTCTAAGGATTTTTTTTTTGTCTTAGATTTTCGCGATTATTATTCATTGAAATAAAACTATTTTAAACGGATTTAAATCGCGTATAATAACTATTTTTATCATCCGACGTTTCGAGCACTTGCTGCAAGTATTATAAAATACTTTTATTTCAATGATTTTTTTTCTGATAATCAAACATATTGTATAATTAGGTAATTAATAGTTGTAGTAAATGTTCAATAGAAATAATACGTATCTTACGTATCATTGAATAAAGAGCTACGTTTATTGCTGTGTTATAAAAGAGATCAGTGTAATTCGCCAACCTTTTTTACGAATTAGCAACTAATGTCATGTTTAGATACAAGTTTTTTTTTTAAATATTCTATTTCACAATTAAACCTTTAAAAAGGTTACATGCACCCTATTAAATTTCACCCTATCAAAATCATTTCCCGTTTAAATCTACTAATATCACTTAACAATACCAAAATGTTTACAATATAATTAATTATACGAGCATTAACAACGCTACAATGTTGAATACTACCAAACATCAGCCACAAAACAACGAAACGGAACATCAAAAAGCGATCCTAGATTGACTTAGTGACCCAAAAAAATCTGAACAAAATCACCTGCAATAGTTACACCCAAAACATTAAGCGCTGGCTCACGACTCGCCTCCAGCCAAGATGCTTATTAGGGATGTGCCAAGCACCTGTGTGAATATTTTCATAATCCTCGTAATTAGAGGTTTGCGGATATTCCCAAAGAACGCCGAAAGCCAAACGGTTGAGCTCCACTGTGGAGGCAATAAATTGTTCGACATTTGACCCCGCGGACCGAGTTTTTTAGGGAATTCGCCCTCTGGCTGTCTTCATCCGAAGGAACGATTTGGAAAGACCATAGTGTAACCAACGTTTACTAAAAATGTTATCAAACTTTGAATATTGCATCGAATATTCATATCTCATCTATGTATTGTTGATACGTTAGGTATATGCTGTTCGAACTGTTTGAACATCATTTGGTAAACCCTAAATATATACATTTAATTTCCTTTGAAAGTTTAGTTTATTAGACAATTTCATAGAAACATGTTTGAATAAATTTCTCTTAAATCACGTATTACTATTTACTTCCTTTAAATAAATAACGTTAAAACAATAAAATATGCAAATTTTCAAACGCTCAAGGTAATATTATACCCCGAGGTTGTACGTTCATGATAGTCTCACATAAATTCCGGGGCGATGGTTGCTCTGTGTTCACTAATGTCGAATATATTTATCGCGGTGATCGTCAACCGTGGCAGTTCGCCTGAGGGCTACCCGCCTCGGCTGCGTCTTTCCCACGTGCCCTGAATGCTCGGATTGCGTGCGACCTCTTGTCCCAATCCCCTCTGACCACAACATCGGCTGGCGCACCTTATGCTTATTTTACTTCATTATAATCAGCTCTCGGAACGTCAGTATCTTAACTTTTATGTTCTTGGGTTGTTTAGTCTGTGGCGTTGATGATGTATGTATCTATATTATCTGTACAAACACGTATAGATACTGGTGCTGCTTCAGTGGATCTACTGTTTGCTTCAGGCTAGAGATCTTCGCTCTCACCTTTGGCTTTTATGACCGTGGGATTTCGGTAACTTTAATTTGTTGTAAGTGAAACTCCGTGACGCAATACGTGCTTTATTAAAATTGTCTTGTTTTTTTTTGTTTGGTTTAGAAATTTTTTAAAGGAATTCTGCAATGGAATGGCACCAAGCCTTATTTTGAAAATCGAATTTTTAACTGGATTTAAATAGATAAGAAATTTTCGCATGTTACCTAAGTGTTTTGAATGTAAAGTTATTTTTTATACATAATCCATCAAGCTGCGCATCGTTAGGTATGCTTTATTAAAAACAATCACGTTGAAGTTACGAGAACAAAACTTAATTATTTTCTTAATTTACCAATAAACACTACAGTAGAGATAATTCATATTCATTTATTACTTACTTTCTGCAATAGGTAACTTGCAAACAGACGCTTAATTATTCCTTACCAAAATCGATTGTACCATAATCACTAACATTAACGTCATGTTTATTAAAAGCCAAATATAAAGGATATTTTAGCTCTAAATTTACTTTTTTAAATTATTATCACCTATGGCACTTGTTACACTACATTAATTTTTTTTCTCTGCTGGTTAGATGGACAGCAACTTAGACAATCGTGCGATATAAAAAATATACATATATTAACACGAACGACGTTGTAGCCAAAAGCCAGTGTTACTTACTTATAATTGGATGCTGATAAGCAATAATGTGTCAACCCACAAAAATAAATTTAAATAAATTGACGTTTTCTAATAACGTGTCACGTAATTTAACATTTAACTCTATTCAAAAATTTTTCAAATCGTCTGAACTAATCACGGGTAAAAGTTTCTTAATCTTGTGCTTAGAATATTGAAGTGTGTTATTTATTCTGTATTTTTCAATAATCTCATATATTTGAAAAACGTATTCTTACATGAAACTTTATTATACCAATATGTTTTATTTTTATATATACTTCATCAAACAGATTTATTAAGAATAGATTTAAAATCTTTAGAACCCATTTTCTCAAATTCAAGTCCGCTTGATATAGTATAATCGTATAGTATAGCTTATCCGCGTCCATATGTAAGATCACTTAAGTACCTACTAATGTCGTTGTTTTTTTTTCATAAACAGTAGTTATTACTAGATTTTGTTAGAGGCGTCGCTTGTGTGAAGATTTTGTTATCTGTATAACGTTGTGACGCGATAATTACATTGGTAAGTTTTAAACTCGAGAGCGATGTAAAACAACTCTATTACCTAATAACAGATACGTTGCAAGAAGTTAAGAAAGTTGTGAATAACAAAAATAAGGCAGTGATAGTAAATTCTTTCAAGTGTAAAGCAATGAGAAATAACTCATTATTTTACTTCATTATAATCAGCTCTCGGAAGCTTTTTCACATTACTTTACAACTGACTTACATAAGTAAATGCTTATGACATTCTGAGAGGATTACTTATTTTTCTTCTTAGCCGATACGACACACGCGCCACCTACTGTAAGTTACTTCATTACTACCACCTACTACTAAAAGTTGACACTATTTTCGCAATTAGACAAATGGTAAAGTAGCTCCTATTACAAGCAATGAAACAAACTAACACATTTTTTATATTATTAACATATCGATATTTTCCCAAATAAAGTAATTTATGTCCCATAGAAACACCTAAATAGTCAAAGAATTTTTCAATCAGTTCGTCCGAAACATTTTTTTCTCGAGAATTCCTATCTATAAGAGGACAATGTAATGGGGTCTAATAGCCTTCAATTACGATGTAAAACCACAAGTTACAGGCGTTTACTGAATTATTCGTTAATCGCTCACTGCAATAAGATTCCTTTGTGTGTAATAAAATACGATCGAAATTTTTATATGTATGCATTTATTGATCCGCAAAATTTTATCTTTAAAAGTGGAATACTTAAAATTTATTTTTAAATTTTATTAATTTTATATTTCACACATTTTTCTTACTAATATTTAAAAATATCTACATCGCAGAGTGTCATTGTAAAACAATTTTTGTTTTTAACCACGCTCTTAATAATGAAGTCTTAAAATGTTACAAAAGAAATATTACTCTTAATTGATTAGTAAATTCAAAACATCAATATTTCGTAACTTATCATAATTGCTAAAATATTTCACACAAGTAACGCACATATATGCTTTATAAAAATTAAGTTAAAATGTCTTAAAAAACAGAAGTTGTATAAAATATAGGCCAATATAGAGCTTATTAGCATAAGCATAAGTGCATGAGAAAATGTGAATCGATTCCTTAAGAATGTGAGTTTGAAATATTCATTTTTAATAATACTCTGTTACCTCAAGCATTTGAGTTAAAAAATTCTTTGTAATAAATACAGTGATTACTGAAGGAATTTTAATGTTATATATCCATAATGGGAATTCCAGAAAGTAATTGGTCAATATCAATACAATTTTAAATAGTGGATAGCACTTATGGTAATACTAGTATGGTAAGAATAGTTACTTTGGGCTAATAATGCATTATTGTAGAACAAATTTGGTTAGCATAAAAAAGGTTATAGTGAGCTAACCTTAAAAGTTAGACATATGCTGTCGAAGCCTTTTTTTTAACTCTCTCAATAGGAAAATATCGCCCCATTTTGAAACATTCTTCATTGGTGCTCCGCTCCTTTTGGTCTTAGCGTGATAATATATAGCCTATAGCCTTCCTCGATAAATGGGCTATCTAACAATGAAAGAATTTTTCAAATCGGACCAGTAGTTCCTGAAATTAGCGCGTTCAAGCAAACAAACAAACAAACTCTTTAGCTTTATATATTAGTATAGATTTATTAAGGGGACTATTTCATCTAGACTTATATTTAAAGCCATATAACGGAAGAATTTACTTCATTTTATCAATACAGATATAAATACAAAAATATGTTCTTGAATTTTAGAAATTTTATTTTTTGTTTTTAAATTTTCCATAATTTATTGAAAAAAAATGTCATGATTCAACTTTGATTGTTTGCACGTTATATAGTTATACATATGTCTACATTGTCATTCATTAAATGCTCATAACACAATCCGAATTGACTATGATTAAATTCGTACAACATATTCGATCCCAACTAAATTACAGTCCAACCGAAGATATTTCTAAAAATCGATCAAGTGGCACCGAATGTAATCGCACTAATCATCTAGAGGCAAATCAGTAAACACCCTGTAATAATTCATAGTCCGCCTTTATACCTCAAACAGTCCACCGTGAGAAAATGACCGTCGGCCTAACAGTGACTCTGCTTCGTTATGATATATTACCTTAAACGTGCCATTTAGCGCTTACGCATCCATTCCTAAGTATAGTGGGGCAAATTAGAAAAAAAATGTAAACACAACATTGTACCAATTCAATAATTAGATTAAGTTCATAATGAGGGGGTAGGTCGCTCGCGGCGACGGCGCGCCGCTCGAAAACGCCCCGTGGCGCCTCGGGCGGTCCCTTTTGACCCTATTTGTTTTAATTACCGACCAATGATCTTTAGGACAGCGGGAGAACTTTGTTCTAGCCGAAAATTGACCCTAATTGGCAGTAGGCTGAAACGAATCGGCCCGTTTGAGGGTAGGGGGCGGTAGTGACGCTAGTTAATAGTTTGGTTGGCCGCTTCGTTTATTCATTATCATTTTTCTATGCATGTTTAATATAAGTTTTGTTTATTATTGATAGAGAATAAAATGTTTGGTTCTTTTCAAATTTCGTTAGATCAAGCGAGTGATTTCAACTGACTGGTAACTTTGTCGATTATTTTTTAGTTATTTAAATTTTGTTTCTATATTTATTTTGAAACTAATACTAGTTTGATCGTATCTTATTGCAGTTTATTGATTGCGTTGATTTTTAAAAACTATGGGGTACTTCTAATACAGGGTCCAAAGGCTCGTATTATTATTATTGTTAAACATTTTTGCTTACTCATCGAGATAGCTAGATATTAAAACTAAATTAAGCTACCTTAGCAACCATGTTTACCTGGCTGTTAGTGTTTTTGTTTTCAAATAATTTTATTAGTTTTTGTAAGGCAATGTAGAGAAAACACGTATGCGTGGTAAACCCGAATAACGAGAAACAGATGATGACCCGACTATCGTCGTAACCCGGACGCTAGGGGTTCTTTTTTCCACTCTAATATTATGGTGCATATGATAATTCTTTCAGGTGTAATTCATGGCTAAAACTTATCGTTTCCGTCGAGCCAGAACGACATTAGATTTACGTGTGTATCTACAAACAATTAAATTAAATAAATGATTCTGTTTGATTTTAATTTTCAAACTGAGTAAATACGAGTACCTGGTTGAAATTTAGCGTCAAGCTTTTATATCATAAAAATTGTGTAATGACGTTATAAGTTAATAGTATAACTTTTAAAGGAATAGTTTATTTTATTCTTTTTAGCGCATTTAAATAAAACCTTGTTTTTTAAACATTTTTTTTTTTCAAAAATTTTAATGTATTTACTTTAAATTAAACAAAATATATGATTTATTACGATGCATTTTGTAGATTTTTATCATGCGACGTGCATCAGAACTTACGTTTATTATGTTTTGGCCATAAGATTTGTATTATTTATTGGGGTTTTCAAATTGTGATATGATATTGAAATTTAAATTATTATCATTACTCGTGCATAAGGGTTTTTTGAGTAAAAATTATAGATAATTTTAAAAAAATATTATAGATAATAATAAGGAGAAATCTGAAACTATATGAGACAAATTTGTTGAAAGGAAAATACGTTCACTATATCAGAATTCAGTCATACACACAAACATCAAAATACACCGATACACACACAGCAAAAATCATGTTCACTATATCAAGTTTTATAAAGAAATGAAAACATAACCCCACCGATCCTAGAATAGAATCGGCGGCCATCACTCACCCATCCAACTCGGGCAGGTAATTTAAAATTACTCACATATTATTGACAACTCATTTAAAATAGCTAAATCGGCTAGCTTAGCCTCGGGCACACTCGGCATTTCTCGGCTAAGATCGTGTGATCCTCATCCATCAAACTGGTAACGACCTTTATGCAAAACACCGGAGTTGCTTTCGTCTTACAATTTATAATACTGTTACCTACAGCGGTAAGCGTTTACGTTTCGAATTGACTCTGTACTATATTAAGATGAGCGAAGATTTAAAAGGCGATGAAGGAATGGTTGTAGAAAAATTACTAATAAAATATTGATATCCTTAATAGATTTTGCCACGAGCTGAAAAATAGTAAAAAGAATTGCGATGAAATACATAAGTACAAAATACATTTTCAAATCTTAAAATAATTATCTATCTATACAAATAAATAAAATTGATGTGTGTTTTAATTTTTGCTTGTCTGTCTGTCTGTTTGTTTCAACTTATCTCTGAAACGGCTACACAGATTTAGACGGAACTTTTATTCACAGATAGCTAATGTTAGAAGGAATAACTTAGGCTACTTTAATTTTAGAAATTTTAATTTTTCGCAGACATAGTTACAAGCACCAGCTAATATTATATATAAAATTATTTCTCTATGTTTTATCCATACAAAATACATCCCTTAATACTGGAACTTTAATGTTTGATACGCAAATTTGAAGATCATTTTCACGCTTTCTTATAATCACGGAGGTAAAAATGTTAAAATCAATTATTGTTGTAATGCAAAACATTAACACCTAGTTCATTATCACGGGTCACCTAGTTCATTTACAATATATTTCATACTGCTAATTTATATAAGAAAAGGTCCCTGGTTTATATTACTCATTCCCATTTTAAAATAATGTTATTTAAAAAAATCTTGACACGTAATACATTAAGAATCTGCTCTGATTTCATTTGTGCTACATTAACATAATGTCATAAAATTTAAATAAAAATCGATTATTTATTCATAATAGAGGTTACAAATTAATTTTTAAATGTTAATTTATGATTAAACATAATATCTAATTATGGACATGTATATTTATAAATCGACTAAGATAATTTTTTTGAAAGATGAAATAAGTGACCCGCGGTCCGTCATGGCTTCATCCGCGTTTGTAATTATTGCTCCATTTCTAGGCCTTCGTTGAGTTCAAAAACGAAACACGAAATTAAAAAAAAAAGCAAAATAATAAATATTTTCTACAACATTTTGAAGTCGGTGCCAAGTAAAACATTCGAAGTCGAAGTCAAGAAAAACGGTGTACATTTTAGTAACCGGCACCGACTTACAAAATCGGTTAACAATTGGCAGAGAAATTCGTGAACAAAAAGTACAAAAAAGACCCAAAAAAATACCTACAGCAGAGTATAGAACGTATTCCTTTTTCGAAATCTGTTAAAAATCGTAACGAGCGTTACTTTATACAAAACGATACTACATATATTTTTCTAACAAAGCTTTACAGCTTGAGGCAGATATTTTAAACATTTTTTTCCTCTGCACTTACACAGTTTGTAACACTATCGCTTATACACGATAATTATTGTAAAGAATCACGAGGGTTCTTACGGTGAGTTACTGCTATTGCATTTCTATACATTTTCACAGCTAATCTGTTTCGTTTTGCACAACAATCAGAAATCAACTGTCAAAATATTTAGTTGCGATAGCGATAGAGCACGCATAATTGCACTGCTGGACGTTATGAGCTACGTTACGTGATACAGTGTTTAATGAAACTGATACACGCGTGACGTGAGTTGCTTAACAACGATTTGTTAATATCAAGAGAGAGAGCATGCGATATAGCTATTAATACATGAAGCACAAATTTTGTACCTACCCCTTTTTACGAAAATTCCACGGACGGAAAAGTATAAAATTTCTCACACTTCCAGTTGAGATTAAGAAGTGCAAAATTATATATATGTTTTTAAATTATGCATAAGAAATACATTAATAAACACTAGCATGTATTTGGTACACACACGTGTATGTACCTTTGTTTATTGTTTAAGAAAAATGAGAATATATTATCTGTGGTCTATGGTATATTACAAGAGTTGATTATTAAAAAAATGGACAATACTACTCGTAGTAGTAGCCTTCAATCAATTATTTTCTATATAATACAAATATTAACCTACCTATAATTCAATTCAATAACGAAGATTTGATTGGTAAAAACGATTCCTACTTCTCAAATATCTACATTCATTCTTAATAATATTATAAACGCGAAAGCTTGTTTGGTTGTTTGTTACTATTACAGGCAAAGCAACTGAATAGATTTTAATGAAACTTCACAGGAATATAGGTTATACATTCGAATAACTTTAATACCTTCTATTATATAAAATAACTTTCTTTTTTATTAAAATACCATGCGGGCGAAGTAAGGTATAATGTGATAAATATTTTAAAGCGATAATATGTAATTAACATCCTCATATACGACATCAGCACATTCAAATTATGTTAAAATAATGCGTGCTAAGAAAACGTACAGCTACAGGTAAGGAAAGACATAAATAGCTTTGGAAAGGACACACTGCACCATTAACCTTATTCGATTGCGTTTAACTGTGAATTTAACGTTTAAATATTGCCACGTTTAAACATTTGAAGGAGTAACTTAAATACGTTAATAATTCGGGTACAATAACGGCTTTTTTAATTTGCGTCAAAAACTACATAAAACCGGTGGGTATTCGCAGTTTCGTTACACAATCTATTACAATTTGTTTCTATGTTTGTAAGTTTGTACGTCCCCTACATAAATAATAGTAATGTATGAAGCTTCTCGACTACACTTCTAGATTTTATACCATTCGATTTAACATTTGATGAAAATTTAACACGTTTCTATATACAAAGTGTGTGCCACTTTTTAGGCGAAAATTATATCTGTATATTTTACGTTCGTAATCGATATAAAACTAATGTATAACCTTATAACAGTTAATTATGTAACCTCATGAAAGTTGTGAGGTTCATTAATAATTTCAGGAGTGGTGCAATGAGAAAAAACTTATGTAAGCAAATCTTTATGAAATACCGAGAGTAACCTTCCATCGGAAATATTAATTTGAAAGTAAAACTTATCGAGATGGTTCTTATGGTATGGTATAATTTAAAAAAAAATTGAAAATCGTCAGCTTATTTTCTACCAGATCCGAATGTGAACATCTACAAGTCTATATATTCGTTATTTATTCTACTATAACTTCAATGGTATAAAAATAACATAGGTGTGTAACCTTGACCTGATGCTGTAACATCATCTGCAATCAGCGGGATTCCCAACTCCTCACTAACTTACAGCTAAAGTATCGTGTTGGGATTCCTTGTAATGGTCTCAGTGAAAAGATTGTCGGGATTTTTTTCTATTTTTATCTTTTCTTATTACCTAGTCGTTCTTCGCGGTTTCACTCGCGTTTATGGTTAGTGCTTCGCTCATATGAGTCGTAGCGTAATGTAATGAATATATGGATGCTGATATGCAATAATGTGTCAACCCACAAAAAGTGAAATTCGGAGATATCGGTGTATTTTAATATGGCATCACCTATTTAACATTATTCAATAAAAAATAAAGTCATATAAACTAAATAAGCACTGCAAAAAAAATCTTAATTAATTGTTCCGAAATTCCAGGTCGTTCTTTATTTTGTTATTAATGCAATAATCTTATATTTTTAAAAACATTTTAGTAGATAATCTATTATATATATATCAACCTGCTTTTAATTCATTACAGCTTAATTCAAAAAAGAAAAGAAAATATGGATAAATACTTATTCAAACAAACTTATTAAGAATAGGTTTGACATCTTTAGACGCCATTTTCTCAAAATGAAGTTCGTGTGGCCTGACACAGTATTGCATATCAGCGTCCATATATAGTCTTCCTCATTAAATGAGCTATCCAACGCAGAAAGAATTTTTGAAATCGGATCAGTAGTTTTAGAGATTACTTACATACAAATTTAGAAACAAATTTTACCTGTTTATAATATTAGTATAGATTTACCAAAATTAAAGATGCTAACGCAAATTAAATTAATAAGTAAATAAATGTGAAGCTATCCGTAGCTCCCGTCACAGCGGCTGGTTCCAGTTACGAGGGAAGTTGGCAATTTTTCAGTTAAATTCACGCCTACCGCACTACCACGGCAGATACAGTTTGCAGATTACGTTATATATGTGAATGCATAATGCTTTCCTGATTAGATAGGGTAGTTTAATGCTTAGTACATTCTGAGATCGCGCTTCGAATCACGTGATAAATAGAATTTATTATATACATAGAATACTTGTCGTGTCTGTATGTTTGAAAGTTTTATGAGAATTTTGCTAAATGAAAGGCCGTATGAAATGAATTTTTTAAAAGCAAATGTGTAGATGATATCAGATCGTAATTTATATTGGTAAACAATACATAAGGTAAATTAATCTAAACATCAAAAACCCGACTGCGTAACCAACCAACTTTAAGCTGTTATAGATAATTAATAATTATAATTGAAAAATTATATGAGAAACATAAAAATAACATTTACCCCCGTTACCCCACTTGGCATAATTTGTTGATTTTCATTATTTATTTTTTACATTATGCGTCCAAACTCGGCCATTTTGGTTTTCCCAATTTGTATGCTTTCTACCCACGCGTATTGTTCAAATAATTCCACAAAAGTACAATTCCACGTATTCGTACATACGTATATAAGCCGATAAACACCCCCCCTCCCTTGCTTAGCGCAGTCGGGTAAAAATAACAAATACATCTTCCGAATACCAAAATACAATGGGTCTTAGCGTGATGTTATACAGTTTATAGTTTATTTTGGAGTCTAGCTGTATCCCACTGTGTACAGCTGACTCGACCGAGGTGTAATCCCACTTCTTCTTCTTATTTTCCATTCCTCTTCCCATCCCTCAATTATATTAACCTGGCAAAGAAGAAGATTTGTAGCTCATATGGTGCTGCAAATGTTAACGGGCGACGGTGATAACTATACTTCTTTGTCTTGTATTTTATTAAAAAAAAAAGTCAATCTACCCTTCCTTAATAACTAGGTACCCAACTTAAAAAGTTCTCGAGCACGTTGAAACAGTATTCACTTTTATACATTAGTATAGAAACACACATGTAAAAGCAAGTTTGTCGCATAATGATGGATCTCGGCTGATATCAAAGGACAGGTTCGAGGGAACTGCCCAGGGTCGAGGGGTCACGTCAGGCTGAAATTACAAGGCGGTGTACGTGAGGGACTTGACAATAATAACCACACATGTTACAATGGATGGAGTCCGCTAATTTAGTTATTCGATTGTTTCGTGTAAAGAAAAAGTCGTGACGTGCTTTTGTAATGATTAAAACAGCGGACTGGTTTGATAGCAATAGTCTGTACGAATATTGGAAATAGGTAAAAATTGTTTTTAAATAAATAAACGCAACACACTCAACGGCCCCCATTAAGATCTCGTGACCTTGTGTCGGGGGTCCGGAAACACACAACACTGACACAAACACCCAGACCACGACAAACATCCGTATGGTCAATACAGACATTTGCCCTGAGCGGGGATCGAACCCGCGACTGCTAGCGCTACAGTCAGTTAAGTTAAGTTAAGTCTGTTTGTAAACTTTTGTGGGGGTAATCTCTGAAACTATTGATACGATTTGAAAATATATTTTAGCGTTTTATAGCCTGTTTATTAAGGAAGGCTATTCACAAAAGTAAAGCACAAAAAACGCGAGTGAAATTATGATGAGCAGTTTATTATCCATCGCCATTAAATCACGCTATCTTCTGACACTTAATTTTTAATTTTTTTATGAAAATGTATCCTTTGAACTTTTTCTGTAGTTGGGGAATGCTTTTATGTATCCCGCCTGGGAGATCAGGCGGGTATGTGGGACTCCTGGAACTGAGTGCACCAGACTACTCACTAAGCCCCAGCGGTGCCCTCATCGTCTTCGTAGGGTGTCACGAGATCGCTTGAGCATGCTACCATGCACTCTCGCACCCTGGTGGTGTGTGAAAGACACTTAGTATCTTCCTTACGAAGGAGGAGGAATTGCGCATGACGCCGTGTTTTGTTAGCGAGAGCGTCCTCTTCTCCTTCCCTTTCCGTCGCCTTTCCTTTGAACTGGCATCTGGTTAATTTCAACATAATTAGCCTCAAGTTTAGCAAAAAAAATAATATTAAAAATTTGTACTACAATATAATAAAAAGAGAGAGCGAATTTTTTGTGTGCGAAGTAAACTTCAGTACTAATGAATTTTAAAAATTATGATATAATTTAAGAGGTATCTATTATTCTAGATGAGAATATGTATGCGTATTATTTTAAAACAAATTATTCATTAACGCAATCGAAGCCACGAGCGAAAACTAGTATGAAAAAAATATGGACTGGTGTTTTGTGTCCGACACGCGACACAAAAATCTTTCCATTTACACAGAGTCTTAATCTCATCATAAGGACATATTTATTTACAAGCTATATTTATTTCGATAAAACATTTAGTACAATTGCCACGAAGAAAAACCAGTGAAAACCAGCAACGAGTGTCTAGTTCTGTCTAGTTTGAACCGGATAACAAAACGTAATTTCCATACTTAGCATAAAGTTCCACATACGCGTACCATATCTCTGAAGCGTCATCGCAAAATTACAGTCAGGTCAGAATGCATATCAGTCTTACATAAGCACGATCAGATAGTTGCACCTACCAGTGGGCGTGACGGACTGGGCGTATTTCGCATTCTAAATTCAAATTGCTAGTTGCGGCTCACGCGAGCTAGTTGCGTAGATAAAAAAAAAACAGTGAAGGTTTATGGTAATTTGAGGTTTAATAGCGGTAACCTCTTTTGTTAATTTGAAGGTTGTAAGAAAATATAATGGAATGAAGAGTGTTTATGACGTTGAATTGTTTTGATTTGACATTTTGTTTGAATTTCTAATTGACTGTATATTTTTAAATTAAGTTTGTTGAAAAGTTTTATAACCAATCATTAAGCATCTTAATGTCTAGTTTTTTTTTTTAATTCCAGATAGTTATCGCAATATTTTTCAAACAACAGGATATAAAATTACCAAATTCGTTATAAACGTAATTATAATAATATATTGCAACAGACAGGTGCTCTTATTTACTCGAACAAAAACACATTGTTAGAAACATATTTTATACATAAATATGATAGAGAATCATTAAAAAAATATAAACAAATTGAGTATTCTTATAAATAATTGACACACGAAAATGATTTAATACATCATTAATTCTATAACACTTAACAAATTTATCGAATAAATCATCTCAAGGAAATTTAATTTAAACAAGAAAGGGCGGGATCGCGTGCTTTCCTACACTTAATAACGGCTACCTTATTCATAAGGGATATCTCAATCGCTTTCAATAAATTGATTGCCATAATAATCGTCATTAGTCATCAGATGTAGTGTTTAAATTATTTCATACCAAGGTGCGTGTTTTATCGCTACTTGTGTTCGCACGCGAACATATTTTTTTTTTACTAAAAAGTAAATTTCCGCCTAAGGCCGTTTAAGAACACGACCGACGCACATTACCCGTGGCACATTCATTTGATTACGATGGCATTTCGACTTTGTACTTAATAAATTGTGAAACAACACGCTGTATATGCGGCAGTATTTGCTGTGTTAAAATATAATTAACATAACGTTCGATTACGGTCTAGGTATCCAACTGATATCTACATGGTGCAGGCAGCTGTGATAGCCCATAAAGTATTATAATTTTCACAAAATTCATTGATAAAAGGAAATACGGTTTATTACTTTCATAATATTTATCTTCAAGTGTACACCATTTAACTGAATATGTTAGGTAACCGTTACATATCTACTAGTACTAGTACATAGGGTATAAAATAATATAATTTTTGCAGTACATTCTAGTATATTGGTTAGAGATCATTTCATCTATACATTGGCATTATTCTACGTTTACCGAAAAGTATAATACCGCGATTCGGCGTCGCGCTTTGATGCAACGTACAATCATATCATATAACTGGCTGGTAAGTAATAACGTGTCAACTCATAAAATTCGAATTCAAAGATATGATGTTTTCTGATAATACATTATGTATTTAAAATTATTCAAAAAATTTTCAAGTCATCTAAACTAAATAAGTACGAAAAAAAGTTTCTTAATTTACTGTTTTCAATATTGAAGTGTGCTCAATGTTTTGCAATATGCAATTAATATAATGAATTTCAAATACTTATTATTAGGTAAAACTTTTTTATTATACTAATCTGCTTTTAATTAATTATACCTTTTATCAAAACAGAAAAAAGAAAATGGATATATACGTCTTCAAACAAAATTGTTAAAAATATGTTTGACATCTTTAAGCATCTATTTAACATTATTAAAAATAATTTCAAGTTATCTAAACTAAATAACTACGGAAAAAAGTTTCCTAATTTAATATCTCACATTTTGCAATTTATACAATAATCTCAAATATTTTAAAAACTTATTATTAGATAAAACTTTCAATATATAAATCTGCTTTTAATTCATTATACATTTTATCAAAAAACAACATAAAAGGTGAATTTTTTCAAATTTTTTCAATTTTTTTGTCTCAAAACAACGTCCGTGTGGCTTGACACAGTATTGCATATCAGCGTCCATATGACTATTTGAGGACGTTACATAGTAACCAGGTAACGATTGAGTTTGACAGGCGAGAGTTTCTTCGGCAAACAAGACAAATAACGAAAAATGTCAAAGTCGAAAATCGGAACACATTTTCATCGTGAAACACTATGAACGTAACATACTTTAAGATATAACACATCTCACTAGAACACTCGAATGTATTTCGGAACATATCCATAAATATCTATAACAATAAAAACATGAATACCGTTTCAATATTATTTCTTCAAATGTCTTTAACAATAAAAAGTATCACTCACAGAACGAATAACTATTTATATGTAAAGGCGATAACATTTACACGTACATTCCCATGGTCTTCCATTCCACTCAAAACGCTTATCTCCGAAGCTTCTCACAGCATCATGAGAACCTCAATCAGCTAAACTATTTTAATGTGCATCGATTACCAACAATCAATATCTTATTTCGACTACACTGTCATTAACGGATCTTATATCATTCGATGGCTATTGTCTTGAACATTTATTTGCGGATTAAGATGACTTTATGTGGCGTTTTTTGTTATAGTTATAAACTAGCGGTGCCCTGCGATTTTACTCGTGTTAATTTGAGGAAAATTATATTTATGTAATGTTAACATTGTCTGCTTGAATCGGATATTGTTCAATATTTCATTAGTTTAAATTTATTTATTTAAAATGAATAAAAGTTGTCTTATTATCCCTTATAACATTAGCTATTTGTGAATGGAAGTACCGTCATAATCGGCCCCGGCCGTTTCAGAGATTAGTCGGAACAAACAGACAGATAGACACACAAATAATCCTTAGTCGTAATAGAACGTATAAAACTGAATCGCTTAACGAACACGAGATACACCTAACTACTAGAACTACCGCGTGCAAAAATCTTCCTAACAACGATTTTATTTTGCGACGGGCAAAAGTCCCGCGAACAAAAGTCCCTCATTTACCTTCAGGTGTCCTGAAAGGTCAATTTATTCCATATTCAACGTCCCTGTAACAAAAATAGGACAAAGCAACGTGTACAATTGAATACATTATTTCTTTACCAAAAATCAGTTTATTTTTTATAAATAAATTCACAAGATAATGAAAATAAAACATCCTGATTGGCGTGGGAAAAATATTCGCAGTGAAATTTTAAAAAGTCAAATAAGTTTTGTGAAGCGCATTCTTATTGTACTATGTCGATTATGCTGGGCGCATCATTGCTCTCCGGATCTGTATGGAGCTGTTACTTTAATTTCTTTTGTAGCATACTATTAGCTTTTAAATGTGCCTTCTTTATCTATTGTTTGTGTATAATTTATTAAATACAGAAACATAGGGCTTTAGTGTATTAGTGCAATTTTTTTTCTAAAAGAATATTATTTTTCATCTTATTGTCTCAGCTGAGGTAAAGACTGGCGCATTTTCTGTCCAGAAAATTAAAAACGTTGAACTTTACGATGATTTATATTATTTGACTGCAATATTTCTGTGTAGTTTGATATATTATTTTAGGTATAAGTGCATTATAACTTATTTAGTTACAAATCTAAAAAAATATTTTTTTCACAGAATTTTCCTATAATTTTAGGGTTATTTCTAGGAGTTTCATACCATTAATATTATTTATCATAGAAATCATTAAATTATCTAAAATATTCATTATATACAAAAGAACAATTAACGGTCATATGCACACAATACCTATTTTTAATACAACAGTAATATCCAATTTTTGAAATATAACCTGTACTTTGCCTCAAGTAGGAGACAATAAAATAGTCGAAATAACTACTATGATATTATAATATAAATCAGGTGTAGTGAATATTGGTCTTCTTTAGTTGACTGGCATCTTCTGGCACATCTGAAAGGTTTTCTGGCTGGCCTAAAACGGATAACAATTTCAATTTAAAATTAATTAGGTGGTTATTACATTGTTATTTATTTACAAATTTAAGTTTATATGTCATAAAATTGTAATTTAACTCAAGCTAAAAAATCTTTATACAAATAAAAAAAAAGAAAAATTATAACCACAAATTTTAAACCTTTCTCAGTTTAAGGAAAACCAAAGACAAGGGCTTAACTTTTAATAACTTAATAACCTAATTTTGCCATTATCTTTAAAATGAATAAAAAATCCCCAGGAGGTAATAACCACTCTCAATGAATACATAAATACTATCAGGTTGTTTTTTGATCGGCATCGACGCGGGCGCACGCGCGTATGGGTGTATTTTTTCACGTTTCTCCGCGATTAGAATGGTGAACTCCCATCTTTATTGTTTCCAACTTAAAAACATTCTAAATTATGCTGTATCAATAATGATGAAATATTTTTACATAATTATGTTTAATTATTTTAGATACGATATTATAATAATATAAGAATAAAATATGCATATTGTTATATTATATGAGTATGTGTACTAGCTGTCCCTTGTGGTTTTATTCGCGTTTATGGCTACAGCTTCGCTCTTGTGAGTCGCGGCGTGATGTTATATAGCCTATAGTCTTCCTTGATAAATAAACTATCTAACACAAAACGAATTTTTCAATTCGAACCAGTAGTTCCTGAGATTAGCGAGTTCAAACAAACAAACTCTTCAGCTTTA
The DNA here is from genome assembly GCA_037950945.1 of Hypolimnas misippus. Taxonomy (NCBI): domain Eukaryota; kingdom Metazoa; phylum Arthropoda; class Insecta; order Lepidoptera; family Nymphalidae; genus Hypolimnas; species Hypolimnas misippus. Next base: position 4,392,439 of record JBBEEQ010000016.1, on the reverse strand, counting down.
TAATATTAGTATAGATGAAAGCTAGGTATGTTAAACCATTTCAATATATTATCCCAAGTTATTAGAAGAAATGATATTTTATGTTGTTCTAAATTAATTTCAGGACTGACCATAGAACTTAGCACCTATTTAGATTTTACATAATTTGTCGTTGAAGTCAACAACCGAGGCACATAATATTTGAACTTGGCTCTCATTTCACATTTATGTTTTTGAAAGAATTCTTATTAATATGTTAAGTGAAGAAGAAAATTAGATTATGCCATCATGTTCCAGTTTGAACCGGAGTTTAGTGGGCTTTTGCGCAAAAATAAAACTTATAAACGAAAGTATTTAAAGTAAACTTTCTTTAAATATAATAACTTATAGGTAATAATGATTTAAGGCAAATATATTCTTAAATACTTAAACTATAAATTTAAGAAGATAAAACTATTTTCTGCGTCAAAACATAATATTAAAATTATTATAGAAATGAAGTAATCGAATAATTAACAGTTATTAGTATTTTATCTAAAACATTACAAGAACACAAATCTGTTATATTACAATATTTTATTTAATTTGCTATTTGTCCTATTGTAATATTGCAAGCTAAATTACACTTTAACTTATTTAATGGAGTTGCAATTTTACATAATAGTTTATTTTCGATAACAATGTATTTTATGGTAAGCATGATCTGATTCTACATCCAGGATCCAAAAGAGACAAGCTTCCGTCATTAAAAAATGTATAAAAAACTAATTAATTAAATTAATTTAAAAAAGTATTTTCTTCTAAAGTTTATGACATCTATAATTGATACATGAAGCAAAACCTTTGTACCTCTTCTTACGAAAATTACGCAAACGTGAGACTATGAAATTACATGGTTAAACTTATACTTTATATAAAAAAGGAGAGCAGAAAGCTAATATATTTTTCAATTATTTATAAAAAAATATTAAGTCAATAAAAACATATTACACACACTACCATGTATTTGACACACATGCATATTGCTCTAATGTTTAATGTAAAACTCAAGTGAACAAATTGAGAATAGATTATCTGTGGTCAATCTTGAAATCGGTTGAAATTTTAACGAACTACCGTCGAATTCCGACCGCTAGGTGACCACTAGTTTAAATAGAAGCTTGTTTTAATATTCATTTATTTTGAATTCAAAATATAATATTTTAAAAGTTTATAATACGTTATGGCACAATGATCGAATTGTACCAACATGCGGTTCAGACCGCATTGAACACGTGTTACATGAATTCTCAGCCGATTGTATGAGCTTCACTTTTAAATGCTTAAGATGAAGCTTCTTACTCCATATAATATATTAAAAGATTTTTATTATTATAAAAATAACGGGATCAGCATGTTATACCTAGCTGTAGCATACTGACTACAGCTCGTATACGGGTTAGCTCGACCGGGGCAGTACCTCACTCTCACAGAAAATGTGTGAATTTGAAATTTTGAAAATAGCTGCGTTTCATTATTTCGTAGCCGAAAGTCTGACTCCCTCTCTTATTCTGTTTCTTACTCCTATTCCCTCTCTGAGCTTATTCCTTTCTATTTTAGCTCGCAAGACGTTTCTGACTCATCTGTTATTGCAAATGTCCATACGGGCGGTGATCACTTAACGCGTTCGCGAGCTAATTTCGATAAAAAAAAACTAACACCCTGGTGGTATAACACATAATTAAAGCACATTATTTAACAAAATATAACAATACCAAAGGAAGCCATGATCAAACTTCATTTATACAAGTTTTGTGCAAAAAAAAAACAATATGTAACTAAATCGCGCAAATATTAGTTTAAACTCTAAATATTAAAAATATATTTAAATTAAAAAAAAAGTAAAGTATACAAGACTCTTAAAAAGGGTAACCGACTTCAAAAGCAAAAAAAAATATTAATTTTTGTTTTACTTGTATGACAAATTTTTTCAGTTGTTTAGATTATAAAGCTAAATAACCGATTTTGAAGAAAATTCTATGACACCAAACTAAACCTATATACCCTTTTAAATACAAAATTATTAACCAAATCGGTCCAGCCGACGTCGACAAATTGAGAACGATTTTTGAACGTTTGTTAAAAATCCTTTTTGGTCATATTTCTATATGCAGTATCAATTTACAAATTAGCAGTTTTTAAAAGGATGATACATATGCCAAAGTACAAGGTAATTGTAGGCTGATAAGCAATAATGTGTCAACCCTCGAACAGTAAAATTCTAAAATATTGACGTATTCTGATAGTGCGTCACGTATTTAACATTATCCAAAAAAAATGGAGTGATTTAAACTAAATGAGTACAGTAAAAAGTTTCTTAATTTAGTGTTTCGAATATTGAAGTGTAATATTTTTCGCGATATACAATAATTTCGTAGAATTGAAAAACTTGCCATTAGATTGTACTTTTTATTAGGTATACCAATCTGCTTTTAATTCATTATACCTTTTATTTAACAGAAAAAAGTGGATATATACGTCTTCAAACAAATTTGCTAGGAATAGGTTTGACATCTTTATACGCCATTTTCTCAAAATGAAGTCTGTGTGGCTTGATATAGTATTGCTTATCAACGTTCAAATATGAAGAAACACACTTTATCCAATAGCCTTTCCCTTAACATACCACAATCGGGACCTAGTGCCCTTGCACGCCTGATTGGAATTTATCGTTCGCAACTCCGAGCGGCGTTGCTTTAACGTTTAAACGCACACAATGCCCCGGCTTGAACTCTGTACCTTAACCGGCACAGTTTAAACATAACCAAAACGAAATTCATACTGGATAAGTGATTTGAAATTGAATTAAGACGTTTTTGTTGTAGGAAATTGGGTATGAATTGCTATTGAATTTTTGCCACATTAGGAAGGAAAGGTTTTATTTGGGACTAGCACAGCAGACATCAATGTTAAAGTAAAATCAATTTCATATATAAAATAAAATTAGTTTGCCATGATATATAACACAGCACTTGGATTTTAGAATTTGAATTAAAAGTAATATTTATAAATATAACGTTTCACAAGACGAGAATTACACATATTACATTAATGGTTCATTTTATTTATCATTGATTCAAATCACTTAAATTCAATTCAATTCAATTCTTTAATTGATCGCTTTTATTTACCCTTCAAGAGAATTTAGTGTCAATGACATTTATTAAGTACAGCTTACGTAAGGTACTAACTGTTACCAGGTTACAGATATGTTTTATATCAATTACGAGAGTAAAACTTACAATTTTAAGGCGATAATTACACTTATAAGTTTTACTCTGAGACATTAATAATAATTTACGTAATTAAATTGGTTGATATTGCTCTAAACTTTTTTAATTTACTGGTATTGCCTTTTTTAACATTCACAGCTTTCGTAACTGCTCACTACTTATTTTATATCAGTCACGAGAGTAAAACTTACAAATGTTATTCTCGACTCATTCTCGCGTAATATTATGCAAACGCAAAAATAGATTAAACTTAGACAAACAAATAGATGTTAAAAGTCCAAGGCCTTAAAAAGGCACAGATTTTCTCATTATTTTTTAGTTTCTGCTACAATCGTTTATTTACAATAAAACCGTTTTACCTATATTTATTTTCTAAAATCATAAGAAGCTACAATGCCAGAGACAGACATGCAGATACACACGTCAATTAACACTCATAATTTTTGGTGGGGAGTGTAAGCGACATTCAGGGAAACGCACAATTATTAAAACGATCTCTTAATACATAAAAATTCTTTAATTAAACCACATTTACTGATACAATTTAGATTTACACTTTTACATTACTTAATCACATTTCCGCATAGTAACTACTAATAGTTACTAATAGTTACTAATAGTTACTAATAGTTACTAATAGTTACTAATAGTTACTAATTGCACACTGTAACTTCTGTCGTTCAGTAATTGCTGCCTCGAGAACCGATAACAAACTGAGACGCAACATTAAAAATTAACCATATTTGGATGCTGATAAGCAATAATGTATCAACCCACAAAAAGTCAAATTCGGAGATATTGATGTATTCTGATACTGCGTCATCTACTTAATATTATTGAAATTAATTTGAAGTCATATAAACTGAAAAGTACGGAAAAAGTTTCTTAATTATTTTTTTCAAATTTCAAGTGCGTTCCATATTTTGCAATTTATACAATAATCTTAAATATTTGAAAAAAATTTTTTCTTAGATAATGTGTTAAATAGATTAATCTGATTTAAATTAATTCCTCCTTTTATCAAAAATAAAAGAAAATGAGGATATATACTTCTTCAAACATATTTATTAAAAATAGCTGTGACATCTTTAGACGCTATTCTCTCAAAATGCAGTCCGTGTGGCTTAACACAGTATTGCTTATCAGCGTCCATTTATAAGCTGAAAATTACCCCTAAAAGATCACAAAGAAGAAAGACTTCACAAGCAAAACACGAAATTTCGTTTTCTTGAATGACATTTTATAGTCTATTTTTCTTCCCTTGTCTTGTCACACATAAGAGTTAAATATCGATTGAATGATTGAACTAATGAAAAAATTATAACGAAAAAAAAAAAAATTGTTTGAAAATTCGTGATTTTCGTTCAGGATATTGTTACCAAATAAAGACAAATATCGAAAAATAGACTATAATTCCAGTTATTTCGATAGAAAACCTAAACTACACAACCGATTTTGATAAGATCACTCTGAAAATATACCCGTCAAATTAAAGAATAATTTCTATTATCGGTTAATAAATGAAGGACTTCTGAGGCAACAAACATTAAACAATAAATTAATTTAAGGATCTGCTGAAGTATGGAATAGCCGTCGATGAACTCCGTCATACTAAGGCATTGCCTATGTATGAAGGTTTATTTTATTATTAATAAATAAGTATTTTTATTTATTTTGCATATCTCCGAAGTCAAAAAATGAATTCCTCTAACCTCCTTTGCATATTCTCTGTGTATGTATTTTCTTGTTTTTCCTTTGGTTTTTGTATTAAGCATTTGTGTGCAAGTTTAAATAAAAAAAAATAAAAATAAATAAGAACTCCTTTTTCTTAAATTCAGTTGATGAACCTAGAAAAAAAGAACTTAAAAGACCAACGGACACTCCAATTTCATTTATATGTATATATTATATGCAAAACACCCAAAAGATAATCACTGGTACAGGATATTTCATTGTTTCCATCCTATTTGCATACAGTGATCTTGCACCGGGCCTGATCGATTCAACATCGAGATCGCATCGACTTTTTATATAGTGATGTATCGAAATTGTATTATGATCGTATATTTTATTTTGTAACAGGAAGAAATGTGGTGTTCATAGTATGGTATAAGATTTTTTAACTGGGCGTGGTGCCCAGTGAAAATTCGAAACTATAAGGAATAGTGAAGACATTAAATTTTCAAGGCTGATTTTGATGAAAACTAAAACTCCGATCTATTCCTACGAAACAGATCAAAATCGGCAAAACAGCAGCGCTATTACATACAGTAAAACTATTTAATTTAAAAACCTTCTTTTTAAGTATTTTAAAAAGCAACGATAATTATTACAATATCAAGAAAACAGTAAATATACTGAAAATATAAGATATAAATACATCATATATGTAACTAGATGACTGGTAGATTTAAATTACATTTTCGCCATGACGTGATAGCTGAAGCAAGGTGTGGTCTATAGTGTTGTACCCATGTTAAAACGTATATCGATACATTGATATTTTAATCACCAAATTAAAAATTCGATATGATAATAATCTATAATGTATTCTTATATCTTGTTAAAAAAAGCAATAATTATCACGTTTTACAAATTTCAAACGTAACGATAAAAATGTAAGCGTTTTTTTCAAAGCTACGTAAGATTATAAATGTAAATATCGACTTTCTTCATAATGAACTACGTATTTTCGATTATTAAAAATAAAAAAAAAACATATCGATAAAATAAAGTCCATCACTAAACAATCGCGTGACCTCTGCCCTTCGGCCGCATCCACACATGCCTCGCCCGAGGCGAGCCCGCCCAACACCTTTTTGGTATCATCGAAAAACTTGATACCGAACCGAATCTTTACATTTACTGATCGCCGATACGCCTTCTATACATATTAGTGACGTGACTTAGGTTTTATAATTTTTGTTGCTTATCGAATTTTTATCTGCACGTTAAAACACGTATCGAATTAAAAGGCAGTTTTCAATCGACTTCAATAAAGCAGGTAGACAATTCGTAGTGTATGTTTTGGTTAATGCTTATTACCTCAGAACTCTGTTATTTCTTAACGAATTTTGTAATTTCTATTTTATTTTAAGAGGTAAACATTCAAATTAGTTCCACAAATGAATTCCACAATTTTTATCAAAATCGATTCAGTAGTTTTATTAAAAAAAATAACTTGAATTAGTACGTTATCGAAGGAATCTGTTTCCTTCTATTTCCATTTTTTTCCATTTTTCCATTCAGATTTTTTTTAATTCTCTATTATTGTAATGTACTGAGCTGTATTATATTCCACAGCTGGATAAAGGCCTCCTCTCCTATTAAGAAGAAGGTTGAGAGCTTAATCCACTACGCTGTACGGATACGGATACCAAAACGGATAAGCGGATATTCATGTAGCAGAATATCTCTCGACGCATGCGAATATCCTCACGATATTACCCCTCATCCCAAAGCTCGAGAAGCACTTAAAAACACAGCAGTACTAACTCAGATTTCAAACCGCGATTCAGGTTAATATCATGTTCTACCCACTGGGCTATCTCGACCATTTCTTAAAGAGTATGTTGACGACATAGTTATTTTGTCGTAACGACTTAATTCTTCTTGTTAGACGATTATATTTTTAAGTTTTACTTTCGTAACAGATACATCATAAGGGATTACGAAAGCTGTGAATGTCAAAAATAAGGTACTGACAGTAAATTCTTTTTTATTTAGTAAAACTTATAATTTTAATTCTCGCGACAACTAAGTACCTTCTACAAGATATATAACATTATGTAACATTAAAAACACTGCGGTTTTTAATACTTGTGTCAGCCGAGATGGCCTAGTGGTTAAAACACGTCGATCTTTAACGATGATCGCGGGTTCAAATACCGGCTAGCACTGCTGATTTTTCAACTGCTAAATTTGTGTTTAAATTCATCTCGAGCTAGGCGGTGAAAAACATCGTGAGGAAACCTGCATGTGCCGGGAGAAATTCTAATACATGTATATCCGCCAACCCGCAGTGCAGCAGCGTGATGGATTAAGCTCTAAACCTTCTCCTTAATAGAAGAGGAGGCCTTTGCCCAGCCGTGGGATATATACAAGCTATTACTTTACTTTACTTTTACTTTTTAATACTTTTTTAAAAGACAACATAGCATCTCGAACGATGAAACGAAACTCTTCATGTGTAAGTGGAACTCACACTTGGCCAGTTTTCATTTCAATATAATTTACTTCTCCATAAAATCACCATTGTTAATTGTTTAACAGTAATATATTAATCATTTAAATATCATATGTACCTAAGTCATATGTCATGTGTTCGTATCAAAGTTCAATCAAATATCGTTAAAGGTGAAATTGCAATTAGATTCGGTCTGTGATGCTGAAAGAGTTGTATTCTCTTCGATAAAAGTTATACGCACCTAGTGATCATAATATATTTATGCTTATTTTGAGATTTTAAGTGTATACTTTCTAAATAAAAATGTTTTTGGGATTTATCATTCATTGTCTGAAATTTTTGCTTCAACTTCACTCAATATACTTCTAATATATAAAATTGGACAGTTGTTTGTTCGTATTCTCTGCGCTGCCACATTATACATCCGATTGTGATAAAACTTTGTCAACATATTGGTTGGACTTGCGAGAAGGTTATACGCATAATATGATTAACTTACAATAGGCGTCGCGCGTGTTGTAACGGTTACAACAAAATCTACATTAAGCATGCGAAGCCGCAAGCAAAAGCTAGTAAACTATAAAAACATAACACCACAGAATCAATATTTCTGATATACCACACTAAACTACAATAGTTAGAGAAGAATAAAAAGTCTACATGTACAACATGACTTTGAAATACTCCACCTTTACACCAAGTAAAAAACACACAAAAGATTTAAGACATGAAGCACGCGATCAAAAAACATGTGTTCATCATTAAGACACTTCGAGAATAATTCAAATTCCACGCATTATTCTCCAAACGCATTCAAACAACAATGCCTAAAAAGTCAGCTTGACTCAATTAAATCTTAATTCGTACAAAGGATTCGATTAATGAAATTAAGTCGGCATTTACTCGAGTTAACCATCAAAAGCTCACAATGGCCTTAAATAGTAACAATCGACTCAAAGGATCCTCGAAATCTCGCCTCAACAAAAGACCTAACTAACCCGCGCCATACAGTGACTATTAAAATTTAATGACATGATTTATTTAGAAAAAAAATATATACACACACACGAGAAAAGGGTACGATGCTACGATCCATTTTTCATACAACGCAGTTGGTAGCAAATGGTCAAATAAAAAATGTTTAACAGGGCCGACACTTTATGAAAAACGGTCTCCGACTGTGAGCGGGCTTTGTCATCGGACGGAGAATTTATTCATGCTTACCTGTTGAGCCCCAGCCGTGAATAAACTATAAAGAATATTCCATTTTTCTGGATTCATATTGCATAAAGATGTGAGTGCGTAGAAAGTTTTGTTTCGACTATTCTTAAAGTACCTCAAACACCAGTAATGTAAATGTTTATTTCGAAGCAAATAAAATAATAGGCAGCTATAGAAACTGTCCATATAAAATTTCTATCTGTGAAATAACGATACAATAAAAAAAATATTAAAATCCTTAATCCTTATCGTTCGCGGCTCTCTGAAAATTAGCGTACCCTTAACATTTTTCCACCAAATCTCCCAACGCGCCAAAAAAGTTTTCATTTCAAGAAATTGCAATACGTCTTTTCATTTCCAAAATAATAAAGTAAGCTATCTTTAACAACACAATTAAACAACACATACAACAAGACAACACGGTTAATAGAATCAGTTAACTTATTCGCTCAAATACACTAAATAAAATGTGACAAGAACAAATAAAATAATTATAATCAGTAAAAAACTTTCGTCCTACTCCTCCATGTAAATAATATTTGGTCATTCTCTTAGTGGTAGCCGTCTCATTTATAATATTTTATAGAAATCAACAAAACAGGACTGAGGACATTAACATAGACTATACAAAGCGTCACGTCTCGATTGCGCACGATTTTTTTTTTCATTAAAATTAGTTACGAATAGTGTGACCACAAAATTTATAGTGTCCTTTCATTTTTTTTAATAAAAAATAAATGAATTACAACAATTATTGTTTTTATTTGCGTTATCAGTTGATTTAAACGCTTACATTTTATTATAAAACACTAATTACATTGTTAGATTAGTATATTTTCTAACTATTAATAAATTGTTTATTGCTATCGGTATAATTGTAATTAATGAAATAGAAAATAATTAAATTGAAATGTTATACTAACGTTTAATTGAAACGTATTGTACATCTTAGACAAGATCTACAATTTATATTCTTTAGAATTAGATGAAATTGATCGTTTACAATATATTAATTTATCTTTATTAAAAAAGTATCTTCTACTATTTTTAAATAACAAGCATATTTTGAACTACTTATTACAATGTATTATGATCTGATGATCCTTAAATTATTTTCATTATTGATTAGATACCAAATACTTAAAAATTCTTTGTTATTTAATTATATTCTATTGTGAAAAAAAAAACAGATTTTAATTGACGATAAAAATTCACATAAGAAATAAAAAAAAACCACCGTGAGATCTCGCAGACGAAAAGTCGCCAAACAAAACGCGACAACAAAAAATAAGGGTAGCAGAAACAAATGCATTTTCGAAAAATCGTTCAAGAAATTTGTTAAGGTCATCATGACTAAGGGCTCTTCCACATGTCACCGTTTATTGTACTCTAGTCAAAAATAGTAGCGAATATGACAACGACAAAGAATGTTACGATAAACTCCGCCCGAACAAAGGTTTTTTGCCCCTGAAGTGGGAACGAAAAAATTAAAATAAAATGTTGAATTTATATGAAATTTGAGCACCTGTCACTAATTACCACCTTTTGGCGGCGATAGCTTTTGTGATAACAAAAAAACATGCGAGCGTTATGAGATCCTTTCGAACGGGAGGCTTGGTATAAATAAAATTATATATTACGAAAGGAATCGTTTTGAGATAAAATACCCGTTGAGGAAAATAAAATCGATGTTTTTTTTTCTATCCGATTTTAAAAATATATCTATGAATATTTATTCGGTTAATTAGTTTTATCAAACTTTACTGTTATCTGTATTTTAAGCTATCACGCGTGAAATATATTTCTAAGATAATCTCTGTAACTGCTCGCGCAAGTTTTGTCTCGACGTCACCCACACTTTTTATAACTGTTAAAAAAAAATCAATCAAATTAGGGCCACGTGTAGGTTTTTTTATTAAGTCACTCGATACACGTACAGATACATTATCAGTGAATGTATTCAAATTGATGATTGATTTGAACACGCGTAGACTTAGAACAAGAGTTACAAACGAAATGGCATATTTGTCGAGAATGCTCTAAATATCAGTACGGCGTGACGTACTTACCCATATACTTACGTATAGTCTTATTTCACTTGTCTTATTTGGCAAAAATATCCGTAACAATAACCACGATTTATCAAACATTATTTTTCATTATAAAAATGATTCAGTTCAATCATTCGATGGATAATTTTTCATCTATAACTCTTAAGTGTGATAAGAACTACGTTGTCTGAATATGTCTGCTAAATAAGCCAAGCAAAAAAAAAGACTTCATGATATTTCATTTAGTGTTTATGCCAATAAGAGCACAAATAAGTTAAAGAATTTTCATTTTATGAGATACTAGATTCCCCTCGCGGTTCCACACGCGCTTATTGTCATTGTTTCGGTTCAATATAAACAGACTATGCAATGCAACAAGATTTTTTCAAACTACTAAAGTTTCAGAGATTGCTATTATTTTTTAATAAATTTTATCTGAGCAATGCTAATTGGTAGTGATAATGAATTATTTATCATGAAATATATTTAGACGAAATATTTTAATGTATTGTGTTACTGGTTAACCTATAATACTGTGGATTAGGTAGATATCCTATTACATATAAAATCCAAAATTTTAGAAAAGAATTTTTATGGGAATATAGGTAATATTTTAGAAAATTAATAACAAAAAAAAAATACCAATACGTTTTTAGTAGTAGGTATAGCTTATTTTTTATACAATTCGTTTAAAATTTGAAATAATTCTGCGAAATATATAAGGGTGGTCGAAATAAAAGTGTTTCTGTTATGAGCCAGAGGGAGGACGATAGTCTCGTTTGCAGTGGGGACACTGGACCCGCGTCTGATCTCATACCATTTCTGACGAGCTCGAATCTGTGCTAGTGTGATTGAATAGAGATACATAATATTAGTGTCGTGGTATAAAGCAGATGTTGACCTACGACCGCTGTCGACAGTTGTGGGTGTAGATGCTCTCGGTACAAGGCGTTCAGCGTGTTTTGGTTATAATTTTGATTGGACAACAATAACCTTAAAAAGGTTACATTGCTGGGGCGATGTGTGTCCTATTTGTAGTCAGTGAGAGGATTCGTATATTTGTGTGTTTATTTTTTTATGATATTACGATAACCGAGAATCTTTATGAGCCAGTTTTCTACATTAATATTATGGACAGGAAAGATTTGCTTGTTTGTGTTGAAAAGGCTCCGAAGCTACTAGACTAATACTACTAGAAGGTAAAGTAACACATTTGGAATAATAAAACCATATTATAAAGAACTAAAATTGGTTTTTATGTAGGGCATAGTCGTTCAACAGATCCGATTTGAAAAATTATTTTTGCGTGAGATAACCCGTTTATTGAAAAATGTTATATATAGGCTATATGACATCACGCTACGACTCATAGGAGTGAAGCAATAACCACAAACGCGAGTGAAACTTTGAGGAGTATGTAGCTAAAAGCTTATAATCGAAATAAAATAACTTCAAATAATGTTATTAAAAACAATAACGATAACGGTATTAATAACGTTAACAACAACATAACGTTATACGTCCAAATCATTCTAATTCGGTAAACAAACAATATATTCAGCTCATCGCCGCTTTAATTACAGTAAACATTTATAAAATTCCTTAAAAGATTAAAATTCATCGAACGGCCAGGCCAATTAAGGTCGATCGGTACTGTGCCGAAGATGTAACATATTGCCCTTCCAATTAAGGAGTTACCCCCCGCTGTTCCTGTACAGGAGTACTAAATAGCTGTGGCACGATCTGACCCGGTCCACTTTACACCTCATTAAGTTTTGACCTCTATTCCTATGGGAATAAAGCACAGGTGGCCAGCAATGTGGCAGGTTAGGAAACTATTAGACGCATGCCCGCGAGGCGTTCTGCACTATTTCATAGTTTTGACTACCTACGTGGTGTTGACATTGAAAAATTATAGCGAACGTCCGTTAATTGTGTTCAATTATTTTCTTTTGTGGGCATTCTTTGAATGGCTGCGATGAAAGTTACGACTTGAAGTTGAAAGTAAAAGTAAACACTTAAGTCCATTCGATTAGTTGCAATTATTCTTTCAAGATCGTCAGTGATGATTAAAAGATGTTTCGTTATCAGTTCCACCACGAGTGCGGCAAATGACGCTTGTTTCAATTACCTCTAGACTATCGAATATATGTAAAACTAGCGATCTTCCCCGACTTAGGTGCAATGTAGTCTTTTACAACATCACATTAACACAAAAGTGGGTTGATTCATAAAGATATATTATAAGTATACATCCACACTATCTATAGAGCATACCTTTAAAATTTTAAGTATCTTACTTCAAAAACATAGGACTTCCATACAAACTCCTCTGCTTTACCCTTTTAGGAGTGGAGTTTTGTAATATCCGTTTTTAACCGATGTCTACAGCTTATAGGAAGTCTACCTGCCACATTTTAGGTTTGTATATGTTATAGTTTCTGAGATTTCGTAATTAATCAGTGAGTGGTATTTCGCGTTTATATATGGATAATGATGAAGCAATACTATGTCAATGGATAAATACTTATTCAAACAAACTTATTAGGAATAGGTTTGACATCTTTAGACGCCATTTTCTCAAAATGAAGTTCGTGTAGCTTGACACAGTATTGCATATCAGCGTCCAATTACAAGTAAACTAGTAACTAGAACCCTAGAGATAACTCAACAATATTATACCTAAAGAACTAAAAATAATTTTTGCGTTGCATAACCCGTTTATTGAGGAATATTATAGACTATAACACATCACGCCACGACTCACAGAAGCGAAGCAATAACCAAACGAAATCGGAACGGACAGCTAGTCTCTATATAAAGAACATACCTTTGTTTTATTTATAAAACACAGGACTTTTCCCGTAAAAGCCTAATATTTTTACACGACGATATAATTATTAATCTCATGGCGACAAGAGTAGCCAGATGGGATAGTGACAAGACCAACATCCAAAGAAATTCTTTACTGTACCTCGTGAAATATGTCTACAAAGTGAACAGTATAAAGTTACGTTGAAATAAACGCGCATTTGTAAAACTAAGCCGTTATCTAGACACCTATTAATCGACTCTTTAAATGGTTAATACGAGTTTTATAACTAAAAGATAATTTGTATCCACAGATGGACGCTGATAAGCAATACTGTGTCAAGCCACATGGAATTCATTTTGAGAAAATGGCGTCTACAGATGTCAAGACTATTCTTGATAATTTTGTTTGTAGAAGTATGTATCTTTTCTTTTTAACCGACTTCGAAAAAGGAGGCGGTTCTTTTTTTTATAATAACACGGCAAAGTTTTAATTGGCGCCGACTTCAAAATGTGGTAGAAAATATTTATTTTTTACTTTTTAGTTTACTTGTTTTGGTTTCGAAGTCGGTTTGTTTTTTTTTTTTTCAAACAGCTTTTATTTCTATTTTGATAAAAGGTATAATGAATTATAGGTAGATTGATATAATAAAGAGTTTTATCTTAGAATAAGTTTTACAAATACATATATTACATTATTGTATATTGCAAAATAAAAACACACTCCAATATTTTAATTCATAAAATTAGATTGGTGTGATTAAGTTTTGTTAAATAAAAAGTTTTTTTTTTTTTTTTAAATATTTGAGATTATTGTATAAATTGCAAAATATGGAAAGCCCTTAAAAATTAAAATAAACTTTATTCAAGCAGACTTTAAAAGTACTTTTGAATCAACCAAACAATACTTAAATAAGGGTAAAGCTACTATCAGTTTGGAATGTAGGTTCTGTCCAGAAGAACCAGCAAGAAACTCGATAGGGTATTATTTTAAAATTCGGTTAATAAGTACATATATTTTAAAATTACAAATGTGTATATTAAACATCCTGTATGAAATCCAGTTATACTAAATCCACGCATGTATGCAATGAGGTAATCTCAGAAACTACTGATCCGTTTTTTTGTGCGTTTTATAGCCTGTTTATTGAGGAAGGCTATACTCCATCACGCTACGACTCACAAGAGCGCTGTAATTTCGGAGGTTTCAAGCGTCGACTGTACAGACATTTTTCAGTCAAAGGCCGGCAACGCATGCGCAACGCCCCTGGTATTGCAAATGTCCATGGACGATAGTAACCACTTAACATCAGATGTTACTATTTGCCCGTTTGCCCCCCTTTTTTATATAAAAAAAGCAAAGCATTAACCATAAACGCGAGTGAAATGCGGGGAGCAGTTACGAATAAACTCTCATAGTAAAACTTACGGGCACAATCAAAATGTTTATAGCTCACACAATTTATCGTGGCTTTCGTAAACGCGACAAATTGTGCTATACCTCAGAAATGTATTCTAAATCATTTCCCACGCATTTAGAACACTATTTATCTTATAACGCTAAGTGACTGATGTTTAGGGTCTGTTAATTGAAATATGTAACTCAATGATATTATACTAGCTAGAATCCGCGACTTCGTTTACACAGGATTAGTTTGAGTTGCTTATTTACTTCTCCAAAGTCCTATCTATCTTTACACTAAAATTCATCAAAATTGGTTGTGCGGTTTAGTCGTGAACGCGTAACAGACAGACTAAGTAATTTTGATAGATCCTTCTTTTGATATAAAGATCGATTTGTTAGTACCCAATGTGCATTAAAAATAAATCATCATACACTAGAAATTAGTTATCATTTATGTATATAGTTTACTATTTTGGCGATAATGGCTTACACAAAAGATATATCTGTTCTTCTGATGTATAAGTTATAGTATTATAAAGTTTTATTAAAATCCATTCAGCAGTTTTTCCGACTTCAAAATTATACAGGTATAAAATGTATATATAACACATTGAATATTTCTTATTGTCAACTGAAATAATGTATCATTCAAATGGTATAATCTATACTAATGGATATTATACAGAGGTAATTGTTTTGTAGGTTTCTAAGTTTGTATGTAGGGGTAATCTCTCATACTACTGATCCGTTTGGAAAGATTCTTTTTGTGTTAGGTCCGTTTATTGAAGAAGTTTATAGGCTATATTACATCATGCTACGATTCACAGGAGAGAAGTAAGAACAACAAAAACACGAGTAAACCGCGAGGAGCGGTGAGTAATTTAATTTACAAATTAGGTTTAGAGAATCTTGTGTTATAAACATACAAATATACGAAATTAATTCTCTCTCTTTCTCTCTCTCTCTCTCTCTCTTTGTATTAGTATAGTATTGATTATATTAAAAATGTTATTCAGTAAAATCTGTTATACATACATAGCGTACAGCCTATCCTTAATATAAGACTATTTAATGAAAAGAGGATTTTCTTAGTATATATATTTTCTTACTATACAACTTAACAGGACCCGCGTTACAAAGCTAGTAAGCATAATAGATAGCATGTGTACACAATGTACACTTTAACACACGGACAGACAAATGATAATGTGTAATCGATGTGCAAGAGCAATCCCAGATGTCATGGGAGACGGATGTAGCCTACAGCGGATTTTGATGGATACACTGTTGCCTTCAGCTTTGTTAAAGAGTTACATAGACAATAACATAGGGTATGACAAAACAGAGAATTGTACGGTATGGTTAAAATTGATTAAAAATAATTGCTCTGTGGTAAATTATCATTGTTACTAAAATAGAATTAAATGATAGTGATTATTATTAAATTAAATTTAAGCCAAGTTGTGACCTTTAAATATAATAATATTTTTATCACCATGTTAGATAATATTCATTATTTAGAGTAGCTATTATCAAACCATGTATTATAAATTGTATGAAAGGTTTTCACTTCATATTTTTAAAAATAAAGCAAAAATTTAAATATTTTTTATTAAATGAAAACCAAAAACACAGAAAACTGTACCACATAAGTAACATCAGTATATTTACAATGGTTTCTTTTTTTGATATCTCAATATAATTATAAATGCTTAATTATGTCTGTCTGTTTATTTGTAATTTTCACACATTTAAAATGCTAAACTAAATTCAATTAATTTTTCTTAAGAAATATATTAAACTTTAAAGAATGTATTATGCGATTTTTGGCGTGAAAATAAAATTTACAGAGGGTGATATAAAGGATACAATTTTTAATATTAATATTAATTCAGAATATGAAAATATATTATATCTCACAATTTAACCTTAGTATATTAAATATCTTAAACTCAAATTCAAAATACATTTTATTCAAATAGGCTTTTATAAGCTCTAGAATCGTCAATTTTCCTTTACTACTATCTCTAACATATACTACTCTGTAGAGACTCATTCATTAGCCAGTATCATTACTTACATCAATTAATTCTTTGTTTCAAAGTGTCAGTGTTAAATTGAGAAGCAAACACGGGTCACGATGTATGAGTACTGTCCTTAGATGAATGAACATTCGGATGGTTTTAAGTCATAAGTAACATAATAGGGTTTAATACGGGATGTCGTATTATTTCTACAATTTGTAATGTAGGTAATGAGTGTATTTATTAGTTTTTACTGTGTAGATATATAAAATGTCTTATTATAATATGATTTTACTTATAAATACACAAGCAATATGATGTGTTGGTTTTTAACTGACTTAGAAAAGGACGTTCCATGTTCGGCTGTATTTTTTTATGTTTGTTCACCGGTTTCTCCGTCGATGGTGGACCGATTTTGAATTTGCGAAAAAATTAATATTTCCTACAACATTTAGCATGCAGCATAAAGTCTTTACTATGTTGTCAAAAACAATAAATAAATAATAAACGCATCACACTCAACGGCTCCCATTAAGATCTCAAGATCTTGTGTCGGGAGTCCGAAAACACAAGCAACACTAACACAGACACCCAGACCACGACAAACATCCATATGGCCAATACAGACATTTGCCGTGAGCGGGGATCGAACTCGCGACCGTTAGCGCTTCAGTCAGTTGCAGTGACCACTGCGCTAACGTGTCTGTCAAAATAAATATAAATTATACATTTGATAATAATTATTAAAAACAATAAATAAAAACA
This sequence comes from Hypolimnas misippus, assembly GCA_037950945.1. Taxonomy (NCBI): domain Eukaryota; kingdom Metazoa; phylum Arthropoda; class Insecta; order Lepidoptera; family Nymphalidae; genus Hypolimnas; species Hypolimnas misippus. Next base: position 4,374,725 of record JBBEEQ010000016.1, on the reverse strand, counting down.
TTATAGAGTATTAGTTGTACTAAACACATTTCATATTTAGCGTTAACATCTCTTTTCTATAAGAATAAACTTAATCAAATGCAAATTCGAAACGACAATCAAAATCATTGTCTCGAAGCGTAACATGAATTTTAATGTTCTCCGCGAAATATCAAATCATATTTTTCAATCTCGGTATAACTCATTAAAATTCGCATAAAGTCCCATCCACGAAACGACAATGGCGAATCTTAACTCAAACCTTCATTATTTAAAATATACACGAGCGTCAAACCAGTAAGTAAATCACCTCAGTCGTAACAAGAATAATGATTTATATTGAGCAATTAAAATCGCTATTTAGGATCACTCGTGCGCAAGATAAAAACGATGCAAGCGCAGAATGAGATTAAATCGATTCGTTTCGCATCGCGTCGTTCACCATAAAATATTTTTGACAATTTTCTTACCAACAATCGTATGTTAGAATTACGATGACGTGAACACTAAATCATCGGTTTTGAGGTTTTCGCCTCCAATGTTGGATTGTATGATGCGTTTAGTGAAAACATTTTGTCGGTCTTGAATGGAGTCATAAAGTCCCATAACTCGGTTAGGGTTATCGATTTTTAATTTCGTTTTAATCGGTTTTAAAAATGTATGAAAAATGTATATTAAAAAAAAATGTTGTTATTAATTACTCAAAAGTAAAATAAAATGGTTTCTTTTTCTGATATCTCAATATATGTTAATTAACATTATTAGGTATAGATTTTAATATAATACTCAAATTACACATTATTATTAGGAAATAAATACGAAAATTCTTTAACCGTATTTGCGTAAAAACACGAATAAAAATGCGTTAAAACGTATTTCTCTCTTTAAATAAAAACACGTGTCCTATATAAATGTTTGTTCTTTTACTAAATAGCAACTGTTTCTAAAGTCAAAACCCTACACCAAGGTTTCATATTTTTTAAGAAAATAGTTATATTTTAAGCAAAACTCTTTCCCCAAAATGAAGACGATTTACGAAGTATTGTCGTATTGGAGCTTAACTTCTGTACAAACAAATGGTTTTAACTTTGAAATTTTAGGACAGGAACTTCATACTATCGAAATAAATTATAAGTGTGAAAAATTTTACTAATATTATACAGAAATAAAATTTGATTGTAAGTTTGTATGTATAGTTATAATGTCTGGAAGTACTGAACAATACTTTCTGCGTTAGATCGTCCATTTACCTAGGAAGGTAACGCTACGATTTATAGAAGCGAAACAATAACTATAAATGCGAGTGAAACCACAAGTCACTTTTTTACTTAAAAGCAATAATTTTAATAAAATAATTAGGTTCAGCAATTAAATAATAGATAAAATGTAAATAAATATATTTCAATGTTTTTTAGTACCAATAAAATAATAAAAACCTATATAATAGAATTGGTAATCGTTTTTATAATATTTTTTTATTTATTTACCGATTATAGTTAACACTTTCGTCTCCTTATGGACTACAATTAGTATAAAGTATTAATAAAATGATACGATAAGTATTATTAATAGAATGATAGTGTTATTGATATTTAAATGACCCCTTCATGAATACTTTATTTAACTTTTCTTTTGCTTATTTTTTTATAAAAAACAATTAATTAATAAAAATTCAAATTACAATTAACAAAGATATTTCACAAGGTGTTCCAACCTAAACAATTGTTTACTCAGAAGTCAAAACGATAACAAAAAGTTAAATCATTAACAAGAAAAATATAATTATATTTTATAACATCCCCGCCTATTTTTGGCTACCAAAGCACTCCCGTTTGAATTCTATTAAAACTTAATTAACTTTTTCTGTTCGGGATAAATTGAATGGACCTTTACACGAACGACTCGATTTGTTTTGCTACTTCTACACGTCACTTGTTGAGTGATTAATGCGATTTGGCGGAGACCGCGTTTCTGACGACAAAGCCGACAAACGCTGGAAATTAGACGATTAGTCAGATTTTGTAGAACTAACAGTGGCATTGAAATATATGTTTAATTTTGCTCGTCTGATACACGTTAAAAATCGTATTTTTAATCTGATGATTGAAGTATTTCAAATCGATATGATACGAATTTTATTAAGTAAAATTTTACGTTACAAGCTTAAACAAAAGCTATTTATTAATAACCTAAAAAGTACATTCGATAACAAAAATTGCTTTTAATAAACATAAAATAATATTAATTTACAAATAGTAGATCTCATTAGACTAAAACTATTTTACTCCATCATCCATAGCAAAATACAATGAAAGAGGCATTTTAGACGAACAATCACATCCATACTATTATTATAAAGTTCAAGAGTTTGTTTGAACGCCCTAATCTCAGGAACTACTTGTTCGAATTGACAAACGCTTTTTGTATTAGATAGTTTATTTATTGAGGAAAGCTATAGACTATATTACATCACGCTACGATTCATAGGAGCGAAGCAGTAACCATAAACGCGAGTGAAATAGCAAGGGACTGCTAGACACATATAAAAAAAATCACTCACCATTCATAGCACAAGGCGATAAAATCGAAGCGGCATTTAGACAAAAACCACAGATAAAAAATATCACAAACAAATGTTACAAGAGATTTTAGTAAAACATTCGAACTAATTTCGCCGCGTCCGCGCGTCGTGGTATCCCATCCACGCGGGAGAAGGCCTAAGGGGACCAGCCGAACCATATTTCACGGTCATCCAATGGTTTCGGGATCACCCGCTGTGCTTCTGAATTAAGTAAAAGCCTTCCAGCTCTTGTTTCTTAATACCTAGTTGGGCTGAGGCCGCGGTTACACTGGGGACGGAAAATTAAATTAAAATTTTATATATAAAAAGCAATGTTTGGTTTTTCGTACTTTATAATATATTGGTACGTCGTTTATCCGACTGAGTTAAAACTGTGTTATATTTTGGAAGCGAGAAGTTTTTGAAGAGTTATAGACATAGTAGAATTAACTTGTAGTAGGTATTGCGCGTGCTGTACCATTTTTTTTTATATTTTATAATTCAAATAAATAAAAAAAATAAAATGATTGAAAGTACCTTCAAAATCGGTCCAGCCGTTAGACAGATTGGCCGGAACAAACAATGAGACAAACAAAATTTGGATAGTGATGTAAGTACCGTGTATACTTTTATTTCCATTTAGTTAAAAGCTAGGTAACCGTATTTTTTAAAGAATGCCAGACTCATAGCAGAGAGGCAATAATAATAAACGTTTATAGCAGACTAGACAAGCACTAACGGCCAAAACACATAACTGATCAATAGCGCGACTTTAGAAAATGGTGATGTGTTTTGGCTGCGTATTACGTTGAAATTAAATATAAAGACGGGCTGGTGAAGTGGTCACTGCAACTGACTGAAGCGCTAACGGTTGCGGGTTCGATCTCCGTTTACGGCAAACATCTGTATCGGCAAAACGGTTGATTGTCTTGGTGTGGGTGTTTGTGTTGAGTGTTTGACCGACACATAATCTAAGATCCTAATGGTAGCCGTTGAGTATTTTGTTTTAAATTTTAATTTTAAGAACGGTGTGTCCACACCCTAACCCCCTTAATAGATGTCTCGGACTAATTTAACGTTTGACGTGTTTTTAATTTAGCGTCCTCGCCCGCGGCTGCTGTCGGGCACCTAAATAACGCGTATAACATTCAGGGATCACGCCGACTCTCATTACCGCCTGATTTGAATAATCTGAACGTTTTGTCCTTTTTTTTTCCTATGTATATTTACAAAATTTCGTATCATATTTTTAGTCGTGCGTTATCTTATATGATTTGAACGTTTTTGATAAGTATATAGATGTATAGTCTATTTTTCTTTTCTTGTCTTATTTACCATACAAATATGGCGTGTTTCTAGCTACATATATGAGTTGAATAACAAATTATCGATTTAATGATTGAACTGAAATATTTTTTATAATGTAAAATTATAATGAAAAAAAAAATGTTTAAAAATTCTTCATTTTCGTTCGGGGTATTGTTATCAAATAAAGACAAGGAAATAGAAATAGACTATAGTCAGAAATAGTCTAGTTAATTAATAGTAATTAGATTAATAGGACGCTTATATGCAATACTGTGTCAAGCCAGATGGATATCATTTTGAGAAAATGACGTCTAACGATGTTAAACCTATTCTTATCAAATATGTTTGAAGAAGTATATATCCACCTTTTCTTTTATTTTTTGATAAAAGGTATAATGAATTAAAAGCAGATTGATATATTTAATATTATCTTATAAAAAGTTTTTCAAATATTTAAGATTACTGTATAAATTGCAAAATATGGAATGCACTTGAAATTCGAAACAATTAATTAGGAAACTTTTTCCGTACTTTTTTAGTTTATATGACCTTAATTTTTGAATACTGTTAAATTGGTGATGCAGTATCAAAATACATTAATATCTCAGAATTCAAGTTTTTGTGGGTTGACACATTATTGCTTATAAGCATCCAATTGTATTTCTTAAATAAATGATGTTTATCCTGAGATATTATAGCTTAAACTATTTTTCTTTGTCTCCTTTTATTTATAGGAAAAAAGGAAGACGACGATAATATATTTAACGATTAATCGACTACTAGGAACTTAAGCTGTATTAATAAGACCATACATATGCCACTTCACGTTTTTCTGTGAAAATGAGGTACTGCCAGCTTGTATACAAGCTGTGGTCACACAGCTAGGTTCTACCTCAACGGCATTGATGTCCGTCAACTAGAATATAGAAATGTTACAGCTATAGGTTATAGTATTTAGTACCTAGCATAATTTACAGTTTACGATCGAAACATTTAAATACAAACATAACGGAACCAGTCTATTTAGATTTAGGCATAATCAAAATTGGTGTATTTACTAAACCGATTTTGATGTAAATTCTATAGGACCACCTGGGAAGTATGCCATATTAAAAATCGGTCTAGCCGTCTTCGAGTTATCAGGGAACATATATAAAAAAGTCCCCAACGAACTGAGAACCTCCTTCTATTATTAAAGTCGGTTAATAAACCGATCGATAACCGATCTTCTTTTTAACTAAATTTCTAAATTTTCGATATTTTATTTTTGTACACCATAGAAATTGTAGAGGTTATTATGAATCGTGTTGTACAATGTACAAGTCATACCTAATTACCCATTAAAGAAAAACAATCCCATAGATCCTAAACATCCGTAAAGTTAATAAAGCAATAATTCTCACAAGCATCGAGATGTGACACGGCCGTGAGTCAGTACCGGTACTGCCGGGGTCACTCGGGTTCAAGCGCTCAACTTTGACCGGCGACGCCGAAATCTCGCACATTTTAGCTTGGAAGCCATTGTGTTTTGTATTTAAATGTATATTTAAATTTGAAATAGATTATAACGGTAATAATAATTGCGAAACGACTTTCGCATATTATAAAAAAAAATTGGCTTTTAAGACGAATATTAACATGTAAAATATATATTTGTTGTTACAATTTAGGTATTTCTTATTTAAATTGATATTGAAACAACAATTGTTTTTTAGTTTTACTGGAAACTTTATCCACTTTTTTACGTTTATTGATATATTTTCAATTATACTAACATATTTAAAATATAATATATTCTATTATTAATAAAACATCTAATTCGATTTTAAGAATGTAAAAAGGAAATAAAAAAGAAAGAGAAATTAAAAATAACTATATCAAGCCTAAGTAACTATCGATGTCATTATGTTATGTTATTTAAAATTTGTGTGTTCACTACATGTTAGTGAATATTTTTTTCTACCATATCTGTTTGGCAGGAATGATAGGTTCTATAGTCAAAATCAAAATAAAAAAATACTTTATTCAAGTAGGCTTTTAAATGCGCTTTTGAATCGTCAAAACAAACAAAAAGTACTTAATTTAAGAAAAAGCTACCACTGGTTCGGAAAGTAGAGGCAAGAAACTCGATAGGTACTCTTTTAAAATTGTGTTACTAAGTACATACGTTTAAAAATTACAAATGAATATATTAAACATCATATGTATGAAATCCAGCTATACTAAATCCTTGCATTATCATAGTTAAATTTATCTTAACCTTGTAAATTACTTAATTAATCGTAAATGTCCCATAGTTAAGAGCTTCGTCCACCATGCTGCTCCAATGCGGGTTGGCGGATATACTTATTTACATAAATTGCTCATTTTTGTTATTGCTTTTACACCTGATATAACTCACTCTACAGTGAATTATGTATTTAAACTATTTCGTTATATAATTATTTAGTGTTACTACCTTACAGGGTCGTTTTATACTAGTTACCACTGTCAAACATACATGTGTAAATCGTGCTTTACACATAATTCGACTCTCATTCATAGACTTTTGTTCAAATTTGAAAAATACAGTACGCGAAAAATATCTATATTCAAATAGTAAATATATATAGGTGCTAAGTATTCGTGTTTTTATAATTTTATATAAATTAAGTCAAATGAATACTTTTGTTAAAAATAAATTAAAAAATATTGTTTTCATGTATTTATTTTCCAAGGTTTTTCTTATCATTTTTAATTCAGAAATCGTTTCACGGACGAGAAAAGAAACAAAATGCAAAATTATAAACTCGCTTGTTCGAAATCGGTTAAAAAGTAAAAACTTGTCAAATAAAAAACTTTTTAAGCAAAGTTAAGTAGTGTGTTTGAGTAATGATGCTATGGTATAAGTTTTCTGATTTATCACTTAGATGTGATATCTCAAAGCAGTATGATGAAATTCTTAATGTGCTAGAGATATTTACGGCGTGTTCGCTGAGAGGACCTTTTATCTTTAAAGATTTGTAATTTTTAAAGCTAGTGGGCTTTATCAATGAGAAAATAAAAAAAAACTTTTTAATTTAAAAATATATTAAAGTTACTAAGTTAATAAAAGTAAGAATTGATGTTACTTAAACGCATCATAAACGCATCACACTCAACGGCTCCATTAAGATCTTGTGACCTTGTGTCGGGGATCCGGAAACATACACAACACTAACACAAACACCCAGACCACGACAAACATCCGTATGGCCAATACAGACATTTGTCGTGAGCGGGGATCGAACCCGTGACCGTTAGCGCTACAGTCAGTTGCAGTGACCACTGCGCCAACATGTCTGTCAACTTAACTGTTTAATGCTATTAAAAGTTGAAATTTTAACTGTTAACAGTTGAACTTCTATCATTAGATGGGCATTACGAATAAATAGGCTGTTCGACTTTTAGTTAAGGTCCTTTGAATGAGTTGTTTTATAAGTTAAACTCATCGCATTAGTATGAAAAATATCAGATTATTTTTTTTTTTAATTTATTTGCATATCTTTTGCGCGCAATTGGATTGCGGCGTGTTCACTAGATAAAAATAAAGTATTTATGTTTTTGAAGGTTGAGATTTAATTAACTGCGTTATAAAGAAAGTGCGCATAGATATCCGAATGTAATAAGTCAAATGGATGCTGATACGCAATAATGTGTCAACCCACAAAAAGTCAAATTCGGAGATATTGATGTATTTTGATAATATGTTACCTATTTAACAATATTAAAAATAATTTTAAGTTATATAAACTAAATATGTACGGAAAAAGCGTCTTTATTTAATGTCTCGAGTTTTAAGTGCGTTCCATATTTTGCAATCTATACAAAAATCACAAATATTTAAAAAACTTATTATTAGATAACACGTTAAATATATCAATCTACTTTTAATTTATTATTTTTATTATTAAAATAGAAAATAAAAGATGGATATATACGTCTTCAAATAAATTGATTAAGAATAGGTTTGACATCTTTAGACGTCATTTTCTCAAAATAAATTCAATGTAGGTTGACACATTATTGCTTATCAGCATCCAAATAATGTAAGCACATTGTTGCTGTTAACATACTACTCGTAATTTAAGTTAAAATCGTCGCAAGATCGAATCTCCAACGAATCAACCGAACAATAACAGTACAACTACTTACAAAAGACTCATAAATTAAAGCCATAATCAGCGTTTAAATCATTCATTTGCCAAACAAACACGATTATACAAAAGACCAAAATAAACATTTTCGACGACTGTATTCACAAACATTTATATTCCTCGTCCTTTGTCAGGCAAACAAGAAAAATGTCACTTTAAAAAAAAATCAATGACCTTCCATTTCGCAATGGTTCATCAGATTTTTTATATATTTATCACCACCCTTTTAGGTTGAAATCGCACCAATACATTTGGTGTCTCCACCTAAAACAAATAATTTGTAATCCTGAATTATGTGCTGCTGACTGCATACATTTAAAAGATATGAATCTATAAAACAGTGATGGATATACCTTTGATTTGAGTTTTATCGATATGTCCATTTATAAAACGCATCTTTTTAAAAAAAACATTACTAAATTCAACCAATATCACGTATAAATTATGAGATTAATAAAATAAAAAATTACGTTTCATATTTTTTCACATAAACTATTTAACGCGTTTACAATAACGTTTAATAAAAAACAAATAGGTTTTTTTTTATAAAAACTTATTATTCTATTATTAAATAATGTTGTGATATCGAAATTTCCATCACTATTATTAAGTCATCGACTTAAGGAAATAAAAATATCGACGTCTCGTATCGCCCCCGACCTTTCCCGAGCACGCCTATTTGTCACCTCAACTGGACTCCTGTACCAGCGCGCTGCAAACATGCTGATTCGCATCATTATTCTCGTTTCAAAACATATTAAATGACAATTTTTATTTTATTAAAATAAGCCTTAACACCTTAGTGTAAAGTCTAAATTGTTTTATTTTTTTCAATCGCGTTGAATTCTCTAAATATGGAGACAAATTTATTCATTGGCATTGTATCCATGAAGCACGTTGTTTTAACTACGTAGCGATCAATTTGACAAGCGTTGCTTGAATTTTAATATTTATATTTTATTTTTATTTTCTCGTAACCAATTATTTGAGCTACCTTAGACAGTTAAGTAATTTAATATTGTAATATTTATCTTAATATATTAGTAGTAACAATTAAATTTTAATTTTTAATAATGAAACTTAATATAACAACATTATTATGTACTTAAAGACTTTTACGATCCCCAACACTTCTGCTGTAAATTAGCGTAGAGTTTTGTATATTGTTAATTCTAAATGATGCTGCAGCATCCGGTCAAGGTTTCGCAACTATGTTATGTTAATACCATTCACAGTATAATGAATTTCGATACGATTAGACCCGTAGAAGCTCAGATTCTTTTAACAACTAGAAAATAACTAATAACTTTCAAACGTCTCAACCGTCTTCATAAATAATAGCTTAGTACCAACTTAAATACACTAAGCTTTAAACAAAAAATGCATTTAAATTGGTCCATTCGTTACTCTGCTACGATACTACAGATAGACACACAGATATACACGTCAAAAACATAACACCCCTTTTTTGAGTCGGGAGTTAAATAGTATATAGTTTAAAATAAAAATGCGAATGTGCCTAACTACCTACCTCAGTATTACTAAAAGTTAAAGAATATTGTTAAATATTATTTTATGTCGTGTAAAATCGTGCTTTGCCTTCTGGTTTAGTTAACGTGGTCAGGGTCACGGATGTAAACAGACAAAGCACATCGTCTAGGTATGCAAATGTCATAAAACGGATAATCACGACTCTTTAAAATAAAACCTTGAGGTCGCACTGATTCGACATTTTGGTATAGATGTGTTCTTTGTTTCAATTTTTATGTATACACCAGCTTTTGCTCGCGTTTATATAGATTTAGTTATGACCGTCTTAAATTTATTTTTCTGACCGATACGCGTTACCTATTAAAAGTAATGATATGAGAAGAAGAAAGTAATATTTTCATTTCGGATTTTTCGCTATTCTACGCATGGATAAAAGTGTTATAAGACACAAACAAACAATTTTAACCTTGAAATATATTTTAACTTTGAACTCAATGTTTTCGAAATTAGATTTTTGTAACATTTCTCATTCATTCATGTTTTCAATTATATTATGCCAAATAACACTTAAGTACATAATTATTATTTAATACCTACTTATTTTATATATGAGGACTCAATTTTGCAATTCACCTTTGTTTGTTATGTGAATTAATTAAAAAGCAACTCTTTATTTTTATTATATTATATTTATTATTAATTAAGAATAAATAACAAACTTAGATTTTATTAAAATTATATAAGAACAATATTTAATTAAATTTTCAATAAAATTGGTTGATAACTATCAAATTATCAGGGGCTAATTCTGTACAACTGGATCATGGTGTATTCTAAAAGTTAGTTTCTGATTTATGTATGAAAATGCCTCCTGTAACTTAATAATAAGACATCAGCTCTACATTGATTCTTACACAATTAAATAAACGCATCACACTCAACGGCCCCCATTAAGATCTTGTGACCATGTGTCGGGGGTCCGGAATACACAACATTAACACAAACACCCAGACCACGACAAACATCCGTAAGGCCAATACAGACATTTGCCGTGAGCGGGGATCGAACCCGCGACCGTTAGCGCTACAGTCAGTTGCAGTTACAATTACAATTAGCCCCTAGCTTAACATTTGACATGTTGGAACTGAATATTTTCCTACGATTAATTTCAAGTGACTTTGCTATTAATGTTCTTTCACTTATTTGTTGAAACAATAATATTAAACCTTGTTTAACCCCCTAAGGGATCGAATTTTGCAAATCCCGTCTTAGTAGTGAGCACTACGTCCTAAAAAGAACCCATATGCAAAATTTTGAACTCCTATCACTCCTATTGTAGTTTCTGAGATTTTGTAATGAATGAATGAATAATTTAATAATAACATATTGCTTGTTATCCGTAAATAAAAATAATGTAATTCGGTTAATATACGAAATGAAATTAGTCAGGTATAAATAACTTTATATTCAACAGTGTAATAGAACATAAACGTCCGAAGGTACAAGTCATTAAAATTAGAATTAAACTTTATAGCAATGAGCTCGACTTTTGTTCTAGTTACATCGAACAACACGCGTAGGCGTAACAGCCGTCGAATAAAATAGTCCATTCCGAACGAATGGCCCACGAAATAATTGTTCAGATTTATCTCCAGTTGTTTATAGCACGGTTACGAATCTCTCAATCATTAACCATAACGATATAGAAACATAACACGAAATAATGTACGAGACGAACTCCGTAAACAGAATTCCGCTATCAGAATTGATTGAATTAGCTTTAATTATAGACATCTCTGAGTAATATGAATGGAGTGTTGGTACGAGCGGCCGGCTAATCATAAATAACAAATCAAATGAATTGAGTTGAGTACCGAATGACATTCATTATTCTTCATAAGACGGTCGCTCGTCTAATGATTCTAAAACTCCGACTACCGAAATAATAAACATCAATCAAAAGCCATGGCTCTAATAAAAGATATCAATCACTTTGTCTATAACGAATTCGATTTTATGCAAACAGGAGAAACAAAAGTATTAAAAATTAAAGGGAATAACGTTTGACGTGTACCTACTGTGCAATATAAGGAGGATTCGATTAGTCATTATTTGATTTAGTTCGGCGGACTGGCGAGGCCCCTGCGGAGCGGCGGTGGGGGTCCTCGAGAGCTTCGCTATATGCTCGTCATCAGCCAACCATCGACACTTCGTGGATCTGAAATGTACAGAACAGCATCTTGTTTCGTGTCCTGAGTTATGTGAAAGCGAATTATGTGGTAGTCTTAACACGTTTTTATGTATATTGTTATTATTTATGCTTTGCACAATTTTACGTACTTTAGGGAAAAATAACAGTCACAGAAAGCATATAAAGACGTTCTTGATGCTTGATGATGATAAAATTAGGGAATTATTAATTATTAATGATATCGGATTATTCGTCTCAATAAAATATTGATTAATTATTTTAGTTCTAGGAAGTACCAAGTGCATCCGTTTCATTAGTCTTTTTTTGTAAAGGAAAATAAAATTGCCTTTAAATTCTATTACAATACCAATTATGTGCTGAATCGTATGCAATTTCAAATGTCACTCGTTGAATGTAAATCTGTAATAACCTTCAATCAATGTTCGGTGCATTATGATAAATGATTATGTGATAAAAAATATCGAAATATAAATTTTAAGCGTGCATTTGATATCAGGTAGAAGTCAATTCGAATCATCGAACTGCACACATTCATTTACTCATACAGAAGTAATAAACATCGAGGGGGGTTAATTATGAATAAGCAACCTCGGCTTAATAAGATTAAAGAAACACAAGTAATACGAACTGAATGCAACATAATTTACTGACTTTACATGCTCATTTGTGATTAGCCGGCGCGAAAGGGCAAATCCTGTATTAAGATAGGTAATGAGGTTAAATTCTCCCTCCCATTACAAAAGGTAACATGTTAGAAGCGATACCAATGTAATTTAAATTCTAATAATAGGTACTACAGTACTTATGGAAAGTAATGCGCTCAATGTTGCTGACGAAAGTGCGGTAGAAAATTAAGCACAAAAAAGCACGATATTTAATAGGATATTTTGTATTGTAGACCCTATTGAAACGTTGGATAGGGCTCATAATGAATAAGGAGATGTTAATGAAACGAAGAAAGAAGTTAACGATGGATTGTGTGGTAAGTCGGCACCCTGCTGCCGCGGACCCCGACCGCGCCTATCACGGACAAGACATCGATTAGTGATCGACTGAATTCAATTGCTCGGAGAGACATGAGTCGATACCGTCGAATCGAGACGGACCGATCGAGATTTGTATTGTTCGATTTTTCGAAAATTTGCATTTTAAGAACGTCACGTCAACGACAACGCTGAGTCACCTGACAAATGAAAAGGAATCGATCGTGTCAGATATCGAACGCGTTGACCGTAAGCCCCGTTTTTATTATTGTTGTAATATGATTACTGTCAACCGAAATATTTTTTATCGAATCATTCTTCGATTCGATCGGTCTCCGTCACTGATTTACGAGATTTAATTTTAACGCCATGTTTGGGTTTCATGCGCATATCGTTTGTTAGAGTGATACAATAGAAAAATCGATTTTAAATCGATTTTATATTAAATATTTTGTATGCATATAATAAACGAAATTTCATGTCACGCATGCGTAGCACGATCTTATGATATTTCAAGTTTATTGGCTTAAGTCATGACATCACCATATGCGGTAAGCGTTGATAGTTACACTTAATAAAAAAATAACAGTTTATTATGACCGTGGCGTCACATTTATCAAATATGGCGTAAACATAAGTGTTTTAATGGTATTAATTAATTTTTGTGCCATTTTTACTTACAAAAGTCTGTTTATGTTTAACTCTGATATTGGAACTTGTTTCTTAAAGATGTGCATTAAATTTTTTTAAATAATTTTGCAGTGTAAGTAAATATCTATATATATAAAATCTCTTGTCCTGACTGATTCATCAACGCAGAGCCTAAACCGCTGGGGCTACGAACTTGAAATGTTTGCAGTAGGTGGCTTTTAGGTTGCAGGCATACACTAAGAAAGGGTTTTTTAATTATTCATCCCTAAGAGGGTGAAAAGGCGTAAAAACGTTTGTTTGCAAAATCTTATTCCGTGGTCGTATTCACTTAAAACTTAATACACATACTTCTGGGTGATACTAATGAAATATACAATTGAAAACGGGGTACTATTATTCCACACTGGGGTGCAAGGGGGTAGTAAAGTTTGTATGGAGAAAATATATTATTTTGACTGATTATCCTTAAATTCAGCACAAACATTACTTAAGGAATATAATTAAATATATGTATCCCAGAATTTTAAAATCATCCCTTAAAATGACGCTAGGGGGTAATAAATCCTGGAACGGTCACAATTTCGCTGGTAGATTTATTTAGCTGTAAATCCAAAATATACGCTGGCGTAGCCGCGAGGCGAGCAACTGCTAGTATTATAAAAAAATTCTTCAATAAATATTTGTTTTTTCGTATCTTATGCACAGCCATAACTTTATCAAGGATCTAGCGATACGCCCCGGCTTCGTACGTTTTTTACGAGATCACGTTACAACAAAATAGGGTTATTTCTAAAGATTCACCTCACACCATCTATAAATCATACATTTTAAATTTCAAGTCTCTTACTTCAAATATGTATGACTTTTATACAAACTTTCAGCCCCCGTTTTATCTCCTTGGAGGTGGAGTTTCGTAAAATCTATGCATGTATGTGTATGGCTACACCCTATAAGGAACCTTTTTTTTTTTTGTTTACGCAGGGTAAATCTTCATAGATACCCGACTCCTGGGGGGGAGACCGGGTTATGTGAGATTGTACTCACTAAAACCCCCTGCGATGGCCGCCATAGCACGGAAAACGGAGAGGCTACGGGATCGCTTTCGCAGGCACGTCCGCGGCCTCTTCCGTGCTTTGCTCCGCTCGTGGCTTGCGGAGCCCTTCTCAGGAGGGCGAAGATGGTCTCGCCCTCCCCACAACCCTATAAGGAACCTACCTACCTGCCAAATTTTAATTTTGTAGGTGTTATAGATTCTGAGATTTCGTGATTAATCAGTTAATGGTATTTCGATTTTATATACCTATAGGTACCAGCGGTTCCCCGTATGCATTCAGGAGTATCTCATCAAGTCTAAAATTATAAGCCTATAAGTGAGAATCGTTACTGACCCACTTTAGCTTTGTTTTTTTAACTTTTAGGGTACAGACCCTATAGAAGACCTTATAGAAGTATTTATTATAGACCCTAATCCTATTCAACGATGCCTTACTTGACCTTGTCGATTTCCATTTTATCTTTTACATATTATGACGTCCGATATCGGCCATTTTGATTTTTTTAAATTTCATGTCATTTGTCAAAATCCACAAAGATACAAACCCACATACATTCATAGTCTGATAAACATTTAAAAGACTAGCGTGCAACTATTATTTATAAAAACCTACTTGAACATTATGATGATACATTTCGCGTTCTCAACACAGTAGGGCTCCATAGTTAATGTAATAAAGGGATTTGAATAACACCATTAATAACACGAATGTTGGCATCTCTTTCTAATGCTATATAGTATTGCAGTTATCTCGTTTTGACACGGTTTATTGTAAAATTAAATATCATTTGAAGATATTTTAATGATAGTATCATCGTGTTTTGATGTACATATTTTATTGTTTGAAGTTTTTATTTGGATTGAATAAAACGTTTTATAATATTACATATACACCGTCCTGCATATCTCAATGGTTAATTATAAGACTAGTTGCTCCTCGCGGTGTCATTTTAAGCGTTTCACGCGTTCATGGTTACTGCTTTGCTCCTATGAGTCGTAATATATCTGAAAACCAAGGAATAAGGCATTTAAGGGAACAAGAATCAAGGAAAGAAATGGGAAAATTTCCAAAGATTTTGACTCACTCACCGTACAAAACGCTTATAAATTAGCTACTTCACCCCAATTCTATGTAAATAGAGATATAAAATATATATAATAAGAAAGAGCCAGTTCATATACCAGCTGTAGACATTAGTATACATAATACAGTATTACATTAAGGTAGAGCCTCAATGACTATGTTATACGAGTACATGTAACTTTAAAATCTATGAGATTGAAGCCGCTGAATCAAGTGAGTATAATTGGACGCTGATAAGCAATACCGTGTCAAGCCACACGGACTTCTTCTTAATAAATTTGTTTGAAGACGTATGTATTCGATCTTTCCTTTTCTATTTTGATAAAATATATAATGAATCAAAAGCAGATAGATTTATTTAATGTGTTATCTTGTAATAAGTTTTTAAAGGTTTGAAATTATTTTATGAATTGCAAAATATGGAACGCACATGAAATTCGAAGCATTGAGTTAAGAATCTTTTTTTTTATACTTATTTAGTTTAGATTACTTGAATTTTTTTTTAATAATGTTAAATAGGTGACGTAGTATCAAAATACATCAATATCTCCAAATTTGACTTTTTGTGGGTTGACATATTATTGCTTATCAGCATCCAATTTTATTAAAACGTTAACAAATATATCAATATCCGTTGTTTAAATAACACCCCTGTAATAACTACGAAAAAAGAGATTTAAACGAAATTGAGTTAAGTAAAATGTAACTAACAAAAACTTTCTATAACAAACATGCATTCATATATAAAATATTTTATATCGAATTATAATTAGCTAGTTGGCCCATGGTTATATTACTGCTTCGCTACTATAAGTCGTAGCGTGATGTAATATAGCCTATAACCTTCTTCAATTAACGGGATATCCAACGGAAAAAGAATTTTTCTAATCGAAGTCATTTCAGAGATCAACACACAAACAAATTTCACCTCTATATAATCTTAGTATAGATTAAAAATGAAAATCAATTCAGTCACAACACCGACCCTTGAGTATATTTGTTGACAATAAAATATCGTAACATCGTAGCTATATCGTGTGGTACATCACTAGCCTTTCTAAAAGCTTTCAAGAATCAATTTGGCATCTGACACTAACATGTTTTGATCAATTCAAGCGTGTAAATCGAATTAATTGTGACCGGAGTCGCTTGCATCTTCATACAAAAATGCTTTATTTTAAGCATCGATGTTTGAGATAAGATCTTAAATAAATAATGATATCGACTTTAATTATAATTGTTGTTGAATACAAGTTAATGAACGAGATTTTATCGACTATCGATCTGATCGGTTATTTTGAAATTTCGGCTGGGCTTACGAGTTGAATCGATTAATCGGTTGACTTGAATTCATTCATTAAAATCTTAGTTACGATTATTTTTGTGTCTATATTTTTTGTGTCAAACTTGGTTTTATTTTCTCGAGTGATTTGTGTGAAATAAGGTGAATAGTGAATCTTTTTATGGCTAATCACGCATAATTTTTTAATACATCTATTTATATAAAAGCGAAATACCAATCACTGATTAATCATGAAATCTTAGAAACTGTAACACCTACAAACTCAAAATTGGGCAGGTAGGTATATAGGATGTCGGTTCCTTATAGGATATAGACACCCGTTAAGAACGGATTTTACGAAACTCCACCTCTAAGGGAGTAAAACGGGGTTTGGAAGTTTCTGTGGTAGTCCTATGTATTTGAAGGGATTTGAAATTTAAAATGTATGATCTATAGATGGTGTGGAGGCGTACGAATAATGTATCTTTAGAAATCAATTCTGTGTATCTATTGTAAAGTAATGTAAAAAAAAAACTACTTTGCACCTATGTGAAACCGGGACGGATCGCTAGTGTTGAATAAACAAAAAATGCAATTTATTATCAATATTGTTTGTCTGTCTGTTCACACTTCAAGCAGAATATATTTGATCCATTTTGGAGCCATGAAGGTATGAGTATATAATGGTCATGAGAACAATATCATATGTTTTTCTAAAAATTTAAAATTAAATAAATACTTGGGTAAAACATTTAACCCAAAACAAGCTTTGCTTCTTCGTCTGCGTATGAACTTTCATTTCCTATTTTTTTTTTAATATCTGGTAAATAAGTAGACGATACACCTGATGTTAAGTGATCAACGCCGCCCATGGACATTTGTAACACCAGAGGACCTACAAAATAACGCCATTTAAAACAGAATAAGGCATGAGAGTATGTAAGGAATAGAATCGGGAAGGAGATTAGGATTTTGACTTACTCAATCAACGTATGCAACGCAGCTATATTAGCTTCACGTCGATCTTCTGTGAAAGTGAGGTACTGCCCTTGTCGAGCCAGCTTGTATCATAACCTCATTTAAAAAAATCACAAAGCCTTTGTTTTCTTCCAAGCTCAAATCTATCTCCATATCGAAATTCATCAAAATTAGTTCTGCCCAATAAAAATATTAGTATGGATAGCACTTTGAAAGCATTACAGCTGATCTAACAAACCGATACAACAGAACCAATAGTAAACATAATAACAGTCAATAAAGTACATTCCTTCTGGTAACAAATAGCTGCGCTTGCGCCGATCTCTGTTTACAAGAGCGCAGCCGCCTTTAATTGCAAAACAAAAACTTTCAAATAAGACATTGCGTTAAATAATTAGATTAACGCCGAGAATTATTTATACAGCCTTCGTAATTGTATCGAGCTGTTAATACATGTATAATATTAATTGGACGCTGATATGCAATACTGTGTCAAGCCACACGGATTTCATTTTAAGAATATGGCGTCTAACGATGTTAAACCTATTCTTAACAAATATGTTTGAAGAAGTATATAACCTTTTCTTTTATTTTTTGATAAAAGGGTATAATGAATTAAAAGCAGATTGATATATTTAATATATTATCTAATAAAAAGTTTTTCAAATATTTAAGATTATTGTATAAACTGCAAAATATAGAAAGCACTTGAAATTCGAAACAATAATTAGGAAACTTTTTCCGTAATTTTTTAATTTTTTTTTTTTTTGAATAATTCTAAAAAGGTGATGCAGTATCCAAATACATCAATATCTCAGAATTTGACTTTTTGTGAGTTGACACATTATTGCTTATCAGCATCCAATTAGTGCATATGTAGTACAATCATTTGGTAGTTTTACCTTAGCAGTTTTTCGGGAGTTTTTCTGTCGTAGTTTTATTACTTACTAATATGTAAAAAATGCGAAAGTAACTCTGTTTTGTATTACGCAATCACGACTAAACTACAGAAGCATTTTGAACGAAAATTGGTACGAATATATTTTAAAACCTGAGAAAAGACATAGGTTACTTTTTAATGTGAATTAAAGATATAAGGGAATGAAAGTTTTTATGGAAATTATGGTAACAACTTAAAACTTATTTTTAGGCATTTTATTAGATATAAATACATACGACATTTAGAGTTTGCAAAGGTTTTACCCTTAAAGAGGAAATCAATCCGTCAATTTGCAAATTAAACGCGGTCGAACACGCGAGATGATAGTAACAAAATATAGTTGAAAATTGTATTCAATTCTATAGCTTAAAAGAAATCCTAAATTATTTTAAGCGAAACAAAGCTTTAAGACAAGTTCAATGCTTTCAAAGGTGGTAATATCAACTCGTGAACTATATTATTGTAATTTCAGAATACGAAACGGCAAATCGATAGGTAATTTATGCGAAACAATGTAACATAAATCCGTGATTAGTCTCACATGAACTTTGTAATGGCAATTATGACTAACCGCTCCTGAACCGCCATCTTTATTCGACTATCGGCGTGTAATTACATAACTGTGATATTAGCATAATTTACCTACCTACAATTTACTTATCTTGACTATTAATTGAGGCGAGATGGTCTAGTGGTTAGTAAATGTTGATGTCAACCGATGATCGTAGGTTCAAACCTAACAAATATAGCTAGCACCGCTGAGTTAAAAACTTCTAAAACGACTTCATTAGTTTTTAGAAAAAATAGATTCCTTACCAAGAATCCGATTTTTTATTAAATTTACTTGTTTTATTGGACCATATGATAACGGCTGAGTTTTTAATGTCATGATTCACGAATGATTGTACCTCTATATCGCCGCTCTACATGTGATGCCTCATAATTAACAATTTTGGCAAAAATGAATTTTCTCATTGAAAACGGTATTCAAATAAATTAATCCATAATTATAATATTCCTTACAATATCTTAAGTCTAAATCATTTAAAAATGTAAACATATTTATTACAGTAAGCTTTAAAAGAAGTTTCTTGTCTCTCCTGTAAAGTTCGACATTTTGCATGAAGGAGCCATCACATCTAAACCGATGATGTAGATAATTATAGGCGCAAGTTAATTTTAGTTAAGTAATTAATTTTTAATGTCACGATTCATAAATGATTGTACCTCCTCTATATATATGGATGCTGATAAGCAATAATGTGTCAACCCACAAAAAGACGAATTTGGAGAAATTGATGTATTTTGATTCAGCGACCCCTATTTAATATTATTAAAAATGAATTCAAGTCATTTAAACTAAATAAATACGGAAAAAAGTTTCTTAATTTAATGTTCCAAATTTCAAGTGCGTTCCATATTTTGCAATTTATACAATAATCTCAAATTTTTGAAAAACCTATTATTGTATAACACATTGCACATGTTAATCTGCTTTTAATTCATTATATATTTTATCAAAATAAAAAACAAAAGATGTATAAATCCGTCTTTAAACAAATTGATTAAGAATAGGTTTGACATCTTTAGACGCCATTTTCTCAAAATGAACTCCGTGTGGGTTGACACAGTATTGCTTATCAGCGTCCATATGTACTCTTGATATGACTGATGTACACGTGACTTAGTTGCCTGGCAACGTGTCTTGTTAAAGAAAGAGAATATAGCAAGTTAGTTACAAGTTTGAAAAATAAAGACTTTGATTATGGATTTAATGTTTTATTATTATCTTCTGGATATTTTAAAAGTGTATTTATGTGTGCGTGTTTACCTGTATGTATGTTTTTAATCCACTGCTAAATATATTCATGATAAAATAACCAAATGATCATTAAAATTTTTATTCATGTTAATCGTATACATAAAAAATACTTAGACGTCTCATTAATTATAAAGAACAGCCCAGAATTAAGATTCTAATCGCGGAGGCGATAAATTCTTAACATCCATTACTACTGACTAATAAAAACTATGATCTTAAAAGTTTTATATATTAGTTTTATTTGATTATAATTTTTCATAATTCGATACAATAATTTTTCAAATTGAATATTATACGGTATTGAATTACAAGATTTATTAAAAACGAGTTGCTGCCCACGCCATCACCCACATTGGTTTGTTTTTGCAAATACTTAAACTTTTTTAATACGTAAGTCGCAGCCAACTAGCTTAACAAGCCGTTCAATTAACAGCCTAGCTCTTTACTATACGGCGCCGTTCACTAGCGAGATCAATGATGTTAATCCATTTTTGACAGACACGTTTGCGCAGTGGTCACTGCAACTGACTGTAGCGCTAACAGTCGCGGGTTCGATCCCCACTCGCGGCAAATGTCTGTATTGGCCATACGGATGTTTGTCGTGGACTGGGGGGTTTGTGTTAGTGTTGTGTATGTTTCCGGACCCCCGACACAAGGTCACAAGATCTTAATGGGGGCCGTTGAGTGTGACGCGTTTATTTATTATTTATTTAATCACTCAACGAGACAAATAACTCAGATAGCATTTTACTACTTGCCTAGTCAATTCATTGTTCATTTACTATTACCTATTTATTTCAAATTTAGTTCCTTTAAGTTAGGGCATTTAAAATGTACAAAATCTTTTTAATACCGATTAGGGTTTTTAACGTTGGCGATGACCAGCCTCTTCGCCTTGACATAACAAAATGCAGGCATACATGTATAGCATAGATAAGAGGTTTTTATTTTGTTTTTTTGGAAATCTTCGATAAGATACCAAATTCCTGGTGGGAAGATCGGGTTATGTGGAGATTTGTAGCCACTAAAACCCCTGCGATGGCCTTCCTCAGCACGGAAATGGAAAGACCTTGAGATCGGTTGCGTATGCGCATCCGCTGCCCCTCCCGTTCAACGCTCCGCTCGTGGCTGACGGAGCTCCTCGCAGGAGGGCTAAGTGTGGTATTGCCCTCCTCGCACCTCTCGCTGATGCGTACACAGCTGTTAATTGAAATAAAAAAAAAATCCTACGTTCATTTTATTGTTGTATAATACTTTGCGTTACGTTCAACAGAGTGACTCAGTTTCATACGCCGTTTGACTTGAAATGTGAGTGAGTGAACGAATGAGTGGGTGGGTGAGTTAGTAATTGAGAGTGAGTGAGTAACGACATGTATATGACCCAATGCTAGGTCTAGTGTCCTATTAAGGAGAGCGTTAGGAACTCAGCTACCAGGCTGCTGCACTGCGAATTGGCGTATATACATACATGTGTCAGTATTTCTCCCGGCAGATGCAAGATTGCAGAGAACTGGGAATGTTATATACCATAACCAGGCATTATTTATTAATTAAAAACTATTTATTAAATTATTGAAGTAATGATATTTGATAATGATCGATGCACGATCTCTCAAAAAAATATTCAGTTACTAAATTTAAAATGTGACTAATATAAGTACTCCCCCAAAAAAAGAAGTGTTAGAAACTTTGGAGATATTTTTAAGTGTTGTAATAAAAAAGTACTCTCAAGTTTAGTGTAATATGAAAACATCGCTATCGTTTCCGATAAAACGGACAATTAAAAATGTTTAACTACCAATGTCGATTATGAGCATACTCGTTAATCGCGAAAATATCGTCTCAGCAATAAATCCGTTTTAGCGACAATCGCAATCGAGTAAAGTGATGTCCATTAATATCGATACTTTACAAAACCGCAATAAAAATGTATTTTATGCTTTCATCAAAAACGTTATATCAATGTTCGAGTGCGGTATCGACTAACGAATTTTTGTGTATATTTTTTTATTTGATGTTAAAAATTATACGCGTACCGTGACTTAACCTTGTAAGTACTCTTGAAGTTATTATTTACTTAGTATTTTAAAAGCAGGTTTAAAAGTAAATCTTCAGATTATGTTTGAACATTTAAAAATAATAGGTTACTAAATGAATAAAAAATGTACATGACTTTTGCTTCTAAGCAAATATCATGTTTATTTTTATTTTCATTTAGTATAGAGTCATTATGAAATAATTTAAATAAGGAAACATGCGAAAAAATATTTGCTGTTGCTAACTAAAACAATATTATCTTAATCAATATATTTTTTAAAATATTGCTGTGTGTGAAATGTTACTTATAATACTTTTTAAGTAATATCTACAATAATACACAAAAGACAAATTTACCATTTTATAACGATAAGGTTTGGAACGTATGTCGATAAATTAATTTCAAAATTTTTTGTTTAAAAATAAATTTCGCAATGAGACAACCTTAATTTAATCTGAACATTTACTTTTTCACTAAAAAAATGTTTATCTCATATAGAAATTATTTATTTATTAATTTAATCACATTACTGCATGTTAATACGGAAGAAAAAGAATATAATTAGATTATACTTAAATATTGAGCAAATGCCGTCTCTTGTCTTGCTTTTATCAATCTCTCACAGACAATTTTCAATGGTAAGGATTTAATAAAGAGATGGTGAATTATATTAAAACTAAAAAAAATTGTATTCCCTACATAATAATTAATTAACACCTTAACCCTTTACCGCATCGTGGTTCATATATGAACCAAACCGTACTATCGTAAATATTTTAAAATTTTAAACAAATGTATCTATTTTATGCATACTGTATCAAATTCGTCCCATATAAGTTTTATTTTATGCATACTACTGCCATCTATGATTAAGTTCAACAAACTAAATCGTTCCTCAAAGTCAACGGACAGGTACCGACCGGCGCGGAGTGTATTGGTGAAATTTAAAATTCTATAAAAAATATAAAACTGAGTGTTATCGCGTGCAAATAAATACTACAGCAAAGAAAGTATTCTAAATATTATTACTAAGGTAAGTTTTTATTATTTTTTCAAATACTTATTACTAAAAAGTAGTTGTAATTGAATGGAACAAATTTGGTACAACATGCAGAAATATTCTTATCTCGTATGTACCTTATTTGATCCAACATGCAATAAATGTGCTAGTTTTTTTTAACTATTTATCTTGCTTACTTACTTGTTGCGTTTCTTGTAGATACATTCGAAAAATTTATTACAGGTACCTTAGTAACATGGATCGAAGTCGATTTTATGGACGTATACAAACCATTATACAACATTTTCCTGAAGGTAGCAGCGATGAAGATTTGTCTGATGAGGAAAATGTTGTAAGGAGAGCTCAAAATTTACCTCCTCTATATATTGCTGAAACTGACGAATCCGACTCGGAATCAGACGATAGCACTCCCTTGTCCGAATTGGCATCTTCATCAAGCAGAAGCGCTAGAGCTGAAAAGCCTCGATGGAGAGACGGGTTTTTAGAAAAAATGAATGAATGAATGAATGAATTATGAATTTAGAAACTCCGATTCAATTTTTTAAATATTTATTCACGGACCAAATGTTTAAGTATATAGAAGAAGAAACCATAAGATATTCTTTTGAAAAACGACCCGAAAAGATTTTGCATACCACAGCCAAAGAAATCGAACAATTTGTAGGCATGTGTCTTTACATGTCAGTTGTGCAATTACCGTCAACAAGGCATTACTGGAATGAAAATTTAGGACATCCAAAAATTAACAATGTGATGTCGGGCAATAGCTTTGAAGAGATAAAACGGTTTATACATTTTAACACCAATACAACAAAAGTACCTAAGGGCCAGCCAGGACATGATCCATTACATAAATTGCGACCTTTCTTGGAACGCCTTAGAGAAAGGCTTCTATCAGTTCCAAAAGAAGTGTACATGGCAAAAGACGAACAAATAATACCCACTAAAAGTCGGTCATCAATGCGGCAATACAACCCGAAAAAGCCCCATAAGTGGGAATATAAAAACTTTATTCTAAGTGGTAGATCGGGATTTAGCTACGATTTCGAAATCTATACTGGGGCTCAAGGACCTACTCATGTGGGCCGAAACTTGCCAAAAATAAGTACTTCTAGCGATGTTGTTGTTCGTCTGGCAAGTACTATTCCTGAAGGATTAAATTATAAGCTTTTTTTTGACAACTGGTACACTTCTCTGCCCCTACTGATTTACCTATCTAAAAAAGCAATTTTACCCTTAGGTACAATAAGGTCCAACCGTATACCAGGTTACAAAGTTCCTGCAGAAAAAGATTTAAAGAAAAATGGAAGAGGTACAAGTGTTGAGAAAATGACAACTGTAGAAAATGTAGATATTTCTATAATAACGTGGTATGATAACAGAGTCGTGACCTTGGCTTCGACATATGTCGGGAGCAAACCGTGTTCTGAAGTTCGACGTTATAACAAAAAAGAAAAGTCTTACCAAATTATACCATGTCCAAATGCAGTGATGACCTATAATAGGCATATGGGAGGATTTGTTAGACGCTCTTCTTGAACTTTACAGAATCCAAATAAGATCCAAAAAATTTTACCACCGCATATTTTTTCACATGGTCGACAGACCACGCTGAGTCGTGGCTGCCTTTAGCAGATTTTAAGTGTGCGGTAGCTGATGCTTTGTGTTATGCTAATAAGCCAATCACTACTAGTAAACGTGGGCGACCATCTACTAGTGTGATGGAAAATAATATTCAACAGAAAAAATTGAGAGGATCTATTGCTATTATGCCATCCCGGGACATCAGACTCGATCAGCTAGATCACTTGCCTGTCTGGTCTTCTAGGCAGCGTTGTAAGGTACCAGATTGCACCGGAAGATCACACGTGGAGTGCCAAAAATGTAAAGTAAATCTGTGTCTTAATGATAAAAGAAATTGTTTCTTATTATTTCATACTACATAACATTATTATCTTCGTTTTTTTCTTTTAATTTCTGCATAATGTACCAAATTTGAACCAAAGGGGAAAACCTACATTTTTCAAATGATAACCATTAAAAATAAAATTCCTTAAACATGTGTCTTTTTATTTCATATTATATATATATATAAATATATAGATAGGAATAATAATATATAGATAGGAATCATATATATTTTTTTTGAAAATAAATAAAAATTCATGCGGTAAAGGGTTAATTCATATTTAATTATTTACATTAATCTTTTCTCTTAATTTTATTTCTTAAATTTATTTTACTTGGGTTTTGTAGAATTTAGATGCTGTTGTTTTTATGGAACATATAGACAATAAGTTTTTCTATAAATATTGTGTAGGTGCATCTATAATTATATTTAATGTTGGATTCAAAATTCATGTGTAATAAAAAATATAGATTCGTGTGCTGCTGTGGTACAAATTTGTGGATTAATTAATATTTTCTAAAAAGTAACTGAAAATGTTTAAAAATATTGAATATTGAACAGATTCGAAATTTTCCACTAAAATGAATCAAAATATTTCAAAAAAAAATTCTCTATTAGAATTCCAATTAATTTATATCTGTACGTATATCTCGGGCCAGGGTGATATTTAATCAAATCAAAAAATACTTTATTCAAGTAGGTTCTTACGAGCACTTTTGAATCGTCATACATGAAAATAACAAAAAAAAAATTATATAAACAATGAAGCTACCACCGGTTCGGAACGCAAATTTTACCGAGAAGAACTGGCAAGAAACTCGATAGTTACTCTTTTAAAAAAATATACAACGATAAACGTGATACTCGACCAAAAGCTCAAAATTGCCAATAACCTAATGTATTCACGCCTAAACCGCTGAACCAATTTTAACGAGTTTATTATAATGATAGGTTGAGCCTTGGACAAGGACGTAGGCTCCTTCATGGCACAGAAATAAAATGTAAAGGCTATGAAATATTTGATAAAACTTTTACGCAAACGAAGTTGCGAGGACTGTTTTGTAAATTAGATATTAAAATATAAGTATTATTATGCTTCATATATTGACAAACGTTATATTAATTAAAGAAAAAAGTAAAAAATCTATAACAAAATATACATATTTATTTGTTACAATAATACCTTCCACTAATAAAAAAACTGTTAAATTCTAGAACACAAGAGAACACAATAACGTGTTTTACACCGATATTTGTGGCTCTATTCTTATCATTACGTCGTCATAAATTCATCGACACGTATGCAGTAATTCACGGCACATCACTATTTCGAAATCGTGTGTGGTAAAAAATAAACAAAGTGATCCCAAGTTTTATTTACCTAAATGCGGTTGTAAAACATAAAAAATCGTTTTCTACCAAACTTTAATTGCCGGCAATGAAATAATTAAATGTGACAATCGTAAAACACTGGAACGCTATAAAACATTACACCGTATGAGGTATGTTCACGTTCGTCAGGGCTTGTGCAATCGTGTTTTAACGTCTTAATGGTATTTCTATAACCGTTTCTAAAATATTTTTCTATTACAAAGTGTCTAAAAGCGTTGATTATATAGTCTGATTATAGCTAAAGAGAATAAAAACATTTTCGAAGCGAAGTCAGAAGCGACACTTGGTGTACTACAGAAAATGCAATAAATATTATTAAATAGTCAAAGATCATTCATTATATTACTACATGGCTCGTGCGAATAATCAGCACCTTTAGTGCCTAATTAGATACGATAGTTTTTTGATATATTGACTTAATCTTCGTCAGGAGAGCGAAATTGGCCCTGAAAATGGCGTATTATTATAGATATTTAATACGAACAAAAACATCTTTAAGATATAATAGAGGTTAATATAGTTAATTATCTTATCTAGTAAGTAATATTGTAAAGTAAATTATACAAATATAACTTAAAAAATAATTATTATTAAAATTGCATTTGAACAAAACGTACACAAACTAAACAATTCTTGGAGCTGCATTGCCTTTCACTCTTCAATTAAATTCCTACGTCTATATACATAGGTCTATCTGATATGGTACCTTATAATATACATTGATTAAAATTCTTAAACCATTAATCCGAATCCGAATTTGCAAAGTATAATAAAGAATTACATTTGAACTCAATGATTTAATTTTATCAAAACGAACTGGCAAACGAACAGGCGTGTACAGCTTTAAAAGAGTCTCAAGTGCGTTGTCAGCTTAAAAATGAGAGATGATAAGGAATAGAAAGTAAGAAAAGCAAAGGAGGAGACGTTAGACTTTCGGCTCTCTCACTCACCAAATGCCATATTTAGCTAATAATATATATATATATATATATATATATATATATATATATATATATATATATATATATATATATATATATATATATATATATATATATATGATCTTCTGTGAGAATAAAGTACTGCACCTATCCACCTATCGAGGCAGTCCGCACGAGCTGTATTCAGTAGATTACAGCTACTCAGTGTGATGAAATATTATAAAATTACTTTCACACCAGTAATTTTGTAATGTAAATTAGGTTTAAAATGCATATATTAAACATTTATTAGTTGAAGTATAAATTCAAATGGGACATAATTATAAAAACCGTAGTTTTACACTTATGTTAATACAATATTGTAATTTTTATTTTCAATATATTAATTATCTATAAAGCTGTAAAAAAAATAGAATCGGACATAAAATGAAAAGAGGCAGAAACAGTAATATTGATACAGCAACAGGTGAATCTGTCAAATTGTTCATAAAAAATAACATAAAGATGATGTTTCCGTTTTTATAACATCCAAAACGAATATGTTTTACTGATTCTTGATCCATGAAATCCGATACATTGTAACTAATAAAATGTCGTAAATGCATTTGTTTATAAAATACATTCGTTATAACAGATTTTATTCCGTGAACCAATGACCTTGTCTGTATTATACGTTATGAGGTATTGTGCAAAATGTTTAACTTCTGACTTGATTTGTTTCAAAACAGAAATTCACTAAAATAAGTACTATAACGACCTGAAGAGACGTGGGAATTTTATACGCAGAGGACTTAAATATGCGAACTGTCGTAAAAAGCAAAAAGCATTTGTCTCCTCTGGTCTGCAAATGTTCACGGCGACGATGATCATTTAATATCAAAATCAGGTATCCTTCCTGCGTTTGCCAACTTTTGTTTAAAAAAAAACGTTGTTCAGAAGACTTTGTACGCAGTTTTTGACCAGAGTGCATTACGCGCTACATTGTTAAACAAAAAAGTCACCGAGAATCGGTACTCATCTGCGCAAGCCTTTATATTTATTTATGGATTAAGTTCAATTAACAATATAACTTAACGTATTTTGTGCATCAAAATAAATTGTTAATTATCACAATAAATTACATTAAACTTTAAACAGTTTTAATTTAACTATTAAGTTATCAAAAAAACTAATTTTACTTAATGTAGAGCAATTGACCTTCTACAAAAATGTACAATATTAAATCTACAAGCTTTACACTTAACAAAGGAATCTAAAACTAGCAATCATTTATTAAATCCTACAACATAATAGTGGTTATTTCATATCTGTTTACAAGCCCAGGCGAGAAATTGCCGTCTTAGACACACCTATTTAGAGCAAACGAATGGACAATAGACGCACTCAAAAACCATTTACTTATGAAAAGCATTTAAGGGAATATGTTTCTAATGTTAATAACGATAGAGGGCAAATTACTGTGAATATAAGAGCCGTTTTAAATGTACATGCGCTGAAAGGGTACATTAAGTTGTGCAAATTGAAATGAAACATCGGCGAGACTTATTTGGTGTCAAGCGAACATCTCTATGATAACAGAAATATAACATTGTTGGAAGATGTTTATGTTCTTTATGTAATATTTATTTGAGCAATTTGTTTAACCTTAAGTAGTGGTTTAAGTTTTATATATAAAAAATAATTAAAAATATTTGAGTAAGTTTTCTCTTTGATTCAATCTCAAAGAGATGATGAATAATCTTTTTATTCAATTTCATTATATTTTTCTTTAATTTCTTAAGTAAAAGTATAGCAAAGTAACAGCCTGTAAATATCCCACTGCTGAGCTTTGCCCAGCTCTCCTCTTCTTTTAAGGAGAAGGTTTCGAGCTTAATCCACCACGCTACTCCAGTGCGGGTTGGCGGGTATACACGTGTCAGAATTCCTCCCGGCACATGCAAGTTTTCCTCACGATGTTTTCCTTCAGAACTGAGCTCGAGATGAATATAAACACATTTGGCACTTGAAAAATCAGCGGTGCTAGCCGTGGTTTGAACCTGCGGTCATCGGCTGATATTGTGTTCTAACCACTAGACCGTCTCGGCTGTCTAATTTATTTTATTTAAAATTATTATAACAATGAAACACAGTATTGGAAAGATGTTATTATTATGCTAACATTAGAAAAAGTTTTAGTAGAGTTTTAGAAGCGTCGATCTTAACTCAAAGATTTCACGGTAAATAATTCGCATATTACGTCATAATTTACCAGAAGATTTAATAACATAATAGGTACTACAACGAACAACTTAAGCCACTATTTCAAATTGCTTCAAGTAAAACATAACCTTATAGTCTTTACTTAAAGTTGAAAATGTCTTGCAAAGATTTTTGATTTTACTCGACATATTTTGGATTGGTGTTTATGGCGTCATGTCGAGGTGATGCAAATAGTCAATGATATTCTAGCCATAAAGGTTTATGCACATAGAGAAGAGATTAATGATCTAAAAGATAATGTCAATTAGAAGAAGCCTTTATGGGTCATATATAAAAACTTATAACTTACAATATGGCCAATAGTCAGCCATATTAAATTTGAGACATGTTATGTTTCGAAACACTACGAATCAAACAATATTTTATTCGTGAAAATCGATTATGGCGTATTTTACAGAAAGAAAGAAATATTTAAATGCATTTATGCTGCTCTACAATTGTTTAAGATTTTTTTTTAACCATACTAATCATTAATATAAATGCGAATGTAACTATTTGTCTGTCTGTCGGCTTGTTACATTTTTACGCCCAAATACTAAACAGATTTTAATGAATTTTGGTACACAGATAGATTGAACCTTGGAGAACGAAGATTAATTTGTGTCACGAAAAAACAACAAAAATGAAGTAAATTGGATAAAAGTTTTTACACCGACAAAGTTGCCGGTACCATTTAATTAGAAGAATTACTAGTGGTCCAACGCGGTGTCACTTGCGTTTGTGATTTTCTGAGCTCCTATGAGACATAACGTGACATATAGCCTATAATATTCCTCAATAAATTGACTATCTTAAGACGAAAGTATTTTACAAATTAGATCTGTAGTTTCAGAGATTGCCCTCTACATACCAAAAAAATTTAACTTTTTTAGTATAAAAAAATCATCCATAAACTCATGTGTATTATAGTGTCGTGTCCGTGTATGAGGAAAAAAAATTTCGACCGACAATGTCGCAAGAGGTGTTAAAATTTGCGTAATTTTATACAGATTACGAAAAATCTAAAAAAAAAAAAAACTAGATCTACGTGTCATCTTAAAGGCTAATGTTTTGTACATTTAAGATTTTTATAACCTAAAACAATACAAAAATAAAGTTTTAATATTATACAATCTTTATTGAAATTTAAAGAAAAAAGCACAAATAAAACAAAATTAACGAAAAAGATGATAAACAATAGAAACTTATAATTTAATTTTTTTTCGGGACACCCCAATGTATATCGCCCTTAAAACGTGGGCACACTTTCACGGTCATTACTCGCTATTACATAATAGCACATTTGCGATGAGGCTCAAATCAAGTTACTATTTCAATCTCGGATGTGCCAAACATGTTTAAACTCATATTATTATATAATGAAACGTTTATGCACACCTAACATAATGGTGTTTCATATGTTAATAAATTAACAATTGATAAAGGATTTCGTGACCATTATTTTATTAGTAACTAGCTGGTGCTCGCGACTTCATCTGCAATATCTGCGATGTGACGTCATAGTAGCTTTATGCATGCAAAGTCTCAGCCCAATCGGTTTCAAATTGACAAAGTTTCATACAAACATTCATCCCGTAATTTTTTCCCTAATGAACAAAAATAAATGGAAGGCGTAATTAGTAATACACTTAAAAAAACTACGTACAGTCCAACATAGAGCTTCTTCCTTTTTCGAAATCAGTTAAAGTTAAAAACCATGTTTATTTTTATTATATTACAATAACAAATTCATAAATAATATACACACAAATAATATTACTCGACTTCACTCTCGCGAAATATATCAGCGAAACACTAAACCTTTACCCCGCTACATAAATTGTTATTAAATTCACTTTTTGATGGTGCTATCAGTTTTAGCCATCATTCCCTTCACCGCGGTCGCATTAGTTGTAGATAAATTAATTTTATATCTGCCGCGAGTCGTGCGCGCGCGCAGCCTCCGGGCGACGCCGGCGTGGGAAAGCGTGGCAACACGGGCCTGAGTCCGTGTCATCGCTTGTCATGGAGCTGGCAACACCAAGTTGATAAACTGGGTCAAATGCACAAGATGCTGATTAGAATGAGTTATAACTGGAGGTGTACTCATTTTTTTTACCCACCTGTCCTACAAAGAGGGTAATGTTTTTTGACGACTTAATTCTACAAGACTAGTGAAAGGTGGAACGGACTTCGAAAGTAAAATACGTAATTATGTTTACTTAGATGGCAAACTTCTTCCAGTTATTTTGATTTTAAAACCAAACTGCTAAACCGATTGTGATGAAAATTCTATGGGGCCAATCGAAAAGCTCTTTGATACACAAAAAGAAGTACCCAAATCGGCTAAGCCGTTTTCAAGTAATCGGTGAACATACATAAAAAAATCCCGACGATTTGAGAACTACCTCCTTTTTGAAAGTCGGTTAAAAGTGACAGAATAACATGAACATGTATATCAAACAAAGGCAAAATTATAGTTTGTACAATAAAATAATTGTTACGCGATCGCGATGTAATCACACTTATAAGTTTTGCTCTCAGACTTTCATAAAGATTTACATAAGTTGTTGTTGATTTACATAACTTAACACCTGAAATAATTTACTGTCATTTTTCTGTTAAATTAGGTAACTCTTACCAGGCTACAGTTTTTATATATCACTTAAGAGAGTAAAACTTATTAATGTAATTCTCGCCTTAAACACTTAAATAAACTTTATATGTGAAATCTAAATATATATAATTCAAAGGTGACTGACTGACTGACACAGCACAGCCCAAACCACTGGAAGGATTGGGCTGAAATTTGGCATGCAGGGAGATGTTATGACGTAAGAATCCGCTTAATAAGGATTTTGATTAATTCTACCCCCAAGGGGATAAAATAGGGGATGAAAGTTTGTATGAAACTCTGTCAATTAAAACCGATCGGGCTGATACTTTGTACTTTGTGTATGATAAAAACAGCAACTTATGTATTACAACCGTGTGTAGGTTGAAATTAGCGGTTTGGATTCGATTACAGTTGAGTTCAAAGACCCCTATTTTAGATAGAATAATTTTTTTTTATAAAATTGATGAATCGTCTATTTCGCAACAATTGTACTTTCAACCGACTTTAAAAATGTAAAAAGTATCAATTCCTATTTTTTTAAATTGTTGTTATGTCTTTAATATCGAAGTAATAAAAAATAAAGTAAAGTTTTGCTTTTAATCGATTCAATTCAATTCTTTGGTTATTTGCTTTAATATCGAAGTAACTGGTATAAGTTTTTCGTTTACGTAATTGTAATTGCATATGTTGTTTTTGAAGTCGGTTGATTTTTTTAAGTCTTAATTATTGTGGTACATTTTGTAGAGAAAGTACATATTTTGGCTAATAATAAGACATACAAATAAACATAAAACAAATCTTCAAACATACATCGGAGCGAACTACCACGAATCCATAAATGCGAAC
Source organism: Hypolimnas misippus (assembly GCA_037950945.1). Taxonomy (NCBI): domain Eukaryota; kingdom Metazoa; phylum Arthropoda; class Insecta; order Lepidoptera; family Nymphalidae; genus Hypolimnas; species Hypolimnas misippus. The sequence continues at coordinate 4,341,204 of JBBEEQ010000016.1, read as the reverse complement.
AGTTGGTAATTTATAACCGACTAGGGGCTATCGAACGCAAAAAGAATTTTTCAAGAACTTTCAGAAACACCCCCTGTATACAAAGTAATAAATAAATTTGACCTCTTTATAATGTCAGTATAGGTATATATACCTGTATACTTAATTGCAAATATTTAGCAATCCAATTTCACTAGCTACAATTACAAGTTAAGCTCACTTCGTTCCCGTTTCTCATGTCAATTGTTAGTGCTATTACCACCACGCTCTATTGGAGCATGGTGCTTTTGTGTTAAGTCACTAACCGTGACGACGCCAATTGTGAATTGCAAAATTGTGCTGCGAATCTTGAGAAATTGCGAAAGATAGTTTCAGTAAGATTCACGAATGAAATCTATTTCGAAAACAAGATGGCATTTACTATGGATAAACATTGACATCGCTGTGTGAACACCAAAACCATAATTCCATGATATTGCTAATTATTTATTAATCGAAGGTCATTGTTATAAAAAAAATGTTTTAACGTTTAGACGATAATCGGATGCTGATAAGCAATAATGTGTCAAGCTACAAAAAGTCAAATTCGGAGATATTGATGTATTCTGAAATGCGTCATTAACATATTCAAAAAGTTTTGAAAACATATAAATTAAATAAGTACGGAAAAAGCTCCTTAATTTAATGTTTCGAATATTGAAGTGTGTTTCATATTTTTAAATATATATTAAACTCATGTATTAGAAAAACTTATTATTAGAGAAAACTTTTGATCGTTCCAATCTATTTTAATTCATTACACCTTTTATCAAAATAGAAAAGAAAAGATGGACATATCCTTCGTCAAACAAATGTATTAAGACTGAGTTTGACATCTTTAAACGCCATTTTCTCAAAATGAAGTCCAGCTTGACACAGCATTGCTAATCAGCGTCCAATTACACATTACATTAAATAATTCGCTGTGACCACATAGTTAGTGACACTCACAGCTCAGGTATGGTCATCTACGTAAATGTTGGCATTTTACAGTGTTGTTTGATATCATTTAGAAAGGTAAAACACAGAATGCCCATCTTAGGGTATTTTTAGTACATGTTATCGTAGTAGAGCAGCGTGGTGGATTAAGCTCTAAATCTTCTCCTTAATAGGAGAGAAAGCCTTTGCTCAGCGGTACATTTACAGGCTTTACTTTACTTTACTTAAGGTGTCTGTTCTATTTTGAAGTTGCCTAAAAATAGACTTATTGAACTCTTTAACTTTATTATTAACACTAAATTTTAAACAACACATATGACGTTATAATAATAAAAATAACGAACACAACAGATCGTTAATTCCATGTTTACTAAATTCCATTAAAAAACACTCAATTATTCGTGGATTGCCAAATTGTTGCCAATTATTTATCAATTACAAGTTCAATACTGGCTCGTGTCATTCAAATCAACACGAACACTATATTTCTATTAGATTAAAACCTGTTTTAGTCGGCTTTGGTATTTCATTGCTATCTTTAGATATTTTGTTTTGTCTAATATTTGATTGCGTTTTAAATGCAACTTCTTTTACATTGATAATTATGTATTAACTAAACACATATTTACAATTCAGAGTGCATAAAATGTTAGCAGCATTTCCTCTTTGGTTATCCCATTATAATTTAATATTATTTAAAATAATATTTTTTATTTAATCTACATTTTTTTTTTCATAAAATTGCTTCATAAATGCATATTTACATATATTTATATTTTTCTATAAATCGATTAACATTTGAACTATGAGGACAGTATATGTTAAGCTAACTTACGATATAATAATAATGATAAATTTATTTATGAAATATAATTCAAATATAGAATTCTTTAAAACATGTAAATAAATGTAACTCGAATAGTATTTAATAATTATTATAAACACATCTCTAGATAACGTAAACGTAAGAATCAAGAGTAATTCTTCAATAAAAAATTACATCATATACAAGTATAAAAAATGTCAACTAAGATGAATTTAAGAGTAAACATTTTGCGGATGTTTAAATTGATTATTTAACATTTGTACATAAATTATTCATTACTTATAAACAAATGTATGTAATTACGATTAAAAAACTCACTGTTTCAAGTCGCCATCATAACAAATATTAGGATGCATAATTTTAACCCGACAGACCCAATAAACATTTGTATGAACAGAATTTTATTATAATCTTGCATTAGGTTCGTCGGAGACAGACTTTAGAATGTATAGATGTGCGTATCATTTTATTAAAATACTTTAAAAAACACTACATCATAAAATTTGAATATTTATGATCCTTAAAATGATTTAAGGTTATAGAATCGTGTTAAATATAGTTTTGATTGACGTTTTAGGTTAGTAGCGTAATTTTTTACGCAAACGTTACTGAATAAAACTAAATTATTATAGAAATTCAGTTCTAAAATTCGAACAAAAGGTACAATTTTTCATTATTCCTTATTGAGTTTCATAGTTCACCTATGAAAATTTTCGTATTTTTTGGTCCAGTGTGTAGGTAGTAAGTAACTTAAATATTAACTTGTTTAACTACCTATATAGGTATGCTTATATTTTTTTAATATACTTATCTATTATTATTTACCAATACATTTCGATACCTCCCACGTAAGTTGTTGTAACCTCAAAATTACAATTTTACAATAGAGCACTTTTAATCCGTTTTAGTTTGAAAGTTACAACAAAATATGCCTTTTTTCAGGCGTATTTTGTTGTATCTTTCCTTGAAAAAAAAAGATTTTTGGTATTTTTTCACTTTGAATGCATTAAGCAATGCAAATTCGTGTAGTATTCAGTAAAAACGCTAACGGCAATTTTGTGGCTTACAATAACTTACGTGGGAAGTATCGATTTATTTAAATAATCTTTAAACAGTTTTAATGTCAATGTTTACCTACCTACATAAGAAAATATACATTTTTTTTACGAATATTAAATATACTTATTATTTATCAGTATACTTTTAAAATATTCCTTAAAAATATTTTTTTTTATAAATATTAATAAAGGTACCTTCTAATTTTCATATAGTCTGTGGTGGACAAACATGAAAAGCGTCACTGGCATGCTTTGGTATTTATTTAGTTAATGTCCACTTTTGTCTCCGCTTGTCCACCGCTTTATAGGCGCCAATGTCGGTTATAATTTTTATGTCCCGAGTTCCCTGCTCATTACACTAACAGCATGTTATAATTTTAAGACATTTAGAATATTGGGTTAATAATTGTATTAATATTTTTACGATTAAGCTGTTCCTTTTTTTATTACTTGTACAGACATGTAGGTAATTAATTTTTTCTTTTGTTTAAATATGGTAATTTTTTAAAGTACTTATATTATATATATTTCATAGCATGAAATTATAATAAATGTTAATGTATCGTGAAAATAACCTAATCCTTATCATTACATTACTGTGTATTATTACTAAACTCGAGGCGTACGGAACGATAAAATATGGTCAGTTTTGAAATTGTAAAGGCGTGTGACATGACCCACTAATAAAACAAACGGGGCGATCGTCCGGATTGTTTTCCCATAGACCGATTCCATTCAGAATCTCATTACACTTGAAAGGGCCCCAACAAATCTGGCGCAACGTTTTTCTCATGGACGTGTCTGTCGTTAGGGCAGCGTGAGGTGACCATTACTGTACAAAGAGTTGCCTAAAATAGAGAGCTTTTGTGAGGCGGGAAGACAGACGAGGGGGAGGTGGGGGCGGGGCGGTCGCTGGCTGCCCGCCGGCTCAGTCGCGCCGCACCGCACAGCCGCCTCGCACGCCACCGCGCACCGTGACTGCGATAGCGCACGCGCACGCGATAACCCCCCACCGCGTCCCCGACAACACGTGCTCCGATACCTGTGATCACCTGATGATAACCCACTGAACAAAATGCAAGAGCAAAGCACTTCCCGAGCGAACAAGACAACACTCAACTCCTTGGAAAGCGCTATTATCAAACTGAAGAACAACTTGCAGATACAGGATAACAAATCTACAGACATGGCCGGCCTTTTGAGCATCGACGCTTCCTCTGATGACACTAAAAACAATACAAGTAAGGGAACTAGTTCATCTTCTACTACAAATATAAACCTGTCTATTGCATCCGCTGCATTGTTACAAGAGAACATGTTACAACGGTCCTTACAAGGTGTAGTTATATCACTTCAAAATGCAATGATGAATTCATTGCAACAAGCGGCACTCTTGCCGTCGAATTCTGCAGCTGCCGCGGCACTAAATTTACAAGCTTTAGAATCGTATTTAACTTTACAACGTCTAACTACAGTGTCATCTGTTAATAGCAATACACAACCTAATACCGGTGAAAGTAATACCTCTACAAAACAGGATATATTAAGGCTAGCGACGGCAAGCGCTAAGATAACTGAAACAGATGTATCCGAAAGTACGTCGAGAGATATATCACCGAAAACTCCTGAAGAATATCCATTATCTGACGCAATAGCGGCAGAGGACGTTGACTTGTCCGAGGAAGTTGAAGAGGACTTAGCATTATTAGATAATGAAGACGAATTCACTTTGGAACAACACTTAGAATCGACGTCGAAAGGCTATTGTTACAATTCATCACAGAACCTAGATAATGGTTATCCAAGCCTTCTTATGAATGCGATGTACCAACAACAAATGAATGGGAGTCCGTCTCAACCACCACTTTCCCCTCAGCCCTCAAATTCATCTAGTTCAAAATCAACAAACAGTTCGACATCTTCAACGAGCAGTAGCATATCCAATAAGCAGAAAACTACAGGCAGTGGGCCAAGAACAAAAAAGCAGTTTATATGTAAATTTTGTAATCGACAATTCACGAAATCTTATAACCTTCTCATACACGAAAGAACACATACGGACGAGCGGCCATACTCGTGTGACATTTGTGGAAAGGCTTTCCGACGGCAAGATCATCTTAGAGATCACAGGTGAATACAAATATTATATAAAAACATAAAACTTTTATTTATATTTTTCATTTTCTTTACACTTTTATTTTCTTGTCTTTTATCGATAATTAATGTTAAATAAACTAACAAATCTACTTAAAATGATTACCACTAATTTATGGTTCCTAAGTTATAATGATAGGGTACTTAATAATCCAATTTGTTGTTTTAAAAGTCGTTAAAGTTTATTTCACTAATACGATTTTCTCATTCTAATTGCATGTTTAATGCGTTTAAAAATGATTATCTTATAACTCATAGGTAAACTAACAAATGACTCATGCGCCATTACTTCACAAATCTTAATTACGTTTTATTCTAAAAGACATTTATTGCCTTATCTCCATCCTCGTAATAAATAGCTAAATCAATGGGAGCTTTCAACTTTATTCTATCCTAAAATACCGTATCGGATGGCTCGGCCCGTACTTATAAGATAAAACAACATTATAGCCGTGTCGAAAAACATTTAAAAGGATCACGATTCTCATTTTTCGATATCAATAAAAGATTCTGGTCCTCGGATTTCAACGCGAAACGTTATGAACTTTTGAATAATGGCGGTGTAGAAAAATATTTCAAACAAAAAGGTTTAAGTACGGACCGACAGATCGTATCGACGAGTCGTCCGTCACGCTCGTATATTATAAAATCGCTAATCTGAGAAGTGAACGTTTTAATTTTGACTTTTCGTTTTGTTCCTCTTGAAATCCTTCGAATTCTTTATAAACCTGTGCGCATATCTCGTTTATCAGAATATTTATCTTGAAAAAAGTCTAAATCTTAATTCGACGAAAACAAACCGAATTCCGAACAGCGATATCAATAAATAATGCCATTACGTATTATATCGACGTGTTTGTACATTATCTATTTCTTCGCTTATCTGTTCAAGTTCTCCATCGAAGAAATTTAAAGGTGTTGAATTTTTAACACCTGTCTCGGCGATTTCCACCCAAATCACCGTATCTCTATGGCAATAAAATAAATTTCGTGTAGACGCCGGAGGGTTAACCCGAGCCCGGCCGGCCTGTCGATGTTCAATCGATGTCCGTCCACACGATACATTATAATGGACCGAGCATTCTACGGGTTTTAACAAAGCACGTGGTGTTCCTGACGTGGGGATTAATATGGATAACAAAAAAATGACTTGCGTGGTAAATATCTTGCGCAGACGAAATTAAGATGTGGTATTTAATTTTTTTTTTCCTTTACATTTATTATGTTTAGGTACCTTGTTAAACAGCCATAAATCTTAGATATGATTAGTACAGCTTTAATGACAATCATCTACATTTTATATGAAGTAGAAATTGTTTGTTTGTTTTGATGACTTTTTATGAACATTTTATGTTCTATCTTTGATAGAAATAGCATATATTATAGATGATAATTTAATATGATACCATCATTGAGAGCTAATAGAACAGAACTAATCCACTCAAACAGAACTGATATGCAGACTTAGTAAACAAATAATTATATATTCTAAATATACTTAATTCACCTTTAAGTTTAATCAAGCATTGGTCAACGTTCATCAACAATGATACGTAGAATAAAATTCACTTAACGTCCTATTTAAAACAAACTAACTTCGTAATTCGATTTTAATAACAAAATTTCTCGTTCCATTACAATTTTATCGCAAGCGACATTTCACAGTTTACTAAGAACATAATGCACATCACATTGACATGTTTTAAAGTTAATGAGAGCCCTCAACTAGAATTTTATAGCCTATCAAAATTTATAGCAGGTTTAATTTATCAACAATGTCAATGTTGGTTCGAGTTAGGCCTAACTGCGCTCGCGCCGGTGTCAACACACGCTCGAATGCGCGCGCCTTCCCTAATCGTCCCATCATCTTTTATATCGGAATAATTTTTTCATTCATCATCTTGTACCTCTTAATCGTCAGTTATGTTATCTTCAACGATTATTATACATATTACGTTACTTTGAACACGTCGTTTCTCTTACCGTGTATTTGTTTAGACGATACTATAGATCCGATTGTGGGTTTCCTTTACGATTTATGGACGCTGATAAACAATAATATGTCAAGCCACACAGACTATTGAGAAAAAGGCATCTAAATATTGTTAACAAATTTGTTTGAAAACGTATTTATCCATTTTCTTTTTTCTATTTTGATAAAAGATATTATAAATTAAAAGAAGATTTAACTAATTATAAGTTTTTTTAAATATATTAGATTATTGCATATTGTAAACTATTGAACGCACTTCAATATTCGAAAAATTCATTCAAACTTTTTTCCGTACTTATTTAGTTTAATTTTTTTTACAATGATAAATACATGACGTATTATCAGAATACATCAATATCTCCGAATTCGACTTTTTGTGGGTTGACACATTATTGCTTATCAGCATCCATATAGAGTATATAATTATACTTTGATTGAAATCAATATTAGAGAGTCATCGATATTGATGTTTATACATTAAAAAATTGTAACGAGCGTGATTGTGTACTTAATATGTTTGGAAAATATTTATTTTATTATATTCATAGATAGATAGATAGATATTATAGAAAACATAATCAGTTTTATCAATATAGTCACATTAAATAGAAATAACTAAACAATTTTTTAGGAAATTCGAAAAACAATCTATCCTTTTACCTCTTACTTACTTCTAAAGGAAAGTTCAAAATCTTATATCCAAAACCACAAGCAAAGCTTACAGCCAATAAACATAGATACCGTTTCAAAATGATCGGATAACATTACGAGAAAATTGTGTATATTTAACATAATGATGTAATGAAACGATATTATAGATTCTCGCATTCAATCCGACATTCATTTGAAGAGATACTTCCCGTTTCTTTTTTGTCCATGAAATAACCTTGTACGCGTGATTTATCATACAAGTTAAAGCTATTAAAACGCAGATATCGATGACTCGCTTATCTAAGCTCGTTAATACAAGTAATAAAAGCCACATTAAACGTTAAAATGTAAATGAAAATTTGACCGCTCATTAAATATGTTTTAAACTAAGCAGCGCACATTTAATCGATGATAAGTAGTTCAGTGATGCATTTCGTTTTAAAAATCGTCTTAATATGACTTTTTTTTTAATAAATCCGACTTTTAAAGCAAAATAAACAATGTTGTTTCCTTGAATGAAATGCTTAAGCCATTTATTTTGATTATCGAATCGATTTTGATGTAAATGATGGTCTATGGAGTCTAAAAGTATATTCTTTTAAATAAAAACCTTTTAAAAATATTATCCGTAACTTGTGTACCGATTTAATAAATTCAAATAAGAATTTTTAAATACGGTTCACAAATAATAGAGTCATGTAACAAACAATAAAAAAGTTACACTATGATGTAAGAACCTCAACCTTTTTTGAAGTCGGTACAAAATTTAAAAAGTGGCTCGCTTGAGTTACGTAAATTGATGGCATTGAAAGCGTAAATGAGAGGGTACGCCAATTTATTACACATATCCCGCGGGCTCTCGTTTGTTCTCCGGTTCCTACACGACGGAGGTGTTCGAGATATGGCGTTAATGTTCCATTCCGAACGATATATTTATTATAATTGGACTGAAATAACATATGTATTTGTTGGAAACTTTGTTTCTCTTCAGCGAATGATTTATTTTGACAACTTCATTTAATATTTTATCAAATGCTGAGTTATTGTTACACGTCTACGTGATATATCCAAAGCTGTCTCGACAGCTTTGGATATATTACGTTCACTATTTTACGTTAGAAATCTGTATCCATTTTCAACTTGGAGCTCACTAATATCTTGTTGCCCTAAAGATATTGTGACGCATCATACTCTGTCGCTAGATATTTGCTTATGTTGCTCTACAACATCGTCCAATATTGTCGACTTTCTTAATGCCAAAATCCATGAACTTCATGATCTGTAGTTTTCTAATATCTCTTTGATCGAGACGTTTGTCTTATATAAAACATTGCAATTATCATTTACATTTGAGATTAATATAGTTATAAACTCTTAACCTTGTCCTTAATAGGAGATTTTTGCCGGCGCTGGAACATTTACAGGCTGTTTCTTTACTTAAAATAAAAGTAATTTTTTGTTTCAGATACATACATTCAAAAGAAAAACCTTTCAAGTGTCTAGAGTGCGGGAAGGGTTTCTGCCAATCAAGAACGTTAGCCGTACACAAAATCCTTCACATGGAAGAGTCTCCACACAAATGTCCAGTATGCAGTAGGAGTTTCAATCAAAGGTCCAATCTTAAGACCCATCTGTTGACTCACACTGACATAAAGCCTTACAACTGTGCCTCGTGTGGGAAAGTTTTTAGACGAAACTGTGACTTAAGACGTCACAGCTTAACACACAATTTAGTTAGTATATCATCAGTAAACACATCACCTAATGGTGTAAACGAAAAAAGTCCTTTACTAAATCCTAATTTTCCTATTGATAATTTAGATACTGAAGATGAGAATTAACAATTGCTTAAGTTAGTGAATAATAAGACTGATAATCTTCCAGTGCCTTCTAGTGTTAAGTAAAAGAACTTATTCTTGTTAAGTGTACCATCTCTTAAGGTATATTATGATGTTTTTATGTGTGCAAAATCAATCATAAAGCCAGTTTTTATAAATAGCTATACTTCTTTATTACAAACGCAGACTTATTCTAGGTCCAGTCCATTTTATATTATAGTTGTTAATGCTGTAAGCAAAAACATAGACTATCCTTATTTTTTTTTAACAATAAGTAGGTACAAATTCAAAATCTTATTAAGTAAAAAATTGATTTTATATCCTGTTGAAAACAATTGTATTTTTATACATTTATACCTATCATATACTGTTTGTAACTTGTTAGTATTTATCAATATTAATTACGTCTTTTACACTATTCTCTATGCCCACGGTTATAGCAGGTACATTTTAACATGGAGGTTCTTTAGTTAAGTTTGTATTAGTGATGTGCCAGATCGTCAAATATCCTCGGATACGGATCCGAATACGAATATTTGGTGTGAAGATCCGTGGATATGGATACGAATCTTAACTTTCTTATTTAAAAACTTCCTACTAAATTAACTTTGTTACTTAAAACGATAGTTCACGACACTGCGTAATGAGCAAGACATGTTACGTCTTGCATTGCGTGGGTGTTTAGTTTTGATTGATAATTTAGTATGACGCTGGGCGTAGGTATATATAAAATTTCATCTATTGGAAATTCATAAAGTCAAAGATCCGAAACGGATACGGATACGAATATCCGGCACATCACTAGTTTGTATATGCAATGTCAAATATCCTCGTTTCTACTAGTATTATATCCGCATTTTTTAAATCTTGTATATTTCTGATCTCATTTTTTTGTATTTGTAAATATAGATTATAAATGGCTAAGTCAATTACAATGGATCCGTCCTAAATTAAGTACAACATATTATTATGATAAAATCAAAATTTAAATTAGTTTTGTAACTTTAGTTAAAAATATTTGATATAGAAAAATTCGTCTTGTTACGATTTCATTTTTCGATATGTTTTTTTGTGAATATCCCTCGTTGTACAAAATTTTAAAATATTATATTGTAATTAAAATTATAAACATATAATTTGAGTTTCATTCTATCTATTAAAAAATAGTTTTCGAAACGAAGAACGGTTTTGTTTAAAAAATAAGCCTGTTAAAAAATGACTTTATATCCCGTTGTATTGTATGTACGATCGCAAAAATCGTATAAACAAATAAATGCTTCACATTTAACGTCTCCCATTAAAATACAGATATTTGTCAAGTGCATTTGGACCTGTCCATTAATTATGTATGGTCTAAAGAGGAGAGAGGGGGTCTGGGAATAAACACCAAAAATCACAAGGGGGGTAGAGCTTTCTCATATGTCACGTGTTTTTATTTATTTATTTCTTTTCGGAACTATAAGCTGTGTATAAGCATAATTTTTCTGAATTCAATGCGATTATACCCATTTTTAAATATTGCACTTATAAAATACACATGATCTTAGGTGGGGGGGGGGGAGTAGTACAAAAAATCCCACGTTTGATGGGGAAGGGGGGATCTAAAAAGTTGCTAAAAAACATCACGTGATTAATGGAGAGACACTTTGCAATATTAGTGAAGTCACCTAAGAAATAAGGTATGAAAGTAAATAGGAAGTTAAGACAGGAATGGGAGAAGTAAAAAGACTTCCAGTTCACTCGTATGAGTGAGGTACTGCCCCGATCAAGCTAGAATACGAGCTATAGTCAGTGGGCCCCAGCTTAGCTCTAGCTCAGTGAAACAGCCTCGACTTACCAAATTAAGTTTAACAAATGAGATGTCAGTTCGTCTTAATTGTGGAGGTAATATAATGTATTACATCATTATTTCGCATTGTTTTATATATTACCTAAGTTTTGTTTAAAAGTTTTGTAAAATAATATCATCGGCCTCTGAAAAAAGTGTGTTTAAATGTGTATTATGTTTCCTTAGAAAAAAGATTTCTTTAATATAACATAATAAATTAACGTATCACAATCAACGACCCCCATTATGATGTCATGATCCTTTGTTGTGGGTCCGGAAACAGAACGCAACCACAAACACCCAGACCATGACAAATATCTTTATGGCCTATACAAATGTTTGTCATCAACTGGGATCGAACCTAATAACGCGTCAGTCAGTTGTAGTAACCACTGCGCCAACCTGTCTTCAAATTAAATAATATTAAAGTTGATAAACGTAAAACTGTAAAAAAATAATAAAAATGTAAGCATTTTGACGCAGTCGTAAATTTTTTTTCAAAATAAAGAAATTTTTTTTTCTAGATATAACATCCCTATTTACCACCGTAACATATTATAATTATGTACATATTTTCGACTTTTGAGTGTGGATCGTTTCTTTTAGGATTTGACTAGTTAAGGTTTTTTTTTTATTGTATGATGTTAATAGCATTTTATTTAAAAAAAAAGCCTTTTCCTTTAGTTTGCCGTAAACTATTACTTCCAAAAGTTGATCCCTATAAATATCACTATCAGATGATGCAATAATATAGACTATGTTTTATTTTTCAAAATCAGCGAATTTGATTCCTGGCTAGGAAAATAATAAAAAAAAACTAATGATGCAATTTTAGTTGTCATAAAAATCGGCCCACAGGGTCCTTTAAGTATTTTCGCTATTCCTTATAGTTTCGGATTTGGCCTACCACACCCAGTTAAAAAACTCAGTAACTCTAGTGTCACTAAGGCTAGAATTACATTAGTAAGTTTTATTCTCAATTGACTTGAATTGACATAAAACAACCCTGTAACCTTGTAACAGTTACCTATGTAACCTTACGAAAGAGGCTGACAAAAAAAAAGGAACCTTCAGGTGTATAGCAATTACAAACAACTAAGAATAAAATTCTGGAGAGTAATGAAAAATGCACAATGTATATTTTTTTAAAGTAAAAAAAAAATATTCATTAGAAAATAAATTCCATTCTTTAAAAGAAAGTTCTAATGACTTGTAAGAGATGTCGCTGCTTGCTACATTTTTAAATTTACGAACGTTATAGTCGTTGACATCCTCATTAGTAGAACCTTTATTATTTACGACGAATATTCTTATTTGAAGTGTTGTTTATGACCAGTTTGTTATTTTAATCATCATAATTATAATTTGTATAATAAATATATTTTTTATTTTATTTTTTGTTCATATTATATTTTACACGGATGTACTTATAACCCAAGCCGTTGTAAAAGTTAGGGATCGACAATACGGACAAAATCATATATTACTTTTTGGATAGTAGTTAAATAATAAACCACAGATCTGGTGGTCTGTAATTTTTTTATTTATCATTTAATATTGTGTTTTTAAAAATGTGACGCAAAGCCAAAAATGCAATCTTTTTTTTGTAGAGTTTGATCAATAGAAAAAGAAAATTTAGATTTTGCACCCCCATTCTTGACCCAACTCGTAACGGACCCTAAAATATGGATTCAATTGATAAATTTACCTAAATAAGGGATAAGAAAAAAATATATCTCAAAAAAAGTACCTAATGTCTATGTCTCTTAATAAAATTATTTTTTTGTTTAAGTAAAATAAAAAAAAAACTCGTAAATACGAAGGAACTTATTACATCTAAGATGTCAATTTTTACAACTTTGAACAAACTGTGTTCAAATTAAACAAAATAATAATAATAATATATACGTATTTTTTTAAATTATTAGATATTACGTTTATACCTCATTAACAATCAAATTATAATAGTACCCATTATTAAAAAAGACAGAACAAAAATTATAGACATTAAATTGTTAATTGTTTAGATTAGTAAAAAAGAAATACGATGTGGCTATTAGCAACAAAAGACAACTACCGAGCTTGAAAAATCGATTTAATTCCACGGCAAATCGATGTGAGAGCATGAGATATTCACATAACACAATAAAAAGGTCCCATTGTCGATTCAAACCGCACAAAAGCGTTAAGAGTGTATCAAAATGACATAAAGCTTAATTCTTTTCTTAACACAAAACAAGTTTGTAATGGGCCACATGTTTTCTATGTTTTTTTTTTCTAAAATTTGGAAATTGATGATGTGTTAAAAAGGTAACAGGCTCATCTGTTCTGATGCGACAGTCCTGTTTCTGAACGCAACCGCCATATTTTTATTATTCGCATTCTAAATTCAAATCCAACCGCATGATTCGTTACGGATTTGCCGCGTTATTTGTTTTTTTTTTACATTCTTTATATATTTTTTCGCATTAGATATTAGTAACAATATAACATTTTATTGCTGCTTTTAGAGTCACGAATATATTAAATGATTTTCGATTGTTTTTTTTTTCTAAACATATATAAATTATTAGGTTTATTACTAACAAAATTTAGGTTTTCTGTATTATTTTTATTAAGTGTGAAATAAGCGTCACATTAAATAAGAGACGAACTGAATAGGGTTATTCAACAAACGTACCTTTCATTAAACACTATGACAACATAATAATGGTCGAGGATCGTCTTAGAGTCTTTATAGTAGAGAATTATACACAAATTATATAGCAATCACCCCAATCGGAAATCCCGCTGCGTTAAACAAAGTATACCTTTCGAGTGTACATTTTTTTTCTTTCGCAAACACCATATTGTCATCGACACCGAAATTACAGCCGATTGTGACAAAGGATTATTTGCCCTAACCGGTGTTTGAAAAATATTTGCTTTTGGTTTCGAGAGCGCTTTATCGGAATTTAGTGGTACTTTTATTCGCAACGACCACACACGAGAAGGTTTTTTTTTTTGTTTCGCTTGTGAAATTGTATAAGGTGTTTTGACAATGCTCTCGAAACGTGCGTCTGCGCAGTTTCGAATGTTAAGCACGGTTTCGCTCGGCCTGTTTGTCTTCGTACTCCGGTTTTCACCTCCATATTTTTTTTTTTATTTCGAAATTGTTATGAAAAGAAGTACTTATCTATAATGCCAAAGTATGCTTTAATTTTTTTTATTGATAGTGGTTTTGCACTATTTAATGTCATAATATTTACAGACAGACAGAAAAATAAATATAGGTACTATATTTTTTGTTATACACAACGTAGACTTAATATTAAATACTAAATACATAATCTATAGTGTTAAGCTAGATTTTTGCATAAATTTAGTAAATAACAAGTTATATTATCTGTAGTCCAGGAGACGCGTCGTGTGCGGCCGTTATCTGACGCACTATCGCGACTCGCAGTTACTGTCTGCGACGCGATAGCTGCGCGTGGGCAACCGTCACTGATAAGACAACGCAGATGTGCCAGATATATCATAGATAACTTAAGGAATTTAAAAATTGACTTTTAAATTTGCGAGATATATCATAGATAACTTAATGACATTAAAAATTGACTTTTAGATTTTACTCACCTTATTTATAAAGTGTAAATAATATATTGTGTATTTTAAATGAGCATTAAAACGTTGTTCGTATATGTTTTTTACTTTTTTTTTTTTAATTATACTTGTAATAATTTATACTCATTTATTATAAAGACATATTTTTAATTAGATAATATTATAATTAAATGTAATTTCACAGTTGATGATTAATTTTTCTTTTATCGGATGGGGTAATTGCCCAATTGCAGTTAGATGAAATTGCAATTTTTTTTAATGCATCTTTTAAATATTTTAAATCTATAATAACGTTTGATGTAATTTTTTATACATATATACTACAAAAATACAGTCACAAAATATTAATACCACAGATACCCATTAAATTATCTACAATGTGTTATATTTAAAAAAAAAAAATTCAAACTAAGAAAAAATACAAAATTTTTGTGTAAAATAATATTAATATTATTAAGAGAAAGCAACATTTATAATAGCATAAATGTAGTTTAAAGAGGAACGGTGACTAGAAATTGGAATATGAGAAAAAATAAAGATTTGGAGTGCAATTAAGTAATAGGCTGATTCACCATGCGAAATCCAGATACAGTGGCCGCTTCACGCATATCTTCTTCGAGTTTTATTTAAATATTAAACATGAAACGGGTAACAGTTTTGTACCACGTCTATTTAAATCATAATCTTTGCTGCACTGACACTTAGCATTCGTAAGCGGCACTCGCAATCACAATTGTCACCGTTAATTCGCTCACTTTTGATATGATAATGCCTAAAGGTTGTAGTTCTGAGATAGACTTGAAGTGAAATGAATATTTAAACATTTGCTACACTTGATTACGATTGAGTTAATAATAATGATAAGTCGTTTTCGATAATTCGTAAATAGAATTTCAGATTTTGTATTACATATTTTTTATAAGAATACGAAGGACCATGCCAAGGGTCACATGATTTTAAGATCACCGCCGTCCATTAGACATTTTACAGTGGAGTAACAGAATGCGTTGCCAGCTTAAATAGGCACCAAAAAAAATAGAAAGTAAGAAAAGAGATGGGGGAAGAGAGTGAGCTTCCGTCTCTTTCACTTATACGAAATGCAGCTATACTTGCTGCTTTACGCCGATTGTCTGAAAATGCGATACTGCCCCGTCAATTCACTACATTTAGAGTCACAGCAAAGTGAAGTGTATTTGTTTTTATAAACTGCAAGTATCTGATACCTTATCTAAGCTTTTAATTCTTATAAATATGTTACACTTTTAAGCGATAATTATATTTGGATGTTTTACACTCGTAATTGACATAAAATAACTCTGTAATCTGGTAACAGTTACCTAGGTCACCTAACGGAAGCTGTACATGTCAAAAATATACTGACAGTAAATTCTTTCCGGTGTAAAGTAATGAGAAATAACTGATGTAAATCTTTATGAAAGTCTGAGAACAAAACTTCTATGTGTAATTCTCGCTTTATATTAATTACTAATAACAGCAGTAGCTACATAACGCATATAATAAATAATATATTATATATATCATAAATAATAAATTAAATTAAGGTCGGCTCGCAACCTTCAGAGATACGGGCCTCTATAGAGAAACATTAATGCAAAATATTTTTATATAATTTTTATAATTTACAACTAACATAATTTCTTCTCTTGTAAAAATAATCTTTCTTCTCATTTAACATTCTTCGATATAATGACAATATATACGGTCTATTTTAGGTGGGAAAGTTTTACGCTCTCACAGAAAATCGACGTATATTATACTAGAGTGAGTGAGAGAGTTGGAAGTCTACAAATGCCTTTACTCCATATTCCCCTTAATTCCTTATTCCCGATTAATGCAAAGCTTTCCTGTCAGAGCTATAAATGTTATTGAGAGGTAGTGACTTAATATTTTCTGCCAGTAGGTACTTTTGTGTGTATTATAATAATTAGGTAAGATTTAAAAACTAACCAACATCAAAATTAAAATAAGGAACCTCGTTTACTTTGATAACATACTTATTCTAGTTATTTTGGATTTAAAATCAAACTACTGAACTGATTTTGATAAAAATATTGCGGGACCAATATGAAAATATAAAAAAAAATCCCTTTCAAATACAAATCGGTTAATTAATGGCAGAGTTTTTAGACAAAAAATATACGACGAATTTAGAATAAGACTTCTTTTGGAAGTTGATTGATAATAGAGTAAATTAAAATGCTATTCTTTACTTCCAATAATTACATAGGTTTAACTATCTTTTAATATATCAATTTTTTAATTATAGCAAAATATCGCTATGTAATAAACAATTTTAGAAAGAAATTAAACAAAACATTTTTAAGACGTTTGTTGACGATGGTCCCTAATTAATCTACTTTTTTAATTAAACCCTATAAAGACAAAAGTTTTAACACAAATTTCATATATTTCAAAGAAAATAAGAGTAACTAACGCTTGACTAAATTGATAATAAAAATCAGGGTGAATTGTAACTATGTAGATATATTAATTTCAATAAGGTAAAACTAAAAATTTTATAGATAAGATCCATTTTTTTTTATTTTTTTATTTATTTAAAATAAAAAATTGCCTTTTGACATGACCCTCACACCTACTACTCACAGGTACAAGAAAATAATATTTAGTAAAAAAAAAGAAAATCTAAAAACTAATTTTTTTTAATAAAAATCACAACTATTATCTACCATTAAAAATAATACGCAATATATGTGTTTAATTATTAAAAATACCAAAAAACAAATACAAAAATATCAACTTTAATTCCATACAGCTAAATTTTCATTCAAAACACTCCAGCCCGTAGCATATGTTCTGGTTATCTGTAATCCAATACTCTCTGGCACTATGGCACGGGGCGGTGGGCGGGGCTTGTCAGACCACGCCTCCCCCTCCCACCGAACGCCGTGATTGGTGATTGTCACTGATGCGCATGAGCATTGAAACTGAACAAGCGTTGAAATTGATTCAATCGCGTACTATTGAATACTCATGGTTAAATGATAGGACTAAATTCGCGTTTTCGGTATCACCGTACTTTCTAGAATGATCAGTATATTTCTATGATTATTATTAAGATATAGTCTATTAAAATAGACATTTCAAACACTTTCCAATTGTCAATTTACAGATAAATGTTTTCGATCGAAATAAAGCTTTCACCAGCTCAGAATTTGGATTTTTCCTTGTCTTAATAAATCTTCAAACAAATTTTACACAGAGGTAGGTAGGTACCTACCTATAGGTATTAATGACATCATTAAAATTAAACAATACAAATTATTTTTAATTTATAATGGGAATTAAAGATCAATTTGATAAAATACGGTGCATCTGTTATATCGGTAACTTTGTAACAGAACTCTAATAAAGGTTGGTAATAAATATTTTCAATAGTATTTTCAGTACAGAGGCTAATTGCATAACTTCACTATGAAAACATGCCATATTTTTACCGTTAAAAAAGGCTTTTTAAAATAAAAATCATCTAATCATGTAACCAAAACTGCTGCATCATGCTATATTCTGATAGTTGATTTCTGTATGCAAAACTTCTATTAAGTTAACTATTAAAATTCTGAAATCAACTGTCACTTGATGCAATAATACATCACAAATAAAACTTAATCGTCCACTTCATCCTTTTATTTTTCCGACCGTTCTAAATAACAGCTAATTTTCATATCTTTATGTACATATATATATACCAATTTGTAGGTTTTATATAGTTTAATTTTTCTTTTAATATTTTTATTGTTTTTTTTTCTTTTTACAGTGTTAATTATATTCTATTTATATTAAATATTGAAAATTTATAAAAAAAATTATATAAATATATATATTTTTCTTTTTATATTAAAAAATACATAAAATTATAAAAATAGGTTGGACTCGAAGGAGTCCGTAACACTTGATTTTCACATATTTGGTCCCCAGAAATCAACTGTCACAATGTATCAGTTTTGATAGGTATAATTTTACACATTTAGCTCTCCAATTAGCTCGATGAAAGCGAATTATTATGTTGTCATTGGTGCATTTAAATTTTCAAATCGAGAGGTACTACATTTAGAAGTTGATTGAATTCGACTTCTGGGTGAAGCTAAGCGTATTAAAAATAGATACAATTGGCATTCTACACTTGATTTACTTTGAGCTTAAATAACTTTTGAAGTATATAGACATTGAAAATCATATTTTTTTTTTTTTTGTAGAGCGTTAAATTTTGTACAAAAATATATAAGTCGCATTAATGTACATTTGTTTGTCACCGAGTTATACAATTTTATAAAAAAAAATAGTGTTTTATACAAAAAAAAACTCTGTTTAAAAAGCGTACAACCACGGAGTTAATATTTAATAACTCATATTTTCAGAGCAATTGTATTTATCGCTTCAGATATGTTTAAACTTTTCTAGGTAAAGACAGTCGAAAATAAACCTGTTAAGGACCATACTAATATGCCTACTGGTAATGGGACCAATGCAATACTTTTATATACTTCAATAGATAGGTATTACATAACGTAAGTGAAGTTCTAGCAGCGTAAATCAAACTTAGAACAGTAAAAATAACTAAATAATCCTACACGGGCAATGTATCAATAAAAATCAAATTTTAAGCAGGTACATGAAAATATATATTAGTCAAGGCAGTATAATTCAAAATGGTGATGAAAAATTATGCAATTTTTAAAGCTGCTTAAGAATTTTTCATTTAAATTAACAGATATTCCATTGAAATTTCACAAAATTTAACAACATGTTCCCCGTCAATACATCAAGTACCCATCGATTGTGAAACAGCTACCTTTAAACACAAATATCTACTTCCCACATTATCTACAAATCGACGCGGTTCGTACAATTGCTACAAATACATTTATTGATGTTAAAACACCGCCTAATGGACTGAGAACTAGTTCCGTTTAGTATTTATTGCTCGAAACCTAGATTGAAGCTAAATCTTTGAGATAAATGTTCTGTTTTATGCTGCAAACTGTTTTGTGAACGAAAGTTTTAACATAAATTTCTTTTTAATATATGACGTATGTCTGTAACCCTTTTGTTCATGTCTTTTTAATCGACTTTTAAAAAAGGAGGAGGTGCTTAATTCTTCGGAGACTTTTTTTGTATGTTCACTAATTAAACGAAACTGGCTGGACGATTTTTTTTGAAAGGATGTACTTTTCTATTGGTTAAATAAAAAATTATCAAAATCGGTTCAGTAGTTTGATTGCAAAATCAAAATAACTGGAATAAGCACGTCGTTCTAGTAAACGAAATTTTATATAAAACGAACTCTTATAAAAAGTCGGACGATAAATAAAGAAGAATAACCAATGACATTATATATAGATAGTTCATACTATTTGACAATAAAAGACTGTGCCGATTTTCAATTATGATAAGTGAACTATTAACTGGATGCTGATAAGCAATAATGTGTCAACCCACAAAAAGTCAAATTCGTAGATATTGATGTATTTTAATACTACGATACCTATATAACACTATTAAAAAAATCAAGTCATCTAAACTAAATAAGTATGAAAAAAAGTTTCTTAACTCAATGTTTCGAATTTCAGATGCGTTCCATATTTTGCAATTTATAAAATAATATCAAATATTTAAAAACTTATTATGAGATAACATATTAAATAAACCTATCTACTTTTGATTCATTATACATTTTATCAAAATAGAAAAGAGAAAATGAATATATACGACTTCAAACAAATTTATTAAGAATAGCTTTGACATCTTTAGACGCCATTTTCTCAAAACGAAGTCCGTGTGGCTTGACACATTATTGCTTATCAGCGTCCAACTGGTAGCTAACTGTTAAGTAACGACAATATACTATACGACCAATAGCTTGATCGTCCAAAAATGGAAGAAATTTTGGGTACCAAAATGTTTAAAGCATCATTGCCAGAACTAATTCAAATTAAGTCACATTTTCTTAAAGATATTGGAAACGTAATGATTCGTTCCAACTGTGTTTATTAATAAAAATAGTATAGAATAAAGTCATTTAACGTGTTTTATTAGTGTGGATGATATGTATTATTTAAAATGATACATTTATACTATTACAATGTTAATAAACAATATTAAATAACGTTGTCGTGTTGTAACTAACGTTTTATAACATGTTATGTTTTATAACAGTTAATCTAGACGCACCCACAATTAATCTGGAGTTCCGTAAATTTACAAATTTGTCCTCACGAAAATCTATACATCCACGACAATATTTTCTTCGTTTTATAATAAACTTTGGTTCAAAACGCGCAGGATGTACGCCATATTTCATCAAAATTGTCGACGCGAAAGCAAGATTGCCGTCGCAAAAGTGCGAATGTACGTGCTAACTTATTAGGAAAGTTACGTGAAATTGTCGTGACAACGATAAAATATAAACAACTTATTTTAACTAAAGACACGTCATCATTAAAGTAAAACAAAAATTCGTTACAAATTTGCAAAGAAAATATTAGGTGTTAAAAAACTATAAATTAAACTTAAAAAAATACAGCGAAAACGGTAAAGATAGTTTGAACTCCAGAATAATTATGTTTTGTCAATTATTAATTTATGACCAGTGGCGGCCTAACCCATTGCGAGGCTCCGGGCGGCAGGTCTTTGCGAGGCCCTTTGTCCTTCGCGAAAATTGTGTAATACAAAATAAGTCTAGTTGTTTGGTTTAGGTCTTTGTCATAGTTGACGAGAAATGCTAAAGATATACAAATAAAAAAAATGTGATTTCTTTTAATTTGCCCTTACGTTATACCCTTTATAATTAAATAAGGATTTAAATCAAAGTTTAAAATATAAATATACTTTTATAATATTCGATAATTTTTTTTTAATTTACTTGGGTTGTTGCTCGAGGCCCCTGTAAGAGCGAGGCCCCGGGCGATTGCCCTGTTCGCCACCCCTTAAGGCCGCCACTGTTTATGACCTTTTCTTCTTAACGAGTTTAATTCCTGAGCCGAATAGTTTTTAACAATTTTTTAATGCAAATTATGTCTTCTTATTTAATAATTCCAATCAGGGGCGGATCCAGTCCTCAAAAAAGGTGGTGGGCATATACACCCGAAAATCGGCCAAGTGCGAGTCGGAGTATAAACTCGACACAAATATATTCGGGATTAACGGTTGAAAATATCATAAAATTATTGCTAAAACTGGATCACTCACGCCCGATATTTTTTGTAATTATTTTACTAAGTCATGTGTATCACCACGAATATTTTGAATAGCTTGTAAAAAATCAAGCACGGGAAAGGTAGGTTGAAACTAAAGGGACGAGATAGTCACCCTTAAGACTTTGAGAAAACCTAAACCAATTTGCTTTTAATCATTATCTTAATATACAAAACTTAAAGGTGACTGACTGACATAGTGATCTATCAACGCACAGCCCAAACCACTGGACGGATCGGGCTGAAATTTGGCATGCAGGGAGATCTTATGACGTAGGCATCCGCTAAGAAAGGATTTTAATTAATTCTATCCCCAAGGAGATAAAATAGGGGATGAAAGTTTATATGAGACATTGTCAATTTTAAACCGATCGGGCTGAGACTTTGCATGCATAAAGCTACTATGACCTAGGCATCACAGACACCGCAGACAAAGTCGCGAGCAGTAGCTAGTTAATCCATAAACTTAATAACTTACCAATCAGCCATCAATCATATTTATAATGGAGACGTATGATTAAGCATATATTAAGTGTTTATCTTTTTATCCAAGATTTATGTAAGAGTTTTATGAGTATGAAAGATGCGGTTTTCTTTGAACTCCAACTATTATAAAGATATGTATAATATAAATGTTCTCGTCCCTTTGTTTTAATTTTAACGTTGTAAATTAAGTTCTATGCGTTGGGCTTTTCGATGTAGTTTTACGCGTAAAATGTGGTTCAGTTTGCTTAGGATGTCTATTACACCGTAATACAAGAAAAATATAAGAACTATAAATTATAAGAACTACAATAACTAAAAATTAAAATGACTGCTATCTTTTACGAAAGTCTAACATGTTATACTCGTTTGTGAAAATATGATTTTTTTATCATAGAATCATATTTTATAAAAACCGCAACTTAGTTTTATCTAAATCTCTTAAAATTAAAATCTACCTTTTTATTGACATTGATAACTTTCTACGGTTATCTCTGGGTAGGCTAATTTAGAAGTTTAAAATAAATGTACATCGATTTATCGTTAAAGCAAGTACTGACTATTATTGAAATTCTAAATTTTATTAATATTAGTAAATCTAACACCTTTCATACTCTTATGAATATTAATAAAAAAATATCAGTTAACTAGATTCCTTTTAGTACCTACTTTAATGTAATTACTTATCTTATACTCACAATTTTTTTTAATATTTAAAATAAATGAAATACTTAATCTATTAAACATCTAGGTACAAGTATATTTTAAGTATTTCCTTTTTAACTTTTCATATATTTCTCTAAAATAAAACATTAAAATTAAACACATTCATATTCGATAAATCATTTAAAACCTAGACCTATTCCAACAGGCGTTACGCGTCGGTGTAAGGGTCAACCCCACTGGCACACGCCGAAAGGCATTCACACAGTAAATATTAACCTGAACCATTGTGTCGGCGTCACCCAAAGATTATCTTATCATCTGTTTGTTCACCAAACAACGCTGTTTGGTGACAGGCGCTCGTCTGTCTGTCCGTTTGTCTTGCGTTATCTATTGGAGTTGAGTATTTGAGAAATATCCTGTCGGTTTCAATATGTGTGATAATGTTGTTTCTGGACGATGGCTGTTGATATTATGACTTTAATATATATAAATTAATCATCAATAAATAAGTTGTGAATGGGAATAATTTTGCAATGGTTATATAGTCTGTGTAATGTTTACACTATGGTGCACTTCACGGTGGTTATAGGAAGAAAAATGTCTAGCATCTAATCTTGTACATTCCTAGTGCTTATCCTGTATAAGTTAAAGAAATTCAATTTATTTTTAATGTTTCATAAATAATGTCTACACTGTACGAGGTTATAAGATCTAACGTTTCGATTTAAAAAAAAGTTTTATTTTTATTAAATTAAAAAAAAAAAAAAAACAGTTTTTTTTTTACTTTTAATGATAATTCTGTCAACGCTGGTAAAATGTGCAACACATGCCTTATTGACGTCTTGTGTACTTAATATTTTAATCCATAATCCAATAATGGCTTAACCTTTATTAATGTAATAAAGAGAGCGAATTTTGTATATGTGAAGTAAACTCCGAAACAATAAAACCTATTTTAAAAATTATGGCACCATTTGAAAAGTACATTAACATAGTCTATGTTTTATGTATATACCTACTCGTACTTCTCGACCTTACGATTTCAGTAAACTTCTCGATTAAAATCGACAAATTTACTGAAATCGTAAGGTCAAATTTCTGTCGATTTGAGTCATATGTCTATAGGTCAACGAATAACAGAGCGGAATGCCGTAAAATCCAAGAAATGTTCAAATACGTACGTAACTACTTCCTACTTTTATATACTAATGTAATAAAGAGAGAGCGAATTTCGTATGTGCAAAATTATGGTACAATTTGAAAGGCACATTATTCAAGACATAGGTAGGTAGGTAGGCTGTATCTTACGTATTTAAATTATTGATTTTAAAACGGTATCATAAGTTAACATCCAATTTTAAATGAATGTATTTTGTGTATTTCGAAATTATAATAATATGTATCAATATTCCAACACTTGCTTCGAGTTCATAGAAACGTAAAGGAAACGTCAATCGTAAGTTTTACTCTCGAGAGCGATATAAACCAATTCTGTAACCTCGTAACAGATACGTCGTAAGTATTCAATTCAATTCTTTGGTTAATGGCTTTTAGTTGTGCCAATTAGACACATGTTATTTCGCCAATGTCACGTGGAATGGAGAAGACACGATGGAGATTGATCGGTGGGGTCAAGCATCCAACCTTAAATAAATTTTGAAAACACCCTAACGTCGTAAGTAGTTACGAAAGCTGTGAATGTCAAAAATAAGGCACTGACATTAAATTCTGTCAGGTTTAAGCAACGACCAATAAGTTATGTAAATCTTTATGAAATTTGAAGAGCAAAACTTATAAGTTTAATTCTCGCCTTATAATGATCAATTAATTTTTATAAGCTTTATATTCTACTAGCGGCCCCTCGTGGTTTCACTCGCGCTTGACATAGGACTTTCATACAAACTTCCCACCCCCGTTTTACTCCCTTAGGGATTGAATTTTGAAAAATCTCGTGTTAGGGAGCACCTACGTACTAAAAAGAACCCACATGAAAAATATTAACTGCGTAAACTGTGTAAGTAACCATTCGCTTTTAAATATATAGATTTGAAAATCTATCATTCACGATTCAGTCAATTGAACGAAATAATCCTTTATTTATTTTAAACTAAATTAAATTCAACAATCTGTAACTCGTCCAGGCTAAAAGGGGCTCCTTAATTACCGTACCCGTTTAGCCCTTCTTATGTCCAAAGCACAAGTAGGCAGTCAATCTTTATTGGTTTATGAGACCAATAGCAACCGAGGTCCTAATTAAAAGGTACCTTGAGACCACCACAGCCAATAATTAATATAGGCCGACAAAATAGGGCACCTAATGAAAATGTCTTCATTTTATTCGATTGCCCTCAATCTCGATTTTATTGGACCCTATTGGGCTGTAAAGATAGAGCCATGTCCTTGTGAGGGTGATGTCTTAATTGTATTGTAAAAAATCGAAAATAAATATTTGCCTTGTCAAATAGTGAATTGCATTTTGTTGTTGTAATGATAAGATTAGTTAAATTATTGGATATAATTAGGTAATATAAAATGTAACATTTCTATTTGGTATTCTTATTTAATATTTAATAATTCATTCATACGAAAGGTTATTTAATTTATTTATATTACTCATCTATATCATCTATACTAATATAGAGTTAGTTAATTTTGTTTGTATGTGTTATAATTTGATTATTTGAGATGTAATTAATTGCATTGTCTATGGTAAAGAGAAAGAGTGTATTAATTAATACACTCTTTATATTTTTGTAACACGTTTTATTATTTATTTCTTAAACTTTAAACCTAAACAAAAACACTCTTTTTACCATAGACAATGCTGCCCCCTTATACACGCTCTTTATTTTTTAAATATATATAACAGTATGTTTGTATATTATCGCTGGAACTAAATAAATCATAGGTTATATATATAATAGAAGCGAAGCAGGAACCATAAACGCAAGTGAAAACAAGAAGGCAGATAGTATTGTACATAGCAATTTATTGTTATATTATTAAGACACAGAAACAAAAAAAAGGTTTAAATATACGTATGATGGACATTAGATGAAATTAAACTATAAACAAATATTACAGAGGTTTGATAATCACGGTACTCTTTATCACTATTAGCAGACATCGAGTATCATTTGGATGCTGATAAGCAATAATGTGTCAACCCACAAAAAGTCAAATTTTAAGATATTAATGTATTTTGATACTACGTCACCTATTTAACATTATCCAAACAAATTTCAAGTCATCTTAACTAAATAAGTATGGAAAAAAGTTTCTTAACTCAATGTTTCGTATTTCAGGTGCGTTCCATATTTTGCAATTTATAAAATAATCTCAAATATTTAAAAACTTATTATTATATAACATATTAATTAAATCTATCTGCTTTTGATTCAATATACATTTTATCAAAATAGAAAAAAAAGATGAATATATACGTCTTCAAACTAATTTATTAAGAATAGGTTTGACATCTTTAGACGCCATTTTCTCAAAACCAAGTCCGTGTGGCTTGACACAGTATTGCTTATCAGCGTCCATTTCATCTTTAAATTTCAATACCCATTTTCTGAGCGAAAATTAATATCTTTCATTTATCATGATGTAGCCAATTAGTACAGTATAATTGAAATTATTTTTCGCTAGTAATGTTCCATATATTTTTCGAGCGCGAACCACAGAAATATTTTTTTTTAAATATATATAAACATATTACAGGACTGAAGTAGTTCTATAGACAAAAAATTCTTACTTATAATTGGTTGCTGATAAGGATAAGTTTGACATCTATAGACGCCATTTTGAGTCAAAATTCTGTCTAAAGATGTCAAACTCATTATTCATCTTAATTTGTCTGAAGAAATATATATCCAACTTTTCTATTTTGATAAGAGGTATAATGATTTAAAAGCAGATTGGTGTAATGAAAAGTTATCTAATAATAAGTTTTTCTAATACATAAAATTATATTATATTTCAAATATGGAAGTCTTCAATATTCGAAACATTAAATTAAAGGACTTTTATCGTTCAGATAACTTTATTTTTTTTAATATTGTCAAAGTGACGCATTATCAGATCAATAGCACCGAATTTGATTTTTTGTGGGTTGACACATTGTTGCCTATCAGCAATTATAAATGATAACATTACAAAAAATTAAAACCCAACCAAAAAAAATACACTAAATAATTATAACGTCGCCTCCACACGCAACAAAAATCGCCCGACGGCGCTGACGTAAAAATGCTTTTACACGACCATGTCGAAAACACCGAAAAAAAAGATTATTAAAACGAACGCAAGTAATGGGACAAGTGCACACATAACATCACCGTATAACGTCCGTAATAGTGGTCATAAAAACCGAATCGAAGTGTAAACGCCACTTAGTGTTGTAATGAAATAATTTGCAATAGTTTATTACGCCTAAATGAAAATCAACTTATCGACTTAGCGGGTGGTATTCAAGTAATGAGCAGGCTTTTAGCACGATCAATTTGTTTCACGAATTATACGATTCTGAACTCTGTGTCCGGGCAATAAGCATCTTTGTTAGAGACGGTATTAAGACATTTATCTTAATGCGTTAATGCGATCACTGTTTGCTTCTTGAGAACTAATTTGTTCTTAATTGATGAAGATTTAATGGAAATTAACGGACGTTTTTTAGTTGTTATATTGATGCGGATAAGCGATAATGTTTTAACCCACAGAAAGTCAAATTCGAAGATATTGGTGTATTTTAATAATTCGTCACGTATTTAACATTATTTAAATATTTCCAAGTCATCTGAACTAAATGAGTACGGAAGAAGTTTCTTAACATTATGTTTTGACTTCCAAGTGGGTTCCATATTTTGAAATTTATACAATCTCATATCATTAATAAAGTTATTGTTTGATAAAACTTTTACGTATACCAATCTTGATTTTGAATTGACTTTACCTTTTATCAAAATAGAAAGGAAAAGATAGAATATATACTTCTTCAAACAAATTTATTAAAAATTGGGTTTGACATATTTCCATTTTCTTAAAACGAATGTTGGTGTGGCTTGACATTGTCTTGATTAACAGAATACATATAATTTATTTAATATCACGGCAATTTGTTTTTTTTTTTATTAAAAAACAAATCGATATTATTATAAAGGATGATTTTTTCAAGCATTCTCGATACGTTTAAAAAATGTCGTAACCACACTTCATCACACAATTAAATTCCGTCAAAGAAAGGGTATCGATGGTCCACCATAATGGTCCCTATTGTTACCATTCGCTTCACAATGCCTTACTTATGGCCGCTTAGGATATGAAAAAAGAAATGGCCAACGCATTTCACACACGGCTTATAAGACAAGACAACACAGGTGTGATTATTATGAATAATTATATCTGTGGAATCAAAAAGAAAACGCAGAATTTGTAATTGTATTACGAAATACTTGACGACTAATCAAAATTCTATCGAATCTAGTATTGTATAATAAATTTTATAAAGCTTATTTCGTCTTTATATAGTCGAATATTATAATGAACATTTTTAAGGTGATTATTACACTTTTTAATTTCATTTCCGTAATTAATATAAAACAACATCATAAGCTAATGACTTTAATAACATTACCTATATACCTAGGTATAAAAACTGTAAGTGTCAAAAATAAGGCACTGTCAGCAATTTTTTTCAATAATGTTAAACAATTTATGTAAATCTTATAAAAATCATATTCTTTTAGGAATACATCCTTATTCTTATAATCTTGCTAATTTAGTGTGTCTAAAAATTCGCCTGTGTGTATATCACATTATTTTGGACCATAACAAATTCGTCAGATCAACGCGGCGAGCTTGACGTTCGGTTATGGATTTCGATTATGAATATTACGAGGCTCACTTATTGTTATAATGTTGTGAAGTCGTTTCAAGTGTATACCCGCATTTCAATACACCACACGCTTTAAAAACGAATATCCAATCATAATAAATATCGTCTAAACAAACCAACTCGAAACACGTAATCAATGGACGTACCGATATACCGATGCATTAACAATTCCCAAATCCGTAATCAAATACGATAGTTTAGTTGTCTCTATTCGAAAACTGTTGTCAGTGACCGAATTTTGAACGTCATTCGATCCAAATCTAATGCATCGCAATCAAATAAACATGGCGTCGATATCGGCTTTTACAGCATCATGACAATTTGAGGTCGAGAATTCGATTCGAAAATCGATTTTACGTGGACGTTATAAGGGTTAGATGGACCGTTCGGGTGTATACGTAAATGGATAATGTAATGGTATCGTACGGGCCGCATGACAGTTGATTAAAGGGGGCCGAAAGAGGGCCGAGGTCGGGGGCCCGCGACAGCGCCGCAGGAGCGACCCGACGGGACGCCCCCCTGATGATTGTATTTAAAATAAATAAGTACCTCAATGAACGATTGTCCGCGCATTCCCGAGTGGTTTATGGATGTCCGTGATTGTGCCCCCATAATTTATACGATGTTTGTCGTGTCGTGATACTGGATGAAAGCGAATACACATTTAACCCTAAGACAACTAAGGTAATTTTCGTTACATATATTTTATGTCTCATATATTATTTTATGACACATCAGAGTACGTTACACTGACAATCACTTCAATTCAATTGAGACAAAAGCCTCTACTCCTAATGAGGAAAAGGAAATAAAGAACCACACTGTACCACTGCGGGTATAAACCTCCACAATTTCTCCTGACAAACGCAAGTTTCACCGCCAAATTTGTACATACAAGATCTGAAAGTAATACTTCAAAACTTAAACGTAACAAAATGCTTAAAATTAATACAGCAGAAAAATAACCCTTCGACTTCAAACAAGAATAATTTTCAGCTTAAGTATGCCACAAATACTTCTTTATTATTAAAGGGGTGTAAATATCCCACCTATATTGAAACGGTTTCAAATAACAATTACGTAATAATGGGACAGCCATTAACTACATACATCTGCGGGTTAGATGTATTTATAATAGTTTTATAATGTTTTACACGTATCCTATAATCAAGAGATTATCGTTTAGTCTTTTTTTCAGTGCAGTTTTCATTAGTGTGGTTATTTTATACAACGTGTAATCATTGTTAGGGTTAAAAGCGTCAGCCATTTTTATAAATACGTGATTATGGGTTCGTGGATGGAGGTAGTCATGTTTTTTGTGACATTCTGTGATTAGTATTAGCATTAATGTTTGAATAATAAATGATTTTTAAATTACTTATTTTTTATCATGATTTTCTTAAGTATTCATCTTAATCAATCAATTAATTTGTTCAAATGATATTTAGAAATTAAACTTTTTAAGTATAAAGTGGATTTTGTAATTTTTTAATCAGAATTGAAATATTTATTCTCTGAAAATTAAAACTAAATTTTTCATTGAGGTAGAACCTAGCTGTAGCCTAATGACTACAGCTCGTTTACGGACGGACTCGACCGGGGCAGTATCTCATTCTCACAGAAGATCGGCGTGAAGTAGCTCATATATCTATGTTTCGTACGGTGAGTGAGAGAGCTGGAAGCGTAACCCCCTTCACCTATTCCTTTCCTTACTTCCTATTCACTTTTACCCTTATTCCTTTTATAGCTGGCTTAACATTTTAAATAATTTCAAGTAACATTTTAAATCCAAACCCTTTATTTTCTAATTATTGGTGACATATTTAAATACAAAAGAAAATGAAATGTTTGCCTATTATGGAAATTTTTGAAGGTGTACTCGCACGAGTACAGCGGCACAAAACTTATTGAATCGTCCGTATGTAGAAGCTGGGTAGTAAAAAAACTAACTGTACTCAAACGAGTACGGCGGCGCTAAATGGGTTTTATATGGATTTAAATCATTCATACGAATTTAAAGATCCAATTTTTCTATGTTTTTAGATTACGACATAAAAATAAACCACAAATTGCCTAATTCTAATAGTAAAATTTGTTTACCTTAATTTATACTCCATATCAAAATTATGCCTATATATTTTACTTAACTACTAGATACCACTACGAGGAAGTCCGCCTTTGTACACAATTTGTACATGAAGAATAGAATAAATAAAATAACGATATGATTAGGTGCACATTGTACAAGTATTTTTTCTTGGAAATCTTATTAGACATTAGAGTCAGAAGACATTTAGATTGAAAATAATTGTTTTTATTAATAACTAAGACTCTGTAAAGGAAACTAATTTCAAAATCAAAATAACTTACAACCAAAACTGTAACTTGTTTACTTAAAAGACAGACGCGTTGGCGCAATGGTTACTGCAACTGACTAAAGCGCTAACGGTCGCGGGTTCGATCCCCGCTCACGGCAAACGTGTGTATTGGCCATACAGATGTTTGTCGTGGTCTGGGTGTTTGTGTTAATGTTGTGAGTGTTTCCGGACCCCCGACACAAGGTCGTGAGATCTTAATGGGGGCCGTTGAGTGTGATGCGTTATAAAAGACACACATCCTTAGGTATATATTATGTACTAAAACCTTTCTTGAAAATGACGCAATTAAATAACGAAAATCCAAATCGGTTCATACAAACTTCCGTACATCTATATATATACATATAAATCGAATACAGAACCTTCTTTTTTGAAATTTATAAAAAAAATCGTCAACATCAAACAAAGGATTACAAGCACACATTATATTGAAACAGATGACATTTCACCGAATCATAAATTTTACAGCCTCCCAAATAACCGCGAACGAGGCACCTAAGTCGAAACTTGTGTATGTTTATTTTTTGATAGGACTGTGTAACTGTGTGCCTTTTCTTTTAAATCTTTTTTTTAAGGTTTTTTATTTATGCATCCAATAAAAGAGGTTACGTTGCTCCACAATATTTTTTTCACGGAAATCGAGACGAGCAAAATGTTTACGTAGTTCAGAAAGAAACTACAAAACAAAACTACGGTCTTAATTTTTTTTAATACTTTGAAATGTTTCGAATTTACCAGACGGATTGAATTCTTACACATTTTAGTGATGTCATTCTTGTATGTTTTTAAAACGTTTTGCATAATATTCACAAGTGTAATACGTATAAAACCTCTTTCAAGTACAAACTCAATAATTAAAAAATGTTTAGTCAATTGGTCAGTCGCGATAATTAGAGATATTTCATCACAATAAACGAAATAATGTGTTAATTAGTATTTAAAAAGTGACTATAAGATTTCGGAATACCGAATAGTTTTTGTAAAAAAAAAACACCTGGCATACTCTGGCAGCTTGGAATATTTTTAACCGACTTCCTAAAAAGAAGGGAGTTCTCAGTTCGTCATTTTTTTAAATATTTATCAAACTAATATACCTAGAATATTTCTGAAGGTTTTTGTGTCGAATAAAACAAATTCACTTTACAGCCACAACTTTAAAAAATTAGTTGGATTCAGATTTTTCTTAACCGACTTCAAAAAGGTAAGGAGTCTGAATTCTTTAATTCGTCGGCCACTCCTTTTTTGTGTATAATTACTCAAAAACGGCTAGACCGATCTGGTTAATCTTTTTTTGTTCGAAAGAACATACTCTACGATTAGTTCCATAGAATCTTCGTCAAAATCGGTTCAGTAATTTGGTTTTCAAATGAAAATAACTGAAATAAGTTTGTCCTCCAAGTAAACGAAATAAGTAATATGCTTTAGAAGTCTTTTTTTTTAATGTCTCGTTTTAATAAAAAGTTTTAATAAAAAACTGCGTAGTATACGCAGGCAAAGCCACAGGCGGCGTCTTACATATATACAAAGATAGGTTATGCATTAAATAAAAATTATATAAATGTAAACATGGTTTTATAGCCGGTACAATTCCATTTCACTTTCCGTTTTAGCCTTTTAAAGGCAATACACATTTGAGGTTACAGAAGTAGTTTTAAAGGTATATAAAATATTATATTGTCCTCTTATTGGTTTCAATTTTGTTTAAATTGTAATAATATTTTTTGTTAAGCAATATCTCGAAGATTTTATGTTTTATCCGACTTCGATGCTACTGAGATAATGCACTTAACCTATATAAATCCGACTTATATTATTAGCGCGACTGTCGGTTTGTTTGTTACCTGTCACGTATCAACTACACAAACATAATTATAAAATATTGCATACACATTGTGAGAGCTACATAAAAGAATATGGTTACTTTTAATCCGGAAAATGTACAATTCCAAAGGGATAAAACAACTATTTTCAAACAATAAAACTTGAGAATAACTAATAATCCCCGTTAATAAAAAAATACACTTGGCATATTCCTTAGCTTGGAATATTTTTTAATAAATCTTGTTAATCCTTCAGAGTTCAATATTAAATTATCGTCACATTAAAATCTGCATTAAAGCTAAACCGCCTTAATATCTAAGAATAATATGTAAATAAATACACATTTATCAGAAAAAAAATACATAATTATATTTTCATAAAAATAAAAATTATAATCCACTTAAAAGTAGACTTGAATACCCATGCAAGTTTGCACAAAACCATGCAAGAAGATTGCACAAGAATTTATTTAATTTCAGTATTCGCATGAAACGGCCCTTTGTAGTGACGGTGTTAAGTAGCATACAAAAACATATATAAACAGAAAAAAAATTAATGACATTAATTTCGATATAAAAAAATTAAATCAAGTTAATTTTCGTGAAAACTACATGCGTGCGAGCTACTTGCACGCATTATTCAGACATTATTATAATGTCGTATGAAATTGAAAGTGTTGTTTGTATCACACGCAAACAGACCATACACAAAATAAAATTAAACTCGATCAGATACGATAGATCCGTGTTAAGGTGTTAACAAAGAGCATATCAGATGCTTCGTAAAGATACCGGGTAGCTAGGAATGTGGGGTTCGATTCCCGTGAATCATCGCGTGTAACTCGATTTCATTTGTTACGACTAGAGATGTTTATTTGAACAAAATAGTTTATTTACTTAAATAACATTTGGTATTTTGTGAGATAAAATCATAATACTATATATTTACAATCAAATTTAAGTACTTTTTCATGTTGTCTAGATGTGCCATGAATTAATTTTGTTTTTGTTTATGGTCATGTAATGGTCATAGTCGAATTTCATGAACCGTTATAATGTTAAACTTTTGCCTCGTAGATTGTTATAGTTGCCTAAATACTTAAGAAAATTAACTTTCAATTAGATTCAATTCCATACTTTTATTTCATTATTTCTCTCTTCTCAGGCGAAAAGTACATTTGTAATTTACATGACAATGTTATAAAAAAAACTCTGTAACCTAGTAACAGATACGTCGTAAGTATTTACGAAGTCAAAAAAGGCACTGACCGTTAATTCCTTTAAATGTAATGCAATAAGAAATAACTTATATAAATAATTATAAAAGTCTGAAAACAAAACTTATAAGTGTAATAATCGTCTTATTACTTAAGTCATAATATCAACTACTTTAAATTATAATCATCAATCCCGTTTAATCTGAAAGAATGTACAATATATTCAGGAAAACTAAAAAATAATACAAAAAAATCGAAATACTTCTTGCTAGTTGATAATTTCTATAAGATTATCACTAAGAAATGATCTTTACTACAAGTCACATTATTTATAAAATAATTTACCGATACATCAATTTACACAATCACAACTAGGCCACACTCGTCTCATGAATATTCATAAGCTGAATTATGCATTCCGTGTGTGCGCGTAAAAAAGGATACTGGGTGACAAAAAACAGCCCATAAAACTCAGAGGGCGCCACCTTGTTCACTGTCAGCGCGATTTTTATACCCATCTTGTACACGACAAACAATTTACTTCCTTTTAACATTTTCGGGTTAATATATGCTGGTTAAAAAACAATAAAATCTCAGAATGGTTGGGTGTAGGAATTTTTTACAATCGAATAAATTTTTGAGCGTACTTTTCAAGGATTAGGATTTAAAAACACATTGACATTTATATTAGACTTTACAAAGTGAGAAAAAAATGTAAAAGAAAATAATGATGTCATATTTTGATTTTTTGATTAGAATTTTATTTTAAGGAGTACTGATTTTTTTAAATAAAGGCACCTGATTTGAATGATCTACAGCGCCCATGGACATTTATAGATGCAGTTCAGAGAAGCCTCAAATGAATTTCCAGCGAGGCGATTAAGCTTTGGACTCTCTCACTCACCGTTCGAAACACAGTTAGATTAGTTAATTGATGTCAATTCTGTGAGCATGAGATACTGCCACGGTTGAGCTCCGTATACGAACTGAATATAATATACATAAGACTACAACTAGGCTCTATCTTAATAAAAATCATAATTAATGAAAATGATTTTAAAAATGAAAATCAAATTTTACATAATATAACACTATATAAGTCGATTAAATATAATAAAGTCCTCTACACACGGAATGCCAAACTAATCAAAATAGATTCAAAAGTGTTATTACCGTTGAAATATAGAAACCAAAATTACCGCGATTTTGACTTTTACGAAGTTAGGAAGAACTAATAGTTAGTAGTTCTTCTTTACTTAGTAAAAGTTAAAAAATGTCATAGGCGAAAAAAATGGGTATTTTGTAATTGTATATTTATATTATTAGACAATTAATAACTTTTCCAAAACATTAAGCTATAACGCACCGCATTAAACATCGAAGTAACGATTTGAAATAATAGCGCTGTCATAATAAAACCGACCAAAAAGAGTACACCCACGCGTTGCAGTCCAAGCCATTGAATGGGGTGCATTTTTATTTTGCACAATAACCATCGAGCACGGGGCGGGCCGCGATTATAGCTGATTTTTTTTTTAATTTTATTCGCTACGTAGATACCTTTTACATCGCCGTTCAATTACCGAAGCGACTGGTGGTGTTGGATTTATATGGACTTGCTTTTGACCTGTTTATATACATGTATGTTACGAAATAATGCCTGAAAAAATTAAACTTAATTAATAAATCTTATGTTAACGTAGCCTAAATCATAGTATTAACGTAGCCTGTTAAGCGAGTTTTAAATAAGGAAGTACTCAATTCGTTTGAGACTTTTTTAAGTATATTCACCTATTATTAGAAAACGGCTGGACCGATTTAGTTAATTAATTTTTTGTTTGAAAGGATATATATATGGACGCTGATAAGCAATACTGTGTCAAGCCACACGGACTTCATTTTGTGAAAATGGCGCTTAAAGTTGTCAAACGTTTTCTTAATAAATTTATTTGAAAAAGTATTGGATATATATCTTTTCTTTTATATTTTGATAAAAATAATAATTAATTAACAGCAGATTGGTATATAGTAAAGAGTTTTATCTAATAACCAGTTTTTTAAATACATGAGATTATTGAATATTCCAAAATACGGAACACACTTCAATATTCTAAACATTACATTAAGAAACTATTTTCCGTACTTTTTAAATTCAGATGACTTTTTGAAAGATGTTTAATACGTGATGTATAGTCAGAATACATCAATATCTCTAAATTTTATGGGTTTTCTTTCTTTATATTTTTGTGGGTTGACCCATTATTGTTCATCAGCATGCATATATACCTATTGGTCCCGTAGAATTTTCATAAAAATCTGTTCAGTAGTTTGTTTTTAAAATCAAATTCCTTGTGTCGTAACTTCGTATAGAGCAAAATTTTTATCTGTATTTCTTCCAATAGAGACTATCTCTGCATTAAAAATAATAGTTACTCTGATCCAAACAAATTCATAATCTAACTATAACATAATGAAATAACATTCTAATTTTAACGTATTATATCAATGAAACGCAACCACAAACCGAGACAGAAATACCTACCTACATTTATCTGAAGTTACTAAGCTTTCCATAGAATCTCGTGACGTACAAATAAACTTAATATGGTATAAATTGTAAGGTCACGTCCACACTAACCTGCGCCCACGCACTCTGATTGCGCTCCCTTGACATTAGTTCGACTGTCGCGAGCTGTATGCGCTTGCGCCGCGATCACACACGGCATAAAATATTAATTAGCCATTGAACATGTTACGACTATTATGTAGTCAATGTTTTGATTACGGAGTATTTTGTAGTCGGTGTTTTGACTACGGAATAGTTCAAAACAGTATGCTATAATTTTATATATTACTAAGTTTTGCCCGTGGCTTCGGTCGCTTAATGTAAATTTTATAACAGACAGTAAAAGTGTTTATATCTTTGTTGAGAGGAGTCAACAACGGTTCTTTCTTTTCATTGAAAATTTTAATAATAATAACAGCTTAAATCATAAATACACGACTTTATATTATACGTAATATGCGATATTTCGTTATTTTAATTTTAAAAACAAGCACCTGAATTGATTTTGATAAAAATTCTATGGAACAAATTGAAGAGTATATACATATAACTTTTCAAACAAAAATGAAAAATAACCAAATCAGTTCACATCCCTGATGACTTCAGAATCTCCTCCTTTTTTGGAAAGAGGCCTAAAAATAAGGGAATTTCATAACAACAACGTAATAATACTCGCAAACAAAAAATAATAAAAAAACGATTTACAAGTCAATTTTATCTTACAAAAACTGGCACATATCAATAACACATCGATTTTACATAAAATGCAAGTAAAACAATGTCGAAATTGACATGAAACGCATATAAAGCGTCCGTGTGCACTCGGCCTTATGTCTGAATACCATGTAATACCTGTTCTTCCGGACAAGATTATCGAATTTATTCTTCCTTATCGCGTCTCGATTTACCTCAAATTATATGCACTGTTTTATTGCTCGCCTAAGGCTATATGAAATAACGTAATTTCCAACACATCAAAATTTGATTTTAATTACTTAAAATTATATCGATTTTTATATTAAAAAAAAAATAAATCAAATCCTTTATTTCAATATTGTCTTGTTAATGTTTTGTTTTTGTACATAAAAAAGATTCACGTAGTCAATTCAATGTTATATATATCTAATACCTATTAAACATTCATAATATTATATTACGTTTGCCATACAGTACGGAACATTATTCGTACGTAAACAACTAACAATTCAATAATTTTGTTTATTTATCTCTAACTCCCAATTCGCTGTACAGCAGATGTACCTACTTCTATTGCTGCCTTAATGTGCTGATGATTTTAAAGTGTTCTTAAGTGATGTTAAATTTCCATCAATCATCATACGAAATAGACCAGACTGAGTCAAAACCAGAGGATGCCTCACTCGAAGAACAACAAAAGAAAGCAGTCAAAACCAGTAATTTTATAAACTTTAAAAACAATATAGATAATGACAGTTGCACAACGAAACATTCTGTTGGTCTGGTTGACGAGTTAAAATAATGATAGCTAACATACAAATATCGGTTACAAAGTTAAGGACGTGTAATCCAATGAACAAAAACCTCGGTAGAACCAATCCGTTATCTCACACGAAACCGCACACCGAGACTTTAAATCTCGAAAATCATTACGATAAGATAAAGATACATCAACCAATAATATCCAACCAGGTATAAAGGTCTCCACGGAACATTAAAGTGGTAAAATTTTAATTTTAAATAACAGGACGAGAGTGTCAAGTTAAAGTGGTGATAAGGACGGAACATCCGAATCTTAATTAGAGTCTGTAGTGACCGTCAGGGCGGATTAAAAGTTCGTTTCATCAGAGAGTTGTTTTCTGCATGAGAGCATTCGTCGGCGCCTGCGCATACCTGCCCGGCGCCTTTTAAGGTGCAGCCTTATCGATCGAATTTAGATCGTGTTACGTGTCTGGATTTTTCCAATTGAACGTAATGATGAACATTGAATTTTGAATGTCTTCCTCGACATAAAATTGGATGATAAAGATTTCTCAATGACGAAGGTCCCCAAATAAAATGGATATATAAATGATGAAATAAAACGTGTATGATTTATTTTATCGTTCGGTTTTGTGACTCATCACGATGACGACATTCTATATTATTTTTAATGACTATTATTTTTGTTAATAAGAAATAAATACACGAATCCAAACCATTTGTAAAACTAAAAAGTATAATCTTATAATATCTTAAAAATATTGACGATAATAATGACAACAAAACAGTACCCATAGAAAGATTAACAGCAAATTTTAATTAAAATACAAAGTTGTTTAATCAGCCAAAAACTTAACAGTTAAGTATGTGATTTCGAAAAGATTTCGAGGCTTAAGTTGACAGGATTAAAGTATAATACAATATTTCTGTGACGCTGAAACGTTAATCTTAAACAGAGGAAAGACGGTAGCGCTCTTTCTCTCCCGTTCGGTCATAAATCATTTACATTAAACCTTCCATGCACGCTGCAAAACTCGTGACAAAGGATTCTACTCTTTGGCCCTCGTAAATACGACTTTTTTCACAGATATTATCAATTTCAAAGTATAAAGAGATGTCTCAATGTGTCGTAAATCCATCAGCAGTAAACAAACCTCAGCCTATTTTCAAAATCCTTCGATACATCTCGCCAGCAACTGGGTGGGATTATTTTTTTCTTAACAATAAATTTACATTGAAAATCCGATTAACTTTCGTTCCAAAACTCTGGTCAGATAATCTCTTGGATGAAGAAACACTGACCGTTTGTTTGAGGACTTTGTCCCTTTTTTAGCCCGTGGGATAATAATGAAAACAATAATATGGGAGTTTGTTTGCATTCTCTACGGTAAATAGAGGATCGTGAAAATCTTAGTGTTATTCTTTGCTTCAAAACTGTCACTAAAATGGATATTGGTAATAAGATTATATCTAAGTATTAATTTACCTGACGTTTTAAACATGAACGATTTTGACCTTTAGTTTTTTCCAAATTTTCGTTCTAATCTTGATAATATAAATCTAGATATTATGACATCGTGTCAACAGTTATTAACGCTATGAATTAAATTAGATACAACACTTATTTAAAAAAAAAAACGATTCTATTTTACCCAAAAAGTCAACACTAACATGAATACAACAATGAACAGCATAAATCGATTTTGAGTATAACGATTTATTTGTAAAAACGAATAAAGATTCTATAATCGATTAACAGAGCTATAAATGAGGTTCGAAGGTACAATACCAGTGTAAAGCTATTCGAGTACCGGTCATCGTTGTAATCGTATACACTCGAGACGTCATCATTATAGCGACGAACACGGCGGTCCCATCATCGGCAACGAATTATCGCTTAATTCCAATCATATAAATTTGTAATGAAAACGACTATAGAAGTGATATCATCAACGTTGTAATTTGTTGATTTTTCATTGAAATGCATCTTTTGAATTTAGAGGGCGATGTTTTAGAAAGTTTTGAAAGGTTAGCCGATGAATTATAAAATGATTTGTTTTTATTTTTTGGTATATAATGGGATAGATGATACATGATTTTGTTATTTAGTATTCCCGATTATTTAAATTTGCTTACACTCGGTTCTTATTTCTGCGGGTTTCTTTAAGATATGTTAAGCTATTTTATCCATCTAAATATATATACCTAATTAAAAGGTGACTGACTGATTGACTGACTGACTGACTGACATAGTGACCTATCAACGCACAGCCCAAACCATTGGACGGATCGGGCTGAAATTTGGCATGCAGGTAGATGTTATGACATAAGCATCCGCTAAGAAAGGATTTTGATTAATTCTACCCCTAGGGAAAAAATAAGAGATGAAACTTTGTCAATTTTAAACCGATCATACTGAGACTTTGCATGCATAAAGCCTCTATGACATATGATAAAGGATTTTGATAAAGGCCAAAGAATGGTACAGCCATTATCGTCATAACTAATCCTGTGCAGACGAAGTCGCCAGCACTAGCTAGTTAAGAAAATAAAACGAAGTTCAGTTTTTTATAAAAAAGATTTACAAGAACACAATCACAAAAAGTCGAATTCGGACATATTGATGTATAATAGATACTGCGTCACCTGTTTAACATTATTCAAAATAATTTAAGGTCATCTAAACTAAATAAGTACGGTAAAATGTTTCTTAATTTAATGTTTTGAATTTCTAGTGCGTTCACATCTAGTTTTCTAGTTTCTAATTTTTCAAATATTTGAGATTATTGTATAATCACAAGTATTATTAGATAACACATTAATCTTTAATCTTTTATCAACATAGAACAGAAAAGATGGATTTTTTCTTCTTCAAACAAATTTATTAAGAACAGATTTGACATCTTTAGACGGCATTTTCTCAAAATGAGGTCCGCGTGGCTTGACACGGTATTGCTTATCAGCATCCATATATACATACTAAAATAGGTTATTTTTAACGTACAAAAATAATTTATAAATTTTAGGATCTATTTCAACATCATCACTTAAGTAAAGACCCTCAAATAGATCCAGTATCCACGATGGTGGTCTCCTTATCGGCACAGCGTCCTCTGTCGCTTCTACTAAGACATTTCACCTTTTTTATTACCATGCTCTTCGCGACTTCACCATACTACAAATATTATTTACCGTCCACAGCCATTTGTATAACTCTTATCACGAAGCACTAGAGTTCAAAATCGTCGGTTTTAAAATACCACGTCCGTTCTATCAATACAGTTTCGTTCATAGTTTTATCTTCGTCTACTTTCTCACCTTTTTACGACGCAACGTGTGATTCAAAGTGTCGTAGATACAATTATCGATTAGGTAATGTTATCGGGAACGATCTTTTGTCTTCCGGTCAATTTTTGTTGATTTAGGCCGGTCTGTAATTTAGTGGCGCTCAGAAGTGTTCGAGTTTCCTGTTTTATGTATGCAATTTTTTCATTTTAAACGCAAACGTGTCCTTTGAACGGAGTGCGAAATTTATCACGCAATTCTCAAAGAACGATTAAAAATCGTACTAATATTTGCATATTTTTATGTGTCGTAAGTAATCTGAACCGCGTGCAGTGAACGAGCAATTGAATTAATTTTCATTGCAAATTATCGTTAATAAACAATGGGGGGTCGGATAAAAATGGTTACTATAATGTTATACTCTTTTTCCCGCAATTTTGTTCGCATGAATATTACAGAGTCTCTAGCTATCTTATAGTCAGTTATTTCATTTCCTTCAATATACATTTTATATGTTATGTAACTATGTTTATTCCAGTTAAGTTTTAATAATCTATGTAATACCAATTTTTATTTTATTTTTATTTATTTATTCTACCATCTGGCTGTTTTGCACGTATCACAAAACTTTGACACACTTTCGCACAAAATGCGCAGACAAAATTGTTACAGTTTCATATGTACGTAGGTAAAAATAGCAGATCTTTATCAAAATGATTTACCCGTAATGCGCTAAGATACTATCACATAA
The DNA here is from genome assembly GCA_037950945.1 of Hypolimnas misippus. Taxonomy (NCBI): domain Eukaryota; kingdom Metazoa; phylum Arthropoda; class Insecta; order Lepidoptera; family Nymphalidae; genus Hypolimnas; species Hypolimnas misippus. Next base: position 4,298,541 of record JBBEEQ010000016.1, on the reverse strand, counting down.
TTATCAGCGAGATAATCTCCTATTTACTACGCTTATAAATACAGACGGTGCGTAATATTTCAAGGGTTGCTGTGCAATAATTTAAATCTTAACTAATATTATAAATGCGAATGTGTTTGTTTGCTTGTGACTCTTTCCTGCCTCGACTAGGGGGGACGGGGGCTGGATGTGACATTCTTATTTTAAAGTGACATATTTTTTAATTTGTTTGTTTGTTTTATGTAAATATATATTTCTTTGATTAAGTAACTATTCTATGTCACAACCAACCCCGGTCTTCCCTACTGAACCGATTATCATGAAATTTTGCATACCAATTGTCAAGGGTACAGAAAAGGACATAAGGGCTTCCTCTACATAAAATACACTGTTTCCTAGGCACATATAAACAATTTCAACAAAAAGTTATATTAACGCAAGCAATGTCGTGAACAAAGGTTAGTAGACGTATAATTTTCAACGTCGCCTACAGAATTGCTACTTCAGTAAAATCATAAGACATTATAAACAGTCGTAGGAATCGTATTGCATGGGGCGAGTTTAAATATGTGCATATTATTGCATTCATACGTTCGAATAAAGACGTCAAAATGTACTAATGAAATAAAACATTGGCGTGTTATTTGTTTTTATAATACACAAACTTTTTCTCGTTGTTTCGTTCGTGTTTATGTAGATTTCGTGATGTCGGACGGCCGTCTAAAAACTATTTTTCTATCAACGACACGCGCGTTAACTATTGTAAGTTAATTGTACTATGTATATAATCTTCACGCAAATGCAAACAATAAGTTAAACTAAACTACTAAACTAAATAACAATATGTACGTATGTTTTACATATGTATTGTCATTTCAAAGGTGGAAGTAATTTTATTTGCCTGTTATATATGTTAGCATTTAATTATGGGACAGAGTTTGATGAAATATTGTTTAATCAATCCTTGAGGGTCAAAACACATAATCATAACGGTAAAGCATATGATTATTTTAAAAAGAGTCATGATGCGATGTCGCGGCAAGAATTTTTACGATGCACGTCATAGACTTTCACGATGGGATGTCTAAACGTTTCACGATGTCTTACCTTGCCACGATGCGAAGTCGCATCGAGCTTATGAGTTTTCACCATAAATGAAATAGATTTGTTTTTGCAAAGTCTTTCTTTTCCAATAATCCGATCAACCATATGTGCATAGAAAGTAACAAATTAGTTAATAAAACATACAAGAGGCAGTCAAATGTAATTGAAATTCAAATTATTAACTTTCATCATAAAATTTAATATCTATATCGTATTAAAAAATAAAGTTACAATTAAAGCATTTAGACAATTTTTCTGCAGACTGTACTCTAAAATTCTGAATTTAATCCGAGCGCGTCTGCGCGTGCGCAAAACATAACACTACAAATTGTAATGTTCTCGAGCTTGGTTTACACTACGACACTTTGATCTATACTTATAACTCAATGAGTAACCCAAGACTGGCTTTAAGTGTGCACGTATGATTGTATGTATGTATGTGTATATATAAAAGTGTTTATAAGAAACGGCAATGATTATACAACTCAATATTAACAGTAGGCTAATTTATCAAACACTGGCGCCATCAAAATTTGACACATTCATTCAGAAAAATTCAAAAGAAAATATTACGAGCAATACACGTAATCATGTGGCGACGTCACGCCATGGTTCGCTTCGACGTCACGCCGTGGCACCCTCAAACGTTGCGTCGTGGCACACTTCGACATCTCATCGTGGCACCCTCAGGCGTCGCGTCGTGGCACACTTCGACGTCATGCCATGGCACGCTCAGACGTCGCGCCGTGGTACGTAACGATCTCGTGAAGGGTTCATGACAAAACCATGTCTTCGCAAACTAGCAAGGCGCGATATGTCTACGTTGTTATATATATATATTAGCCGAGTTTTAGTTTAAAAATAAGATCAATTAAATCACGTTATGAATATTTGTGATAGCGACTGTGTTCTATGATTGGATGGATGCCTATTAGAATATTAAAAGATAAAATGCTAAAGAATACAATCCGATATGCTGATCAGGCTTTAGGACCTCTTGCATTGACGCCGTTTACACCAGATGACCTTGACTTGACTTGTCAGAGATGCAATTGTAAGTTTTGCCCCCAATCTAGCATAGATTATTTTTTTAATAAGCTAATCGGGCAAACGAGTAGAGTCTATAAATATTTAACAGTTTAAACAGACTTGAGGAATGAAGGGGAATAGGAAATGGACGGGGATGTTACGCTGTCCTTTTTGTTTTGCATCAGATAACATGTAATTAGGGAAGGATATATAGGCCATAATTAATTAAATAGGCCATAATATCACTCTGCGACTTATAGGAGCAAAGCAATCATAAATATAGCAAACAGTAAACAAAAATGTAAGACTGATAGACGAACAAAACTGCTGTAACAATAAAAGTAACCTGTAAAGAATTTATTTATAAAAATTTGTCGGATGGTTATACCTAATAAATTACATCGTAACGTATAATTACAAGCGAAAGGCGTGGCACAGAACCGAACCTGTGACCATGAATGGAATGATGACGATGATTTCAATGATATATTTCCTTTTTGCAATCATTATATGCAAATAAGGGTCATTGGATAATTTTAATACGAAGCTTCGCTAATATTAAATATTGTTTCATTAGTATTAATTAATTTATTCGTAATATTAGAAGGGTCTAATTAGTATTACACGAACACTAATGACCAATTATTAATTTAGAATTTAATTTTATTGTGCCTATAGCTCTTTACCCGGTTTCGTACGGCTGTATGAATGAAGAGTAATTTTTATATGGACATTTTTAACCGACCTCAGACAAAGTACATTCTGTATCCGTTCGTATATTCATATGTACGTTTTTATGATCGTAATTATCTCAAAATCTACAGATCCGATTTGGATATGGTTTTAACTATTTAAATGCATATTATTAAGGAAGATTTTTGTTTATAATATATTTGTAATTAATATCTTAGGAGATAAACAAAGGAACTTAATTACTAAGCAAGTGACCCGCGATAGCTGCGATCATTGCGATTATACAGGTGGCGCAAAAGTAATGTAATCGTTTGAATTGTACGCAATTTTGGCAGAACACGCCAAATGTCAGTCATGCTTTGACATTTATGAAGTAGATATATATAAGACAATCCTTGTGAATAAAATAAATAAACGTTGTGTTGCTCTGCAAACCAAAGAAAAGACTTTTACGTTTATTATTTATAATATTACATTTATCGTTTATTATTTATATATGATTCTTCTAATGTATTATTTAAAGTAAAATGTGTTCTTCTTATTATTCGTTTCTATGGATATTTAAAAAATTACAGTATGTAATAACAAAAATAATATAATACAATATAAAACATAATTAAAAACTTAACAATAAGAACAATACATTATTTTTACATATATAGTAAATAAATTGTCAATAAGCCATGGACCTTGCATCAGTTGAAAGCTAACATTGAAAATAAATCGCCAATTTGGAGCCAGATGTTTAGTGAGAAACATTTCAAAATGCCGTAAAAAAAGCGCAATTATACCTCAATTCGGAAGGTGTCCATTTAAGCGATATAATTTCTTCGAAGTAATGTAACCAATCTTCACTTTCAAATAAATTTTCGATAAAAACAGAGCTATTTTTTACATTTATAACAAAATAGCAGCTAATTCAAATTATTACAATACTTTTGAGCCACCTCGTATATTTAAGTCGGTTATCTATTTAGAAAATTATTTCCTAAAAAGTTTGATTTATTTACAGACCTTGACGTGTTTACAATTACGAACAACAATAAAAAAAATAGCCAATTACGTGTAGCCATTCTAAAGAATACACGAACATGCCTTCAGAGATTAATTTTTTACTTATTTACATATAATATATAACATTAATGTATTTTATATATTTTCGAGATTAATCGCAACAATTAAACATCTGTAAAACACAATGTTCTCTACCAAGAATTGAACTCGCGACCTTTAGTGAACACTTGCTCTATCCACTAAGCCATCTCAGCTCACCTCGACTATGTGAAGGAAAGTTACGTTAGAATAAAACAGTTTTGAACGTATTTAAATTATTTAAGTATATATGGATGCTGATAAGCAATAATGTGTCAACCCACAAAAAGTAAAATTCGGAGATATTGATGTATTCTGATACTGCATCACCTTTTTAACATTATTAAAAAAAATTGAAGTCATATATACTAAATAAGTACGGAAAAAAGTTTCTTAATTAATTGGTTCGAATTTCAAGTGTCAAACTCAAATATTCGAAAAACTTTTTATTAGATAATACATTAAATATATTAGTCTAAATTTAATTAATTGTACCTTTTATCAAAAAATTAAAGAAAAGATTGATATATACTTGTTCAAAAAAAATTGTTAAAAATGGGTTTGACATCTTTAAACGCCATTTTCTCAAAATGAAGTCCGTGTGGCTTGACACAGTATTGCTTATCCGCGTCCATATATTTTTATTACCAGTTGCTCGCAGCTTCGCCTGCGTGAAATTCGGAAATTGACGGAGTGATTTAAAGGGGATAAGTTAAGGTAATTTTACCCTAACTTATACCTATTCTACAAACTTTGAATGTGGTATTTATTTATAACTTACAACGCCGAAGTTTCGACTCCGCAAAGTCAATGTTACCGTCTTGGGGCAAGGTATTCGTTTTTATAATAAAATTCCGCAGAAAGTGTTACAGTTTACAAAAAAGAAATTTAAAGTACATATTAAAAAATTCTTAGTAGCTAAAGCATATTATTCTGTTCAAGGTTATATAGATGATAAACATGCTTGGATTTAGTATAAGCTGGATTCACACAGGGTATTTAATATATTTGTAACTCATAAATGTATGTACCCATCGTAAAACTTTTAAAAAGAGTAACTATCGAGTTTCTTGCCGGTTCTTCTCGGTAGAATCTACATCCCGAACCGGTGGTAAATTAATTAATTAATTAGTGTTTAGTTTTCTTTTGTTTTTGTATTGACGATTCAAAAGTGCTTGTAAAAGCCTACTTGAATAAAGCATATTTTGATTTTGATTTTGATAACTTATCAAAAGCCTAAAAATAAGTTCCAAAATTACCCTCTTATACGAATACTTTCAATTCATAGTCATATTACTCGATGTTCGATATCGATTTTCTATCGATTATAAACTTTCTCTATGGAATTGACCAATGATATGCACGTGGGTGGACGGCCTAACGAGATCCGGTCTATGGTAAATCACAGAACCTCTCAGAACATAACATATTGTCGGTAAGTGTGTTATATATTACTCATAGACCTGGCTCAAAACTAAAGATTATTTTATGTATTTGTAATTGTGCTAGTTAAGAAACAGATCAATAGAAAAAAATGTTGCGTAATATTTTATCAGCAAATATAATGTTATATGAATGCTGATAAGCAACAATGTGTCAACCCAAAAAAAGTCAAGTTTGGAGATATTGATATATTTTGATAATTCGTATTTAACATTATTAAAAACATTTTCAAGTCATCTAAATTGAATAAATACTAATAAAGTTCATTGAAATGAAATGAAATTGAAATATTTTCAAAACTTATTATTATATTCATTAAATTTTTTATCAAAATAGAAAAGAGAAGATGGATATATACTTCTTGTAACAAATTTATAAGTTTGACATCTTTAGCCGCCATTTTCTCAAAATGGAGTCCATGGAGCATGGCTTGACATAGTATTGCTTATCAGCGTCCATATGTTGTGTTCAGGGTTTCATTGGGAAAGCTGTAAGATTGATTAAGTGATGTAAGATTTTTGATTTAATTAACGAAAGTTACATAATTAAGTTCGAAAATTTTAAATTTATTAATTTTTTATTTAAATTTTTAGCGGAAAAAGCTTTCTATTGAATTTTCATTTTATTTTGGACATTCATTGATCTAGTTGTGTTCTTTTAAATCGTTAACTAAATCATATATGGGTGATATAGAGCTTGAATTATACTTAACGAGGAAAATTAGCCATGATATTCGATTCCCATAAAGTGTAGGAGGACATTTCAACGAGTTCTTAGTAGTTAGCAAAAGACCATGTAATATACATGATAAGAGTTATACACGGTATACATAAGACTAGCTTTGCTCGTGACTTCGCTTACCGTAATGAAAGGTTTTGGTTTAAAATAATACGTATATACACATAAAGTATTAGCCTATGACCATCTAAAAATGTACTTTTCAAATCGTCAGCCTGACTGACTGAAAAGCTTGAAATTTTGGTAGTTGATACATTTTATGTTGTAAGCAATCCACTCCACTGCACCACTAAGAAAGATTTTTTTTTAAAATTCAACACTAAGGAGGTAAAACGGATGTGTAGAAGTCAAGTAGTAATGCATATGCACATCGGCATGTCTTTAATTAAAAAAAATAGGGATTGTAAGTCTATATATAACCCGGTGTATATCGCTAGAGACATATATGGGCGCTGATATGCAATACTGTGTCAAGCCACACGGCCTACATTTTGAGAAAATGGCGTCTAAAGTTGTCAAACCTATTCTTAACGAATATGTTTGAAGAAGTATATATCCACCTTTTCTTTTATTTTTTGATAAAAGGTATAATGAATCACAAGCAGATTGATATATTTTATATATTATCTAATAAAAAGTTTTTTAAATATTTGTGATTATGGTATAAATTGCAAAATATGGAACGCACTTGAAATTCGAAACAATTAATTAAGAAACATTTTTCCGTACTTTTTTAGTTTATATGACCTTAAATTTTTTTGAATAATGTTAAATAGGTGATGCAGTATCAAAATACATCAATTTCTCCGAATTTGACATTTTGTGGGTTGACACATTATTGCTTATCAGCATCCATATTAAGTCTTGGCTTTAGAGTGCAGGACAATTGGGTGAAAGTGGTGCGAACTCGATTAATTTGACAACCATTTATGTAGCGTATAAACATCAAATCTCTAAGCCAGCATCACACATAGGAAAACATCATCATTATTAAAATGTTCTCAAATAAGTGACATTAAAGATATCAATAACGTTAAAAGCGATCACTACACAGCTCCTAATTCTCACGACAAATTGCCGCCAGGCGAGACGGGGGCGGCAAAAAATTCGCTCCAATTTCAACACAAAAACTATTTTATTGCGACTAACAAGGCAACCCTGATGTTATCGAGTGTATTACTTTCATCCCTTATCTATAACCGTGCTCTTTTAATAATTGGTCAGGGATGGGTTTACATGGAGCTAAGCGTATAGTTTCGCCATGGAAAATTGCCTATTTGTACATATTTTTTATTATTTTAATTTTTTTTTTCTAAAAAAAAGTGATGATTAATTTAATTAAAACATGTTAATATGTTTTGAAATCTTAGGATATATCAAGAAAAATGAGAGACCTGGGTCACTCCTTTACATCAAATCTATTTACGCAATACATCAATTTTCACAGTATCACAAGTCCTTAAAACGAATTTAAAAAAATGTTATATTTTGCCGTTTAAATAATTAAAAAGTATCGACTTTTTCAGGCTGTATAGCTTAAAAAAGAAGATACTTTTTAAATCGAATGCATTCTAAATTCTAATCTAGAATCTTTCGAATCTAGTTTAAAAACAATGTATAACTATAGAGTGAATATTTTTCGAAAATGCCAACTTATAATATGTTGTCCGTGACTAAAACGAATACTGTTTGAGAAAAAGCCATGGAGCCCCATAATATTTTTTTTGCTCGTAGGGTTACCGATAATCATGTCACACATTTTTTTACCCAAAACCACACAGGACAAAATGGCGTTACCATCAGATTATCATAGGCTTGTGGTCGGATTATTACTTAATATTTTTTTTCTCGCCTACCTGTCCAGAGCCCGAGATATTCCAAACGGATAGGCCAAAGTTTCGGATATAGACGTCAAACAACTAGTTTATTGCGACCTCCGTTGTTTTGGTGATTTAATGATAAATGAGCTCTCCATAGATTGGCAAGTACGCTCAAATTAAAAAGGCAAGCAAGCTTCTTAAGTGAATACAATGTTTATTATAACTATTAGAGATTTGTCCAAACAATTTATTCGACTGTGTTAAGATAAACTCGACGATTCCACTCATGTGAGTGACAAATATTTGGAGATTATTTATAGCTTTAATTTGAATATTTGATCTGGCGTTGTTTTGTGGTGAGTAATCTAAATGCTTGAGAAAATTTTCTGTGAATTCAACAATTAAGTAGCAACGTGATGATAGCGTCGCGATGATAGAAAATAGTTTAATTAAATTAAAAAAAAAATTAGTGCAAAGAATTAAATATAGTTACTATTATCACTAATATTAATCAGCACACATCTTCAAATACTAATATTCCTTTAATCATATTATTAAGAACAACTGTAACATCCAAATATATAGCTTAGTAGATGAACGGGACATGAAAAGCGAGGGCTGCGGCGTAATAATGTAAATGGATGCTGACAAGCAATAACGTTTCAACCCACAAAAAATCAAATTCGGAGATATTGATGTATTTTGATACTGCATCATCCATTTAACATTTTTAAAAAAACATTGAAGTCATATAAACTAAATAAATAAGGAAAGAAGTTTCCTAATTAATTAGTTCCGGTTTCAACTGCGTACCTATTTTGCAATTTATACAATAATCTCAAACATTTCAAAAACTTTTTATTTGATAATATATCAGTCTGATTTTAATTCATTGTACCTTTTATCGAAAAATAAAAGAAAAAATTGATGTATACTTCTTTAAACATATTTGTTAAGAATAGGTTTGACATCTTTAGACGCCATTTTCTCAAAGTGAAGTCCGTGTGGCTTGACACAGTATTGCTTATCAGCGTCCAAATTAACTTTTTATTTCGATCTAAACCACTTGTAGTAGATAACAATTTAACATGAGTAAAAAAAATCTATGTTTTATTAATAATGTAAGTAAATTTAAAAGTATACTTAGTTGATAGTGGCATAACACATAAATCAACTATTGCAAAATATTACAGCCTGTTAACATTAATGTCCTTCTAATCCATAAAACATCTCGTTCAGTGGCAAATAGTTGCTGATCCATAAAATATCGAAAAGTACCACCAACAATGTAGGAGCCGTGTCATTGCAAGGCGAAGTTATAGGTGACATAACAATTTTATGATAATACCTTCTGGGGGATATCCATCATTTATAATTTAGACCACCAACATTTAAGTTGTTGAAAAAATATGCAATATTTTAGGCCTTTAATTTGTTCACGCAAGGAAATTCTTCGGAAGATACATGAGTTATATGGTGATTTCAGCCCTTAAGTAGACCGACACCAGCACGGAAATGGAGAGGCTGCAGAATCGCTCAAGCATGCGCATCCGCTGACCCTCCCATGCGTCGCTCCACTCGTGGCTAGCTTGCTCATCTCAGGGGTTTTACCATTCAGCAACATTTAAGATATAAATGAGGTGTGACCGCAATTTTATTACGTGGGCTTTGAAAGGGAAGATCTGAGTAAGATGACTTTTATTTCACGTAAAATTTTAATCTTTGAACAACGAGAGTGTTCAACATATGGAGCTAAATGTCAAACTCACAATCAGAAATTGAAAATGATTGTAAAAAATTGATTGTAAAAAATATGTTTTAGAAACATTACAATTATGCAAACGTTTGAAATCAAAAAGATTGTTTGTGTATTCACTTCCTAATATCATTTATTACTTTAATTTGTCAATATCTGTCAATGCCCCCAAAATTAATCATCAGTATTAGAAATTATTTCTTTATTTAGCATGCCGTTCACATTTCGTAATACAATATCTGTCACTATTTTTCTGTCATTAAAGAAAAAAACTGTCAAAGTTTTATATTTTTTTATAATAAAAGTTGCCATTAACCAGATAATTTAATTGAATTATAATTGACAACGAGAACTTTAAAAGAAGTATTAAATTATGAAAGATTAAAAACATTTTCACATTAGTAAATTACAAACCTTTATATAATTTAATTATTAAAAGTAGCCACAGAGTAAGAATAGTGAAACCCACACGAAGCCGCAGCTCAAACCTAGTTAATCAATAACGAATGAAGGAAGGAAAAAAATATAATACATATCAGAAGGAAAGCAGCTCAATCGTTGAATGGGCCGTGTTATTTATTAGTGTAGATTATCGCAACAAATCACTGGGCCGATTGCTTGGTATCGTCTTGTGTAACCCGAGATCGCCCCTTACATTTGATGATTGGACAAATAAATATATTTCCCGTATCCTGTTTATCAGGTCTGGGGTGTTAATAAAAATGTAGGGGAGCTTCGGGTGTGTTGAACTTGGTGATTTATTGAATTAATTATGATATTTTTTGAGTAACGAAAGAAATTTTAATTTTGTTATGGATTTTTTTTTTAATAATTACTAGTTACATACGAATCGAGTATATTCAATGCTAATTTATTGTCGCAAATAATTGTTTAACATACGTTTTAAATGATCTACTTTTTTTATTCTTTCTTTAATATTTTTAGAACAAATCGAAAATTAAAAAGAAAGTGTAAACTGCGTTACGACCTTCTACTTTACATGATTTTCCGAAAAAAAATACACAGATAAAATTTTCAATGTCCCATATTCATTATATAAATATGTATTCTAGCTGGAGATGATAAGAAAATTATAATAAATTATAAGGAGACCTTTGCCAAAAGGTACTATGAATTAAAAAATATATAATTAAGCACTTTAATTATTATGGACATGTCCTTATACCCCCAGCCTCCTCGCTCGGTGTGAATGGGCCCTTGGTCAGGGTGGCCGGCGTCCGTCGTCGTATCGTTCCTAATAAATTAGAAGCCACTAATACAAGCCGTGCCCTTACAGAAGACTGGCCGTGTCAAGTCGCCACTAATGTAGTGCCGCGATAACACCTTCAAAAGTACTCATGTACAATCAACCAACATAAAGAGACCCATCGGCCACGTTATATATGTACGAGTTGCGTCACCGCGTCACGTCTCTTGAGTTATGGTCGTATGATCTTCGCTGTATTGAGGCAGGAATTGTTGCCTCTTTTATATCGTTGGTTTAGGATTCCCTGTCACTTTGTCCGTTTGTGTAATGTAAATTCCAGCGTGCTTTATTGTTGATGACTCCGTAATTGATTGTGGTCGAATTTATGGCTAAATAAACATTTTTATGTTGTTGTTGTTTTTTTTTTTTAATAAAATATTTGCAACGTGACTAAGGCTTGCGGGTTTGTACCGTTCGCGGGTGACAGTTTTTAAATCTGAGTAATGGAGCATAAAAAGGACTTTTAAAACGTTATCTGAAATCGAGAGATGGTATAAAACGCATTCCTAAATTTATATTTATTCAGACAGATATTAAATCATTGTAATCGTCACTGTGCTAACTGTTAAACATGTGGGGTATTGAAATTGAACGTTCTTATTTCAAATTTTATTTTTTAAATCGACGCAAAAACCATTTCTTATATAATTATATTTTAATATTTAGTAACATTTTTCGCCCAGAGAATTCAAATTTCTATACAAAGAGAGAATGCTGCTGGCCTTCTTGTCAAGATTCGTGCACAAATTAATTAAAAAAAAATCTCTATTTTGTCAATTCTATTATCAATCAATGCAGTCATTTGCACATGTTACATAATAAGAAAAACGAAAATCATGAAAATCAATTTTTAAATAATAAATAAAATTCCTAAGAAAAAATAACATAAATAAATAACTCGTTCACTACATCATTTTAAAAAGCATTTAACGAATGAACCAATGCATCGAGTAATTAATAAGCCCGCGGATAGGATCGGACCGCGCGAGCGGCGGCCTGGAATAACGCGGGCTATTTGTATGGAAACGTCGAGATATTGCGACTAGCGTAGTGAAACGTGTGTGGGACGGTATCATACAACATCGTCGGTTAAGTTCAGATAACGTGATTCAAAATTGGCATTGATATAAAGGAACAGCTTTTATGAAAATATAGCCTTGAAAACACTCTTAATCCTTGTCAAAGGCCTCCTTCTGCTTTTTTACAAAAGTATCTATAATGTATTAAAAATATAGTAAATTAACAGACTGTAAATGTCCCACTGTTCTCTCCTATTAAGGAGAAGGTTTCGAGCTTATTCTGCGCTGCTCCAATGCAGGTTGGCGGATATATGTGTCAGAATTTCTCCCGGCACATGCATGTTTACTCACGATGTTTTCCATCACCGCTGAGCACGAGATCATTTTTAATTTATCATTTTACGTTCGTTTCGCTCATTTTTCTCTTTCATTATCCTTTTGGTGTGGAAATCAACAGACAAAACTCTTTCTTGGTGGAAATATAAACCTATTTCTTTTAAGAGGATACCGACCCTTCTGTACATTTCCCGCTCAGTACTCTTTCGCACTTGAAAGGGGGCTTAAGAACGGAAAAAGTACCATAGAGGACGACAGCTGCGATGGCCTCGAACTGCCGTACGCACCAGCGAGGGTTGCGGGGAGAGCTAGACCACACTTTGCCCTCTTGAGACGAGCTCCGCTAGCCACGATCAGAGCGTCGTACGGGAGGGGCAGCGAATGCGCATGCGCAAGCGATCCTGAGGCCTCTCCATTTCTGTGTTGAGGAAGGCCATCGCAGCGGTTTTAGTGGGTATAAATCTCCACATAACCCGATCTCCCACCCAGAAATCGGTTATCTTTTCGAAGATTTCCCCTGCGTAAAAACAAAGACCGGAAAAAGTAAGTGAAAAGAATGAAAACTGATTTACCGGGCATAATATTTCATTATTTTTACAGCTAATTAATGTTTAATTACCGCTGAAAACTTACAAATGATTTATGTTACTAAATGTTGATTCATAATAATAATATTGTGAAATATTCACAATAGGTTACTTCATTGAATTATGATTTGAATTTTGCAGTAGTAAAATTACAGAAATATATAGCTATATATATAAATAAATGAATTGCTGTTCGTTTGTCTCACTTAAAGTCGAGAATGGACGGACCGATTAGTCTAATGTGATGTCTTTTTAGAAATAAATAATTTGGTTGTCAAATATCTATAGGTAATTCTGTTTTATGGAAATAAAGACAGTTCAGTTTCAAAAATAAAAAATGTGTGTTGCATTTAATGCAGATAAAAAGGATCAAGTTTTAACCACATTTTACACAAATATTACATATATTGATACGATGATACGATGTTCACCGGGTCATCTAGTTTTTAATACAACTTAAATACAAATACGTACATAATTATTTTTAATTATTTTATTAATTATTTACATTTTAGGCCATTCGAAACTGCCTGCATAACACTATCAAGAACAGTATGCAATAAACACAAAATAAATTTCTTTGTTAGTGTCCACGATCCGGTCTTGAAAACAACCATCTAGGACATAATCGACTGGACTTTGATGCTAAAACCCATTCAGCAATCTATGCTCGTAGCTAGTTTATGTTCCCTTATTTTGACTTGAATTTCTCTTATAAATTGTCCGCTATTAATTTGTATAAAATAGTGATCGCCCAGTGGTCGAGATTCGACTATAATTTAAATTATACTCGTAAACGCGTGTGTGTTAATTGCATTTAATTTTTATTATTGAATAATTTTAAAAATAGTTAAGCATTCTGCACTTCTTCTCTATATAATCTATAAGTATGTGAAATTACTTAATCCTCCATCCGCGCAATTTTCGTAAAAAGTAGTAGGTTTTAAGTTTTTGCTTCACATATTAATAGCTATATAAATAAGTTTTATCTACTAGTAAATATAAATACAGCAAAATAGTAAATTAAAAATAAAATTGTTAGCTTATTTATTACATTTTGATTTAATCAGTAATATTTCTTTTTTTATTTTAACTTAGTTTTATGTTTTATTTAAATGTTTATGAATTCATACTTTTTTTATTTATATTGATTGTATAATCTGTGACGGGAGTTTCTGGCGGGAATTGAAAGAAAGATGGTGGATACAATTATATTACGATTTGGATTGAGGTATAAAATTAAAAGAAATAAAACTAAACTTACAGTCAGTACATTAAATTAATAACAATATTGTGTCTCTTCAAGTAAATAGAATACTCTTGTAAGTCTAAATATTAATGATTATGCTTGACATTATTCGGTAAAAGTAATAACGAATTACTTAGTATATTTGTAACATTTAAATTGTAAGTTAGAACAAGTAGTGGTAATAATAAAGAGTCTATTTGGACAGCCGGTTTTACTTCAATATTAAAAAACGCACGGCTTAATTAAAAACATAATGATTAAGTAGATACTTATATAAATAATTAAGTATACATCAAATGTTAAATATATCTAATAACGAACGTCATTATTATCTTTACCTTCATGTCGGGTAAATAACAAGGCCCGTGTTCTCGCAAAGCGCGAATGCTAAACGACAATTGATTCCAGCACACTAGAGGTTATTTTATGACAGCGCGAAGAGACGGCTTATTTCTACCTCGTTAATATTACGAGCCGTTATTTAAGAAGGTCTTGAACCTGTGTCTAAGTCGTAAAAACATAAATTATTCCAAAGATTTTACAAGTCTTGTTAAAAAAAATTTAAACTATAAGACTTTTAACCCTACTACAAAGGCAAAGTACGTAATTTCGTTTACTTCATTGATATATTCCAGTCATTTAAATTTTAAAACCAAACTACTGAACCGATTTTGATGAAAATTAAATGAGACCAATCTGGAAATAAAACCATTAAAAAAACAAATCGGTCCACCCGCTTTCCAGTAATCGGTGAACATACTTACATACAGTCCCCAACGAATTAAGAGCATCCTCCTTTTTTGGAAGTCGGTTAAAAACTAAAATAAAACCTATCCAGTGAGTTTATGGAACAAATTTTTTATCCTTAAACTGAAATCAGATGCATGAATATGAACTATGTGCTGACGTAAAACATTAATTCATTCACCCTCTTTTAGGTTAAAAAATTAAGGGTAATGGACCCTATGATGTCCACTTCAATTCTATTTAAATGAAATTGTATCTAAATTCAAATGCAGTTCACGTGAAACATAAAGTAAAATGGAACAGAGATTGATATTAACGGAGCAGGGCTATTTTACGACTGTTCAGATTGTGTTGCTCGGCCTTCTCCAGAATATGTCTGTGTTACAGTGATATAGTAAATTGGAAAATTACTAATGTCCTGATTACCTATAAGTGATTTCATGAGTATCATTGAAGTATGTCGTGTTGACAAATTTTCTTTTAAAATAATAAATATTTAACAAAAAATATATTCTATCTTTTTTTGACATTTTTAACTGTTACATTTTTGTCCTAAAACTACAATGCAACATTTGTATAATTTACTTCTAATGTTTATAGAATATTAAAAAAAGACAATAATAAATGATTGTACCAATAATAAACAACTTTTTATCAAAAATTTAATAATGCTCAGATTATTTATGACTTCGTCAAATCAATTATCAATTTTATTAAAAAGCATCTCATTTTCCAACAATTTCCATACTGTAATATGGGCATATTTCTAGTCATTTAATAAAAATATAAGTTCAACATTTTCGCAGTAACGATTATAAATCATACATTGTTGCTTGAGCACGTGTTAAATGACTTTATTAGATGCCCTTTCGACGACTGGAATTTCTTAAGGCTATAAATTTTAACTTTAAAAACACTTATTTTTACCCTCCGCAGTCAATGAAAATTAATACAGACAGGAATAAACTAAAAAAATCTCTATTTCAAATGTAACAAATTTCATGCATCAGTTTATTTGAGCTTGGAATTATTTTTTTTTGTTCAATAATATATTTAATGTTACATTTTGTTATATATCAAATAAGTATAATGAACAATTAAAATAATATTTATAGTATAATAACAATTGTTTTAATCATATTTGTATTTTTGTTTTTTTTTTTTGGAAAATCTTTATGGACTCAATTTTGAGAGTAAAACTTTGTATGTCCGACAATGGAACATTTACCTTAATTTACTACATAGGATGCTTAACTTTAAGTAAAGAAATCATATTATTAAAACACAAAAACCGATTTTTTAAATCAAACGTTTTAATGAATTGTCTTTGAGATACTCCAGCTATGTTAATGCAACTAGATTCGAATATACAAAAACAGGAGGCATCTCTAGACAATACCTTCACAAAATCTGACCTTAGGCTAATGCACTCTTGATGCCCGTTGATAGCCAAAACTAGTAATTAACGGACCGCCAATACGTGTTTGCTCCCACGGTCTCAAAACTAACTTTTTATAACTAAAAGGTTTTAGACTAGATAATTATACGGAATAGGGGATGAGTGATAGATACATTTGATGCGATATGAATGCTGTATGCAGTAGTCGATCGCTTTTAGGATAGCATCGATGAACAATTTTGCTGTCAAAACTGGGATCAACGTCGAAAATATTGTAGCTATTTTTTTTTAATTTTCATTTCAGAGAAATTTTAAATACGAGCTGCGACTGTGACTTCGTTCACGTAAGCTACAGGTTTTGCTTATAAATAACATTTCTTAGATAAAAGTAGCCTAAGTTAAGGTAAATGATACAACAGTGATCTTTAATGTTATTTTTAGCTAAATACTTTTGCTGCATTATATAAGACATAGAATTGATAGTCGATTCGAGTTTTTGTTGGTATTCTCAGTGTCCACGAAAGTTCACGTTAACAAATTATGTTATACCTTTTTAAAAGTTTTTAAGCAGTTAACAATAGTTGATTCAGTAAATGTGATTATAATAACAGACTGGCACTGTTATTAATTAAATTATTTTATTGCGCATTGTGAATCATAATTTTGTAAGTGTAAGTATTCTGGAGGATCTCGCGGCATCTTCATTTTCGTGCTAAGTACTGCCATCGTAGGGGTTTTAGTGGGTATTAACTTAAGAGTATGGATCTATACAAATTCACTATGTAGGTAAGTAAGTTGTAAGTAACAGCGTGTAAATATTCCACTGCTAAACTAAGTCCTCCTCTCCTATAGAGGAGAAAGTTAAGGAGCTTAATCCACCACGCTGCTCCAATCCAGGTAGGAGGATGTAAATGTGTGAGAATTACCTACATCAATATTGTCTTACACTTTATGGTCAAACGTATCCTCATTTTATTTACCATATATTTCGTTTTGTTTATGTAACGAAAAATATAATTAACATAACTCGAAAACACACATCAAATCAGCTTCTCCCGCTGCGTTTACTACTCAAAAATTTAACCAATTATAATAAGCAATTAAAATTTTCATTAAAATAAAGAACAAGTTATAAAAATAAACATTTGCAGGTCGAAATGCAGATAAATGAGCAATTATCCGGTTCGTTATACTCAACTCGGTAAATGGAACTAAGGAGCGGTCATTAGGGCCCGCTCGCACTGGCTTCTGTTACACCTTTTTGTGGTTGCGAAGTGCGCTCGATTACCTGTCGTTAATGCAGCGATACGCATCTGTGGGGAAAAGGCTTTATACAGCATGTTTTGTAAGTTGTATGACTATTTGTTACGGATAGTTAATGAAATGTATGATTTTTAAAACATGTATAATATGATGACACTGCAGCTGATTGGAGCGCGTTTCGGTTTCGACAAACATCTGTGTAGACCATACGGATATTTGTCGTCGTCTGGGTGTTTGTGTTTGTATTTTGTATACATCTGGAATCCCTATACAGGATCGTGAGGTATTAATGATGTAATGAGCATGAAATGTTATTATGTTGATATGAAAAATATATCATGTTCCATTTTAATTTAAAGCGAAATATTCAAATCTTTTACAAATATCTCATCATGAATCATATTTCTGAACAAATATTATTCATGATGAAATTATTGTTCACTCAAAAAATCTAATTATCTATAATTCATTTACATTAAAATTCTTATAATGTATAAATAACAACACTCTGTATAAAGATGTTACAAATAAAACACATCGGGGCTGTCAAAAAGATGTAGTGGTCACGTCAATCAAGTGGAATCTTCGAGCAAAAAATAATTTGCCAATTATTGCAGTTTGTTTCACCCCTAATGGGTTTCGCTTGTACTGATTATAGAAAGGTGGTCTCCTCGTCATAGTTGCATTAGGAACTACTTGAGTGAATTTTCAACTTTTTATTTACACTTTGATATTCATCGTGAGATTCATTTCATGACCTTTTTAACGATATGGGTTAAGTATATTATAATTTCGTTGTAACGCGTCAATGACACCTATAAGTTTTGCTCGAGACTTTCATAAAGATTTACGTAAGCTATTTCTTCTTGCTTTACACCTGAAAATGTTTAGTCAGTGCCTGATTTTTGACATTCACAGCTCTAGTAAATACCTACGACGTGTATATATATTACTAGGTTATAAAGTTGTTGTTAAGAATAAAACTTATTAAGGTAATTCTCGCCTAAGATTTGGGATTTAAAGTTCTCTTATTTTTTATTTTTTGAGACATCACGACGAAATGTCGTATTTACATACGTCACATCTTTGAATTAGTTTTATTTTTATTGCCTAGAAAATACCTCTTTGCCATGATTGGCTGTATTGTTGTGTCATCATAGCTAGCAACAAGCAGTATCAGTATTCAGTAGGCAGTCTTAGTTTCCGTTTGTAAGAATAACATTATCTGCAATACTACAAAAGACGAAATAAAACCATGTTCAACACGTGTCTAACCAAACAGTGTTTAAAAATTGCTTAACAGATAGTAAAATTATGAAAAAATTTTATTAATAAAATGTCACACATAACATTTGAAAGCTAATATAGGTTTCAGACATCTGTTTATTTTTAAATACGCGTTTAACTTATGTTAGAATCTTTTGTAGGAAGACAGTATAAGTTTTGTTCTCAGACTTGGATAAAGATTTACATAAGTTGTTTGTTGTGCTTGTTGCTTTACACCTAAGATAATTTTGTTTGTGTTTGTTGCTTTACACCTGAAAGAATTTTGTTTGTGCTTGTTGCTTTACACCTGAAAGAATTTTGTTTGTGCTTGTTGCTTTACACCTGAAAGAATTTGTTTGTGTTTGTTGCTTTATACCTGAAAAAAATTTACTGTCAGTACCTTTATCTTTGACAGCAACAGCTCGTAACTGAGTTCAGAGTTGTTTTGTGTCAATTACGAGTGTAAAAGTTAAAAATACAGTTCCCGCTTTTTACGTAAAAAATAACAATTTAAGATACATTTTTTTATAAAGTAATAATAGCATATCCATGGGTCCAATAAGCTCTTTTTAATTTATATTTGATAGTAATAAACTGTAAAGTAGATACTGAATTAGTAATCTTACTTAAATTAACAAGAACTGACTTAGTGCTAACTAGTCTCCAGTCATAGTGGATTTATATTCGGAACACCATCTTCCATCAACTGTCATCATTTTTGATATTTATTACAAAGTGTAAATTAAAATTAAAACAAAATTTTTGCATATTCATAAAAACAACTATCCGTTAAAACACGAAACATTACTCACCAAAATATAATGAAACGTGTTTATATGAAACAAAAATATTTCTAATAACACCCTTTTACGCGACCCGTGATATAATAATCATAGGTTCTATGCCCGGGTGCTGTCAGTTCACGTCGTATGCCACTGGACGTTTTGACAGACGGACAAAAATGTTAATTATATATATAAACCGACCGTGCCTGATAAGTGTAGGTTAGCTGTTACCGTTTCGTACTTTGTTCTATTACGTAATTATATGCAGATGTAAGTTTGAATGATAGATTTTTTTATTATAAATATTGCTATTGTTTTAATTAAACGTTAGTATGAAAAAAAATGTTGTAAATAATTTTATACTCACGATTTAAAGGTGTCTGTAAAAGTCTACAAATATTTAATTTGCTTTTTGCTGAGCGCGACTAGATTTAAACACAAAAGAACTCGAAAACTCATTGGTAGCTTGGTTCACATTCACGCGTTCTGACCATCCCATTTCATCGGCGCGCATGAGTAAAACAATGCTATAAAATTGATTGGCAATAGAAAAATATCCCATAAATGATTATAAAGATCCCGATCCAAGCATCCGATTTAACCCTAAAACGCGTCTGGAACAAATCGTACAATAGAAAAGCACTTTAACCTAATACCATCACAAGTACCGACGGAACTCCGAGAACCGAATTGATTAATTAAAACTTGACGCGTTAAGGGGGCGTCTATAAAATTTGTTTTTTAATTATACTTTATTAGACGAAATTGGCTTTGTTTTTTCAACGGGGAATCTGTTTCGACGGGTCCCTTTGTCCGGATATCGGTTCTATTGATGATTTTATAAGGCCAATAATCATTATTGACTGTGATCGTATAATTAACTAGTTTTACTGAAGGGTTAGACTGTTAGAGGCCCAATAATATTAACAACCTATAAACGTAATACAATTACGATCACCTTTTGCTGGTGTAATGATTTTATTGGCGGATTTCGATTATTTTTTGTTACGGAAGTTAAGGGATAACATAAAAAATTACGTGAATATTTTTCTTTTTATATACTATTACATTTTATTTAAAATATAACATTCCATTCAATAAACCTAATAAAAGTAGTACGGTATATACATTTGAAGTATTCCACCTAATTTTTTATTTGGTTATAACACGATTATTGATGTATGAATAACATTATATCTATTTATAGTCCTTTTTTATCGATTATGCAAGTATCACGCAAAAAAATCTTCTACGTTTTTAAATAAAATCCCAAAGGTCGAATACTTAGATTACTTTTTATCAAAGATCTTAAGTCAATAGTCATATTACAAAAAAAAAACATTAACCTATAAATTTAGATTTAAACAACACACCTTTCTCTCCATTAACGTATCACATTATATCTTCATCGTCTTGTTTAATGACATAATACACATAGCATTATCGTACTAAATCATTTATCTACGCAAATAAATTTCATTAAAATAAAACTGGCACCACGTATAGTGAACCCCATCAATTCTGAAACACCAAGGTGGTCACCCGATAAGTTTGTTTTGACACCACGTATTTATGCAGTATTGGGCCACGCTTTATCTAAATTACGGTTTTGGAAGCTTCGAACATACATACATATCTATTGAAGCAACGGAGTCAATTAAAAAAATGTGCTTTCCCTGGGGACGACTTTATTTCGTTTTCGATTTTAAAGTTTTATGTCGTTCTTATCTTAACATAGGTCTGTATCTACGTCTGTTGCAGTTATATAAAAAAATCTGGCAAATCTTTTGTGTTATCTTTTGTTTAAAACTATATTTTTTTTTAAATAATTTCCCTTCGTCTTTAAATTGTTATTGTATTATAAATTATTCGTCTTAATAAAGATAATATTTTAAATTTTAATACTTATGTTTACAAATGAAAACAATACTGTTTTACGTAAAAATAATTTGTTTATTACAATATTAGGGATATTATAACCAATAACGAGGTTAGCTAACAAAAATGACAGCACAAAGTAACTAAAACCGACTTTAATTAAAAAAAAACAAATAAATTTTTTCACGAGTATCCACATAATGTAAGAATGCACTAAAAGAATGTCGTCTCAATCGCAGCTGGGACAAATTAATTTCGTTAATCAAACGCGGCGCAGGCGCAATGCATCAAGCCGACAGCGGGCGAGCAGATAACATTAGCGTGATATACGAGTTACCGAAAATATCGATGGTAAAAAAGGTCCCGTAAACAGTTCGAGGGTTACGAATATTTCCACGTTTTGAACGGACTTTTTTTTAATATAGAATGCATTATTATTTTGCAATACGTCGCTTACGTTGTAACATAAAGTAAGTTAGAATTAGCAACTTGAAAGTAGTGCAAAAAACTGTATAATTTTAAATAAACACAATAAATAAGAAGTAAATTACAACACATAAAAATATAATTGATTCGTAAAAGTATTTACATAAAATTATGTTATTCGCTTTCCAGAAAAATTGGTTATTAACACTAAAAGTAATAGTAAAGTTTCTTGCGAAGATTATACATGCCACTTTAATTGAGGCAATTTAATGTATTTCCATTAACTCATATTAAAGAATCTTTGGGTGTTAAGTTTTAAAATAAATTCTCGCATAAAATAACTTTAAAAAAGTTTCTTAATTTAATGCCTCGAATATTAAAGTGTGTTATATATTTTACAATATACAATAATCAATATATTTGAAAAACTTATTATTAGATAAAACTTTTAATTATACCAATCTACTTTTAATTTATTATACCTTGTATGATAATAGGAAACAAAATATGCATACATACTTCTTCAAATAAAATTTATTAGGAATTGGTTTGACATTTTTAGACGCCATTTTCACAAAATGGACTCCGTGCGACTTGACGTAGTATTGCTTCGGCGTCCATTTACGATATTAGTATTAATAAAAAGACAATCTCGACTTTGAATGTATAAATAAAATACAGCAATTTTGTTTGAGCCTTATCTGTAAGCTGCTTTATATTCAAATTGTCCTACGGCATTATTCCAAACGGTGTAATCATCTCACCTGTGTATCGCTCGATGACGGATCGCTTATTGTCCGTCGGCTACCGGTCTTACCTGAATCCTTTATGAAGGAAAATAACCCCAATACCTTAATTATTAAGGAATAGTTTCCTACGCAGAATATATCAACTTGTGCTGTTTTAATTCTGATTACGAATGTGCTACTGTATTACGCATTCAGAATAAATCGTCGTCTTTATTGATACTGCTGCAAAGTCGATTTCTGTGTGAATCGAATAAATGACTCGGTAATTGATTTACACTTAATTTCAATGTATTTTTTTTATAAAAGTAGCAGGCAAACGAGCAGGCAGGTCGCCTGATGTTAAGTATACACTATTGCCCGTTCAGTTTTGAAAAGAATTAAGGATGAATAGAATTAGAAAGTTAGAAAAAAAGGGGGATAGCGTAAGGCTCTTGGTTCCTTCGCTCATCGCACGAAAAGCAGCTATATTAGCTACTTAACGTCGATTTTCTTTAAGAGTGTGGTACTGTCCAGGTTGATACCTAGGTTCTACCACAATTAAGTCATTTGCGCTTACAGAATATAGGAATCCAACAATTACACGAGCTTTTGTTCTCACGTTTGAGTACTAATGTTGACAGTATTAGTTTACAATGATCTCTCACACTCGTTACTCACACTCACTAATTTTATTTCTCCTCGTTACCTCAAGATGGCGCTGTTTCAATTCCATCTAACTTTTTTTGTTTAACCGTAATCAAGTATTTAGAAAAACTTCGCACAAAGCATTAAGGGTCAGAAAATAAAAACTTTATATCCTCCGTAGATATTGTTTTTAATTCTCATACATACGATACCCTAACATAACGTAAATTAAACAACATATTATGGAAAATTTAAATATCAATCATAATTTTCCTTACAATCACGACCCATTCAATTCTTCGCCGTTCGAATCAATCGAAAAACATCCGATTGTTCGAATCCCTTTGATTTGCTGACAAATTATTGTAATTCAAAACAATAGGAGGCGTGCTTGCAAGGGCGCGTCCAGGGATCAAATACTGCGCCATACAAATTCCACCTAATAGTATAGCTTTGGTATTTTGATGGTCTCTAGCTTACTTTAATACTTTCACTCACGAATTTATGCTTAAATTTGTAGGTTTTTCCACACAAGACTTCTACATGAAAATTTGATTTCCATTAATGTCCATTGCCCATCCCCAAGCTTTGTCAAACCAATATATCTATGTACATGTAATATATATGTTATTTTGTTTTATTGTTGTCATAATACCATTTCAATTTTCATTATTAGGTTCATAATGGTTCTAAGTAAAAACCGTACGTTCCTGATATCTATTGTAAACTTAATCTTTTCAGAAACGATGTTTAAGCGATATAACGTTGATTTTGGTTTCGATTAATTTTATAGTAAATAGAAAAAAAATGACCTAATTTTCTTCTGAAAAATTTGTAATAGAAAATAAAATAAACGTACTTACACACATTGCCCTTAAGAGATTAGTAGATATTTTCATTATGGACTAAAAGAAATATTAACAGATATTAAATAATATAAATAAATTAATCAGTCTAATACTCATCAAATATATAAGAACTAAATCAATATTCAAACCTCAAGTTATATTCATGGCTTATTGTATATAAGCGACCTAAAAATCTATTTTAATCAAACCACATAAGTTAAAAAATGAATTAATATTCAAATGACTGTCGCATGAGTATTCAATAATCAAGAAACCCTAAATTATAATTAAAATGCCATCAAAAACTATGAATAAAGTCGAAAGAATTTCCTGAACTCATCAAATATTGCATAATAGCCTCATCAGAGATTGGGATCATCGTTTCTACATAATAAAGTCATTAAAATCGACATATTAATTACGAACGTATCCGTCTTCATGTGTTATCAAATTGATTTTGTCATATGTAATATTTGTATAAATAACTTTTGATCGACGAAATTTATTGAATAATAAAATTTTATTTTATTACGTGCAAATATTAATTTGTACGGCTTTATTGTTATTAATTTTGTTTGATATGCGTATCGAAGTATCGTTTGTATGTGTAGTGAAATTGAAATAATATTGTTAGAGGATTTATACCAAGGCAGAATCCATTGTGACTTGTGACATCATCTAGATTAAAAAAAAGCGCCCTCCTTAATTTTTCGTACGCGGATGCGATGGATGTGAATTAGAGATATTAAAATTATTATTCTCGCTGCTTTGTTAATGTTTGTTTGTTAATTTGTGTCTTTCATTTTTTAAATACTTATTATGTATTTTTGACTAAAAAGTAAACAAATTGGTCATTAAGAATATTATAATATAAATGTACATATAACTGTAAATGTTTTATAAACTCATGGATTTGGCACCCATAATGCCGACCACTTTAGACTTCCTTCCCCAGCCATCTACTAGCGACTAAATATGTCGGGCGAGAGTATATTTGTCAAGATTGTCAGTGTTGGAAATGGGTACAAATGTTTAACGTCAAATAATGAACGCAAAATGTCAATACTTATTAATAATACGAGTATGTTGCTTCTTAATAGTCAGCTTGAGTGGAAATCGGAATGATAACTCCATTGAACTTGACGACGAATTGAGAACCTCCTTTCTGGAAGTCAGTTAAACAGCATTTGTTCAGCAAATAAAATAAAATTCCTAAAATAAAGTCCAATACTTTTTCGTCGGTTGAAGACAATAAACGTGTTCGAGCAAACCGCGGCATTTAATTGATTTTATTGCATGTTAACCAGTCTCGTAGGAAGACTGCAAATGAAATACCATTAGACATTTTGCCATTTATCGTACAAGGCTATATATTTAGAGGCGCGTTCTTATGGCACCGATTTTGACCTTATGTCGCCAGTCTCCGCTACGGGTTCAGAGAGAATAGGGATGTGATGCTATCGATATTATTATCGATTTTAATTTATATCTTTTGATAATTTCTATTAATGTTACATTTAGCTTTATAAATCTTTACGTACTGATCATTTAATTAAAGTTTAAAATAATAGCTAATAACTTTTTAGTCGTCTTAAATTCAGAATATGAAATTATTAATGATATAAATATAATTGTCATAGTATTTTTACATTTGTTTAATGACACCTATAATATCTTATTCATATTGCGTATGAAAGTTTTAATGAAATATAACAAATATATAATATCATATCGACAATACGCCATCCCTACAAGCCGCCGCCCACGCGGGTCGCGATCTGCCTCGCGCCGCCCCGCGCTCGACAACATCGCGGAATCGTTCAATATCTTTCGCAAGTCCCCTCACTCGCTCATCCTCAACCTTTGGTCGACAATTATAAACCTATTGCGAAACATTATATTTATTACGACGAAAATCAACACTTCTTAATTGCCTTTTATCACCGACGCGCAGTCGTAACGCCCACGAGAACTATTGAAAAACTATTATTTATATCCTCATATACATGTTTCATTCGGGTTACAATTAAATCCATTGACTGGTCCGCAACGGGACCGGCTAGTCACAATATTGTAATATAATATCAGATCATTAAGGCACTTAAACGCGGAAATGTGTGGGTGCGAAACCACCGTATCTAAACTATAATTTGAGTTCTGTCCGTCGGTCCGTTATGTACGTCCAGTAATAGCCGTGACCACGTATAATTGTTGTTGAGATCGGTGATTTGTTAGACTACGACTTTTAATTGTTAACACGTGCGTCAAATTTTTGTATGCCATCTTTATAGACGGATATGGATTTATGTGGGTGTTGCTCAATTCGACTTTCTATTTGTCTTTTTAAATTCGTGTCACAACAGCTATATATCATGTCTAAATTAAATATCAACCCAAATTCCATCTATCAATCAAGCATCATTTAAAAACGAATTTATGTATAGTAAAGTTAAAAAACATGTAAAATATTTAAAACTGTATCACATTTGGTAACCTCTGCATGCACAAGTAAGGCACGCGACATGCACAATGTTGCGCATGCGCGTCCGCCGCTGGCATGGTGTGGCCTGCGATTTATTCAATGGACTCCGCCGCCCTGGATACATTTGTATCAGTTCTTCTTCGTGTTACAGGGTTGACAACAAAATAAACAAAATTATTTTTTCATAAATTTTACAAAGTATTGTATTGTTTTGAGTTTTCGATATTATGTAATTAAAACCAATATGGTACTAAAGTAAAAATCTTGGAAAGTACAAAATCTTAATAAAATCATTTATCCTTAATACTTACAATTACATAAATAACAGAAAATAATTAATATTCTGATTTCAAACGTTACACGTTCAAACTACTAGAAATACACAAAAAATATACAATACAACTTACATTACAAAATCATATTCAATATTTATATCACATCGGAATCAAAGGATTACAGTGTTATTAAAAAATAACACTATCTATTAGAGCTCCGAAATAAAATGCATAAAAAAATCGAATCCAAAAATTTCATCGACAAGGTACAACCCTACCCCGTCCTTTATTCCCGTGAATGAAAGGCACTAAAGAGTTGAACGCCGTCGTGTCGAACACGATGTTAGCTAGCCGTGCATCAAACGCTGTACCCGCAGTTATTTATACGAGCGTCGCTGACTCCGACAATAAGAGGACCTCGATATTTATAAGCACATAGGCAGATGTCGTATGTATTGTGAAAAATTCATTGTACATCGTCGCTTATATAACGATACCGCGTAATTTGAACTTTGTTAATTTTCCGGGGAGATAAAAAATGATTTCTCGTTAAATACTTTAGAAAATTAATGTGTGTGTACATTATTAACTTAAATTCGATTTCTTTACTATATAACTTATATACACTTACAGGCAAACTGTTTATATACTTATATGATATAATTATATAAGCAATCTTTATAACCTTTTGTCGTCCTACTGCTTGGCAAATGCTTTCATTCCATTTTTACAAAGTATGCATAATAAGCCATAGCCCATACCGCTCCATTGCAGTTTGATCCCAAAACTTAAATATATAATTTTTTCAATATGATCCTGCTTCTGAATCCTGTCATTACTTTAAGTTAAAATTCTCTAAGCACTTCACGATGTTTTTACGATCTCATCTATACTAAAATTTATAGAAGTAAAATTTGTTTGTATGTTTGTATATAGGTTGTAATCTCTGAAACTACTGATGCTATTTCATTTTTTCTTCGCGTTGGTTAGCCTCGTTAGTGAGGAATGGTTATAGGCTATATTACGTTACGACTCATATGAATGGTAATTTATCCATAAGCGATATACATTTCTAAAATTACATACGATTAATTCGTTTGTATTTTAACGTTCATAAAATAATGTTTGGTTATTAAAAATTAATAAATACGATTATAAAAATACAGGATTGTTATCTAGAAAAATTTTAAATTTCTTTTTTCGTAAGTTTGTATGTAGTTAAGGTAATCACTGTAAGTTGATCCCATTATAACAATTCTATTGAATTTGATTGTTTATTGAATAAAGTTATAGGCTATATTACATCACGCTACAAGTCATGGGAGCGGAGAAGTAATATTTAAACAAATTAAACCACGAGGGGCAGCTAGTAATAAATAAAAGTTACCGCAATAACTTGATAACGTTTCGTCGAAAGTCAATTTCGCGCCAATCCATCCCGACCGCACGCTACGACCCCGTGACAAGAGATTGACCGCATCAGTCATGCGTGTGCGCACCCATCATTGTGATGTATCGATTGATCATACGCCGTCGTATTGGTACAGTAATGTTTATAGATCTGTCTGTTATTATGTGTAAGAAAGTATACTTTATACTAAACTAGTGATCTGCCTTAGCTTCGCTTTGCTTCACTTTTAATATAGAGCAAGTCACAATTTCTGTACAGCAACGAAGTTTCCAAAGTCACTTACTTCAATACAAAGACAATCACGTAAAGAATTATTAAGATTTGTACACATTTAAGTTTCTCTTTTTTGTATATAAACTAGCTGCCCCTCGCGTTTTCACTCGTGTTTATGGTTACCGCTTCGCTCCTATAAGTCGTAGCGTGATGTAATATAGCCTACAGCCTTCCTCATATAAATACACTATCCAACACAAAAATAATTTTTCAATTCGAACCAGTAGGTCCTAGGTAGGTTTTATAATATTAGTATTTTCATTTTATTTTCAGTAAATGCAAGCTGATATTTAAAATAATTGGACGCTGATAAGCAATAATGTCTCAACTAACAAAAAGTCAAAGTCGGAGATATTGATGTATTTTGACACTGCATCACCTATTAATTATAATACAAACAATTTTTAAGCCATCTAAACTAAATGAGTACGAAAAAAAGTTTTTTAATTTAATAATTCGTATTTCAAGTGCGTTCCATATTTGAAATAATCTCAAATATTCTAAAAATTATTATTAGATAAAAAATCTTTACTATACAAATCTGTTTTTAATTAATTATACCTTTTATCAAAATAGAAAAGAAAATGTGAAGAAATACATATTCAAACAAATTTATAATGAATAGGTTTGAAATCTTTAGACGCCATTTTCTCAAAATGAAGTTCGTGTGGCTTGACATAGTATTGCTTATCAGCGTCCAATTATATCATTTTAATGTATGTAGGTACAAAACATTAACACCTTTTTTCTAATTGCCAATAGGTGTGTGTCATATCTTATCAATGGTTATTACATTTTTGAAACAACTACAACATTTTTATGCGTTAGCTAATTAAGGAGCGTTTCAGTAACAACATCCGGTTGGTAGAACACTCCTACATTATTAATAATAGGTATTTGAAATATCTTTTCAGTTATCTTTTATAGATTAAGCGATAAAATTTTTCGGTCCTTGTACTAGGGGTTAAAGTAATTTGTACTACGCACTGACTTAAATTATTAATGCATATGAAATTGTCAATTCTAATAGTGCAAAAAAGAAGAAACGACTAATTAAAAATTTTTGATTTCAAACTTTATAATAAAAAAATGTGTCTATTATTATCTATTATGTCTTAAAAGTATATGTTTTTCGTAATAAATTGTTTCACGGCTGGTGTTTTTCACGCCTTACTACGAATTTGTTAGAAAACTGTGTTTTCAACTGCCATAATATTTCATATTATAATAACGATAGTGTTCGACAATTATCCTATAGATTAACAATCACTTAAATTACGGGAAAGGAATTGTATTAAAATATGTCTAAGAAAATAAAGCAAAGCGTGAAAGAATATCAACGTTTCCCACATTACGACATGAAATCACAATATATTATACAATAACACACATTAAACATTGACCTAACAAAGCCATGAATTATTTATATATGTGTTAATATCAAACAACTAAATAGCTTTGATTTATTTCGTGATGAATGTCGAGGTTGTTGACACAACCATTTTTTTTTAATTTTCTACACATTTAATGACGGCGATCACGCAAACCACTCAAACTAAACGCCCAGATGTATTCTGGACCATTCAATGATCTGCCATTGATAAATATAAAAACATATTCGAAACATCCATTAAACTATTATCAACGATTATCGATGCATATCGTAGGATCCGTTTATAGAAAAATCGATAAAAATAATAATCGATTATAAAAAATTTATAGTTTATACGATAATCAAAGGAAGTATTAGTTTTGATGTAATAAACTATACAGTTTTTCGAATACGAATAACAAACTTATGAATTTATGTATCGTAACTAATTTGTCGGTGTTCGATGGTCTCAAAGAGTTCTTCTTGAGGCAGAGACCGTGAGATTTTACGTTCGGTTCTGTGATAACACCCACGCTTTGTTACTCTCTAATCAAAACTTAAACATCGAACCAATGATATTAAATAAAGAATATGTTACGAGCCGAGATGGTCTAGCGGTTCGAACACGTCGATCTTTACCGATGATCGCGGGTTCAAACCCCGGCTAGCACCGCTGATTTTTCAAGTGCTAAATTTGTGTTTAAATTCATCTCGAGCTCGGCGGTGAAGGAAACCTGCACGTGTGGGGAGAAATTATGACACATATATATATGCCAACCCGCAGTGGAGCAGCGTGGTGGATTAAGCTCTAAACCTTCTCCTTCATAGGAGAGGAGGCCTTAGCCCAGCCGTGGGAGATATGTATACAGGCTGTTACTTTCCTTTACTATAAGTTCATGGATTTTGGCGTCTAGAATGCAGAAATAGAACGCAAACAGCTAGCGACTGAGTACGCCAGACGGGAGTATCTTTGGGCCAAGAAGTTAATTAAAGAACTTGTCAAAGTTGGAAATAAATAAATAAACGCATCACACTCAACGGCTCCCATTAAAATCTCATAATCTTGTGTCGGGAGTCCGGAAACACACACAACAATAACAGACACCCAGACCACGACAAACATCCAATGGCCAATACAGACGTTTGCCGTGAGCGGGGATCGAACCCGCGACCGTTAGCGCTTCAGTCAGTTGCAGTGACCACTGCGCTAACGTGTCTGTCTATGGTTACAGAGTTTTCAGTTCAAGGTATATTTGTATTCAATATATTGTGATTTCCTAGAGCGCGTTGTTTGACAGCGACTTTACGCAGTCCAAGAACACAAATACTTTTCTTCGCAAATACAAATAGTTTTCTTACCTTCGTCATGTTATATTCTACATATGATGTTTCACGAAACAAAAGCTTTACTGTCGTGATCGATTGGACGCAACGTATACCATCATATTAAACCCAGGCTTATTGTCCAGGAGCCGTCTCAAAGAACTAAATGTTGCTTAAAAATAAGAAAACGAATAATATGTTCTCTACATTAACCCTTCGGTCATAATGACATCTTTCGTTTCGCGATAATTAAAAATAGTTGCCATTTTGTTCTATACAAAGAAAATTCGGATTACCTAAGAACTAATATTTTAGGTCTCGTATTTAGGTTATTGAAGGTCGTTGTTTAGGGGTTGTTTCCAAAGAACGTATGTTATTGTAACCTGTTATAATCTCTTTGAATCAGTACAATTCAAGTAAAATATTAACCTCCGAAAAGACAATGAATTGTAACGAAAAATCTTATTTTTAATCACATTTACCTCGTCCAACAACTTATGTCTCCACGTCTATCGTATATGGTGCAATAAATAGATCTGTTTCTAAAACTGAACAGTATCAGGGTTCCGTACTCAAAGGGCGCGAAAGCCATATTACTAAGTCTGTCCGTCCGTCTGTCAGCGAACTGTACTCTTGAACTGTGATAGGTAGAAAGTTGAAATTTTCGTTGTGTACTTCTGTTGCCGCTATAACAATAGACAAAACTAGTCAAATACGAGGCATGCTTTACAAATTTTTACATATTATTAGCATCTCTCTTCATAAAAAAAAATGGTGCTAATTTCGATGGCAGAGAACCTTTCGTATGCGAATGCGACTCGCACTTGATCGGTTTTTTCTAAACACGCTACACTTGTGTGAACTATCCTCATTAAGGTAACACCTACACTCGCCCACTGCAACCGTAAAGATACTAACCCTTATTGGTCATTTCGTAACTATTGTTAATGTAATGTTTGTTTATAAATTGTTATAAACACCGAACTATTTTACTTCCTTGTTCGAATTAGACGAAGTCAATGATATTTAATAACTATAGATTATTAACATATTACGTTCATACTATTGATATTAAAAATCTGAATAAATTTCAACATTGACAAGCTCCTAGCATTGTTGGCCCTAAGAAACTCTCGTCTATAGGTACATTCAATAAGAAACTGATTGCTAGGCAACGTCGTCCAAAGTCGTCGGCATTCTGGGTACCAGAACTCATGAGCTTATAAGATATCTTTAGTAGTATAACATCATGGAATTAAATATTCTAATTGTGAAAAGTTTTAATTTAATATGTTCTGTGTTCGTAAGTAAAACTTAATAAGCACCCGAATAAGGACTCATTCACTATTACTAACTTTGCATTTATAATTAAAGAATAAAAATTGTCGCAATGTAAGTTGTAAGAGTCAGTCATCAGTCTACACTGGTTGCATTTATTTATCTATTTTTTTTAAATTGCCGACGGACGAGTATGAAATTTCGCACACTTATAGTTTATATACAGAACGAGTGCAGTTGCAAATATTTTTTTAAATTATGCATAAAAATACATTAAACAAGAAAAAACATTACACACACTACCGTGTATTTGACACACATACGCATAGATACTCTTTTCTTTATGGTTAAATTTGTAGTCCAATTGAGAATAGACTATCTGAGATCAATCATGAAATTTGAATTACGGTTTTTACTGATAGAAGTTAAAAATCTTTATCAATTTTCAACGTTAAGAAGTCTGGCATTGTCATTGTCTTGTTGACCTCTCACTGCTCTCATCTCTCATACTAAGTCGTTATCTGGTTAATTGGCAACATCGTCCAAAATGGACAACATTCTTAGTGAGGAATCCGAGGAATTTACAACGTATCTATGATTATAAAATGCGACATAATGAAACACGAAATAACAATTATTATTTAATATTTGTGTATTATTTTGTTACATCATGCGATATTAAGATCACGTTTGAGTCTTCCGCGTATTGTATCGATACGCGCCGTGAGCGAAATGCGCGATATGAAAGTCCGTGTGTTCGTTTGTTTCGATAGCATCGTGGGTAGTCCACGATCGTAAGACACGAAATTTTAGCGTAAATTGTTTTTAATGTTAGATATTAACCACTGTTAGGCGAGAATTACACTTATAAATTTTGCCCTCAGATTTTTTTAAGGTTTACATAAGTTGTTTCTCATTGCTTTATACCTAAAAATTTACTGTCAGTGTCTTATTTTTGACTCTCACGGCTTTCGTAAGGTTATCTAAGTAACTGAGAACAGATTACAAAATAAGATTATACTATAATACTATTTTTATGATACATAAGTATATGTAAATTAATCTCCACATAACCCGATCTCCCCCCCAGGAATCGGGTATCTTTTCGAAGATACCCGATTCCTGGGGGGACGCAGGGGAACGTAAACAAAAAAAAAAAGTATATGTAAATTGACTCGAAAAGAGGTGATCTTTTATGTTTCGCTTCTAAAACTACTTTTAACTGACAAAATTAGTCAAAAGTAGATTTAACTGGAAGATGATAATTTAAATATAAATAACAAAATGTGATAAACAAAACACTTGAAAATAAATTAAGTCAGATTATTGTTTTTACTTTTTACTGTAATTTCAATCAATACTATTATTGTCGAAAACCTCTGATCAAAACTTAAAAGTTTTCACCTGATTTTGTCGTCGACCAGTTAAGAGTTTTGGCTGTATCGTAACTGGATACTGATAATCAATAGTGTGTCAACCCACAAAAGTTTCAATTAAGAGATATTGAAGTAATCTGATAAATCGCCACGAATTTAACATTATTAAAAGTAAAATTTAAGTCATCTAAACTAAATAAATACGGAAAAAAGTTTCTCAATTTTATGTTACGAATAGTGAAGTGTGTTCCATATTTTGGAATTTAAAATAATTTGATGCATTTAAAGAACTTCTTATTTAATAAAACTTTTCATTATATAAATCTGCTTTTAATTTACTATACCGTTTATCAAAATAGAAAAAAAATATAGATACTTCTTCAAACACATTATCGAAAGAATCGTTTTGACATTTTTAGACGCTATTTCTCAAAGTGAAGTCTGTGTTGCTTGACATAGTATTGCTTATCAGCGTCCAATTATAAAAGTATACCTTATGTTTTACATATGAAAATTATTTCTACTTTTATTATTTCCTAGCTGTACCAGGAGCTGTGACCTATGTTACTTCTTTAACTTATTACAACTTCGTCATCCCCAATCGTAGCGTATATGGTCATCATTTAAGACAACAATAATTTTAGAATTTATTTACCTACGGAACGCTAAAACGAAGTATGTATGAAATTCATCTCATGACTAATTTACTACATACTTTCAACCTTATCAATATAACTGTGCCGTGAGAACTCTCAGAATGTGACTTACATTATAAAAATGTAGCTTTCTCGCCGTACCAGCTTCCGTAGGACCATTGCGATAACATCTGAGATGAAATCTTCGCGAAACGGATGACTCACGTCTCTCACGTTTAATGCGCTTAATGTGTAGTTAATTTTGTGTTTTTGAGATGTTTAATAGAGTTATTTTATTCTTTTTAGGGTTCCGTACCTTAAAAGGAAAAACGGAACCCTTATAGGATCACTTTGTTGTCCGTCTGTCTGTCTGTCTGTCTGTCTGTCTGTCTGTCTGTCTGTCTGTCTGTCTGTCGGGATGTCAACCCTTTTTTCTCAGAAATGCATAGACGTATCATGTTGAAATTAATATCATATACTCAAGTCTACGATGACATGCGGCCGTGAAAATATTAAAGTTCTAAGTCAACGCAATCAAAAGATAATGGAAAATATGTCGTATATTTTGACCATTTTAGCGTTTTCGAAAGGGAATCAAAACCTATAGGGTACTTCCCATTGACCTAGCACAATGAAATTTGGCAAGAAGTAAGATCTTATGGTACAAATAAAGGAAAAAATCTGAAAACTGTAAATTTTTGTATGTATGTTTGTCTGTTTGTAAGTTTGTCTTTCAACCTTTTTCTCAGAAACGCGTGAAGGTAACAAATTTTTATCAACGTCAAGTACTCAGAGTTGTAATTACTATGAGCTGTGAAAAAATCAAACTTCTAAGCTAACGCAATCAAAAGATACGGTCATTTATATCACATATTTTAAGTATGATAGCGTTTTTAACGTTTTCGCAAGGGAATCAAAACCTATAGGGTACTTCCCATTGACCAAGCATTATGAAATTTGGCCAGGAGCAAGGTCCTTTAGTATACATAAAGGAAAAAATCCGAAAACTGTAAATTTCTGTTCGTGTGTCTGTCAGTCTGTACGTCTGTCTTTCAACCTTTTTCGCAGGAACGCGTAAATGTATCAAGTTGTAAATTGATCAAGCGGAAAATATATTAATCTTAGAATTAAAATTATATCTACTTGTAACAAATTAACATAGAAGTCAAAAAAACAATTTCACAAACACTGAGAAGAAATTTGTATCAATACGAAAACATTAAAAAGCAGCAAACCTTTATAAACAACGCAATGCAATCTATATATCGCAGCTAACAAAATGATAGCGCGATGCAGCGTACAGCTAATGCCATCTATTACAACATTATGACATTAACTGTGATATAATTCTGCTCGATTAATAAAAATTTTTATTTTAATTATTATTTAAACGCGCTAAAAATTATAAAATAAACTTTTCATTTAAAAGTTTTATCGTCGATTTATAACGTCATTACGTAATTAACATTCAATATAAGAGCTTCACGCGATTTGATTTAAGTACTCGTATTGACTTAGTACGAAAATTTTAAAATTAAATTCAAACAGATCGAGTTATTTAATTTACTTATTTATCTACACATATAAGTCTTCTGGTTATTAGTAATATAATTAGTTATTTATAAATAAACAATTAGTTTTGTTCGAATTAAGGACTAATTATTTTCGTTTTGGCAACACTAATATATATCTCGATATTTTGATTGATAATGTAAATCTAAATATTTTACGAACGTAGTGCAGGGGTAGTGGAGTGTAGTATAATATAAATAAAAATAAAACGAGAAATAAATATACTATAATTATGTTGTTAATATCAAAGTCAACAAGTTAGTTCATTGAAATTGTCAAGAGATGGCGCTAGGTGTATCCTGAATCGCGCTATAACTTTTTTTTGTTGAAAGTATAAGGTGTATTAGTACTTAAAATAAAATTTTGTGTTTCCATGGATTGCATCCATGATCGTGTTTTAAATTAAAGTGCTCCTAAGTAGTTTCAAATTAGTTTTTGGGACGTGATCCATATTTTCATAATATTTGATTATATTTAAGCGACTTCTAAAAAGGAGTGCTTTCAATTCGACCTTGTATTTAATTTTTTTTTATGTTTGTTCGCCAATTACGCCGCCATTTGGGTACCGATTTTCAAATTTTTTTTTTGTTTGAAAAGGTATACTTCCAAGGTGGTCCCATTGTCTTCAGGTCAGGATCAGATGATGGGATCCTGGAGAAATTGAGGGAACTCCTCAAATATTATAGGCAAGCGTATACCGATTTAGGTATTTTTGATAGTAACTTATGTTGGAACTGATGATGAAGACCACAAATGGCGTAGATGGGTTAGTCTTATATAGATTTCTATAAGTTTGTACGGAACCCTCGGTGCGCGAGTCCTACTCGCACTTGACCAGTTTTTTTAGATAAAATTACATTATATTTGGCTTCATTGTTTCTAAATAACATTAAAAAGCAACAAATTATATAATTATTAGCGTACCTTAAAAGGGGGTGCTAACAGGATATCAATGGTTGTATTTTAGATACATGTGGTAGGTACATTTATATAATACAATGCAATATATCCTATCCCACTACTATTATAAATGCGAAAGTTCGTGAGGATGAATGGATGTAGGGATGTCCATTCGTTTTTCACGCAAAAATTACAAAACAGATTTTGATAAAATTTCATAGTATTATAGCTTAAACCTCAGAATAACATAGGCAACTTTTACACGAGCGAAACAGCGAGCGATTTATATAAATATATTATACAGCAATAGATGATATAGATACATATATTTATTACCATATTCAATATATTCTTAGTGTTGATGATTTTATTTTTGTGTTTCATCATATTTCATAACCAAATGTTGTTTAATTAAATGAGTCATGATCAAGTTCTAACACCGCTTAAGTCAAAATTAGCAACTTTAAAGGAGAGCAAAAAAACTGCATAATTTTTCATAGACATCGTTTTGAATCAATAATATATAATTCTAAGTGGAATATTTTTGATTCGTGTACTTAAAATTAGATTTATTGCGGAATTAGCTAAATCTCCAATGTTTAACAGACTTCAAAAAAGGAGGAGGTTTTATGTTCGTCTGTATGTATTTTTTTATATTTGTTCACTGATTTTTTCGCCGTTTGTGGACCGATTTTGATTTTTTTTTTTAAATGGTATACTTCCAAGGTCCTACTGTAATCAAGTTAGGATTTGATGATAGGATCCTGGAAAAATCGATGGATTTGTTTTCTGATAGTCACATTTAATGAAGTGGAGTTGATGATAAAGATCACAGATAGCTACCGGAAGTACTTAAAAACGAGTATTTCACTGGTTGTGATTCGATTACCTAAATATGATTGCTAAACAATTTATAGTCGTCACATATCATATGGTGAAGTGGACCTTATAATGCGATACCAGCAGAACTCCTCAATCATTAACAGCCCTGCATCGGTAAAAGCAATATTTTATAAACGGTGATAAGCAGTAAAATTCAAGTTATTGTAACTTAGGTGCGGCCTTGATATACTTGTAACTGAACAGTGTAAAATAAAAACTTTTTGAAAAAAACAAACCGACTTCGAAACCTAATATTTTCTACAATATTTTGATGTCGATGTCAAGAAAAACGTTCCAAGTTGGCGCCAAGTATAAAGCTTTTACGTGTTATTTACAAGTCTTTTCGGTCTCCTTAAAAGTTGCCATTTTTGACTTACGCGGTGTTAGAGCTTGAGCGAAGATATAACTTAATGTTATAACAGCAAAGTAGTTTTTTTATTGTTACATTGTTTTCAATATTAATTAAAAAAAAATGTACCTACTTAATTTTTGTCATTAGGATTAAAAACGATCTTCATAATGGCGTATCAAACATTAATTTTGATGTAGTATCAAAAAATAATTTCCCATATTTTATAGCTACAAACGACATTTAAAATAATCTAATATAGCTTGTAAGCTTGTATGTAGGGGGTAATCTCTGAGACTACGGATCCGATTAGAACTTTTTTTTTGCATTTGGTAGCCCATTTATTAAGAAAGGTTATGTGCTATAATTATATCATACATCATGAGTAGTATCATCAGAACGAAGCAGTTAAAGACACCTAGTATATAATAAAGATTCCGGATACCACAAGCATATTTGGACGCTGATAAGCAATACTGTGTCAAACCTATTCTTAACAAATATGTTTGAAGAAGTATATATCCAGCTTTTATTTTATTTTTTGATAAAGATATAATGAATTTAAATTAGACTGATACATTTAATATCTGATAAAAAGTTAATTAAATATTTGAGATTATTGTATTAATTGCAAAAAATGGAACGCCCTCGAAATTCGAACCAATTAATTAATAAACTTTTTTGGTGCTGTAGTATCAGAATACATAAATATCTTCGAATTTGACTATTTGTGGGTTGACACATTATTGCTTATCAGCATCCATTTATCCTATTGGTAAAATCGCCGGCCACAGCTTGTAAAACGATAATATTACTAAATTTTGCATTGTAGTTTGATTTTAATGCTCGCAGCTTGATTGATGAAGCCATTTCGTTGGGAACGCAGATGTAACTCTGGTCCGCCCACTCGATGCTTTACAGTCAATTACTATAAATATATTACTGGACAAATTAAGATAGTAGAAATGGAGAGATGTATATTCTAGACTGTAGTACTATTTTGTTTCCCTATTTTAAGATCTCTTATAGTACCGAAAGGAGTAGGTAGTACAGAACACATGATACTATTATAAAAAGTAAATCCGTCTTCGTGGTCAACGTTAAACCGATTTTGATAATATTTATAAGGATATTGCTTAAATCCTGCGAAATGATATAAACTATTTTTGTAATCAACGTCTAAGAGATTAAAGTAATTAATTAAAGATTATACATATAATTATTTAGATTTGTCCGCAATAGTGTTACTTAAAACTTTTAATATTATAAAAATGTTCAGGATTAGCAAAACTTTTAATATTATAAAAATGTTCAGGATTAGCAAAACTTTTAATTCTAACCGACATAAAAGCAGGCATATAAGCTTAAAGTAATTATTTACATTTTCACAAGTATTTGTCTCAGAAATATGAAAAAAATCATAATGTCATCTCAGACGTATTTGTAGTATTGTACGGTTCTTGTTTATCAAGATCATTCTGATGATATAACTGATTTTAGATAGATGGTAGACAGGCGATGACTAACGCGGTCACAGCCACCGCGTTACGCGACAGACCGGTCCCGTGCAAAAATAGCCAATACGACTTTGTACAGATTAAAAACTTACACTGTGACATTTGTTTTTTTTTTCTGGTTTAATTTTAGACATTGACAGAAAGACATAGGGCCGAAATCATACCGCCCTAGCTTTGTAAATTGACTGCTTGTAACGTTATTGTTTTTTTTTTTGAGTTATAGATATGGATGGTGAGGGATTTGCTTTAAATATTATTTGCAGAAAAGTACGTAATATACATTTTTTACGCGTCGTAATGACAAAGTATAATTTTAATTAAATGATAAAAGTTATTGTAAAACCTTAAAACTTTTAAAGGAAAGATAAAATTAAATGACATTTACGATAAATTTATTTTTTTTACTTTTTTTTTGTTTATTTTCCTCTTGCATGAAGTTTTCTGCAGCTGTTTCAAAACAATAAAAATTTTAACACCTACGTAGGTGTGACATTAAAGATACTTTATTGGGAACAATAAAAAAAAGAAATAAAAAAGACAAAATGAAACAATGATAATCATTATACAATATTTATTATCATCGATCTACACATTGTAATGAAATACATACATAATCGTAACTATAAAAAATATAATATTTTTTACAACTAAATCTATATAAAATATGGCTAAATGACAGTGTCCTGTCAAATATTGGCACATGGAATATTTTTCTTACCACCCCAACTTGTCAGTATAATATTTTAAAGCATACTCTGTTTAAGCGATTGTCTTATGACATTAGATATATAAACTGTATTTATATACTTTGTAAAGACATAATGATGTTCTGAAATATAACCCAGTTAACCAGTTAAAATGATATCTTGAGACGTCAAACGACTTCGAAAGGTGACAACATTAGCTCCATTAAAATTGCGTCAAAATATTGATCAGATAAACGTCAAAGCCATAAGTATTGGCAAATTTTAACTTCTCTGTGTCAAATAGAAGCGCTGTATATAAGCACGACAATATTTTTAAACTCTTAGACAGCGTTTACGCTGAATATAAAGAAATTAAAGTTTAATTTGTTTGACTGCATATTAGATATGTGATGTTTATATTAATTTAACACTTTTTTGATTTATCTTAGATTCTGGGTTCAATATGGCGTCGATTCAAGCTGTCATAAGCACTGACCAGTATGCTGGGTTATGTTTCTGAATACATCCCATAAATACGATGCTATTAAAAACATTGCCATAACTATTTCGCTGTATTAGCGAAACGATGGTAGTTTTATGAAATAAATTGCTATATAAAAAATCTATTATGCTTTTATTTTTATGTATGATTTCGATAATTTCTGATAATTTTATACCAAAGGGTAAACAAAAAAATGTTAATCAAATATTATTGTACACTGGATTCGTTATTAATGGAGTAAAAAAATTCAATTAGAATAGAAAAATTACATATTACCTTAAAACTATTACTGTATTTAATTATATAATCTAAATTTAGTGTTCTCTCGAACAAAACTAATAAAATAAATAATTTTCAAACTTCATTCGAAACTTGGAAATAATTCACACATTTTGTTCGAAAGCACAT
This sequence comes from Hypolimnas misippus, assembly GCA_037950945.1. Lineage (NCBI taxonomy): Eukaryota > Metazoa > Arthropoda > Insecta > Lepidoptera > Nymphalidae > Hypolimnas > Hypolimnas misippus. The sequence continues at coordinate 4,257,203 of JBBEEQ010000016.1, read as the reverse complement.
ATTTAAGGCCAAGCCAAGTCAGTATTAAAATTAAAAAAATATACCCATATTTCTAAGCATTAGGAACAACCCTTATAATGTACATAAAGCGATAGGGAATGTTATATAGAAGCTTATATAAATGAACGAATAAGAAATATATGAATTTCGAAAGATAAATTTTTTCATTTTCATATCTTTTCTAAACATACTTCTTACACACTTTCAATAGAAACCGTTCGAATAAAAGGTACGTTCTACGTAGAAGATTATATTAGTAACAATATTTTAAATAGTATATAAATATTATTTTACATAAAAAATAGCTAAGCAATTAAGCTGTATAAATGCTAACGTCACTTATTCTAATAAATTACTATTTACAAATCACCAGAATGCTCTTAAAATTTTGACAAAATTCGATATAAAATGGAGAATATATTTTCAATAACCGTATATATTTGTTAAAACAATCTCAAATTAGGTTCATATATTATGTAATATATTATCTAACTTGATATTACAGCAACAAACACACTGATTAAATAAAAAAAGATGTACATACAGTTCCTATTTCCCTACTATCCAATACCACCATTAAATGTAATCATAATTTATTATCAAAAAAATATTACTTCAAAAACTTTATTTAAAAGGTTAATATTAAAAATCGTTAACAGGTTAATGTTAAAACTGATACTTATTCAGTATCAAATTTAACATCGTTCGTGTTAACAGTGGTACTTTTGGACAATGGGGTTAATTTACAAAAAATTAAAAAAAAAAACATTGCAATGTCCCATTCTGGTGTCAACAATAGAAGAATGAATACTGTTTAAATTCCCAGGCATTATGTGATCGCAATGATGTTGTAGTGATCGCTATGAGTTTGTTTCACCATCGTATGTTCATGGTCTCCTTGTTGGGATTGTAATGTATATCTCTGTAACAAATTGTTAAACGTTAATACACAATAATTAAATAAAGAAATTCAACCACCATTTTTAAAATTTGTTAGTCTAAGTTAAAATCATCGCCACATAAAAACCCAATGTTAAAAGTGATATTGGTATGCTTGTGGACTTTCAATTTTAGCACGATCTTTTTATTGATGAACGACAAAGCTGTCATTTCAGTAAATCATTAAAATGCGGTCTTCTCTGTATTCGATTACGAAACTATTTCAGGAACACGAGCTCGATTACATATAAAAAATCATTTTTAACCTTCAACATTTTGAATGTTAAAACATTTAAGGTTGACGTATTAAAGTTGGTTAACATATTGAAGTGTGTTAACCAAACTTAACCTTGATTTTATATGCATGAATTAGTAACGTGTAGAACCTTACTCTATTGTGTAAGAGAGACCGCTGTTGTTGGATCGTGCTATCTCCATCACCTTCACCGCCACAAGCATTGACTACATCTACAACAATTGAAAAAAAAGATTATTAAAAACAATATTATATACATGTGTTACATTTTGTAGTATAAAATTCGACAGCCCTCACTGAATTCAAATGTAAAAAATAAATCAAAAAAGATCTCTTCTTTTCCATACATTAAGAATTAGTGATTTTTAATTATTTTTTAACAATGTAAATAACTTTAACTTTAATTAACTGTCGAATTCATAGATTAGATATAAATTTTATTAAAAAATTTTTTATAACAAAAGACCTTAAATCCATAAACTAAAAAAAAAGTAAAATAAAATCTTTACAAATTTATAAACATTCGAAATATAACCGTTAGTATAACAGTGCATTTTCAAAAAACAGTGCATCATAATCCTATGATAGTGAAAAAGGACTAATTTATTGTTAGTTAATTTAGCTTAGGATAAAATACCGTTACCAAACGAAAACAAAATTTACTAAAACCGCAAGAAAAACAGAATTATTCGTTAAAAAACAAAAAACCGTTAGAACCCTAAATAAGATTACGACATCCGAACGAACGAGGATTTTCTTAAACCGTGTCTGTCGCAACAAAGAAGTATTTTAATCCTTTTAAAATGTTGAGTTCCCGTATATCTTCTTTATCTGTAACGCTACACATTAAAAATACAACGTGTTACACAAATTTGATATTATGCATTTATATTTACTAATTCTAAAAAAAACATTAAAATTTCATTAAAATGTCTTAGGCGAGAATTATACTTGTAAGTTTTACTTTCGTAATTGATATATAATAACTGTAACCTGGTAATAAGTACCTTATGACAGCTGTGAGTGTCAAAAATAAAACAGACAGTAAAATCTTTCAGCTGTTAAAGTATAAACAATGCACGTAAATCTTCTGAAAATCTGTGAGCAAAACTTAAGTGTAAGTCTAGCCATAATAATAATGTCTAAAGTATGTTAGTGCTATTTAAAATAAAAAACAAAAGAACCTTAAAAAACTAAAAATATTCAATGAGAAATAAAAAAAATATTCTTCAATATTGCGACATTTACTGATTAATTACCTATTAAATATTTACATACATACAAATATTATTACCCATATATACATATGTACTAATATGTATATTTAACGTGACCATAAAAATAACTTTTTAATTTCATATAATTATCGTCTAATCTTTACGATATTATAAAATCTAATAATTAATACTATAATTTTTTATATATATTTTAAAAAGTAATATGGCAATAATTCTTCAATGAAAAACTATTATCAAATTAAACAAATATGAAATACCATATTTCTGACATGGACAAAGACAAAATTATGTATTGTATAACATTTAGTTTTAACAGACGCACCCATTGGAATAACGAAATGGCAAATGTAAGAAAACGATATACCACGGACGACGCAAGTCGAAACACGTTAGTTTTAAATAGTTAAGGTATTAAACGCGCCCTGTGCGGCGGGTTGTACAACGTTGAACTATTCAAGTCGCATTCGATAGTGCAATTTACGTAATCGTAACAACGATCGTTCTCGCCGAATCTCGCCACGGCAACAGTTAAAGGGCGTAGGTGACAGGCGGCTCTTATACTTCCGCGCGATACAACACCGGGTGAGTTCGTGCGAACACCCCGTATGTGCGACTGTGGGAACGGAACGTTTTGTCTCTTTATACAGCGTGTTGTTGAATAAACTTCTAATGTTATTATTTTTAGGGTTCCGTACCTTAAAAGGAAAAACGGAACCCTTATAGGATCACTTTGTTGTCCGTCTGTCTGTCTGTCTGTCTGTCTGTCTGTCTGTCTGTCTGTCTGTCTGTCTGTCTGTCTGTCTGTCTGTCGGGATGTCAACCCTTTTTTCTCAGAAATGCATAGACGTATCATGTTGAAATTAATATCATATACTCAAATCTACGATGACATGCGGCCGTGAAAATATTAAAGTTCTAAGTCAACGCAATCAAAAGATAATGGAAAATATGTCGTATATTTTGACCATTTTAGCGTTTTCGCAAGGGAATCAAAACCTATAGGGTACTTCCCATTGACCTAGCACGATGAAATTGGGAAAGAAGTAAGATCTTATGGTACAAATAAAGGAAAAAATCTGAAAACTGTAAATTTTTGTATGTATGTTTGTCTGTTTGTAAGTTTGTCTTTCAACCTTTTTCTCAGAAACGCGTGAAGGTAACAAATTTTTATTAACGTCAAGTACTCAGAGTTGTAATTACTAAGAGCTGTGAAAAAATCAAACTTCTAAGTTAACGCAATCAAAAGATACGGTCATTTATATCATATATTTTAAGTATGATAGCGTTTTTAACGTTTTCGCAAGGGAATCAAAACCTATAGGGTACTTCCCATTGACCAAGCATTATGAAATTTGGCCAGGAGCAAGGACCTTTAGTATACATAAAGGAAAAAATCCGAAAACTGTAAATTTCTGTTCGTGTGTCTGTCAGTCTGTACGTCTGTCTTTCAACCTTTTTCTCAGGAACGCGTAAATGTATCAAGTTGTAAATTGATCAAGCGGAAAATATATTAATCTTAGAATTAAAATTATATGTACTTGTAACAAATTAACATAGAAGTTTACCATGGTCAAAAAAACAATTTTACAATCACTGAGAAGAAATTTGTATCAATACGAAAACATTAAAAAGCAGCAAACTTTTATAAACAACGCAATGCAATCTATATATCGCAGCTATCAAAATGATAGCGCGATGCAGCGTACAACTAATGCCATCTATTACAACATTATGACATTAACTGTGATATAATTCTGCTCGATTAATAAAAATTTTTATTTTAATTATTATTTAAACGCGCTAAAAATTATAAAATAAACTTTTAATTTAAAAGTTTTATTGTCGATTTATAACGTCATTACATAATTAACATTCAATATAAGAGCTTCACGCGATTTGATTTAAGTACTCGTATTGACTTAATACGAAAATTTTAAAATTAAATTCAAACAGATCGAGTTATTTAATTTACTTATTTATCTACACATATAAGTCTTCTGGTTATTAGTAATATAATTAGTTATTTATAAATAAACAATTAGTTTTGTTCGAATTAAGGACTAATTATTTTCGTCTTGGCAACACTAATATATATTTTGATATTTTGATTGATAATGTAAATCTAAATATTTTACGAACGTAGTGCAGGGGTAGTGGAGTGTAGTAGAATATAAATAAAAATAAAACGAGAATAAAATATAATATAATTATGTTGTTAATGTCAAAGTCAACAAGTTAGTTCATTGAAATTGTCAAGAGATGGCGCTAGGTGTATCCTGAATCGCGCTATAACTTTTTTTTTTGAAAGTATAAGCTGTATTAGTACTTAAAATAAAATTTTGTGTTTCCATGGATTGCAACGATGATCGTGTTTTAAATTAAAGTGCTTCTAAGTAGTTTCAAAATAGTTTTTGGGACGTGATCCATATTTACATAATATTTGATTATATTTAAGCGACTTCTAAAAAGGAGTGTTTTCAATTCGACGTTGTATTTAATTTTTTTTATGTTTGTTCGCCGATTACGCCGCCATTTGGGTACCGATTTTCAATTTTTTTTTTGTTTGAAAAGGTATACTTCCAAGGTGGTCCCAATGCCTTCAGGTCAGGATCAGATGATGGGATCCTGGAGAAATTGAGGGAACTCCTCAAATATTATAGGCAAGCGTATACCGATTTAGGTATTTTTGATAGTAACTTATGTTGGAACTGATGATGAAGACCACAAATGGCGTAGATGGGTTAGTCTTATATAGATTTCTATAAGTTTGTACGGAACCCTCGGTGCGCGAGTCCTACTCGCACTTGACCAGTTTTTATTTTAATTACTTAATATCACCGAGTTGTATTCCAAGAACACATCACTAAGACATTCAACGAAAAATGTAACCAAACAGCCGAAGACGTATTTAATATTTTTACGTTTAATAATCTTAGTTCATTTATATCATAAAGCACGTGTAAATATTTCATTATCTGTGGTAATGATCATTATAATTTAAAAAGTAATGCAGTTAAAAGAAGACGGTATAAAACGTCCTGTATCGTGGACGATATTTCCAAGCTCGGCTAATTAGCGTTGCCACCTCGGACGCGAACAATTGTATACAATTGTGCTAGCGACCAGCTGTTTTAAATCGTAATGCATTACACCACATGGAATGTAATTTAACTATAAATCGAATCCTTGGATATAATCGAGAAAACAACTTATCGATTTACTAGAAATCAATTTTAAACGAAAAACTTAAATGCAGAATTACCAGCTCTATATATTTATTACAATAATTTGAAGTTTTTTTTTAATGACTTATTGAGTTAATTTCTATTTTAAATTAAAAATTTAACGTAATAGCTAATAATGTATATTGTTAACCCGTTTAATCTAATTTTGTGTAAAGTACAAAAAAAAAACCAATTAAAAATGTAAAAAATATATAGAGCTGTTAATTCTAATAGATTAAAATATCTTATTTGCTTGAAGAACGACCTATCTGGCCGATCGCACCGATGACCCACTCCGCTAACTCAGTAGAGCATCTCTCGATTTCCAATCGTAATTAAGCCAGGACCCTTTGTTATCGATACGTCAAAGGCTAGCCTTAATTACGATTTCTGGATTCGAGCCATCGATAAATTATAGTTTAGATGTTCGTTTAATTAAGTTTGCATAAATGTCACTATTTACATAGCTAAGTCTTGAGACTGAGCTTGGGATTACGCTTTGAATGTGTGTTTATTTAAGCGAACATTTAATTTGTTTTATTTATCGATAAGTTACACACATTATTACATATTTTAATGTTATTTTCTGTCATTAAAAATTATATCGATTTCGTAATTTGTTTTTCAATTTGAAACATCCTTTTAAAAGTCTCTATACCTAGCAGTTTTGTGCAATAAATTTCTTTGTCTACTTCTTTAAACCTAAGGACCATTTCTAGTTTTACATTTTATTGTTATCTTGTTGGCGGCCTTATTTTTAAGTTTATTATTTATTTAACACGTGTATTGCATGTAACGCTGTTGATTACTAATAAATAAATAAAACGTAATAGATATGTGCATAAGTTTGTCGATAAATGTGTGAAACATCGATATAATAATGATATAATCTACGGCCACCTCAGATGTCGATGTTTCCGCGTAAACCTTCAGGTCTCAAGTACCTACTTATTTAGTAAAATAATCAGTAGCGGTACTCCGCCGCCATAGGCGCTCACGTCTCAAGACGTATTCACACGAGCTGGGCCGCATCTAGTACACATAGCTATAGATTTTTTTCTTTTTTTTTATTCTAGTGATTTAAATATGCGGATATACCTGTAAAGGGGCTTATAACATAAAACATGTTATTATTGTCTTAATGTTACCTACGGTCATACCTATGACTATAATTCGAAAAGTAAAAATGTTAAGGTTTTTTTTTGTGAAAAAAAAATATTAATCGCAATTACTGATTAAATATCCTGTACATAATTCACGATCGATCCGTAAAGCTTTGAACACATTTATTCAACTTTAACAACAAAAAACAACAGTCTTTCCAGGGGACTGATTATGACAATCGCTATCAAAACACGCTACATATTGATAGTTAAAGTAACTATCAAGTTTCTTACCGGTTCTTCTCGGTAGAATCTACATTCGGAATCGTTGGTAAATTCATAAATTTAATTTTTTTTCTTTCTGTTTTGACGATTCAAAAGTGCTTATAAAAGCCTACTCAAATAAAGAATATTTTGATTTTGACTTTGAATGAATATGTTTTAGAAAGAAAATGTGAAATCAACTTTCAGGACGCATTTGTGATAGCGATAGTTTAACGTAATTACCCTACTCTCATGAGCGTTTACCGTAACCCACCGAATAGGCAAATCGTTTAACCACCGCAATTCGGGCTCCGCGGGTTAAGCGGCGTGCACACTGTTCCTTGTACGGCAACTGCAAATTATACGTTCACGTGTGGGGCTACCGCGTTCGCACAGTTTCGGAAGCATTAGGGGCTATTAAGCACCGTTAACACACGGGCTCGTCACGAGCTCACGACTCGCATCGTGAGCGATCTATCGACTATCTCGGTAGCGGATACGGAGTTCGGTTTTCACACGGAGCCCAGTACGCGTATATTGTCCCATTTGCTTGATAGATTAAATTCTGTTCTCTCGATACAGTTAATATCGAAGTTGGGCTTAATGACTGGTATGTTTTAAGGAATGATTAGAAACGGATTGTTGATTGAAAAAAGTCCTTCACAATAAGTTTAATGTCTGAATCATTATTCATTTTTAAACATATTAACGTCACCTAAACGTCATTTACTGTGATTTTAATTTGGCTAAAATATCATCAATAATTTTTGTTTCATCTAAATGTTAAAGGTATTTATCAAGAAACAGTTATTTTAACTATTTCATGAAAAATCGAGCATTCAATGAACATAGACATATCAGACAATACGATTATCTTATTCCATATTACCACCTAATAACTAACAATAGAAAAAAACACGTGTAAATTAAAATCACTCGTATCATACATAGTTGTACAGATGTTCAGGAGATAAGCTAAGACCCGTTTTGCACTGTGACCCTGTCAACTCGTCGCTACCACTACATTGTATGTTAATTACCTGTGGGCGCGCGTTCTGTCACTGCCGTGTAAATACGTCTTCACTAATTGGGACATCGTCGCCTGTCGTTTGACACACATGTAAACGCGCCCTTATGTCAAAAGTTTAACGACCCCAATATCACAGATAATGCTAAGCATAAGTTTTTATAGTCCCGGTTTTTACGTTCGTCAGTAATCGACATTGTATGTAAATAATAAATTGCACGTTCTAAAAGCATTCGTGTAGATAAGGCGTTACCAACGTTTGATTTAATTGCCCGGATCGTTTATGATTACTGATCAATTAATTATTAATGTAAGTAACGTTTATCGTCTAGTTGTAAAGGGCTAAATCGAATCGTACAAACAATTCAATTTACGAAATAGAATCTGTGATGCTCCAAATTTGAAAATTTAAATTGAGGCTCGTTATACTGTGTGAAATATTTTTATCATAAAATGCCTTAGCACCTAATCGTATCGGTCACTGCGGTATTTGTAACAGTAGGAACTGACGCCTGACATCTCAGTATAGGACACTAGGACAGCTCAATGCGCATGTGATAAACTAGACCCTAATATAGAACGACAAGTGTAGCCGCGGCCTTGCATCCCGTGGTGTTCGCGACCACAGAGTTTGTAGGCCGTCTAAAATGTCTATTACGCAAAACGGCCTAATTATAATACTTTTTTTTTATTACAACTTTATATTTTTTCTATGATATTAGACATGAAATACTAGTATAAAAGTAAGAGATAATTTTGATTTTTTTTTTGTACTTTAATACCAAACGCGTGCCCGATACGCCAATTTAGAAATATATTTTTAATATAATGTAGAACAATAGTGTGGTCTATGAAAACCTAATTATACAATAAATATAATGTATATACCAACAAGGAGGTGCTACGGTTATGGGGAAACGGATTTTAATAATTTTAGGTCATTCACGTGAGTATATACTAAATAAATGCAATACTCAAATAATTCAGAGATAAATGGACTGAATGTTTTTAGAGTACTTTGTATAAGTACCAAAAATTAAAAAAATATCTATGTATAATTGATAAATAAATAGCGTATCCTTGTAAGAGCCCTCCTGTTTATTTTCAATATTATATTATGTCATATAAAAAAAAATATTACACATATCTAAGCAGACTAATGATATGTTCAATAATTTAAAAATCTTTTTTGATTGAAACGAAAAAACTACAAGATTTTAAGAACAGTTAGATATCAATTATGTATGTATATTTGTATCTTAAAAATTTCAGTAATACAACAACATTATTAACATTAATTAAATAACCAAAAAGATGCTTTGTTACAACACGGTACAAATAATCAATCGTGGTTTTTCAATAAAAGAGATCTTCTATTCCTTAATTGCTTAATATTATTTCACATCGCTTTAATACATAAAAATATATCTATTTTGAACTTCAACACATTATAACGAAGTTAATTTATTTATACACATCATAAATAACGAATAATGAAAGCCAACTGACCTGTGCTGACGCAAATTGTCCTGCCTTTTGAAACTCTTCCCGCAGACCTCGCAGCTGAAGCTCAGCTCGGGGCTCTTGTGGGTGCGTTCGTGAATCATCAGGTTGTACGACTTGGTGAACCGACGTTGGCAATACTTGCAGACGAACTCGCACTTTGGGCGCAGTTTACGCCTAAAATCCCTGGTGTGATCCTCGTCTATTTGCATCACGGCGAACATTTTGTCTGGTCTATGGTGCTCGCTACGGGCGGGGCTTGGGCGCCTGTGTGACAAATATAGCTTATCAGACATTACTCAACCAAAAGACAGGCTTATTGCTATTGTAATAGAACTGAAAATTACTTAACACGTTGTAGAGATAAAGGTAAATCTTCATTTGTTTTAACTCGGTATTTGTTTAGGGAGGTACGTGTGTGACATGTGTTGTGAATTAACCGTGATATTTGATACGTTTCAATGTAAATTGTATTTCGTAAATCTATATGCTAATACGATCGTAAGTTATTAATATATAATTTTATGAATATATCCGATGGTATTGACGATTTCTAATTAACGCGTATAAATTATTACCAAGATGTCGATTACTATGTTAATAAACGTATATATTTATTATGATGGCTAATATTTAATACGCACCTTTAATACGAAATAAAGACGGTGAAACACTCACTGTAATACGTTTTAATAACACAGCGAAGATCGTTATAACGAAACAGAGTTTAAAATGACAGAGTTAAGTGGACTAGAAGTGACACGGTAGACGTGCGACGTAGACCGGGTGCGTTTGGCAACTGCGCTGGCGAGGGTGCGGAAACTACTGATAACGTTACGCGGAAGGCGCGTAACCCCCACCACGTGCGCTCGCCTGAATGAACAGGTAGCGGACGGTAGGCTGGCTGCATAGAGAAAATTATCCATCACTATATACCTTTCAACGCCCTATATCTTTAAACAAACGCTTCGAAGCGTATTTCTTTGTTTTCACGTCAAATTTGTAGATTTTATTTGAATATCTTTTTACACTGATTTTCGAATTGCGACCGTTTTTAAATAGATAATAACGTATTAAAATTAAACGTTTCTCGCTATTCAAAAAACACTATTTAACATTAACTAAAGATAATTACAGAAACAATCATTAAAATGGCAACGATTACAGTACAGTACGGCGGTCACGGTGGGAAAGCCGCGGGTGGCTCGCGGCGCTACCGTGCGTGCGTTCCACTCACGATGTTACTTATTTCGGCACCGGCGCTTGCTTCGCCACCCGCTAAATAACCGTTCGCATTCGGCTTCTGTCATTAGCGGTCGAATGCGCTTTCCGTTTTATACAGTTCCGCGTGAATGTTAAGGAACTGATTTCTAAATTTTAACATTAGAAAAAGACTCCTGATTGTTATGACAAAAATCGTAACGAGCGAAAACGCGCTATTTTATAACTCAGTAACGAAGTCAAAACGATGCTCACCGCGTTTTCCTAACTAACAGAGACATACAGAAAACAATAACGAGTACAGCGTGTACAGCTTTAGTGTATAATTTACACAAGTCGTCATACTGTTGTTTACGTCATAAATATCATAGGGAATAGAGCCTTTAGCGTAATAAAGAAGTTACATCTCTTATTTTTAATCACCAGTACGAGTGTAAACAAAATATTTAAATATTATCGTAACGATGATCTCGGTTTCAGAAATATATTTATAATGTGAACTCCCAGCATGACTCTATTAACGGAGCGAAGTTTTTTTACCGTCTATTGCGATAAGAATTTAATATTTAACTGAATCACGAAAAGATGGCAAACAAAAGAAGCTTCGTATTATATATTTCGACATACTTAGCTACCATTTAGGGGTACAGTCTTCTGCGCCGGTACTTTTTGATAAACATCTGAGAGTCACGATGTTTCCTCTTTAGTAGCAAAATAAATGCCTCTTATGGTATGAGAGATGGTCTCGAGTTTATCTCAAATTTACTGCTCATCTTGAAGAAATTATCGTCATTCTGTGTTCACAAATAGCGGTTACATCTACCTACTAGATTCGTTTTAGTCTTTGAACTAACGTTAGAAATCTATCGTCTAAATACAGTTATTATAGAAATACTAAGAGACGCCTCTAAACGTTATATTAATGTCTTATTTTTTATCTGTAAACCACAAAGCTTTAACAATTAAAAAACCCACATTTGAAATAAAAGTCAAACATAATTTTCACAAATGATTCATGTCAGTTGAACAAGTTATTAACAATAGGCACAATACAAAAAAAAAAAAACATCAAAGCCGTGGGATTTTTTTTTTTAAAGTTATGACTTATTGACGATCTTTGCGGTCGCCGAAAAGATTGTTTTATCTAGACAACATCTATCTGTGTCAATTCATTTGTTTTAGCGGATCTGTATGATTCAGAAGTATCAGAACACACCTTAAGTTGCGTATTGACGAACATTCTATGTACTCGTGATTCATTCTTGAACTAATGACCCGCGGTTTCTTAGAAGCGTTTGCGAGGTGTGTTTTAATTAAAATGAAAAGCATCTTGTGTACATATTTCATTAATTCTAAGAAATAATCCGTCACGGTAATTCAGAAATTCCACGTTATTACGCATAATTGCAGTAGAATTATTGATTTACGCACTTTTGTTGATATTTGTTGACTTAGAGAAAATTTGTTTACTCATTTTTTTTTTATAATTAATAAAAATTTAAACCTAATTTTAAATTAAAAAAATAATGGTATGAAATATATTTATTGGCGTTAATTTTCACCAATAATTTTACGTGTAAACATCAAGTTATACGTTCATTTGATTTGTCGAAATCGTTGAAAATTTTGTTTCATTCTACTAATTTCGTAATCTAAATAAGGCTTAAATGTAACTTTTTAATAATAATTTATCCTTAAGTTTTGTGTAACAGTAACTTTATTTATGTTAAAAAACGTGTTTTGTTTATTATCTTTTTACCGCATTTTAAGCAACTCGACATTCGTCATAATGTTATGACACGTTCGCTGTGTGTCATATTGAGAGAAATTGTGGTTTCACTGTTTGAGCTTTGAGTCAACGTGTTCATTAATTACGTAGTAAAAGGAATGATATGGTACTGTATTTAAAAAACGCCATAATAAATTGATTCTAATCTAGAATCTATTGAATCTATTTTGACTTTTTTTTTATTTATTGTTTAATAAAAACGGTTACACACATAATTTATAATGTAAAATTAAAATAAATAATAACGATATACAATTAAAACCGAACTATGTAAGTCGAGTGCCATTTTGTGTGTTCATGAAGTATTATCCATTCGTTATAAAATTATCAAATATTAAAAAAATTGACTATTTTTTTACGAAAAGATCTAACGCAAAACAAGAATTTGATCCAAAACGCCATTTTTAAACCAAAGTACACAAATATGGCTACCAATTCTTTTAAATATCTAGTGTTAAGTTTCGTATTTTGTTATTTACAAGTAAACAAAGGCAAAGTCCTCAAAATATTAACACTACTATTTTTAAGATTTCGCTTTGTTTAACAGTAAAAGTTACGAGTTATTACGAGTTTAAAAATAAAAAAAGAATGGAGTTAGATATTAATTGTATTGGAAATAATTGGAAATAACTAATTTTCCTATTCGATCCCAAATAATAAGCGACACAGTTTTCCCGCAATAATAACGCGAAAACAGTCTATTTTACGCAAAGTTGTAAAATATAAATTTTTGTAAAAAAAACTATAAAATTGGTTTTCGCAATACGATAGCTATAAACTGATCGATATAAAAAAACGCAACCCGTATAAAACAATTTGTTCATCCGACTCATAAAAAAACATTGTACGGAATCTTGCACCGATATAATCATTGTAAACACGAGCTACAGAATACACCCTAATGATCACAACAAAAACTGCCACGTTAAAGTTAATTACGCAAAATTCCACAAACGAATAAGTATCGGACTGCGAAAAACATTCAGTTGTTAGCAACATAGTCGTGGCTTATGATAACTCTTTAAGGAATCACGCAGACTATAGACTTTTGGACGACAGTTTAGTCGGACCACTAATCAGTATGATTCAGGCCGAATTTGAAAGTGCACCTTGGAGTAACAAAGAAAGAGATGAGGGGTAGCATAATTTTAGAAGATGAAAAATATTTAGTTTCTTAATAATTTTTCTAATAGTTATTCAATCCGTTTCAAATAATTAATTAATAATCTCAAATTCAAAAGCTTATACTATAAAATACCCTTTTGAAGATTCCGGGATTACTAAATCCGGCTCTAAATAATTAGTTTTTACGTTTTAATAGAAAATGTTTGTATATTTTTACTATTTGATATCAACTGATAAGTAAATATGGCTAACGATTCAAACTCCCGGTCTACTATTGATTTAAAGTCTAAAGTATGCGGGAGTTCTAACAGAACCATACGCTGCTTGTTACGATACGATTCATCCATATTAATTATGCGAAAGTCTCTGTCTGTTCGTAATATTTTCGCAACTGTACGATAGACCGATTTTAATAATTGCAGAGATGGGTGTAATCCTAAAGAAGGCTAAAATTTACTTTAAAAATTATTCCTAAAGTTTCGGGGTTATTTTAAAGAATAATCTATATACTAGGAAACAAATTGTTTAAAAAAGAATTAGAAGACTAAAATAATAAAACAATTTATAAATCAATTTCAGTGACATTAGTAACTATACGTATATTATGAACGCATGATTTTAGACGCCCTTAATGTCTTCCAATTTTGGAAGACCGGATGAATAGGTATTGCCTAGCTACCGGATACAACTCCAATGGTCCAAATTGGAAATAGACGACTTTAAAACTAAAAGAAACCTCATAGGGAACATAGTTATACACAATAAAAGGTATGGTACATTATATAGAATAAAACTTTCAAGCGGAATATGGACTATATTTTCAACATACCAATAATATTATATGTATATCTATAAATCTGTTATAAACTCATAGATTTTGGCACCGGAATTTCGACCACTTTGGACGACGTTCCCTAGCAACCAGCAAGCGCCCGATATGACGAATGTATGTTTTGACTAACAAGACAATTTACTAGCTTGTCAAAGTTGGAAATTGGTACAGATATTTACCGTCAAATACTATTTTCTATACTAATAAAATATCATTCGATATGGACTCTGATGATCAATAATTAGTCAACGCACAAAAGTCAAATTCGGAGATATTGATATGTTCTGATAATTCATCACATATTCATCATTATTAAAATAAATTCAAGTCATATAAACTAAATAAGTAGGTAGAAAAGTTTCTTAATTTAATGTTTCAAATAATGGGATGTTCCATATGTTGAAATATTAAAAAAAAACTCTTGATTATACCAATCAGCTTTCAATTCATTATACCATTTATCGAAACCTAAAAGAAAAAGATGGTTCTATATTTCTTCAAACAGGTTGATTAAGAATGAGTTTTACATCTTTTAACGCCATTTTCTCAAAATGGAGTCCGTGTGGCTTGACACAGTATTGCTTATCAGCGTCCTTACCTACAAATGTCGTTGTTTGTTCATACATAGTAGTTATTACTAGATTTTATTCGAGGCATCGCTTGCGTGAAAATTTGATTATCAGGGTAACTTTCTGAGACGACAATTTCTTATCAGCGTCCATACGTCGTACGTTTACCGGCGGACTTAAATAAACAATAAAACCAAGCGATCTAACTTAAGATTTAAGTCGGAGTTTTGAACAATTAAATCGAGGATCAAAGTCGTAAACGTAATGGCTGTCTTCATATGAATGTCGTAATTAAATTTTATCACTCGCATGTTAAGGAGAAATCGTTAATATGAAACTAATTTCACTCTATTCATAAGTTGAACGTGTATTTTATTAGTTGCCAGTTTCGCTGTAACTTACCTACGATATTTCAATTTATCTTTCTTTTAACAATGTAAAAACTATTATTGAATATAATGTAATTATTACAAAAATATTTAAACGTGAAACTATTTATATATTAAATTATATAGTTTTCACATATTAGGTATTGCATATTACTTTTGCATACAATTAATTGACACTTGGTAAATAAGCAATTTAAATTTTTTTTGGATTTCGGAATGTAAGCAATATTACAGAATATGAATTTAAAACGTATTACTAATTCGTGTCGCGAGGCTATGAGCAAGCAGGGGGAGGGGGGGAGGGGGGGAGGGGGGGGGAGGTGGCAATTACTCGGAAAGGGTCTGTCTCAGTAAATTGTTTGAACACGCCAATCTCAGGAACTATTCGTTCGAATTGAAAAATTCTTTATGTTAGATAGTTTATTGATTGAGGAAGGCTGCAGGCTATATTAGATCACGCTACGACTCATAGAAGCGAAGCAGTAACCATAAACACGCGTGAAACCGTAAGCTACAGCTAGTTTTAAATAAAAATAACCAATCAACTCATTAAGAGGTTTCATTAAGACGTACCTATTTTAAATTAAAAACTATCGAATCTTAATCGAACAACGCTTAGAAAACGATACAGTAACAACAATATAAACCTTCAAAGAGTATTTATCATGTTATTGTGTCACTGCCTTTATACTCACATCTAATACGGTCTATTACCGCGCTTTGTGGCTATTGTCCGTCTGTCATGAGGCAAGTCAGCGTGAGTTCGGATTTCGGCTTTCGGCGTCTTCTTTCTCGGAATTCAAGTATTATTTGTGCAATTGTCAATAGAATTTTATAAATGCGTGCATTTTTAATTGCTTCTTAATGCAATTGGAATTTACGCGAATATAGAATTATGGATTACGTAATATTGTGTTTATTTATTAGCCTTAAAATTATTTATACGTTGACAATTCAAAAATTCTAGTCGTGTGATGAATATTAGAATAACACTGCACGATAAATTAAAACTGTAATTATCAAATTTAAAGATACCAGATTACCAAAAATAAAATAAGCTTATGTATAACACATTAAAATTGGACAAAGTAAGGCGATGAAGCGAGTCCGAACTAAAAACATTAATTCCGTATTGTTCAGCTCGTGTCTCTGTATTTCAACACGAAATTATGTTTATCATTCTGTTTGACATTTTTACGAACAATGAATCATCCATCTCTTTCCCACCGATTAAAATCGATGGAATATAGAAAGGGACGGGACGCAATTGTTGGCTTGTCCTTTAAGTTATGAGTATAAAATGCTTGGTATGAGCTGAATCATGCTTTCATAATTACCTTGATGTGGTCTGTATGAATAAATCTTTAGTAATGGTTGATCCGAGCTATGGTGGCGGTTTGAAATGTTCGTTAAATTCGCGTTTATATAATTTATATATGGACGCTGATAAGCAATAATGTGTCAACCCACAAAAAATCCAAATTCAAAGATATTGATGTATTTTGATACTGTCGCATCTATTTAATATTATTCAAATAAAATTCATCTATTCGAAATAAGTACGGAAAAAAGTTTCTTAATTTAATGTTTCGAATTTTAAGTGCAATCCATTATTTGCAATGTATAAAATAATCTTAAATATTTAAAAAGTAATTATTAGATAACACATTAAATATATCAATCTGCTTTTAATTCAGTATAACTTATATCAAAATAGAAAAGAAAATACCGACATAAAGTCTTCATACAGATTTATTAAGAATAGGCATACCTTTAAACGCCGTTTTCTCAAAATGAAATCCGTGTGGCTTGACACAGTATTGCCTATCAATTTCCATACAGAATTATTTATGCTCAAATTACTGTACAAATACATACACAAATTGATCGATAAGTAAGATCTAAAGCAAATTAATTCCGTTTTAGTGAATACAGATATCACTAAATGCAACATTTATTAAGATAATATCGATACTAATAGTGTAAAATTTGTTTGTTAGTTTTTATGATGAGGGTAATTTTTGAAATTAACGATCTAATTAGAAAATTTATTTTTGCGTTTAAGGGAGCGTTTATTGAGGATTGTCGTAGGCTATATTACATCACGCTACCTCCCATACGAGCAGAGTAATAACCATAAATGCGAGTGCAATCGCGAGGGACAGCTCGTTTATATATATATATATATAATCTTGTACGGAATAATATGCTTTAGCTATTTTAACTTTTTAATATACAATTTAAACTTATTCACTGAAAACTGCAAAAAATTATGCGGTATTTTGTTATAAAAACGGACACCCCAGAAATGAAAACATTTGTTTTTCGAAGTCAGATTAAAAAGGAATGGATGAAAGAGAACAGGAAGTAAGGAAAGGGAGGAAAAAGGATAAGCTTCCGTCTCTCTCAGTCACCGTACAAAGCGCTAAATATTAACTACTTCAGAAGTATCTACTGTAACAGTGAGGTACTGCCCCGTCCAAGAAAAAAATCCTACATAAGTTATTTAATGCCCATGAGTCAATCATTTGGACACATTATTTAGACGAGCATAACCCCAGTAATACTGATTTAAATCGAAACAGGTCCCGGCCAAATTATAATATACAAATGAGCGAGTGAGCAGAAATAACGAAAACAGTTTATGTCTCGCGCGTTCCCACAGGAACGGTATGCGCGCGCAGCACAGGGGAGTGTGTGGAGACGATGTTCTATAGACAAGATTTTATTTTTTTTTTATTTATTTCTTTCGATTTGAAAACTAAAGCGATCGATTTTGATAAAAATTCTATGAGACCAATCTGAAAGTTTACTCTTTTAAATAGAAAAATGAATTTTCAAAGTCGGTTGGTAAAAAGGTAGTTATGTTGGCTATTTTTGCTGCGTATAATGTGCCGATAAATTCATCGTATTTTGAAAAAATATTAATTGCAATGTGGCGCAATAAATTTTATGTAAGTGCCGACATTGCCTTCATTCTCTTAGATGTTTTACTGTCCCTCTTTATCGGTTAATTAAAATTTTGTAAATATTTGTCCTGTATGAGGTTGTTACAAAAGAAGCTAGACTATCTATCATTGCTAATGTAAATAAACATAAAATGCAATTTTAATTAAAATTATATAAATATCAAAAGTTACTTTTAAATATATTTCAAAAAATATAAGTCTATTGAATAATTGTAAATACGCTAAATCTAAATAGCTCAGTAAATGCCTACATGCTTAAATTCTTTAAAATCTTTTAGTAATAACGCCGACTCCACAGTCCCGCTGCGCCGACTGATATATTGGGCGCTTGGCCGTAGCCCCCGGCGAGCGCCTCCCTTCGTACATTTCAGCTGATTGCCTATGTTTTAACTTTTAACCGCGGTAACTATATATACTTATACATAAGTACTTACACTGTGAAAATGTATTTAAAACGGGAACTTGGAAAAAATTTACATATATATTCTTATCAATGCTAAATAATAGTTAAAATCGTCATATCGCTTAATAAGATTGCAAAAAAAATTATCATAACTATTTCACTTAATTTCTAATAACAAATTAATTTTAAATTGAAACTAATTTAAATATTGTATAAATAAAAGTACTTCAAAATAAACGAAAATTAAAGTGTCTATATTTTAAATTTAAAGGATATAAAAATTAAATTTCAATAATATTCCCCGCTTCACCCTAACTCCCTCTATATATGCCCTCTGGTAACGTATGCATATTTATGTGCATGTGTTTACATGTGGGTGTCGCTACTGGTTTACGCGGCGGCCAATCAAAGACGAAGGAGAAATCTTTAATAACAGTTCGTGAACTCTTTCAAATTGATTACTTGTGATTGGTCGATTTGAAATGGAATTCGATGTTCGAATCTTTAATTAAAAATTGCTTGTAAAAAAATATGTAACGTGCAAATTCGAAATGTAAATTTGCAAACAATATTGTGGGTTAAGAAATGAATTGAAAAGCGAATGATTATTAATTTGAATGCTTCTAATAAATTCGTAATTGAAATTGTATTTAGAAGAAACGCTGATACTGTTTTTTTTAAATATGAAATAAATTAAACAATCCAAACATCAATTTCGAAATATAATACGAATAATTTATCTTAAATTTTAAATCGAAAATGTATTATGAAAAATATAACTAGAAAAAAATCGAAATTCAAATTTAATTTAAAATTAAAACAAACGAATTAAACAAGCGAAATATAAAGTAAAAAAGTACTCGAGGATCTCAATCGTCTCAAAGGAGGTCGTTTTATAAGAGTTCGTGACCAAACACACATAATTAAAACACTGCTTCGCCCTGAGGGCTTTATCTCATGGTCTTTAACGTTACAGCTTTGCACTA
This sequence comes from Hypolimnas misippus, assembly GCA_037950945.1. Lineage (NCBI taxonomy): Eukaryota > Metazoa > Arthropoda > Insecta > Lepidoptera > Nymphalidae > Hypolimnas > Hypolimnas misippus. Next base: position 4,237,366 of record JBBEEQ010000016.1, on the reverse strand, counting down.
GTGTTTTATGATCGATGATTATAATCGATTAAATGCCTTACGAAACTTATATCGATTTTTTAAACGATTTTAGTTCTGAATAAAACTAATTTGTATTAATAATATAAAGATGTAAATTTGTTTGTAAGGTTTATGTAACCGATTTGAAAAATTCTTTTTGCATTGGATAACCTGTTTATTTAGGAAAGTTATAGGCTATATTACATCACGCTACAACTCATAGCAGTGAAGTAGTAATCATAAACGCGAGTGAAACCAAAGGGGCTAGTTTATTTACACAAATGAACGAAGTTGGCGAATAAAACTGGGTAATTGCAATATATTTAACTTTATTTAAGCGTCAAAAATCTCGATAGGTACCAAAAATCGGAACCAAAACTAGAGAATTATTCAAATATCTTTACTATGTAATTATAACTTACTATTGATATAGATCGGATCTTAAAGAATGACTACTTTTTGCCGCGAAAATAAGACGCAAAGTGGCTGAAATAGGGGCTTCAATAATAATGCAATTTGCACCGTTTTCATTAGTAGTTCTTCGTACTCTTTATTAATATCAATATGATTCCGCTTTGTTATTTAAAAATTTATTACGAATATTATTTATACGAATCATTTTCCAAAAGTGTCAAGTTTTCAAAGAAACCGTAATAACCGTAATAAAAATTTTATTTTATTTTTAACACTTTACTTTTAGGGAAATTTCTGATTGATTTTTTTTCGCGTAATAGATAAAAGTACGACAAAAAAATTAATAAAAATTGTACCTATCTACGAGAAAACGCCCTTCAAATTTCTTTAAATTCTTAAACTCTTGATTCGTTATCTATCAAAAGTCGAATGATATGCGCGTGCGCAGCGAAAAAATTGAATCCGGCTACTGTTCACCAATCAGCGCGCGGGGCGTGGCGCGTAACTCGGTGGCCGATTGGGGAAGCACTCGAAAAACAAAATTTTTTACTTTTTTTTACTTACGAATGAATAAAGCGTGGGAGGAACTTTCTACAGCCGGAAGGTTTTTTCACGTGGGACGCTTATCTTACTGAGCTTTTAAAAATACATGGCTCGAATTTTTAAGTGGAACAAGTTTCATTTTGTATTTAACTAACAGCCAAGTAACGTTTTACAGTTCTTTATTAAAATATTAATATTAAAGTATATTAATCTTTATAAACAATTATGTTGTCTTATTTCATGTTAGATTTTGTGGATATCAGTGATTATTATAGAACTATAAGTAAGTTATAAGCTAAGATTTTGGCACCTAGAATGCCGACCCCTTTGGACGACGTAGCCTAGCAACCAGATAGCGACTGAGTAAAACGGGGATTGTCTTTGAGCCTATTGCTTTTTAACGTCAAACAGTTTGAAAGTAGGCATGTTTACTTCTATCTATATACTATCTATCCTTATAAAACATCATTGGTGGTTATATAATTATATACATATAAAATAATTTTCAAATCTATACAAATAATTACACACACAAAAACTGTCAAACAATTGCGGTTCAAAATCCACAGCCTCAACAAATAAAATCAACAAAAATCTCATTCGCATAGAAAAAAGTCAACAGCAAAACATTAAACACTCCTAAATCTGACCGCAAACAGGCGGCATCTACGCGTATTTGACATAAAAAAGTCAGGTATAGTCACCTGTGGCGCTATGGAATGGGTCAGAGTAGGGTTGCCAACCTGTTTTCCCAGGACATGTCCTGGTTTTAGAGTGTCCTTGATAGTGTTTTAACAACGCGTCAGATTCTTTAAAAGCGACCTGATGAAGTCATGGATTATCAAATTAAAAATATTATTATTATAGCTGGAATTCATTCAACGATCCATACTTTATCACTACGTCCTGTTTTTAAATGAATTGTCCTGGTTTTTTCAGTTTCAGATCCTACTTAAATTTGATTTTGACACCCCTAGGTAAGACCAAAGCGCCGGTGTGAACTGGCCTTAACAAACATCTCAATGGACGTAGGTTGAATGAATGTGCTAAGTGCTTAAGGTAAATGAATAGATCATTTAATATTCATGGTTTGTTTAAACAACGATTTCGCGACCACAGACCGTACAAAAAGTTATACAAAATTAAAAAAAAAAACTCAACGTCATTATTTCGAATTTTATGTCTTCGGGAATGACTTAACTCCAATAAAACTGTTTTTTTTGCATAATTTTTCCAATAAAAAAATATATATATTTGAACTACAAAAATGTCTGAAATAGGTATTCATCTATTCCATTTGTCAATGTATACAATGCAATTATCTATGCAAACATAATTAAACACATAGGAACATAATCGTATCAATTCACTATCATATTTACGTGTACCATAAAAACGTAATGATATACGATAAAGGCGTTACTTAGGTAAGCGTTTTTATTGTTTGCAGTTAAGTTTATCGTTGAACAAAGTTATCAGGTGTCGGAATATTCAAAGCAATGGTCTGCCCCGTGCGCAAACAAAGCGATAAGATACAAGATTTTAAAAGGATATGTTAACTCAAATTGCGCAGATCTTTCTATGTATTGCGAATAGCGTTTGTTTTGCGTAGACAATGTGATTGTATTGTGATAATATTCTTCGAAGAATACGCGCCTAAAAAGAACATGAATTTTTTACAGAGAGAATTGTATTTATTTATTTTTTCAAATTTCCATTATATGTACGATACGATGTTACGATAAAAAGCTGATTGTACTCCAAACGATGTTAAAGAATCGTATTTAAGTTTAAAATGGATATAATACGAGCACATAACTATACGAAAGTGTGTATCAATATTCATATTCCAAGTATCAAGCAGCATTACCTCGAAGTTAACATTATTTGTTAATATTTAACACATCCAAGAAAGGAATTCGTTTATCTATCGTGGTTAAAGATAAGCTCTGCCCAAACTCGTCGCACCATTGTCTTTTATCTCCGACAAATAAAAGTTTCCTGTGATATTGCTGACGAATTATGTGTTGAGGGCGTTATGTACAAATAAAGTACCCATACGAGTTTTCCATTGTGGATTCGACCGTATTTATACTAACTAGCGGCCCGTGTTACATTATAGATTTACACTCGCTCGGTGGTAAATTTCAAGAAAACGCCGATATATGGATGCTCATAAGCAATAATGTGTCAACCCACAAAAAGTGTAATTCGGAGATATTAGTGTATTTTAATACTCATCACCTATTCAACATTATTCAATAAAAAACAAAGTCATATAAACTAAATAAGTACGTAAAAAAATTCTTAATTAATTGTTTCGAAATTCCAGGTCGTTAATTATTTTGTAATTTATACAATAATCCTATATATTAATAACTTTTTATTTGATAATATATTAAATATATCAACCTGCTTTTAATTCATTACAGCTTTAATCAAAAAAGAAAAGAAAATATGGATAAATACTTATTCAAACAAACTTATTAAGAATAGGTTTGACATGTTTAGACGTCATTTTCTCAAAATGAAGTTCGTGTGGCTTGACACAGTATTGCATATCAGCGTCCATATATCTATGTGCATTTATTTCTAAACAGAAGTAGCCATATGAAATTTCGTGTCTATTGATTTGAAATGTCTTTCAGACAACTGTTCGCGCCTTATTTTACCCCCTTAGAGATGAAATTTCCAGAAATTTTATAGAAAATATTTACAACAAAATAGGCATAAACTGCCAAAATTTCAAGTTTATATCCTCAGCGGTTACGGCTCTGCGTTAATGAATCAGTCAGTCAGTCAGTACAAGTACTTATATACCTAAAACACATGGTTAATATGGGTAATATTCCAAACTAAGAGTGTGATGTTTTAACCTACGAGACGATTCCGTAGATGATGATTTAGCCTCGAAAAGTTCTGCAAGATCCAATCTTTATTTACACCAAAAGTTAACGAAATTAGTTTAGGGGTTCAAGTGTGAATAGCCTCGAAAAGTTGTGTCTTTCTGCAAGACCCAATCTTTATCTACACCAAAAGTTAACGAAATTAGTTTAGGGGTTCAGGTGTGAACACGAGATTATATTAGATAAAATTTATACCCTGGCAACCCTGTGAAATAAAAATTGTGTTTTGAATGTATAACAGATGAGCACAATGCAATGGGATTTCAAATTGAACTGACGATTTCCAACAGTATCGCGTTCATTGAACAAACATTATGACTACAGGAAATCACCTAAATATGATGAATGTATTTTTTGTTATATTCATTTATGGTAATTACTAGTCATATGTAACTGCGTAGATGAACGGCGAACGAAATCGCGCCTTTGAATTAAAAGGATAAATAGACCATTTGTCATAAAACAGTTTATGGCTAAAGACTTGGGCTTTATAAATCAAATGCACAAAACATATTAATTCTAAGTTATGTCGATTTTATTCTAAGGACGCGACAGTTATGAATACTTATACAATTTTCATTATCAATACGTATTTTATATTGTATTAGGTTTGCTCGCGCCTATTTTTATTAGACCAGCTGTCCATTTTTGGGCACTAATGTTCACTAGTCTGCTGCATATACTATATATATGATGAAATAGTATGATGTTTTATCGCCTACGATATGGTCACCGCATCTTCTACGTCATAATTCATCGAAATTATCCAACCGTTTAGACGTAAAAACAAAACACAGTTACTTTAACATTTATAATATCACTATGGATAACCTTCTATAATGGACTAGTGGTTAGAACACGTCGATCTCAACCGATTGCGAACTCAAACCCCGACTAGCACCGCTGAGTTTTCAGATACTAAATTTGTATTTAAATTCATCTCGATTGAGGAAACCTGCATGTGCCGAAATTCTGACACATGTATATTCGCCAATCCACAGTGAAGCAGCGTGGTGGATAGCCTAGCTAGGACATTTACAGGCTGTTACTTTACTTCATTTATTTACTACCTTAATTTAGCGAGTTTAACGAAAAAAAACGTTGAAATAGAATTGGTATATCCTAATATTAGCGAATGTAAACAAAAAATATATATATATTAGTTATTAGATGATGGGACATAATATAAAGTATCGTCAGTTCGACTATAATCAATTTTCTGTCCTCGTTCAATGTTTAAGCATCGTTCGAAAATTAATGGATGCAAGTTCGGTCGAATCGGTCGGCGTTATGACAAAAGCTTTTCTGACCATAAATAATCATTGTCTTGAATATTATTCCACCCCGTGGCTCATAAACTCGATGTTGTGTGTTAATATTATGGGAACAGCCTGTTCTGCACGACCGTGTATGATAAAAACACGAAATGAACAGACCTAACTAAAACTAATTTAAATAAGAGGTACCTAGCGATGGTACTAACAATTAATAAAAATGTTTTTAATATTCTTTAGATTTTATCTTTTATAAGAATAACGTCAATACACAATTGTGTAAATAACACTTGACAGATGAGTGTATATACAAAATGCTTGAAGCTTACATTTGTAAGTAGTAATATTAAAAAAAAAAAACAAAATTGACTGTACTTTTTACGAAGAAAGAAATATCAAAAGTACCAACTTTGCAAATATAGGTTTTTTACATTTTTTTAATTCTTCACGTTTCGATAACAATGTGGGGGACAACTATTAATAATATCTAATTAACAATATGACGATATTGTAACGTTCGTACTCTTTGACGTTAATAATCTGTGTGCATTTCCAACTCTGACAGCTGGATTTTAAACTGGTAGCTAGGCAAAGACTACATGCCTGGTGTTCCAAAAATGGAAGAAGACATTTTGGGTGCCAAAATTAATGCACTAAGAATATAATATACATATATATACTAGTTATAAAATATTATACATGGGGTATGTTATATTGCATTCGATTATTACTGGCCGCATATGTGACATTTGTCTTTTTACACTGTGGTACGAGTGCGTTCGGCGAAGTTGAAAGAAAGTGGCGCGCAGTGCCCCGTCGCGCGTCCTCGACATTCCGAAAATATTCCAACACAATTTCAAATTTTAAACGAACGTTTATTTTTTTAAATGCAAACTTTTCATTTCCACGACGTGCTTTGTACAAATATTTATTCGGAATACACGTGTAACAGATTAAAAATACTGTTTTTCTTATTTGAAAAAATAAATTCTCAAGATTAGTTTTTAACGTTATTATGATTCATTATAATTTGATGTTTCGTTTATGATGCAAACGTTGCAATAAAAAGTTGATTTGAAATCGTTTAGTGCATAATTTGCGTTCTAAACTGAGTGGCCGAGCGGTTAATCACTTGCTACCGTGTTACGCTTATGTTTTAAGAGCCTGACGCCCGCTTTTATTAATACATTTTAATCGATTTCATACTTTGTAGTTATTTAATTTTTTTTTTCCTTTCGTGTCCCAAAAATATTCATGATTTTCTGATTTTTGCACTGGTAAATATATTTTTACACGACTTCTTTTTTATTGTACCTAACTTTTAATTAAATTCTTGTTACCAAAAATAAATAAACATCATAGAATAACTAAAAGCAATTTTTAGCAAAATTGTTATTAATTCATTTTAAGAATTGAAAAATCCACTTGTGTTAACGTATTTTTTATAAATATTTTAGTTCTAAAAATTCCTTATTTCCTTTTAATTTTTAATAAATCACACTTTATCTATGATGACAGAATAACAAAGTTTTCAGATACGGAAAAAATATATATAAATTCGCCAAATCTCAGTGTATAAAGGCAGTAATTACGGATGTTATTGAGCCTTCGGCATTGTATGTGAATTAGTCTGACATTAAAGGCAAAAAGTAATTTTCCTTATTGTTAAGTCATTTAGCTTACGGATTACGGATACGCGCACACATCAAATTGATTAATAAATAATCGATATCCTTAATAATTCGTCTAAAAAATGACACAATCGATTTAAGAAGATATTGTTTTTTTTTGCAACTTTAACAAGTACAAGGTTGTACCTATGTATATTTAAATGTTATCGATCGGTTTTTTACTCCATACAAATCGATTATTTATTTAAACCCATAAAGTAGTAACAAATAATTAAATTATACATTTTTTATGGTGCATTTTATGCCATAAATAATTTTTGGACTGATAAAATTATGGAACATTTTTATATCAACTATCAATGTTGAAAAGTTTGAGCGGCAAAGTTTATATTTATCTGTCAATGATTTTTTTACAAAAATCTCATGAGAACCAAGAATGAAGCGTCAAAAGCCGTATCTAATGATGCGTGCACTTAAAAATCATTCAAAACAACAATACATATCAGACAATCCCAAAATATCTAACATTACGGGAAGGTTTTCAAAAAAACCATTGTTAAATAAACCATAAATCGTTAGAAAATGGTCGCGATCGAGCTCAATGGTGCTTAAGTCGGGTGCTCGTGATTTAAAAAAAAATCTATTCGAGTAATATTTTCTGAATAATTTTTTTCTAGCGCCTCGGCGCTAAGAACAATTTACATGATAATGGTTCGGGTCCATTCGGACAACGAAAGGATTGGGTATTTTTTAATAAACATTTAAAATGGATACCTCTTTATACAAATATAGGTAACATATTCGATTTATACAACACACATAAAAAAAAACCTTAAACGGTGTTTCGAAATGCTTGTAACTAAATTTACACATGACAAATTTTACACCTACTGTTCTATTAGACAATATTTACATAAAATTGTAAATGCTAATAAGAATGTTTAGTTATTATTCATACGCTTATAACTTGAGTTATTTCGGTTCTCACCTTGTTGCTTGCCTGTTAATTTATTATTGATCATTGGCAAACTAAGCACAAAATTTATGTTATTAGATTAAAATTTTTTAACGTACTTGCCGGAGATTTTGCTACATAGTCAAAGTAACTTCTGACTAACGAAACACGTTATAGGACATAAATATGCAATTTCAATCGTCATCTCCCTTAATCGCTTCGTCGGTTATAATATATTTTGCGTTTGATATGAGATAAGGCCGAAGCTGTGTGAGCCAGCTCGTATCTTCTCAATCGACGGGACGCAAATTAAGAGAGCTTCGATTAGATTAAGAATATGTAAGAAGGCGACAGTACTCACTGCGATCGGGCGCTAACAGCGGCGTTTATTGCTGATTAATGTTTGTTTTTACGTATAAATTAGTCGGCTGCGCGGCGTAGACTGCTCGAGTGCAGTAAAAAACAGTAATTTATTAGTGGCGACTTCTCGTGTTGGCACGGGCTTAACGAGTGTGTGGCGTGCGGTGCGGTGGTAAGAAAAAACTGGCTCGCCTGGTACGTAGCTCGAGCAGCAGTGGCCTGAGGAAGAATAACCCCAGGAGTCGATGGGAGCTGCCACCGCTTCCGAACGCGCCCCGCGCCCCGCACCGCCGCCGCCCGCTCGATACAGATCACGCATTCTACGAATACCTTTAGCCACGGCGCTGGCGACCGCCTGCCATCTTTTTCACTCTCTTGCCGTCGCTGGTGCGTCGGAAGACCACGTTCGTGCGGGATGAGGGGGTCTAATGAACGTTTTACACCGAACGACGCTTCCTAAGTTCACCGAGTAAAGGTCACGCGGGCTAAGCGAGCCGGACGACGCAGCGTGAGCGTAGAACTCGACCGCGCCGAAGTAGCTGCGCGTGCGCAACACCGGCAGCGCCCACATGACCGGCCGTTTAACTGCGCGCGCCGCTCGCGAAACGCTAGCCGTCTCGCTCTCGCCCGCTCGGGGGGGTGCCTCTCGCTCGCACACATCGACGTGGAAAAATGTATCTAGTTCTGTGGAGGCGACGCGGAGTGCAGTAGCAGTTGAGGTTTTTTTCGTTTTAATAAATTTGTGGTCGTTCGTCTCGCTTAGGCGCGCGCCCGGGGCGTCGCGGAGCGAGAGGGCAGACTGCCACCGAGTTACGCCTTCCGCGCGTTCTCGTTATTATGTAGGTTGCCCGCGCATTAGAGCCTCCGTGTATTGCCTGCGCATGTATAAAATATAATAATGTAGTAAATACGGCGCTTGTTTGCGGTGAAGCCGGTTATTTATGTGCGCCCGCGGCTACCGCGCTACGCGCCGCCTCATACGATTTACTTCCCACTCGACATTCATCAATCATACCTAAAAGGGTTGGGTAATACATACAATAGAAATTAATGTTTTATTTAATGTGAGAGGGTGAAATTATATTTTTATTTCTTGAAATTTATTTAGTAGGAGCATAATATTTGATATTTGAAAATCTTTATTTGTAAGATTAATATATTAAAAATAAATTATTCTTTAAACTTATTTCATACATGATTTTTTTATATTAAATTCTGATTCTATATCTTATATCACGAATTCAAATTTAAAAATCTACATAGATATCAGAGTAATTGTATTAGGTACTTACAAAAAATTATATTAACCCTTCTAAGCATTTTTAAGTTTACTGCTATGAACAAGTACATAAAAATTACATACAACAAAAACATTATTTAAGTAATCAAAGGAGATAATACAGATTGAACATAACGGAACACCACGCGACACGCATGAGACATCCTGTTAGACGAAATTTATCAGACAATGACACAAAGGAGGCTTTTCCAAAAAAAAAAAATTAACAAACATTCCATTTAGGACCGTCGCTATTAGCTTCTAATCAAGCGTGGACGGTGACAAAACGCGACAATGACCAAAAACATCAAAACATATTACAGGATTTATTGTTTACGAAATTGGAATTCATTATACGGAGCTACGGGAAGCTTATAGACTCATTGTCCTACATTATGGACTGCGAAGTGTCACTGCGCACGAGCACAGACAATTATAGACAATTGTATCGCTCGAAAACCCAATGTTTGCTCACAATGCCCAGAAACAATCGACAACTTTTATGGCGACACAAAAAGACATCATACAGAGCCTTTTGTTGACAGAATGAATGCCAACTTCGACCACACAAATTTGACGTGCGTTGCTAATTTCCTAATTCGAAAACTGTCGAACGATGTGGACTTACGATTTAAAATTTATAATTACATTTCAATGCTTTCAATAAATATATCTCACAAAAAAAAAATTGGTTGTTGCTTACTTTTAAATTAATATTTAATAAATGGTATGTACTAAATCTATTAAATGCTGAACGCGAAATAATATTAGAAGAAAATGTATGCGTTCGTGGTTTGTTCATGTTATGAGTCGCAAAAAAAACTAGCGAGCTACCGGCACCATAAAAGCGAGTTGTATCTGTTGTAAGATCGTCTGTAGACCTTATAAAGCGAAACTTGCTAGCCGAACATCTAAAAATAATGTTTTGGCTCATCATTAACTCCACAATGCGCCGATCGCTCCGTGCTTTGTCTTTTTAGTCGGTGACGCAATTCATACCGGAGCGAAACAATAAACTACACCAGCACACGATTATAAAACTTACACTGCAAGTTATAGAGTAGCGACTTTCTTGTTCACGAAATGTTGATCTCGGAGAGAATTGTCCGTTGACAACAGAGACATCGAGGCTATTCTTTTTTGAATATCGATTGTAAAAAGCATTCTCATGACGCTGTGAGAACCTTCGGAGCGAGTACAGTCGCGTCTTAAATTCTTTAGCCTATTCAAAGCATCGTCTTTGTGTCAATATTTCAGCTATGGTGTTACTAGTTAGCTTGTCAAATGGTCGTAGTTAATTTCGAACGCAACGGTACAATGCGGATCGGTAGAAGCAGAGATTATCAGATATTTTCCCGTCGGCTCGGAGTATGACGATCTAAATAAAGTCGAAGCCTTGTACGAGCATAATGGGCTAACTGTCGCTTCTTTATTTGACTACGATAAAAAAAAATTATTTTGAAAATATTTAACGTATATAAATAATAAATTGCAACAAAATTAAAATGTTTACAAGTGACAACGTATAATATAAGGATAATAAAGATTAACGCATAAAATTAATTTTAAAAATTCGTATTCGAAAAAATCCTCGTCAACAAATACCGTGTACGCCTTTAAAAATATGCAACAAGAGACACCGCTTAATAAAAACAAAATTCAATTATCGAAATACCCAAAAATGAAATACTAAAATATTATTCACGAGAAATCTCTATCGCTATTAAAATCAATTAAAAAGAACATGGCATTCCGATGCAAATATTTTCGAATGATTAATGCGACGAATCTGCAATCTGCCACCGAATTCCACGCTACATTCCTCGGAAGAGGTTTAACGCATAACCAGTAAATTACACAGCGATATCGTATTTTACAATCTTGTAGTTACTAATTTATAATATCGCGATCACATCTTTTAAACAAAAAAAAATCGTCTTCGATTTCAATTAGCACCGAAACAATTTAATTAAAAGCTTAATAAAATAACGCTTACCCATTTGTATCGTTTGCTATTAGCTGCCGTCGAAAAAAAAAATCGTACCACTCGCCCGTCGAAGGCCCCGCGTTAAAATAAAAAATTCTCTAAAACATATAAATGAGACCGAACAATATCAGCGCTGCGACACAACTGCTTCTAAAAGAAATCAGGAAAGTATGATAGCGATTTTTTTTAGCTTTAAATATGTGAATTTACAGGACCGAACCGATTCGGACTGATACAAAAAAAGACATCGACAGATGACATTCGGCCGCCGAATAATTGTGTTTTACAAACGGAGCGAATAATAAATAATTCAATTTTGCGGACCGGCGATTAAATTACAGCCTTTATCCATTCCGTATGATGCAGGCGACAATAAAAATGCAAATGACGGCCAACGATGCTTTTATTTACGGTGTTGAGACATTGAAACAATCGGCTGTCGGGCTGCTGCCATACTTTTTCATTTTATACAAGTTTCTCGCGTGGGTCCGTTCGAGAGTTGAGGCGGATTATTATTTCTTTCGAAATGACATTTTTTATTTTTTTTTTCGATTTTTTTAATCAGCTGTAATTTGAAATTGTCTAAAGCTTTTTTTTTAAATAAACAGACTACGCACAAATAAATAAATAATTAATGTAAAGCCTCATCAAAGTATTTTGTACTTAACATATAAACCACATATCTATTAACGCCTAATAATACTTTAACTCTAAGGTCAGTTTAACTTTAAGTTTATTGGTTTGCATTTACACGATTAAAAGACAGAAAGTTATAAGATACAGTTTATTAAATCCGTTTAAGAGTTAACGTAATCTATTGCAATACTAATAAGAACCAATAACAATTGAAATAAAACTATTTTAAACTGATTTAGATCGCGTATATTAACTATTTTTATCATCCCGAAGTTTCGAGCACTATGCAGCGTTCGTGGTCACGAGTAGACTAAGGTGACATTTGTCTATGTGAGGTTTTAAAAAATATTATTTACAACTACCGCCAACGGTTTCTTAATTGGTATCTTGAATAACGTTCCGGTTGCACGAAGAAGGCCTTCTGCGTCACCACGAACACGTGACCACGAACGCTGCAAAGTGCTCGGAACGTCGATATGATAAAAGTAGTTAATATACGCGACTGAAATCCGTTTAAAATAGTTTTATTTCAATGAATACTAATCGCAAAAATCTAAGACAACGATAACCAATAATAACCCAAATATCTATATTTAAAAAGCAGGTGGTAGCAAATATTCTGTCTACGTTGAAAAAAAAAGCATTTTAAAATAAAAATTGAAATGTCACAAAATAAATAATAAACACACATAATTTAATATATTTTGTCAATAGATATTAATTACATTAATATATTTTACAATAGACTAAACAAGCATATTAAGGAATGTAGCGTATATACGCGACCAAGCGAAGCGAGGCGATACAGTATCATCTATATAACTACTGAGTATATTAATGAAGAAGGTTAACGACATCGATAAAACATTTCGCTTTCTTCTTTGGTAATAATAAAAAATATATGAAATCTTAATTCTTAATTATACATGAAATTTACACAACTGATGAAAATTAGAATGAAATTCTTGATAAGAAAAAATTTAATAATAATTTAATAATCATAGAAAAACTTTGAGAATTTTTTTTTATTTAAATAAAATCTAACAAAATAGATTATTTAAAACATTAATAAACTCAATAAGGTTTTATTAAAATTAATAATATCAGAATAATTAATGTTTCGACATGAGGAAATGTTTGTTTACCACATATGAACCGTCACATATATTTTAATTTGCTAATAAATTCGTCAATCATTGGAAAATTTTTCTAGGCAAAAATAAATACATACAGCCAAACAAATTAAATCAAAATATACTTTATTCCAGTAGGCACTTTTGAATCGTCATTACAGAAACAAAAAGAAAACAAAAAATAACGAATTAATTAATTAATTTACCACCGGTTGGGAATGTAGATCCTAACGAGAGAACCGGAAGGAAATTCTATAGCTACTTTTTTAAAGTTTTACAATGGGTACATTTATGAGTTACAAATATATTAAATACGCCGTGTGAATCCAGCTTATAATAAATCCAAGCATCCTTATCATCTATATAATCTTGAACAGAATATGCTTTAGCTACTAAGGATTTTTTAATATGTATCTAGAACCTCCTCCTTTTTAGTAGTCGATTAAAATTAGTGTAAAATAAGCGACTTTTTGTTTTTATCGCGTTCGCATCGCTTATTCGCGTAGGTGTGTTTTAACTTAAAGATTCTCTATTACACCTACACATTATATGCTTATTAACCTGTTTTATTATGTACTATATATCATTAGTAGATTACTCTGTCTTCTAAATCAATATATACATATTTAATAGTAGTGTTCGTTTGTAAGATCAAAATAAAATTTATCACATAATTTTTATGTTGCCTGAGTATTTTTCTGCTTAAATATTATTAACCCATTAAGCGCCAAATCCTTTATTTTATAATTATTGGTGGCATATATAAATACAAAAGGAAAAGGATTTTTTTCCTATTATGGAGAGATTTTGAAGGATGTACTCGCATGAGTACAACGGACGCACTCAACTCACTCACTCACTCAACTTATTGAATTGTCCATATGTGAAAACTAGGTAACAAAAACTACCTGTACTCAAACGAGTACGGCAGCACTAAATGGGTTAAATCTATAATAAATAAACGCAGCACACTCAACGGCCCCCATTAAGATCTCATGACCTTGTGTCGGGGCTTCGGAAACACACAACACTAACACAAACACCCAGACCACGACAAACATCCGTATGTCCAATACAGACGTTTGCCGTGAGCGGGGATTGAACCCGCGACCGTTAATGCTTTAGTCAGCTGCAGTGACCACTGCGCCGACATGTCTGTCAATATATGACTACATAGTAAAATAATTATTTTCTGAATTTTTAAAGATCTTATTCTGATTACTGTACTAAGTTAGCTAATATTTAAGTTATGTACAACAATGTATAGACAAGTGATTTTATATTATAACAGATAACATAGCTAATAAAAAAGCATTAAATATTTTCTTCACATAATTTTTTAATACATTTTAACATATATGAAAATTGAGTAAATTTACTAAAACTCTAAAATCCTTTTACAAATCTTTTCGATCCTTTTCGATCGAACTTTAATTCAATATTATTAATTTTACTAAAAAAAAAGCAAAAACCACTGACGTCACTACGGTTTTTTCGAAAGATACATACAAAATTAAAAAAAAAAAACACGATGTATGTTAAATGATTCACGTACCATGCCTCTACGTGATGTTCAGAAAATTTTCCGCTTCTAACTTATCTTATCTTTTGGGTACGGAACAATACCTATTACTGAATCTACTAATTACTGTATATATTTATGACTTCTAATAAAAAATAAAAAGTAAACACACGCCATTTAAAAATAAATTGTTCTAAAAATATATTTAAATGAAAGTAATAGATATTTCGTCTTTACGTTCTTTAAACGCTGGCGCGGATTTAGGATTTTGTTCGGGGGTGGGTGGGATCAATTTTTGTGGGATTTCGGAATATAGACCATTAATTTATAATATTACGCATACGCATCGGGGTGGGGAAACACATAGGATTTACTGACCTTTCATTGTTTTAAAAACAAATTAATGATAATAATAATATCAAAAACCCTTTTTATATAGTAAATTTAACAGCGATTCGTTAAAATTTCAGAATACCTGCAATTTATTATAAGTTGCGCACGTGTAATTATCTATATATAAAACTGACTGGCTGACATTCACTGACTGATCGATCAACGCCGAGAAACCACTGGATCTAGAAACGTGAAGTTTTACACAAACGTTCCTCGAATATTGTTAGTGTGCACGAAGAAAGGATTTTTGAATAACCATCCCATCCACCGGATTTAAAAAAGTTCAAAGTTAATCAGATTTCAATTTCCTAAGTATACGCGGTCGAAGCTCCAGGGAACTGCTAGTGATACAGTAAGTATTACACAACAGATGTATTATGACACGAAATCGAACACTGAATCAAAAATAAAAACAGAACCCTTTAGGTGTAAAATTTTATTACCTTTTCATATTGACGTTTGTTTTTATAAAGTTAAGTGAATCCTGACATATTTTATACAACAAACGAGACGCACGAAAACCTTTTTTTTATTAATATAAAACTTGCATATATTTATTTAAATATAATACCGTACAAGAATAGCTATTTAATCTATGAAGCCGAGATCGAGTGACACATTTGTTTTTTGCTTACATAAATTATAATTGAAATGTCACCAAGAACGTTTTAAAGTCGTTTTTTGTCGTCTTATTTCCTTCCTTATCAATCTATAACCCCAGATGTTTCTATTTCCATTGGCCACATCAGAACGAGATGCCAAAAAATCAATTTACAGGTTATTTAATGAATGTATTATGCAGATTTCATCGATTTAGTTTTTCGAATATCGATAAATCTATAAAAGCGAGACAAATAAGTCATAACATTGGAAAACCTGGTAAGGACAAGGCCAAATTATTTTTTTTTAAATATCGATGCAGGAATCGACTCGTTGCGAAATAAAAAAAAAATATCGTTTTTAGTGGCCGTGTTTTAGACCAGTTTGATTGTTTATTTCGCCGTTGCGAACACCTCGATCCTTACCCAAAATCGTTATAGGAATATTATTGGATTGCAATTTTTAAAAAAAGAACGTTTAGGGATTTATTTTACGGATTGAACTCGTTCTTCTGTTCCGTATATAATACAAGTCTTTGTGTAAGTATTTATTTGCAGAATACTACTAATGCATTAAAATTTTTTATTTGTTACAGTATGTTGCAAAATACATTATTTATTTTCTATGGTTATATAAAAAAAAAAATCTAATATCATATTTCTTATCTCTATATTTTTAATTCTTTATGTATTTTGCTCATTATATATTATTCGAAAAATTAAAGTATAGTTGTAAGGTAAAATGAAAAATAAAAATGATAAACACAAAAAGTGTAAAGCAAAGCTAAGTTTCTAATTCTACAATGTTAATTTTAGGTATTAAAATATTAAGAGATTCAGCTATCATAATTAAGGGATTTAAAAAATTAATAAGAGCCGAGTCTAGAACACGTCGATCTCAACCGATGATTACGGTTTCAAACCCCGGCTAGTCCCGTTAAGTTTTCAAGTGCTAAATTTGTGTTTAAATTCATCTCGAGCTCGGCGGTGAAGGAGAACATCGTAAGGAAACCTGCATGCGCCGGGAGAAATTTTGACACATATATATCCGACAACCCGCAGTGGAGCAGCGTGGTGTATTAAACTTTAAACCTTCTCCTTTATAGGAGGCTTTGTCCTGCAGAGGCATATTTACAGGCTGTTACTTTACTGCTTTTAACTAATAATTTGTGCAAATAAGATGAATGTACTGTATTATTATAAGACATTTGGTTCTCTGAATCTTTTTTCTTGAAAAGAGTATAAAGTAAAAAATCTAAACAGCTAAGATTTTTTTATCATTAGAACATTTAATTTATATCAAAAACAAACTGCAACAAAACGTATCGGTCCCAATTTAATGACGTTATTATATAAATATTTACAATAATTATAAATTGAGTAATATACTAAATCATAAATCCTAAATCGGATCTTAAAAATATCGTTGATGAAACTATTGAACAAATTCAGACCAAGAATAAATAAATTCAATTTTTGCCCATGCGGGACCCCAAAAATTTCACATTAAAAGTATGCATGTAACTAAATTATAAACAAGAAAAAAACTAAATGACGATTATGCATGCATCCTGCAGAAAATCATCAGAATTTTTATGACAAATCAGGACTAATTAGGCTCCTTCTGTCGACCGATTATTTAACGTACGAAATTATTGATTTTTACAAGTTTTATAATAATTTGTTCGTAATAACGAGCTAAGAGGGGCATTGAGACGTAAACTTTAGGTGTTGTAAAACACATTTCGTCGGTCGGTAATCCGATATTGTCACACCTACACGATCGCTTAAATATTAGACTTAACTGATTATTTATTTTGCTGTTCATAATTTTATGTTTGAAATATTTTAAGTCGGTATTGTTTTCGTGTCAGTGTTGATTATTGTATTTTTTTTTTAACTTTGATATTTAATTAACTAATATGTCTTTTAAATACTATAAGTAAATATTTTGAGTTATATAAATACTTATAAACAACGTGTGATAATTTTACTGATTCATCGAAAAGATAAGTTAATTTCTTTCTCGGTAGGTACTTTCATATCGACCAACTTATAACATAAGCCTAAACAACGATGAACATTTTCTATTTAAAAATCTTATTCATCCTACTAACATGGTCCTAACAACAATCAAAGTCGAAAATACACAGTCGCGTATAGGGATTTAAAAGAATGTATGGGTAGTATCCAACTTACTACAACGCGTATATTGGCTCATGGCTGGCTCAACCGGGACAGTACCACACTCTCACAGAAGACCGGCATGACGAAGCTAATAGCCGCATTTTGTATGGTAAGAGAGAGAACCGGAAATTTCATTCCCTTCCGCATTCCTCCCCTTACTTTCTATTGACTTTCAAAGTGACTCCTCTGATACTGTAGCCTGTAACTGTTCATAGGAGGCAGTGAATACTTAACATTAGGTAACCTGCCTGCTTGTTTGTCTGCTATATTCGTAATTTTTTAAGAAAATTAAAAGGTTTTTAGAGGGTAGTTATCAATCGTTAAATGTAACGTTTGTACTAACAAATAATCAATAAATAATTAATAAATAAATGAATAAAGAAACGCATCACACTCAACGGCCCCCATTAGGATCTCATGACCTTGTGTCGGTGGTCCAGAAACACACACAACACTAACACAAAAACAAACACGCAGACCACGACAAACATTCGTATGACCAATACGTAAGCTTGCCGTGAGCGTGTGTTAGTGCTTTAGTCAGTTGCATTGACCACTGCGACATCGTGTCTGGCAAGAAAAACGCTTTTTTTTATATATAATAGGGGGGCAAACGAGCAGATAGTACCACCTGATGTTAAGTGGTCACTATCGCCCATGGACATCTGCAACACCAGGGATGTTGCGGGTGCGTTGCCGGCCTTTAGTGAAAAGGTGTCTATACACTCGACGCTTGAAAACCCCCAAATTATAACGCTCAGGGAAAACATCAGGAGGAAGATCATTTCACAGCTTGCAAGTACGCGGGAAAAAGGACCGTGAAGCCCGCACTGTGGAAGATGACCATGCATCCAGGTGGTGTGGATGATATCGAGTTCTAAAACGAAGGGTGCGATGGTAAAAGCGAGACGGTGGCACCATGTCAAAGAGTTCGTCAGAACACTCCCCGTTGTACAGACGGTAGAAAACACTCAGAGAGCCAACGTCTCTCCGTACATTTAAAGGTTCTAAACCGTCTGTGAGATTGGGATCGTCGACAATGCGACAATACGCTTTCAGAATACTTTAATCTTAAATAAAATAAATGTCTCTTTATCTTATATCTGACTAGCTGATATTAGTGGTTCCACTCGCGTTTATGATTACTGCTTCCCATCTGTGAATCGTAGCTTGATGTAAGCTTCCTTCAACGGGCTAACCAAGGCAAAAATGTTTTAAATCGCTCTACTAGTTTTGAACCCTCTTCAAAGCAAACAAACAATCAAATATTTCTTTATAATATTGTAGTAGATACATGAAAAAATATATAAAAAATTAACCCACGCTATAACGCCATGTTAAATATTTCGAAACCTGCCACGTAAGTTGTTGTAACCCCAAAACTATAATTTTACAGGAGAGCACTTTTAATTCATTCGTTTGAAAGTTACAACAAAATACGTCTGAAAAATCATTGTAAAAATAAGATCTTTGGCATTTTCAAATGAATGTAGTATTCAGTAAAAACACTAACGGCATTATTATGGCTTACAAAAACTTCGTGGGAGGTATCGATTTACACTTAACTTATTGTGTTATACAGGGCTCACTATTCTATTAGAGGCAAACATCTATTTAAATGTAGACGAACGTATCAAATTACATGTCACCCAGACGTTACCTTCAAACAACTTGCAACTTCTACTGTAGTTTCAATTTCCTTTCTAGAATGTTAGCTTGTAATACCGAGGTTACAACACTATGCTTACTATAAGTGTATGTTCACACTGGTAGTAAAATGGTTGAATATTTATTAATATAATAAAATCCCGCAAACGGTTTTACATTTGCCACTTAATAAGTTTAAAACCTACGTTAAAAATCTTTAATAAATAAAGCATATCATACCATACAAGAATATTTTGACGACAAAGAGGCGTGGATTTGACAAGCGTTGATTTTCTATCCGGATAACATAATTAAAATGTAATAAAAATACATTATGTATAAATGATTTTAAAAGAGTTACTATCGAGTTTCTTGCCGGTTCTTTTCGGTAGAGACTACATTCCGAACCGGTGGTAGCTTTATAAAAATCTAAAATTAAAATATAACATGTAACTTGACGATTCGAAAGTGCTTTAAAAGCCCATTTGAATAAAGTATATTTTGAGTTTGAGTTTATTATAAAGCTGAAGAGTTTGTTTAAACGCGCTAATCTCAGAAGCTACTAGTTCGAATTGGATTTTTTTTTGTTTTAGATAGTTTATTTATTGAGGAAGGCTATAACCTATAGGTTATATATACTTCACGCTACGACTCATAAGAGTGAAGCAGTAACAATAAACGCGAGTGGACCCGCAAGGCACAGACTATACTATACTATAAAATACTTATGTAAATATAATCATAATAGTTAAGAATAGTTCTATAAATATGTACCTACAGTGATAATGTACAGAATCAATGATTCATTTCAACCACAACGCTTTAATGTTTCTATGTAGGTTTTTATGTCAGTATGTGACAAAGTTACGAGGATACGAACTCGTACTAATTAATTGTCGTGATAACTTATCAAATATGTACCTAACCTATACAGTAATTCAATGAAAGTATTATGTGTTTATATTTTATACCAAGCTCCTTCATATTCACTTTTCACTTCACATCTTGCTTGTGTAGATACATTGAAATGATATATAATGAATAAACCTTAATTTTTTTGTTTATTTATTTGAACGCGTTATTCTCAGGATCTACTTGGTTTGAAAATATTAGCTAGTATAATTATGTAAATATTATCTATATCTGTAGATTATATTTTTCAGAATCGTCTTCGAGGTCGAGGCGAGGTCTGCTCAACTATCTAACTCAACCTCTATTAATATTTCCCTGTTATTTCCCTGTACCCTGTAAATAATGTTCATCTTAAAATTTAAATATATAAAAATTACTACTATAATAAATCGTGGCGTTATAAATAAATTTAGTATGTGGCCTATAATGACAGCTATATTAATATAAAACTCGCAAAATTATATATAGTTTTGGAAAACTTGAAAAAAATTCAACTCAAACGATTTTTTAATAGTCATAAAAAATACGACCTAGACACAGTTTCACAAAACTAACAAATATAAACTAGTTAAATAACAGGATATGGAAAAATATGCATATGAAAAGATTTCACATGAACGCTGTAGATGCGCATACATATGTACCTAATCTCGAGAGGATGTCCTCTAAGTGTAGCGACGATAAACGTCCGTCGAAGCACACAGGAAATCTTTATTTGTCGCCGACAAAGATACAAGGCGTTTACGAAACAAACCGAATACAGAATCAATACTTTTTCTCGGAACACTGCGGAAAAGCGATAGGGTGCCTTTATGACTTTAAGTAAGTTAAAACTTCAATTCAAAATCCGAGTTTTAAAATTTTCTCGCCACGCAAAATTGTGATTTATTTTATCGACAAAAGAGTCGATTTTTGGATGAGTTATTGAGTTATAAAATTGTGTGCTGGATATAGCGTCGTTGGCGGTGAACTGGTGACACTTTGCAATAAGTACGCGCATGTAGATCGCTCCGTCGGCTTTCATTAGGCGATTGCGGGCAGTCCGTAACGGATACATCAATATCTATAACAATCAAAGCAAAGAGATCTTTATCGAAAAAAAAAGTGCATTTATAATCACTGTTACTCATTTTTTGTTCCTAATTAGTAATAGAGTTTTGTCATGTTTATAAATTGATGTCTAATGCATTTATTGAGTATTTTTTTTATCGTTTGAAATTATCTTTTTTTAAAATAAATACATTCAGCCGCATTAGAATCCACCTCATAATTTAGTATAGATATATGACAAAAAAAAAAATTACAAAATAGACACAAAGATTACAAATTGTGTTAAAACGGTTGACACAAAAAAAAATCTTAAAAAAATATTATTTCAAAAAATTTTCCGATCGCCAAAGATTTACCAAATGTAAAATTAAACCTAAAAGCCAAACGTATGTTAAAGCACACTTAATAATATACGGGCATAACGGCGCGCATTGACGTTACCGTCCGTCCTCTGTACATGACGTGCACACTTATTTATACCCCCTGTATATTGACGTCTGTAAAGCGAACCGCCTGTATAATAGGTCGGACCATTGTATCGATCAACATATAGCGACCATTCATGTCGGCTCGATACTTGAAGAATGGGGCCCTTACAATTGTAATAATTTCTTCCTTAGCGTTCCTGAAGAAAGAACCATTTACAGTAGGCTTGTTAGGAACATAAAGCAAATCATATAATCTATTTATACGCCACCTTTAATGTCAGGTGAGAAATAGATGTGGAGAAATAGATTTCTAAAACTTAAAAAAAATAGTGAAGTCACCGGATTTACGTAGCGCGGCCTTTGACCAGCTGATTGACATTATTTTTTAAGACATCATAATTTTTACATTCGAAGAATCAAAGTTTATTGACAGCGTCGTTAAAGTCAACGTATTAAAATGAATGTAAGTAAGAGTTTCACTTATAGCTAAATGTCTGTCATCAAAAAGTTTAAGAGTTTTCATAATTCACACGTAGAAAATATCTAAAATACATCATACATAGGAAGAAAGGTTATCCTCACTCTACTCGATAGCCAGTTGTTTCAATGACCATGTCGACTCTATATGGACGCAGATAAGCAATACTGTGTCAACCCACACGGAGTTCGTTTTGAGAAAATGGCGTCTAAAGATGTCAAACCAATTCTATATCAATTTGTTTAAAGACGGATTTATACATCTTTTGTTTTTTATTTTGACAAAATGTATAATGAATTAAAAGCAGATTAACATGTGTAATGTGTTATCCAATAAAAGGTTTTTCAAAAATTTGAGATTATCGTGTAAATTGCAAAATATGGAACGCACTTGAAATTTGGAACATTATATTAAGAAACTTTTTTCCGAACTTTTTAAATTTATATGACTACAATTTTTTTGAATAATGTTTAATAGGTGATGCAGTATCAAAATACATCAATATCTCCAAATTTGACTTTTTGTGGGTTGACACATTATTGCTTATCAGCATCCATATTACAAACAATTTAGAATTTCTTCAACATTATTACGATGATTTTCTTAACTGAGGCAAACTCGAATTACATGTCACAATCTGATTTAAATCAACAACATGATTATATACTTTAATTTTAGCCGATAGTTAAACAAAATTTTATACAATTTCGCATCAATGTTTATTAATACCTAACATGAATAAATGGATGCTGATAAGCAATAATGTGTCAACCCACAAAAAGTCAGATTTTGAGATATTGATGTATTTTGATACTACGTCACCTATTTAAGATTAATAAAAAAAATTTCAAGTCATCTAAACTAAATAAGTATGCAAAAAAGTTTCTTAACTCAATGTTTCGAATTTCAGGTGCGTTCCATATTTTGCTATTTATAAAATTATCTCAAATATTTAAAAACTTATTATTAGATAACACATTAAATAAATCTATCTGCTTTTGATTCATTATACATTTTATCAAAATAGAAAAGAAAATATGAATATATACGTCTTCAAACTAATTTATTAAGAATAGGTTTGTCATCTTTAGACGCCATTTTTTCAAAACGAAGTCCGTGTGGCTTGACACAGTATTGCTTATCTATTACTTATTTAGTTTAGATGACTTAATTTTTTTTGAATAGTGTAAAATAGGTAAGGTAGTATTAAAATACATCAATATCTCAAAATTTGACTTTTTGTGGGTTGACACATTATTGCTTATCACCATCCATATAAGAGATAAATAAGAAATTGATTGAATCGTTAAACTAAATGATTTTCTATAATGGAAAATTATCATGAAAAAAATATTGTTCGAAAATTCGTGATTTTCGTTCGGGGTATTGTTACTAAATAAAGAATAGTGAAGAAAAATAGACTATACTCATTAAAATAGACTCTTGTAGGTCTACTTTTCAACAATTATGTATTTGTTAATCCATTACAAAGTTTTGCAAACTAAATATAGGAAAGCGTAAATAAGATCGAAATTACCCGCATTGTTATGTACAGGTACCTCAGTGAGTGCTAAGTTAGTTCCCACGCTACGCCCGAGGCGACGAGCCGACTGAAACGCGTCGGTCAGACCGACACTGAAACTAAACGAGCTATAAACTAAAATAAGTAACAAGATATCCGCGTGCCTGCGCTAGATCAGAGGATCTTACCTATTTGCTGTATATATTTATATATAAAAAAGTATTTTTTTTGATGATTTTTTTGTGCTGTCGTTACATCGTATATCATTGACGAAGACCTGTAACTATATACCTACCTAGTATATTTTTCTGTATTTTCTAATTTAAGTTTTGGTTGAACAAAAGTAAATCCTGTCATTTTAACACGATTTATTTTAATTTTATATCATATAGTATTATTACCATGTCGATCATCATGAAAATCTGTGCATGTTTCTCGCGAAAAATGTACTCAATTTATGTAATACTTATACATACGTAGGTACTACGTTCCTGGTATATTTCCTTTGTTACAAGCTTGTATACACATTCTATTCCGGAGAATAATTTTTTTAGTGTTTACGGCAAGTAACCTTACTTCCTAAAAGTACCTATAGCATTTAAATTTATGGTTTCCTAGGATAGTGGAGACAAAATGTGTCGCCGCTTTTCGCATTGAATGACAATCCATCGGAATTTATAAAAACAATATGGCGTTGGTTCCTAGACAGTATATTTTGACTCCGTAATATAAAATCGAATTCTTACATCCGTCATATTTTGTCCTATTGTGGAATCAAAGCTTTAGCAACGCTAATCACAATAATAAAACGTTATAAATGTAATTTACACGAAATCTAAAGAATATTAATGTTTCATTCGCAAGACCGGTTGCATTCAAACAATAAAACAAACTACGCAAATAAAGATATACACAGAGGCACTTTATTTTATAAGAACTCTGCAGGATGTCTCACGTTTCAGATTTTATGGCTGCCTAGACTAGATCCTGTCGAAACGTTGTTATGGGAACCTAGGTCATATTGCATGCTGAATAAACAACACAGTTGCTTAAAAATATTGTACATTCAATTGGTACATAATGTTTAGATTTTAAAGTAATGATCGTTTTGTCATCTGTATTTCAAATATCGTTTACTGATTGCCTATAATGCTTAGTAAAACATTTGCTTAAGAGTTAAGAGTTTTAATAGATATTGAGACTCATATGAAATTATTGAAATATTACTTACAATGAAAACAACCTTTAGTTTTTAGACTTTTAGTTAACGTAAATAAAAAGTTTATTATAAAATATTTTGAGTATAAGGCGGCCTTTATTTAAGTAGGTGCCCAGACAGATTTTAAATTTATGCGTGTTTTCACAAACCAATTTCTGACCACATCTTAATTCATACCTTAACGAGTTTATTCATTCATAACTCTGTCATTAGCATCGAGCCAATAGCACGCGATTCATACAATACGGGCTGTTCGAGATGTTTCTACAATTTAAATTTAAACATGCAATTTTGATATTTATCATCACGTAGTACAGACTGAAATGGCTCGAACAGTTTTGAGGCTTTGCCTATTTAATGTAGGTAATCGTATATGGAAAAGCAGACGAGCTCGTCAGGGTTGCTCCTAATTATCGTCGCATCTTTATCGCCAACGCTTTTACTGTTTTATTCACCAATTTTGGTCTTTACTCCCACTGAATAGGCATTAGAACGTGTTTCTCTTTAGATAATTTTATTTGTCCGTCTATACAAATATTCGTCACGGTCGCAGGCGGGCGGATGTAAAAAAATGATTCGATGGCCGCCTTGTGCGGTCTAATTAAGATATGTAAGCGATATGACCAGCCCACCGTTGTTAGACGCACTATTGTCCTGGCAACACATTGTGCTCGATACATAATGTAAAGGTTTGATCGGAGATAGGGTTCAAGGCATATTGTGTAATCTTAGTTCACAGAAAATAATATATTGACTCATTTGTATATAAACGTGAAAAAATTTCTTTGTAACAAGCTAAGTTTTAAAATTCACACGTTAATTTTTGTATCTATTTACTTACTACATAAAAATCTACCTATCTATTGAATTAAAATATACATACCTAATTAACCGACCTAAAATCTTCATTTGCATTACATAAGTACTCGTAACAATATATTATAAGATAGCAATAGCTTATTTATGTAATTAATATATTAAGTTCGAACTAAATCTTCGTAAGCGACAAATACCTACAACCTTCCTACTAGTCCTACCTAACTTCTATTGCTCGTGTGACGAAATACAGAAAACCAGACGGTTCTAACGATTTCGTCTGTGAAATAATTTTCATCCCTTATTCTACATTTTCACGTTTTAAATTTCGCGCCAAAAAGTAACCTACAGGTAAGCATCCATCTCAAAGTTTCAATATATCCCTGTGCTTTACGAACATTGAAATCGTAAACGTAGTAAATAAACAAACAAAATTACTTTCGCATTTATAAAATCAGGACGTTCAAATGGTTTTAGATTTAAACCCAGTCATAAAATACCTTCGTACCTACAAGTCACACAGAAGTGTTTCATAAAAAAGGTGTGATTAAAATGCATTTCTGAGCGGATATATGGTGAGGTAAATACGAATAAATATTCGGGTTTTCTTTAATTGAATGTGTCGAAGCGGCGTCGGGCGTGGGCCGGCGATACGAATTATAGGCCATTGTATTTGAATTTGGGTGGGCACTTGGGTCGTTTAGAGTATTGCAAATAATTTCGTATTAAGCACCTATCGATGGTGTCTCGTCAAAATTAGAGTAAATTTACTACTTTATCAATTAAATTATTATATGTAAGTATATTTGGACGCTGATAAGTAATGCTGTGTTAAGCCAAACGGACTTAATTTTGAGAAAATGGCGTCTAAAGATGTCAAACGTATTATAAATAAATTTGTTTGAAGAAGTATGTACATATTTTCTTTTCTATTTTGATGAAAGGTATAATTAATTAAAAGCAGATTATATAATTAAATTTTTCAATCTAATCATAAGTATTTGAAATATTTAAGATTTTTGTATAAATTACGAAATATGGTACGCACGTGAAATTCGAAACAAAATTAAGAAACTTTTTTCCGTACTTACATCAATATATCCGATTTGACTTTTTGTAGGTTGACACATTATTGCTTATCAGCGTCCATTTATTAGTTCAGAATAAATACGAGTATATAGGTAGGTTTAATTGAAATGGCATTTGTAATTTTATTTTGTCATTGTCATTGTAGATAAAACAAATATTTTATTCTTTACTTAGCCGTCTGTCTTATGACATTTAGGTTCCATTGCCAATTCCACTGTAACTTAAACACGAGCTTCTACATTTATAATTTCAAACCATTCTATCTATACTATACCATCTTTCGGCTCTTATTTTGTGTTCTTAAGGCGATTCATTTAAGAATGCTGAAATATAAAAACTTTATTTGGAAGAGAAGCATAACAGAATATTTGACTAACTTCAAAAATACAATCTTCCATACTTATATATACATACATATTACATAACTTACCCCTCTTCAACCCCCTTGGGGCGTGAATTTTAAACCATTTAAAAGTGCCTACCAACGTTACTTAGGTATTACGTCATCTTGTGCAAACTTTCCTGCTTGTAACCCCACATGTTTAGAATAATTGTGTTTCAGTCAGCCAACATAAAGTTACAATAAAGGAAATTAGGTACGTATTTGTAAAAATACCGTAAATATCCTCGATGTTTAGGTTATTTTTGACAATTTCGCCAAGTATTAGATAAACCTATCTTTATTTAATTTTAATTCTACAGACATCTATTTGAAATTACAAGTTAGTATCTATTATATTTTCATATCTGATGTTTTGTTTAGTAAGTAAACGCTTAAGAGATTAGAAAACTATTAAACATTTTGTAATACAATTTCTGATAAAATGGACCATTTAGAATTACAATGTCAGACGTGACTAAGTGTATGTATGCACATTTTTGCAAAATATTTTCTGATGGGAATATAGGATCGTTTATTTTTATTATGTATAGCACAAACAAGCGACCTCAATTTAAGAATACACATTCATTAAAGCATGAAGATATTCACGATAGTGACTAGGCGTGTGCCGGTCTCCGTAAACATCGCATTTGCATCCAAAGCCCGCCGCAGAATCCAACTCAATCGATCGCTAAAAAATCCATCGCATTAAGCTCGCCGCGTGTCTATATGTCTTCTGGACCGAAAATAACAACCAATCCACCCACGTATCTAAACGGAAAATGATACTTATGCCTATACGCATAAAATCGTGGTCTTACAACGAAACATAATCTCATAAGCTGTTGTAAGCATCGGAGATTCAACTACAATAATACGTGCACTGGGCCGGCGCGCGCGCAGTCTGATCTGACCACTACTGTGCATTTCCCACGGGCTGCGTATTGTTCCATCTCACTCGATCCGTATAGCACCGTCCCGCTCCCCCCTGATGGACTGCCGCTCTTTCGTTAAACGAAGCACACCCACACACGGTGTCGGTATTTCAGATTATTCCGAGGTAGACCGACATAGATTAGCTTCGTCAGCTCACAGGTAAGCTAGAACATTCTTCGCTGTACAAACTTTAACATAATAAAGTATGCATTCATCTAAGTACGTAGACAGCTCAATTTTTTAAATTCATTTCCCTAAATTGATTTTCCAAAACAAAACTTGAATATAACTAATCGGTTGGGCCTGAAATCGGTTTTTATATAAAAAAAATCACAATTTCTAGCGTTTAAAATTGAAACCGAAAAGTAAAATTTTCCATATCATAATATACTCATTTTAACTATTCCATTACATGTAAAATATATATAATAAAACGTATTGAATATGAATCAATCGATTATAATTAGAAGAGCGAAATCTAAAGAAGCGTCTAAAATACAATGTATGAATTTCAAATCAATCCTGAGACAGGCAGTAAAGCGATGTCTAATTCCTGTCAATCCAAAGCTCGTGCACATCTCGTCTTCTGTCAAACAACGCCGCGGGCAAACTCTATTGCACCCAATTAGGGATATTTCGGACACGATAAGCGATTAGTCTAAGGATTAACCTTCGGTGTAATTGCAGTTATTTTTACGTCAGAGATTTTTTTTTATTATTTTATATTGAATTATAGGAACGCTAAAATTGATACGAAATTTGTTTTTTATATTTGCATAATTGCTGGTTAGATTTCACGCCTATGATGGTGTGATTTTACTATAATTTTATAGTATTAATAATAAAAGAATAGTTACTTTAAGCGTTGTCCAAATCGCACATTTAATTTGTATAGCAATTAGTGCCATGTTATATAAAAAAATTAATAACTACTTACGTTTTATTTCGCAATAATCGCTTTAATTTGGATAATATGTATAGTATGTAGTAACATTATTTTAATTACTGTACACGAAATAGAAACGAAAACATAATATCATACGCTTCGTATTAAAGTAACCAAATGAAAAATCTCTGAAACGTATTAGTTAAACGGTTTCAAATAATTCTGTGGATCTGTGGTTCATAATCTTTGATTAAAAAAAACAACTGTCAACATCTCGTGACATTAAAATCTAAATAAACGCCCGAAATGCCAAGCGCAAAACGATTTTGCCAAAATGTGAATCTTGATCTAAATGAATATACTTTAATATAAAACGTGCTATTTATTGGTATTACATATAAATAAATGAACCTACAACGATTGATAAATCAATTAATAATTTCATTAAATGTTACCTTAAAAATTGTCATTATTTTAATAATTTACACTTACGAATTACGTCGGAGAAACTTCAACACAAATATTTTATGCAGGTCCTTTAAATATAATGTTTTAATAAAAATATACAACCATTAAGCGTACATACTAACATAATTAATTATAGCGAAATTTACATATTAAGGTTAGGTAAGGTTTTATAATTACGTGAATGTAATCAAAGAAAACTAGATTTTAAATAAGGGATTATCATTTAACGTTGAATCTAACTTATACTTTTATTACGTGTTGTTCGATATATATGTATATTACAGGTTGAAAAACCACGGATGTTTGAGTTAACCGAAGCTTCGTCCGGTTAATGGCCGAAAACGAATATACGACCGGATCATGATTTTAAAGCCGCAAACCAAGCTTCGGAGAGTCACTAAAAAAATAATATTAAGTATTACTTTTTTGATTTCTTTCAAGAGGAAATTATATATATACTACTAACATTCCCATGGAATGTTTATAGAAGGAGCAACATCGCTTCGAAATCGCTTACGTATTTTTATTTTGCTATTTTATTTTATAATAAAGAGCATTTACACATTGCGCCTTTAATATTTGATCGATAATTTTTAGAGTGTATTTACTTGTATTTTGCACCATTTCCTTTTCGCAATTTCGACCTTTCTAAGCGTACGAAAACTACCCTATGCTGTGAAAATACACCGGATATGTGAACACTCCTAAATGTAACGATGTATGAAGGGAAAAAGGGAATAAAAAAATGAATTTATGTAACAAATTGTCATTTAATCGCTGCTTAAGATTTCAGCCTTATCTAGTGTTAAATTGTAATTAATTAAACTTAACAAATAGTACCAAAAAATCACAATCTATTTAAAAATAACCAGTGAACAGCCAACAGGTACAGAATGAACTTTAAAATCCTGTGATCCTGTGATTCGTTTATAATATTACTTAAAATTACAACTTAAAAAGTACTTACACTTAAAAAAAGAAACTTAAAATTATCTCTTGAGATTACAATAATGGCTACTGGACTATAGCTTAATTTATAAGATATCAGACAATATTATATGCATTTGGCAACCATCATGAGCGTTTCGATGTATATTTTAAATTATTGTAAATTATAAATAAGTTTACTAATTGAAACGCATTTTTGTTTTGAGGTGGAGAATAAATTTACTTATAAAATTTACGTTTAACAGTAATTCGGCGTAAACTTATAAATTCTTGTGGTAAAAAGAGATAAACTAAATTTTGACATAAAAAAATTAATGGCCTTACTATTTTCATAATTTCTACAAAAAAATAAAGATATGTACGTTTTACATAATCTAGGACGATAATGTCATTTATAGGCAGTGCGAGTTTTGTATAATAAGACATTAAAAATGAGGTTTCGTTAGATTAGTCTTAATTGTAACATTGACTAGGATATTATATTTTTTTTCGAGTTTCTTGCTTTGTTTTAGGTGTGAAAAGTTTCCTTGTTTCAAATCTTGCGATTATTTTTTCAACTACTTCTAACAAAACGACTGTTATGAAACTTTGCATTGGAGTTTTCATGACAATACATGATAATTTCAACTTAGTCTGATTATTGCGTCGTCAGTCATGTTCGGAGGCGAACAATAGAACTCTTCAATGGTTTCTAGTAATCACTTTTTATTTGGGTTCATTTAGTTGGTATAAACAAGTCCCATACATGAACCTTGGTGACGAGGATCTGATTATGAAGTTAGTGATAGACATTCGCTTGGTTTTGACGAGTACTTTACATTTGTACAAAATTAAATGAAAAACTAAAAATATATAAAAAAAAGTTTATGGCTAGTTAAAAGGGTTCATTTTAAATTATCAGTTGCATCAAAGACTAGAAAATAATTATAAAATTAACCTGGACCTTCTCGTGATTATTTCGGAGTTTTAACAGATTAAAATTAACGGCCGCATAAAATTTACTTGTCAAGAAAAATGGGTACGTTCAGGACAAGTGATTATATGGATGCTGATAAGCAATAATGTGTCAACCCACAAAATGTCAAATTTAGAGATATTGATGTATTTTAATATTACGTCACCTTTTTAACAGTATTGAAAAAAATTTCAAGTCATCTAAAGTAAATAAGTGTGGAAGTTTCTTAACTCAATGTTTCGAATTTCAGTTGTGTTCCATATTTTGCAGTTTATAAAATAATTTCAAATATTTAAAAGCTTATTACTACATAACATAATAAATAAATTTATCTGCTATTGATTCATTATACATTTTATTAAAATTGAAAAGATAAGTTGTATATATACTTCCTTCAAACAAATTTATTAAGAATACGTTTGACATCTTTAGACGTCATTTTTTCAGAACGAAGTCCGTGTGGCTTGACATAGTATTGCTTATCAGCGTCCATATACGATATATAGATTAAGTCAAATCGACACATTTCTCTAATATAGAAAACACGAAACTCATGAAATGAAACATGAAACTCGTGTACGGTTTTAAGCAGATAATTTAAGCAAACTCTTTACATTTTGTAAATTATCTGCTCATCGCATATCATATCGTCATATGTCAGCTATAATTGGACGCTGATAAGCAATACTGTGTCAAGCCACACGGACTTCGTTTTGAGAAAATGGCATCTAAAGATGTCAAACCTATTCTTAATAAATTTGTTTAAGACTATATATTCATCTTTTCTTTTCTATTTTGATAAAATGTATTTTGAATCAAAAGCAGATAGATTTATTTAATATGTTATCTAATAATAAGTTTTTAAATATTTGAGATTATTTTATAAATTGGAAAATATGGAACACACCTGAAATTCGAAACATTGAGTTAAGATACTTTTTTCCATACTTATTTAGTTTAGATGACTTGAAATTTTTTTTAAATAATGTTAAATAGGTGACGTAGTATCAAAATACATCAATATCTCAAAATTTGACTTTTTGTTGGTTGACACATTATCGCTTATCAGCATCCATATATCATATGTTAGTTTTATTAACGCTTTGAACCAAGATAGATAGATTGTACCTCTAACGCCGACGGTTGCAGGTTCGAACCTGCTTGGAGCAGATATTTTTACTTACCACCATGGCTCGGAAAGCACGTAAAGCTGTTCGAGCTGGTTGTTATCACAATCACCTGATAATGATCGTTACTCTTAGTGGGGAGATTATTCTCGTCTAAATGGTTACTGACTTGTCCTCAGAGGTTGCGGAAGTCAGATGACAATAGGTCTGTGTAAAAATCAGTAACTTGTTAATATCTGAGCTAGAGTAATGAGACCCTGGTGTAACCGGAAAAAATACTAGGTAAAAGTTTCATTATAAATTGGATTATTTAGGAAATTTTAATACGAATTTTTGTTATGGACTACCTGATAAATTTTCCTTGAGAATGACGTTATTTTGCGATGTTTAAATAAACTAGCACAAGACAATTTGTCTTACGGTTACTTAATTTTAATTAATTATTTAATTAAATCTGTGTTTTTGTTATTCTATGTACAAGATTTTGTACAATATTTTTTTAAATAATCTGTAACAAGAAGTAAAGATAGATTTTATCTCGTAAAATTTCTATAATACAGTACTTTTAGCAAGTAAATTGACATTGAAATAAAATTATTTTAAAAAGATTTATTTTGCCTATATTATTTATTTTTGTGATCTCCACATTTAAAAATACTTTTAAAATAGTTTTATTTCAAAGTATATTCGTCGCAAAATTCTTACAAAGTTAATCAACGATAATTAATTAACTATAAAATTATTTTTATAAAATCCAATTATCCGAATCGAAACTTGACTCAAAATCTTTTTTGGAAACCTGAAAAGGCGATTGACGTTGAAAAATAGATAACTATGTGACAATGTACGTCAATATCAAAAGGAGTATTCTAATCTAGTCGAACATTTAGGTCATTTTCATATATTTTCGTTCATCACTAATAACTATTAAAAGTTTTAGAACCACTTCCTTTTATGGAGTATATATTTAACATGTTAAACAACGACCGAATTTTCTTACGGTCCATTACTTATATCACTTTGAAAAAATAATTTTCGATTCGGAAAATCGCAAAAACGAATTAACAGGATTCAGAAAATCGAATCTCAATTTCAGTTTATTTTAATTTTACTTTAAAATTATAAAAAACAAGCAACCATTACTATTAAGTAACAAAATTAAAAAATTCCGAGGCATAGCCAAAATCACTTGTTTTTATTAATTAGTTAAAATCTGAAACTTTTTTAATCTATGTCAAAAGGGGAAGAAATTCTTTATAATAATAAGCAATTATTTTTTTATATGTTTGTTACGCGACATCTTCGCCGAATTTGAATCAATTTTAATGAACACTTGAACTGTTTAGCGTAAATATGTAACTTTGGCGACGATTCAATAATATATAACTTTTAGGATGGGACTTGAAAGTGACCATAACATCTCAACTACACAAAAAAACCCCATCGTATTCTGAGTTGGTAAAGTCTAGTAATTTTTTTCTTATACTTTAGTTAATTAATTTGGAGATTAATCCCGTAATAAAAAAAATCCACCCTAATTGAAGTTGCTTTTTAATTATTTTTTGTTTAGTTGAAAATTATATTACATTAATTACAAGTGATTCTGATTAAGCCGTAAATAATTTACAATTAACGATTTGACAATCTTATCGTATATGTACATATACGTAAAAACTCTTATTACGTACAACGTACTTACGTATAAAAATATCTTATTTAAAGATTTTTATAAAAATAAAAATATAAATATATATAGTAATAATATTTGTATATCACTTATTTAGTATCATATCGCTGTTATTGACGAAATAAATATATTTGTTTGAATTTTCTTTCAGAAGTTATATATAAGTAATCATATTTCTTAATACTTTTTCAAAGAATAAAAAGAGAAATTCCCATAAAAACAGATATAAAAAACATACTGAATGTAGAAATTTGATATTACAAACTTAAGTTAAAATTGACTCGTTTTTAACGAAGTAATAATTTTAAAATTGTTAAAATCGCGTATATTTATTACAATTTAAGATATCTTAAATTTTGTTACCACTTTTGGTGAACATATTAACTGGAAACAATTGTCTATAGATAATAGAATACGCGATTTTAATGTATTTAATTATTTTTATTCATATTGTTGCCGGAAAGTTAAAAATATATAATTATATCAAATTTAACTTCTACATGACTGATAATGATAGTTACAAATACTGTTTGAATATCAATTTAATTTAATTCTAAGATAAAACTATCTTAATCCGTTCAAAATAGTTTCATTTCGATGTGTAGTTATCGCGAAAATCTAAGAAAATACTGTAATTTAATTATGTTACTCATATACTTATTTTGTAGAAGAATTCACTTAATACTAATAATTTTATATGAACATGGTTTCTTTAAAATCTTATTGTTATAAGAATTTTTTAATACTTATTTAAGTGTTTACTAACACGACTATAAAAAACCGAAATTAAAAAACCTTAACAAATCGATAGAACACATGTTATGTACCATACTTAAGCTCAATTTTCAAGCTGAATATTGAGTATTTTTATACCATCTGCGATAAAAATATATGGATGCTGATAAGCAATAATGTGTCAACCCACAAAAAGCCAAACTTAAAGATATTGATGTATTTTGATAGTATGTCACCTATTTAAAAAAAATTCAAGTCATCTAAACTAAATAAGTATGGAAAAAAGTATCTTAACTCAATGTTTCGAATTTTAGGTGCGTTCCAAATTTTGCAATTTATAAAATAATTTCAAATATTTAAACACTTATTATTAGATAACATATTAAATAAATCTATCTACTTTTGATTCAATATACATTATATAAAAATAGAAAAGAAAAGATAAAAATATATATACGTTTTGAAACAAATTTATTAAGAATAGGTTTGACATCTTCAGACGCCGTTTTCTCAAAACGAAGTCCGTGTGGCTTGACACAGTATTGCTTGTCAGCGTCCATATATCACTATATAGTCCATTTTTCTTAACCTGTCTTATTTACCATACAAATAGGGCGTATTTCTAACCACACATAAAAGTTAGACATGAGAAAGTGTCAACTGAATGATTGAACTGAATAATTTCTTATAACAAAAAATTATCACGAAAAATAATATTGAAAAATTCGTGACCAATCTTACCAAATAAGACAAGTAAAATAAAATAAACTAGATATGTTACAAAACATTACTCAAATCGATATCCCTTTGGCTCGACTTAGTATTGCTTATCAGCGTCCAATTATGAACATAATTTAAGCACACATTTCCCACTGAAGCCATTTACGAACTGGATGTCTCGGTTTAGGTTAGGTTAGGTTTTTCTTTTTTAGGTTAGGTTAATAGGCGACAATGTAAGCAATGTAGTAGTATAAATTTTATAGTAAAAACGTGTCTCTAATGGTTTTTGGAGCGCACGCTGGAATAACTCGCAAATTGCAGACTTTCTCATACTTAACACTTATCGTTATATTTTGGACAATTCACACAATATCTTTATAAATTATATCCAATGCGTTATTCTGATGTATAAACTATATTATTGTTTAGTTTCTATTATTGGACCAAAAGAATTTCAAACATTTATACAAACAAAATCGCTGGATCTCCTATAGGGGCCAGAGGTCAGTGCGGTTAAATTTCTAGAGCAACAAAATGTGGGATATGATAATTATTATTAAGATTTTCCATTAAGATTTATTATACTCCACTAAACTTCTTTATTCGTTTTTAAGTAGTGTTTTTTCTACTACTAAATTTACATAGGTATATTTGGATATAGGAGCGGTAAATTCACACGGCTCTACAAACTTTTGCGTTTATAATAATAGGATATATACGGTAACACATATGCTGATTAGCAGCGCCTTTCTGGAATTTCCCTGATATAGTATGTATGTATTATATATATCCTCTTGGTTCATTCTGTTCACAAAAACATCATTAAAATCCGTTGCGTGGTTTAAAAGATCTAAGCGTACAGGCGGGTAGAGACTTTATTTTATATTACATAAAGATAGGTCATTGAACTACGCGTACCCAAAAACGCATACTTTGAACATGGCGAAATAATTAAAATATTTGCAAATTTACTGGCCGACGAGATGTGCCAGCTTTAAAAATCAAGGCTATATAAATAACCTAAATGATTAGCAATCTCAGCTACCTACAAGTCGTCAATAACAGCGACACGGGGGAACCCCCCAGCCCGCAGCGCTCCGGCGCGGCGGAGCTACAGGAAGAACAGCTTGTCGGCCAGCGGCGCGGCGGGCGGCGCGTGCAGGCTGTGGCCCACCAGCGCCGCCAGCTTGTGCGCGTACTGGCACGGCGCCGGCACGCGCACGGCGCCCGGCCAGTTGTAGTACAGGTGGCACAGCTTGTACGTGAGGCGCTGGCACTGGTCCGCGCTCATGCCGCTGTCGTCGTGCAGCACGACGTAGTGCGTCGGCGTCACGGTGCCTTGGTTGACCTTCTGGGATACTATTAGGAAGTCGTACCTGGAATGTGGTGGGTGAAAATATGAATCATTGGAAATATACACATTTCTATGTATTTCAATCTATTCTAGTACTAGCTGTGGTACCACGGTTACCCGCGTTAATTTGAGGAAAAATCATGTTT
Organism: Hypolimnas misippus; assembly: GCA_037950945.1. Taxonomy (NCBI): domain Eukaryota; kingdom Metazoa; phylum Arthropoda; class Insecta; order Lepidoptera; family Nymphalidae; genus Hypolimnas; species Hypolimnas misippus. Next base: position 4,200,042 of record JBBEEQ010000016.1, on the reverse strand, counting down.
ATATAATGTTTACCTTCCCTACTTGAATATGATATTGTTCACTGTTTCATTGAATTTTGTTTTCGCGTAACTCTCTTTTTATTTATTATTAAACTATATACAATATCTAGAATAAAATAAGCGAAGTTACTATATTATAACATTAGCCATACGTAAGTGAAAATCCCGTCAAAATCAGTCCAGTCATTTCAGAAATAAGCCGGAACAAACATAACTAATGGCAGTAGTACGTTTTTATTGCCCGACGTTTCGACAAAGTTGGAGTCGCCGCGGTCACGAGCTGACTGGTGCACCGCGCTCCCTCCGGCGGCGAGTGCACGAGTTTTTTTCGCCTACCCTCACAATATTAACATTGTTTTTACCGTTATTATAATGCTGGGAGCACACCACACTAACACAATCGATTCGCGCGAACGTTGGTCGAGGTACTTCACATTTATTATTGCGATAGGACCCATAAATATCTATATCCACAATTAAAACACAATCTTACCAATCTCGTCTTGTAACACAATGATCAACGATGGTTCCCGGGTTAGGATTAGCGAATTCTTTGCCAGCCTTCAAGAATATCCTTGTATTTATCCTTTTCTGTACGACCACGTATGTGAGGGAGGGTTTATATGTTGTCCCCACGAGCGAGAAGCTGATTTGCATCTGAGGAATTTCATACTGTTGAATGAGTTTCAACTGACCGTCACCTACCCCGTCTCTGTGTGAAAAGATTTTTGTATATTAGCATTAGATATTTATGAGCGATGGTATTTCATAACTATAGATATATTTATAATATTTGATGTTAAGAATCTGTACCCGTTTCCAACTTTGACAAGCTTGTCTCGCCTGTCATACTCAGTTGCTAGCTGGTTACTAGACAACGTCGTCCAAAGGGGTTAGAATTCTGGGTGTCAAATTTCATGAGCTTATAATATATTTATAGTTACAATTTAAATAACGATATTGTTGATAATATATAAAATGGTGTAACACTATCGGAATAAGGTGTTCGTTTCAAGACTGTTTTGTTACATATTACAGTTGTAACTTATTGAGTTTCTTTCATGGTTTCTTCTTGGATTTAAGGTGTAACTTTTTCGAAATTTACTCGACGTACATAAATTTACATTTTTAATTGCTTATTTGAATAAAAATCACATTATTTTTCTATTTAGTTTGTTGTTAAATGGTAAAAATATATATTTTACATGATGTGGCATCATAACAAAATGTAATAATAAAAAATAAAATATACCTGTATATAATTATCCGATCTGGTAATTTTCCATTAACAGTCAAGTGATGCTTCAGGGCGTCTACGAGGCAGGATTTGAGGCTGTCCACTATTTCTTGACCTCTCTCCTGGAACACCGCCTTCGAATACCAATGGGTCATGGTTTGATTGTACGACGCTATGAAGGCTAGGAAAAAATATTTTAATAACTTTATATATCTATTAGTCCATTTTAGACCGCAATGTAGTTCATTCAAATTTCAACTGATTTCAAGATTAACTAAACTTTAGAGTAAAAAAGTACATTTGCATGTGTGTGTCAAATGCATAGTAGTGTATATGTTGTTTTTTTTTTATTGATTTAATCTATGTTTATGCATTTTTTTCTCATCCTTCTCTGTATAAGTGTGCGAAAGTTCATACTCCTACGTCCGCGAATTTTTAAAATCTTTGTTTCACGTATTAATATATAGTTAAATAATAAATTTAAAAAATGTTAAAAAAACAAATTTTACTTAAATGCGAAAAAATAATTAAAGAAACTTTTCCTATAAAAGTTTTACTATTAACTTATAACACACTATTTATATCATACTAGCAGTACCTCACGGCGTTGCCTGCGTATGCTTTAATAACGCTTAGCACACTTTAATGGCACACTATAAATATACAATATAATTTTTGAATTTGGGATTATAAATATACATATTATTCACCCTAAGGAATACTTATACTAAGTTTAAGGATGTTCGGCAAAAATAATAAATGTCGTCCATACAAAGTTTACCACCCCCTTGCAATTCAATAGGGGATGATATTCGTGCGTTGAATGGTTTACATTTCATTACTATCATTCAGAAGTATGTGTATTAAATTTTAAGTTAATATGACCATGGTATAAGATTGTCCATACAAATGTTGGAAAAATACAAATGGAAAATCGAAAAACCCTTAGTGGACGCATACACTCTAAAAGGCACAGCCAAAATTTCAAGTTTGTAACCTCAGCGGTTTAGTGATTTTATTTGTATAGAAGATAAAAGTTTAATGTGAGATTTATTTTATATATTTCGATACCTCCCACGTAAGTTGTTGTAACCCCAAAATTACAATTTTACAGTAGAGCACTTTTAATCCGTTTTAGTTTGAAAGTTACAACAAAATACGCCTTTTTTCAGGCGTATTTTGTTGTAACTTTCCTTGAAAAAAAAAAAGATTTTTGGTATTTTTTCACTTTGAATGCGTTAAGCAATGCAAATTCGTGTAGTATTCAGTAAAAACGCTAACGGCAATTTTGTGGCTTACAATAACTTACGTGGGAGGTATTGATTTGAAAACTTAGTTTGAAATAATATCGACCATTTAATTTAGGCAAGTAATGAGCTTCTACTAGGATGTACCACACTAACAAATAGTTTATTTACTTGAAGTGTACTCACAGCAAACGCTACGCTTCTTCCTGCTAGCGTCGTGGTACGAATCTATGCCAACGACCATGGCCGTCTTGAACGGTATGCTGATGTTCCATAGTGTACCTCCCAGCTTGCAGTTAATTTGTAACAGAATCTTCTGGGTTATTGAACGAATTTTCTGACTATTCATGAGTGTTCGTGCGTTGATCACCTGAAAAAAATATTTATTTTTGGTTTAGAATATTGATATACATTTTTAGCCGATCTTAAAAAGAGAAGTCCTGTTTTTCACTGGTTGTAACGTAGCTTACGCGTACGTTACATGATTTCAATTTTTTTATAATAAAATAAATAAGTTCGTTAGTTTTGAATTATTTTCATAACCTAAAATCTTTTATGTCATTTGACATTTGACTTTGACACCTTAATTAGGCCCTTTTCGCATTGAAATTTCTAATTGTCACTAGATGTCGTTACTTGTTATGCAATTTTGTGCCAAATGACTTCCGTCCAGATAACGATTTTCTAACGATATCTGATTTTTGATCTATGGCTTTGACATTTATCTTGATGACACTTTCCTTCCATAATTTTTGAAGCGGACATGTTTCCGTATTAAATATTTTTATTTTGTTCATCTTTGGATGTATTTTTTTGTAATCATGTGGTGAATCGTTATTTTGAAATACGAGAAACTATTTGTTATTGTTTTCTTCTAAATTCCGTAAAGGATGTTTGAAATATTTGGAGATTTATTTCGCCTCATGGTAAGTTTGCATATTTCGTTGCGGCTTATTGTTTTCTTTTCGATTTTATTTTTGGTTTTCAATATTGTTTTGGTTCTTTTCAGGAATCTTTGTTATTATTTCCATGAGATTATAAATATTTTAAGGGAAATAACCGGATTCTTCCGGGTAAGTTATTTTTTATATTTTGGACAGGAATTTGATAAAAAAAACTATTTATTGAATAAAAATTTAATTAGACAAATTTTCTCTCTTTACAGTTATTTTCCCAGTAATTTATTTCAAGATTATTTTCCATCTTTAACGTATTTCAAGCTTATTTTCCAACTTAAACAATTTTCAAGATTATTTTCCAACTTAAGTCTATTTCAAGATTATTTTTCAATTTCTCTCAAGATTTTAGTGACGACTTTGCGAAATGGATACTTAATTAATAATTATTTGGTACTTTAGAACTTGGCATTCAAAGATAAAAGCTAATTCAAAAGCTAATATAATTTATTATAATTTAATAATTAGAGATCATTTGAAACTTAGAATAATATGTAACATTTCTGTAAGTTATATTTTTTTTTGGCTTGGGTATTTGAATCTAACACATTATTTTTTTTTTTGTAAACTTGACGGATGTAAACATCCTGGCGCCCGAATTTAATATTTAAAATCTATTTAACTTTAAAACTATCTTTATTAGAGACCACACCAGACAATAAATGGTTATTTGAGTACATTTGTTTTCTTTATCTTTGTTCATTTGTAATATAAAAAATATTTTCCTGACTTCCGGAGCATTTATATTAATTTTTGGTAAGATTTAATTTTACTAGTATTCTTTTTTCCAACTCTACCATTTGTTTATTTAGCTTATTATTTGTAATTTATTATAAACCTTTAAACCACCCTAAATATTTAATAATTATAAATAAATATATATATTTTTTTAAACAAATATTTTTTTTTTATATTACATGGTATAGTCCGGGTTCCCTGGCCTATTTTTTCACTTGATTAGTAACAAGCTAATTTTCCGTGAGTAGCTTCGTTTCAATGAGACGCCCAACTTTTTCCTGTGCGAAAATTCTCGATTGTGGTAGGTGACAGGGGTAGCGGGAATAAAAGATGTTGACTTAATGATTCTCACAAATTTATTACTAACTGGATTTTTTTTTGTAAAATCTAATGATAATAATCTAAATTATTCGAAAACATTTTTGTCCTACAAAATGTATGGTTTCATCAAAATGTCCCCCTCCCTCGAACATGTATCGATAACAAGGTCATCAAAAATAATTGCTAACCAGCTGATTTATTTTTTTTTACTTCGTTAATATGTATATAATCTAACAGTTATATTGTCCTACAAATTGCATGGTACGTTATCCCGGTCCTACACTCCGAAATGGTTAATACCACAAGACCATCTTTTTCATTACTAACTGTAGGACAAAAATATTACATAATAGATTAGTGTGTTCTCTGCCCAAATGAAACAATGTCCTACAAAAAAACAGGTATCTATTACTAGTCCTACAATAATTGCCATTTTTTCGTTTTCCTATTTGTAACTCTAGAAATTTAAAAAGTGCATGCGAATGAATTTCAACCAATAAGAAATCGTAACTAACTTCAAGACTCTCAAATATTTTTAACTTCCCGCTAAGAAAATTAACAATTTTCTAAAAATCGGGAAGTTATTGGTTTTACCCCGTTTTGCAAAAATCGAGTTTTAATCAGATCTCAATGTTTCGGGGTCCTAGGAAGCTTCCGTGACCATTCCTGCGAGGGTGTGACTATGCCTGTGTGTGTGTGTGTGTGTGTGTGTGTGTGTGTGTGTGTGTGAGTATGTAACTCCCTTATAACTTTTGAACGGCTAGATCAATTTAGTAAAAATTGGTGTCATTCGAAAGGTTTTGTTTGAACTTAGATTTTTAATATGATTTGGACCAATTTCATTCTTTAGATTTTGAGAAATCTCAAAAAAAACTAAAAAAATAAATTTTTCAAATGTGGTTTTTTTCAAACTAACTTTTAAATAGCTTAACCAATCAATTCCAACAACTAATCAGCTCTCAACCTTGTAAAACCACGTCGATTGCCGCAAACCAAATCAAAATCGGTTGATTCGTTTGTGAGTTATCGTGAACGAAAGAAATCTAAAAAATTGATTTTTTTCAAATTATTTCGAAAATTTTTATATGATCAATAGGTGTTTTTGAGTCTTCCACAGGACTTGAAAAATAACATCGATGGCCACCAATCGAGTGAAAATCGGTTGATTCATTCAAAAGTTATGGCAATTTAAATTTACATAAATTGTACTTTATGAAACTGTTATCAGACTGTTGAGCTCGAAGAGCTCAAAAGCATAGAGCAGCTCTTGTATTGAGCACGGAGAGGTCAAAATAATGTACTATTTATAGTTTTGAGCTCGCAGAGCTCAAAAACAGGGTAATAAACGAAATCCAAGCTCTTAGGTATGGGAATAGCGGGAAGTTACAGGGACGGCCTGCAAGGTCTACCATCTTTTCTAATTTTTATTTTCAAAATTGGTCAATAATAAATGAAGATGGTTCGCGTTTCAACCAATAAGGAATTATGTTCCATTTTTTGCGAGTTTCGACCATTGAATAACTTAAAATTCCCAAGAATTTAAATGTTAGGGTAAAAATACAGTGATAACATGTTTTTTTAAATTTAAATAACTTTATTTTTTATAAAAATTGGTAGAAAAATATGTATGCTCTGCGCATGACTACCGCTGTAGTAACGAAATACAGATAATAATTTGCTTGTTAATTTCATGAATTTTAAATATAGATTCAATTGGAGGACCAGGATAACGTACCACGCAAATTGTAGGACAATGTAACTGTTACATTATATAATTATTAAGTAAGTAATAAAATAAAAATCAGCTGGTTAGCAATCAGTTTTGATGACCTCGTTATCGATACAGGTTGAAAGAAGGAGGACTCTTCGATCAAACCATACATTTTGTAGGACCAAATTTTTTTTGAATAATGTAGATTATTATTATTAGATTTAACGGAAAAAAATCCAGTTAGTAATAAATTTTTGAGAATCATCAAATCAACATCTTTTATCTCTGCTACCCCTGTTACCTACCACAATCGAGAATTTTCCATAGGAAAATGTTGGGCGTCTTATAGAAACGATGCTATTCACGAAGATTTGGCTTGATAGTAATTATTTTAATATCATGGATCTGTATTACTATTTTCGAGCGTAGGACCGGGATAACGTACCATGCAATTTGTAGGACAATATAACTGTTAGATTATATAAATATTAACGAAGTAAAAAAAAATAAATCAGGTGGTTAGCAATTATTTTTGATGACCTTGTTATCGATACATGTTCGAGGGAGGGGGACATTTTGATGAAACCATACATTTTGTAGGACAAAAATGTTTTCGAATAATTTAGATTATTATCATTAGATTTTACAAAAAAAAAATCCAGTTACTAATAAATTTATGAGAATCATCAAGTCAACATCTTTTATTCCTGCTACCCCTGTCACCTACCACAATCGAGAATTTTCGCACAGGAAAAAGTTGGGCGTCTCATTGAAACGAAGCTACTCACGGAAAATTAGCTTGTTACTAATCAAGTGAAAAAATAGGCCAGGGAACCCGGACTAGTATGTATGTGGCCACCAAAACCTAGTGTTTCAATTTAGACAAGGTTTTTCGTAATTTTTATGTCTAGTATGAAATACATAATATATAACATATATGGACGCTGATAAGCAATACTGTATCAAGCCACACGGACTCCATTTTGAGAAAATGGTGTCTAAATATAACATACGTATTCTTAATAGATTGGTTTAAAGAGGTATATATCCTTTTTTCCCTACTATTTTGACACAAGGTATAATGAATTAATTGCAGATTAGTATACTAAAAAGTTTTTATCTACTACTAAGTTTTTCAGATATATGAGATTCTTGAATATTAAAAAAAAATTAACACACTTAAATAGTCTAATCATTAAATTAAGACACTTTTTTCCGTACTTATTTTGTTTAACTGACTTGAATTTTTTTTAATAATGTTAAACGTGTAACGAATTATCAGAATACATCAACATCTCCGAATTTGACTTTTTATGGGTTGACACATTATTGCTTATCAGCATCCATATACGATCTACGCAAATTGCTTATAATTACTGTTACACCTGGAATTAATTAGAAAGAAAAACTTATTAACAGTGTGATCCCACCAAACAGAAAACCACTATGTTCTTCAGTTATTAACTGTAAAACTAATAATATAAAAATGATAACTAAAATTACTTTTAGTGATTTATTTATTGACACTAAATCTGACGAGTATAATCGATGATAATATATAATAGATATATTATATGAATACCAGTTTGACTTATTTTAAGACGTTGCCTTGCAACCAGATAATGACTGAGAATCACAGGCGAGTTTCTTCGGACCAATCAGACAATTGATGAGCTTATCAAAGTTGAAAATACAGATTTTTTATCGTGAAACAGTATGAACGCAACACATCGTCGGTGATACTGCAAAACCGCGTATCTAACCTTTTTTATGCAGTATAATTTTTTTTTTCAAATTATATTATTAATAAAAATAAGGCCTTATGGGCATTTTCTATTTTAAGTTTTCTTTCCATTTTAAATATTAATTAGACAAATAACGATTATATAATTTTTAACTAGCTCGTTTTTTATCAATTTAGAAAAGAAATTTAACATTTGATTCAAAGATGGATGTTATTGCAAAAGTTAGTTACGCGGTCTTGCACTATCCCCGTTGATATCTATAATTACAAAACATCATTGAATGTAATTCTCACTTTAAACTCACCTGAGATGGAACTGGGTTGTCAGCACAGCAAATCTTCTTAATAGCAGCATAACGATCGTCTCTCATAGTTGGAGAGATGGCGACTACTAACTGCAGGTGGGATGTGATGCATTTCTTCAAGGCCATTACATAGGAATCCGTCCGATCGTTGGGCAAACGAACCAGGTCCGGATTGGATACATTTATACCCATTGGACGACTGCAACGTTTTATTGTTTCAACAAAATCCTATAAATAAAGTTAACATTTTTAAACCAACCTTCAAAAAGGAGGGATTCAGAAATGGATTAATAGACTAAGTTGTTTGAAAGGGTTTCAAAGAATTTTCATCAACATCGATTCAGTTAGTTTGGTTCTAAAATGAAAATAACTAAAATAAATATCATTCAAGTAAATGAAATTACGTGTTTTTTGCTTTTAACTTGGTTCCCCTTTTATAAAGTCTTGTAATGTCCTGTTACAGTTAATCTTTCATGTAGGATTTTTGATTAAGAACAATAAGATAAAACATACGTATAACGATTACAAATTATAATATATTATGTTGATAAAGTATTATGAAACATTTCTTTTCATCATTTCATTTTTTAAATAGTAAGAATAACATGTAAATGATAATATTGTCTATGGAAATTTTCAATAACTCAGTAATGTTGCCATCCTGTTTAATATTCTTATATTTGATGATAAGTAATTTTATCTAAACTATCTATAAAAATAATACTAATATAATAAAGAGAGATCCTTTTGTATGTACAAAGAAAACTCAGGAGCTACTGAACCTATTTAAAAAATTATGGTACCATTTGCAATGTAGGTCAATCTAACTGGTCTACGGCTGTGTTTTATGTAATTTGAGCATAATATTTGAAAACAAAATCTACATTCAAACAAGCAAAGCAGCGAACAAATACTTAATATATGTAAAATAAAACTTACCGTAGCAACCTGTTTATCCCGATCGGTGTACAGAACCACCCATCTCAATATGTCCACAGCTTGCATCACAGCATTCCTTGTGATATCTCCGTTCCAGTCGGCATTAACTTTACCAGGTACTTTTACATCGTTACCGAAGTATAGCGGTTCTGGTGGTAATGTTCTTGCGGTGATGTTGATCGTTTCCGGAGCTATACTTAAACCCCATCCCTTTAAACGGTTCTTTGCGGTCTCGTTGTTGAGAACGTTTTGGATGTACTAGTGGAAAACATAATATATAATCAAAAAACAATTTCATGCTAAAACTACTGATCAAATTTTTATGTAGCTCCGTAGTATTATAAATTATGGATCTCAATTAATAAGTGTGTTGGAATGAATACGAGACAATTCCGAATTCGTGCAGGGTACAGTCGACTAAAGAAGACTAAAAACATTCAATGTATGTAGTCGTTATGAGCTAATTAAATATTTTCAGCTATTTATAAATTTATCTTTACTTGTATTTAGTATATAAACTCATCCCGGATCGATAAATACGAATATTCCAACAATCACACAGGATCAGATTAAATATTTTCATCCATTTAAGAAACATCAAATATGAATTGTACTAAAAACTGCTAAAAAAAATTAATGATAATTAAAATTACAGAAATGTCTAAACTACTATCATCTTGCCTAATGTTATATTCTGCGCAGCGTAGTACGCATACATACTTCAGACCAAAACACTTACGTGAATCGAGCTACACATTATAATGGCTTTAAAACATTATGTTAAAAAAGGAAGGGGAGCAGTTACTATATGGCTAATTAAGGAAGTCTCATTGTGAGAATATTTTAAATAAATAAACTGAAACTAAATCATTACTTTAGTTTTTAAGTACATTTTTATAATAGTAATTTTTTTTAATATAGCAGAGAAACGAGCAGGCAGGACAGTTAAGTAATTTTTATAAAAGAATTAAGGACATTTGCAGCATCAAAGAAGACAGTGATGTACTGTATGCAAATAAAACTGCCACAAAACTTCCAGATGTGAATAAAAACTTGGGACTTATACCTCCTATATACCCAAGTCAGGTGAAGATGGCCTTGCAAAAAATGTCCAACAAAAAAACCATAGGACCGGATGGTATCCCAATAGAAGCTTGGAAATGCTTGCGTGAAAGAGGAATCAACTTGCTAACCAATTTATTCAACTGTGTGATGTTCTATTCTAAACTGCCAGACGCATGGATATTGAGCACCATAGTTCCTATTTATAAAGGAAAAGGTAGCAAGTATGAATGTAACAATTACTGCGGAATCAAGCTTTTAAGTCATACGAAGAAGCTTTACGAGAGAGTGATAGATAGTCGCCTAAGATCTGAGTACGCCTTATCAAAAAATCACTACGGCTTCGTTCCTGGCTTATCAACAACTGATCCGATGTTTGCTCTGAACACAATTGCTGAAGAATACCGTGCAAAAAATCGACCATTGTATGTTGCATTCCTGGACATGGAGAAGGCATTTGATCGCGTCCCAAGAGATACGATTTGGTGGAGCCTTCGTAAGAAGAATGTCCCCGAACAGTATATTAACATCATTGCCGAAATGTATAAGGGTGCAAAATCAATGATTCGAACGCCAGCGGGTGCCACGAAACCGATAGCGGTCACAGAAGGTGTACACCAAGGCTCAGTGCTTAGTCCCTTTTTGTTTTGCTTGGTTTTGGACTCGCTTACCGAGATAGCGCAAAATTCAACGGCATGGACCTTTATTTACGCAGACGATGTAGCCATTTGCACGGAGAGCCGAGAAGAGTTACAACAGGCACTCAAACTCTGGATCGGTGGCCTAACGCTGAGTGTTGCAAAAACCCAGTTCATGTCTTTCAATCAAACAGACATTACTAACAACAGTCCGATTTACATCGATGGACAATCAGTCACCATGTGCAATGAATATAAGTATCTGGGGAGTATGGTGCACAACTCTGGGAACTTGGAATTCATTCAGCACCGGATAGCCACAGCGTGGCTCAAATGGCGAGAAGTGACTGGTGTCACATGTGACAAAAGAATGCCTGTCAAACTCAAGGGTTTGGTATATAAGACCATGATCAGACCAGTCCTTATGTATGGCAGTGAAACATGGGCCGTAACTCAAAAAAATGTCAATACCATTAAGTTGCTGAAATGAAAATGTTGAGGTGGATGTGCGGCGTTACTAGGCTTGATAAGATCCGCAACGAGTACGTGCGAGAAAGTATGTGCGTACGCGACATTGCCGACAAGATGCAGGAGAGTAGGCTGAGATGGTATGGGCACGTGAAAAGGAAGCCCCCCGACTACGCAGGGAATTTAGCATTACAACTTTCCATCCCTGGTCGTAGATCCAGAGGCAGACCCAAAACAAGGTGGAAAGATGTGGTGTTGAAGGACATGAAGATGTGCCAGCTATCCGACGACGATGTTAAGGATAGAGCGAAGTGGAGAGCTAAAACGAGGAAAGCTGACCCCACCACCATGTGGGATATATAGCTAGGAAGAGAGAGAAAGAAGACAGTGATGTCAAATGCCAGCTTAAAAAAGGAAAAGGTAAGAAAGACTAGATGGGGATCAGGCTTTGAGCTCTTCCACTTAATGCGCAAAACGCACTTTGCGCCGATTGTGTAAGAGTGTGGTATTGCCATAGTCAAGCTAACACATAATTATATGAATTGTAATTATTAATACATAATTTTATAAATTATAAATAAAAAAAAAACCTTTTTAAAAGCTGCATGTCGTTGATTAGGAGTTATCCGAGTATATGTGGCCACATCTTTCATAAGTCTAAAGTTGCTCCTCTGATCATCAGTTAACCCCGTCAGCTGACACAGTTCTGGTACGAGACATATCAGGAAATCTGTCGGCTTTTCTGATCCTGGCATGCGTTTTGTATCTCTGCAACAAAATATTTATTAGAATCACATACCCAAATTTATATTTTAATTACCTGTATTGTAAGAATCTGTAAAAGACCAGGCAAGAGCCTACTCTCCTATCATAGGATACACATTTTCAGATTACCTTCCGATTTATGCAGGTATCCTCACGATATTTTCTATCACCACAGGACATGAGAAACATTTTAAAAATTTGGCACCTGAAAACTCAGTAGTTTCTGGTTAAAGCAGTCAAGATTAAAGCTTTGACTAACATACCTTGAAATCAGCATAGGTTGATCAACGTCCATAATATCAATTCCATAATTCTTCTTATAATACTCCATGTAGCTGATTTTCACTGTTTGCCCTTTTTCAGTTCGTTCAAATGTTGATCTTGGATTCATTGTATCGTCTATACTGTCTACTCTGTAATAAAATATTCGTTTGAGAACACAATTATTATAAAATAGGTATTAATTAGTATTAAGTATTTGTAATACACACATATAGTGTTAAACACAATAAATTGTAGGGTACATAGAATTATAATTATAAATATATTTTATACTATAGCTATGTTATGTTCATACTATTTGACGTTAAAAAATCTGTACATCAAACATTTCCAACCAAACCTGACAACCGACTTGTTGGCCCAAACATACACTTGCCTGTTATATCAGTCACTAACTGGTTGCTCAAAAACGTCGTCAACGAAACAACGTCGTCCAAAGTTATCGACATTTGCATGCCATCGTGAGATTATTGTTAAAAAATTGTTTGTTTATCAAGTCTGTGTAAGTGTGAATGTAAAATAAAAATCGGATTTTAAGGAACATGTTCATTGTCCTATGGTTTAAGTCAAGCTATAAACATTTACTATTTAAAAAATATATATAAAACAGGAAATACAAAGAACATATAATAATGCATATCCTGGTCACATTCAGGAAAAAAAGACATTTCAAAAGTGATATTTTAATTTTCTTATGTATCATATTGACAACTAAGCCTGCATAGCACCATCATGCTACTAAAATTACTCATAAATGTTTATAATGGAAATGCTTACCTAAATAATTTCTTATTGTAAGTTGTCATAACTGAGCAACCTATCAACTTATCAGACATGGCCCTTTTCCAGTTAGCACCTTCGGCTTGGACTGTCTCCTTTATAAGAGACAACACCGACTGTGTTCTTAACACACGATGAGTAGAATCCAGGGTCAACATGAGACCTCCTTCATATTCATCTACGGCGGTCACATAGCTGAAAAAAAAGGAAGCTGGTAGTTTAAAAAAATCTTAAACCAATTGGCTTCAACTTGACGATTAGAAAGTGCTTTAAAAGTCTATTAAAATATAGTATATTTTGAATTTGAAATGTAACAACTATTTTTGTTATTATAAATACTCGTATATTATACATAGGATATATGTATGTATAAAAACTAAAAAAAAATTACCTAATGTCTAGTTTTAATAAATATTTTAAAAATATGAAACATGCCTTATTAAGTTACTAAATTTTTACTCTTTTATCACGAACCCATATTTTTTATAGTCATTTTAGTAATTTAATCATCTTTCATCCCGCTCGATAATTGATCAACGTGTCAGCTAGTATATATATAAATATATTTTATGAACCATAATGAATAAATTTCACCATATAATTTGACCAAATAAAAAAATAATTAAGAACCTTCGACTTCGCGATAAAAAATGTCCTTTAGTCAATGGTCAAACCCATCTCATCAAAACAGGTCCAGCAGTTTAGGGTAGAAAACATAACATGCAGACAGAGAAGCATTACCTTCACATGTATAATAAAAGTTTGGATACCTTACCCCGGCCAAACTTCCAGCTTGTATTGCGGTATCTGTATTGCTGCGTGCTCATTGAAATGCTGTCGTCCGAAGCGAACAAGCTGTAGGTCCTTCATAATATGCTTGAACAGCACATTATATATTTGTATCATCTCGCTCAAACGTCGCGTTCGACGAAATATTATCTAAAATAAAATTATCTAGATACTTTCAACCGTCATCCAAAAAAATGTTATCAATTCGTCAGGGACTTTTTTTTATATTATATAATATATTCTGACTGCTCGAAAACGAATTGACCAATTTGGTTAATTTAGTTAGTTTTTTGGGTAAAAGCGTCTACTCTCCTATTGGCCCTACAGATTTTTTATCAAAATCCGTTCAGTATTATGGTTTTAAAATAACTTATATAACTGGCGAGAATTACATTTGTAAGTTTCACTCTCATAATTCCCGCGTGATATGTTAATTAAAAAAGCCTATGTTTTATTTTCATGTATAATCTAAATAACTGTAAAGTTCTATCAAAATGCATTCAGTAATATTTGCCTGAAAGAGCAACAAACATCTATGTATCGATACATGGTTACAAACTTTCGTATTTAGAATATTGGTAAGATTATTATCGTAGTAAGACTTATTAGATAATGTAGGCCTTTCTACTTAAATGCACTTCCAAGTGTATGATTAACTGCTGTTAGCTTTAGACCTTATAAATAAATAAATCTTGTGGACTAATTGTCATTACTTAACCATGTAGGTTCTATGAATTTTCAATAGTTATTGTAAGGATAGTACATAATAACAAAACCATTTTTTAAATAAGGCTCTATGAAATTATAAAGAATTTCACCTTTGGATAAATATTACATAGATAATTTTGGAATATATATAATTATTAATAAAAACTTTTTACAAAAACAAAGACCGACTTCAAAAACGAATTTAATAGATACAAATGAACTAAAAGGCAATACATAAATAAATTATTTATTTGATAAATATAAAAAATATAGAATAACTCATACTAATATTATATATAACTTGTCTTTTATAAATTTCTTCTCAATCCATATCAATATTTTTTAATAAATTTTGACATAAATTAAAAAAAAAACTATAATTCATTATATAAATTAATCTTTCTCTACATAATAATAACATTTACATTAATTCTTATCATTGCTTCTACACCTGATATAATTTAATGTCAGTGATTTGTTTATTGACACAGATTACGTAAGGTTACCTAGGTAACTGTCACCAGGTTACGGAGTTATTTTACATCAATTACAAGGATAAAACTTACAAGTGTAATTCTCGCTAGGCTTGGCAAAATTTTTATCTCAACTGCTAGTAATTTATGAATAGAAAGAAGGTTCTCATCTCGAGCGTAGTAGTGTTCCAAAGTGTCAAGAGATGGCGATATACGCAGTTGAATCGCGCTAACGTTATGTTAACAGCAGCATATAAGTTATTGGACTTCAAAGTTCATAGCACAGAATTATTTACTTTGTACTATTTGTTACGTGTCAGATTGACGAGTTATTTATAGCTAAAATTTTTGTAGCTCGCGCTATAGGTATTTAGCGCGGGTATATTACATTAGTGCATTATTTACGTAAAATCACGCTTTTGTATATATTAAATAACTTATTTAAATAAAAAAGACTTTTTAGTAAAAACTCTTTACAAAAAAATTTACCAATTTTGAAAAACTAATTTACTAGATATAAATGAACTAAAAGGCAATAAATAAATATTTTCTTTAACTTTTTTGAAAGTCGGTTAAATAATTAATTTATAAGCACAACCAAATGACCAAATCTTTACGCAATTCTATCAAACACAGTATTATTTGAGATAATTGTATATAGATTTAGTAATCAAAAATTTCTTAATATCGTCTTCATATATAAAAATACAGAAACTTACCATTTTCAAAATGTATAAATCAAAGAGGAAAAAATATCGACTTATCTGTAAAAATATGACAAAAATACAGAACTATAATATATTTTTTGTACTTACAGTAATATTCACTTTACTGTCATCAAACGGATTAGTCGAGACGAGGTTAAGCGCTTCATCTGGTAGCATGTGCGGCACATACAAAGTGGTACCATCAAATGTCTTTTCTTTGAAGAAGTGGTTGTGCTCTGAAAAACAATAGGTACTTAATATATAGAACACATAAGCATGAATACAATGCTATTTTCTAACTATAGATATGTATGTCCTGTCATACTACAAAAGACGCTTTGAACCATGTTGAACGCGTGTCTAGCTAAACAGTGTTTAAAAATTACACATTGCTTAAAATATTATCTAAATTGCTTAACACCGAATAAACTCATATAAAAACTTATTGATAAAATGTTATACATTACATTTGACAGTTAAAATAAGTTCTAAACATGTATAAAACTAACTTAAACATATGTTAATCTATATCTAAAGCATGCTTAACTCAAAACTGTCTTTAGACGCGGATTTGTATTATGGATTTTTTTAAACACGCGTTGAACGTCTGTTTAAATCTTTTGTAGTAAGGCAGATAATGTTTATGTGCCCATTTCAAACTTTGACAAGCTCATCAACTGACTTTTCGGCCCAAAGATACTCAGCCGCAAGCTGGTTGCTAGGCAACGTCGTCTAAAGAAAGAGGTCGGCAAACCGGATGCCAATACCCATGAGCTTATAACATACGTAGTTTTATAATATCGTTGATAAATTATGCTTATTTATGAAAAAAAACTAAAACTCAAATATCGCCATATTTGATTTTTTTTTCTCTCTCAGTCTCTAGAGGTTGTAGAATTATATCTAATTGCCTTATAACTTTCGTCTTGGTATCGAAATGCTATTCCTGTGATATGAGCACTCATGAAACAAAATCTTCAGAGTTATATTTATTTTATTATATACTTATAAATAAAGTTATTTTATTATATAAATTAACCTTTAATAGGACTTCTTTCAAATTTTAAGAACATACTAAGTATTTATCAATATGTCTGTAATTGTGTTTTTTTATGATATTCTTAAAAAACCGGATGCTGTACTATCTTCTTAGGCATATAAAAGTCGTAAAGAAATATATATTTTTTTAAATATTACCATTTAAAAGTTTAAAGCGTAGGTGTTTATAGTCCTGATCAGGATCATATCTGACTTCATATTCAAATACATTGTTCTCTTCAAAGTTCAAATAGATGAAATTAGCTGTGACTTCACATGGAGTACCCGTTTCACCTTTCTTGACTACTGGTGGAGTATCTTTCACTTCTCTCTGTTAAAATTCATGTTTACATTTATTACATTATTTATTGAAAAATATATCAAGAATATTCATACAGACAACCTAATTACCAAACACATATTGGAATTAAAATAAAAGTGCGAAAATCGATGGAATTGATTAAAATTTATCCACGACACATAGGAGGAGCTTTTACTTATAACTCTATTATACATAGTGGATATCTATTTTTTTTAATCATACCAAGATAGTCAACTTATCGTAGAAGAAAGCATAAGGTTAATTGTAACTATTAAAAATCTAAAATTGCAAGTGTTTTTTTTTTATATTTGATAGGCAAGCACTTGACATCATTTAAACCTTATAGTAAAACAATGATGTCTAAGTTGATACATGTTCGTCTCGAAAATGTCTTTTCATCTATTCCCATAAAGCACTCAATTTATGTGTGGCAATAAAAACATCAACCGACTTAAAAAAATAAATAGGATCTCAATGTACTTTTTTTTAATAATATTTGTGTCCTTAGAACCCCTGTCATTCATAAACAGATTTAGAAAAATATTTTTTTATTTAAAAGGGTGTATATACTATACTTTAAGAGTGCTCTCAAAAAATTTTTATACAAATGTTTGATGATTTCGGTTTTTAAATCAAGATAACTGCAATTAGTATGTCGTCCAAGCAAACAAAATTTTTATGAAATCAGTTCATTTTTTAAAGACTTATTTATTTCTGATAAAATATTTGTATGTTAAAGTTAATACTATATATCATTTCATTACTTCAACAAGCTGTTGATCGATCATTATCAAAAAAAGTCAGTAACCACAAAACAAATACTATGAAATAAGAATGATAAGAATGATTTGAATGTTAAAATAACTTACAAAGTATTTATTTTTTCCAACAGTCGTTGTCTGAACAGTTGATACTGTACTGGAAGCCATTTTATTTGACAAATCATCAACACTGATATCACTTTGAACTGATGATTTAGCCGATTGTGATGCTTTCCTGTGAAATGTAATAAAAATAAATACATCTAGTATGCAATAACAATATAATACATTTAATAATTTTATATTATCCATCGCATCACATTAGAATTGATTAAAATATGAATAATATTGTTACAGTTTTATGAAGATTATTCCTACAGTCAAAAATATGTAATAAAATATTGTTAGCCTTTATCAGAAAGAAATAGATAAATTTAAATAATTCTCGATTGGTTTGTCGGTCATATTTTCGTTTAATATAATGTGATTTTATAAAAACAATGTTTCAAGTTATGTATTTACTTTATTTTTATATACATAATTATTAACTTTATTTTATATATAATTATGTGTGTTGAAATGTTTATATTAACATTAATAATTATTCGTATTTAAATATTTCGGCCAATCTTATATGAATATCTATACAAATTTGATAAAGAACGAATATTGTTTCTATGAAGTAAACTCCGGATTTAAAATATTAGGGTACTATTTGAAAAATGCATTATTCTAGATGGATGGTTATATATATTATTTTATGTATATGTCGAATTCTTTTACAAAATAAACGTTCCAAAATAAACGGTAACGTTAGCGCAGTCGCAAGCAAAGCTAGTAAGACATAATTATATTTTAAATACAAAGCTACTTACAGACTTTTCAAAAGATTTAATCCACGTCCAACGCCTCTACCGACTGTAGCTGCACTTGGACTAACGTCAGATGCTGGGCTGAATGTTGTTTCTATAATAAAATAATATTAAGTACAGTACAAACTAATGCTTCGTCGCTTAAATTGCAATGCAACATATGTCAAAATGAAGAGGTTGAGATGATTTAATTAGTTAAGCCTCAAAGTAAATAATATACGATTTAATAATAGTATATGATGGTGTCTACTCTGACCAAATTAACTGTTGAGCATTAAAAATGTCATTGATTTCAATCTATTAAAAATAATTGTATTTCAATGATTGATTTACATTTATATTTAAAACATACAAGTGTAGGTGCTGGAAAAAATATAGTTATAACATGAAAAATGCAATACTTTACGTTGTATTATAAGAAAGCATCTGGTATTGCCAGTGCTATATTGCTTTTTCCAGGAATATGAGAAAAATATCCATATTTATAGCTTATATTAGAAATGATTTATACAAAACTAACCTCCAGGTTTCTGCTGCATTTTTGATAGTAGCAGAGCTGCCATTTTACCTCTCCCACCTACACTTGCACTTGTTGAACTGACCTGAAAGCAAAATTTTAAATCAAAATATGTCACTTTCTAATGCTTTTAAAATGCAAATTTTGAATCATTAGATGTGGACGGTGGATGGATGTATGTTCCACTTTTACGACAAATACTTAATAGGTTTTGATGAGACTTTATAGTAAGTAACTTTCTAAGTCTACTTTATATCAACCTATCTCATGAGTAATGACAACAGTGGATGCTACTTCAATATAAGAATTAATGTATTTATGCTTACAAATATAAAAATAATTGATAATGCTAAATTTTCATAAAAATTGTACATTTACTAGACAGACTTAAAATGGTTCTTTTTCTTAGTACTCAATCTCAGTTTTTGTTCATCTAATATTATAAAAAGATAAAATTTGTTTGTAAAAAAACTTTGCACTGAATAACCTCTTTATTGATTAAGGTTGTAGGCTATATTATATCATGCTACAAATTCATTCAAAAATATGTGTATAAAGAAACAATTATCTATTTTAAATTTGGAATAAGTGAAAGATAAAGTGATGAGTGAAGACCACAGAACTCTGATATACGCTGATCTGATGAAATGATATCAGATGGATTTTGTATAGCACTCTCTAGTGTTCTGAGATCTTAAAATAGTGTAATAATCTTTTTTATGTATGATTCAGACATGATTTTTATTGTGACTCAATTAACAGATGAAACTAATCTCAGATTAAATATGAGTCTTAAATATCCATATGTATATTAAAAACTGAAGACTCACTCATCACTTACAGACAAAGCGAAATCTGGAAAGCTACCTGATCCTTAAGCTGAAATTTGGCAGGTATAACGAGTAGATAGTTTATAGGTAGGTAAACATCAGCAAGAACCGATTTTGAAAAATTCAACTTCTAAAGAAGTAAAATGAGAAAAAAACTATGAGAGCAAAGTTGTGGACATAATGTAGTTACTAGAAATAAGAGTTTCATTATTTGTACTGAGTACTTTTAGTTATATTTGAGTATTTCATATTTGTATAATATATTCGAGTATTTCATAACTTACAACACTAGGCGCAACACTTGGTGCAGGAGTGGGTTCAGGGGTTGGCTGTTCAGAAGTCGGTGGTGACTCCATCATTTGTGACTTCAGAGCCTGGAGCAAGGCCAAGCCCCGGCCTCGACCCTTTCCTGGGTCTGCCATTATTATCTAAAATAAAATATATAATTTAAAATATGTTTAAAAACCTGAAATCATAAATTAAAAACAATGTTTTACATTATTCTAGTCACTTTAAATTAAATGAAAATTAACTAGAAGCGATTAAAGGGAATTTAAGGTTTCAACTTTGTAGGTACTTTTGGAAACAAAATTCGAATACCCTTGCGATGATAATAAACTGCTGAACATGCTTGAATATGAAATATGAGATTAAGTAAAATTTTTATTATATGAAAAATAAAACAGTTGACGTCTTAAAAATACCTTTAATAAATTACTTCTTAACTTATCGTAGAATTAGTGATTTAAAACTTTAAAAGAAAACAGAAAAGTTTAATGTTTCTGCCCGCGATAAATAACAGTATGCAAATTCACACAGATAACAAACAAACAATTCTATTATTGATACAGGCCGATCTCAGGTGTATCTTTCAAATTTTGCGTGATACCAAAGAGTATATAATCACTACGTTACGTTAAACTATTTTCAACTAAAGATTAAATAGGTTTATGGAGGTTACTATGATTTTTTATGTTATATTTTGTTAATGGTAAATATGTTTTTTTTATATAATCACATCATCGAAGTATTTTTATATACACTAAAACTACTGAAATAGTTAACCTATTTCAGTAGTTTTAGTGTATATATATATATAGGTAACTTTGCCAAAATTTTAGTTTCATACAAAAGGGATATGGTGCCACTCCATTTTGGTCAGATTTTGATTGTCTGATTGTTTTTTTGCCACATACATGGTATTTATAGTAACTTACTGACTACTTTGGTATGCACATAAACTAGTTATTCCAACTAAAAAAAAAACATTTATTTTTAAATATAATCATTTAATCAAACAGTCCCATTTAATGTCACGTTTGTGACGCGGTTTTGTTTTTATAGTAGAGTTCTTATTTAGAGAATTAGAAATACGTAACATATTTTTTTCTTGTAGAAAATTTTCTATCTCTAAATAATAAACATTATAATTATGATAGTTAGCATCGTTTTGTTAGTAAAATCGTCACTCTGTGATTATACCATCTTGGCTATTTAATTTTTTTCATATTCTAACAACGATTTTGCAAAGTAAATAATAAAATTAGTTTTCTTAAGATATAGATATTTGAAGTAGCTAAATAGTGTTGATTTTCATTAAATTTCATTGCATAAATTATAAGAGTTAAATTTTTCACGTCTGTTTAGTACAACTTTATAAATAATATTAAAAAATAGTATATTATATATATATATGTAAATTGTAGTATAAACCAACTAAATCATTCATAAACGAGGAGGTATGGTTTACCTTAGTCTGCTATTGTCCACTGAGTGAATGAATAAAAAAAAATAAAACCATAGAGTTGAAAAAGATTAAATTGAAAATAATAAACCACAAATAAAAAACTGAGTTATAGATAACTAATAATATTGTTATTGGATAAATGTTTCATGGGATCAAATAAAAATCTAATAAAATATATACAGCACCTATTTATTCACTAGAAATATTTTTATTAATTTTAAAATAAAAATCAACATATTTTTAAATATTTCTTCTATATCAAATCTATTTCCCATTTTACTCCTTTTTCTCTTTATTTTTCAATTGCTCAAATTCCTTAAATACTTTTTCACTTAATTTATCACCTTCATCATCAATTTGTTCAACAGCCAACACTTCTGGAATATAGAACTGCATCATATTTTGCACCTGAAATATTGATAAGAAACTATTAATGAAATTTACACATTGATGACATTTAATATAATCTACACTAATATTATAAAGAACAAAGATTTGTATTTTTGTATATCTGTAATGAATAAACACAAAAACCACTGGTCCCGTTTCAAATATGCTTTCAACATTCACCCTGAGTAAATAGGCTAATTTAATACAGCCTATTTGCTCAGGGTGAATGATAGAAACAATCAGGGATCCTTACTAAAATATAAAAATAATACAACAAAAAAGCATAAATGAAACAATGTGGAACCGTGCAAAGAACCTGGGACTGACCGCTAGTATTTTATTTAGTAAAAATAATCAATATTTACATGGTCAGTTTATATAATTAACCTATCTGTTGTTTTTATCTGTGATGGAATATTTACATTATGTGTATAGACTATGTAAAAATTTTACAACTAGTAAGCCTAATCACAGATACATCATTTTTTAAATCTGTCCATTAGCCAGGTGTATAACATTAGCTATCTGCTAGTCCAAATCCTGTCCAAATTATTCAAGGAGCTGGAAAAGAGAACAGACAAACAGACGAAAATTTTAAAAATGGTGTTTCCAATGTAAGTACCGTTTATACTTTTATAGGCATTTAATTAAAAGCTCTTAATTTGAAATTATAAACAGACTTCAATTTTATATTATAAATATAATAAACATAAAAAAAAAGAAAAGAATCCTTAATTTTTCCAAACTTACTCCATTCTTAAGTGTGACTATTGAACTAGGGCACGATGAACAAGATCCTTGCATCTTCAATCTCAAGACTCCATCTTTGAAATCAACAAAAAGAACATCTCCTCCATCTTCCTGTACTGTAGGTCTGATACGAGTATCTAGCAGCTCTTTAATCATTTGTACAATTTCATCATCATCTTCATTGATTTCTAAAAATATTTAAAAATTTGTTAATTTTCATATAAATTCTTGCAATTTTGTTATTTTTAACATTCAATATTTTTAGATCATTCATCATTTTCAAAATATCTTTAATGTCTATTATTGTACATAATTTTAATTTTGGATTAGTGCTACAATAATAGAATTACCAAGAGTTGAAAGCATTTTATATAAATAATATTTTAACAATGAAAAAAAGTATGTATGTAATAATAATGAGAATATGACAATAATGAGATTTTTAATATTTTTTGATTTATCATTTTATTAATTTTTTATTTTTCCTTACGTGTGTCACCAGAAGGCTTAGCATCTGTCACTACTGGAAGTCCACTAGCGAAGAAATCCATTATCGTTGCAAATATATCTGGTTTCAAAAGCTTCCAATCAACATCATCATCTTGTTTCGTAACTGTGACAAAGTCTGATCCGAAGAATACTCCCCGAACTCCATCAATTCGGAAAAGCATTTTAGCTAGGAATATCAATTAGTTATTAGCTTAATAATAATGAAACTACTTATCAACTGATGATCACTAAGTATTAATTATTTACTAAACTAACCAAGTAAAGTATATATTAAAGGTAAAAACCAAACACCATTCCATTATCAATTAATAATATAGTCAGTGTTATTTTTACGTACATTAAAGATAAACAATTACATACCTAAAGGGCTACAGTGTGCTGCTCCTATGTTGGGGAAATCTAAAGTTTGCCCGGGTTCTAAGACCTGAGTGCCAGGTAAAAATTTCAAACTATTCGGATTCGGCGTTTCTTGTGTTTGAATAAACATAGAGCGACAATTGCATTGATTTAACAAAGGCCTTTTCTGGTGTTCTTTCGTGAAAGGGACTTGAGATATACCGCTGAAGTATTTCTTGTCATTCTGACTGAAAAAAAAAATGCGACAATCTCAAGGTATATAAGAAATAGGGATACTCTTATAGATTATTCAGGTGTTAAACTTACGTGATTACTAGACACAGCCGTTTACATTGATTTCCAATTCTTAAAAATCGTACTGAATTTCGAAGCATATTTTTTTTCTTTACTACGACGTTCTAAAGTGCTTTATTTTGATGTTCGGGGGTGAAATTAATGAAATTTACGAAAATATTTCAAATTGAAATGACATAACTACAGTTGCCATGCTTAAATATTTAATTAAACACATTTCCATAGAATTTTTATTTTTATTATTATTATTTATATTATAAAAAGGGGTAAAAATAAGATTGACGTCTCTGTGCGGCATCGTAGCTCCTTAACGAATGGACCGATTATAAAATATATAAAATATGACGATTAGCTTTCTGTTGATTTTTTTTATTTTTTGTATGTACATATGTATGTACAACCTACACCTTTTAACCCACCTAATTTTTTATAATTTAGAAGATATAATAAATATATTTTATCTTTTACAGACGCTTAAATTACTATGCAGGATACCAGTTTACTATGCGTTTTTGTTAAATGACTCATACAAACTACTACTGAAAACAATTTTATTGAATTAGATTTTGGGTTGTTAACTTAAAAATCATTAATTATTTTAAATAATCATTTGAAATGTTGTTATGAAGGTGGGAAAATTTATAAACTAGTTACACTGAATAAACATCAAAGCGACGTAAACATTGGCGTTGTCATCCCTCTTTGACATTATAATGTTGCCAACCATCAGATGTTTTTTATTTTAAAATTTTTTACCACAATAGTCGTTTGTGTATACGAGTTCCTAAATTAAAAAAAAACACTACCAATAAAATAAAAAAAGAATAAGCAAGTACTTATAACAATAGGATACTGTGTTTTATGTACGAATATTATTAAAATATCTATAAGTTTTGACTATGTTAGAAATAGGCGATAGGCATTGAAAAATCTGGTGCTGCCAATCAAGGTAACATTTTGGGAAAGTTGCATTACTTGCAAATATTTAACTATCAATGATTTAAGAAAATGTCAAAAAGATAAAGTCAAAATATAATTATTTACCATAAAAAATCAATTTTAAAAGGTTAAATAAGAAGATAAAAGGGACTACTTCTATAGCAATAATAAGATACTTTTATGGTATTTCAAAATGATGTCAGCCATACATAACGTAAAAAAATTTACGACCCTCAGAGCGCTTAAAATGATTTTACGGCATAACTATTAAAGTTTTAAATGAAAAACGAGATCAGAGTATTTAAATAAGATGTGTAACCTTTAATGAATGAACGATGGCCGGCTAAAAATTCAGATTTTTCATTTCCATTCTTTTATAAATATTAATTTAATACTTATCTGAAAGTGTTGTTTAATGTTATACAAAAAGAGATGTGAAGTTAAAAATGTATATGCATGTCTATACGATAATTATTTCTTGCATCTACCAGAGTTCTTTTGCTGGTTGCTAGGCAACGTCGTCCAAGGTGGTCGGCATTCTGACTCCCAAATCCACGAACTTATAACATATTTAACATATTTATAATTATATAAAATGACTGGGTAAGAATAAAACAAATATTTTAATCGGTTGTCTATAATTACAAAAAAAGTTATAGCAAACTATAAAATATCTTAATTGAATATTACAATATCTTCTAAATGGGTGCATATTTTATTTAGTAATGAATCATATTCATATAATAAGGAATAGAAAATATTTTCCATATTACTATTGCTTTTATAGTTTCATAATGTTGGTACGTGTTTAAAAACTGCACAAAGAATTAAAGAAGCTTAATCAAAAAAAGAATGTGTATAAATTTAGAAAATAGTAAAGGCATTTTTAGTTATATTTTTTATTAAAGCTTCCTTTGCACGGATTAATCACAAATTCGTATAGTACATAGAAAAGTATCAACATTGATATTATTTATTTAATGTTAAAAATATTGATTGTAGAGATTTATTTATTAGCACATCATCATAAAATCTATTCATTACGATTAAATTTTTAATCACTTACAATTTAAATTAAATTAAAAACACAAGATGGCAGTGCAATTAATGACGGACATTGATGCATTATGTCCATTTTCTTTGATATTCAATTTTAGTAGATAGCCAAAATCTAATTATGTATTAGTAAAGAGAAATCGTACATTGAGTATTTTAAATGTTACTAAAATAATAATTTAGATAGTTTTGGTCTAAAAGTTTACATCGATAAATCGTTTCAGTTTTCATTCTCATTACTTCATTAGCAGTTAGGCTATCAATTGAACTCGGAACAATGTGTGATTCTTGTACATGATATAATGATTTAATTTAGCTATAACAAGTTGAAAGTATACAGAATTACCTAAATCTAAGACTTAATATAAATATTTATTTAATAGCTCTCAGTAACATAGTAACTAGTTAAGAAACATTTTATTATAAACAATATTTCGGAAGCCATAATTCACATGTCTGTTTTATAATTTT
The DNA here is from genome assembly GCA_037950945.1 of Hypolimnas misippus. Taxonomy (NCBI): domain Eukaryota; kingdom Metazoa; phylum Arthropoda; class Insecta; order Lepidoptera; family Nymphalidae; genus Hypolimnas; species Hypolimnas misippus. The sequence continues at coordinate 4,173,318 of JBBEEQ010000016.1, read as the reverse complement.
GATAAAACATATGCTAATCGATTCTTTGCTCAATAAAAAAAATGTTATTGACACGCATGACATTAATCATTTGACAATGACAAAATATAATTTGAAATTACTATTTATAATCTATGGCTTGCATCGGCACACGCAGCATGATGGGAATAAAAACCAGTCCATGAAAATGCCAGCGCAGTCGTCATTCGGGTCATAGGCCAGCAGTCGATGCCATTTGTACTTCTGTTCGCACCCACAGTCCCCCGAACATCTTGATGTAGATTGTTTGCTGATAGGAAATAAACAAAACCTTTATAATCATAGACCATACGATTTATTAGTGATAATAAATTATCAAACATTTTATTTTATCTGTTATTATCTGCCAAGGTTGCCGGATATTACGTAAATTAAAAAATTAACAATCTCCGTCTCTGTACTCTACATATAGTAATAATTTTTAATCGAAAAATTTATTCTAAAGAAAAATATATTTGATACTAGTTAGTCTCCGCGACTTCGTATTAATAAAAAATTTTAATACTATATTTGATTTCCTTCACGTTTTATTTTGGTGATTAAAAGTAAACTATGTCGTTCTCCGAGGTCGAATCTTTAACAATCGAATAAACACAAACAAAGATATTGAAAAACTATGCTCTATGAGCGTATTTTCAATCATTAAAAACGAAATAATAAGAGTGGAAAATAAATAAAGATGCCATATTCTACTTGTAGTTTTATTGTCCTTAATCATTGCATATATTTTGATAGAAGTGATTGTTATTAAAAATACATTGAATGATTGATGAATGATCGATGCTGTTGACTTTAACTTGGGTGTAAAATAAAAAAGTTTTAATGTATAGAAAGTCTAAGAAAAGTGAAAATAACAAAAGATGCAGTAATATTTCAACATTTCTTTCAAATCTTATAAATCATTATTTTCAATGTATGCGAAATTCTGAGACCATATGAATTCTATTTTAATTCTTTAATAATAAGATTTTTTTCGTTCGAGGAAAAAATAATATAAATAAAAATGTCACGAAACTACACATTTATGTTATTATTTACTTAGAAAAATATATATGTATTTTTTAAAGATATTTCTATAAATAACATCTTGAAACGGATATATTTACTAAATTTAGCGTATCAGCATTCCAATTGGTGTAGTCATTTTATCACTAGGCTATTATAGCGTTCTGAAATTAGAATAAGTAGTTATGTAATGTTATGTTTATTTTATAACTAACTTATCTATGGTTCCGTAAGTAACCGCTTTAGACGTTAGATTTAGGAACCAAACTAATATTATTAATGGGAATTTGAGTGTTTGTTGTGTTATGAGATGAGATGCCAGGGGTATAGAAAATAACATACTCGCAAGGTACCTTTTGTCTTTTATAACATGTTTCTATTAATCAAAAACAAACAAAATATACCTTAGCATGGACGAAGTTCATAGTTTTATAATATTTACTAACGTCAATAATTTGATAGCGTAGTAGATTAGCATTCTGAACTCCTTCTCTCTATATATTACAAATGTGCGAAATTTCATACTCCTCCGTCTGTGCAATTTTGGTTGCTTTACGTATTAATACATAGATAACAAAAAAATCTGTCATTTTATTCTACAGGTTATATAAAAAGTAATTACATACTTAGATATATAGATTGATATATTATTATTTACCTGCAAACTTCTTGATGTATGGCCTGTTCGAAATGCATAGTGTTGACTATCGCCCGTAACTTCCTCGCTGAGTTTAGCGCCCAATACGGTGTCATGATTTCCGTTTTACTTTCACAAGCGTCTATCCTGAAACATAGTATATTCATATTATTCCTGTTAAATATTACACTAAGGGGTGGAATGGATTATTTTCAATCGACTTCAAAAGAAAGAGAAAATTCTTAATTAGTGTTCTAATATATATATGTAACCTTTTCTATAATTGTAATAATATTAGTTTCAAAATAAAGAATAATCAGTTTTGACACATTCGTCGTTCACATAAGCTCGTGTCTCTTATTTTATTTTTATTTTATTTATTTTATATTTAAAATCTAACAATTAGTAGTGGATTTTTTTTCATGTTTCCTTTTTAAAATTCGATTATTTTGAATTTAGACGAAGAAAACTATTTTGAAGTTTGTAGCTGTAACAAACTTATTTGATTTTTTTTTCGTTTTGAAAGAAATTGTTTTTTTTTTAGTTTATCTTGTTAGGTTACCTACCTCCCAGTATTGTTGACAGATTGTGCGTCAGGTAGCGGTGGCTTGGTCTGCCGCACATGCCGGAAGTAGGAGTCTCCTGAATGCATGTCAGGCACGCCTGGTGCTCTCCGCACTCTATTACCACCGGGTATAGTGAACGACCCATACATTCTCTTTATTAGTGCTTTATTCTCGTCTATGAATGTCTCGATTTTGTCTCTGAAAATATCAATATTAGACATTATTGAGGAGTCATTTTAATTGTCTAGTTTTCCTTTTAAAATATTATATAACAAAAACATAGTAAAAAATGCAACAGTAAATAATAAGTGATGTAAAAAAAAGCTTTCGCTTTTCATATTCTAGTGTTAGGTACGTTTCGATTTTTGTCATTCCGAATCATGACCCAAATATGTATACTTTAAAATATTGTTAATTGTTTTTTAATTAAAAAAAATTATACAACTAATCTCAAAGTTCAATGAAATAGTTTCTACATAACCAAAGATTAGTCACACCAATTTTATTAGCTTCGAAAAGAATTAGGTCTCAATAGCATTCAGCCCACAGATGCAGATTAGTGAAACAATGAATACCTACATAGGATATGTGTTACCGGCGGTCGGACAATAGAGTTGAAAGTTTCGTTTCACGCATGGCACTCCTCGGATAATTTGACCTTGGAGCTCGTAGCCCAAGGCTAGTGACAGGGCGGTCCAAAGGATCTAAAAAAAGAGATAATTTATTTAAAAAAGGCTAAATAATATTGTTGTCAGTTTGATCTAATACACAGTCATAGTATTCAGTACTTAGAACGTTGATATGATAGTTTCGGCAACTTTTGTTTTTGATTTTTTTTTACTTTTAAGACTAAAATAAATTTAAGCCGACTTCAAAAGCAAATTCACAATTTCGTTTCCTTGGATGATAAGCTTATACCAGATATTTTGATTTAAAAAAAAATTATTCGGTTTACCAGAATTCGGAACCGTTTCTAACCTAACTTTTCTAATTGTATACAATACATAAAAGGTCTTTATACATAAATGTTCACAAAGTTGTAACTTAGTATAAATTAGGCTCAAAACACACGCGTTACAACGTCGCATCGTGGCACGGTACAAATGGTAAAATCTGAACCGTTAGAGCCAAAACACATTCATATACGACGCAGTCATTTCTTTAAATATTATTTATTTTTTAAATTCTACTTTTACAATGTCGTTGCCTGTTGCAGTTCTTTAATTGCGCCCCTGGAAAAATGATCTGCGTTTTTGTTATTAATTTGTTTGTCAATTTCAACAAATTTCACACTAAATAAACTAAAAAATAAACACGTTTTAACTCTGCACAAACTCTACCTTTCTAAATTTGAAGAAAGATAGAGCTAAAGTAAATATAACTAAGCTAAGGAGATTCTAATAAGCATGAAGGCAAAAATTGTAACAAAATTCAAAAGTAACGCTGATACATAAAGCAATTACATAAGCAATTGCATTTAAAATAATTTCAAATAAACTCACGTTGACCGTGGAGCAACGTAGATCCATGTTAGCTACCGGATTTATACTTTAATTAGCACGTCCCGCCTCTTTGCAATTTACTAATTATATAAACGAATTTAAAACAAGACGGCCGTAAGCGACTCGCGAAAAAAAAAGACTAGCTATTCACGGTACGCTATTGTACACAGTGACTTGAGATCCTGAGATACATCCGGTGATATCGATGCCGTGACGTGATAGCATTACGATGGCTCGTAACTTTGGACTAGATATATGAATATCGACTTTTAATTTTTTTATTTTTATATGACTAAACAGCTGTAATGAAAGTGTTACAGTTCGCCACAAAATGCTAGTCACTTCTTGAGTTAGAGTGGGGTTATGTTGAGTTTTTTATTTAAAAGTTACTTCCATCATTATCGTTTACTTTTAAACCTCTATCGTTATAAGTTTGACCGCTAAGTGTGTTTGTCTTTGTATCTATCTGTACACACACACAGATTTTAATGCGGTTTTTTTTTGAACAGGGTATTCTAGCGAAGATTTTTATATATGTTTTACCAAAATCGATCCAGCTACTTCAAGATCATGGACTCATTTCTCTACTTTTTAAAGGTTTTTGTGTCGAGGGTTATTTAATTTTTTTTTTGATTTGATCTACCTAACTAGTATATCACTACGAATTCTGATGGACTTATTATTATCATGTTAATGTTTCAACGAACGTAGTATCCATTCAAGTATTGTATTATAGTTATTACTAGCTGTGCCCGCGACTTCGTTCGCGTGGATTACAGAATGCTTGGTATGTCTCCTGCAAATCAAGGTTATAATAGTCTGCGGTGCTGCTCAAGAAAGGAGCTTTTTACTTTGGATCTGGGAACTTTCTGGTTGTTTTTATAAGCAGACACTAACTCAGATATGGTATTCCTCCACGGTTTTCGCTATAAATGTTGAAGAAAAGTTGTTTTGTGCTAGTCTTTAAAATTTTGACTGCAAAATAGTAAGTTCCCACCGAGGTTCTTCTTGTATTATATATCGGGTGACTTTTTTTAACTGGGCTTGATAGGCCAAATCCGGAACTTTAAGGAATCGTGAAAAATACTTAAAGGAGTCTCGTGTCCGATTTTAAGAAATCTAAAACTGCATCATAAGTTTTTTAATTTCATGATTCTCCTGACCTGGAATTGAACCCACTAATTAAAAAAAATACATTCTGTATTATTGCACCACCTACCTAATAGTGTCACTTGTAAGAATCAACTTTTGGAAAGTTTTAGGAAAAGATTTATTTTTTAACAAAATAACATTAAATCTATACATGAATTAGAAGTTAAGTAATCGATTCTATATATATTAAATATATATATAATCAAATATGTGGGTTAAATCACGGCTCCCGGTAAGTTTAGAAAAAAAGTCTGCATAACTTCGAACGATTCGTTTATTTGCATCAAAATGCTAGTCACCTACTAAAGTAAGGAAGAGTGTAAAGAATATCAAAAATATATAAAATGAATAACTCACAGTAACTTCTTTTATGTTTGTCTATTTTTTCTATGTGAGCTATACAAAGTAGATAGAATGTGACGTTTGTTTTGGTCCCCGTCACCTACTCCGTTACCTAAGTAGGTTTAGATAATTCCTAAAAAGATGAATCAATTTATTGAAAATCTACATTTCACTGGACTCGGCTATTGTACTCACCCGCTATTAGTGTTACAACATCCCGTTATAATTTAAAAATTTCACTTTTAGGTATGATCGTTTTTTTGAAGAATTACAAAAGATTTAATTATTGTATGAATTTGATAGAATTCTGTAAAAAATTTGCCCTTTATTTTTGTTGCAGTTAACTATATAATAATACCTCTCTGAAGTTGATTCTTATAATATGTGACAGTATCAGATGATGCAATCATACAGAATGTTAATTTTTTCCAAAATCAACGTGTTCGTTTCTGGCTAGGAGAATTTATTTTTCAAAAAATTAATGAAATAGTTTTAGTTTTTATTAAAATCGGCTCTGTTACTTCTTTAATTATTTTTCGCTATTGTTTATAGTTTCGGATTTGGTCTATCATATCCAGTAAAAAAATTACCCAGTAAATATATTATTTTCCAAATTATTATATTTATATAATATATGTACATATATCTTCCATATTTGAATTAGATGTTGTTCACTTTTTAATTGGTTTCAATTTTGTTCCTTATTACATTAGCTTTCAGCAGTGAAAGTTTCGTCAAAATCGGTCCAGCTGTTTCAGATATTAGCCGAAAAAAATTGAGTGACAGAAAGACAGACAAAAATTTTAAGATTGGTAATTTTGTTGTAAGTACCGTGTATACTTTAATATGCATTTATTTAAAATTAAAAACAGACATCAATTTTATTCATTTTTATACCTTCCCTTCTTAAATCGGAAATTGTTCACTATTTGACATAACTTTTTTTTATGAATCGATTGAAATTAAATAAACACCAAATGTTAAGTGAACCTTACTGCAATATAATCATGAAAACCACATCTAAATCGGATAAGCCGTTTCTGAGATTAGCGGGCGCAAACACACTGATAAACAGACAAACAGACAAAAAGACAAAAATTCTAACAATTATTGTTTTGGGTTCTATTGCGTACGTAAAGGCCCAAATAATTTGTTTTTTTCATATATCTTCTATGTACAGACAGCGACCCGTTAGATTTTTTTTATATGTATAGATTAAAAATATCTAAAATAGAAGTAAGCCTAAGTCACTCCTTATAACATTTGCTAACTGCAAGTAAAAGTACCATCAAAACTGGTTCAGCCGTTTTAAAGATTAGTCGGAACAAACAGATAGGCAGACAGACTGACACACAAAAATTTAAAAATTTATTTTTTGATATAAGTACTGTATATATGTATGTACTTTCATGCATTTAGTCAAAAGTACAAAATAATGTTGAACGTGAACCCTTAAATTGACATAACTTTTTTTTATGAATCGATTGAAATTAAATAAACACCAAATGTTAAGTGAACCTTACTGCAATATAATCATGAAAACCACATCTAAATCGGATAAGCCGTTTCTGAGATTAGTGGGCGCAAAGGCACTGATAAACAGACAAACGGACAAAAATTCTAACAATTATTGTTTTGGGTTCTATTGCGTATGTAAAGGCCCAAATAATTTGTTTTTTTTTTTATATATCTTCTATGTACAGACAGCGACCCGTTAGAATTTTTTTTATATGTATAGATTAAAAATATCTAAAATATAAGTAAGTCTAAGTCACTTCTTATAACATTTTCTAACTGCAAGTAAAAGTACCATCAAAATTGGTTTAGCCGTTTTAAAGATTAGTCGGAACAAACAGATAGGCAGACAGACTGACAGACAAAAATTTTAAAAATGTATTTTTTGATATAAGTACTGTATATATGTATGTACTTTCATGCATTTAGTGAAAAGTACAAAATAATGTTCGACGTGAACACTTAAATTGACATAACTTTTTTATTTATGAACCGATCGACATGAAACAAACCCTAAATGTTAAGTGAAGCTTACTACAATATATTAGTGAAAACCGCATCTAAATCGGATAAGCCGTTTCTGAGATTAGCGTGCACAAACGCACAGATAAACAGACAAACAGACAAACAGACAAACAGATAAGAATTCTAAAAATCTTTGTTTTGGGTTCTATTGCGTTGGTAAAGGCCCCCAGTAAGATTTTTTTTCATTTATCTTCCATGTACAGACATCGACCCTCTAGAATTATATTATTATATATATATATAATATAATAATATATTATTATTATTAGTATAGATGAATCACTGTCATTAAATTATACGGGTTTCGAATGAATCTTTACATTAGAATACAACGTTGTTACTATCAGACGGTAAATCAGAACATAGTGAAGGAAATGTTAAACTCATGAATTACAATAGTGACTTGTGCATTCGGTGAATACGTAAACATTAGGCGAGAATTACACTTGTAAGATATTCACAAATGTTTACATATTAAATTGTTAACTTTACTTAGTCAGTGACTTATTTGTGATACTCGTAGTTTTTATATGGTTACTTAAGTAACTGTTACCAGGTCACAAAGTTTTTTTATGTCGGTCGCGAGAGCAAAAGTTACAAGTGTAATTCTCGCCTTAAACATATCTCGATAAATCTAAACATTGTCAACATTGCATGCCAATATTAAATTTTATGTGTACTATAAAATAATATAGCAACATCGACATGTTCAGAATAAACAAGATATTCGAAGTATATTAACAAGCTCGGAATTAAATTCGAGTATACGGTTTTCGAAACTTATTATTCTTATTATATAATCTTGAGGATAATTACGTAATATATCAAGTGTAAAAACTGGATCGCGTCATTAATTTGGCAAGCGATCGTTGTTTAGCAATTTAAAGCGATTCTCTGTATATTTGAGTCAATTGTGTCAATAACCTTGCTTTGTACATATATTTGCATATATCTGATGATAAAAAAATTCAGATGCGATTCACGGCTATTCTTTTTTTACTAGCTGTAATATTTTATTGTTTATTGTTATAAACATAATGAACAGCCAATTATTTTACTACGCCGATTTTTACCAAACATTTAAGTTCTTTTGTTTTTCGTTTAGAACAAAATATAAAAAAATATTATGTATCTCTTATTTGTAATGGCTTTTAATCGACAATTTTATTTGAGAGTTTCTCTAACTTTTATTTTTATTTTTAGGTCGTTTGTCTGATTGTTAGTTGTTGCTGAAATAAAAAAAATAAACTAATTTATCCTCCACATGCAGCTGTCGTATTATTTTTCTAAGAATATATATTTAATAAATAATTTATCGAGCTTGCGCAAAAGGAAAACGCCTGTCTGCATAAGAAATTTTACTCTTTTCTCACATTGTTTTAAAACTGCAATATTTATTTCTGTCTTTAAGTTTGATATTTGATAATATATATATTTTTTCTGTATGTGTATTGCTGTTGGCCCTACTGGCCTTGACAGCGTCACCGGGGAGGGGGGGGGGGGGGAGTGGCGGTTACTGAGACTCGGACTTGAAATTGGGAGCCCCCGTTGGAGCTCAGAATGGACGTCCGTGTCTAAGGGTGTCTCCTAGTGAGATCGCACCTCGGCTCAGAACGTCGTCGGTGTGGAGGATGGCGCTGTGCGGAGCGCAGATGACGAGAGTGACGGTCTCACGACGTGCCTAAGCGCGCCCGAGCCATCGCAAACCGGGGACCTCGTCGCCGCCGGCGGAGACGGTGTGTGTGTGAATGTGTATTGTTCCTATCGGTCCCTACGAATGGAGCATTCGCCAGAGTGATTCGGTCATCGGTGTCAGCTACTAATAAAAACATATGTACTTTTTTTAAATAAAAATGTGTTAATTACGAGCCATATTTTAAATATATAATTTTATTTCTGTAATGATCGTGGAAATTGAAAAAAAAACTGTTACCAGTTTAAAGAGTTGTTTTATGTTAATTACGAGAGTAAAACTTACTAATGTAATTCTCGCCTAAAAATATAATAATTTTAGAAAAATACATAGCTTGATGTTGTTTAATTGAATAGTTTCGTCGTCACTTAGTTAAATGTATAGATAATCTATACTACGAGTAAATCAATCTCGAGCGATTTATAATCTTGCGTTGAGGAGTTTCGTTATCCAGCAACCATAATTTTCAACTCTTCATCATTACTTTGATCAAATTTGAAAGGGACCGATATCTAAATATTAAATTCAGTTTACAATAAAAAAATAGGCGAAATTTTAATTTTTACCTAATTAATATAGAAATTAAAAATATCTAATCTAAACTAATATAATAAACAAAGATTAAAAATAAAAAGATAAAAGTAAAAATAACTATATTAAGACTAAGTAGGTATTGATGTCACAGTGTGGCAAGGTGCCCAAAACACTGGTGGCATTCCCTCTTGTAGAATGTTCAGACTCATATGCCAAGCTAGCCCTTCGGTCACCAGGACTCCATGGTTTCAACAGCAAACGACACAAATAAGAAACTCCTTTAAATGTTTTCGTATTTGCGACGCGTGACATTTTCGGCATTGGATGCTGCCGCTCCCGCCGTTAGGGAAGTCCCTTGTATATGTGATGCAGCCAATTTACGATGATTGAACCGTGTAGCCACCCCATACAAGCGACCTTACCAGCTTCCACGGAACATTTATTCCATTAGTTATTATATTTATTTACTTTGCGTTTTTTATTTTATGAAAGTCCGTCTATAAATAAATACTAATAACATAATTAAATATTCGTTTCGCATACGATATACATTTATCCATAGATAAAAATAAATTCAGAAGCCGAATGCTGTCAGTGACCATCGGATACTGAACGGAACTCATCTTTACCTCATTAGTCACGATGCTGAACTCATTTTTCGTGAAGATTAATAATGAAAAAAACTCGACTATTGACGTTAAGTTTATTTTAATTGACTATGACCTAATTGAGTTTTATTTCTAATGAGCTCAATGCTAATTTTATGTATGGTGTCATAGTGGTTTTTTTAGCCATTAACGTCACACTTAATCATATATAAATATAATGTTTATTTCAGTAAATTCTAATGAATACTATTTACTAATAATTGTCAAATTCAAAATACACAGTATTGCTTATATGTGGGTCAACATATTATTGCTTATCAGCATCCATTTATACTCGAGATTACATGTTATTTATATCCGAGCATAACGCACGTGGATAATTTTGAACTAAATTATATATTCTAGAGGATAGATAAAAATAAGAATACTTAATTTGATACCCTCAAAATACAGCTTGTTTGCACATCTTAAATACACAGAATCATTCTATAATTTTGGTGTAAATTTTAATTTGGGCAAACTTGGAGAAAAATGGTACTATTGTATTTTAATAGTTAAATAAATTATTATAATAGATAAAATAGAGGTATTTTTTTAATAAAAGTAATGCCATAAGTATATTCTGATAATGCGTCACGTATTAACCATTCTGCAAAAATGTTTCAAGTCGTTGAAACTTAATAAGTACGATTTTTTTTAATTTAAAGCTTAATCCACCACGCAGTTCCACAGCGTTCAGCGGATATAGTGTATATGAATCCTTTTTTATTCTATTAGTAATTACTTCTTTGAAATGCAGACCGCGCCTCGGTGAATCTTTATAGTATTTAAAACAAAGCGAGGCTGTTTAACGAATCCATCAGCAAGAAGTACTTTGACATTTATGTAAATAAGACACGGGTGATTTTTGCTAGACTCTACAATGTTAGATAATGTGCTAATGCGTCAATTCAATACACGTAGACGATCTTAAAAACGTGTGTTGTGACTCACGGGTACAATGGGTTCGTTTACATTAAAATTTAAATTATACAGTTTATTCAAAAATCTAAATAAGATTCTTAGAATGTCGCCAAAACGAAATATAACTATGCTCGACGATTATTCACAGCGAACCTCAATAAATTCCGTTGTGAAACCAGTATTTTAATCTCCAATGTTTAACGCGTTTAATAAAAATAAATAAATAAGACACTATAATATTATTAGATGTTCACTCTTGCGTTTTAATTTCTAACCGGCAGTCGCCTAGCGGTCGGAATTCGACCGTAGTTCATTAAATTTTCCACCGATTTCAAGATTTACAATGTATTCTATTCTCAATTTGACCATATACTTTAACAATAAACAAAAGAGTATATATGGATGCTGATATGCAATACTGTGTCAAGCCACAAGGACTTCATTTTGTGATAATGGCGTCTAAAGATTCCGAACCTATTCTTAACACATCTGTTTGAAGAAGCATATATCCATCTTTTCTTTTCTATTATGATAAAACGTATAATTCATTAATAGCAGATAGGCTAGTAAAGATTTTTATCTATTAATAAGTTTTTCAAATATATGAAATTATTGCAGAATCCAAAATATGGAACTCACTTCAATATTCTAAACATTAGATTAAACTTTTTTCCGTACTTATTTAGTTCTAATGACTTGAAAATTTTTTGTATAATATTAAATACGAAATGCATTATCAGAATACGTCAATATCTCTAAATTTGACTTTTTGTGGGTTGACACATTATTGCGTATCAGCATCCATATATATGTACGTGTGTGTGTCAAATAGTAAAATTTTAATTTATGTCTACAGCCGACATCAACTTTTTTAACATAAAAAAGTTTTAAAATGTAATAAATAATTTTCGAAAATGATTTCAAGATAATCAAAGAAAGTATTTCGTGTTTCACTAATTATGCATCATCTATAATAGGCATGTGTGGGCATGCAGATAAAAGTCTTGATTATAATGAGTGTTGCAATATTTTAATTAGCAGACTTCCTTATGAGTATAAAGTTATTTAAATGTCTTTATAACTTCTTCACGAGCAGAATTAATTAATCAGAATTTTTCATGGTTATTATAGATCGTAATATTTTTTTTCCGATGCAATAATTATGTAATAATTTACGATATGTTTGTTTTTTCAATAAAAGATGCATATAGTCAGAAATATTAAACACCAATTTATATACAATGAAACATGTGATTTTATGATCTATCAAGCTAAAATACGAATTTTTAATTGGCATAGAGCAGTATGGAGGCCACAATAAACCAGGCGAATTGAAATTTCTGCATTTATTGAACCCGTTTAAAATAAAGTTTTGTATTTTTTTATCTCAAAATCGATATGATATAAGCGTTTATATATCTAACCATTTGTTGGAACATCCGATACAAATATTTATCATAGACAGGGATCGAACTCAAGTATAGTCATAAGTTTGGACACTAAACACAGTAGCCACTGCACCAATCAGTCGTCAATTAAAAAAAAACGACCGTATTAAAAAAAAATTAAGAATTTACTACCACAATTTTAGCACTTAAAAATATTAAAAAAAAGGTACAAACAGCTTCTAGTCTGCAGGAATATAGGTCAAGGTAAACAAAAAATGGTTGTTGAGATGCGAGATGATGATTAATACTTGCTAGTATAATAAACAGTAATGGCACGGTGTTTGTGTATGAAGTATTATTTAAAAAGATTAATCGTAGGGCGAGATTTACTGACTCACGTAAGATTTACGTAAGCTGTTTAAAATTAACTCTTCACTTAAAGGAGCTTACAGAGCTTGACTAATATTCTGAAAGTTATAGTTTTTAATAATCTCACCAAACTATTCTCAGGTTAGAATTGTTTAAGTACAATAGTAAACTATTTGTAAATAACTTAAGTAATTCAATTACGGGAATAAAACTTACAAATGTTATTCCCGCCATGTGAACATTGCTACAAATAATTTATTTCGATAAAGCTTTGATATGATAAAATATAACGATGTTTTTTATCACATTTATACATAACAAAATACTCCTAATTATAGGACAATTTTATTAATAAAAGATTTTCCAGAGTTTTCCAAAACTAATATAATATTACTTATACATATTATTTATTTATTTTGAATGTCCTACGAAACTTTATCCTTATTATGACGAAGGGTCGTAAGTTTTATCCTAAATGTTTTGACAAATACTGGCTTTAATATTACGTTTTATTTCAGCATCGAACAGGACAAATTAATTATAAACACGAGCACATTAAAACTTTACTCGTATTCAAACCCACGACCACAAAGAAAGATCCACGTGCTTCACTTCCCGTTATTAAAAATCAATCATGTATGTAAAATTATGTTTGTTTCTTTATTTTATTGCGATAAAACTTTAATAATTTATTGTTTGCACTTTCGAGAAGGTTATAATCATAGTACAATTAACTGAGACTAGAGACGTGTGTTCTGATGCAGACTTGACGGTTATTCAGCATAATAAAATCTACAGGCGAGCGAAGTCGCGAGCGAAGTCTGGTTATACATTTTTAATGAACAAAGATACAAGCTCAGCTTGTCGTAATACAATTATAAAGGTTAGTGCCTTGGCTTTGAGGAACAAGGTGAACATACTGTTATTAGACTCAAATAAGGATAAATTATATCACTCGCATTCGTATCTTATAAATCGCATGTTTAGAAGGAAACCCACGCGTGTGACTAAGCGCTACTATTTAAGTCCTCGTCTACGTGACTGCGGCGATAGCTTTAGTAAGAATAATTGGTAATGATGAATGGAGCTATTGTGACTAAATTAGTTTTAGGAACCGCCAGTAAACACTCGAATATTTAGGAGGGAGAGCTCCATTTGACAAAATTTCAGTCTTGCATGGAGCACCACTTGTTCGTAATTAATATAGGTACCTACGGTAGATGAAACTATAATTGCATATACAAACAGATACTTAAATCATTGAAATAAAACTATTTTAACGGATTTAATTCGCGTATATTAACTATTTTTATTATCCCGACGTTTCGAGCACTTTGCAGCGTTCGTGGTCACGGGTAGACCCTACGGACAGGAGAGGTAGACGTTAAAATAGTTTTATTTCACTGAGTAATAATCGCGAAAATCTAAGACAACGATAGATACTTTAATGTTATTTATTAGTATGGATTTTTGGGATAGCTTCCTGGACCACGTCAGGTTTTTCTATGGATAACCAGTGGTCCACGAACCACAAGTTAAGAACCACTGATCAACAGGAAAGAGATATGACGCAAATTCGCATATCTAAGTTTAATGTGACAAAGAGTAGTATTTTCATGCTAATATTAAAATTGTGACTGTCTGTTTGTCTATTAGTTACATTCTCTTTACCGTTATAGCAAATTTGGTGATATTTTGTTTAGAGATAGATTGGGCATAGGTTACTTTTTGGCCCAAATTTAAACGTAAAAAGGTTGAAATAGGAAATGAAAGTTTCTGCGCAGACGAAGAACCATTTATTTGCTTTTATTTAAGGAGAGTCGAAGTTATTGAAGTTTTATAAAAAAATAAAAATAAATAACTTAGTTTCCAAAGAAACTTTCAAAATTAATAAGTTCAGGTTAAGGTATAATAATGAAAAATATAAATATATTTTATTCCGACTGTCGAAGAAAGATTAAGTTTTCCACAATGTTTGTATATGTAATTCATGCTCTATAGCATGAACCATTTGACAGATTTCAACATATAAATTTCAATTCAATTCAATTCAATAATTCGTTTCGTCTCAGTTTTTGGATGAACAATGAGTATATTATTTCCCGGAAATTCTATAGGAAAGGAAAGTATGAGTGAAACAACGATATCTATTCCGAAAATCTGTCCAAATTCAAAACTTCTTTCACCACTGGAATGTTTCTTAATAATAAAAGATTATTTGTAACACTTTGCTATTAACAGTCGAGTTTTTTTACATCTACACTAACATTATAAAGAGAAAAGATAGGTTTGTTTGCATTGAGTTGGTTCCGAAACCATTAAATTCATTTTAAATGACAGACACATTGGCGCAGTGGTCACTGCAATTGACTGTAGCGCTAACGGTCGCGGGTTCGATCCCCGCTCACGGCAAATGTCTGTATTGGTCATACGGATGTTTGTCGTGGTCTGGATGTTTGTTTTGGTGTTGTGTATGTTACCGGATCCCCGACACAAGGGCCGTTGAGTGTGATGCATTAATATAATAAAATTTAATATAATATAATATGAATATATTCTTTGCGTTGGTTAGCCCATTTATTGAGGAAGGTAATAGGCTTTGTTACATCACGCTACGACTCAGGAGCGAAGCAGTAACCATAAACACGAGGGTCAGCTAGTTATTACTAATTACTTAAGTTTTGTTAAATATATATTTATTGTAATATCGGATTGTTCGTAACGTCTAATAATTGTTGTCGTAAGTTGTAAAAAATCCACGCAAATGCGTGGTAGCCGGCCGATCAGTCGTTTCCTGCGGTCCTACGCGGTCGCAATTCTAATAGTGTGTTGGAACCATGGCGGACCGGTATACATAATATTTTGCTCTTGTTTCACCTACGCCCACACCTTTCATTCTAGCTGCAAGGTCTTAACGATACAGTCATACTGTACTGGTACAGAAAACGAGAATAAAAATATTTTGTGACGAAATAGATTTAAACTAAAACTTTCGACTTACAGTTAATGACTTTTGCATTTTTTTTAATTAATACACACTATATATTAATCTAGATATACATATATAAACGTAAAAGTTCATTCACTCACTCATCAAGAAATCTCAGAAACTACAAGTGCTAGGATTTTGCATAACAGTTCGTTTTAGGTCGTACGTTCTCATTAAGACGCGATTTTGTCAACTTCGACCCCAAGGGTCAAACTAAGGCTCAAACGGGGTTTGGGTGAATAAAAGTCCTATGTTAAGCGCGAGTGACACCGCGAAGGGCCGCTAGTAGACTATATAAATCTCAATTTTCTTCGCTTCAATACTAATACCAATACTTAAACTGGTAAGGAAGACTAATACCAAAATTAGTAGACTTATTTATTACAAATGCAGCTTATTTAATAAAGAATGAATACATAGACCGGTACTCTGTGCTTTAAATAAATCCTTAAACGATTTCCCTAAGCGTTAAAACGGTAATACAGATCATGTAAACATTTAAAAGGTGGGTAACCAGTCGTTGCTAATGATTTATTGATTTTATATATCATTTGTTTTACCAGACTTGACGTTGAATAAAGGTATTAACCTTCGTTTTATTAATAAAGCTTTTAAGATAAAGCTATTAGCGTATATTTTTTTTAATTATTTTTTTTTATTGGTTTGTTATTCTTAAATGTCGAAAGAATTTTATAATTGTTTTGTATGTAACGGAATATATTGTAAGCTAGTTTTTATCCGGATTCGTCTACGTGATTAGATCCAAGAAAAAATGTAGACGTACGCCAAAAATTAATAGCTTTATTACAAAAGATTAAATAATACCATATTCAGCACATGTGTGGCTAAACTGTGTTTAAAAATTAAGCATTGCTAATAATCTTGCTTATGTTGCTTTACTGCGAGTAAAATCAAGAAAAACTTATTAATAAAATTACACACATAGCTTTAGACATTTCACTTACGTGCTTATACATAATTAATCTATATCTAAGGCATAAACTACACTTGTCAGACTTTCATTAAGATGAACATACATTGTTTGTCATTGCTTTACATCTGAAATAATTTACTGTCAGTGAACTATTTTTGACAGACACAGCTGTAATCTGTTACTAGATTACAGATTTATCGTATATCAGTTACGAGAGTAAAACTTACAATTGTAAGTCTCTTCTAAAATGTGTTTAATTTAAAACTGTCCTTACATGTGGATTTGTGGAATTAGCTTTATAAACACGCATGTAGTATTGAAGGTTTTTGTAATAAATGTTTACCATTAGTATTTTTGGTGACATTACAGAATTGAATGTAGCAATATCATTGTCAATGCGCTTTCTAAACGCTAGGCTATTAGCACCTACGCTATACCCATATTATGTAACTATCATTAAAGTATAATGGCATCTACATTTACTAATGTATACTCTTGAAGTTTGTTTGTTTCTCGTCTGACCCAGTAGCAAGTATGTGTGTTCCTTCCATAGTCAACTTTTGTAGCCGAAGCGGCTTGACTTTGAAGGTTACACTTGTTTAGTTTCATTAAATTATTTTTAGTATTCTCCTCCGAATTGTCATTAGCTATGTGACGTCAGCAAAAAATCAACATGGCGGACCTAAACTGTCAAAACTGGCGAACCGTTGTCGCTTCTTATAGGCAAATAGTTTACCGATTTTGAAGTGCAAGATGTTGTTATAAAACAGTCGGGTTT
Organism: Hypolimnas misippus; assembly: GCA_037950945.1. Taxonomy (NCBI): domain Eukaryota; kingdom Metazoa; phylum Arthropoda; class Insecta; order Lepidoptera; family Nymphalidae; genus Hypolimnas; species Hypolimnas misippus. The sequence goes on along the minus strand of JBBEEQ010000016.1, from coordinate 4,155,800 downwards.
GCTAAAAATTACTTGAATATTGTTTAAGGGCGGTAGTCACAAGATTAAGAGTGCAAATTTAAGCATACTTATTACTTTTGTCTCAGAGAACCCCATATCATGGGGGATAATGCAAAATCGCGTAACTAGTTTCTTTTATATATTCTCAATTTGAACTAAATATTAAAATACATTATTAATAAACATAAGGCCTTATGGGTATTTTCCATTACGCAGTGTACAAATAAAATTACCGACGATATGTCAAAATTTATTTATGTTAAGTATTAACATTACAAATATCGATTACATATTGTTTCTTTAGCTTGTTTTTTATCAATATTAAATTTAAAATTTGTTTTCAAGATGAATATTATTGCAAAAGCTAGTAACGCGGTTTAGCACTATGAATAATGAGTACAATTGTAATAAAGAGTATTAGACATTTAAATTCGGGGCGACAACTAACTGATGGTATGTTCAACTTGCTTATAATTGGATGCTGATAAGCATTAATGTGTCAACCCACAAAAAGTGAAATTCGGAGAATTTGATATACTTAGGTACTGCATCGCATATTTAATATTATTAAATAAAAAAATAAAGTCATATAAACTAAATAAGTAGGAAAAAAGTTTCTTAATTGTTTCGAATTTCAAGGTCGTTCCTTATTTTGTAATTTATACAATTATCTCACATATTTAAAAGACTATTTATTAGATATTATATTAAATATATCAACCTGCTTCTAATTAATTTTACCTTTCATCAAAAAGGAAAGAAAATATGGACAAATACTTTATAATTACTCTATTATACTCTATTATTAAAACAATTTAATTAAGAATAGGTTTGACATCTTTAGACGCCATTTTCTCAAAATGAAGTTAGTGTGGCTTGACACAGTATTGCTTATCAGCGTCCAATTATTATATTATTCGAAATTATCGTGGGTAGAGTCGAGATCTCGTATAGTATAATTACCGTAAATCTCATCAATTCAAAAAGTAAAGTAAGAGCCTGTAAATGCCCCACTGCTAGGTAAATGCCTGTTCTCCTATTAGGGAGAAGGTTTTGAGCTCAATCCACCACGCTGCTATATTACATGAATCAGAATTTCTCCCGACACATGCAGGTTTCCTCACGATGTTTGCCTTCCTTGCCCAGATCGAGTTAAATTAAAATACAAATTTATCACTTGGTTTGTCAGCGGTGCTAGCCGGGGTTTGAACCAGCAATCATTGGTTAAGATCGAAGTTTTCTAGCTACTAGGCCATCCCTCAAACTCTATACGTATAATATTATGCATGGTGTATGCAAAGCGTCAATGTAATAACATTAATCATTATTGGTAAACGATTCTAGATGCGTAAACAAATATAGTGTGCTATTTACTGTTCGCGACTTTGATCGCGTTAATAGTTTTATTATTTATATATATATATATATATATATATATATATATATATATATATATATATATATATATGTATGTATTTCCACATAGTCAGCTCGTGACCACAACGAATGCAACTTCGCCGAAATATCGGGCAATAAAAAGGTATTACTACCATTACTTATCGCGATAAGACCCGTTGTATTAAATGTGAATAGCCCATTAAAATTTAGATTAATGTATTTTTAAAATTGAATCACAATTTTTGATTTGTCATTGGTTTCATAGTTTACTTAGCACATAAAAAAATCGACTAAACTAACCTACCTACTAAACATCGAAATAAAACTATTTTAATCAGATTCAAATTGTATGTTTTTATCATTTTGATGTTTTGAAAATTTCAGCGATTCTGTGTCAACTGGTGTGGTCAATTTTAAAGTACAGTATACAATTGTCCCCCGCGATGTTCCTGTAGATCATAGCATGACGTTTTACAGCCTACAACTCAAGAAACAGTCTACCGAACGTAATTTTTTAACTAACGAAGAGATTCTGAGATTATCGCGTTTAAACAAACAGACTCGTTACTTTTAAGTATTGATATATACTTAGTCACTAGTAATACATAATTTTAATGTATTTAGAATGGTATAAGTAAAGTTTAATTCAATAACATTAATCATTATTGATGAATAATTTTAAATAAATGTCACAAGTTTGTAACTAACATATAATGAAATCACAGTATCTGTCACCCTAGTTTACGATTATTAATCCGCTCCTATAGAACATAGCGTGATGTTTTATAGCCTATAATCTCTATTAATAAATAGGCTATCTAACGCAAAATAAGTTTTGTTAATCAGATTGATATATTCTAAAATTTATACGTACAAACAAACAAAATAGCTTTAAGTATATACACATTATTAGTACAAGTACTGCCATCGTTATTAAGCCCAATATATGTATGATATTATAAATGATTAATATAATGACATAAATCATTAATGTCGAATGATTTTAGACGCATATCACTTGTTTTTAACTAGAATCGGATGCTGATACGCAATAATGTGTTAACCCACAAAAAGCCAAATTTGAAGATTTTTATATATTTTGATAATGCGTCATGTATTTAACGTTATTCAATTTTTTTAAAGTAATCTAAACTCAATAAGTACGAAGAAAAGTTTTTTTTTAATTTAATGCTTTGAATATTCAGTCAGTGCCATATTTTGCAATATGCAATAATCTATATTTGAAAAAGTTTTTATTAAACTAATCTACTTTTAATCCGTTATACATTTTATCAAAATAAATAAAAGAAGATGTATACGTCTTTAAACAAATTTGTTGTCATTTTCTTAAAATGAAGTCTGTGTGGTTTGACACAGTATTGTTTATCAACTTCCAACCATAAAAGTATTAACTAGACGATGTCAAACATATTCTTAATAAATTTCTTTAAAGAAGTATATATCCATCTTTTCTTTTTTCTTTTCATAAAACGTGTAATGAATTAAATTCACATTGGTATAATAAAAAGATTTAACTAATAAGTTTTTTTGATATATGAAATTATTGCATATCGCAAAAAAGAAATACACTTTAATATTTGAAACATTAAATTAAGACTATCCCGCACTTATTTAGTTTAAATGACTTTTTTTTTGTTTAATAATGCTATATGTACATATATGTAACGCATTTTCAGTATACATCTATATCTCCGAATTTAACTTTTTGTGGGTTGACACATTATTGCTTATTAGCATCCAATTGTCCTACAAGTTACAATAATACGATTTCAGAGGTAACCTTCGTAGAATTTTTGAAGTTAATATTTTTTAATTATTAAGTAAAATAATTTATGCTTAAATCTTTTATTTGTATGACTTAAAGGTTTGAGCAAGTAGGTCAAGTAATATTTCCGTCATAATTACGAGTATATTTATTTTATAGAGCTAAGTAATTATTTATTGTCACAAAAAAAAATTAAATATAGATTAAACATAAAGTTTATGTTATATTTTTAATATTTTATAATAAATATATAAACTATACTCACTAATATTATAAATGCGAAAATAATTGTATCTATTTTTTACGGTAAGAAAATCAACCCTTAAGATGAGGACCAAATAGAATAATCGAATATTTATACATGTATGACAAACAATACGAAAGAAACTAATTTTCAAACTTTATATTTTAATATAATGAAGAGAAAGCGAATTTTCTACGTGTTATATAAATTCCGAACTTACACCTATTTAAAAAAATGGTACTCTTTGAAAGGTACATTATTATTAATGGTTATAGGGTATATTTTAATGTAACGCGAGCGCAGTCACTAACAGACTGATAATGATTATTCATAATGCAATAGAAAATCAATTTCAGCATAACTTAGTACACTAATATTATAAAGAGGAATGTTTTGATTGAATAGACTCCGAAATTACTAGACCGATTCGAAAAATTCCTTTTGCGTTGGTTAACCCGTTTTTTGAGGAAGATTATAGGCTATGTTATATCGCGTTACGTATCACAGGAGCTAAGCAACCACAAACGTCAGTGAAACCATGAGGGGCAGCCAGTAAAGCATAAACTAATGACATAGTTAAACGCAAGCAGAGTAATAAAATAAAAGATATCAAAGTAACAATTTAATAAATAAAACAGTTCAGCATACTAACTAACATGACTAAGTTTCTTGAATTAAGATATAAAAAATATTCACTGTGTACATACCTACCCATGTATATATATAGCTAATTGTTAGGTCACTTCGAACGTAGTTATTCATAAAAGTTTGTATAGTAAATGTACACTATGTAATGTCACTTGTAAATCATAAATAACCATTTATATACCAATGTATTAATATACTAGTTGCTTCCAGCGACTTCGTCTGAGTTGAATAATTATTTGAATAATATTATAGCTTTGAGAAATGATGGGATTCTGCATATTAACTTTAGTCCCGTATTTCACCTTTTTTAACATTTTTTTTAAAGCAAAATAAGCCTATGTCCTAAAAGATCCAATATACATTTGTATCAAAATTCTATAAATTTATCTCAGTGGTTTTGGCGTGAAAATGTAACAAACAGAAACAATGGCTTGGGAATGAACGTTTTAAAAGTCCGGCTGACAAAATTGGAAACGGACAGAGATTTTTAACGTCAAAATAAGAATGTAATACATCTAAAGTTATAAAATTCAATTTAATTCTTTGGTTCTGTATTATTGTATAGTATTGAAAAGGCTTTAAGTGTCAAATTGACGATGATGACAATAAGTCACAGTCACTGTCATGTGTTGACAAAGGATTGCTAAATTTTTAGCAAGCACTTTGTTTAAAGTTAACAACTACATAATGATATCTTGCATCGTCTGAAATATCTATAAATATAATTTTGAAAACTCAATGTTTACATAATAACAGCACAAGTTTCTATTTTGTAACTATAAATCATTTACCACAACGATATATTATCATTATGTAAATTGTAATAAAATGATTACTACATTTATTTAAGCTATTGGCTTGTATATTTAACATTTAAAAATCTACGTTTGAAAATTTGTAACAAATAAATTAAATAAATAAGTTATTGTTTAACCTTAAACGTAAACGTAAAAATGACGTGAAATTTTTGTCCCACACTTACAATAGCAAACATTGAAATAAACGAAATTAATATTTTAAACATTAATTTGTCATCTACGAATTTCCACTTAAGTTCTTTTGAATCGTCGATTAGATTTTATTAAGTTCTTTCATAAATTTCAATATAACACAAATATAATAGAATTAGACTTATGGCGCAATGATAGTTTCTCTAAATCTTAAAAACTCGATAATATAATATTATAAGGGCGCTACCTCACTAAGAGCAATCGCCTGTAATGTAACATTTCAGATACGAGCATTACACCTGTAAGTTAGGGGAACTAAGTCCTACAATACCTATAATTAGTGCAATTTGTAACACCCATGATACAATGTGTAACATAAAAACGCCGCTACGTCCGACATTGTAAAAAACTGATCCGACTACAGGCGAATTTTAAAAATTGAATTTCAATTGTTACATTATAATCTATTTTTCTTCATTTATCTTATTTTCGAACTTTTTTTATTTTATTTTTCATTATAAAAATGATTTAGTTCAATCAATCGAACGATAATTTCTTATCTCTAACTCTTATGTGTGATTAGAAGTACGCTATATTTGTCTACTAAATAAGTCAAGTAAAGAAAAATAGACTATAAAGACGAGCAGTACATTACATTATAAAATTCCTGATTATGCAACACCTTAATATGACCAAATAACTTATTATGATAAGCTGCAATGTAATGTTATAACTACATATACTAAAGGTTATTAACAACGAAATGACACATATGTTTCAAGTAGTGTGACAAACTCACGATCATTCTATTTAGCGCAGGTGTTTGTTCGTCCAGCATAAACAATTATCATTTGCTTTAACGATTCTGCAAATTACTCATTGACCGACATAAGCCAGACCTTCTGTTAGAGGCGATAATATGATTTTAACTGGCGCAATAATTAAATATGTTTTAACAGTAATTTATTACTAACTTACTATATATTATATAAAATCCTGCTCGAGGTCTCGCCCGCGTCTAGTTTGAGTTTCATCCGACTACAAAAAAGAAGAGGTTCTCGATTCAAAGTGTGTTTAAATGTTTTTTATATTTATGTCATTAAAGTAAACGAAATGACGTACTTTTCTTTTGAAGTCGGTTGCTTTTAATAATAAAAGAGGTTACAATTTCGTCTAACTTTAAAATCCCGTTTTATTCTCTTAGGGGGTGAATTTTGGAAAATCTTTTGTTATCAAACGTTTACGTCATAAAAATTATCTACGTGCCAAGTGTCTGCTGTGTTGATAGATCAGTCAATACTTAATTACAAATGATCTTTGAAATACATTTGCCGACACACGCACCACCTATAGGAAGTTAATTGTACTACGTCTATAGCCTTTGCGCATGTGCAAATAATATTTATTGCAATCGTCTGAACGATGCGGCAGTGTATAAGATAGGAACAAACAAACATTTTTTGGTACTATTTTATATTAGTATGCAAGTAATATTTTGTATTATTAATCGACTCCAAAAAAGGAGAAGCTTCTTACCACGTAGCTTTTTGTTCGGTAAAACGGTATTAATCGGCATTAGCGAAGCCGAGAGAAAAATCTAAAATTAGAATACATTCAAAGAATTTTCGTTTTCTAACAATAGACACATCACCAAGGTTTTGTACGTGAAAGTACATTATCATTGTCATTAAATTAGACATGGGTAAAGAACCATTAATTTAATTATTTATTTTTTATCGTTTTGTTGTCTATTTTAAATATTACTTATTTTAAAAGTACCACAGACAATAACAAAACAGATAGAATTGGCGGTTTGATATTTCACTCGAAAGAGATATGCATTTTACATTTTGTAATATATCATGTGAGTAGAATCTATTTTTATTTACTGGTGCTAGAGATGAGAAATTGTCGACCGAATGATTGAACTGAATAATTTTTATAATGAAAAATTATCATGGAAAATAATGTTCGAAAATTCGTGAGGAGGACAAGTAAATAAAAATAGACTATAAATGGTATGAAATAATGATATTTTATAACTAAAGATATGTTACGTGAATACTATTTAAGGTTAAAAATCTGTGCTCATTTTAAACTTTGACAGCTGAACTTTTAACCGGTAGTTAGGCGAAGACTTTTAAACCGATTTTCCAAAAGTGGAAGACATTTTGTTTTGCATTTATTTATACTGTATGTTATATTTTAATAACATTATAAAATGAATAACATGTAAGAATTTTTTTTTGGCAAACTGGGCAGGTGAGAGGGGAATGTCAAAACTTTACTTGCATGGAAGTTACGGTTTTAATTTTTTTTAATTGTAAGCAAGGGCGTAACTATAGAGTGGCAGGGCTGGCAAAAAGCCACGGGGCCCCGGACCTAACAGGGCCCCAGCTTAAAAGAATTTTATTAATAAAAATTTTATTAAAAGTAAATTGTTTTTTATATATGTATAAACAAACAAAATAATAAAATATATCAAATATTAGACTAAAATACACACGATATTGTTAATACTTTTGGGATATTACTTAAGTGGATCATTAAAATGAAGTTACAACATGACGATTTTTACTTAGAGGCCTCACCCAGAGAATTTGCCACGGGCCTCAAATGGTACAATATATATTTCTGGTTTATAAATAGATTTTTAATTGAAATAAAAAAAATTGTATATCTTACGGGTATTTGGTAGAAAGATCCATTGTTGACTGTAGGATAGGATGTTAGAGGCACGACGGGCACTGAACCGTTGCGTAACAAGATAGGGCCCTGTAGAGGCGTTACCGCCGGCTGATCCGAATCTGAAAACCATAGAACAGAGATCAGCTTTGTGTGTTTTAATATAATATAATTACACAAATTAGTACAATATTATTTTAATTAAAATATTATCATGAAATTAAAGTGTTTGATATTTACTTTGACCATTGCATTGATGGCTTTATAGTTTTAACAGTCTGTCGTTTCATTTAAGTTGTTGAAACTGCAAGATAAGATTTAGTACATACATATCTATATGTACATATTTTTAAATAATACTCAAACTCAAAATATACTTTATTCAAATGGGCTTTTAAAGCATTTTCGAGTCGTCAAGTTACATGTCATATTTTAATTTTAAATTTTTATATTAGCTACCACCGGTTCGGAATGTAGTCTCTACCTAAAAGAACCGGCAAGAAACTCGATAGTAACTCTTTTAATGTTATATGTAATAATATGCTTTATTTATTAAAGATTTTTTAACGTAGGCTTCAAACTTATTAAGTGGCAAATGTAAAATTGTTTGCGGGATTTTATTATAGATGCGAATACCAAACCCCAGAAACGATGAACTGACTTTATGAAGACGAAAGTTTTGTATGAAAAGTTTATTTTTTCTTTATTAGCGTTTACACAATGCCTGTCACTGTTCTTAGGAAAACCATCACTATTTTGAAAAATATATAAAATATTAACGTAAATGTATTGTGACGCAATAAATATATAATAAATGTTTTATCAAAGTTTCAACTAATGTTTTGGTTATATTGGTTGGTTATGTTAATAGATACACGAGCGGAAACACAAAATGTTTCCAAAAATAATTTGAAAATGTTTAATTCAGTTTTTTTTTTTTAATTTTTAAAATCGATTGGGCTAATGTTGGACAGATATGTAAAACATTTCCAGATACTTTGTATAGTTATTTGTTTAGATTTATTTTTTTGCACAGGATTTTAAGAATTATTGAACTTGATTGTTTCCTAAGCTAATATAAAAACGAAGTAATTAATTTAATCTTAGAAATAAAGAAAAGAAAACATTCACTTTTGCCGTTAAATATGAATTACAAGGAAAAATTTGCAAATTCTCCTAAATAATTTTATTCGAATAAACAAACAAAATTATAACGTTAAAAAAATAAAAATAAAAATCGAATATTCAAATTCTAGAATAATAATCGAGGTGATGTAAGTTATTTAACACCGATGATTCGATTATGAAATGTTTAGCAAACGCTAGAAATCTATAAAATTAGATGGACAAAGTAGATCAAATCTAGACTATGAGCAATAGGTATTTCTAAATTATGTGACATCTCAGACATTAGTTGGAAGATGTTTCGTAACATGGGTGCGTCAGATTGAGGTTAGAGGTGACGAAAGTCCAGAACTTCTTTAGGATACAATGTTAACTTTTTGTTTACGTGGGTTTTGGATACCAGTCAACTAGCGAAAGTGGCATATCCATCTATTTTTCAAAATATAATCTTATATGAATAACTATGCGTAGGAGAATATATTCCTGTAGGGTCAAATATAATAAAATAATAAACGCATCACACTCAACGGCCCCCATTAAGATCTCGTGACCTTGTGTCGGGGCTTCGGAAACATACACAGCACACAATATAAACACACAGACCACGACATACATCCATATGGCCGATACAGGAATTCGCCGTGAGCGGGGATCGAACCCGCGACCGTAAGCGCTACAGTCAGTTGCAGTGACCGCTGCGCCATTGTGTCTGTGAATATGAAATTAAAGATGTTTTTTGCTCTATAAGAGTTACCTCTGTAAACGTGACAATTTACCGTTTAAAAAAAACTTGCTGCCAAATTTTGATAGGCAATCCTGCAGAAACATGTTCTCCTAGTCCTTATTAATATTAGTAACGCGATAGTTGTTATGTATGGATGTTTGTTACTCTTTCACGCAAAAAATTCTGAACAGATTTTGATGAAACGTTATAGGAATAAAGGTTATACATCAGAATAACACATATGTATTTTTTATAAACATACTTTTTTTAAGAACTCTATATTTAAAAGACTACTTAGACTAGACATAAACAAAGTGAATAGTTTTATATGTATAATACTATTATAATAATACTATTATAATATGTATTATAATAGTATTATACATATAAAATATATTATACAACTAACTTGAAAAGTAACAAAAATAAATTGAAATATTTTTAATTCAAAATTTCCAATATTTAGTACTTATGATGATACAGTCATCTCGGCTCCTTGGGCTAAGAACAAAAAAAAAATTGCAATTATGATTACAACTAGTAAAGTGAGACTTACACGTGTAAGCTGTATTCAGACTATCATAAGATTTACATAAATTGTTCATCATTGCTTTTACACCTGAAAGAATTTACTAGCAATGAAATATGTATCGACACTTACGTAAGGTCACCTAGGTAACTGTTACAGGTTATAGAAAATCTCTATAACCAGGTTACAGAGTTTTAGTCTTAATTACGAGAGTAAAGCTTTAAAGTGTAATTCCCTCGTTAGTTTTATTAGAATTGATTCTAGTTATTAGTTGGTTGCTATTCGAGTTGATTTAGGCTTGCAATACACATGGTGATAGATCAATTTTATAATCGACATCGACATCAGCAGTTCGTTGCTGGGCAACTCTCCTCATAAGTCCCATTAAATTACATTTACAACATATCACGACACACAACACCATAAGAATTTAAACGAGGCTTTATTTATTTAAAGCTAGGCCCGCATTATTGACACCTTATTTAAATAATGTTAAATAGGTGATGCAGTATCAAAATACATTAATATCTCCGAATTTGATTTTTTGTGGGTTGACATATTATTGCTTATCAGCATCCATTTGTTTTTATGTTGCCCTAGAGAGACATTTACAGGCTAATCTGTTAGTGAGCTTTTTTAGTATAAACGGAACATATATATACTTATTATATAAATTATAATTGATTTATATATTACTAGCGGCTCCTCGCGGCTTCACTCGCGAGTAACGTAGGACTTTCATACATGCAAACTTCCAACCCTCGTTTTACCCGTTTGGGGATTGGATTTCAGCGAAATCCAGTCTTAGTGAGCACCTACGTTCTCAAAAAACTCCAATCCAAAATTTAAAACACTTGTAGTTTCTGGAATTTCGTGATGAGTGAGTGAGTGACCTTTCGCTTTTACATATGGATGCTGATAAGCAATAATGTGTCGACCCACAAAAAGTCAAGTTCAGAGATATTGATAAATGTTATATATTTGGTTACCTATTTAACACTATTCAAAAATATTACAAGTTGTGTAAACTACATAAGTACGGAAAGAGTTTCTTAATTTAATGCTCAGAGTTTCGAGTGCGTTTCATATTTTGCAATTTAAACAATAATCTCATATATTTAAAAACATATTTTAGTTAAAACTTTTCATTATATCAATCTGCTTTAATTAATTACACCTGTTATCAATAAAGAATAGAAAAGGTGGATATATACGTACTATATACTTCAAACGTATTTATTAAGAATAGGTTTGACATGTCTAGACACCATTTTCTCATAATATGTGTGGGTTGACATAGTTTTGCTTATCAGCGTCCATATATAGAATATATAAGGCAGTATTATAAAACTCGTATAAGTTATTACCAACATATCGATGTTGCTTGGCCATGTATTAATCACATTTAGCGTTACAAATAAAACTGGATATCAAGACGAAATCAATCTTTAAAATCGAGTGATCTTTATGTGACCTAGCTTCCGATACTGCGGCCAATGCCGAACATTACGACATAGCTAATTAGCATAATAACGTAGAGAGTGAAATCGTATGATGTTTGTAGAACAACTGCGGTCTCCTCTGATCTCTAGTGATGTATGGGTTTTAATTAATTTATTACTTCTATATGTATATTTAATTGAACTATTTTATTGATTAAGCGCGCAGTAGAGACGCGCTGTGCATCTTTTAGGGTTCCTCAGCTGTGAATCGTTATGCGTCATGAGCGTGTGTCTGTCTGTCTGTTTGTTTGTCCGCGACTTAACACAGTGTCTTCGCACTAGAAACCTGTAATTTAGCATGGATGCACAATACACATATTAAACATATTTATCACGCTGACAAAGTTGTAAAATATTTTTTTGAAAAAAACCTTTTTTTAGCTATACATAATGATGGAGAATTTCTTAAAAGTTTTTTTCATTGTATGGGATCATTTTTTAGATTTAGGGCTCTATTTGCAAACTACATAGGTATGAGGCTTCGAAGTGCTCATTTTCATTAAACTAATTTGTAAAAAAATCTCAGTAGTAGTACATATAACGAAGTTAAATAGGAAATTATTAATATAATATTAGGTATGAAGTAGCTTTAGAATAAAACGAGTAATAAATGACCAACTTATATAATACTAGCTGTCTCTTGTGGTACACGCGTTTATGGTTATTACTTCGCTCATATGAGTCGTAGCGTGATGTTATATAGCCTATAGTCTTCCTAAATAAATAAACTATCTAACACAAGATTTTTTCAATTCAAACCAGTAGTTCCTGAGATTAGCTTTATAATATTAGTATAGACGATTAATACTCATATAAATAATAAGAAAAACTTCGTGCAAATTCTATTAAAAAATTAATTAAATATAGTTGCTAACTATGGATAACATGTAGTAGATATAACCGTGTAAATTTAGTTTAGTCCGTAATTTGTGCATCTACAGAACCCTTCAGAGCATGTGCCGAAACGCACTTGGCCGATTTTTAATATAGATGTCTTCGCTTATGCGTACGATATGATATTTATATGCTAATATGTATAATAAAAATATTTACAACACATTTAAGAATGTAACATTAATTATTAAAATTGAAATGCATACATGCTTATATTATACTTATGTATCTGGCAGACAAAATCGCGGGACGTTACTATAATATCGGTACTAAGGGAATAATTAAATTATTATCGTTTATTCACGCATTTGACATAAAACAATTCTGTAACCAGAAAACAGTTTCCTAGGTAACGAATGCTATTGCTGACAAAAATAAAGGCAGTAAATTTATACGTAAACCAATGATAAACAACATTTGTAAATCTTTATGAACGTCTGAGAGAAAAACTTATACATATAATTCTCGCCTAATAGTTAAAAATAATTTTAGCACTTTAATCGATGTGTTAGTAACGATTACATATATGGACGCAATTCAATTCAATTCTTTGGTTTATGGCTTTTAGTTGTGCCAATTAGGCACATGTTATTTCGCCAATGTCACGTGGAATGGAGAAAACACGATGGAGATTGATCGGTGAGGTCGAGAATCCAACCTTGACTAAATTTTGAAAACACCTTAAAATAGTGTGAATTTCACTGTTAGTCCTAAAACAACACAAAAAAAAATTATAACTATAATAAATATATAGTATAACATACAATTAATATTAATGGGACAATCACGTGTTTTATTTACAACTTAATTTAATTACATTTAATATATTTTCATAGAAGCGAACACAGTGGACTAAACACAAACATCAATAAACAATCAACATTTATAGGACGGGGGATTTTAGGAGGGAGAACGTCATAGAGGGATTGAAGAAGTCTGGGACAGTTAAACAGGATATGGGATGGGGAAATACTTTGGTTAATGACATAAGCGAAGATACACGGACATCATTTTGAGAAAGTGGTGTCGAAAATTTCAAACCTATTCTTAATAAATTAGTTTGAAGAAGTATATATTTATCTTTACTTTTTTATATAATAATAAGTTTTTCAAATATATAAGATTATTAAATAAAAAAAAAATGTTAAATTATAACCCCCTAAATATAAAATAATAAACGTATAAATAAAATTCTAGAATATTGAGATAAAAAAATATAGTAAATCCACCTCTTTTTATTCAATATCAAACCCAGAAACTTATTCACTTTCTCTCTCAGCAAAATCAAAAGCAATTGGATTAGTTTCATTTCATTAATGAAGATAATAAACACAATCTTAAAGGTATGATTAAAAAATAAACCATTTTTTTACTTATACTTCAGTATTCGAAGCATTAAATTAAGAAAATGTTTTCTGTGTTTATTTAGTTTAGATGACTTGAAACATTTTCGAACAATGTTTAATACGTGACGCATTAGGAGAACACATCAATATCTCCGACTTTGACTTTTTGTAGGTTGACACATAATTGCTTATCAACATCGTCATACACACGTCATAAGCTTATGGATTGTGGACAATCTTTTGGACAAGACAATTGACGAGCTTGTCAAACTTGGAAACGGATACAGATTTTTAACGTTAAATACGTACGTAAATATATAATAACGTGACATATCTTTAGGTATAAAATATAATTGGTTTGTAAAGTAAAACAACTATAGTAATGAATAATACAAAGAAACAGGTCCAGTGTAATCGCCAGTAAGGTCGGTATTTGAAAGGGCTCTTAGTCAAAAGTTAATCGTATTCGCTGGTCATTCGGTTTTCGTGAGCAAATTGGACTATTATTCTTGTTGTCACGTTATCTTAATTAGCATATAATAAAACTGTAGAGTTTTTTGTATATGAAATATCGTTTTGAATTTATATTCTGTTCTTCTATTCTATTACTAATACATTATCAATGTAACCTAGATCACGTTATGTAAAGATTTACGAGTTTTTAAATGTGACTAATGGAAATTTAAAATATTTTTTTATATAGTATTAGTTAATGTAAAGACAGTCCATATGTCACTGATCAGAGAAAAAACAATACGATAGATGAAGTCAAATAAGTGCTAACATTCAAATTAAAATGAGCAGGTCATATGCAGAGAGTAACGAATAAATGATGATCACAACCAAAAACAAATTGGATGCCGATAAGCAATAATGTGTCAACCCACAAAAAGTTAAATTAGGAGATATTGATGTATTTTGATACTGCGTCACGTATTTAACATTATTAAAAATAATTTCAAGTCTTCAAAAGTAATTAAGTACGGAAAAAAGTTTCTAAATTTAATGTTTTAAATTTCAAGTGCGGTTCATATTTTGAAATTAATACAATAATCTCAAATATTTGTAAAACTTATTATTATATAAAACATGAAATATATAAATCAGCTTTTAATTCGTTTTACCTTTTACCAAAAAGAAAAAAAAAGATGGATATATGTACGTCTTTGAAGCAAATGGATTAAGAATAAGTTTGAAATGTTTAGACGCCATTCTCTCAAAATGAAGTACGTGTGGCTGCAATACTGTGTGTATTGCTAATCAGCGTCCAATTAGTATCCTTTGTACAAATAATTAGGATAAAAAAAGTAACCAACTGTAAAAACGAAATTCGTAATTTCGTTTACATGGACGAAACACTTATACGAGTAATTTTAATTTTAAAGCTAAATCATTAAATCGATTTCAATCTAAAAGTATGCCGTTTCAAATAAAGAAAGAATTTTCATTCGGTTAAGGAATGACGAGTTTTGAGGTAATAAACATTAAAAGAAACATAAATTACGAATTAGAAGCAGATAAGCCATAGTTTGGCAACCCACAAAAAGTCAAATTCGGAAATATTGATGTATTTACTGCGACACTTATTTAACATTATTCAAAAAAATGTAAGTCATCTAAAATAAATACGGAAAATAGTTTCGAACTTCAAATGCGTTTATATATTTAAAAAACTCGTCATTCAATAAAACTTTTAATTTATCAATCTTCTTTATTATACCTTTTATCAAAATAGAAAAGTAAAGATCGATATATACTTCTTCAAACTAATTTATTAATAATAGGTTTGACATCTTTAGACGCTATTTGTTCCAAATTAATTCCGTGTAGCTTGACATAGTATTGCTTATCAGTCCAATGAAAAACCTCCACCTTTTTGAAATCGGTTGAACAAGGAAATAAGGTAGACCATTTAAAACATGGAGTGATGATATAATACAACAACCGTAAACTGAAGATCCAGACTGGCTAATGCCGCCTGGAACCTCATATTTAAGTGCAAAAATTAACATTACTAACAAATAAATAAGCACACAATTTACTAAAAATAATTTTAAAAGAGTATGTAAGCGATAAAAACAAAACTTAATAATAATAATTCAATGAAATAACAAAACATTTAACATAAGTGAAAATCTTTTTTGGGTTAAAAAAAAAAACATTCATTTTATTAGAAATAGATCAAATCACACTAAAGTCACCAAAGTCACTCGAAAATTTCTTACAATCGTCAAAAATCACGAGAAACTATTCTCCTGGTCATAATCACTCAGAAATTGTTCTTACCTTCCACCAAAATCACATGAGAATTGTCTATCTTCTGATCATAATCCCATGAAAAATGTCCAGAACCACTCAAAAATTGTCTATCTGGTTATTATATTCACATGAAAATTGTCATTTGACCGAAACCATGCGAAAATTGTCTCTTTTCTGATCATAAATAAATGAAATTACTCTCACCTCTGACCATAATTGATTCACCCCCTTAGCAAGTACCTAAACCCGTGCATGGATCAAAAGCAATAGAAGAAATACATTATTCAATTTTAAATTCTTATTCGAAACCACGCAATTTCTAAGAAAGTCTTGTAGTAAATATATTTATTCAAACCATTGTTTTCTGAGAATTCATATAGAAAATATATTTTACTATTCCAAGCAAGACCAACAGTATAAATAGTCAACGAGATATTTCAATAAAGATGTTTATTTATGATTATGAAACTTGCGTTTTGACGTTGGCAAGGAAAAAGTTACTAAGCGATGTAGATAATTTTTTGAAAGAGTCGATCAAATTTATTTATAAGGAAATCAAGTAAAATGCACGGAATAAAAAGCTAAATACGTAATTTAGTTTTCTTGAATTGATGAAACTATGACCAAATTAATGAAATTATATCGTTTAAATTTTTTTTTGATTAATCTTCGATATAGCCTTTCACACCGAAAATAATTTTCAAACTCAGCTTGACGGAGTTATGAGGTAACAAACATTTAAAAAAGGCTACGAATTGAAAACCTTTTTTGAAGTAGGTTGAAAAATAAAGTAATACAGGGAAATTATCTAATTTTTCATTTTGAGAAAATGGCGTCTAAGATGTCATGTCGTGTTAATAAATTTGCTTGGAGAAGTATATATCTATTTGTAAAAAATAAATGGTAAAATGAATAAAATAATACATTTTTAAATTATATGAAACTATTGTATAAATTGCAAAATATGGGACATAATTGAAATTTAGAACATTAAATTAAGAAGCAAAATATGGAACGCACTTGAAATTCGATACTTTTTTTCGTGCTTGTTCTGTTTATATGTCTTGAAATTTATTTGAATAATCCGAATTTAACATTTGTGGGTTAACACAGTATTATTTATCAGTATCAATTTACGAAAGTATAAATGTTTACGAAGCTTACACCATATTCGAATCTAGAAAAAATTTATGTCGAAATTAATATCATAAATGGATAGAATACAGCGTTCTGTCCATTAGCCCATGCGATCGCTAGATTTAATCTCTGTAGACTATTTATACTAACTAGTGATCGCACATTGGTCTAAATTCGACTATATTTGATTTAAATTATAAGTTTGAACATTATTAAGGTTCTATTCATAATATTTTCTCAATTCAACCACAATCTTTAACAATAAATAAAAACAGGTTGTGTCAAATACATGGTAGTGCACGTTATGTTTTTTTATTGATTTAATGTATGTTTTATGCATAATTAAAATAATGTTAGCGTTCTTTCTCTAAATAAACTATGAGTATACGAAATTTCATACTTCTCCATCCGCGGAATTTTTTCTTAAAAGGGAAACAAAGTTTTTACGTCACGTATTAATATAAAGATGTTATTAGGTGGAAAGATTTTATTGTTCGGTTTTTGTATTGATTAGCATACTGATTAAAAAAAATTTCACCACCAGAATCCTACATTATCCTTGATGAAAATAGACTATAGATTTTTTTTTATTTTGTTATATAAAAAAAACTCACTCTGTATATCACTGGTTCTCAAAGTTTTACTATAACTAAAAATAAAATATTGTTTACATATAAATCGTTCATACGAAACGAGCTTAACAGTTTCACGTGAAAGTGACGTAAAATTAACCCGACCTCTCGTTGATAATACGCTCGAAAGTGAAACCAAGGTCGGCGCTGATGTTTTTATACATCGTCTTAAAAGTGAAGACGCTTACACGCAATCACCAACACATAAACACGTATGTTAATAGCCGTTTGTGCTGTTGATGAAAACTGGCTGCTTGTTAAGCAATGTCTAAATAAAAATTTATAGTATACCTCTTAAAAACGGTTTGTGCTGTACACGCATCATGTAGCAACCGTTAGATGTATTTTACTTAAACTGGGAATCGCGGTACTTTGATTATCGATATCGGTATATATATTTTTAGCCGCACGGATGGCTAAATCCAAAACTATAAGGTATACGGAAAAATACTTAAAGGAGTCTCAGGGCCGATTATACTAAAACGGCATCATAAGTTAAAAAAATATATATTTTCCTAGCCAGGAATCAAAGCCATTGATTTAAAAAAAGAATTAAATTGCACCATCTTAAAGTGTACCTAATGGATCAACAACTAACAACACGACAGCCTAAATGAAAAAGCTAACTTTTGTATAAAATAAATTAATTTCGAAAATAGGTCGGTCAAAAGTATTGTAAAAAATGTTCGAACGAGTTGAACGATCGAATACCTACATATATGCAAATAAAGTAATGATCGAGGGAAATGACTCGTTTGTTTCAGTACAATTTTCTAGAACATTTCAAACATTCCCGTATCAACGTCTACGGTAGACTATCCATTGTTTGTGTGGCATTGGCTAGCCGACGTTAAAACGACCGAAGGCTTTTCGAACAAGAGCTAAGGCAAAAGAGCTAGCGATCCATCTAACTACTACGGCCTTGGATGATTATAGCACTTGGCACACATAATGATTGATCGTTTAATCTTAATTTATATACCTAATTCGAATTTGTCGTTAATTTGAGTTATAGTCTATTAAGGAAATACTGTATTTCGCTGTAGTTTTTAATCTTACGCCATTTCTGAAGGCTGCCTGCTATCGACTGATAGTGGAAGTAATTGGACCGATCGTGCCATTTCAATGTCTCGTAGGTAGGTATTAAAACTATTTAACGGATAACAATCTAATTGTAACGTAACTAAACAATTGTTATCAATCAATTTTCTTATAATATGACATAAGTGAACGTTTAATGATCGGTAGTTTATATCGGTAGTTATAAGTTTAAAATGTTTCAAAGAATTACCTGATCCTGGTACGTCTTCGTAGTAATCGTCATCATCGTAATCGAGGATAGCGTGTAGTTGAGTTTTACCTCCCGACCCTCCAGTTTCTACTTTAGTGAATCCTCGGGGACGATCCGGAGGTATTTGTCCATTAGTACCACTATTACCACTAATTTTATTTCCAGCCTCATTTTGCTTCCGCGATGCCGATTGAGATGGCGGTGTCGCAGGACCGTTTACAATATTAAAGTTTTGGTTTGAGACGCCGTCAAACCTTCGACTAGACGATGGACCAGTTGTGGTTACTGGCAGGAAGGGTGCATCCGCGTATCCCGGATTGTAAGGCGGTCGCTGTGGTGTATTTTTACCACCTTTTCTTTGTTCATAGTCGTAATCCCCAGTGGGATCATGAACGTATTGCCCTGTATTATCGTAATGGCCATTTATTTCTTGAACCCGTTGGTTATCTACTTGTAAGTCGAGCCTCGTATTTTGTTGATAAATCTGTGTATGTAGCTGACTATTAAAAGGATTTTGAGGAACATTATTTTGTCGTGGATAATGTGTGAACTGATTAGGCGGAGGGAGGTATGCTGTGCCGGCCCGTTTTCTGACTTTTGATTTTCTCGGCTGTTGTATATTAGGAGGTGGAATGAAAGGTTCGTTGCCGGTGTACTGTGCTGCGAATTCTGGTTGCTGTTCCTCAGGTGAGTAGAGGAGATCATCCAGTTCTACCCGTAAGGGCGCAGATGACGTGGGTACGAGCGCAGGTGTTGCCGCGTCGATCGCTGCCGCCGTAAAATTCGCCAACGCCATTATTCAGTATTCGCTCGACATTGCCTCAAACGTCAACTAAAATGTTTATGCGCTATTACGGCTGCACTTGCATAATAATGTAAGCAGCGTGGGATAGTCAGCTGCGCGAGCGTCTTCTCATTGTAAAAACAAAGAATACACTGCACTGCCACTATATTTCACTGAATCACTTTCGGATACGTGCACCACGTTCACCTGCAACAAATTGTTATATGTTATTTGAGAAATTTAAATACTTTAATTTTAACAAATTACACAATAGCTTGTTTAGTGTTTCGTTGAAATTCGTTCAATATTTATATTAATAATTAAACATAGCTATAATCTATTATTTAATGATAATATCACCTAGATTTTAAGTTACGATACCGGCGTCAACTGAACCAGTTTGTATGTTCACATACAAAGGTTTATTGCTGGATTTCCCTCGTTTCGTGATATCCTTGCCACTTTACAAATGGCATTCATATTTAAAGGCACAAGTCGTGATCAACGAACGTCGATTGCAGATGGTTTTGGTACCGAAATAGGGAAAAACCGATCTTTAGACGACGAAGCATTCGCCTTTGTCCTTGTATAAACAATAGTCACTTATTTTTAATTTCTCATCAATACATAAAATGGTTGGCTAACGTGTCTTTATTACGGATGCTCTTGTTGTGAGATACACAAAGAACGATTTTATAATACTCTGAATTTGTAATGATGCTTTAGCTTCGTTATAAATAGATAAAGCCTTATAAGGCATTATAGCCTTAGAGTTTTTAATTAAAATAACATTTGCTTAAATAATAATTTACAGTCATTTGTTTGTTCTTGATCTCTTAAGACTATTTAATTGCTATTTAAATATAATGAAACAGACGTAAAGATAAAATTTAAAATAGTTTTGAAATATTGATGCACATTATATAAATGAGACCGAATGAGATCGCATCTAGACACCTTAAGTACGCAAGTAATTATGGAAAGTAAACTATAAAAATTAGTAAAAATACTTTTACAATGCTTACTAATGAAATTAAGAAAGGCTCCTCAAGATTTACATTAAAAAGAGTAATAAAATACGCCTTTTTATACCAGAAATATGTGGTTTTAGGATATACATAAAAAGTACCATATTTATCATTCCTATAAGGCAAGTTAATATTTTCGCTTTTGTAAAATTCGTGTAGTCCTCGCACGTCTGACACTGGCACTATCGCCGAAGAGCATCAGCCTCACGATAATGCATGTTAAAATGAAAGACGTATATGGTAATGAGATTTTAGGAAGCCTAGACGTAAAAAATCAACTGCTTTTAGATTTTTGTTTAACCTTGAAAAACATAAATAAGTGTTTGTTTAAAAGACCTTTTTGTTACAATACGGGCATTATCAAAACCAGGTTTATGTAAGCACTACGAGTATATGTTATTTATCCAATTCAAAATAGCTTGTTCTAGGCCTTATTCGTACAAATATTCATTCAATTTTAATTGATTTTGTAAACAGTAATAATTTTTTCACGTAAATATTTGTTCTCGAGAAATACAATTTTATATATTAAAACATTTCTTGTCTGCTGATAGTATAATTATCAAATAAACTTTTATTTGGATTATAAATAAAAGACAGGCTTAAATATCGTTCTGTTAGATTTATGAAGCCAGAGGCAGAAAGTTTGTATTTCAAAAGTTAATAATAAATTGATTAGAACTAATGAAATTTTGAATTGTTTTTTTGTACGTCTAACGAGACGTCAACCTGTACCATTGGGGTTTGATGCAATGTGTTATTCTGATCAGCATAATGGATTGCCCTTCGCAAGTTTTTTTATCACATGACTTTTAAAAAGGATTCCAGTTATTTTAAAATTAAAATCAAAATACTAAATTGATTTTGATAAAAATCCTATAAAACCATTCGGAGAGTATACCCTTTCAAACAAAAGAATTAACCAAATCAGTCCAGCGGTTTTCGAGTAATCGGTAAACATACCGTACCAATTAAACATCTCCTCCTTTTTTGGAAGTCAGTTAAAAATAGCTGACAAACGAGTAACCAGGATACCTGATGTTATCCGATCACCACCTCCCTTGGATATTTGCTACACCAGAGGAACCATAAATGCGTTGACAGATTATAAAGTAATACGGGATGAAACAAAATAGGAAGTAAGAAAAGGAGTGGGGGAGGGAATTAGGTTTCCAGCTCTCTCACAGCGTACGAAACACGACTATATTAAATAGTTCAATGAGATCTTCTGTAAGAGTGAGGTACTGCCCCAGTCGAGCCAAACCGTATTCGAGCTGTAGTCAGTAGACTAAAGCTAGATTCGGAGAATGGTTCTGCCCCGGTAAATAACAAAGCAAATTACCCAAAGATATCAACCAAATAAGATCCCCTTAAAATTAATTTTCTTCAATTAAAAGATTTTGAAAATGATTTCCACAATGAGAAGACATTAAAAATGTAACATTTGTACCAGTTATGTAAGTAATGCGTAATACACGTAATACAGAATACAATAGTGTTACATGATCAAGCACATTGCTTATAAATTATTCTGAATACGCACTTTTTACCTCCCTTCAACCTTATTTCAACGCTTAAGTGGGAAAATTCTTGATCTAAATTTACGTTATCGGTACTTCATTTTATGTTTTTCTTTATATCTAACAAACTTTTATTTTTTTTTAACATTTTTTTTTATTTATTTAAGAAAACTTTAAAATTTTATTCAAACACCAAATAGTTTCTTGTGACTAAGCCTATTAAAAGGTAAAAATGAATGATAATAGTGATTTTTTTTGGACGGTATGTATTTCACGTATAGACGTCAACCTACTTAAATAAACTGGATGTCAGATATGGTCATTATAGTTGTATGCAAATCGGAGAAAGTCAGAAGCCTCAAATCCCCATCCTTTCCTTTACATCTTATTCCTCTACATCCGTTAATCCTTTTTAAGTGACTAAGACAACAATTTGTTGCTTCTCAAATACGGCAAATATTCATGGATGGCGGTGATTATTTCATGTACATCCGGTGAACATATCTTTTCTGCTATTTTCATCGAAAAACCGAAATTTTCGCGTCTATAATACAGAGAAGTAGGAAGTGTTAGGTACAAGATGAACTTGTAAATTTCAATTCACACATCATATCTATTACCGATTTCGATTTTTCGGCTGTGCCTTTAAGTTCTTCATAATTTTCTTATCCCAAAACTATTACAGTATTGCGATGAACTTTATTATACAGTAGAGTAGCATATAGTACAGATAGTATACAAATACGACATACGTATGTCGACATGTACTTGAGACAAAAACTAAAGACCCGTTTAAATACTCTGCGTACATTATCACTTATTACGCACTAGAATTTTGCGCGAGCGCCGGACGTGGGCGTAAATATTTTGCACCTCATTACCCTCATGGCGCCAAAACTGTCGGGAAATTTTGTCTGCAAACTTATTAAAATTTTTTACTTCCTTACCAAGTTTAGGTCAATGTTTATTTTTTAATTTATGAAATATTTTTGTGTAAAGGTAATAATAATTCGTAAGTTAAGTGACACTTCTTTCTCTTTTTTCTTTTTAGATTTAAGGGAATTAAAAGTAAAATGTAAAGTAGACTTAAAATTTTTACTCAATAATATAATTACCATAAATAATTACATAAAACTAGCTGTTTACAGCCTCAATAAATAAATTATCTAACACAAAAATAACTTTTCAATTCGAACCAGTAGTTCCTGAGATTACCGCGTTTAAACAAGCAAACAAACAAACTCTTCAGCTTTATAATATTAGTATAGATTATAAAATACAAACTTACTCACAGTTACTGTTTTATTATGTGTAATAAGTATTTTCATAGCGACACGACTAACCTGAAGGTTGTCGGTGGTAATTGTTTATTATGTATACTTTCTGTTGTGATGTGAATATATGCGATGTTTAAAACTGTGAGGCATATACATATATATAAAACATTCTTAGTAACGTGTTTCTTTTTTAAATAAGTATTTTATATGTCTAAAACACGCAATTCATTCAATTACGCTTCACATAAAAATATTCTATATATTGTTTTATTTAAAGTAGCCGATTTCCAGAAAGGCGGAGTTTCTCAACTCTTCAGCAACTCTTTTTTGTATGTTCATCAATACTATTTGATAGTAAAAAAACGGTTGGACCGATTTGGTTCATCATTTTTTTTCGAAAGGGTATACTTTCAGATTGGTTCCATCGAATTTTCATAAAAATCGTTTAAGAAGTATAATTTTAAAATCCAACTAAAATAAGTACGTCATTAAAATCATTTAAAATACGTAATAAACTTAATTTTGTCATTTAAAATACAATGGACAATGACATTAAACATTGAACAGATTAATTAATAACCAGCTCGCCGAGTTTAGCGTTTTTTGCAGTCGTTAATTAATGTTTGTTCCTGATCGGCGCAAAAAGCAACTGGACATTATTGACTGAGTCAATGACCATATTAAATTTAACAATAGCTTAAAATATTTCATGGAACTTAAGTACGATTTATGTAGCTATTATTTTAATTAGCGGCTCGTGGTGTCCGGCATGATACTCTTTATAGCGGAGAGGGCATGGTTAAAATCAAGTACAAATTAATATGATTCATGAAAATAAGTCAGTAGGGAGAAATTTGAAATTATAAAAGCTAGACAAATTTCACATGGTTCTGTATACTAGAAGGATACACAATAATGCAATATTTTATAAAAATCCTTGTTAAATTGAATACTTATATTTTTAAATTATATTCATTAATTATTTTCAAGGTACAAGTGCGTCTCGTTGCACGCTTTACTTTCGGGTTGACCTTTTTCTATTTGTACTAACATGAGAACCCTTATAAACTAACTATACTAAAAGAACTAAACATCGATTTTTATTAAAATTATTTTATTATATACTTATTTCATAAAGTACCTATGTACTATTAGTTATTATATCCTATTTTATAATGTCATATTTTTTTATTAATTTATATATAATTACAGACGACTGCTGTGGTGTAGTGGTGCTGAATGTACCTCTGACGCCCACGGTTGCGAGTTCGATCCCCGTTCGGGGCAGATGTTTATATTTGTACAAATATTTGTTCCGGTCTGGGTGTTTGTTCTTGTGTGTCTCCCCACCGTGCCTCAGAGAGCACGTAAAGCTGTCGGTCCCGGTTGTTATCATAATCACCTGATAATGATCGTTACTATTAGTAGGGAAATTATTCTAGTCTAAATGGTTACTGGCTTGCCCTCAGGGGTTGCGGAGGTCAGATGGCAGTCGCTCTGTGTAAAAATCAGTAACTCGTCAATATCTGGACTAGAATAGAAAGCAGACCCTGGTATAACCGGGAAAATGCTAGGTAGATGATGATTATATATAATAACATTTGCCTTATTACATCTAATTTAACCCAGAGCGGGATAATATTATATACTTCTATATAATTTGTGACTGGATTATTTATAAGTTCGTATACGTTCCCACACTGTATCATCAATACCTGAGTTAAAAGGACATCTGCGTTACGTTTAATGTCAGATAGCCAATGTTTTATTTATAACATTCGTAATATTGTTATAATAAAATATAGGTAAATGATAACAATAAAATAAATTGATTATGAAAACAATTTAGCATATATAAATCAAATAATTGCATGATCCATTATTATTTTTTATGGTTTATACGCAAATTTAAATATATTTTACCGTAGTAGTATTAGTATATATAGAAATTTGTAGCCTGTTATAGCTTTTTCTAATCGTCAAATCATTAATTACGACAAACATGCTTATTACACTAATTACTTCAGTCAATTGTATATATTTATTGTATGTAAATTAAACAATACTTACATAAGTGCGCGTAAGCCTCACATCGACCGACCATCTCTCTGGATTTCGAATGTTTGATAAAACAAAACAAGAAATAATATGAACACTATCAAAATGTGTAATGAGAGCAGTTAAGGGTCCCATATACGGTACGATTTGTCTGTAAGATCCGTCACTTCAGACCGATCGAAACTACAAATCAATAGTGTATATCAAGATTGTTAACGATTTTTTTCATCGAATACGATATCGGAAATCGCAACAACCCATGCAATCATGAATATCGTAACGATGACTCGACAGTGTGTGGCTCTTTACGATCAACGAATCGGTTTTGTATATAGATATATTTTTTTGATTTTTTTTTATTTATATGTGAATACTGGTTTCGCTTTAAAAGCCATTTCTTAACCCAAATTTTTCTAGGCTTTCTTCTTTGTTTTGTAACCGAATCAAAGTTATCGCCACATAGGTGAGGAAAAGAAGTTCATTTTCCATTTTATTAGGCACGTATGTAATTATTAGAACACGTGTCTATACTTCAGTTTCAAATAAATAAATGAACGATCGTTACGACCAATCGTTTCGCGTATGAGCGTCATTTGCGATGCGATCAATCGTCATGATTTTAATCAGATCGATCGTACAGACGAATCGTACCGTATATGGGTCCCTTTAGTCGCTGATAAGCAACACTATACCGAGTCACATGGCCTTTATTTTGAGAAAATGGCGTCTATTGTTCCGTCATAACCTATTGTTCATTTTGTTTGGAGAAGTATATCTTTTCTTTTCTATTTCGATAAAAGTTATAACGAATTTAAAGCAGATTGGTATAATACATTTTTTTTTTATCTCATAATAAGTGTTTCAAATGTGTGTGTTAAATATATGAGATTATTGTATGTAGCAAAATATTGAAAAAAACTTCAACATTCAGAACATTAAATAAAGTAACTTTTTTTCGAATTTATTTAATTTAGATGGTTTGAAACAATTTTGAATATTGTTAAATACGTAAAGCATTATCAAAATACATTAATATCTCCGAATTTTACTTTCTGTGAGTTGATACACTATTCCTTATCAGCATCCTTGTATGCAGTTCCGTGCTTTCTTAATTCATAATATGAATTCAGAGAGACATTCCGACTGTGTGAGTCGGGTCTAAGCAGGAATTAAGTTTTAGTAAGATAACGACCTTGTCACATTATTTCGAGCAATACTTACTCATTGGAATGTACCAGTGACCGTGAATGAATGCTTCGAATATTTTTTATTGAAGTCATAAAAAATATAACTTATTACTCGTAATGCTATACGGTAATAAAATGCGACAACGGAATATCTGAAGAATACTTTAATAAGAAAAAGGATATATGGAGCAGCGTTTACTCCTACGCAGTTAGTCTAGACTAGCTCTTGCTCGCGGCGTCGCTTAGTTAATGTAGATTTTCAACCGACTTAAAAAAGTTTTTAATTTTAGACATCGAGTTGTATGATAATATTACTTTCTTACACTATTTATATCCACAATAAAAGGTAACAAAATAATAAGAAAAAAATTTAAAGTACTATGTTCGATTCCGAGCCGTGTACAGATTTTTCCGCAAAACTCTTAATGCAGTTTCTCATTACTTCAAAATCGGTTACACGAATAGTTCACCGAATTTATCTAGCTCTCACAATTTTATATTTCTCCCTACAGACCCATTGGAATAAATCACTCTGTATTAAGTCTTAGTAAAATAAAATAATAACCTTGCTTAACTAGACGGACACGTTGGCGCAGTGGTCATTGCGACTGACTGTAGCGCTAACGGTTCGATCCCCGCTCACGGCTAATGTCTGTATTGGCCATACAGATGTTTGTCGTGGTCTGGGTGTGTCAGTGTTGTGTGTGTTTCCGGACCCTTGACTCAAGATCACAAGATCTTAATAGGGGCCGTTGAGTGTGATGCGTTTATTTATCTATGGTCTGCGCATACAAGGGTCTTCGTCTTTGGAACATTAGTCTTTTAAAAAATAAAAACCGCTGTCTACACTAAGTAATTTTAGTTAAAAATTTAAAATCCCAAGTCCAACAGACTGCAAGACCCAAAGATAAATTTAGTGCCTTCTGCGTGCAACCGGAACGTTATTCAAGATACCAACTAAGAAACCGTTGGCGGTAGTTGTAAATAATATTTTCTAAAACCTCAAATAGACAAATGTCACCTTAGTCTACCCGTGACTACGAACGCTGCAAAGTGCTCGAAACGTCGGAATGATAAAAATAATTAATATACGATTTAAATGCGTTCAAAATAGTTTTATTACAATCAATAATAATCGCGAAAATCTAAGACAACCATAATTTTAGTTCCCTGAGTCAGTTACTTAATAATCTTATTATCTTTACTTGACTAATGTGGTCAATATACACATTCCGGACCGAAAATTACAAATTTTCGAACAAACGCTGATCTAATATGGTCTTTTTTCAACTATTCGAAAAACAAACCCGATATGAATTGCACTAAAAACTGCTATAACTATTTAAACTCATTAATTTGACATAAATAATTATATGAGAAGTATTTCATAACTAAAATTAAAGAAATGTCTAAAGGACTATCCTAGTGCCTAATAATTGGTTCTGCGCAGCGTGATGCGTATAGTTCATCATTACAATTACCTGAATCGACGTTTACAACATAACGCATGCGAAGGACAAAAATAATCCCGAAAAAAAAAACTGGATTTGTATTGTGACGGATAAACGTCCCGCGAACAAAGTCCACTGCCTGCAGTAACCTTTAATGCCATTAAATGCCGTCACCATTGTGGGCAAGATGGGCACCACAACCCTAATGGACTTGTGACGTCATACACATGTCTTGTTAAAATCATATAAAAATATCGTACAGGTGTGAATTCAGTCCCAGTTTTGGCCATAACTTATTGATGTATAAGCCTGAATCCTGAATATATGTATATATTAATATACAGGTTGAATTCTTTAATAGATATTGATGAATATTTTCATGTTAAATGACTCGAGCTTGGCCGATTTTCCCACAGCCTTTTTTTAGGGCTGGATCCGCCCCTGACAGACAAGACGTCCTATAACGCACGTAAAATACGAAATCTTGCTAGTGTACAAAATAATTAATGGCATATTAATACACGCATTTAACGTATATGATGGAGAATAATCTTTTAAGCCACAGATTAAGTTCGACCGCTGCAAAGTGTGTTGTGACCCTATTATGCCACTCAAATCACGTAACACGATTGATCTTCTCTTCATGGAAAAGTAAAACAGGTTTGCACTTCTATAAATATCGTTTTAATTTAAAAAAATATAATAAAAAAGGTTTACCTTTTCAAAAGAATTATGTGATCGAGTTTTCTATAAAAAATATAGACATAATAATGTGTTGTTATTGCGACACAAATAAAAGTTAATAGAGTTATTTCGACGCTGTTAACCAATACTATGTCAAGCCACACGAACTTCAATTTTGAGAAATGGCGCCTAAAGATATCAAACCTATTCTTAATAAATTTGTTTTCTTTTCTTTTTTGATAAAATCTATTATAATTAATTAATAGCAGGTTTATATTTAATATATTATCTAATAAAAAGTTTTTTAAATATATGAGATTATTGTATAAATTACAAAATATGGAACTACTGTGAAATTCGAAACAATTAAGAAACTTTTTTCCGTTCTTGTTTACTTTATATGACTTTATTTTTATTGATTTGTGATTGTCCAATAGGTAATGCAGTATCAAAATACATCAATTTCACTCCGAATTACACTTTTTCTGGGTTGACGCATTATTGCTTATCAGCATCCATTTTAGATTCATTATTCGACGATAAATTATATAACCGAGGTGGAGCCTAGCTGAAGTCCAATGAGTACTCGTAACTGGGCTGGCTCGACCATGGCAGTATCTCATTCTCACAGAAGATTGTCGTGAAGTAGTGAATATAGTGACCAAGGGAGCCGGAAGCCAAAACCCCATCCTCATTAATATAATAATAATAATAATAAACGCATCACACTCAACGGCCCCCATTAAGATCGCGTGATCTTGTGTCGGGGGTCCGGAAACACAACACAAACGCAAACACCCAGACCACGGCAAATATCCGTATGACCAATACAGACATTTGCCGTGAGCGTAGATCGAACCCGCGACCGTTAGCGCTTGAGTCAGTTGCACTGACCACTGCGCCAACGCGTCTGTCTATGTGATCATTTCTTTCCATACTTGCTTTTCCCTTTCATCCCTTATTTTTTTTTAATCTGGCAACGCTTGTGATGCCGCAAATGTCCATGGGTGATGGTGATTAATTAACATCGGGTATTCATCCCGATTAATCGTTTACTAGTTTTATTTATAAAAAAAAGTTAGGCAAGAAATTTGGTGGGCGACAAGCTTCTGACGAGTTTAGACGAAACGCAGCTATACATTTTAACTTTACGCCAATTTTCTGTGAGAGTGTAGCACTGCCCGAGTCGAGCCAACCCATACTAAACCAATGTTCTACTTCTAAGAGTTGAAGTGTTAATCTTTTATACTATTCTACAAATACTTTTGGTTTTTTTTTTTAAGATTAATCCGTTTAAATGAACACTTGTCTCAGGTTTTTACATTAATTTAGATTTTGTAAAACGTCATAGTTGACAATTACTTAATATTTATTTTATTAAGCGTTGATATTAATAAGTAAAATCAATCAACGTCTTTAGCTATTGATTATTATGAAATATTTAAAAATATTAAGAAATGGATACTTAATATCTGTTAAACATTAATCTGTTATATGAATATATTATTCAATGACAAAATGTTTTACGAATCGATATTTTTATATTTAATTCTTAAGTGGTTTAAACAATGATATTTTATGACAAAAGACGTGTCATTCGTACTATTTTATGTTAAAAATCTGTCAAATTTGACAAGATCGTCAATCGACTAATTGGTGCAAAAACATTTTTACCACCTGCCATACTCAGTCACGAACTGGTTGCTAGGCAACGTCGTCCGATGTTTACGATATTTGGTTGCAAAAATTTATGAGCTCATCTACATTATATTACAAAAAGGTAAAATTTGGTACTATAATTTTGTTTTATTAAATTATTATTTCTCAATCACTTCTATTACATTTTTTGCAGTCTGTATAAGTGCCAATTAATTATCTAATAAATATTGCAGGTATCTGTAAAGATTACAGAATAAACATTTATAAATAACTATTGATTTATTAATCAACGCGGAAGAAACGATTATTTAATCGTTTCATGAAAATCAAAGAATTATTACTATTAACTAAGCCTTCGTTATCCGTCTGTCAGTGTCCGTCAGCGGACTGTATCTCATTAACCGTAATTGGTAAATCGCTGAAACTTTCACAAAGTGTAATTTCTATTGTCACTACAATAATAAAATAAATAAATCAACACAGAGTGTCAAATGCAAACATTTTTACGTATTTTTAATAGCCCGTTTCGTTTGTTTTACAAAAGTATTTAAAAAGTAAATCTTTTACGATGGTACGGAACCTACCGTGTGTGAGCACAACTCTGGCTGGACCGATTTTAAATTTGTCATATAATAACAATGATAGTTCAATCGTTTCGTCCTATAATAGAAGAATTATACAACAAGAAGCATAATCTGTCAGATTAATTGTAAAAAATATAGCTTATCAATTAGTAATTTTCATAAAAAAAATCAATACTAATATCATAAAAAATGCAAAAGTAACTCTGTTTGTCTACTTGTTTTGTTATGCCTTTATGCTCCAAACGGTGAATCTGTTTCGATGAATTTTAAAACAGATATAGATCGGACCTTGGAGAAGGACCAAGGTGTAACTATACCACCTGAGGTCCGTAACAAATTCTTTAGATGGGGTCTCCCAGAAAAAATTGTCACGTTATAACATAATTTTAATGAACCACTTAAGTAGTTACCCAAAACTATTAATAATATTCGGTGCATTTTTGTTAAATATATGATAAGTTTAATTTCAAGAGCATAGGATTATATTTATAATTAAATAATAATTTATTTTTATAAGATTTTTATTAATAAAGTTCTTTTAGGCCGGGCCCTTCTCCGGTCCGGGGCTTGTGGCTTTTTGCCAGTCTTGCCACCCCATAGTTCGCCCCTGAAAAGGACATAAGCTTCTTGAATGCTTTCTATTTGAAGTTGGTGAAATAGTAGATGAAAGAAATAGGTTATTCAAAAATATTCTATGCAGATGAAGTCGTAGAAAACAACTAGTACTTACACATACAGAGTAAAAATTGTCACAGGAAACCAAAATACGCAATTTGATTTATTTTGATAACATTATACTTACTAATTCCAGTTATTTTTTTTAAATTGATAATGATTTTAAAAATTTTTTATTTGAAATTCTATGTAACTAATCTCAAAATACATATATGCTTTCAAAAAGAAAAACATTTTGTAAAAACACACACATAAAAAAGACACTGCAAATTGAGAATCTCGTCTTTTTTAATTGTAAAGTTAAATGTAACGATATTTAAACTTTATATGATATGAAAACATTGACCGCTCTTAATGCGAGCCGTTGTCTCGTTGATGTTAATTGAACCATCACTATCACTTGAAAATTTCATATCAATTTCGACTCGAACTTCTCCGACCGGTCGAAATAGAACAACCTTGAAGATCCGTTGATGACATGTATTTACGCAAACCACGAATCTCCGATCCAATCAAATTTCGCCAATGACATAAGGCCATAGCTATTAAGGCATATGTTTGTTTATCATTACAACATATGACATTAAATTACAGATTAAAAAACGTATAATTTCGATATTCATATTGCATAACATTGCGATAAAAACTTACATTATACAGATAAAAAATAATTAAAAAATGTACTTAATTATTTTCAATAACGTAACAATGTTAATGACCTTTACCGACAGATGACATATAAAATAACACATCACATTAAGTTCAAAGCGAATAGGAAAACGGCTACATGACGAAACAACTATATAAAACACACGCAAATTAAATAAACTGCTATTATAATAATATTTACCTTTACTCCTCGTTAACGCCTTCAATTAAACTGAATGTTTATTATCCTAACAAACAATATTGTCCACAGATAATGTAAATAACGTAACCGTTTATAGGATATATATTCAATTTTAATTTCGAAAAAGTTCACGTCAGAATTTGGCGGGCTTTATATTTTTGTGCGGTAAACGCGTGCGATCTGGTAGCCGGTCGCGCGTACACTAGAATGACGAGTACGGGGGACCTTTGACTGTCTTACTGTCACTGGTCAGCTGTACAGTGAACAGAGCCTTCAAACTTCCGATGATGTATGCGTTCCGGCTGGTACGATGATTTAGATTCGACGCGGAAACTGTAGCGGATCGAATTTCTTTAACAGCATTGTGTATCATTGTCAGGGATTTACGATGATTTTTTCAAGATACGGTCATCCGGCCGTTTTCCCGGATTCATTGCGGTTGCTTGCGGTTCATAGTCGTACGATGCTGTGTAATTCGCATTGACGTTGATGCGAATAGTTGATGTTGCATTTCATGGATCACCTAATAGTTTGACTATTAATAGTTAAATTATAGATTTTTAATAAGTAATTACTTTTTTTGTTAATTGGTAAAGTGTGAAGTAGACTCAAATGGGACTCGCGAATCTAGATATTGTACCTTTAATATAATCAACTTTATGTGCTTATGAATTTAAACCGAAAACTAGCTTTTTAGATAACTAGCTTTTGCTCGCGTTACTGTAAATTTAGTTTTTAAATAATACGCGTATAAAATACGTCTTATAACCATCTAAAACATTGTCACTTGATACAGTGTCACACTTTTTAAAACAGATTTAGTGGTTTCGGAGTTTACTTTGCATATACAAAATTCTCTCTCTCTTATTAATAATACCAAAACCAAAAAATCCTGACAATTTATTCATTGCGACCATATCAACGAGACCCAACACGATACTCTTGCTATAAGTTATTGTGGTTTTGGGTATCCTGGTGATTCTTGATGATTTTGCACCCTTTAATCAAGGTCACGCAATTATATTACTTTAATATCAATCATAGTATAGTAAATTTGGAGTCGATTAGACCACTAGATGTTGCTCAGATCCTCATAACAACTAGAAGAATGATAACCTTCAAATGTTTTAGACAGATCTTCATAAATCATAGCTAAGAAACACCTCGATTACATCAGCTGTCAAACAAAAGAAAATGCATCAAAATTCGTTCATTCGTTATGAAGGTATGATGACACACGGACACACAGATACAGATGTCAAACTTATAACAGCACTCTTTTAAAAGTCATGAAAAAAAAGCTTGGAAACATTCTAAACATATAGGATGAGCTTAGGGCACCGTCCTAATCAAATCTTATTCTTTATTCTCAACTGGTTCTGTCTATAGTAAAAGTGATAATATATTAATATTTTTCCATGACAGGTTATATGTATAATTAAAGATCATATACATATTTAATTGCATGTTACACCATCATCTAATAAATATAAAAAAAAAATAAAGTGATATGTAAATTGTATAATAACTTAGAAATTTGATTGCCTGTGAGTTTGTGAGTGTAAGATGTATAATTAATTAATATTCTGATTGGTGAATAAATTAAGACGTTTAAGGGTTAAAGACGCCATTTTTAACCCATTAAATAGTCATTGAAACTACGCATTTATAAGATAGAAAACTAAAGGGATATCATGAAAATGTCCCATAGCAGGTTTTGGTCCTTACGAGTAAGATTATGAATTGCTATTTTCCAATTAAAAAAAAACTTTATTACACAACAAATTACATTTTTTCTCATTCGGTATACAGATGAGCCTGTCTAATCGTTTTGGTTACGCCAATACTGCGCCTTAGATCCGGCGATAAACTAAGGGCTTAGGGCTGTCACTCTTATAATTCTATCTAATATTTTTATTATTCTGAATGTTGAATATGCATGCAATGTTTATATAGCTATATATATGTTAAAAGCTCATGGATTTTGGCACCATGAAGGCCAATCACTTTCGACGACGTTGTCTTGCAGCCGGTTAGCGACTGAGAATGACAGGCGAGGGTATTTTCGAGCTAATACCTACTAATTGTATCATAACTTAGAAATAACAAGTCAAAGTTGGAAAACGTCAAATCCAATATATATTATTATAAAACATGGACTATAAAAGGGGTTCTCAATTCACAGTGTGTTCATTAAAGTAGTTTTGTTTTTAATAAAACTAGCTGAGATAGGGTATGTAAGTAAACGAAACTGCCTATTTTACTGTCCTATTTCTCATTATTGTATACAACCTCAGTTTTCAATTCATTAATTCAAGGTGATTAATTCAATTATGCTACACTAGCAGTTGCTCGCGGCGTTGCCCGCTCATACTTTAATACCCCCTAGCATAACTGTAAGGGATGATTTTTGAATTCGGGGATACAGATATTTATTTATTCCCACTAAGGAATATTTATGGTAAGTTTAAGGGTAATCGCCCAAAAAAATCACCACCCTCCTGAAGTTCAATAGGGGATGATATTCGTGCGTTTTATGGTTCACATTTCAATACTATCATCCGGAAGTATGTGTATTAAATTTTAAGTTAATATGACCACGGAATAAGATTTTCCATATAAATGTTTGACCCCTATTAACTCTCTTAGGGATTGAAAATCGAAAAACCCTTTCTTAGTGGATGCTTACACCCTAAAAGGCACCTGCAGCCAAAATTTCAAGTTTGTAGCCCCAGCGGTTTAGGCTCTGCGTTGATGAATCAGGACAAGTAATTTTTTAAACTACAAAAATTAACAGCAAAACTATATAAGAGCAATTCATCAATAGTTCATTATGCATTCACAATGAAAATATAAATAATAAGTAAAAACTATTTCTATAGATTCTATACTGCAAAACTATTAAAAAAAAATACTGAATCAATATTATAAACGAAAAATTTTGAGTAAGTCGTATAAATTTGTTTATTTTTTTAAGACTGCGTTCTTTTTTATATGTTCTAAACCTGCATGTATTTGTCGGTTCTTATTTTATAATTCCGAAAATTGGAATTGTTGGTAGAAACTAGCGATCGAATATTAGCGATTCGTTGGTAGGTTTATATTCGTTGGTAGGTTGGTAGGTTTAAAACTAGCCAAGACAGACCTTAGGCTACAATACATTATCTTATGTTATAAGAAGATATGATATGTTATACTGTTACTTATAAATAAATTTCAGGACTGACCATTGAACTTGGCACCCATTTAGATCTCACTTCTTTTGTCGTTGAAATCAACAAGCAAGGCATTAATCATAATATTGAACTTGGCTCTCATTTCACATTTATCTTTTGATTGGATAAATAATACATTAACTTGTACTTTGACGACTAGAAGATTAATAACATACGCATCACACTCAACGGCCCCCATTAAGACCTCGTGGTCTTGTGTCGGGGGTCCGGAAACACACGCAACACTAACACAACCACCCAGACCACGACAAACATCCGTATGACCAATACAGACGTTTGCCGTGAGCGGGCATCGAACCCGCGACTGTTAGCGCTTCAGTTAGTTGCCCTGTGACCCTGCGCCAACGTGCCTGTCAAATTCTTTCAAAAGAGTCGGGTAGAGTATATATTTTTGTAACGGCCACTTTTTATTCGCGAATATTATTTGCCCTGTTATCGGACAACAAACTATTTTTATTTTTAGCCGATTGTTATAACTCCAATTAATGTTTTATTTAAATCTTCAACCCTAGGTTCGTACGACAGTAACATCCGCGATCCGAAGCGACATTGGGAAAACCAAACTAAATAGGAATACATTGTTTGCTGCGACATTATAATAGCATGTACATTATGCAATTCATTATAACGGTATTCGTACTTACAGTGGTGAATGTTACTTCTTTTCTTATCATTAGATCTGTTCGAATGAAAGTAGGCCCCTTTTATTATCCGAGTTAAAAAGAAAACATACATACATATCCTTACATATTGTTGAACCTCCTCCTTTTTCGAAGTTGGTTAAAAAGGAGGAGCTTCTATGTGGGGATGTATGTGTTTTTATGTTCACTGATTTCTCCGTCGATTGTGTACCTATTTTATTTTTTTTTTGTTTGAAGTGTACCCTACTTCCAAATTGGTACTATTGTCATCAGGTCAGGATCTGGTGCTGTGAGAAATCGTGGGAACTCTTTAAATATTATAGATGTACATACATATACTGATATAGGTATTTTAATTGTACATTACATATAACATTTGGTGAAGTGGAACTTATAATGAAGACCACAGATGGCCACCGGAACTACTCAATCACAAATATATCAATCAATGTTGCGGCTCGATTACTTCAATATGATTGCCACATCAATTTATCTGTGTCACAATGTATATGGTAAATGCGATACCAGGAGAACTCCTCTATAGTTTACAGCACTGCATCGGGAAAAGCAATATATTGTAAATGGTAATAAGCAGTTAAGGGCGGACCCAGCTTCGCCACCAGGGGGGTCACCTAGTTGTGGTCAAGTCACAAGAAGTAATAATTTCAGTTTGATAATAATCGATACAGGTAAAAAGTTATCACTTCTTGTACTTCGATGGGCGCGTTTTTATAGACGTGGAGACTTCTCCACTTTTAACCGAACTGGCAAGTGCCAGTTCGTTCTTCAATCGTTCTTCAATCAATAAAGGTACTTACATAAAATCTATACTGTGACATGATGTGTCTGTGACATGTGTATCATCATGTTTAACAATATAATTAGTGCTCTACCTAGGTCTTGGACCAATCTCTGAGGTGGGGTGGGGGTGGGGGGGGGGGGGGGGTGTTCATGACCACCATGACCCTCCCCCTGGATCCGCCCTTGTAAGCAGTTAACGTGTTAGGCTATCGTAACTTTGCTAAAGTACAAATTGAATAGGAATAGGAAGTAATAGAAAACAGGAAAGGAGAAAAATACGGCATCTGGGAATGATAAATGTTTTTTTATTTATTTTGGTATATCTGTTTTTAAACACGTTTGTTTAAATTATATATAATATATTTAATGTAATATAATTAATGCCTTGTGACAGAATTTTGGTAGCTCGTTGCTAGGCAATTTTCCAGGTCACGTAAACATTAATACCATTACCACTACATAATAATACTTGATAGAGACGAGATGGCCTAGAGAACACGTCCATCTCAACCGACGATCGCAGGTTCAAACCCCGACTTGCACCGCTGTCTTTTCAAGTGTGTTTAAATTCATCTTGAGTCCAGCGGCGAAAAAAAACATCGCGAGGAAGTCTGCATGTACCGGGAGGAATTCTGACACAAGTATATCCGCCAAGCCGCAGTGAAGCAGAGTGGTGGATTAAGCTCTAAACCTTTTCCTTAATAGAAGAAAAGACCTTCGCCCAACCGTGTGACATTTTTAGGCTGTTACTATACCTACTTACTTTATTATTAAAATTGAACGTTTAAAAAAAATCGTATTAAAAAGATAATAATAAAGCAACAGGTATTTAAAATACGCTCGTTTCCAGAAAACCGTTTCATTGAAATAGATAATTAATTATAAAAAGATATAGTGGAATGTACGCGTAGTCGACGTAAGCACGCAACTGTGGAAACGATTTAATCATATGCAATGGTATTATATAACTGTTGATATGTTACGTACATACCATTTAGAAGCTGATAAGCAATAATGTGTCAAGCCACAAAAAGATTCGAATTCGGATATATTGATGTATTCTGATAAGCGTGATGTATTTAACATTATTAAAAAAAAATTTCATCTTAACTAAATAAATACGGAAATTTTTTTCTTAATTTAATGTTTAGAATATTGAAGTCTGATTAACATTTTGCAATATGCAATAACATAATATATTTGATAAAATTATTATAGCTAAAACTTTTTTTATACCAATTTGCTTTTAATTCATTATAAATTTAATGAATGTAGAAAAGAGAAGATAAATATATACGACTTTAAACCAATTTGTTAATAATAATAGGCTTGTCATAATTAGACTCCATTTTCTGAAAATAAAATCCGCATGGCTTGACACAGTATTGCTTATCAGTGTACATTTAATGTTAAAAATCTTTACCCATTTTGAACTTTGATAAGTTCGTAAATTGACTTATTGACTCAGAGATATTCTACAATAGCTATCAGTGGCGTGCGGTTTATAAAGACAAAAAGACACTGCCTACCCTAAGTTACTCAGATACATGTTATTCATATTATTTTATTTATTTCAATCAGGCATACAAAACCCATATAAAGAAGCATTTTATTTTTATATTTTATTTTTATGTCTAATATTCTACTGGTAGCGCCATCTAACAATACGCGGTGGTAGCATGATGTATCATCGATAATTCCCGCGTTCGTATATCTTGCGCTGCACACTCGCGCTACTAGCGGTATAGATACAAACTAATTATGTCTTATTGCGTGAATATTTCCATTGTGATTGAATTAAATCGAGACGGAGACGAACCTAAACTAACATGCAGTGAATATTTTTGGTAAGTGAGCTTTTAAAATTTTCTGCCTACCCTGACTTAAAACTCTGTGCACGCCACTCTCTATTATACGTAGTTGCTAGCAGGTTAAGCAACGTCGTCCAAAGTGATCGGCATCCTGTGTGTCAAAAACCATGACCTTAGAAAATATGAAATACTTCTATTTGTCTGTTTTACGTTTAATGTGCTGAAATATGTTAGCAGATTTAGTGTAACTAATCCGTTAGGAAGGACGTTGCTTGCCTAAAATGTTGCCCTAAATTATACCGAGGCGAGTTAAATATTGGGTCAAGGTATATTTAAAATTATAATACAATATAACCTATATTTTAAATCAATAAAGACCTGAGATGGCCTAGTGGTTAGAACACGTCGATCTCAACTGATGATCCCAGGTTCAAACCCCGGCTTGCACGGCTGGTTTTTCAAGTGCTAAATTTGTGTTTAAATTCATCTGGAGCTCGGCGGTGAAGGAAAACATCGTGAGGATTCCTCACTGAGGAAAGCTGCATATTCCGGGAGAAACTCTGACCACATGTATATCCGCCAAACCGCAGTGGAGCAGCGTTGTGGATTAAGCTCTAAACCTTCTCCTTAATAGAGGTGGAGGCCTTTGCCCATCCGTGGGACATTTAGAGACTGTTTCTTTTTTTACTTCGCTTTAAATGAATCTTTACATTTATCATATCGGACAAAACTTGTATTCCAATAAACGGTAAATATCTACTTATAAAATTTCGAGTTATTGCTAGCAGCGTCTTGCCTTTAAATCGCAAATTCCAATTTTCTTGCAAAATGTACTAACCCTCCCGGCGTGGAGGTAAATACATATATGGTATGTTTTTTTTAATTGTAAGGTGAGAATACCCCTTATAAGTTTTACTTTCGTATTAGATACATATAAAACATTTTTTAACCTGGTAATAGTCAATTAAACCTAACGAAAGTGTCACTGATAGTAAATTATTATTATAGGTGTAAAAACAAAAATAAAAAAATATGTAAATCTTATGAATCTCTGAATTAACTTTACTTCACGCCTTACAGATAATAATAAAAACAAAACAATTTTCTAAATCACATTAACGTTCGTTCAAATTATTTATTACTAACAATGTGGTTCTATTTATATACAAATATTTAGCCTATATCACATTTTAATCTCTACATCACGTGTTTATATCGTGCCTTTATTAAATAATGAACTATTTAAATACACAATAGAACAACAATAGTTGAACTTGGAACACGACGCGGCACAGACTATTCGAACTCTTATGTTAATTAGACATGAAACATGCAGTAGAATGAATTAATTATTGCATATATTTTAGTCTATATCTTGTAACGACATTAATTGATTGTTCGGGATTTCCGTATTTCCGTCCGGGTTTTCTTTGTACTGATACAGTTTTTTTATTACCGTTTCATATTAAGCGGATGTGTTTTAATTCTTCTAATACTTGATAAATAATTTATTTTTAATAGATAGCTTAAAGGATGTTGAATACTTGTGGCTGTTGGGGTATTTTGCGTGTACAATTTACGTGGTAACTATAAAACTATAGAGAATGAAAAAAATAACTAAATATATGTTTACGAATTTTTGCACTCAGATTTACGACTGCTTTGGACGACGTTGCCTAGCAACTAGCTAACGACTGAGTATGCCAGATGGGAGTATTTTTGGTAAATTATGCATAAAAATACATTAAATTAATAAAGAAAACATTACACATAATACCATGTATTCGACACAGACGCGCATATAACATACATACGGTGATTTTACGGTAACAAAAATAGTTGTGGCGTGTAACCACTTCAGATTCGCAAAATAATCTGTACTTTACGAATGTCATTAACCAAAGAATTGAATTGAATTGAATTTTACGAATGTCAAGTAGGACGGGATATATATAATCATTGCAGCATACAATAATTAGATTTAATAAAATAAACGAAAAATACAACAAAAATACAGAATGTTTACATTACATTGAATATTCATAGGCTTCTACTGGATACCTCGTAAACGATGTCTGATATAATACTACGT
This sequence comes from Hypolimnas misippus, assembly GCA_037950945.1. Classification (NCBI taxonomy): domain Eukaryota; kingdom Metazoa; phylum Arthropoda; class Insecta; order Lepidoptera; family Nymphalidae; genus Hypolimnas; species Hypolimnas misippus. The sequence goes on along the minus strand of JBBEEQ010000016.1, from coordinate 4,114,312 downwards.
TCATATTTGTTCTACCGTATTAACCTCAGGGCAAATACTACGATAAAAATGGTATCAGCCACATTTGTATTACAATATTATGCGAGAATTACACTTGTGAGTTTTAATCAAGCAAATTAGCTTTATACGAGTGTAAACGACTCTGTAACCTGATTACAGTTACCTAGATAACCTTAAGTAAGCTGTGAGAGTTATTAAATAAGTTACGTGAAGACGCGCTTACAAATTAATAAGTTAAGTTACAAGTGTATTTCTCGTCTTACTTCTTTATTAAATGTCACATTGACTCTAAATCGTTAGTTTTAAGTATTTTAAAAAATACTTATAATCTATATCCAAATTTTATATTAAATTTTATCACATTATGTACATTTCATCAAAAATATCACTACAAGACTTATGCGAATATTAAGTAGCTAATTTTTTTTATTTTTTTTCTAATCTTATTTAGTTAAAAATTATTATTTTCTTTAGCCACAGTTTTTACATATTTTATATTTATTATTTATTATCTATACTAATAATAAAATTCTAGAGGGTCGATGTCTGTACATGGAAGATATATGAAAAAAAATCTTACTGGGGGCCTTTACCAACGCAATAGAACCCAAAACAAAGATTTTTAGAATTCTTATCTGTTTGTCTGTTTGTCTGTTTGTCTGTTTATCTGTGCGTTTGTGCACGCTAATCTCAGAAACGGCTTATCCGATTTAGATGCGGTTTTCACTAATATATTGTGGTAAGCTTCACTTAACATTTAGGGTTTGTTTCATGTCAATCGATTCATAAATAAAAAAGTTATGTCAATTTAAGGGTTCACGTCGAACATTATTTTGTACTTTTTACTAAATGCATGAAAGTACATACATATATACAGTACCTATATCAAAAAATACATTTTTAAATTTTTGTCTGTCAGTCTGTCTGCCTATCTGTTTGTTCCGACTAATCTTTAAAACGGCTAAACCAATTTTGATGGTACTTTTACTTGCAGTTAGCAAATGTTATAAGAAGTGACTTAGGCTTACTTCTATTTTAGATATTTTTAATCTATACATATAAAAAAAATTCTAACGGGTCGCTGTCTGTACATAGAAGATATATTAAAAAAAAAAAAAAAAAACAAATTATTTGGGCCTTTACATACGCAATAGAACCCAAAACAATAATTGTTAGAATTTTTGTCTGTTTGTCTGTTTATCAGTGCGTTTGCGCCCGCTAATCTCAGAAACGGCTTATCCGATTTAGATGTGGTTTTCATGATTATATTGCAGTAAGGTTCACTTAACATTTGGTGTTTATTTAATTTCAATCGATTCATAAAAAAAAGGTATGTCAATTTAAGGGTTCACGTCGAACAGTATTTTATGCTTTTCACTAAATGCATAAAAGTATATACATTACTTACATCAAAAAATCAATTTTTTAATTTTTTGTCTGTCAGTCTGTTTCTTACGACTAATCTCTGAAACAGCTGAATCAAATTTGTTGGGACTTTCACAAGCAATTAGGGAATGTCCATTAATCACGTGAGGTCCAGAAAGGGAGAGGAGATGGAAGAAGAAATTCACGAAATATTACAAAGTCTAAAAAGTTCTTCAAAACATGACGTATTTAAAGGCTTATATTATAAGGATTAACTTTAGCTACTTTTTTTTAATATGTTTATTTTAATGAATAAGTAAAAAAGAGAATTACGCGATAACAAAATATTGTAGAAACCAATAAAATAGTGAACAATTTCCGATTTAAGAAGGGAAGGTATAAAAATAAATAAAATTGATGTCTGTTTGTAATTTTAAATAAATGCATATGAAAGTATACACGGTACTTACAACAAAATTACCAATCTTAAAATTTTTGTCTGCCTTTCTGTCACTCAATTTTTTTCGGCTAATATCTGAAACAGCTGGACCGATTTTGACGAAACTTTCACTGCTGAAAGCTAATGTAATAAGGAACAAAATTGAAACCAATGAAAAAGTGAACAACATCTAATTCAAATATGTAAGATATATGTATATTATATAAATATAATAATTTGGAAAGTAATATATTTACTGGGTAATTTTTTTACTGGATATGATAGACCAAATCCGAAACTATAAACGATAGCGAAAAATAATTAAAGAAGTAACAGAGCCGATTTTAATAAAAACTAAAACTATTTCATGAGTTTTTTGAAAAATAAATTCTCCTAGCCAGAAACGAACACGTTGATTTTGGAAAAAATTAACATTATGTATGATTGCATCATCTGATACTGTCACATATTATAAGAATCAACTTCAGAGAGGTATTATTATATAGTTAACTGCAACAAAAAGAAAGGGCAAATTTTTTACAGAATTCTATCAAATTCATACATTAATTAAATCTTTTGTAATTCTTAAAAAAAACGATCATACCTAAAAGTGAAATTTTTAAATTATAACGGGATGTTGTAACACTAATAGCGGGTGAGTACAATAGCCGAGTCCAGTGAAATGTAGATTTTCAATAAATTGATTCATCTTTTTAGGAATTATCTAAACCTACTTAGGTAACGGAGTAGGTGACGGGGACCAAAACAAACGTCACATTGTATCTACTTTGTATAGCTCACATAGAAAAAATAGACAAACATAAAAGAAGTTACTGTGAGTTATTCATTTTATATATTTTTGATATTCTTTACACTCTTCCTTACTTTAGTAGGTGACTAGCATTTTGATGCAAATAAACGAATCGTTCGAAGTTATGCAGACTTTTTTTCTAAACTTACCGGGAGCCGTGATTTAACCCACATATTAGATATGTATATTTAATATATATAGAATCGATTACTTAACTTCTAATTTATGTATAGATTTAACGTTATTTTGTTAAAAAAATAAATCTTTTCCTAAAACTTTCCAAAAGTTGATTCTTACAAGTGACACTATTAGGTAGGTGGTGCAATAATACAGAATGTATTTTTTTTTAATTAGCGGGTTCAATTTCAGGTCAGGAGAATCATGAAATTAAAAAAAACTTATGATGCAGTTTTAGATTTCTTAAAATCGGACACGAGACTCCTTTAAGTATTTTTCGCGATTCCTTAAAGTTCCGGATATGGCCTATCAAGCCCAGTTAAAAAAATCACCCGATATATAATACAAGGAAAACCTCGGCGAGAATATACTGGTATACAGTCGAAATTTTAAAGACTAGCACAAAACACTTTTACATTTAAAACATTTATAGTGAAAACCGTGGAGGAATATCTGAATTAGAGTCTGCTTATAAATACAACCAGAAAGTTCCCAAATCCAAAGTAAGAAGCTCCTTTCTTGAGCAGCACCGCAGACTATTATAACCTTGCTTTGCAGGAGACATGCCAAGCATTCTGTAATCCACGCGAACGAAGTCGCGGGCACAGCTAGTTATATATATTTTCATATACAGATCAAACTACAATTTCAAAACTGAAATTCAAGGAGCAAAATTCACCAAAGAATATGTTTAGTAATAGTTGCCATAACAAATTCGATTGTATAGATATTATAAATAAAATTTGTTACCAAGTACCGATCAGGCCTCACATAAGAGCGTGTCGTACTGCATCACTTTTTACCTTACCTAAAACACGAACTAACGCTGGTAGACGCTCGCCTATGTGTCGCCTGATCGATACATATAATAAGTATTTTAATGATACAGATATCTTCACAAACCCTATTAGTAAATATAAAAAATCTGTTTTGGATAACTTGCAAAATACTAATACATTGCTATATAAACATCAATAAATAAAAATTGTTAACATATTTCCAAAAACTGATCTTATGTAGTTAGTACCAACTTTTCTTTTGTCCATTAATTTATTTTGCGATACAAATTTTAAATTAAGTACAAATAAAAATGTTTCTTTATTTTCTTTACTTGAAGCCCCACACTTTGTTTAACAAAAATTTAAATTATTGTAATTGTTTCGTAAATTTATAAGTAAATAAATATATAAGTTAAGGAATTTAATATATAACAATTGTAACGTCGCATCTCTCAACAACTTTGTAATAATAATTAATATGTGGTTAACGGTGTTGGTCTCACAATTATGTATTTTATAGACCTAAACTTTGTACTAAGACGTATTGTGATACTGTTTGTTAATCCCCAATAAATAAATAAAAATAAAATAGTAAGTTTTCCTTTACATATTAATTTTATTTTACGAAGTTACGAATGCTCTTAGCTCAAACCAACAGTTCTATGGTTCCGTATGTTTGAATAATGAGACTTGGCAAACTTCAGTGACCTTACGACACCTCTTGACAATGCGTACCGCCAGTGTACTTGACATTTCATTGAATTGAGTGCTCAATTTGTGGTATATTTGTTTTTGTGACACTTTACTACTAAGTTGGTCTTACATTATAGAATGAGATGAATAATTGGATGCTAATAAGCAATAATGTCTCAACTCACAAAAGGTCAAATATCACTTGATGAATGCTGGTAAGCAATAATGCGTCAACCCACAAAAAGTCAAATTTGGGGATATTGGTGTATTTTGATACTGCATCACCTATTTAACATTATTAAAAATAAATTGAAGTCATATAAACTAAATGAGTACGGAAAAAGTTTCTTAATTAATTGGTTCGAGTTTCAACTGCGTACCTATTTTGCAATTTATACAATAATCTCAAACATTTGAAAAACTTTTTATTTGATAATATATTAATTATATCAGTCTGATTTAAATTAATTGTACCTTTTATCAAAAAATAAAAGTAAAAAATTGGATATATACTTCTTTAAACATATGTGTTAAGAATAGGTTTGACCTCTTTAGACGCCATTTTCTCAAAACGAAGTCCGTGTGGCTTGACACTGTGTTGCTTATCAGCGTCCAATTATACGTCCTCTTTTTGAACGTAAGCAGGGTGTACACTATTGATTTTTATACTGTTTTATAGTGAATAGATAAATTATTGTTCGCTGCTTCACTTACGCCAAGTTTTTTTTTTTAATAAAATGCTTCACACTTAACAGCCTCAAGTAGATTTTATGATCCTGTATCAGGGGCACAACACGAACACAAACACTCAGACTAAGTCAAATATACGTATGGTCAATATAGAGTTTGCCGTGAGCGGGGATCGAACCCGCGACCATTAGCGTTTCAGTCAGATGCAGTGACCACTGCGCTAACTCGTAATCCATACAAACTCTAAACCCTGTTCCACACCTTTAGGGATAAAATTTTCATAGCCGCTGTTAGCGGATATCTACGTCATAATAAACTATATTCGTGATACAAATTACGTTAACGACAACCGGAGGGCTAAAAAAACAAAGTTTACTTATATTTTATTTAATATAAAACTTCTACTATGACACAATAATGATCGATGCTAAATCAAATATTGAAAGCTCTTAATTTGATGAAATCTGAATATTTAAATTGTCTAACATGTTGCCTAATCCTTTCAGCCGCTTGAGCTGTGCTTTGATAGATTGGTATGTTAGTCAGTCAGGGTTTTAGTGAGAGAGGGTCAACCTTTTCTCTTTTCGAAAGATTTAATAAACAAAAAAATATATAATTGTAGTAATTGTTTTTGTTACAAGAAGTTTATCATTTACACAGAAATATAAAAGATTTCAGAAAATTCAATTGTATTTAAATTAAAAAATATATATCAAACACAGTTCAGTACCTCAACTAATATTATAAGTGCGAAAGTAATAATAGTCTCTAAATGCGAAATTAGGATGAAAGTTTGTTTGGCAATTATTTAAGTTTTACCGTTTGGAGTGGAAACTCTTGGTCCGTGGGGTCTAGATGCTGTCAAATGGGGACTCAAGAGCTGGCAGCTACCTCGGTAAAATGATCAGTTTGGCCATTCAACGGGGTAATGCTGACAGTATTTTTGGTACTTTACCTAGATGTAGCGGCTTGGATGAGGTCTACAATCTTTTGTAATAAATTACCCTTAATTTGTATTAATTGACTTTAGTTTATTGCTTAAATATATATATATATATATATATATATATATATATATATATATATATATATATATATTTTAAAGATTACAAATTGTAAGAAAACAAAAAAAAAAAAAAATGTATATATATATATATATATATATATTATTAATTAACTTTAGTTTTCTTACAATTTGTAATCTTTAAAATAAAGAAAATTAAAAATACTACTCACTCATAACAACATCTAATTGTAAGAGTTGCAATTAACTTTACGGTTATTTACTAACGTTTCCGGTTACTTATTTGTTTCTTATCATTACAATATATTATTATAGCAGAATAATAAAGGAGTCGATAAAACTCGTGGACTTTGTCACGTTTAGACTGCGTTAAGGTCTAGACCTAAACTAATTAATTATTGTAAATTTTTAAATGAAAAAAAAAATGTATTTAAGATCGCTTCAACACTTAGTGCAGTAAAGTAAGTCTCTAATTATTTCATTATTCCCATTATTATTCCATTTTATATACTCATATATAGTTTTGCAAATCCTTAAAATTTATAGAAACATTAAAACGTAAACGAATTTTAAAATATTCCATAGAAAATCGGTGTAGAGTAGTTAGGGGGTGAATTACAGTGTTTAGTAAAATTTGATATGGTATCATTTTTAAAAAGGTAATGTTTTGTCTATGACATTGTCTTCCGTGCTTTTTAAAAAGGTTCAGTTCGGTCGGTAACCGTTTTTCCGTTTTTTGTTATGCTCAACATCTCAAGGGATAAAATCTGGCATATATGTAAATATCGACATATTGCACCAAAACACCACAAAAACGCAACAAACGCAAGAAAAGAGATCCCGGGCCCGGACTGCGGCAACGGTTCTACTGTAAAGGTACACCATTACACATTATCTCATTGTATGTATTTTTATTACTTCGCATTGATTAAATTTACTCCGCGAACTGCGGTTCAACCAACAGTTATAAGTTTTGGTTACTAGTTGTCAAAAGATTTACATTTTTTTTAATGTTTAGGTGCGACTTACGCTTATAAGGTTTGCTCTCAGACATATCATAAATATTTCTCTGTGCTCTCATAAATATTTACATTAGTTGTTTGTTGATTGTTTTACCTACACCTGAAAGGATTTACTGTCTTTGCCTTACTTACTAGGTAAATGTTAGTACGTTACTGAGTTGTTTTATTTCAACGAGCATAGAAAAAATCGCTGTAAGTGCCTTATTTTTGTCAATCGCCGATTTCATTGTCAAGGTAATTACAATTTATAGAGTTGTATATCAGTTACGAAAGTAAAACTTACAAAGGTAATTTACGTCTTATATCTAACTAGGTGAGTTAGGTGGAACTCTTTCCGTTACTTCCTATTTAATAGGAAACTTTCGTTTTATCCCTTACTCTTTTTTAACCTGGCATTTGTGACATCCATGAAGTTGTATTTCATGGGCGGCGGTGATCATTTAACATCAGATGACACTAAACACCACCTGCTCGTTTGTTGGGAATTATCATAAAAAATATTGTATGCGCAATACGTTCGTAATAATCTTAAAAGTTCAGAACCTTTCACAATCGATAATTACGACGACATCCGTTTTATCTAAATCTGGATCGTGGTCATTTGTGAGATCTCGTCACTTACATTTGGATAGTGATAAGCAATAATGTGTCAACCCACATATTCCTATATATACCCTCAAATTCGGAGATTTTGAAGTATTCTAATATTGCGTAATGTATTTAACATTATCGGAAGAAATTTCAAGTTATCTTAATTAAATAAGTACGGAAAAGAACCTTCCTAATTTTTTCGAATTTTGTATGTGTTGTATATTTTTCAATGTACAATAGATAATCTTATATATACGAAAAACTTATTACCTATTAGATAAAACTTTATCATCAATCTCCTTTTAATTAATTATACCTTTTATGATGGATATACACTTCTTCAAATTAATTTATTAATTTTCTCAAAATAAAGTCCTTGTGACTTAACATAGTATTGCTTATCAGTGTACATTTGTAAAAACTAGAGCAGTTATATTAACCATATTAAGTAAGTAATACAACCGTGCCTTAACAATAGTTAGTTAACTAGTAGTTTAATATCTTAACAGGGCGGGGCAGGACATTCACTGCTCGGCTCGTGTGCAAATCTAGAATTTTGAATAATATTTAACTTACTTATATTATGTTGTTCTTTATGGTTAAACTTGTTTATTATTAGCCATCCAAGCTTACAGTTGGGTTATTATTTATTGTTAATTTTTTTTTTTACATATTTAAAACAAATTAATTTACTAGAAAAATTAATATCTATATCATAAATTGAATAATATACTAAAATAAAATAATTCAAAAAAAAGAATAATTTATTACAAAAAATTATGGACCTTATCTAAGCTACAATTGAAAAATGTCATAATTTTATTGGTTTCAATATAATATTAAATATTTAATACATTTGTATTAGTCACTTCTAATGTTTATTAATATATATATATATAATAGTAATATTTTTTTTTAATCTATTTTTAAGGGGACTTTGTCAATTTGACGATGTCGCCCCGTAATTCTTGGTACATACTATAACCTAAATTTAATCAAATACTTAAATAACCACTTAATCAATTATTTGGTGAAAAAACATTACCCGAGTGGTTAGAATCCAATTGGGCAACATTTCCACACCTGAAGCGATACAAAGTACACAGCTTTCCGGCTTCTTTCGTCAAGGGAAAAGCCAAAAAACTGCTGCAAAGCTATTTGTCACATTGTTTAATTTCGTTATATAATTCTAAACTATTTTTAGTTCATGTGACTTGAATTTGAAATAAGAGTATAAACGAATATTTTATATCAACACCATACGCCTTCATGTCAAAAAGACACTGACAGTAAACCAGAGAGCAAAATCTACAAATGTAATTCTCACCTAGTATTAATTTATGATTGACGTAAATTCACGATTAATTAAAAATGTATCTATGCCATTCAAATATAACGCTTGCGGAAATTTATCTGATTACATTAATATGTTATATGTTTGTCAATCGACTAATTAATATCGATTAAATATACGAATCACTAAATCACTGCGTTGCGGTTTTTTTAATCGATCTTTTCGAATATTAAATCTTTGTTTAGAATTCGTGAATTTTGACTTTCTTCATTATGTTGACATTGAAAATATTGAATCTATCTATCTATTATATCTATATATTATACTTTTTTATACAAAAAAAAAATAGGTATAGATAGATCTGTAAATAATAACTAATATATAATTAATGATTTTGAATAATATATTATACTTTTTTTTATATATAAAATGTGTAAATATAATATTTAAACATTTTCTGCCTTACTACAAAAGATTTAAACATACGTTAAACGCGCGTCTAAGACAGTTTTGAGTTAAACATGCTTTAGACATAGATTAATATACGTTTAAGTGAGTTTAATAGATGTTTAAAACCTATTTTTGCTGTCAAATGTAACGTATAACTTTTTATCAATAAGTTTTTTTATGAGTTTATTCGCTATTAAGCAATTTAGATAATATTTTAAGCAATGTTTAAATCTTAAACACTGTTTAGCTAGACACGTGTTCAACATGGTTTTAATGCGTCTTTTGTAGTATGACAGTTTTTAAGTTGGAAACAGACCGTTAACATTTACTTTATAGCTAATCATTATTGAGCTCAAATCGTAAATAGAATATTAAAATTTTACAGCGTTAAAGAGCGTCTTGATGAATTATTGTAATTAATAACTAAAGGCGAATGCACACCAAACTCGGAACTCGAAGACACGATACGGTGCGTAAACTGTGCCTGCCGACTCTTATAATTGTTACAGCGAAAAGGACCGTAGGAATGTTATCAGTGAGGTTGAGCTAAGGTGTTACCGACTGGTCGTATATGGGTTGGCTCAGCCGGCTGTATCTCATTCTCACAGACGATCGGCGTAAAGTAACTAAAATGCGTTTCGTACAGTGAGTAAGAGAACCGGAAGCCTCACTTCCTCACCTTTTCCTTTCCTTACTTCCTTTACTCTTATTGCTTTTTCTATTATTACTAGCACCGCAGTTTTAGTCTCGTCTTGTGCATCCGTAACGCCCTGGTGGTTGGTCCTTGTAGGTATTCTTTTCGTCTAGTAAGTACTCTCAAGTAGACACATGGACCAATGCACACCAGACGCGAAAGGATTTCCATACGGTTAATATCTATGTGTACCGCCACGCATCGCTTTGCTTCTGCTGGGTGGAATTTCTAAGTCCCTGAAGCTAGAAAATTGTTTCCCAGAACTGAAAAGTAGTCAGACCGGCCGTGTCGCGCTTGAAGTTGAAGTAAAACCAGTAACAGTATGAGTCATTTGTAAATTTACATCATTTATCAGGGATATTTTCATTGGGTTTTCTCGTACATTGTAATGGTAATTACTCGTACATGCCCAATGAATTAAAAGGAAAAAACTACATTATAATTAACCTGAGCTGGTGATAATATTAATAGAATGATTCTTTTTGTAGCAGAACTTGCTTACTACACCCAGTAATGTCAACTTCTTCCATGCCGTTTATCTGATTCATTAATTAATGACATTTAGAACATTTTAGCGAATATCTTATAAACAAAATAGCTAATTATACGCCTGACGTGACATTTTTTGAATATTATTTTTTTACGAGAAACACAATCACAAAAATTTTAGGAATCAGCATGTCTAGCAATACTTTTAATTGTGTATGTATTTTATAACACAAAGGACTTTAAAAAGTCACCCTACTCGTTATGTGACGAGTCGCTCAATTGTACCATGAGTCAACACACTCTCCAAAATCCAAAACCAAACTTGTCAGCATGGCAATATTTGTACAATGCTTTGGAGTCTATGAAGGCTTCGAAGGCCTTTCATCCGCAATCCACAAGTGCTACACACTGTGGCAAAGCTTGACTTAAGCTCACTGAATACAGCTGGCTCGACCAACGGATCGCCTACTGGCGGTAAATAATAGCCTTCATTCGGCGAACCATCTGGATTTAAGAGAGTTTGCGAACAATTGGCGACACCTGCCCTTATCATATATCATACATGGAGGGTGATAAGCAATAATGTGTCATCCCACAAAAAGTCAAATTTTGGAGATATTAATGTATTTTGATATGGCGCATAATATTTAAAGGTTTTTTTTAATGTCATCCAAACCAAATAAATACAGAAAAATCTTTGTCAATTAAATATTTCAAATTTTAAACACGTTTCATATTTTGCATGTTGAACAATAATCTCATATATTTGAAAAAATTAATATGAGATAATAGATTTTATTAGACCAATCTGCTTTTAATTGTTTTACCTTTTATCAAAATAGAAAAGAAAAAATGTGTATATAATTTTTCAAACAAATTGATTAAGAATATATTTGACATCTTTAGACGCCATATTCTCAAAATGAAGTCCGTGTGGACATGGTATTACTCATCGACGTCCATATACCGTCAAAGCTGTCTTACCGAACCGATTTCTTACCGAATATATACCATTTCTGCCACAAGCACTCACTCTACAATATTAATATTAAGTTTAAAAATCTGTGGACACATTCGGTTGTCGTTTATATAATAACGATAATTACCTGTTCCATAGCCTTTCATAAGAATTTGAATGTCAACAGATTGGGCATTGCCCTTATTTCTCTTCCGTGTTTTTTTTTTATATGAATCTCGTCTATAACACGAGTAGGTATGTTTAATTAGAAGACAATACAACGACTGTGATTGCATAACTCGATCAAGTCCACAACAATGGATATTATGCGTGTGACCATAAAATAATATATGAATAGAAATGGTAGCAGCTTCCCGCCGCGCCGACTCTACGCTTGGTTCTTTTAAACAATGCACCGAATTTTTATATGCTTTTCGTCAATAAATAATAGTGATTTAAGAGACAGGTATCTATTACTTTTAAAAGAACAATTTTTGTATAAATATATATATTTAAATCTTGCGAACGGCTTCATCGATTTTCATAAAATTTAGTATGTGGGTTTCGGGGACAATAAATCGATCTAGCTTGATTTTTAGAAAATGTTGTATACATTTTTATATTTACTATATATTAATGTAAATATATATTCCAAAAATACCGAACGAAGCTCAGTCATCCAGGTACTTACTATGGATAATGTGTATTATAGTAGAGAAAAACTGAAAACTTCAAAGATTTGTAATGTGATCGTAGAAAACTATAATGCACTCTTGCGAAGCTGAATCAAGTCGCTAGATAAAAATAAATGCGAACAAGAAGTAACAAAATAATATATATTTTTTAAATTATCAGGTTTAAATTCCAAATCGCGTTGATTTCTTCTGCAAATCTTTCTATGCAGTTTTCATTCAATTCAGAATCGATGACGTGGTTCCTTACAAAATTACTCTAGTTAACTTTGTTTCGGATTTCTTACTACAGACCCATTCGAATGAATTAACCTGTATAGTTTGAGAAATACGTGTTGAATTGTTTATGTGGATAACATGTGGTTATGTGAATATGAATCTTTTTAGATTTAGAATTTTTATAACACATAAAAAGGGCCCTAAATTTTCAGCCCCTAAGACCCGCTGCTATTGGCCAACCTGCGGGTATAGCCGTCACAGCAGATCATTGGGAACAGTGGAAAACCGCGTTACTAGAATTTGTAATAATGTCCATCTTTGAATCAAATGTTAAATTCCATAATTAAAAAAAAAACTATCCAAAAGTTAATTTTACAAATATGGATTATAATCCATATTTGTAAAATTAATACATGAATCAATTTTGACGTATCATAGATGATACTACAAATTACAATACACTGTTTTTTTATTTAATTGGTTCTCAGTAAATTATGGGTAATGTATATCTATATGTTTCTTTTAAATCTAGTCTTAAATATAAATAATACCTTATGCATATATTATAAAATGTAACAGGCCGAAAAGGGATTTTATTTTTATTTTTTTTATCAACTTAAGCTACTTAAATCCGCCATTGTCGTTTTGTGATCCATTATTATAATTGTTTTAAACAAAGTTTAACGCACTTGCTGGAACGTTTTGATTGGTTAAAAGTATATTAAATGTATTAAACATTTTGGTTTACATTTTTGGATTATAATCCATATTTGTAAAATTAATACATGAATCAATTTTGACGTATCATAGATGATACTACAAATTACAATACACTGCGTAGTAGAAAATGCCCGTGAGGTCTTATTTTTAACATTTAGTTCTAATTAAGAGTTTACAGAGAAATTTTTGATAATAATTTATATATTCATTAAAATTTGACGCGGTTTTGCTGTATCCTGACGTCGTCACTTCCATTGTCGTGTCTGTTCTACACGCGACGGACAGCAAGTGTTCCGCCTGTTATGAATATTTAAGCATAATCTGGTATTGATATCAACACGATCGGTTTTGATCCGGTAGCGGCTTAATTGTAACGACTGAGGCCTAGTTAATATGATTTAATAGTCATAAATGAATGTAACTTTTCAAACGAAAAATGTTATTAATATCAAAGTGTAAACTATTTTTTTAATCGACTTCCAAAGATGGTTCTCAATTAGTTAGGATTTAAAATCAAAATAACTTGAACAAGTACGTTGTTAAGTCGTAATCGGTTTCGTTTGTTTTTAAAAATCTTGCTTCTTATATATTTTTAACGTTATCTTTGTTTTATCTTTTTTAAATATCGGCTAGTATTTGAGAATGCTATATTATTTGAGATGAATTTAAACACTATACAATAAGCACAGTGGTATTAGCCGGGATCTGAATCCGTGATCATCGATTGAGATCGATGTGTTCTAACCACTATGCCATTTCGCCTCTTCCTTAACTAACTTGTTAGTTAGTTAAGGAAGAGGAATATTCAATTTTTTTTCATATCATTTTACGGTCAAGTAATATCAAAAATTTATATGGCATGGAGTCATGGACATTGACGCAGAACACTGTAAAAAAATTAGAAGCCTTTGAGATGTGGATCTATCGCCGCATTTTGAAGGTCTCGTGGTGTGACCGAATAAGCAATGTAGAGATCCTTTCAAAATTAAACAAAGATATGGAGCTCATGAACACCATAAAGCACAGGAAATTGGCTTATTTCACATCATGAGAAATAAAAAGTACAAAATACTCCAACTAGTAATCAAGGGAAAAATCGCCGGTAAACGTGGAGTTGGGGGAGGCGCCATTCTTGGCTGAAAAATCTGCGGGACTGGTTTGGCTGCAGTACCACCACACTGTTTCGAGCAGCGGCTTCGAGAGTGAAAATAACCATGATGTTGTCCAACCTCCGATAGGAGTGCAACCTTAAGAAGAAGAAGAATATCAAAAACTAACATTCTGGGCAAACGATAAGTCGAATAAAAAAAATGTAAACCAAAATGTTTAATACATTTAATATACTTTTAACCAATGAAAACGTTCCAGCAAGTGCGTTGACCTTTAAACTTTGTTCAAAACAATTATAATAATGGATCACAAAACGACAATGGCGGATTTAAGTACTTAAGTTGTTAAAAAAAATAAAAATAAAATCCCTTTCCGGGCTTCTACATTTTATAATATATGCATTAAGTATTACTTATATTTATGATCAAATTTAAAAGAAACATATAGACATACACTACCCATAATTTACTGAGAAGTAATTAAATACATTTTTTTAAATCAAATTTCTCATCAAGTATGAATCGAAAAGAATTGAATAAATTGTTATAAAGCAAGCAGGAGCTGTATAAATTGTATATAATTGAGTAAATAAGGTGAAATTGTAATTGACTAGCTGCTCCTCACGGTTTCAGTCGCGTTTGTATTTATTGCTGCACTCCTAGGAATGAACCTAATAACCTATAATCTTCCCCAATAAACGGGGTAACCAACGAAAACAGAATTTTTCATCAGTACTTTCAGAGATCACTTCTTTATATTATTTGTATTGATATAAGATATTGGATGAAATTATGAGCCTTAAAATACACAAACACATTCTGTAATACGTTGTGCTTGCTATATCACGTATTTTCCTTGTTACAGTAACTACTAAAGATTTTAGTTTAGAGGGTGTCCAGGGAGCGTCTGGGCCGGGTTTCGTGTGAAGATGAAAAGTGATATTCATATATAGTATATCAAAGGAGTAAAATTTAAGTTTAATTTAAAGTAATAAAAAGATATAAGATTACCAATATTTATTTATAATGAAATTAAGAAGAATCTGTTTTGTTTTTTAAGAAGACTTAAGTTAAAATAGTATAGCGTTGTTGTAGTGTTGACAAGTCCGGATTTTAGGCTCCAAAATCCAGAGTTTTTACACTTTCTGATAGAGGCGCTATTGTACAAAAATAATTATTCAACTCTCAGACTATAGCGTTAGATAGCGATAGTTTTATATATGTACTTAGCCCCAAACTTCATTGAAGCATAACTTTTTTTTATTTAACAGAGGAAATGCTGAAAATACGAGAAATATATACTCAAAACAAAATGTATTGAAGCGTGGTAGAATAGTTCGTAACTATTTATTTAATATAAATCACGTCGTTTCGTAACTTAACTGTGGTCATTAATTTTATCTCTTGATAGAATGAGGTCACCATATTTGGTCTGAGTTTCGCATCATTTTGCCGTGATATTTAGGATTTACATTCACGTTTAGTAACACTTAAATGACAAACAAAAAAAAAAACGTTGCGGCAATAGATAGAATATTCGATAAATTTAATTCGTTCAAAAACTGTTGGATTCAAATCGTTTTATTCCTAGAAACAAATTCGGTTAGATATAATTTAAAGATTAATAAATTGGGTGAAAAATGTACATCCTTAAAGTTTATAATACGATTTTACAACAATAGGGTAATTATGTGTACGCTGTCGGTATCGCAACGCGATACACTTGTCAGTTAATTACTAATTTTTGTACGAAAACGAAACAAATTAAGTACGAAATTGTATCGTACGACAGCGGTAGCTCACCTTATTTATTACCTTCCAGGTTAGTTTAATACCTTTGGTTTAGATTTACCTGTTACGATAACCAAGTAAATTAAATAAATTAATCAAAATAAATAAATACGAGTATAATCTCGCGTCAGGCTTTTTATCTAAATATATATAATTCAAAGGTGACTGACTGACATAGTGATCTCTGAACGCACAGTTCAAATCACTTTACTAGTTGGGCTGAAATTTGGCATGCAGGTAGATGTAATGACGTAGGCGTCCGCTAACATAGGATTTTGATTAATTCTACCCTGAAGGGGATTAAATAGGGAATGAAAGTTTGTATGAAACTTTGTCAATTTTAAGCCGATCAGGCTAAAACTTTGCACACGTAAATCTACTATGACGTAGGACATCCCAGACATCGCAGACGAAGTCGCGAGCACCAGCTAGTGTTATATAAAATGTCTAATAACATTATAAGTCGATAATAAAACTTTTAAAGGAAAAATGAAAACTTATTTTAATTTTTTTACACTCATTCATTTCAATGTTTCCTTAATTTCTTACAATGAATTATTTTGACATTCAGTCTGGACCGACATTCCTAACGAGCGTTAACAGGCTGAATCCTTTCACTTCACGACATTACACGATACTAAACTAATTCCTAGAACTGCACCAAGGCACAGTATTAGTAGAACAGTAATCGAAAACGATCAAGGTTAACCGTTCCACGTCATACTTAACCCGCGAGTGACGTCCGATTGGACATAATGGCATCGGCTAAATTTTAATTGGATTATATAGTATTTTTATTATATACCATTAAAATAGGGATCCGTGTGTTCAGGTGAAGAGGAACCATTTGACTATAATTGAGAAATACAAATTGAAAATATACTTTATTAGAATAGGCTTTTTAAAGCACTTTCGAATCGTCAAGTTACAGGTCAATTAGTTATATATTTTTTAAGGTAATAAATGAACTATTAATTAAGAATAATAAAATAGTATCATTTAATTTGTAAATAAATTTTCGACAATCGAAATTTTAGTTAAAATTTCGGATGCCTTATTCATTTTGATGGAAACGGAGTGTATGACTGATTTACACGTGACTCGAAGGGTTGCCTAGCAACGGGCTGTTGATGTCAAGAGAGAGAGAGAGAGAGAAAGAAGAGGTTGAAATACAAGAGGTGGAAATTAAGGGCGTGGAATATGAATCTAATTCGTCATTATTCACTTCTGAACTCTTTAAAAGTAGGTATACGATACAATAAAGCTAGCCTGGATGAGACTTAAAGGAACTGTAGCAATGCCTTAAATTCATATCAATTCACAGTGCTTATTGAATTTTTTCGAGAAGAACTACTATATATAACCATGGTTGTACAAGGTTTCATTATGGACCTAGAAATATAGGTTTTAAATGAAATGTTCATCTTAAAAATACTTTTGTTTAAGTTTTATTATCTCCTTTGATTTTAATGTTTTTCAATCTGAAAGGATTTCATTTTGGACCATTTCAAATAAAAATAATCATATTAAAATCGATTAAGAAATGACGGATTTCTCTGGTAAAAAGTTTTGAAAAAAACAACGAAATGAGAACCTCCCCATTTTTGAAGTCGGATTGTAAACGCATAACCACATTACGACGTTGTAAAAAATTAAGACGTCGCATCGTAAAAACTATGACGTGCATCGTAAAACATCAATAGTCCTATTGTGGTACGATATCATAATTTTCCATTAAAAACGACTATTGCATTTTAGACGGTATTCACTACACGATTGTTCATTGGTTATTTTTTAATTCCAAAGACTTTGGATTTAGAGTTTTGGAAATAACTTTATACATAATCCTTCTCCATTCTTTCTAGTTATTCACACCGTTATACGGAATATGACAGCACGAAATCGCACTTGACCAGTTTTTATAAGATCGCCCGATAACAGAAATGGCAATAAAATATTTATATCCTTATAACAATTCTATGACTTTGAAGTGTAATATCGATATGTATCAGAGCTAGAAACGAATAATTATTACATTCATCAAGTCTAATCGAAAAACAGTCAAGTTAATGTATGTTTCTGTTGTTATTATTCTATTTTTAAATACTGGTTGTGTCTTGCTGGTTTGTCTGGAAAGCCGGAAATATCTATGATTGTAGCGTGTTGTTATCTTGATGTTAAAATAGATCCACTGAGCTTCTTGCGCGGTTTCTTCTAGGATCTGCGATTTCCCTTTTCAGAAATTGTGGTAGATTTATTGAAATAAAACTATTTTAAACGGATTTAAATCGCGTATATTAATTATTTTTATCATTTCGACGTTTCGAGCAGTAAAGTGCCGTTTAAAATAGTTTTATTTCAATAAATAGTAATCGCGAAAATCTAAGACAACGTTATGTGGTAGATTCATTTGCTTGACGTTCAAAAAGAGAATGTAAATTCCTAATTTGAATATTTTTATTCAAATTAGGAATATTGTGCATTTTTTGTGCTCTCACAATACTATGTCATCTATAGTGTGTCATATTAATGTTAAATAAATTATGTATGTCTATTTATTTCGGTCTTAATGCCTTTTTAGCATTGAATAAAATATTACAAATAGAAATACAATTTATTCTATACATTCAACTAATAAATTTACGATACACTTTTGATGCGATTTTTTAAATAGATCTCAGCAACTACTACAGTCTATTTCTCAGATCGACTAGAAATTTACAATACTGTGAATCATATTAACATAGTTTCGTTACGATGACCCGAGGCTGCAGTATCATCTCTTATCCTCAAGATTCATAACTCCTTACCAACTTACAGAAAAGTATCGAGTTCGGGCTTGTTTAAATGGTTTTAATAGGTAAATTGTCAGCGTATTTTTTTAATTTTCAATTTTATATTTTGATAAAATAAATTATAATGAATATTTAAAGTAAAGCAAAACAGAAAATATCGGTCATTACAAATAAATTTCTTTTGATTATTTAGGTACTTACGATTAAGAGGACTAATTATTTCTGAAGTTCTAAAAAGTAACTTGCCTAGTTACCGATAAAACGGTTATTTATAGCAAATTTATAATTGACCAGACATCACTACTTTATATACAGTCAACAAATCCTATCAGTAGCTCATAACCATGTTTCAGAGGCTCGGAAACACACAAGACTAAAAGCCAAGCATCGACAAGCATCATGGCCTATACAGATATCTATCATAAGCGAACATCGAACTTACGCGTTCGTTAAAGAGATTTGCAATGAACATTGCACCAACATGTCGTAGTAAATGAAATATGAAATCAATTTCTTGTACATATTTCCTCGCTGATTCATTTTAAATTATACAGGAATCGTGAATTGATTGACGCATACTTTTAAAGTGCGTTGTTTAGAGAGTCCAAGGCAATATAGCTAAGTGTCATGCTGCTAGTAGAATATTATTATAATCTATTGCTCTCCTTGTAAACAATACTAAAAAACGTTCAATCATTTCAATAATACATATTACATAATAACTGGCTGCCCCTCACGGTTTTACTCGCGTCTATGGTTACTATTTTGCGCCTATGAGTCGTAGCCCGATATTATATGGACGCTCATATGCAATACTGTGTCAAGCCACACGAACTTTATATTGAGAAAATGGCGTCTAAAGATGTCAAACCTATTCTTAATCGTGTTATCTAATAATAAGTTTTTTTTAATATTTGAGATTATTTTATGAATTGCAAAATATGGAACGCACTTAAAACTCGAGACATTAAATTAAGACACTTTTTCCGTACTTATTTAGTTTATATAACTTAAAATTATTTTTATTGTTGTTAAATAGCTAACACACTATCAAAATACATCAATACTTCCGAATTTGACTTTTTGTGGGTTGACACATTATTGCTTATCAGCATTCATATAGCCTATAGCCTACCTTTATAAATAGACTATCCAACGCAAAAAAAAATTCAAATCGGAGTAGTAGTTTCAGTGATAACCACTTACATACAATCTTACTAAAAAATTTTACCTCTGTATAATATTAATAGAGACATAAGTTTAAGGCTTTTAAGATTGTAACACGCAGACTACATTTTGGACGACGTTGCCTAGCGACCAGTTTGCGAGTAGGCGAGTATATATTTCAGCTAACAAAAACAACAAACAACAAGACAATTGATGAACTTGATGAAGTTGGAAATGAATACATTTTTTAACGTCAAATACGTAACATAATTTTTGTTACAAAATATGATTACCGTATACATATAAAATCCACCGTGGAACAGCGTGGATTAGGCTGTAATCTTTCTCCTTAAAAGGAGGGGAGACCTTTGCCCAGCAGTGTTACTTCTACAGGCTGTTCCTATACTTCACTTTTTTTAACACATAGAACGGTATAAAATTTTATGTGATATATAAACTGGCAGAATAGCTGTTGAACTTCGCTTATAACAAATAAGTTAAATTCCCGTACAAAACAATTTATGAAATACTAATCATTTATTAAATATAAAGAGAAAGCGATTTTATTTATGCAATTTAATTATAAAATAATGATTCGGAATAAGCTTATAAATCATTTTAATGTCCGCTCATTACGACAAAACCTAATCGCGTGATAGACTCCGCTTAATTCCTGATTTTGACCTTATCATAATAAATATTACAATGTACAGTTCACAGCAAATGTCATTAAAATATTTAATAGTAAATTGATATATAAATTTAATAAAAACGAACTTTTTTCATATGATTATGATCGACTTCGAATCTTGAAAATCTTGAAATCTTGAGTATTACCAATGCAGTAAAAACATTTTGTTTGTTTTACATTAACATTGACGAAAATATCGCTTACACACACAAAAGAACGGTCGATTGTAAAGATTTCCCTTAAAATTTTCGGCGAACTAAGAACCTCCTCTGTTTGAAGTTTTTTTTTTTTTTTAACTTTTCAGTAAAATTTTATATCCGTAGAAAATCTACTGTTACTTAGAAGTAGGTTTTTAAAAGACCGCTTTTTTCCCGTCACATGCACGTTTTTCTTGATGCTCTATATACTGAAGTAATTTGGCTCTGTCCCAGATTTATTCAATTAATTTTTCGTAATAGGTTTTTGTCTAGATATCTGTCCATTAGGCAGACATAAAAATATGTTTGTCAATTTACCAGATACTAGTTTTGACTCGCGGCTTTGCTCGCAAATGTAGCTTGAAAAAATCTTTGATCAATTGACCTGTAACTTGATGAATCGAAAATGCTTTAAAAAATCTATTTAAAATAAAGATAAATATTTTGATAACACATTTTGAATTTGAATTTGTAAACTTTGTTTAATAATAATACCAACATATACCTATATAAAAAAACTGGTCAAGTGCGAGTGGGACTCGCGCACCGAGGGTTTCGTACAAACTTATAGAAATCTATATAAGACTAACCCATCTACGCCATTTGTGGTCTTCATCATCAGTTCCAACATAAGTTACTATCAAAAATACCTAAATCGGTATACGCTTGCCTATAATATTTGAGGAGTTCCCTCAATTTCTCCAGGATCCCATCATCTGATCCTGACCTGAAGACAATGGGACCACCTTGGAAGTATACCATTTCAAACAAAAAAAAAAATTTGAAAATCGGTACCCAAATGGCGGCGTAATCGGCGAACTAACATAAAAAAAAATTAAATACAAGGTCGAATTGAAAACACTCCTTTTTAGAAGTCGCTTAAATATAATCAAATATTATGTAAATATGGATCACGTCCCAAATACTATTTTGAAACTACTTAGGAGCACTTTAATTTAAAACACGATCATGGATGCAATCCATGGAAACACAAAATTTTATTTTAAGTACTAATACACCTTATACTTTCAAAAAAGCAATGTTATAGCGCGATTCAGGATACACCTAGCACCATCTCTTGACAATTTCAAAGAACTAACTTGTTGACTTTGACATTAATAACATAATTATATTATATTTTATTCTCGTTTTATTTTTATTTATAATCTACTACACTCCACTACCCCTGCACTACGTTCGTAAAATATTTAGATTTACATTATCAATCGAAATATATATTAGTGTTGCCAAGACGAAAATAATTAGTCCTTAATTCGAACCAAACTAATTGTTTATTTATAAATAACTAATTATATTACTAATAACCAGAAGACTTATATGTGTAGATAAATAAGTAAATTAAATAACTCGATCTGTTTGAATTTAATTTTAAAATTTTCGTACTAAGTCAATACGAGTACTTAAATCAAATCGCGTGAAGCTCTTATATTGAATGTTAATTACGTAATGACGTTATAAATCGACTATAAAACTTTTAAATGACTAGTTTATTTTATAATTTTTAGCGCGTTTAAATAATAATTAAAATAAAATTTTTTATTAATCGAGCAGAATTATATCACAGTTAATGTCATAATGTTGTAATAGATGGCATTAGCTGTACGCTGCATCGCGCTATCATTTTGTTAGCTGCAATATATAGATTGCATTGCGTTGTTTATAAAGGTTTGCTCCTTTTTAATGTTTTCGTATTGATACAAATTTCTTCTCAGTGTTTGTAAAATTGTTTTTTTGACCATGGTCAACTTCTATGTTAATTTGTTACAAGCACATATAATTTTAATTCTAAGATTAATATATTTTCCGCTTGATCAATTTACAACTTGATACATTTACGCGTTCCTGAGAAAAAGGTTGAAAGACAGACGTACAGACTGACAGACACACGAACAGAAATTTACAGTTTTCGGATTTTTTCCTTTATGTATACTAAAGGACCTTGCTCCTGGCCAAATTTCATAATGCTTGGTCAATGGGAAGTACCCTATAGGTTTTGATTCCCTTGCGAAAACGTTAAAAACGCTACCATACTTAAAATATGTGATATAAATGACCGTATCTTTTGATTGCGTTAACTTAGAAGTTTGATTTTTTCACAGCTCTTAGTAATTACAACTCTGAGTACTTGACGTTGATAAAAATTTGTTACCTTCACGCGTTTCTGAGAAAAAGGTTGAAAGACAAACTTACAAACAGACAAACATACATACAAAAATTTACAGTTTTCAGATTTTTTCCTTTATTTGTACCATAAGATCTTACTTCTTGCCAAATTTCATCGTGCTAGGTCAATGGGAAGTACCCTATAGGTTTTGATTCCCTTGCGAAAACGAAAAAATGGTCAAAATATACGACATATTTTCCATTATCTTTTGATTGCGTTGACTTAGAACTTTAATATTTTCACGGCCGCATGTCATCGTAGACTTGAGTATATGATATTAATTTCAACATGATACGTTTATGCATTTCTGAGAAAAAAGGGTTGACATCCCGACAGACAGACAGACAGACAGACAGACAGACAGACAGACAGACAGACAGACAGACAGACAGACAGACAGACAGACAGACAGACAGACAGACGGACAACAAAGTGATCCTATAAGGGTTCCGTTTTTCCTTTTAAGGTACGGAACCCTAAAAAATTATAGGCTATGACCATCTATGTAGAATGTTCCTTTTAAATGGTACCATAATTTTGCACATGCACAATTCGCACTCTCTGTATTACATCAATATAGCTAAGCAATAAGTACATATTTAGAAAATTTCTTTGAATTTTACGGTACGCCGCTCTGTTATTCGTTGACCTATAGACATATGACTCAAATCGACAGATATTTGACCTTACGATTTCAGGAAAGTTGTCGATTTTAATAGGGTGCGTGTATTGTTCTATTGACTGGATTTAGAGAAGTCGCAAGATGTCGAAATGATGATGTTTCGAAAGGTCACTTTAATGCCGTTCAGACAATCTGTCAGCAGCCCTGAACTTTAATATGAAGATTCCTTGAACCTTATACTGTTGAAAATAAAGCTCATATTCCAAAACTATATATTCAAATGCATTCTTTTTTTTATTACACGTTCGTGCTATAATTCTTAATTCAATTTGTAGTTTTGATGCGAAAATGATTTTATAATAAACGGTAAATAAATTTAAATGGTGCGACGCAATAATGCATTTATATAATATGCATATATTCGCATCCTTCGGTCAGGTTATTGACCTGTCCGACAGTTCTGAATACATACATATTTAAAAGGTTTCCAATTTTTAATATGCTTTTTATTCGTGATCCATATTATAATTTTTTTTCATTGAATTATAGATATTATATGTTGGTAGTACATAGTAAGATCCAATGCAACGTACAACGTTTGCCGTAAAAATTTACGGAACGTAGGTATAGTTAAAAAATCATGCATGATTTTTCATAAAAAATCACACAAGTAGTCACTATGTCATGAATTTTACGATGCACCTTTTACGTTGCGACGCCGTAGCTTTACACGGTATCGAAACGAGCACTAGCGCGACGTCGAAACGTAGTTATATGTATTTTGACCTTAATTAAAAGTTTTGTAGAAATTTTAAATTGGCGAATTTAGTTATTGTTATACTTGAGTATAGGGTTAATATGTCTTAACTTTTTTGTGTATGTACGTCATGCCGATATTGATACAATTTTAATAATTCTTGTTTTTATCGAAACAGCCAGTTAAATAAATAAAAACTTCTTTTTTCCTTTCTTTTATTGAAGTCAATTTATACTTTTAAAACAAAGATATACATTATTCCAGAAATTGTTTATTGCAGGATTATTTTTTATTAAGGTTATAATATGTAAGAAACGATCGAACAACGATACGTTAATCGCATATGTGCTTAAGAAATAATTTAAATATGTTTTGCGTTCAATATTTCTTTTAAAAAATGTAACTCCAGGAAGCAATTTAAATACCCTGAGTTTATTATAACGATAAAGATCAAATTATTACCTTTTTGAGTTGTAAGAATTTCTTGTCTGTCCGTGTATAAAGTTTTGCTAGTTAATTGAGTTATGGTACAGATATATCTGTTTCAGAAATAGTAAAAGGTAAAATGGCCAACTAATTATTTGTTAGTCGATATTACCAGACAAGTCCAGAGGAAGAGTAATAAACAATACCATTGTATAATAAATAATACCAATGTGACCCTTATTAAAAAGTGTTTGTAGTTTATTTTTATATATATTTTTTAATTTTTGTAAAAAAAAAATTGAAAAGGGCAAAATTATAACAAAATTGCATTCTTTCTTATCAAATTATTTAAGTCTAGATAAATTCTTGGATCCGCATCTGGGTAGGCATGGTGCGTCGCCACGACATGAAATATCTATCTAACGTTAACATTGTGTCTTAATTTACACACTATAAATTCCTACAAGGAACTAAAAATGACAAATGTCCGCGACTTGACACGTTTATTTTCAATGTATTAACGAATATGATTGTAATGTCACTCCGACAAATTATATAGTTTTTATAATATAGTCTATGATATGGATTGGAATTTAATTTTTTTTTATTTGAAACATATAAAGTGAACGTAACAGCCTGTAAATATCCCACTGCTGGGCAAAGGCCTCCTCTCCTATTAAGGACAAAGTTTAGAGCTTAATCCACCACGCTGCTCCACTGTGGGTTGGCGGATATTCAGTCAGAATTTCTCCCGGTACATACAGGGTTCCTCACGATGTTTTTCTTCACCGGGGAGCTCGAGATGAATTTAAACACAAAATTAGCACTTGAAAAATCAGCGGTGCTAGCCGGGGTTTGAAACCGCGATCATCGGTTAAGATTGACGTGTTCTAACCACCAGGCCATCTTGGATCATATATATTATTTTATACTACTCATTAAATTATATTGGCATGCAATGTTGACAATATTTCTATTAATATATTTCGTCATATTAAGTTTTTAGCAAAACCTATAATTACTTTTTATTTACGAAATATTTCTTTTATTTTAATATACGCTTAGCATTTTGAGCACGACGATACTCAAACCATAACAAATTGCTCTATAAGGGGCTATTACTGTCGCCATGAATTAATTAGAAAGGCAATTTAATTACATTAGTTATTTCTTTTTCTACAAGCATTTTGAAAATTCGATTCGTTTCTTTTTGTATCTTTATTATATAACGTGAATCACAGTACCTATTGACGAGAAGAACTTGTAATTTTCCTTATTTATTATTAAATAATGTTTTTAATATAATCTAACCATTATAAATGAAAGGCGAGAATTACACTTATAAGTTTTGCTCTGAGACTTTCATAAAGATTTACATAGTAGTTTGTCATTGGTTTACTTCTGAAAGAATTTACTGTCAGTTCCTTATTTGAGACGTTCACAGCTTACGTAAGGTACACTACCACGTTACAGGGTGGTTTTATGTCAATTATGAAAGTAAATAAGTATAGTTACGGATTTCTCCACATGAATACCGAAAACAGTCTCAGGTCCGATTTTGATAAAAATTACAGATGAATCATTAGGTGTTCTTCACTTAATACTATTAAAGTGAACGAAATTAAAATTCACACTTTTGGATAATTGTAAAAACATTTTGCACTTGGAATTTCAGCCGATTATATTAGATTTTAATAACATAAAATGTTGATAAAATAGTTATTTTTCTTTTTTAAAATTCTAAATTGCAAACTACAGAATCGCTCGCGTACACATTTTTCACTTACTCATTAATTCGATCCCTTTGATACTATTGTATGATTTGAGTTGATAAGTGGGCTATTTATACAAATAAAATTTAATAGCACTGTTCTCATTTCAGAGCCATTTTTATTAAACTGATATGGCCTAGTGGTTAGAACGCGTCGATCTCAACTGACGATCACGAGTTCAAACCCTGGCTAGCATCGCTGATTTTTAAATGTTATATTTGTGTTTAAATTCACCTCGTGCTTTGCGGCGAAGGAAAACATTCTGAGGAAACCTGTATATGCCGAGAGAAATTCTGACACATGTATATCCGATAATCTGCAGTGGAGCAGCGTCATGGATTAAACCTGTGAACCTTCTCCTCTACGGGTGATAACATCAGTGGGACATCAACAAGTTGATACTTTAACACATTGTGATTTATATTTAAACGAATATCTTTGTATCTATAGGTTTTAATGTCAATAAAATTTAATAGCATTGTTCTTGATAAACAAAGCGTCAACTTAAATCGTTTAAGGGAGTGATTAGTAAATTTGGTCAGTGTCGATTCGTGGGTAGCGGTCTAGTTTGCTATTTAAATGAGGACACACCCAACGACGGCGTGATACTATTTCGAAAATAACAAGCGAATAATTGTTATACCTAAATCAAATTGTGCTGTAATTAATGATTTGCCGAACATGATTTATTTCATTGTACAATACGAACGAGTAAAATAAAAGTTTATATTAATATAATTCGTATGCTTGTTTAGGTTTTTAATGTAAACCTATAGATAGTATTGAATTTTAATTTGGCGGCTACCTTGGCCAGCATATCAGTCTGGCCATACAAAGAGGTAATGCTGCCAGTGTTTTGGGCACCTTGCCTCACTGTGACATCGATAGTTACTTAGGTTTAATATAGTTATTTTTAATTTCTCTTTTTTTTTTTAATAGAAGTATGTATGTATTTAACACGATTGAATTTGTTATTAAACTTAATCGTTGTACAGTTTACGTTAATTAATAGTTTGGTAGTTTTTATCTGGAAAGTTTTCCATGCGTTATGAAAATATGTAATTTTATATAGTATCTATTCAGATTCAAATTCATACGTTATACTTATAAAAATTTATAAAACCGACAATAAGTAGTCATTGATACCATTACAACGAACCACAACACATTACTCCTGTTGTAAGTTGTTGAGGAGTTGAGTCCTGCTGATTCCAGAAAATGTTACTGTATCAGGTCGAGGTAACGATTCTGTGTTATTTTAATATCCATTAATAGTATAGTAAATTTTTAATCGATTAGACCAGTAGTTGCTCACATTCTTCCAACAACTAAAAAGGAACCGATAACCTGCAAAAGTCTCACAACTTTTCATCTCGCATTTAAACAAAAAACCGCATCAAAATTGTTCTATTCTTTATCGAGCTACAATGACGCAGACATACACAAATAAAAATAAAAATGTACATTACATATTGCGTGTGCGCAGGCTATATATCTTATTTGGTTTATTTAATAACAATTTCATTAAAACCGCTTTTAAACAAAACATAGGCCTTATCGTGTAAAGCCGTCCTAAACGTGTAAATTTTTTACGCAACTTAAAAAAGCACTTAAACGAAAAATACTACAATTTTCTCAGATTTTAAATATAACAATTTAATCGGTTGTTTTTATGAACATAATTAGAGCTTTCGTCTTTCGCAAGTGGTCGACCTTTACAAGCCGGAAACGGTGAAATGATCGATCAGACGCGGCCTCGGGACCAGCGCCTACGCATTTCCTTTCTACATCATATCCTCCTTATTGACACCCGATGAAAAACAAAATTACGTCACCTTGAATTTGTAAGATTATACTTGCATTTAGTTTTTACTGCTAGCTAATTGTTAAACATTATCGCTATCACAACCATCAACGTCTTTTCACAATTTTAGGCCCATTATGATTTTGACAGAAAACTGTTTTGTTAAAATTGGTATACAGAGAAAATAGGTGAAACTCTAGATTTAGAATTTTTTAAGGTAAATATAATTGACAGACACGTTGGCGCAATGGTCACAGCAACTGACTAAAGCGCTAACAGTCGCGGGTTCGATCCCCGCTCACAGCAAACGTCTGTATTGACCATACAGATATTTGTCGTGGTCTGGGTATTTGTGTTAGTGTTGTCTGTGTTACTCGACCCCCGACACAAGACCATGTGATCTTAATGGGGGCCGTTGAGTGTGATGCGTTTATTTATTTATAATATTTACAGAAAATCTACATCGATAAAACGATTGTTAAGGGTATTTAAGGAGGGGTAAAATTATCATTCACTTGTCCATAATCTGGCAAGGGGTATGGGTTCGATCGCGGGGCCGTGGGCATTGACCAGAAGGGCCAGTGAGAAAGAGGGGTCTGATCACAGCATGTGACGTTCTGACAGTTAAGGTGGTGTTTAATACAGAATAAACCGGTCAAATGTGAGTCAAACTCGCAGACAAAGTTCAGTACAAGATATAACAGTATGTACTTACTTTTTAAATTATTTTATAAAAGTCGTGAGTGAGTGAGCTGGAAGTCTAATCCACCACCCATTCCTTATCTCACTTTATATTAATTCCTGATTTCATTTTTAGGTGACAACGCATTTGTGTTTAAATTCATTTCGTGCTCAATGAAGGAAAACATCACCAGTATGTGCCGGGAGAAATTGGGACACATATTTTCAATTTTTTTCCTTCTTCCTTCTATAAAAGAATTTTTAATTACACGAAAATGACTAAACGATCTTGTTTCTAGAAATCAATATTTTCTAAAATATTTAATATATACTACAGTGCCATCTATAGGCAGTTGTTGGTAAGATGATCGAATTGATTTGAACGTGGAATGCGGGAAAATGTATTCACTAACGAGTTATATTCTCGCAAACATAGGTGGCACCAGTATACGCAAACGAATTGTTTTTGAGGAATACATTTTATTTGCAAACTAGCTTTTTATTCACGGATTGGTTAGTTTATATAGATTTTGTTAAGCCGAACGACCGTTTGAAAGTTATTTTCCTGCCTAGCCGGTACGACTTAGGCTTAGGGTTGACATCCGCCTGAGTTTCCCCGGATTTGTCCTAGTTGACAGGGCATCCGTGGAGGCTTCGTAGTCCGGTATTTATGACAATATTTAAACTGTTTTTGATATATATACACTATATTAAAAAAAAACATGTCTGGATTCTAGACTCTAAAATCCGGGATTTTGACACGTTTCGTCCTGGTTGCCAAATGTTAGAGATGACAACCCTATACTAACAATTGTGCTATCTCCATTTCGCATCGCAAGTGCAATCCTTTATCGAAATCGAATGAACGTACGTAGGAGCGGAGAAATAACTAATCATGATAATAACCAGTAATAAAAACATTGGAACCGCAACGCCAATGGGTACGCCTGTAGGCTATCGTTTTCCGCTAGTAGGCTATTCAAATTTTGCCGCTCCTACTGACCCCTACTATTTGTTTATCTATATACGTCGTGCAAAAACTTAATACCCCTATTTACGAAAATAACTCGAATGGAGGAGTGTGAAATTTCGCACACTTATTGTTTATATAGAGAAGGAGAGAGAAATGCTAATATATATTATGTCTAAAAATACATTAAATCAATATATAAACACACACACTTTCATTTATTTGACACGCAACCGCACATATAGCTTTTGTTTATTGTTAACGTCTGTGATCAAATTGAGAATAGATTGTCTGTGGTATATCTTGAAATCGGTTAAAAATTTAATGAAATTCGGTCGAAAACAACTCATAGGCGACCAATGAAATATTTACATTTTATTCATTTTAATATGATTAATAATATTGTAAAACATACAATTCTGCAAATCACTAATACCAATATTAAAATTAAAAATTGAGATATTGATAAAAACGTACAGGCAGAGTCAAGAGCATCAAATAGTTACCAAGCAAAAAACGTAATAAAAATGACTGCCCTTTAAATGTATCACTGTGAAACTATCTGACGTTAAGCGTGGTATTAAAACAAGGTCAAATAGGGGAGGGTTTTTACAAACACCGTCGACCCACATAGATAGGAATGGCGGCGCCGGACTTTCATTACCATACTGTATTGATGCTTGGACCGGTTATAGTCGATATTTTTTTCATCCCTAACTTTCCTTAAAACTTTTTAACTATAACTATTGATTTTCGAACAATCAAATTACGATAACGAGAAGGCTTAGCTGCAGCTCGACGATTTTAATCAATGATCGCTGGCTTAAATCTATTACCGCTGAATTTTTCAATTTATCTCGAGCTCGGCGGTGAAGGAAAGCATCGTGAGGAAACCTACATGTGCCGGGAGAAATGACACATGTATATTCACCGATCTGCATTGCTTTAATTAAGCTCCAAAACTTTGTCTTTGATAGGAAAGAAAGACTAACCCAGCAATGGGATATTTATGGGCTGTTACTTATATTAGCGCTTTGTGTAATTCTGATATATGCCACTTGACTCTTTGCGTGATAAACAAGACACGTTACGATGTATGACACTAGGCATAGGAATATATAAAATTTCATTGATTTATTGAAAATGAATAAAGTAAAAGATCACTCAAAAAGTAACGGATATGGATACGGATCTGTATCTCCCTAGGATATCTGTGGATACGGATACATACTGTAATATATAAATGAATACTTATAATAAATAAAATGAACTGGTGATGATGCCATAAATTTTTTATTGCTTTTTATTGTACACACAAAATACAATGAAAATGAAATAAAATAAAAATATTCAACATACAATGTACAAAGTCGTACTCATGCCAAGTAATAATCTCTTTCAGTCAACCTCGTAATGAAAGGACTTAATCTTATGTGTACTAAAAAATATAGATAAATATATACACACATATTTATGTCTATACACACGTACATAACTTATAATAAAGGGGTTAATTAACAAAAATATGGGTACAATAACATATTCAATACATTGACATCGCTTACATAAACATTTTTAAACAAGGACACATCTCCATGGAAATAGGTTAGACAAAAACAACTAGATAATTCTAGTAAGTTATAAATCAGGGTGATATAGCTTCGTGTTTTTTTCTTTTAGTGACCTTTGACCTTATTTTCTTTTTTATTTTTCTCATGTTGTTATCGTTGCTTATAAAGATGGTTGGCCGAAAATCTTTTCAGGATAAATTGGTACATATATAGAAAAAGCTACTTAGATGAGAATCATAAAGGTTTTTTAACAGACTTCCAAAAAAGGAGGAGTTTCTCAATTTGTAGTGTATGTTTTTTTGCTGTTCGTTTATGACTCCGTAATATTTAACGGATTATGAACATTCTTATTTTCGTCAAATACTTTCCCATTGGTTCTATAAAATTGGTTTTCATCTAAATCGGTTCAGTCATTTGGTTTTAAAAATCAAAATAACTGGAATAAATGTGTTACAACACATGAGATACAATACAGGACACGTCACAATACAAGTGAATGAAAGTACATAGTTTGCTTTTGGTCACTTCCAAATTTTTTTTAAGTCTTCACATGTATATGTTACTGTATTTGCTTGAGGCGGGTAATAATAGTTAGTGTACATAATTATGTACAATGTAAATACGTATTTGTAGATAAAACTTTCATATAAAGAATTCAAAATGTTTATATATTAAATAAATCAGCCAAGTGCGTGTCGGGCCACGCACAATGTAGGGTTCCGTAGTTGTCAGAATTGTCAAGATCGGTCAAGCAATCTTCGAGTACCTATTTTCGTAAAAAAGTTTACGACGAACTAGGAATTTCCTTTTTTAAGTCAGTTTATACAATATACGTACTTACAATTTTAAACCCTTTGTTATTATAAAATTATTTTTAATTTCTCTTTAAGAAGAGAATAAGAGATAGGTACGTAATCCGTATCTTTTATATTATACCATAAATGCCAAAGTGAATTCGGTTGTTTGATTGTTAACTCGCTCTTTAGCTATAATGCCGTAGGTAAATACTGAGCTAATATTTTATTGAGACATTGTTTAATACCTTATTTTATATTTTATTTTAATTTAAACTTATTAAATATTTATTTATTTATTCATTTAAATTCATATATTAATTTAAAATTATTAATATTTACATTATGTGATGCTTTAAAAAGTGAAATATTTATTTTTACTTAGATCATCTATAACTCGATAACCATAAGAACCCACATAGCCGTGATAATTTTCCTTTTAA
The DNA here is from genome assembly GCA_037950945.1 of Hypolimnas misippus. Lineage (NCBI taxonomy): Eukaryota > Metazoa > Arthropoda > Insecta > Lepidoptera > Nymphalidae > Hypolimnas > Hypolimnas misippus. The sequence continues at coordinate 4,081,430 of JBBEEQ010000016.1, read as the reverse complement.
ATTCATTATATGTACCACTATCGTGAATTTTTTCATATTTTTAGACGCAGCAGTTTAGTGGGTAGAGGGGGGGGGACACTTGACTCTAAGAAAAATTGACACTTCAAAGCTTAATATTTCGGAAACAGTTCGTCGTTCGGAAAAATGGTTTTTCCACACCTATAACATTTTTAAAAGACCTATCTAACGATACCCCGCAACATGGGATAAATGAGAAAAAAAATTTTTGGTCTCTCTTAACATAGAGAAGACACCCTGAAAAAAAAAATTTTAAGATTTTATTGTACGACTTTCTCGGCGTAATTCATATGTATACTCATACTGAATTACAGCTTTCTGGTATTAAGGGTTTCGGAGCAAAGCCGCGGACAGACAGACAGACAGACGGACATGGCAAAACTATAAGGGTTCCGTTTTTTACTGCGGAACCCTAAAAAGGGCATTGTTAATATAAATAACATTTCATTTATTCTGTTTTAGGAAAGTTTCGTTAAAAATAACACACTATAATTGGATGCTGATAAGCAATAATGTGTTCACCCACAAAAAGTCAAATTCGGAGATATTATGATCATATAAATTAAATAACCAAGAAAAAAAAAATCCTAATTTATTGTTTTGAATTTCAAGTGCGTTCCATATTTTATAATCACAAATACTTGAAAACTTTCTGTTAGATAATATATTAAATATATCAGTCTGATTTTATTTCATTATACCGTTTATCAAAAAATAAAAGAAAAGATGGATATATACTTCTTCAAACATATTTGTTAAGAATAGGTTTTTCATGGTTTTGATTTCTGCTTCCAAGTTTCTTCAGAAATAGATACAGAATTCTTGGTAACTAGTCGTTTTAATAACATTTTGCTGGTTTTGTCCGCTATTTACGCATACCATTTTCCAATAAACAGCGTAAGATGATACTAGTTTGGTATGAACTTCGCCCACGCGTTTACATGATGTCATGTTAATGGTGTTTGTACCAGTGCGACGCAAAGAAGGGTAACGTGTTTTTCACTGTTTTTTTTTTTATGAAAAGCAAGCGAGCAAATAGTACCACCTAATGTTAAGTTGTTACTATCGCGCATGGACATCTGCAACACCAGGGGCGTTGCGCGTGCGTTGCCGGCCTTTGACGGAAAGGTGTCTACACTCGACGCTTGAAAACCGACCAAATTATAGCGCTCTGGGAAAACGTCAGGAGGTAAATCATTTCACAGTCTGCACGTACGCGGGAAAAACGATCGTAAAGCAATGTATGTATTTGTGGGTTGTACATTTGTGGCACTATTTAGACCAAACGTGATGGCCGATTTTATTTACCCATATAAGAAGCACAATAATACTACTAACATCTTAAAAAATACAGTAATAAATCCTATAAAAAGTAATTTATGCTCGTAACAAAACTAAAAAGATTAAAAAACTATAATTAAAATTGCTATCACAGTCAAGTTGCGTCACATACCTATAATAACTTATTTTACGTTTCCATCACGATGCACAGCAGACCAAAATTTTAAAATAGGGTTATCGTAATATTCAGATAACACACAAATAACTTCAGTTTTTGAGGACCTAATATGATTCCAAAAGGATGCTATTTTCGTTCTGATAACAGCGTAGAAATCAGAAACGCTGGCAGAGGCAAACATACCCGATGCACTGCAGTATCTAGGATACTTCATTAAAATACGGTATGCATCGTTATACTGCACTCTAATGTTGCTGCGCGCTTTTTTCGTAAATTTAGTCCATAGTTGACATGTATAAAAACTCTGACAAAACGCCCTAAAATCGCTTTTTGTTTAATGAAACTTTGTTTAATTCGTCTTGATGGCGCGAATGTGAAGCATAAACATTTGGAAAAATCAAATTGACCGATTTTGGACGCCATAATGTGAAAAAGAAAATTAAATCTACGAACTATGTCAAGTGTATCGTTGAAAAATCATTTTAATCGATATTTAGGTTTTTAATATTGGGTAAATAATAATAAGTTTAGAATTTACAAGGACTTAAAGTTGGTAAGTAACGATTCTCACATATAGGCTTTTAGACATAACTTATACGGTAATAGTAACTGCCGACGACGCAGTCGGATTTGTATTTTTTTAATTAATTCCTTTTCATATTTAATATAACGGGTCTTATCGCGATAACTAATGGTAGTAAGTGGTCACGAGCTGACCACGACGAATGTAACTTCGTCGAAACGTCGGGCAATAAAAAGGTATTACTACCATTAGTTATCGCGATAAGACCCGTTATATTAAATATGAATAGTATAAATCGCGAAAGTTTAAAATATATAATTAATTTCTTGTTATTAACGTATTAACTAACTCACCATAGCGGTTTTATTGGCGTTTGTGGCTATTGCTTCGCTCTTATTAGTCGTAGCGTGATGTAATATAGCCTATAATCTTCTTCGATAATTAAACAAATTTTTACTCTTATTATTATCAGTATAGATTTTTTAAAAGATCATCAACATTAAATAAAATCCATAATCCATAAATTGGTAATTTTATTAATATGAACCAAAAAAAAAGAATATTTCAACCAACAATTTTTTATTGTTTCATTTTTATTTAAAGGGAATGGTAAAAAGGCTTCATTATATACTTATATTTGTGAAACAACTTATTTCTGCAAAACAACAAATTTATAATTAAAATAATATATAAAATAATTAAGTATATATTTAAATTAATTGTATAGGAATAACATCTCAAATGCCTACGATATCCCTAATGAGGCACCGGGACCACGAATACTTGTCCAACATATGCACAAACACACCGTGACTAATAACTGTATTTACAATCTATACATTATACATTTACAATCTATAGCGGAAATCTTAATTACATAGACCAATTTTTAAAATATTAGGTAACTATTCACATTACACTACATTATACCTTAATAGTATAAAGGTATTTATTTGTTTGTATGTATATAACTTTAACAATACTTAAGTAATTAAAAGAAATAAAAATCCGAATATATAATAACAGCACTTCGTATTTCAAAATCGGTCAAAATTTTAAGGCTACAAAAGATCAAAACGTTTCCCCAGTTACTACAGTTTACGTACGCCATGTTGATTTTTTGCTTACGTCACAGCTCCGAAGAAGTATAAGAATTAAATGTCATTTTACACTTAAAAATCGATCTAGCCGTTTAGGCTGCAGGCGAGCACTGTAGAATAATTATGTCCGTTCTACATAATATGTAAGTATATATATATACATACGTATGTACAAAAAGTTCTTACCATCGCATCGGTAAGAAATTTGCTCTCCTTTTGAGTTAGTCGGGTACAAATTCTTTCACCAAGTTCTCGCAAAATTATTATTAATCTGTATGTTATATATTTTATATGATATGGCTAATTAATACCTAGTCGAAAGGCGCGGATAGAAATCTGAAGAGTATGTTTGTTTTTCTGTAATCATGATTATGTAACAGATTAAGAAATATTTAAAGTATTAATTGCTCTTAATTGATTACGTTTCTAAATCAAAATTACACTGAATCGATGTTATTATTTCAACTTAATTTGCGGAACACTATGACCACGATATTTTTTGTTATATTAAAATAGTAAACGAGCGGGAAACCTAATGTTAAGTGATCACAGCCACCGATAAATATTTGGAGTACCAGAGGAATCACAATTGTATTACCATTTGAAAAAAAGGATTGAAATAAAATAGGAAATAAGGAAACGAATGAAGAGGAGGTTAAGTTTCTAGCTCTGACAAAATTATTTGAATTAAAAAAGATTATGTAGTTAAAGCGTATGATCCGCTCCGCTTTTCACGCCCCGCTTTCCACGGATGCAGTTTACCAATTAAGAAAAAGATAAATGCTCTATATATAAAAATACCGTCAAATTTATTCATTCATTAAATTATTAATTATTATTATTTTTATTTTTTTATTTATTCATTTAATTATTTATTTAGTCAAGTTTACGTAGTACGTAAATAAATATTTTTCAGAGTTTGCATATATTGTAAAAATCATATACCTATGTTATAGGAACCTCGTAAGATCGAATCAAAGAATTATCGTAAGAATACCCGCAGTATTTTCCATTTGAATCCGATTCTTTCGTCGAAAAATTCACCACACATGGTTGCTTCCTTCCTGTCACCGGTTAGTGCAATGGAACAAGAATATTAATAGTTGCAACAACGTGTAAGTTTCTGAAACTTAAAATGTAAATACGGTGTGACTCACTGTACGTGACAACAACGACACAAAAATTTTTCAATCGCTATAAAATTTTATTAACACTTTCATCTGCCAAACTGGATAAGTTAGTTGGATGAAGTTCTCATTTACAAACACAATGTATACAATTCGCACGACCGTTTCAAGGATCGTTACATAGTAATGTAATGTAATGTATTTTACGATCCAATAATCTCAAAATATATTTACAAAGTGACTAATATAAAAGTATTAAATATTTATAATAATTACAAATTAAGCAATAAACTAAAGTCAATTAATACAAATTAAGGGAAATTTATTACAAAAGATTGTAGACCTCATCCAAACCACTGCATCTGGGTAAAGTTCCCAAAATACAGGCATCATTATCCCGGTAAATGGCCAAGCTGATCCTTTGACCGAGGTACCTGCCAGCTCTTGGGTCCCCAGATGACGATGATGATTTTAAACAAAACATAATATAGATTATATTATGTTTTGATGAAATGAAATGAAATTTTATGCTCAATAATAAACAAAAGTGACAATAATATTGTTAATATTATATGGACGCGGGTGAGCAATAACGTACCTAGCCACACGGACTTCATTTTGGGAAAATGGCGTCTAAAGATGTCAAACCTACTCTTAATGCATTTGTTTAAAGAAGTATACATCCGTCTTTTTTCTACTTCGGTAAAAGGTAGAGGAAATAAAAAAGAGATTCGTATAATATATTCATCTATAATAGGTTTTGCAAATATATGAGATTATTGTTTAAATCTCAAAATATGGAACGCAGTTGAAATTCGAAACGTTTAATTAGGAAACTTTTTCCGTACTTATCTAGTTTAGATGACTTGATTTTTTTAATAATATTTAATAGGTAACGAATTATCAAAATACATCATTATCTTCAAATTTGACTTTTTTTGTGGGATGACACATTATTTCTTATCAGCATCCATATAACCTCGACAATCATTAAGTCCATTTCAACGAGTCCCAACACGATACTTTTGCTGTAAATTGGTAAGGAGTTGTACATCTTGCTGATTCCAGATGATGCTGCAGCATCACGTCGAGGATACACAACTCCTCACCACACAACTCTTCACCAACTCCTAGCAGAAGTATTTTGTTTGGGCTCGTTAAAATGGTCACAATAAATATTGTCGGATATTTTTTTAATATGCTTTTTATCTGGCTTAAACGATATTTGTACATAATTTCCATGGTATTCAATTATTCAATTTAAATTCGTTTTGATAAATATTCCACTAAGAATTTATGAGCTCACTGTTAGAAGTAGGTAAAGGGATTAGTGTGTTTCGTCTAGTTACATAAAGGAACACTGTTTTTAAACAATAGTTAACTATGCGATAACAATGCAATGTGGAAGAGCGTGACGCTAAACTAGCGTAATTAGAGACTAAGCAAACAGTAGTACACTGTAACTTGTAAGATTTACGATTTCATTACTTAAATCTATACTAATATTATTAAGCTGAAGATTTCGATTGTTTCTTTGACTGACTATTAGAAGCGAATACGTATGATTGACTCATAGAAGCGAAGCAGTAACCATAAACCCGAGTGAAACCGAAAGGGACAGCCAGTTATAAAATAACTAGCTGACCCGGCGAACTTTGTATCGCCTAACAGTCGATTCTTTATTTTTATTTTTTAACACTTATTCTGCTACAAGGAACGCCGGGTGAGCTAGTAAGATAAAAAAAAATAAGAAAGTCAAATTACATTATGTCAAAAAATAAAAACTATAAAACACTTATAATTCTTTTAATTATTATTACGAATTTTCTATGTCGAAAAATAGAAAAGTGTTGCTTTTAAACTTTTTCAGACAATTTTTTAAATATTTCTCGCCGTAAGAACCATCCTCGTACTTACTTAGGAATATTATACAAAATGAGCGAAATCGGTTCAGCTGCACTCGAGATTTGCGCTTAGCAATACAGTCAGCGTTTCGTTTTTATATTATAGAATAAAAAAGATTAGAAGCACCAACTAGGTAGTAGTTTTGTGTTAAAAACAAGAGCAGAAGGCCTTTAAACTGATGGGGACTTAAATATCCAATATACAATAAAGAAATGAAATATCTAAATAAAAGTCCATTACGATGCTTTTTTTTTCTTTTTTGAATTTCATAATGGGTTCGATACTTCTGCTGTACATTTATGAGGCGTTATATACCCAGCTGATTCCAACTGATGCTGTTGCACCAGGTCGAGGTTATAGAACTATGTTATCGTTATATGTATATTTTTTAAGGAAGAATATTTCTCGTAAATTACATCAAGAGACGTGCATACGATACAAATGCATTTAATTATTATGACTCCTTCACAGTTACAAATTGATTAATAGGCAGACACCGTAATGATCCCATATTTTTTCTGTTATTCGAAATGTATTTTTTAATTTTCAATTTTATCTTGTTTAATCCACATCGTGTATTTATTATTAAAAATAAGTGAATGTAATAAAATTTATTTTTAATAATAATAAAAAAAGGAATTTTAATAATAATAATTTACTTAGAGTGAAAAAAACGATGCTATTTGGACGCTGATAAGCAATACTGTGTCGAGCCACACGAACTTCATTTTGAGAAAGTGACGTCTAAAGATGTCAAACCATTCTTAATAAATATGTTTGAAGAAGTATATATCCACCTTTTCTTTTATTTTTTGATAACAGCTATAATTAATTAAAAGCATATTGATATATTTAATATGTTATCTTATAAAAAGTTTTTCAAATATTTGAGATTATAGTATATATTGCAAAATATGGAACGTACTTGAAATTCAAAAACATTAATTAAGAAACTTTTTCCCGTACTTATTTAGTTTATATGACTTCAATTTTTTGAATAACGTTAAATAGGTGATGCAGTTTCAAAATACATCAAAATCTCCGAATTTGACTTTATGTGGGTTGAGACATTATTGCTTATCAGCATTCATTTATTATCTAATATTTTCTTAATTTCTTTATTGAAAATATGATTATGAATACGAATTAATTAAAAGATACTTGTATCATCATTTATTTCAGTAGACACAGCCTATAATATATTTAAAAAAATCTCATAACCTAAGATACGTAAGACTTTTTTTTCATTTAACCTATTTTCTTTAACAAGAACCTATATTTCAAGTTGACGTCGTAAAAAGTTGTGGAATAAATACATCTCAGCTTAAACTGAAATTTGTTAAAGTAACGTAGATAAGTGTGTTCGCGTTTTTCATTGAAATTGTAGAATAACATCTGATATTTAGAATATTATCTAATTTAGCTGAATTTATTAGATTACCGGATGAGATTATCTAACAAAGATTTATATTGTCTATGTTGTTAGGGTCCCATACTAAAAGGATGCAATAAAAGGTGTATGTAAAACTATAAATAACAAATGAAGAAAATCACTAATAATTTGATTTAACTAATTTGGCTATCGAGCCTAGCTGTACCTAAATCTCCAAGAAGATTTAAAGAAGCTAATATATGAAACGCAGTTAGTTTTTCGTACGGTCAGCAAGTCGTTCGATAGTTGGATGCTGATAAGCAATAATGTGTCAACACACAAAAAGTCAAATTTGGAGATATTGATGTATTTTGATACTCATTAAACATTATTTAAAAAAATTGAAGTCATATAACTAAATAAGTGGGGAAAAATTCAAATTCACTCAATCTCAAATATTTGAAAAACTTTTTATTAACTAATATATTAAATATAAGCCTTTTTTTATAACTTATACCTTTTATCAAAAAATAAAAGAAAAAGTGGATATATACTTATTCAAACATATTTATTAAGAATAGGTTTGACATCTTTAGACGCCATTTTCTCAAAATGAAGTCCGTGTGGCTTGGCACAGTATTGCCTATAGTGTCCAGTTGAAAATGACGTTTTCGCCGTAGCGTCGAGTTTTTAAGAATTATAAAGATATTAACATAATTACAAACCTATAGATATGTTAAGATTATATAATTTATCGTTAAAAATCGGTACCCATTTCTATCTTTGACAAGCTTGTCAATTCTCTTATCATATTCAGTCCTAGCTGGTTGTTACGTTGTTTAAAATGGCCGTCATTCTGCATGTCAAAATTATTTAACTTCTCACATATTTATAGTTATTTAATACCCTTGCCTAAGTTATAAATAATTTTAAATACGTTCAAAATAGTTTTATTGTAATGTGTAGTTATCACAAAGCCCTTATATAAGTTACAGTTTGTATGTTTCAGAGTGCAATTCTAATAAATTTACTAAGTTACTAGCGAAGCCAAGTTATCAAGATCTTATAAATCGAATTCGTGTTTTCTTGAAATCTGTTACCCATGAACACCATAACCGACTTGGAATTAATGAAGGCGGGACGTTGACCCACTTCCAACATTCGTTATAGGTTTAAAGCGCAGATTCTAGAAGATTTCGATATAAATTTTTACGTAATATTCTATACTTTTATATGTAATTACTAGCATCCGGGCGTGGCTTCGCACACTATTTTTTATCAACATACCACATGTTGATAAAAAATAGTCTATGCGTTATTCTGATCTATAATTTATATTCCTGTAAAGTTTCATCAAGTTCCGACAGCGCAGTTTTTTTTTTTTGAAAAAAAAAACTAGAAAGTTTTTGCTTCACGTATTAATATATAGATAAAATTAAAAAAAAACATCACTATCGAGAAATTTTCATGAGAGACAAACACGCACACACTAACACAAGCACGTACATTTACTTATAATTATTTACATTTTTTTATAATTTATTTTCATTATTGTTTTATTATTTTGTTTTCATTTTCTTTTTTTTATCGTGTACTTGTTTCATCTTAAATATTTTGTGCAAGAATCTAACTCATGATATGGCAGCGCGGAGTTTACTGGCCCAGGTATTTCAGATGCTTAAAATACTCCAATCACTTTTATTTTGGTACAACAATAATTAAAGAAAATAAAAATATTTTTTGATGTAAAATTATTCAGTTTTCGTTTGCAATTATTTAAATACAATAATTTTGACTTACACTGTGTTAGCACTTAAGCAATAATATGTAGAGTTTCATTTAATTGTATTTACCTACATGTTTAGAACCTCCAACTAAATTGTTTGAATGAGGTGAGCAATCTTGTTATTACGTATTCTGTCAAGTACTTACAACTTTATAAGTCATATTCGAAGTGACTCACCTTGAGGGTAAAGGTCTTAGACGCATTTAGGTATGTTTGATTATCTTTACGTGTTTATATACAGGATTTCAACTGGGCATGTATTCGACATTTTAAGTTAAAAAAAAAAAAAAAAAAACTGAATTATAATTTTTTTAATTCTTTTTCATAAATTATGATATCATGTCTGTCAATGCTAGTAATATGTCTAACATATGCCTAATTGACATGCTATATACAAGCAATAACCCATCTTGTTAAATAATAAGAAATGTTAAATCCGTACTGATATAAATTCGAAAGTAACTCTGTCTAGGTTTTTAAGTTTTCACGCCTTAATAACTTTGATAAATTTTGCTGGACTATTTTGATGTACGTTTGGATTGAGAACCCATCATTTATTTAAGAAATAAGCTACCTGAAGTAATATGGGTACGAAATCGCGGGTACAAAATATCCTAAGAGATAGCAAGAGCAATAAACCTCGGAACCACTAAACCATGCATTACTCTAGGTGGTCATACATTAAATTTTGAATGAATTATACATATGCATATTACTTAAAAACATAATCTACTTTAACGCGAGTTTAGCCGCGAGCAAAAACTAATAGCAACGAAATAAAACGACTTTAAAAAAGAAATCCATGTAAATTGAACTTTTTTTTTCTTAACGAAATGCTTTTATCTGCGCTAATCGTGTGCAAAATAATCAGCTGTAGTCACGTAAGTCGCAGAAAAAACGGTAAATGAACGGTTGAATAAATTATTAAGTTTTATCGAATATTGCGATTTAAATTGAGGAAGGTACACCTACGCCTACGGTACATTAATAAAAACATTTTATAAAGTTAATTATTCTGAATTTCATACGTTACTTATACTCGTAGTTAGAAACGAAAATGTATGTATTTTGGTAAGTTTTATTCTCGTAGCACGGTTGCTTCGGTAAGTACCTGCAACGGATTGCGAGAAGAGAGTTATACCTTGTTTCACGTGAGAGTGTTGGTCTGACCTATGCCCATTACGCGCAGAACACACAATTAGGCACCAGGACTGTCGTTTAGACATTTCTTTAATTTTAATTATTAAATGCTTACATAATTATGTAGGTCAACAGCTTTTAGTGTAATTTATATCGTATGTGTTTCTCAGATAGATGAAAACATTAATAATAAATGAGTATAATTATTCAAAAATTCATGGCTTTCGTTCCGGGATTGGTTTATGTACTAAATAAGTCAAGTATAGATATAATTAATTATGAATATCTTTTAACGGTTGATAATATTCAATATCTTAACAATATCATATACATTCAATGTTTTTATTCTTGTTTACTTTAGATCATTAAGTTTTTTACTCGACTATACCATGTGCGGGTTCGAACTCGCCTCGTATTCAGACCAACACACTCACGTGAAAGGAGGTATAACGCCGGCTTGCTACAAGTGAGGTGTGCTTGAGGATTCGTCGTACTACATACTAAATGAATGCTCCGCTTAGGGAGCGCATCGTCGGGCGATCAGTAGTTTCAGAGATATAGACAGATAGATAAAAAAATATTAACTTTAATAATTCAGGATTACAATTAAAAACATTATACAAATAATTATAGATAAGGGATAATATCCCTACCAGTTATCACTTACAGATTTTATATTATATTAGTATATATAGATACAAATTTAAAGCTTAAAACCTTTAACTGATAGGCCTACCTCCTTTCCATATAATTGTTATATCTATATCTAAATAATTGTTTTATCTAAACTTTCGCAATTTAAGTTATTTATATTTTAAAATAACGGACGACTTATCGCAATAACGAATAGTAATATAAAAAAAATACTGTGAGGGTAGGCGCTGAAAACTCGCGCATTCGTCGTCAGGGCGCGCGATACACCAGTCAGCTCGTGACCACGACGGATGCAACTTCATCGAAACGTCGAAATTAAAAGTTTACAATTACTTATCTAGATAAGACCCGTTATTCAAAAATATGAATTAGCAAAATTTAACACAACGTTAACGGAATACGGCGTCTAATTCATCTTGTTTAATCTACTTATGACTCAACTCTCATTGAAGCCGTTTAAAACAATGAGGAGTAATTGGCACCTTGCCCAGTTGAACATGTTAGTGAAATAGAATTTTGTCCAAATAGTGAGAGTAAAATACGTCGATGACGCTTACAACGAATATAGTTTCGCTATTGTAAATATCTTTTATTTATTTTTACCTTAATATACTGAGCTAAATAATTAAAAAAAATATATGTATGTATATGTTTATGCATATTTTAGTAAGTTAATATATAGTAAATAAAGTTAAGTAAGTAATTTATTTTTTGTTTCTTCTTTTCCATTTTGTTTTTAATGTATGTAATAAATTCGTCACATTTTATAATGTTAATAATTTATATGAGCAAGCTGTGGTTTCCTGTAATTGAAGGAGCACAAATATTGTGCAAAGTAATATTGTTTTTTTTTTTTTAACGAATTGTGTGTATCTTTTATTGGAGATCCTAAAATAAAATAACAATTTACAAATATGTTAATCATCGTAAAGCATTTTCCATTCTCACAAGATAACTAATTCTATCCAGGAATATTCACACAAACACTTTTAAAAGTGTAAAGAACTATTGAGTTTCTCATTGACTCTTCTTAGTAGAGTCCATATAACTGACATGACAAACATGTAAATTTACGATTCGAAAGAGCTTATCAAAAGCTTTTCGAATAAATTATATTTTGAAAATTTGAATGAACTTAAACGACACTCATTGGTACTAAAATTGTTGTAAACAACAGACGAGGTTTTCAATTTAAACTTCAACAGACGAGGTTTTCAATTTAAACTTCAATCTTCCAATGCGTTAATTGAAATATCGACAATTGCAATTGATCATTCCCGGGAATTTTTAGAAAAAAAAATACTTGTCTTATTATATTAAGTACTAAACTAATCCCAAATTAAGTCCTTGAGTTAATTAAGATTTCGTGTAGAGATGCTGCACAAAATATATCAGATGAAATCTTGTAAAATGTCACGAGTTTCCATAGTCACAATCAACAAAAATTGCTTTTGGCCGAGTCCTCTGATATTGCATAGTTATTAATGTACCTAGTATAATAGCGATCTAGGTTACAGAAATGTATTGTGTGTAAAGTTCTTAGCCAAGCTATTAAAACTCGAGCCAAGGCGAAATTGCGATTTCTCATTTGCAATATTACGAGGAAGTGAAATTAAAGACAAATCAATTTTTACCAACTGCGGAACAAAGATGGTTTATGCTTTTCGGTTTAAATTTTGCACGGCTGTCTGTTACCTTTTTTTTTTAAATATTATTTTAGCAATTTTGACGATAGTTTTTGATCATAGATATCCTCGATTCGCTTATCTTACGTTCGGATTGTTTTTAAATCATTCAGGAAAAATTAAATACAGATGAACTTTTGCTCATAAACTTTGAAATTTTAAAAGATGAAGTGACACATTTACTTTTACTAATAAAAAACAAACCAACCAAGGGCAGTTCGCATCATCGACGATCCGAAACACACACACGGTTTAGAACCTTTAAATGTACGGAGAGACGTTGGCTCTCTGTGTGTTTTTTACCGTCTATACAATGGGGAGTATTCTGATGAAATTTTGACGTGCCATCATCTCGCTTTTACCATCGCACTCTTCGCCTCAGGACGAGATATCATCCACACCACTTGGATGCATAGTCGGTATCCAATGTGCGGGCTTCACGATCTTTTTCCTCGCACCCCAAAAAGGGGCACCTTTTTTACATATAAAAACTATTTCGTTTTTTTTGCCTACAAACCGCACGCTTCGTGCATGTTCGCCGCTTTGGACGGGCCCTAATGGAAAAAAAGGTGTCACTTTTTATCAGTAAAATATTCCTTTTTTTTCATAGAAAGATATAATCAACTTCAATAATTACTGTTATTGTTACATACGTAAACGATCATTTGCTGTTAGTTAAAAAGTTCCTTTGTTTATGTTCGAAGATCTTCATCAGATTCTAATATATTAAATACTAAAACCTTCCACGAAATAACCTTCCGGGTCGAATGCTGAATCTTTCTTTTTTTAAGTCGGCTAATGAGGAAAAAAGTGAAAATTAGCGAAAGAGACTACATAAAGACAATTAGCATGCTTTTAATTATAAAAAATAAGTTAAAGGACATTTCATGAGCTGTTAAAAATTAAGGTATCTGAATATGAAAATTCCTATGACATTTTTTCAATTCTTCATTACTTTTTAGTTATCAATAGAAAAACTAGAAAACTGTACATATCTTATCAAATCGTTTTTAAGGTCCAAAAGATATAACAAATCTTTTGAATCCTTTAATGGGTGCTGCGGGCCGTTATGATGATTTAGTTAAACTTTTTTAAAACCACTGCTTTAAGAAATGTCTTTAGGCGCCTTAAGCGAGACAAAGGCGATGCTTAAAGGATCTTAATATTACGTTTTACATTGACCTCGTTTATATCAGCTTTTATTAGAGTAAAAGTTTTTTTTTCTTTTAATAAAAACGATTTTAAATTAAACCAGAGTTTTCTTTTCAAATTCCGGGCATGATACTAACTATGGGATATCCTCTTCAAAATAAAAATAATCATTTTTTTATGACAAACAGTTCATAAAAAAATATTATTTTGATGGTATGAGCAGGCACGTCAAAATCAAAAATCAAAATACAAATTATTCAATTATTCAAGTAAGTTTCATAAGCACTTTTTAATCGTCCAAACAAACAATAAAAACATTTTAATAAATGAAAAACCAGTAATGTAGATACTGTAGAAGTACCGACAAGACCCTCGATAGGTTTTCTTTTTGTTTAGCCATTTACCAAAGAATTGAATTGAATTCTTTTTGTTTAATACATACATTTACAAATTACAAGTAAGTATATTATACGTCCTGTATGAAATCCAGCTATTAGTACACCATTCACATCACCACCATCCAACGATTTTTTAATATATAAATCGATCGCATGATTATATTCATGTGTCGCGAAAAGTAATTAATTTTTAAATTAAAAAACGGTCCCTTTTCACAGAATCATAAGATTGATAGATGGTGATTGATGATGAAAATGCAGTAAAAAGTCGTGCAGTTAACCTAATTAACGTTATTATTAAAGTTTTTTCGAACACAAAGAACTGGTCGCGTTTATAATCTATCTTTATTTTAATAATTATCGACAGTTTGTAATAAATAAATAAATTATACCTATATTCAATTTTATTACAGTCTCAAGGTTGTCTTACCTTAAAAACAGACAGCATTTCAGTACAAAATATCGTATAAATATTAGGCTTTTAAACGAATATATATACGTAAAACATAGCCAATCACCATCTAGATTTTCAACAACGAGGAGTGACGAATGCGTTTATAGCTTAAAAGGTAAGTAAGGAAAGGAAAGGAATCGCTATTAGCTAAATTAGCTACTTCACCCCGATTTGGGAGAGTGGGGTACTCCGATCGAGCCAGCCCATTTACGTTGTAGTCAGTGCATTACAGCTAGCCTGAACTTCGATAAAATTTAATTTCATATATTCTCAAAAAGTTTTCATTCTTTAATATACAGGCATAGCTTTCATATAGGAAGTCCGTCCAAAGGAAGGGTCCGGGTAAGTTCAAAATGTACAAAGATAAACCAGTTTTTATCCGGGCATTCAATTAGGTTAATATAGTTTCTGACAATTGATTTCTAAATGACGATTCGTTGCTATATCTTTAATGAACTAAATATATGTAAACCGTATTCTGTAATATACAGACATAGTTTTCATATGGGAAATCCGTCCAAAGGAAGGGTCCGGGTAAGTTCAGAATGTACAAAGATAAACCAGTTTTTATCCGGGCATTCAATTAGGTTAATATAGTTTCTGACAATTGATTTCTAAATGACGATTCGTTGCTATATCTTTAATGAACTAAATATATGTAAACCGTATTCTGTAATATACAGACATAGTTTTCATATGGGAAATCCGTCCAAAGGAAGGGTCCGGGTAAGTTCAGAATGTACAAAGATAAACCAGTTTTTATCCGGGCATTCAATCAGGTTTATATAGTTTCTAACAATTGATTTCTAAATGACAATTCATTGCTATATCTTTAATGAACTAAATATATGTAAGCCGTATAACTAAGGGGGAACGGGTCCGGACCCTCTCCCCCTTATATACGTCCATGCTTTTATAACTCATAGACAATACCTAATCATTAGTACAGGTAATACTACTGAAGTTATGCTGTGTCATATACTTTTAACCGCAGCGAAACGATATGCACGAGTGAGTAATGATAGTATTATGAGTAACAGTAATGTACCTATGAACTTTTGTTACTATTTTTAAGCGACTTCAAAAAAAGGAGTCTTCTCAATTCGACCGTATATATTTTTTTCTTTTTTTTATGTTTGTTCGCCGATTTCTCCGCCGTTTGTGGACCGATTTTCAATTTTTTTTTGTTTGAAAGGGTATACTTCCGAGGTGGTCCCATTGTCTTCAGGTCAGGATCTGATGACGGGATCTTGGAGAAATTGAGGGAACTCCTCAAATATTATCCTTAAAATTTACTGGATCGCTTTCAATGAGTATCACTTGAGGTTTGTATTGACTGGTGTTAAATTAAAGACGCGTAAAAGTCCTCAGAATGCGGTAGAATAAAACATTTTTATTACATTTCTAGCTTCAATTCGCGGCGTCACCCGTGTTTTTGTCGGTGAAAAGTTAATAATGTGTTATTCTGATGTTTAGTTAAATTGATGTAAATTTTCATCAAAATATATTGAGTATTTTGGGGTGATAGAACAACAAACGTACATACATCTAAACATCCATTCATCCTCACATACTTACGCAATATAATAAACGTAAGACGCCGTTTGGTCATTTAAGAATTATCTATACTAATATTATAAAGTTTGTTTGTAAGTCTGCATGTAGGAGGTAATCACCGAAACTACTAATCCGATTCGAAAAAATATTTCTTGTTACAGATAGCCTGTTTATCAAGGTAGATTATAGGCTATATTACATCACGCTACGACTCATAGGAACGAAACGGCAACCACAAAGTCGAGTGAACCCTCAAGGAAGAGCTAGGTATGTATAAAGATAAAACATTCATGACAATATTGTTTGTAATAAAATATTACATAATGACTCATTATATTCTAGAAGTCTTACTAACAAAATTTTCCATACGACGTGGAACGGAGATTCTACATAGGTAATTATAATGACTACAACGTGTATTTTTCAACTGTTTAAAAAACTTATTACCAGATAAAACTTTTACTGTGCCAATCTGCTTTTAATTCATTATATAACAAAATTTTATTACATTATATAATAGAATAGGTTTGACATCTTTAGAAGCCATTTACCTAAAATGAAGTCTGTGTTGCTTGACACAGTATCAGCGTCCATTATATTATCGTAATTGAACAAGACTAGATGAAACTAAAGTCACGTTGAATAACTCTCCATCTTTATTAGCTTTGTAAGTAGTAATCGTTTATATTTTACAGGAAAAAAATAAATAAAACAAGGAGTACATTGATTGCTACATTGTGTAACGTACAACCTGTTTGAACCTTTTGAGCTCACAAGGCTCTTACGTGACGTGTGAACAATGTCATATTCAGGATAAACAATTCGTTGCCTAATCGACACTATATCGTTTTATTTTTGGATAATGTCAGGGTCAAATTAAGGTGGCAATAGGGGCTGAAGGGTCTCTTCTAAAAGAGAGGCCATTATAGCATGATCTTTTGAATTTCAAAACAGGTACTGTGATAATCTGTCAATTTTCTACGTTTCTTTATATGTAATATGTAAATCTATATCTATTAATAAATAAAATTGAAGTGTCTGTTTGTAAGTTTAAATATAAATATAAATATTAAGGTATAATATATATGACTTGGACGAAATAGTGAGAAAAAATGTAAATTGACTGTGTTAAATGTAGTATCGTTGAATAGGTATTTAAAATCATTTTTAGGTTTCTCATATAATTTTTCATTCAGAATTATTATAGAACAGTTGGTTTGTAAAGATTGTGTATGGTCGTGTGGATTTTTGTTTGTGTCAGTTAATTACTTGTTGGGTCGTAGTTTAATACTCTATAGCGACTTATTGCAAACTAGGCTCTTCTTATTTTTCCTTGTTTTATTTATGTATTTCATTACAAAGGACACTTCAATATATATAAAATAGTAAGATAAAGTAGTCAGTCCTAACATACAGATATTCAAAAAGTTTTCTGTGTAGTAATATTTATTATCACCAGTGGGAGAAAAATAGTGTGACCATGAGATTCGATTATTTATTTATTTGTTACATGAAGATTCAACTACGAACGCTGTATAAAGCTTTAACAACCATTAATATTAGTAACTAAATAACAGGTTGACACGATGATAAACCACTAAAAGAAAAAATAAATTGTTCATATAAATTGACAGAATTTATAATAATGGAAGTAAAAATATAAATAAATACTATAGAACCGGAAAAAAAAGTTATTATGGTAAAATAGGTTAGTTTTGTAGCTTGAATGTGAGTATACCTTTATCGCTGTTTTTGAGTTTAGTGTAAGCACTGTAATACAGACACTCGTAGCGAAATATTATAATATACCAGACTTTTATAATAAAACAAAGAAACTGACTACAAAAGCACTCGTCTTATTTAGCACACAAATATAACGTTTTTCTAGCCACATAAGAGTTAGGTAATAATTATCTATTTAATAATTTAACTGAATCATTTTTTATAATAAAAAAATCCATTGACAAAAATTTGTGATTATCGTCCGTTAATTGAGTTTACTTGTATAACATACTAATTCCAATTATTTTGATTTTAAAACCAAACAACTAAATCGATTTTGAAAGAAAAAAAAACATAAAAGATTTTTTTTTTTAGAAACATGATAACAGCCTATACATAATACAGGCTTTAAAACAAAGAACAAAAGGATTAATCGAATCGGTGAAGCTGTTCGAATAATTGATGAAAAAATTCCCATTGAATTAAGAAAATCTTCAAATATTAAAAGTATATTGGTATAAAATTTTATGACATTCTTCGTAGTATGTAAATTTTAAAATTTTATTGAATATACATATTTAAAATGTCCAATATACGCTTTGTGTGCGTTTTGGGACTTTTTAAATGTTTTGATGGCCAGGTGCGATGTTTATGTAAAGCGTCTAGCTGGAAAAATGTACTAACTCGACAGTTTTCTCTCAATACCTAAACTG
This sequence comes from Hypolimnas misippus, assembly GCA_037950945.1. NCBI lineage: Eukaryota > Metazoa > Arthropoda > Insecta > Lepidoptera > Nymphalidae > Hypolimnas > Hypolimnas misippus. Next base: position 4,062,665 of record JBBEEQ010000016.1, on the reverse strand, counting down.
AGCATTAATTAATAACTAACAGTTGCTTGCGGCATCGCTTGCGTAAAGTGTGGGAATTGATGGATTGATTGGGACACGACAGTTTAAAATATCGTATTTATTTATATCTAATCAGATCTAAAAATCATTCAGTAGTTTAGACGGAGTCCGTAACACATAGACACACATTCACATTTATCAGTAAAGATTCCAGACGTTTCACATCCGTCAGGTGTCTTATAACAACTCAATTTATTATTACACATATTTTAAGACACGAAATTCTCTACAACCATCCGATAATCTATGAAAACAGGTGCACCCTACATTCGTAAATGCGTCCGTCGGCGACGCGCTGTCGGCGAGTGGGTCGGTGTTTCAGTCTTAGTCGCTCATCGCGTGAGATCGCCCGCATACTTTCAAAATAAATATATAAATTGTCAATATATAATATTCTTTAACATGGCTCGGAGTGGAGTGCATCTATTAAGCCTGGCTGCCCTACTGGCTGTCATTGAAATCGGTATGTTATTTTTAATTTCCCGCCTTAATTGATTTTAAATGTCATTAAGGAAGAAGAAAATAATTTGTTTCGATAGGAATTAGAACTGAAACAATAATATTTAGTACGTCGCAATATATTGTTTGTTTTTTAATAACAGAATCACATTTTTAATTTCACGGTTATTATAAAGTTAAACGTAAAGCGATATTACTTATCGCTATTCCTATTAACTTTCAGTAACCTATTACATGTAAACAAATATAATAAAGCAATATAAATTATTTATAATTGAATTAGGCAGCGGCTATATTTAATTAGCTTATAATTGTCAAAAAAAAATCACTATTTTTAAACGCCTTCAAACAAGGAGTTCTCAATTCACTGTGTAAGTTTTTTTTAACGCTGTTACCTCAGAACGCCGTCATTAAACGATTTTGACTTTGATTCTATTAAAATTTTATCGAAATAGATTAAGTATTTTTGTTCTTTAAATCAAAATAACTGAAATAAGTATCACGTCCGTACACGTCCGTACACTTTTAAAGTGGGTTCTTTTTTAATATTAGTTATTATAATTTAATAGACATGTAGCTATATCTAAGGCACGATTCATTAACGTTATTCTTTATGGGTGATTAAGTTGCTTTGTTTTTCTTTCGTACAAGGACAAACCAGCTATGACATCATAAACATTATTACACCTTGCCACAATTGTAATATTCTTATACCTATTGGTATAGGATGAATTAAATTAAAATAATCAGTTAAGTTCAAAACATATTAAGCAGAAAAATCATTTGTCGATATGCCGTTACAACACTCAATTATATATTTAACAAAACATTCATTATATTTATTACGATTATAAAGTATATTTTTGTAAAATCAATTTTCCCAGAAACATGATAATTTTTTGCAAGTGTATATATGTATGGTTAGAATTGTCTTAATTGCAAGTATATAAGGGAAACACAACTGTTATATATTACAATAAATACATATATTGTATAAAAGAAAGGGTGCTTATTATTTTACCATATAGATATTATGTTAACGCCTTTTTTCATATCTTTCAAATAATTGGTATATATGAATAAATTTGAGTGGACTAAAACCGTTGCCAAATTAGGAATTCAATGGGAACAATGTTATATGGTGTACTGAAAGATATTAAGCCATGGCGACGCCAAGAATTCTCGCAAACAAGAACTTAAACTTTGAATAAAGTATTTTTTTTGTCTATATATACAATGCCTTTGCTATTTTTTCTTTCAGGGAATATGAATACATTATACTGTCTCAATAAAATAGACGTTTATTTACGAAGTGTATCAAACATTTTTGTTATTAATAGATAAATAATGAATTGAAAATAATTATTACAAATGAATTAACAATATAATCTACTTGAAAATTTTGAAAAAAAAAAAAAATCATTTTTTAAATCTCCTGTCTTCATATTGCTCCAGATTTTATGTTACTTCAGCATCTTTTTGTCCTATTAAAAGTACATTACAGATATCTTGTGATTTTCATCTATACATTAATATGTGAAGCAAATACTTTAAACCCACTTTTGCAAATATTGTGCGGACGAAGGAGTATTAAATTTCGCACACTTATACACTTATACTTATACATAGAGAAGGAGTGTAAAATGTTAATATGTTTTTAAGTATGCATGAAAAATACATGTAATCAATAAAAAAAAATCACACACACTACCACATATTTGACACATACATATATACTCTTTTGTTTATTGTTAATGTTTGTGGTCAAATTGAGAATAGATTAGCTGTGGTCAATCATTTATCGAAAATTTAATTAATTACGGTTGAATTCCGACCGCTATTCGACCACTAGTACTTCTAATTACATTCACTTTTACTCTCGGCTTCGTTCGCGTTAAGTTTGATTTCAACACTTACACATATTTAAATTAAGTTTGATTTCAACCCTTACACTTACACATACACATACTTAGGGCTCCCGTTTTATTCCCTTAGGGCATGAATTTTTGAAAAAAAATTCTTTTTGGATGCCTATGTTATACCTATCGGCGTGCCTTTCAGTGTCATTTAGTGTTTTCAGCTCTGTGTCATCATCATATGTATGATCTGATGTCAATCAGACAGTAACGATCGCCTTTCATATACGTCGTATACATTTAACTATTGTTGTGATCATGAAATGAATGATAAATAATTTAACTGAGTGACATCACCCTACTTGACCTTCATCACCTCTACATGACGGATCATCAAGGTATACGACGTTCCACTCGATGATACTCGATGTAATCATCTCACATAAAACTTTTTTCAGAAATAAAAAGTATTTAAATACACACACACATACACACATATATACAAATACACACACACACACACACACACACACAATTAAGAAAGTGTCACAGAGAGAAAAGCATACAAGTACACTTACGTACACACGCAACAATTTAATTTTCACGAATTTAAACGATATTATTTAACAAAATAGATTACGAAAAAAATTATTTATTTTATTGTAATAAATAATATATACAGAAATATTGATAAATTTCTTTACTAAATCATACAATTATTAGAAGTAAACGCTCCGATCGTACGCATAAATGTTTGTACTTTAGATTTTGGCCAACGTCCAGATTTTTAACGACTGCGCAACACAACTTCACGCAATCCATTCCAATTTTTTTATCTATACACAAATTGATATTGTACACACAGACATAAATTTGTCTGTCGTCTCATGACTATTGTTTTATAGATTCGTAATCAAAGTTTGCTAATCTTTACATAGTGTAAAACAAAGTTACTGTCCGCGTCTGTTTATCCGCTGATTTTTCATTAACCTCGCATTGGATTTTGATGCGGCTTTTAACATTCGTTAGGTAATTTTTCATAAAAAGTGAATACATATAAAAAAACTAAATAAGTTTTTTTGTGAGTAGAAAAAAAAACAATATTTTGCAACCAACCCACTTTAAGCTATAGTCCATTTTTATTTACGTGTCCTATTTTTCAGATAAATATGGCGTACTACTGAGAAATTATCACTCGAGTGATTGAACTGAATCATTTTTTATAATGAAAAATTATAATGACAAATAACGTTCGAAAATTCGTGATTATCATTCCAAGCATTGTTACTAAATTAGAAGGTAAAGAAAAACAGGCTATACATTCGTGAAATGGTCGTCAGTATGAGATAATTCTTTACAAGCCGATCTTTACAAACGTATAATCAACAACGTAGATTATACAACTGTTCAAATTTATACATATGTAAATCTAACGGTTTAGTGGGAATATCAAAATTAACGTTTAAAGTTTAAATGAATGTGTGTATTTGTTACGTCTTCACTGTAACAGAGTAAACTTTGAAAGAAATTAATAATGTCTCACTATTAAGATTATTTATTGCTGATTAATAAGATCTTATTAACTAAACACTAATATTAATCTATTACGAAACTTTTTATTAAACAAAAATACGTATAGCCATTATTTATGAGTATTTAAAAAAAATTAGTTTAATTTTTTTTGCGTTTATATATCGCTTCTGGTAATGTTGTTAAAAATATCAAACACATGTCCCGTTGACACGTTGTATATGTACCTGGAATATTTAAATCAATGATTATTCCGCGAAAGAAATATTGCGTATATATTTTGTATCTTGTAATAGCATTGAGATTGGAAATAGATAAATAGTATGTAGTGAATTCTGTATATACAAGAAAATATATATCGTCTCGCCTTTCAAACCTTACAATTTTCTACGAAAATATAAGCACAAAAATATCCGATCGTAATTTCTTTGCACACTTTTTCTAAATGTTTGTGACTGAATGCCACAATCATATTAATGATATATTTTGTATCTTGAAATAGCATTGAGATTGGAAATAGATAAATAGTATGTAGTTAATTCTGTATATACAAGAAAATATATATCGTCTCGTCTTTCAGACCTTACAATTTTCTACGAAAATATAAGCACAAAAATATCCGATCGTAATTTCTTTGCACACTTTTTCTAAATGTTTGTGACTGAATGCCACAATCATATTAATGACAGTCGTACTGTATATACTCAATTTTTCTTTACTTGTTGTAAACAAATATGTATAACTTAATTTTATCCATAGATAATTGTTAGCGATAGGAAATTGTCGAACGAATGATTGAACTTAATGAAAAAAATATTTTTATTATATTAAGTTATAATGAAGAAGTATAAAACGAAGAGTTTATTTTGGAAATAATAGGAGAAATTATTTTAAAATTTAAATTCGAATGTTCATTCGTCACTCGATTATTATGTATGGTATGTACATACACATAGAATGTACATAACATTTGATTAGTGTTGCCCAAATGCAAGAACAAGACGAGACTTAGCCAGTCTTGGTCTTGGTCTTGCGCCCATACACCTGGTCTTGGTCTTGGTCTTGGTCTTGCGCTCCCGGTCTTGGTCTTGGTCTTGGTCTTGCAGCAAGAGTCTTGCAAGTCTTGCAATTACCTATTAGTCTATTACTATTTATTAAAGTTTACTTTAAATGTTAGAAAAACGTATTAGAATTGGAACTTGGAACATTGTGAGCTTGAATTAACATAGCCATAGTAAAGATCAAGCAGATTAATAAATAACTGAAGATTTGATAAGAAATTCGAAAAATCAACTGACCTATATGTCGTTTTCATGGAAGTAACTGTTTCTTAATAAACATTTATGATTTATAAGCTTACATTTGCTACAACATGTAAAAAAAAAAAATTAATTACAATAACTTGACTGTATTTTAAAGAACAATACTTATCTGTCTAGAAAGAGATTGAACCCTCAACTTATAAGAAATTTAATAAAAGAGTTTTACGATTTATCATTTATTTGAATAAAAAATAAAATACAACACAAATCAACAGCTTTATCATTAGGTTATGATACTTTATATCAATTTTTTTGACCAAGAATTAATACAAAGTAACCATCTGGCTGACTCATCACTTAACCTATTTCTATGTTTTCTAATTACTAATGATGCGTTAGAAAATAATCTCTCAGCAGGTACTGAAGTTGCCGGTATTGAGAGAAAATCACGAGCCATTTTCGATAAAATCGGATACTCTGTCTCATGCGTCCTCCACCAATCTAAAATGTCTTCCGAGCTGGCAGTTCTTGGTTTTCTCAGGTACTCCTCCAACTCGTCTATCACTAAGCCTTGAAGACAAGATCCAGATGACGTCGAGGGACATTCATAGAGTTTATCAAAGTCTATTACGTCTTCATCTTCATCACATACTTTATTTTCTTTTTCTGGTAATTCCAGAGATTTGTTCAGTGAGTGTAGACTTTTATATTCTTCATAAAATTGTTATATAGATTCGTAATCAAAGTTTGCTAATCTTTACATAGTGTAAAACAAAGTTACTGTCCGCGTCTGTTTATCCGCTGATTTTTCATTAACCTCGCATTGGATTTTGATGCGGATTTTATCATTCTTTACGTAATTTTTCATAAAAAGTGAATACATATAATAAAACTAAATAAGTTTTTTTTGTGAGTAGAAAAAAAAACAATACTGTGCAACCAACCCACTTTAAGCTATAGTCCATTTTTATTTACGTGTCCTATTTTTCAGATAAATATGGCGTACTACTGAGAAATTATCACTCGAGTGAACTGAATCATTTTTTATAATGAAAAATTATAATGACAAATAACTTTCGAAAATTCGTGATTATCATTCCAAGTATTGTTACTAAATTAGAAGGTAAAGAAAAACAGGCTATACATTCGTGAAATGGTCGTCAGTATGAGATAATTCTTTACAAACCGATCTTTACAAACGTATAATCAACAACGTAGATTATACAACTGTTCAAATTTATACATATGTAAATCTAACGGTTTAGTGGGAATATCAAAATTAACATTGAAAGTTTAAATGAATGTGTATATTTGTTGATGATGATATCCCGACCGTGTTCGGCCACGGCGACTGCTTCAACTCCATAATTGCCGTTGATGTGATCTAATGTGGCTTATGTAGCCAATCTTCTTTGTGAAGATTCTCGCAGACATATTCACTGTAACAGAGTAAACTTTGAAAGAAATTAATAATGTCTCACTATTAAGATTATTTATTGCTGATTAATAAGATCTTATTAACTAAACACTAATATTAATCTATTACGAAACTTTTTATTAAACAAAAATACGTATAGCCATTATTTATGAGTATTTAAAAAAAATTAGTTTAATTTTTTTTGCGTTTATATATCGCTTCTGGTAATGTTGTTAAAAATATCAAACACATGTCCCGTTGACACGTTGTATATGTACCTGGAATATTTAAATCAATGATTATTCCGCGAAAGAAATATTGCGTATATATTTTGTATCTTGTAATAGCATTGAGATTGGAAATAGATAAATAGTATGTAGTGAATTCTGTATATACAAGAAAATATATATCGTCTCGCCTTTCAAACCTTACAATTTTCTACGAAAATATAAGCACAAAAATATCCGATCGTAATTTCTTTGCACACTTTTTCTAAATGTTTGTGACTGAATGCCACAATCATATTAATGATATATTTTGTATCTTGAAATAGCATTGAGATTGGAAATAGATAAATAGTATGTAGTTAATTCTGTATATACAAGAAAATATATATCGTCTCGTCTTTCAGACCTTACAATTTTCTACGAAAATATAAGCACAAAAATATCCGATCGTAATTTCTTTGCACACTTTTTCTAAATGTTTGTGACTGAATGCCACAATCATATTAATGACAGTCGTACTGTATATACTCAATTTTTCTTTACTTGTTGTAAACAAATATGTATAACTTAATTTTATCCATAGATAATTGTTAGCGATAGGAAATTGTCGAACGAATGATTGAACTTAATGAAAAAAATATTTTTATTATATTAAGTTATAATGAAGAAGTATAAAACGAAGAGTTTATTTTGGAAATAATAGGAGAAATTATTTTAAAATTTAAATTCGAATGTTCATTCGTCACTCGATTATTATGTATGGTATGTACATACACATAGAATGTACATAACATTTGATTAGTGTTGCCCAAATGCAAGAACAAGACGAGACTTAGCCAGTCTTGGTCTTGGTCTTGCGCCCATACACCTGGTCTTGGTCTTGGTCTTGGTCTTGCGCTCCCGGTCTTGGTCTTGGTCTTGGTCTTGCAGCAAGAGTCTTGCAAGTCTTGCAATTACCTATTAGTCTATTACTATTTATTAAAGTTTACTTTAAATGTTAGAAAAACGTATTAGAATTGGAACTTGGAACATTGTGAGCTTGAATTAACATAGCCATAGTAAAGATCAAGCAGATTAATAAATAACTGAAGATTTGATAAGAAATTCGAAAAATCAACTGACCTATATGTCGTTTTCATGGAAGTAACTGTTTCTTAATAAACATTTATGATTTATAAGCTTACATTTGCTACAACATGTAAAAAAAAAAATTAATTACAATAACTTGACTGTATTTTAAAGAACAATACTTATCTGTCTAGAAAGAGATTGAACCCTCAACTTATAAGAAATTTAATAAAAGAGTTTTACGATTTATCATTTATTTGAATAAAAAATAAAATACAACACAAATCAACAGCTTTATCATTAGGTTATGATACTTTATATCAATTTTTTTGACCAAGAATTAATACAAAGTAACCATCTGGCTGACTCATCACTTAACCTATTTCTATGTTTTCTAATTACTAATGATGCGTTAGAAAATAATCTCTCAGCAGGTACTGAAGTTGCCGGTATTGAGAGAAAATCACGAGCCATTTTCGATAAAATCGGATACTCTGTCTCATGCGTCCTCCACCAATCTAAAATGTCTTCCGAGCTGGCAGTTCTTGGTTTTCTCAGGTACTCCTCCAACTCGTCTATCACTAAGCCTTGAAGACAAGATCCAGATGACGTCGAGGGACATTCATAGAGTTTATCAAAGTCTATTACGTCTTCATCTTCATCACATACTTTATTTTCTTTTTCTGGTAATTCCAGAGATTTGTTCAGTGAGTGTAGACTTTTATATTCTTCATAAAGTTCATTGAACTTGCGCAGACTTTCTGTTTTAAGTTGCTTCCCCCACATTGTCAGGTCAAAAGTCTGAGCCTTATGCCTTGGGTCTAAAATTAAAGAAGTACAATAAATCCAGTTGCTCTTCTTGTAATGTTTAAGCATTTTGTCTCGAGCTGCTTGGAAAGCTAGAATGAGCCTTTCATCCACTTCAGATCGATTAGGTTTCTCATCTAACTGTTTTACCATGGATTCAATTTTATCTAGCAAGAGATTGAATGATACAATGACTAGCGGTAATGTAACATATTTGTCTCCACCAAGTTTTGTACTTAAAAGTTTAAAATTTATTAGAAATTTATGTAATTTTTCGAGTACCTGCCATTCATTAGCTGTGATTTGAAAATCATTTAATTCGGTGACAGAACTGCACAATATGTCAATGCCCGCTCTCACTTTTAAACCAAATCCAATCATATCATGTGTGGAATTCCATCTCGTTGGACAGTCAAGAATGGCATTTAGATTTGATGGCACGCCAGCTGCTTCACAAGCAGACTGAAACTTCTTCTTCACTATCTCACTTCTTTTTATTTTACTGGAAATGCTGCGTAACTTTGTTACAGATGTACGCGAGTCAGCAATATTTGGTGCAGATTCTTCATCTTCCTCATCCTCAGTTTCGTCTGCATAGTCTTCGTACTGCTGATCTTGCGCGTTAGTGTCAGACTCACAGTGTAATGCTAAGGTCTTTAATAAATCTTGTACACCAAGGTTTAAAATGTGAGCAAAGCACCGGAAATGTTGATTGTCTGAATCAAAGTGTTGCGGCAGCAGTTTGCTCAGTTCATACATAAATTTGGTATTTGCAGTTGCGTTGTCGACCGTGATACCTTGTATTTTATCAATTATGCCATATTCCAATAAACATTCATGGAAAATCGTTGCAATATCTTCCCCAGTATGTCGACCGCGTGATGGTATAAAATCAAGAACTACAGATTGATACTTCCATTCGTTGTCTATATAATGAATAGTAACCCCGTAGTAACTCCTACCAGCAATTGACGTCCACCCATCAATGGTAAAAGACATTTTAGATGATAATTGTTGAAGTCGTTCCTTGAGATTCAATTGGAGCTCTTCAAATCGCTCTTTGACTTTCCTTCTAAGTGTAGACCTTTTAGGAAACACCATATTAGGGCAAATACGTCGAAAATATACTTGTGTAGCTTCGTCATCGAAAAATGAGAAGGGAAGATATTTTTTCACCACCCAATCAACTGTAGCTGTCGTGATGTTGTCACTGCTGTTTTCCGACTGAAACAAAACAAGAAATCTTGTGTTATTATTTAAAACATACTAGGTTTGAGCGTATAAGAGGAGGAGGTTTGTTGTTGTTAAATCGAGAAAATCGTTAAATTGATATTTGTTATATTAAGGTTGCACTGTACTGTAATTTACCAAAATAAAGTACTTAGTTGTTACTGGCCGATTCAATGAAAATATGGGTGTTAGTGGTGTTTTCATCTAGAAACTTCATCTTTCATCGTTGCGACATATTAAGTATGTAATTATCGTCTAAAAAATATTTTAGACGATAATTACATACTTAATATGTCGCACCCCTAGATGAAAACACCACTAACTCAAAAATACTTACGTAAGTTAATGGCGTTTTTGAAAGTATCGCATGAATAGCTACGCGGAGTTAAAATTCTTTTAACTGTTAAAAAAATATTCTTACCTGTCCACTTCTTCCAGCGGTTACTAAAAAGCTTGTGATATCTCCACTTAATTTTGGTTTAACAGGAAGAAATATTTCTGATTCCTTTTTGTGGAAAGATATTAGATGTTTCCTTAAGCCTGAAGTGTTTCTGTTTTTCATTTTTATTTCAATCTTTTTATGTTGGCACAATTTACAGAAGGCAGTTTGGGATGCATGAATTATTTCGAAAAACTCTTCAAATTTGCTTTTGGGTCTTTTAGATCTGTGACTCAAACTCTCGTTACTCGGACTAGAATAATTTGAATCTTCGTCACTCATATTAAATTGTACACGTGATACGTTTTTAGAAAACAACGAGAATTAGTAAAAACAATTATTAAGTTAGACTCGAAGCACAGCTCAATTGGAAATGACTGGAATTAAAATAATTCCTTTATTTATAGTACGTTTCCTTGCTTTCTACCGCGCCGCCTCGCCACGTGCCGGCTCTATGAAAAGGATGCCGCCGCAAATGAAACAATGCCGCGTGCGGCGTACAAACACACACTAAATATTACCTACTTGTACAGACGCGACGCGTGAATAAAATATATGTAAAGAATTAGTGCCAATCACTATTCTTTACATATAAGTGAATGTTTTGGCGTACATCTATACTAATATTATAAAGCTAAAGAGTTCGTTTGTATGTTTGATGACAGAAAGCGGCTACAATATTTATTAAATGGGTGATATTTGAACACTTTTTTGCTATTTTTTCTTTTAAAAACTTAAGAAATATAATGACTAAATGTACAATAATAGTACCTAAGTAATTAGTTTAAAACCATATAAGTAATCAATATTATAATATATACTTACTAGAATGAATTAATATGACATCTACTACCTATCCTTACCATTTTATCCTAATCATAATACTACTTGCGTGATCAGTATAATGTATTCATTTTCATTCTAAGCACTCTGAAACTTATTTATTCTTTGGAACACCTGTAGGTACTCTTAAAATTCGAAATTATTTTGCATGAGTATACCTACGCCCTATGGCGGCAATCAAATAGTGTCAAATGTTATGATTTCGGCGTGGCGGCAACGATTGTTTTAGATTTCAAAAGAAGCCGCCGGCGCGTGTATCATAACCATGTACTTCCGAAAAGCGGCAAATTTCTTTGAGAAGTAAGTACAAAACCTTTGATGCCGCATTATCAAAGTGCCGATGGTTAAAACATAACTATGCATGCACTCAGTTTGATTTTAATAGATATTTTAATAGATATGTTTATGGTATTAGTCGTAATGCGCATAGGTCCAGTTTTTCATATTTTTTGATACAGTTTTTTGCGTCTCATAGAATTCCTAAGCGTACCTACCTATACACCGAACTGTTACACCTAACTACTCAGTGAAATAGCGCTAAGTCCTAGCTGCAAGACGCAAGAGTCTTGCAGGCTATGTCTTGTTCTCGCTCAAGTCTTGCACGGTCAATCTTGGTCTTGGTCTTGCTAAAAATACGCGGTCTTGTTCTTGGTCTTGGTCTTGCAAAAACGCAAGAACAAGACCAAGACTGCAAGACCAAGACTGAATTTGGGCAACACTACATTTGATACGTGATTTATGAGGTTACCCTTTAACTACATTGACCACAATAAGTGTCGCAAACGCCATGCTTGTTTCTAATCACATCGTAACGCCTTAAGACATAATTAAATTGTCACCTTTATGTTATTTTTCATTGCCTTTGGTTAAGAATTTGTATGTTATTTAGTAACATATTGTATATATGTACTTTTAAATATAAGCATACATTTTTTAATTTATTTATATATTTAAGGCATATAATTATATAATAATTGTCGTGTTGGTGGGTAAGAAAAAACCGTCGACAAAACGAAAACATTTAATTCGATAATTTCGTATCGTAATTGTCACTTCGGATTTCTCTCAATAGATGGCATTGTCTGTAGGTGGTATGAATTTTAGCATCTAGTTATTTGAGTGTCATAAAGTCTGTAGTATATAGAAGCCCTTAATGGTTCCACCGTTCACATTATAAACAACATAGCGATATCCTTGAGAACACCATTGCGATGTTAAATGATTCAATCGTGATTCTTGCCCAGGTAAAGCTGAACTAATACATCTATTTATAAGCAACATACATATCATTATGTGTTTATATTGTTACATGTAGCTGAATCGATAAATAAATCAACATATATTTTGATTTACCTAAGAGCTGAATTGATTTATACATATCATAGTTAATAGGAAACAAAATGTATTAAGCACATACTCACACTAACATCATGTTTTTTTTTTTATATTCTAATAGTTGGCTAACGAGCAGGTTAGACAGCTGATGTTAAGTGATCACAAATGCGTTGCCAGTTTAAAAGGCATAAGAGATTTCAAAATATAAGCTTATAGCTTATTATTTTAATACAAAATCTATATTAACGAACACAAGGTAATCTTAGAAATCTTAATTGGCAAAGGAAAATAGCATAGATGGCCTAGTGATGATCGCAGATTCAAACCCCGGCTAGCACCGCTGGTTTTTCAAGTGCTAAATTTGTATTAATATTCATCTCGAGCTCGGCGGTGAAGGAAAACATCGTAAGGAAACCTGCATGTGCCGGGAGAAATTCTGACACATGTATATCCGTCAACCCGCAGTGGAGCAGCGTGGTGGATTAAACTCTAAACAGTCTCCATAACTGGAGAGGAGGTCTTAGCCCAACAGTGGGACATTTACAGGCTGTTACTTTAAAGGAAAACACGGCAATGAAACCTGAATGTGCCAGGAGAAATGACACATGTATAATTGTATATTCGCCAACTCGCAGTGGAGTAGCGTGGTGGATCAAGCTCTAAACCCTATCCCTAATAGGAGAGGAGGCTTTTCCCAGCGGTGAGAACATGTATAGGCTAATATTTAACATTCATATTCTATCGCTATAATAAAACTTCCACGCGCAGTAAACTGTACTTTTATTATATTTATTATAAAGAATTTTTTTTGGTCCCATAAAATGTTAAACAAAATCTAAATAAGTATGTCATTAATCTAAACAAAATTGCTTATTTTTTTAAGTATAATTGATTATTTACAACTCCTTTTTAAGTTAAATTTAATTATCTTTGTATTCGGCTATTATTTTACGAGTTTGTACTTATATTTTTGTATCATTCATTAACTACATCATGTAATAATGAATACGAGGATAAAAACAATAAAATGATTTGTTATTTAAAATGTTATCTAGTGTATTATACTTTTCCTCGTCTTTATAGTAAGTTAATAATTTTCGGGTTTTTAGAATAGAATTTTGAGCTTGCTATAGATGAAATATTTTGGTTTGTTGATACTATTAAGGGTTATGGTCTTGACCTACATATATGTATGTATATATGTATATATAAACAGCTTGACCGATGTGAAGTACGAGCTGTCGTTACTTTACAAAAGTAATATGATTAGCGAATAAATAGTAGTCAAGCTAAACGAAAAAAAAATTGTAAATCACAAACGTATTTTCTGAGATTAGCGCATTTAAATGGACAAATATTTCGTTATAACACTATTAATGTATTATTGTGTTAATATATAGTAAAATTATTTTTATTTTAATATATAAATACTGTAATCCTTCGACTAGATACGGAAAGTAAATTGACGATTTGAAATAGCATAAAAAGCCTATTTCAATGAAGTATACTTTGAGTTTCGTTCATACTATTTTACGTTAAAAATCTGTAATAATTTCCAATTTTGAAAAGCTCGTCAATTGTTTTACTGGCCGAAAAATACTCTTGCCTGTCATATTTAGTCATGCGTATTATTTAAAAAAAAATCTACATTTAAACGAGCAAAGTGGCGAGCGAAAGCTAGTAATAATAATAATAAGTTGAAACCCAGATTTCATTTAGGATAAAACATGGAATTACAGAATACATTAGAGCAATAAATTTAATATGCTTTCATTTGGGATCTCGCCAAAAACTCAGAAAAAACAATACGGTTATGTACTTATACAAAATCTTTACCTCACAACTTAAGCTCAATGCGGCTCTAGATGGACATTAATAGCATTTTGCTATAATAATTTGTGCATGTAGTCCTTTAGTGGCAATTAATTATATCGTTCCTACATACTTTCCGATTTTTATCACGTGGACTTTAAGTGTGGCAGTTCCGATTTTACCTTTGGATGAGGTTTTGATCTTCTTTAAAAAAAAACAATATTAAGAATAATTATTTTACCAATTTTCAATACGTGTTTATTTATTCCAACTACACAAAGTGAAGAAAAAAACAATACCTACCTCATAATATAATTTTGTCATAGTACTATAAATTCACATTCTTCTTATTTTTTTAAAGTTTAAGTTCCCTGCCTTATTTTTACTAATGCAAGTGGCGTAGATAACGTTTAATTATTATTTATATATATTTTTTAAATTTCATAATTTAACACTTTTTTTAATTTCTAAAATAATATTTTCTTCTTTCTTATATCATATATAATGAAATCTATACCATAAAATAAAGAAAGTAAGCGAATTTTGTACATGCGAAGTAAACTCCGGGACCATATAATATAGCACCATGTCAAAGGTACATTATTCTGGCTGGTCATAGCCTGTATGCGTGTATTTTAGCACAAAATGTTCAGCAAAAACTATTAAAACGACAAAATCATTTTGCAATCGTCAATCTAAGAAACGTAACATTTTTCGCTCTCTATAAGTAGTATAGCAATGTGTCGAAGGCGACGCGATCGTGGCCTAAATATATAAATGGACGGATGATATCACCGACGGAGCTGTATGTCTTGTATAATGTACCTATAAGCTTTATTCTGATCGAATACTATCATAGCTAAACAAAACCGGTTTAGTTATACTAATAGTATAAAAACCTACGAGTATAAATAAAAAAAAATATCTCTTGTGATAAATATTATCTGTGACGTGTAATTAACAATACCGATCTTGTAGAAAATATTATTAATAAGAATAAAATAAAACCGTTTGAGTCGTTGAAAACTAAATTTTGATTGCATTCCTAACCATATAATTAAATTTCATAGATGCATATAAATATGTCGTTTATTCAATAGAACCGTTTCGCAACAGATGGCGCTGTATTTCTCCACGCTAAATCTTAAAACGCGAAAACACTTTGCAGACTCACACTAAGCCCTCTGTATATTGTTATCCTTGAAGATGTGTCCCTTTTGTAACAAATTAACAAGACTGTATTACTTATCCAACGTACCGGAACGTAACGGAACACATCGTAAGGAATGCTTTATTTAATAAAACCGAGCCCAAGCTAGGTTTAGGTAAGAAAAATAAATGAAAAGATTGACAAATGAAAACTTTATTCAGCATAATTTTGTTGTGGTAGTAGTTTGATCCACTATAAACAGCTGGTGTATGAGTTTGCTAGATGTACCACAATCTCAAAGGAAACCGGCATAAAGTAGTTTTCTGTACAAATATTATAAAACTGAATACTTCGTTTGTTTGAACGCGCTAATCTCAGAAACTATTGGTTCGAATTGAAAAATTATTTTTGTGTTAGTTTATTTTTTGAGGAAAGCTATAGGCTATATTACATCACGCTGCGACTTAGGAGCGAAGCAGTAACTATAAATGTGAAACCGCAAGGGAGAGCTAGTAAGGGATAAATAGTAAGTAAGGAAAGGAATAGGAGAAGGGAGTTAGGCTTCCGGCTCTCGAACTCACTGAACGAAACGAAGCTATATGAGCCTCACGCCGATCTTCTGTGAGAATGAGGGACTATAAATTCCTTTTTGACTGGCAACGCATTTGTGGCTCCTCCGGGTAGCAAATGTCCATGGGCGGCGGTAAACACTTACCATCAGGTATCTCGCCAGCTCGTTTGCCAGCTATTTCTATAAATAAAAAAAATACTCACACACTCAATTTCTGTTCAAATTAAGCTATGCATTTGTGGAGAATTTTCTCCATTTTGCTTATACCTTCTATTCCTTTTACTACTTCACACTCAACGGCCCCATTAAGATCTCATGGCCTTGTGCCAGAGATCCGGAAACACGCACAACACTAACATAAACATCCAAACCACGACAAAAACCCGTATGGCCAATACGTTTTGTCGTGAGCGAGAATCGAACCCGCAACCCTTAGCGTTTCAGTCAGTTGCAGTGACTGCTGCGCCAACGTGTCTGTCAAAAAGTTCTATCAACGCACAGCCCAAACCACTGGACGGATCGGGCTGAAATTTGGCATGCAGGTAGATGTTATGACGTAGGCATCCGCTAAAAAAGGATTTAGATTAATTCTACCCTCAAGGGGGTAAAATAGGGAATATAAGTTTGTATGAAACTTTGTCAATTTTATACCGATCGGGCTGAGATTTTGCATCCGTAAAACTTCTACGTATTGACGTTGACATCACAGACATCACAGACGAAGTCGCGAGCACCAGCTATTTCAATAATAAACTTATAACCAGATCAAAACATTTTAAATTATAGTTTAACAATGACCGATTTTCAATTTAGACAAAATAATATATTTATTAAAGAGACATATTTCTAATTTACGATTTATAACCAGAATATCTTCGAGAATTCTCTATCGTCGATTTTTCTTTAGTATTCATATTTCTATGTAATTGCTTTGTTTGTGCTGGCTTAGACATGAATTATAGCGTAATGGGGATACCACTACTATTGTCACGACTTTGTCCTATAATCAAAATCTAAACCAATATTATAAAGCTGAAGAGTTTGTTTGTTTGTTTGAACGCGCTAATCTCAGGAAGTACTGTTTCGAATTGAATTTTTTTTTGTGTTAGATAGTTTATTTATTGAGATAGGCTATATTACATCACGCTACGACTCATAAGAGCGAAGCAGTAACCGTAAACGCGAGTGAACCCGCAAGGGACAGATAGTACGATACAATTTCAATGAGCTATTGGTTTTGTATGACCCTTTTTATAACAATTACGAAAGGCGAAATTTACACTTGTAAGTTTCGTTCACATTTACATTAATTAACATAAATTGCTTATGATTTCTTTAACACCTGAAAAACTGCATTGTTAGTGCCTTATTTTCGACACTCGCTTACCTACGCTTAGGTAACTATTACCAGGTTATAGATTTGTTTTTTGTCAATTGAAGAATGTAATCTTACAAGTGTAATATGCGCCTTATATTTATTAACTATTAAATAGTAATTTATGTTTTTTTTTTAAATTAACGTTATAGTTTTTGTGTAATAACAGGTTATATTCAAAACGACTCGTACTATATTATATATTATAATTTAATTTTTGTACACATAAAAATTCCAATTATTTTTTTTAATACTTTATGAACTCAGCACATATGTAAAATTCTACATACACATATTATTCAAACGAATACAAGTTATATTAACTCGTTTTTTGTTTTAAATTTATTTATGAATGTGTGTGTATTTATTACATATCGATACCTCCCACGTAAGTTATTGTAAGCCACAAAATTGCCGTTAGCGTTTTTACTGAATACTACACAAATTTGCATTGCTTAATGCATTCAAAGTGAAAAAATACCAAAAATCTTTTTTTTTTCAAGGAAAGTTACAACTAAATACGCCTGAAAAAAGACGTATTTTGTTGTAACTTTCAAACTAAAACGGATTAAAAGTGCTCTACTGTAAAATTGTAATTTTGGGGTTACAACAACTTACGTGGGAGGTATCGATATATACATACATGCACGCCTACAAACAGCTTTCCTACACGTTTCTGGGTTGGTTGGTAAAAAATACTATAATAGCGGTAAGTCCGCCCTTTGTTCCACCTTTTGTAAATAAAGTATATTTAAAAAAAAATAAACTCATTACCCTGATAAGAGGCGACAGTTAGGTAAAAATAAAACATGTTAAAGTACCATGACAAGTCTGATATTAAGATTGTAATATTAAATTATCCGAGTTTATCCTTATGCAACGGATTTGTCAATAATATTTTATTAGTTTGACCTATAACTCAGTAGCCTGCGCGATATCTCCTTACTCAAAATTTATTTCCACCCACTTTCATATATCGTACATTGTCGTGCATTATATATTTTAAACTTTCGCGATTTATACTATTCATATTTAATATAACGGGTTTTATCGTGATAACTAATGGTACCTTTTTATTGCCCGACGTTTCGACGAAGTTGCATTCGTCGTGGCCACGAGATGACTGTCAGTCAGCTCGAAACATCGGGTAATATTACTACCATTAGTTATCGCGATAAGACTTGTTATATTAAATATGAATTGTCGTACATATATTTCACTCATTTTATTTTCGTATTTTCTTAGATTTTCAACTATTTTAAATTGATTTAAATGACATAGACGCTTGATTATTATTTTTTTATTTATTTACGATCGATGGAGTGTTAGAAACGTCGATATCATAGAAAAGAATAATAAACGCAATTTTAAGCTGTTTAAAATGATTGTAGATTACATTTAATTTTTATCCATTAACTTGCGAAATCTTATACCGACAAAAAAATTAAAATTGAAAATTATAGGTATTTTTTTTAAATCGATTGCAATAGTAAAATATGCAATCTATTTGGATGCTTCATTTAAATTAATATCTATATTAATAATTTCGTCAAGGGTTACGGTAGACTCAATCGAAACCTTACCTGAATAATAAAACAGAAAAAAATTATGATTTTGAGTCGACGACATACGAGTATGTTCGCAAAATTCGGATTGTCGAGTATTTTGTTAAAATCTAACGGCAATTACAGTCAAATCGCAGTCGCCATATTGGCCACTCTACCAAAACGCCACTGACAGTGTATGAATGACATCTTGAGTAGTTATTGAACGTTCCGTTTCATACTAGCACATATACGCCTCGCCACTCAACATGTCATCCATTTTAGAAACAAAGATCTGTGGCTGTGTAAAACGAAACATTGAGCGAATGAAAAAAAATATTATTATTTTGGTCAGTTTTTTATATTTTTCAAAAAAAATAAAAGACCTTTAAATATGTATGTATAAAAATCAATATAAAAATCGATATCGATATTTGCCGTATGCAGCAAACACTATTGACTCCTATTAATGTAGGTTTTTATTGTCATTGAAATTATTATAATTATGAACAGTATTGTAATTGTAACTTTGATGTAATTACAAAAGATATTATAAAAGCTTCTATTAAGCACTTTTCAAAAAGTGGCTAAACTCCAATTGACTCATGATATCAGATCTCACGTAGATTTAGAGTTTTCTAAATGAGTATTGAAGGTAGGCGATGGATCAGCTAATAAGGATAATGATGACCGTATTGAACTGCCTGTGCGATGCTTAGTAGACAATTCAATTATATACGATATAATCGGTACATCCCTTCATAGTAATGATTATTACAGTAGTAAGTACCTTCTGACCTACCTCCAAAGTAAAGAAAAAGACTGAGTGCTTGAAACAGAGAGGTTTACAAAGGCTAAATCTTAAAAGTTATTTAATTTGTTAGTTATGTTAGTTTATTTTAAAATCTGACTTTAAATTAAAATTATTTATGTAAAAACTTTTAAAGTTTTAATTTATCATATTTAATAAACACAATTACATTTCACCCGAGCGGAGCCGGGTTTTCATCTAGTTGTTATTTAAAGTCATGTTTTGACATATTTCATCTCTGTCTCTCTCTAAATATAAAAAAAAACTGTCAAAAATGTGTTACGTAATGAAACTGTTTAAAATTAATCGTATTATAATGATGAAAACGTTACGTTGTGTTACAATGATAAAATTATTCTTGTTTTATATTTTTATGTTTTAAATAAAATCTTTAAGTTTGTTTTTAGTTTTTAATTGATTTTGTTTATCATATATATTTTGTTTTTCTTAATATTAATAATTAAATATTCAATTTTAAGTATTTCTCGTATTGTTTTTTTTATAAATGTACTTGAAGTGTATGTTTCCAATAAAATAAATAAATTGAAATAAAATTAAAATAAATAAACGCCAACACTCGATTTTAATAAAAATCTAAGTCTTATCTAAAGTTTAATCTGATAGGATTGTAATTGGTTAATATAGAGCGGAGTTGTGAGGTTAGAAACACACTACAATTTGAGAGAATTTTCCTTTTTTGAGGTTGGTTGAAAATAAGGTTAAATAATAAAACCTAGATACATGTTTCTCAAACATATGTTTTAATATAAGCAAGACGTTCCACAAATCATTAATTTTAGCTGTTTGTTTAGAAATTCCTGTTACGTCGCGCGTCGATTAAAATAGCATCAGCTGGTTCTGTATAGTTTCTACCAAAGAGTTTTAATTACTTTTCTATTTTTATATATTAATTTCGTATATTTATGAATTATATATATATATATATATATATATATATATATATATATATATATATATATATATATATATATATATATATATATATATATATATATATATATATATATCTATATCTATACTAATAATAAAATTCTAGCGGGTCGCTGTCTGTACATGGAAGATATATGAAAAAAAATATTATAGGGGGCCTATACCAACGTAATAGAACCCAAAACAATGATTTTTAGAATTCTTATCTGTTTGTCTGTTTGTCTATTTGTCTGTTTATCTGTGCGTTTGTGCACGCTAATCTCAGAAACGGCTTAACCGATTTAGATGCGGTTTTCACTAATATATTATAGTAAGCTTCACTTAACATTTAGGGTTTGTTTTATGTCAATCGGTCCATAAATAAAAAAGTTATGTCACTTTAACGAATCACGTTGAACATTTTTTTGTGTTTATAACTAAATACATGAAAGTATATACAGTACTTATTTACATAAAAAAATACGTTTTTAAAAATTTTGTCTGTCAGTCTGTCTATCTATCTGTTTGTTCCGACTAATCTCTGAAACGACTTAACCGGTTCTGATGGTACTTTTTGCATTTAGAAAATGTTATAAGGAGTGACTTGGGGTTACGTCTATCTATACTAATAATAAAATTCTAGCGGGTCGCTGTCTGTACATGGAAGATATATGAAAAAAAATATTATAGGGGGCCTATACCAACGTAAAAGAACCCAAAACAATGATTTTTAGAATTCTTATCTGTTTGTCTGTTTGTCTACGCTAATCTCAGAAACGGCTTATCCGATTTAGATGCGGTTTTCACTAATATATTAAAGTAAGCTTCACTTAACATTTAGGGTTTGTTTTATGTCAATCGGTCCATAAATAAAAAAGTTATTTCAATTTAACGAATCACGTTGAACATTTTTTTGTGTTTATAACTAAATACATGAAAGTATATACAGTACTTATGTACATAAAAAAATACATTTTTAAAAATTTTGTCTGTCAGTCTGTCTGTCTATCTGTTTGTTCCGACTAATCTCTGAAACGACTTAACCGGTTCTGATGGTACTTTTTGCAGTTAGAAAATGTTATAAGGAGTGACTTGGAGTTACTTCTATTTTGGATATTTTTAAATCTATACATATGAAAAAAAATCTAACGGGTCACTGTCTGTACATGTAAGATATATGAAAAAAAATTATTGGAGGCCTTTACCTACGCATTAGAACCCAAAACAAAATTTGTTAGAATTTTTGACTGTTTGTCTGATTATCTGTGCGTTTGTGCCCACTAAAAAAGATATGTCAACTTATGGGGTCACGTCGAACATTATTTTGTGATTTTCACTAAATGCATGAAAGTACTTACATCAAGTACTGCCAGTCTGTTTCATACGACTAATCTCTGAAACAGCTGAATCAAATTTGATGGGACTCACTCGCAGTTAGAGGATGTCCATTAATCACGTGAGGCCCAGAGAAGGGAGTGAGAATGGAAGAAAACAATCACAAAATATCACAAAGTCTAAAAAGTTTTTAAAAACATTATAGCTAATATTATAAGAATTAAATTAGGCTACTTATATTAAAAAATATATTTATTTTAATCAATAAGTAAAAAAGAGAATTACACGATAACAAAATATTGGAGAAACCAATAAAATAGTGAACATCTTCTGATTTAAGAAGAGAAGGTATACATCTATAAAAATAAATAAAAATGGTGTGTCTGTTTGAAATTTTAAATAAATGCATATGAAAGTATACACGGTACTTAAACAAAATTACCAATTTTAAAATTTTTGTCTGTCTATCTGTCACTCAGTTTGTTTCGGCTAATATCTGACACAGCTGGACCGATTTTGATGAAACTTTCACTAGCAGAAAGCCAATTTTATAAGAAACAAAATTGAAACCAATGAAATAGTGAATAATATCTGATTTAAATAGGGATAATATAAATCTATACTAATAATAAAATTCTAGCGGGTCGCTGTCTGTACATGGAAGATATATAAAAAAAAATCTTACTGGGGGCCTTTACCAACGCAATATAACCCTAACCAAAGATTTTTTAGAATTCTTATCTGTTTGTCTGTTTGTCTGTTTATCTGTGCGTTTGTGCACGCTAATCTCAGAAACGGCTTATCCGATTTAGATGCGGTTTTCACTAATATATTGTGGTAAGCTTCACTTAACATTTAGGGTTTGTTTCATGTCAATCGGTTCTTAAATAAAAAAGTTATGTCAATTTAAGGGTTCACGTCAAACATTATTTTGTACTTTTCACTACATTTAGTGAAAATGAAAGTATATACAGTACTTATATCAAAAAATACATTTTTAAATTTTTGTCTGTCAGTCTGTCTGTCTATCTGTTTCATCCGACTAATCTTTAAAACGCCTGAACCAATTTTGATGGTACTTTTACTTGCAGTTAGCAAATGTTATAAGGAGTGACTTAGGCTGACTTCTATTTTAGATATTTTTAATCGATACGTACAAAAAAATCTAACGGATCGCTGTCTGCACATGACATATATGTATATATAAAAAAAATATATATTATTGGGGGTCTTTCCTACTCAATAGAACCCAAAACAATAATTTGTTAGATATTTGTCTGTTTATCTGTGAGTTTGTGTCCGCTAATCTTAGAAACGGCTTATCTGATTTAGATGTGGTTTTCATTAATATATTGCAGTAAGCTTCACTTAACATTTAGTGATTGTTTCATTTCAATCGGTTCATAAATAAAAAAGTTATGTAAATTTAAGAGTTCACATCGAACATTATTTTGTATTTTTCACTAAATGCATAAAAGTATATACAGTACTTACATCAAAAAATCCAATTTTTTAATTTTTTATCTGTCAGTCTGTTTCTTACAACTAATCTCTGAAACAGCTGAATCAAATTTGATGGGACTTTCACTTTAGGGGGTGTCCATTAATCACGTGAGGCCCAGAGGAGGGCTACTTTTATAAGAAAAAAATATATTATTTTAATGAATAATTAAAAAAAGAGATAATTCTCTTAATATTTTGTTATTGCGTAATCGCGATAACAAAATATTGTAGAACCCAATAAAATAGTGAACAATTTCTGCTGTAAAAAGGGAAGGTTATACATCTATACATATAAATGGATGCTGATAAGAAATAATGTGTCAACCCACAAAAAGTCAAATTTTAAGATATTGACGTATTTTGATACTACGTCACCTATTTAACATTATCCAAATAAATTTCAAGTCATCTAAACTAAATAAGTATGGAAAAAAGTTTCTTAACTCAATGTTTCGTTTTTCAGGTGGGTTCCATATTTTGAAATTTATAAAATAATCTAAAATATTTAAAAACTTATTATTATATAACATATTAAATAAATCTATCTGCTTTTGATTCAATATATATTTTATCAAAATAGAAAAAAAAGTTAATAGGTGATTAGCATTTTGATGCAAATAAACAAATCGTTCGAAGTAATTCAGACTTTTTTTCTAAACTTACCGGGAGCCATGACTTAACCCACATATTTGATTATGTATATTTGATATATATAGAATCGATTACTTAACTTCTAATTCATGTATAGATTTAATGTTATTTTGTTAAAAAATAAATCTTTTCCTTTCATTTGTGTCTTACTATTACTTTCCAAAAGTTGATACTTACAAGTGACACTATTAGGTAGGTGGTGCAATAACACAGATTTTTTTTTAATTAGTGGGTTCAATTCCTGGTCAGGAGAATCATGAAATCAAAAAAATTTATGATGCAGTTTTAAATTTCTCAAAATCGGACACGAGACTCCTTTAAGTATTTTTCGCGATTCCTTAAAGTTCCGGATATGGCCTATCAAGCCCAGTTAAAAAGTCACCCGATATATAATACAAGGAGAACCTCGGCGGGAATATACTGTTATACAGTCGAAATTTTAAGACTAGCACAAAACACTTTTCTTCAACATTTATAGTGACAACCGTGCAGGAATACCGTATCTGAATTAGAGTCTGCTTATAAATACAACCAGAAAGTTCCCAAATCCAAAGTAAGAAGCTCTTTTCTTGAGCAGCACCGCAGACTATTATAACCTTGCTTTGCAGGAGACATGCCAAGCATTCTGTAATCCACGCGGACGAAGTCGCGGGCACAGCTAGTATATATATATATATATATATATATATAGTAATTAAGACCTTTGCCCAGCAGTGGGTATTTTAGAGGCTTACTTTACTTTTTACATGATATTTATGCATAATTTTTTTTTCAGGTTCATGCCTACAGTGCTACCAGTGCAACTCTGAATCAGACCCGAAATGCAAAGATCCCTTCACTTCTACAAGAAGCTTAGTAGTAAGTGCTAATATCTATACAATTAAAAATCACAGAAGCGATAGCATATCAGTCCTCTTGTACGAATTTTGATTGTTTTCGATAACATTATTATATTCTATTGAAAAATAAACTTGTGTAAACATCTCCTAAATTTAATTATAAAAAATACGGGATTATGTATCGGCCCAGGGAAGAGATGTTATAAAATATTTTCAGCTATAAAATAGTACCAAAGGATCACGATGATCATTATATTAAAAAAATGGACACCGAATAAAATTAAGTGACGATCCCTGATCAAGAATATTGTATCTTTTAAATAGTGTCACCATTTTTGAAATTCAGTCATTCCGAAGCTTACTGCGCATATCCAAAATTTGCTCACTCTCTTTATTATATTAGTACAAATAAGAAGAATATTTTCTGGGGAAATAAGTTTTGATAATTAAAGTATTTAAAACACTCTAAACTCCAAAAATAGTCATTCAGTGTAAGTAAATATAGATAATAGAGGTCAGTGAACCTGAAAATCGTTTAGCCCATTAAGGATCTACGTAGCTTGACAAATTCCTTATTCTTAGCCATTTTATAGTAATTAAAATAACTTTGTTTGTAAATTTCAGGACTGCACGACCCAGGATTCGATCAACTACAACCGTCAGTACTTGAGAGAGATTCTGCCACGTGAGCTAGTTGAAGGTGTCCTTGGAGCACCAAGATACTGCCACAAGATCGTCATGCGTTAGTATTCAATTTATGTCAAATGCATACTTAATATCACGAATGCGAAAAAATTCTATCTGTCTGCCTGTCAATTTGTTTCTGTTTTACCGCTAAATCGTTGTACCAATTTTGATGATATGTATAGAGATAGACTTGGGACTCCAAGGTATCCAACCTACTCCAGGTTACTTAGGTGAAAATATCAGGGTAGTGAAATAGGAGAAGAATGTTCCTTTACAAACAAAGCCGCAAGAACCATCTAATAACTTGTAAAAAGTCTTAGTTGTGCATGAATTTCAGTAGTTATTATATAAAGCATTGCTTCAGTTGTCATTGTCTAAAGAAAAAATTAAACTTAGCCACTGGGAAAGAGAAGATACACACTATTACACTTGTTAGTTTTGCTCTCAGACTTTCATAAAAAATTATCATTGCTTTACAACTGAAAGAATTGGCTGTCAGTGTCTTATTTTTGACTGACTCACAAATTTCGTAAGGTTATTTAGGAAACTGTTAGCGGGTCGGAGAGTTGTTTTATATCACTTACGAGAGTAATTTACAATTGTAATTGTATGCAATGTATGTTTCTAAAAATATGCTTTTTTGAAACGATATGCTGTGTAATTGAAACGCTTCTGAAGACCTGAGATAATATTTACATTGTGATAAATGTATTTATCATGAAATATGTTATTATATCTATATAGCTTATAAACAAGTTTATATGCTAAACAAGTTTATAAATATATTATAAGTACTTTTAAAAGAATTGTATACATAGCTATCAACATAGGAACCAATAAAACTTTTATTATATTTTCTGCTGTGTGTTTATCAAGCAAAAACCACTAGCACCGATAGCCTGAAACAATACTTTGAGATATTACAACTGAAAGAAACTGTAAATATAGACAGTGACAATGAGACAACAAGGACAATACCTTAGATGGTGACTACGAGGACTATATTTTAGATAGTGACAACGAGGACTATTTTTCAGATAATGACAACTAGGATAATACCATAGATGGTGACAACAAGGACAAGGCCTTTGATGGTGACAACTAGGACAATGCCTTTGATGGTGACAACTAGGACAATGCCTATGATGGTGACAATTAAGACAATATCTTAAATGGTGATAACTTGGACAATACCTTAGATGGTGACAACTAGGATAATGTCTTAGATTGTGACAACTAGGACAATACCTTAGATGGTGACAACTAGGATAATATCTTAGATTGTGACAACTAGGACAATACCTTAGATAATGACAGCTAGGACAATATTTTAGATATTGGCAACTAACCACACTTTGAACAGTTACAATACTTTAAATAGTGACAAAAATATTTTACGTTGCCATCGAGCTACTACTAAGATAATTTAGTTTAAAATTTTAGAAAATACATGTGTTACTTGTTATCGCAAGTAAAACTCTATATCAAATCGTTTAATATGTTTTCCCCAGAAAGCGGAGCAACTGTACGTACGTGTTTGGATGCTAATCCAACCGACCTGAACCACTCCTGCCGTCTCTTCGACAACCAGGCTTCTCAAGCGCCAGCTGACCCCAGCAAGCGGATCAAGTATTGCAGCGTGTGTGACAAAGACCGCTGCAATGGAGCTGGATCTATCGCTGTCTCTGCCCCACTAGCAATCATCGCTGTTATCGCATCATACCTGTACAGCAAACAATAATACCAACATTATCAGAAACGGTCAGCTTCTACAACGCTTTCCGCTTTGATATGATACATTAATATTAAAACCTAAAACTAAGAACGATTGCAAATAAAACTATTGTAAATCATAAAGTTTAAACAAGTCTAAATGAGATGCTGAGTGCAAATTAGACACTGATATATTTTTTCTTTGCATTGCTATATTGGTAACTCATTAAAGTAACCATTTTTACAACGTTTTACATTGAATATGTTTTATTGTTTAATATCCAAAATTCTTTTCAAATAAAGATGATTATATTTCTATCAAAAATATAACTCTAGCTGCCTTTTTCTCTGAGCAGAAACAAACAACGAATTACTAACTTAATTTTACAAATAAAAATACAGCTATGACAGTAAAATAGTAATGTGATAATATCGTAACCTTGATTTTAAGGCGATAACAGAACGTAGCCCTAGTGCGATCGCGCTAAGTCATAAAAATAAATTTAGGAAAAGCCAGAAGCCCAACCCCCTCCATCATTCTGTTCCTTACTTCCTTTTTCTCTTTTCTCGTTATTTGAGATTGGCTTCAAAAAATCCGAATGCAATCCGAGGTCTGGTGTTTATAAAGTTAGTAAACGATTTTCAGTGCCAAATCGGCTTGTTATACCTAAACGTATGTAAGTTGAACACAATGGCCTTGATCATATTAACCCGTCCAGAGTTTGTTTGTTTTTGCTTATTTGTATATAAATATGTATTTTACGTAATGTTTAATGTAAGTGTTAAAATTGTACGTAGCCTCTCAGGACCCTGATTCTTTATGACAAAAGTCATAACGACTGAAAACGCGCTGCTTTAAAACACCAAATCAAATTGACAGTCTCGATGTTTATCTAGCTGAC
This sequence comes from Hypolimnas misippus, assembly GCA_037950945.1. NCBI lineage: Eukaryota > Metazoa > Arthropoda > Insecta > Lepidoptera > Nymphalidae > Hypolimnas > Hypolimnas misippus. Next base: position 4,034,330 of record JBBEEQ010000016.1, on the reverse strand, counting down.
AGAGGCTAAAACACGAAACCTATTAAATTAAACATGAAATGCATGTCTAGTTTGGGCAAATAATTTAAAAAAAATGCATTAGACTCTCGTTGACGTGATAATTGTCATGGAGAATCGGGGTCCTGTCCCATCACTGATATTACTATAATGAAAATTCAGTATCTAGCTTCTTATTTGTTAAGATAAATTGTAAGTAACTTAGTATTTGATAAATATTTATAATATTTATAAACTGTGCATCAAAAACAAAGTTTTACAATTTACTGTATTGGAATGAAAATTAAGAGTAAAATTAATAAAAAAAAAATCGTTTTCAATATTTTTTACGCACTATAATATTGATTTAAATTTAATTTGCATTATGTATAGAGGTTATTGTATTATTTAAACCATTATTGTTAGGCACAAAGTAATTATATTCATCTAAAACGATATTTTAAATGATAATTGACTAAGCATTTATGTATACAATATTATGTGTTGACCGTCCCTTTAAGACGTATGTATTTGTAATAAAGTTAATAAAAAATTAGATGTATATTATTTTCATCTTTGCATTAGCGATATATGAGTCGATACAATTTTTTTACATGTCTGCGCAACGAAAATAAGGGTAATGTGTTTATAAACCTATTTATAGTGTCTTACAGACACGTTGGCGCAGTGGTCACTGCCTCAAGCGCTAACGGTCGAGGGTTCGATCCCCGCTCACGGCAAACGTCTGTATTGGCCATACGGATGTTTGTAGTGGTCTGGGTGTTTGTGTTAGTGTTGTGAGTGTTTCCGGACCCCAGACAGAAGGTCACGCTATCTTAATGGGGACTGTTGAGTGTGATACCTTTATTTATTTATTTATTATATGTGTGGATTTGTATCTTTGTGGCACTATTTAGACCAAACGCATGTGCCGATTTTTATAAATGACATGTTTCTTTTATCACAACGGCACAACTGACATAGATACCATAAAATTAACTATCGAGTTTCTTGCCGGTTCTTCTGGGTAGAATCTGCGTTCCGAACCGGTGGTAGCTTCATTATTTATGTAATTTTTTTTTGTTATTTTCATGTATGACGATTCAAAAGCGCTCGTAAGAGCCTACTTGAATAAAGTATTTTGTGATTTTGATTTTTTGACATAGAAAAAATTAATATTGCCGATTTTGGACACAAAAATGTGAAAAAGGAAAACATGTAAATGATTTTGACGGAAAGGTGTCTATACACTCGACGCTTGAAAACCCCTAAGTTATAGCGCGATAACTTAAGCGATATCAAGTCCTGAGCGTGTGTATTAGAATACCCTAAAAATCGTTCAAATTGATTCAAAACACCGTGAATACCGTTAAAAGACGTAAAATACATAAAAAACGTGTCAACCACATTGTTTTGTTTAATTTTCCTATCTATATAAGTTGAAAGTAAAATTTATATAAATAGGAAAATTAAACTTTTTATTTTTGTTGTATTTTTAATATACAAAAATTTATTTGAAAAATATTTTGTATAAATAAATTATTAAAATAAAACTATTTTAAACGGATTTAAATCGCGTATATTAATTATTTTTATCATCCCGACGTTTCGAGCACTTTGCAGCGTTCGTGGTCACGGGTAAATTCAGGTCAGGGTAGGTCAGTCTACCCTGTTCTGAGTCCAATATACGCGATTTAAATCCGTTTAAAATAGTTTTATTTCAATGAATAATAATCGCGAAAATCTAAGACAACGATATGTTATTAAAATAATTTTTAACAACTTTCAAAAAACAACTGACAGCGATCGCGAGCCCGATCATCGCTCACACCAAATGTTTTATACGCCATACGGAAATTTGTCGTGGCCCGGGTGTTTGTATAGTGTGTACCCCCGACACAGGATCATGAGATTGTATTGGGGCAGTTGATTGTGATGCGTTTATTTAATTTAAAAAGAAAATTTAGTCGAATTAAATATCTCCTGTTTCGTATGTCGGTCAGAAATTTAAAAAAAAATTAAAAATATTTCTAGTATTAGTCACAATATGATAATGCTAATTACTACAAAACAGAAACACTACACACTATCTATGAGTGATGAAAAATAAATTGATTATTCATTAATTCTAAGTTCCTATATTTTCTTTAAAAGTACCTATATAGATAATTATATTAATATCAACGTATCTATTGCCTAGCATTTTATTACCGCGTTATCATTAGAGAGGTTTGTATTTTATCCTGTGATAATGGACAAGTGGACATTACGTCCATGCACTAACTACAGGGTGTGGCAAAATTAATAATCCGTTCACATTTTTTTTATCAGATGGCACCTGGAATGTACTAAATAATACTAAACACGAAGATCTACTGGCTAGCCCGAACATCATGGGGAAATTTAAAGGCTTCGATGGCTTGGCGATTTACCAAGAATGGGTGATAAGCGTGAGGCTAACAAGGCGTTCTTAGGTAAGCATTCTGACCGACGCTTGACCGGTAACGCCGTAGAATCCGATCTCCGTGAACTTAAAATCCGAAACTGGTGAACGGTGGCACAGGATTGGACGAAATGGCGTTCTCTAGTCTCGGAGGCCAATACCCACTTTTGGTTGCTGAGCCATCGGAGTAAGTTAACATTTTTTAACGACCAACGCAAAGTTACCAGATGGCCGAGAAATCCGGTATTGTCCCGGATTCCGAACACCTACTAATTAATAAAATTTGTTTTGGAATTGATGAACTTATACCTGGAAACCTAACCTAACCCTGTAAGTTTGACGTGTATATCTGATAATAGCTCTCAATTTAATGCACAGATTTCATTTCATTTTATATGAATGCTAATGTAGTCGAGACGGATCTTAGATATAATTTAAGAAGATCGAATTCCTTTAATGTAAGCTGGTAAAGTTGCTTTTCATAACGAACTCTGAGACGCAGCTACAACGCATGCAGACAGTTCCGTTTCATCAGTTACTGCAGCATTACTATATATTTTGCTGCGACAAACGCTAGCGAAATGTCATTTTTTCCACACATTTTGCAAAATATATTAAGTGCAGGACAATTTTTACGGAGATGAACATGTTTTCACTGCAGAAAAAGCATTTACGTTTAGAATGTATATCAACAGATACACTTTTTGTAGCGTCGGTTTTTGAATCTGGTCGACAAGTACAACAACAACAAAAAATACTCTTTATTGTACACCAATAAAATAAAACAAATAAAATAGATACAATTAAAGTTAAATGTACAAAGTATTAGCAGGTTAATTTCTAGTTTTTTGTATAGCATTTCCGTTTATATTATTGTATTGCTAAGAACTAATTTCGGCTACTTCCAAAGATAATGCTTGGTTATAGGCTTCATCAAGTGTTAAATTTAAATTTTCTAAAAGACGTTGTCTAATTTTGTTACATTTAATGCCGGAAATAAAGGCATCGCGTGTGTTATCATTTTTGTACGTTTCTGTATTGACACTTTTGAAATCACATTCTTTTTTGTTGTTTTCTCGTTGCAAGAGAATGTTGGCAAAAATAATATTTTTCGGTTTTATGAATAGTATCAAATTTTTTATATGAAGTAAGTACCTTTTCAGTTGTAAGAGCAAAATCAGGATCAGGATTCAGGATTAACGCATCACACTCAACGGCCCCCATTAAGATTTCATGACCTTGTGTCGGGGGTCCGGAAACACTCACAACACTAACACAAACACCCAGACCACGACAAACATCTGTATGGCCAATACACACGTTTGCCGTGAGCGGGGATCGAACCCGCGACCGTTAGCGCTTTAGTCAGTTGCAGTGATCATTGCGCCAACGCGTCTGTCGAAAGCTATCGGCTATCGGAAGTTTTCAAATGTCCTTTTCCAATGTTTCCAATGTTTCGCTGCGGAACTTTCGGAGGGATCAATATCTAAGCGATCAGGTCTCAAATACTTATCCATATTTTAAGGATCTTAAAACATTCTGTAGAAATAAATCACCAAACCGTCTTAGCTGAAAACTCCCGCGTACAAAATTCCCGCGTGCGTGTAGAATTCATTGTTATTAATAACTACAGTAAACAAAGAAAATCAGACATAAAAAAATATAAGTATTTTTTTATCCATGAAAAACCTACGGCATTTAGTTTAATTTCTCATTTGTCAGTTAAATAATTTTGTTAATCGGTTTTTGTCCATTACCCAATCATCCTTTAAGGTTGAACTATGAACCGTGAAGCTACCGGCAAGTTTATTATTTGTTACTGAGACACTTTGGGGGAACAACGATTATTATAATGCACATAATTTAAATGAAACACGCTTTATTCAAATAATGTTATATATAATCGTAATCTCGAACTAAACTCATTATTAGTGATAGGATATCGATAGTGATAGATGCAATAGTTGCAAATATGAAGACCATAGTGGCTTTTGCTGCAATTCTTCTAACGGCAACAGTAGCAGGTAATTATTATACTTTATATTAGTTTTATAATCCATTTCCAAAAAATGAAGAGGTTATGAATTTATCGAGGCCTTTTTTTATATGGACGTTGATAAGCAATACTATGTAAAGCCACACGGACTTCATTGAGAAAATGGCGTCTAAACATGTCAAACTTATTCTTAATAAATTTGTTTGAAGAAGTATTTATCATTTTTTTCTTTTCTATTTCGATAAAATGTATAATTAAATTAAAGTAAAATGGTATAATAAAAACTTTTGTCTAAAAATAATTACTTCAAATATATGGCATTATTGTATAAATTGAAAAATATTGAAAACACTTGAAATTCCAAACATTAAATTAAAAAACTTTTTTGTACTTATTTTGTTTAGATGACTTGAAATTTGTTTGAATAATGTTAGATACATGACGCATATTCAGAACACATTAATATCTCCGAATTTGATTTTTTGTGGGTTGACACACTGTTGCTTATGAGCATCCAAATATATACATCGATTTCTCGTAAGCGGCTGAACCGATTTGGTTAGTTCTTTTTTTGGTTTAAAAGGATATACTCTTTGATTGGTCCTATAGGATTTATATCATTATTTTTTTAAGTATTTTGATTATAATCAAAATAAACTCGAATAACTTTGTTATTCAAAATACGTATTTGCTTTTAAAGTGGGTTCTTCTTCTTTTTTTAAAGTCTTGTGTGTTTTTATTTAATTTTAATTAATTACGCAATAAAATTTTTAAAGTTGTGATTTGAACGTTTATGCCGGTATTTCTGCTAATAATAAATACTGTTAACCAACTTATACTAACATATACCTAATAAATGTCTTCTTTTAGATTTTTGGGTATCAAGTAGGTACAGTGAGAAATCGTTTCAATACGATTAATCAAATCAATCACGTATGTAAATTTATTAATAAGTATAAAACAAAATTATCGTATACCATCATATTTTACTTATACATTATTAAGATTTTATTTTAGCGAAGCTTCAAGAAAGAGTACGCTTTATCTGTGTGAACCTAATATTTAATGTATTCCTATACTAAATATAGCAAACAGGCATCGCAGAAATTATTTTGGTTGTATATGTGTAACCGAATTCGAATCGGTCCATCCGCTTAGGAGCTACGGTGCCACAGACCTACAATTACACATAGCGCTCAAACTTATAACACCCCTCTTTTTGGCGTTAAAAAAATAATTATATAAATATATAAAACGGCTGGAGCAATTTTGATTAAATTTTTAGGTAATCAGATAAATTCAACGGAAGGTCTCGTGAATTTTAATAGTGGTTGGATCTAATAGGAATCTTTTTTTATTGCTTTTTAACAAGCATGTCGCTTGTTCGCTTTAGCAAGCATGTTTTTTAACAGATAATTTATGTAATTTTACTTATGCATTAAATAAAATAATCGAATAGCATTATTTCGTCAATATCGTCATCATCTATCTAATGATTTCCCGGTTTATTTTTCAGGGTATGCTTATTACTCTAGTCCAGATATTGACGAGTTACTGATTTTTACACAAAGCAATTACCATCTGACCTCCGCAACCCCTTAGGACAATCCAGTAACCACTTAGACTAGAATAATCTTCCTTTTAAGAGTAAAGACCATCCAATCAAAAACATAAATGTGAAACGAGAGCGAAGTTCAATATTAGGATAAATGCCTTGGTTGTTGACTTCAACGACAAAAGAAGTGAGACCTAAATGGGCGCCATGTTCAAGGGTCAGTCCTGAAATTTATTTATAAGTAACACTATAACATATCATTTCTTCTTATAACATGAGATAATGTAATTGTAGCTTAAGGTCTGTCTTGGCTAGTTTTTTATAAATCTACCAACGAATTATTTTGGTCGATCGCTAGTTTCTACCAACAATCGCAATGTTCGAAATTATAACATAAGAACCGAAAAATACTTGTAGGTTTAGAGCTTGCGAAAATATGAAAATATATATGTAAACCATTGAATGAGTCACTGTATTTTCCTACGTTTACGGGTTATAATTGTCTTCTCGGTGTTATTTTCTATATTTTCTTGTACCTTTGAAATATTTGAGTGAATTTCCCATTCGGTATTCGGTACTTCGGTACCTAAATAAATGAAAAAAAAATTGGGTGGTAGGTATTAAAATTGTTTGAGATTCACGTTAAGTTAAAAAAATAAAAACTAGTAAAATTGATGAGAGTTGTGTTGTATGGTGGGCGAAAAGCTGACAACCTATCACCGCTAAACACATGTTCCAACTTGCTTACCTACCCTCACAGTACTTGTCAAATGTGGCATTAAGTGGTTCTATGATTACTTAGTGCTCTGCCTACCCCGATAAGGCATACAGGCGTGATTATATGTTAAGTTAATTCACATACCTACCACATAAAGACCGGCTGTCATGAGTTTTTGTTACTTACTGATTCTTACATCTATAGTACTTAGGTACAGGCACTAATTAGATATTTATGTTAAGCGTTCATAATAGAATCTAATTATTTAAAAATTGCCACTTTTTTATTTATTCCTTTGTATTCATCTAATTACCTATCTGCATACCGAATTTTAACTCTCTAGGAAATCTGGAACTGGGTTAGAATTTGTCTATTTTCACTTTTCCAGATAAAATGACTAATAATTTTATTTCTTTTAGATATAACGAATATTACGTTTTCCTACATATAGTAGTATTTCCGTTAAAATGTGGTTAAGACTTTATACAAAATTTTCATCAACATACTACCACGTGACATTGGCGAAATAATATGTGCACAATTGGCACAACTAAAAGCCACAAAACAAAATAAAGAAAGAAAGAAGAAGAACATACTTTTTTCTGAACGCTAGATGCGTAAACATTTGACAACCAAGTATTACTTCAGAACGGCTGAACATATGTGGCTAGGTCTATTTTGTTGCGTTGTGTTTGTCAGGAAAAGATTTGTATGAAAGTAAATGTTTGAAAAGTTGTGCAGGAAAGTGTTAAATTCAGGCATAATTTTAAAGAGAAAATATGTAGATTTTAATTCCATCGATTCAAGTTATGGGTTATATTTACATGTCAAGTATTACTTTGAAACTTTCAATTTTATAATTGACTAAAACTGAAAATTCAAAAAAAACCGACAATCTAGTTATTGAGACCATTTCAACGAGCACCAAAACCTCTGCTGCAAATTGGTGAGAAGTTGTGTATACTTCTGATCCTAACTATAACCTGACATTAAGAACTTCATAATTTTGCATAGCTATGTTGCATGCCTAGGTGTTTAAGATTTTAGGTGAGACATGTGGTCGAAAGTAAATTAAATACTTATTGTACATATAGGATTCTTACCGCAGCTAACAAGAAAAGAGTTCATGATCTTGAAATGACTCTACCAATTTTAGTAGAACATGCCTAAAAACCATCGCTAGAAAACCCTCTTTCAAATAAAACTGCATCCAATACGGTTCACCCATTTAGGTACTACAGTTCAACAGACAAACACATAGAGGTCAAACTTATAACACCCCTCTTTTTATATACCTGTATATACCTGTACTCTAATGAGTACCTAACACATTGAGTTAATGTGTTAATATCCGTTAAAACAGAGAATTCATTTATAAAGCCACGAAAAGTCTATGAAAGGAGGTATTTCTCACACGAAATGTACTTCTGCTGTCAGATAATTTATGCAAAGTAAGAGATAAAATTCTTAATTTTTAAATGCTTACTCTATTAGTACAAGGTGGCGCAAACGTCATTAACCTATTGTAAAATGCCATTATTTTTGCTAATGGCGATAACAACAACTGTCAACTCTGGTTTTACATTTGTGAAGTAAACAGACACAAAATACACGCCAAGAAATCTGTATCAATATACTGTATAAAGAATATATTGATACAGGTTATTAATTGTATCTACTTCATTTTTCTTTTGGCGATTTGCACTGGACTGTACACTTACGCGGTTTTACCCTTTCAGACATTTACCCCGTTATCACGGGTAGGTATATCAAGTCCATGTCTATGTCAAGTAACCTTAAGGTAATTTGGGCCCTCGAAGAGAACGTCCGTCAAAAATGAATGAAACTACCACTGGAAGTTTCGTCTAATTTTACAGTCTATTTTTATTGACAGCGGCCACTTGGTCAATATATTTTTTAACTTATTAAAAAATTATCAAAGACATCAAATAATTATAATCAATGTTGTCCATTCGTATAAAAATATACAGTAAAAGAACATCGAGTGACAACTTTTGCGCTTCTTTTTATTAAACATCTTTAAGAAATCATCCACCGTTCCTGTAAAACATCAACCAAAATAATAAAAGAAATGTTGAATAATAGTTGTTGAAAATCCTTAATGTAAAGGTAAAATATTAACAAACATATTTTTTACATTCATTTTCAAATTACAGCTGAAGATACTCAATGCTATGTGTGTGATGACTGTGAACATGGATATGAAAATTATAAAATAACATGCGTAGCTTCGAACACGGATGGTGGCGGCTCAGAAGATGGCGGCGGTTCTGGTCAAAACCCAGACGGAGGTAATCAAGGAAATAACACCGATAGCGACAATCCAGATCCAAACCCAGACGGAGGTAATCAAGGCAATAACACCGATAGCAACAATCCAGATCCAAACCCAGACGGAGGTAATCAAGGCAATAACACCGATACCAGCAATCCAGATCCAAACCCAGACGGAGGTAATCAAGGAAATAACACCGATAGCAGCAATCCAGATCCAAACCCAGACGGAGGTAATCAAGGCAATAACACCGATAGCAGCAATCCAGATCCAAACCCAGACGGAGGTAATCAAGGCAATAACACCGATAGCAGCAATCCAGATCCAAACCCAGACGGAGGTAATCAAGGCAATAACACCGATACCAGCAATCCAGATCCAAACCCAGACGGAGATAATCAAGGCAATAACACCGATAGCAGCAATCCAGATCCAAACCCAGACGGAGGTAATCAAGGAAATAACACCGATAGCAGCAATCCAGATCCAAACCCAGACGGAGGTAATCAAGGAAATAACACCGATAGCAGCAATCCAGATCCAAACCCAGACGGAGGTAATCAAGGCAATAACACCGATACCAGCAATCCAGATCCAAACCCAGACGGAGGTAATCAAGGCAATAACACCGATAGCAGCAATCCAGATCCAAACCCAGACGGAGGTAATCAAGGCAATAACACCGATAGCAGCAATCCAGATCCAAACCCAGACGGAGGTAATCAAGGAAATAACACCGATAGCAGCAATCCAGATCCAAACCCAGACGGAGGTAATCAAGGCAATAACACCGATAGCAGCAATCCAGATCCAAACCCAGACGGAGGTAATCAAGGCAATAACACCGATAGCAGCAATCCAGATCCAAACTCAGACGGAGGTAATCAAGGCAATAACACCGATAGCAGCAATCCAGATCCAAACCCAGACGGAGATAATCAAGGCAATAACACCGATAGCAGCAATCCAGATCCAAACCCAGACGGAGGTAATCAAGGCAATAACACCGATAGCAGCAATCCAGATCCAAACCCAGACGGAGGTAATCAAGGCAATAACACCATTAGCAGCAATCCAGATCCAAACGCAGACGATGACAATCAATCAATAAGAAGTTATTCGGCTCAGGTAAATATAGATTTATATATAAATGTATGGACATTAATACGTTAAGGAAAATTTTTGTTCCCCTTTTTACGAAAATTACGCAGAAAGAGGAGTATCGTCATAAAGCAACAACAATTAAATTATGACTAAAAATACACATTAATGAAAAAAGAATACACTCACTATCAGGTATGTAACACACATATGGATATCTTTTGTTTATTGTTAAAGTCTGTGGTCAGATACAGAATTGATTATTTATGATCAATCTTGAAATCAGTTTAAAATTTAATGAACTACGGTCAAATTCCGACAGGCAAACACTTGTATGTAATAAAAGTTTATAAGAACCGCATTTAAGTGAAACTTGTCACAATGTTTACAACATGACTAAAATTGATGTACCTAATAAATTTTCAAAATTAAGTACAAAAAAATTTCTTATATAAGTTGCGCCCGATTTTGATTGGATTATGTTCTTTTATATTTTAGATGACTAATAATGGACTTAACCAGTACATGTCATCGCGGGCTACGTTGAGATTTGTGCGACAAATCAGAGCAACTCAAGGACCACGATGCGTGGTCACCGCCTATGAAGGTAATGTCAATGTGACTGTTTAAAGACATCTAAAATGTGACATCTTACGTATTAATTCCAAAGCGAACACGATTGCGAAGCGATGACATGCGAAATCAAAGCGGTGCGGCGCGACATAGCGCATTGTCCATGTGCGTCCATATCATCTCTATCTGAAATTGTCACTATCATGTTAAAATTAAATGGTGGCACCGCAACTCGTTCGCGCGAAAATATTAAGCCAACTAATCTCGTTCGATATATTTTGCGCTGCGCCGCACCGAGTACTGCGTTTTTATCTCACGTCTGCCATTTGAATACCTAGGTGTTAACTGTTTGTTGTTTTCGCGCCGCGTCGTATCGTGTTCGCTCATTTAGGTCGCCAGGTAATACGTTTATCGAGCAGGTCCTCGCAGTATGGCCCGCGAAAAGTTTGAAATTTGACAGATGCGATTTAATAAACTGAAAAATCACCATCTAGGTTTTCTAACTTTATTTATAAAAAATTTTTCATAAAAAATTAAAAATCATCTGCCTATTCCAACCCCTTTTTCGTATTAAAAATAGCATATGTCCTTTCTCAGGCTCTAGATTATCTCTGTACCAAATATAATTTAAATCGGTTCAGTAATATAATTGTGATTGCGTTACATACAGACGAGAGTTACTTATAATATTAGTTAGGATTAATAATCTAGATAGTTCTTATTCTTTCAGTAAACGGAACAACAAAAACCAAGAGAGGATGTTCCTTCGATGAAGTTAAAAACGAAAATAGGTGTAAAAATTTAATTGGAGGAAACTACAATGGGCCTCTAACCCGCTGCTATGTTTGCGATGGAAATCTTTGCAATTCTGGTTCTAAAAGTGCAATTGCCTTCGTCTCGTTATTTATAAGCATTCTTGTTAGCTTTTACTAAAAATATTTTAAAGTAACTCTTAATGTATAAATTTTATATTATAATGTAATTTTGTTTTGTGATTAAATTAATAAACAACGTTAAAACACCAATTTATTTGAGTACATTATTTTTGTACACTTAACTTCTATTACAAGAACTTCTTTGCATTAAAATATAACATGAAAAAAATACGTTACCTTTAAAAAAATTACAATTTTTGTTATCTAATGTATCTAGTAAAATATATACTATAGTACTACTAGACTATAATAAATTTAAAATCAGTTTATTTTATATTTGAAAGTAACGCAAAAGAACACTTAAGAATTGAATTAAGTTTTTCGCGAAATTAAACCCGGTAAAAATTTAATCGCCATTCGTATGTGAAGACGAAATTTTAACCCCCAACAATAACAAAACTAACTAACCTTGATCAAAATTTGACCCTGCAAGCTGGATAATAAAAGCGTCATAATTTAGACTAATTTAATATAGAGTCACGCTTGAAAAGCACTTGAGCGATTCGCTGGCAACGAACGCGTATCTTTAAGGTCTGCTGAGCATGTCGTATTCTTTGATTACAAAGATAAGTTATCGTATAAAATAAATGACATTAGACCTTCCACTGAGCGTCACTTCAATTACCAAGATGTCCAAGATTGCTCTACTTTTTCTGGGAGGATGTGTGTTTTTTGGATTTTTGAAAATCGTGACTTCAGGTAGATATAACTACTTTATTGTCTTTTATCAGTTTTATTTAAGAACGATTTTTTTTTTGGTGCCTTTCATTGACAGCCTCCATTATTTGATGCAAATTTTTTATCTTAGATACATAGTAAATTAAGCAATTCAGAACATAATTTTGTTTTTATGATTTTTTAGTTATTCATATTTAAAAGTGTTTATTGTTTATTACGTATTGAAGATCCACTAACAATAGTAATGTATCGTTCTCCATACCTCGCATAGGGAACCTTTTTTCTCAATACAGACATAATGACAATGACCATGCATTATATATGTATATATAATTTTCGTTTTTCGTATCAATATATATATATATATTATACGAAAAATATATTAAAAAAAACTTAATTTAAAACAAATAACTGACATACTACAAAAGACGCAATAAAACCATATTCAACACGTTTCTAGCTAAATAGTATTAGTTAATATTAGACGCGGATTTTTAATAAAGATTTACATAAGCGCGCGTTGAACGTATGTTTAAATCTTTTGTAGTAATGCAGTAATTGTTTACTACTATGTCACAATTAAAATTATAAAGGAACTTAATTTTTTTAAAGAGCAACTACAAGTGAGCGAAAAAGAATTACCAATTTCGGAAAATGTCGAAGACGATGAGAATCCGATCGGCGAAAGGACTGGTGCCCACATCGCTGGTCCCAAATATCGTCCAAGGCCGAACATTTTATCTGTACCAGCATCAACTCCACTGCAAATGAATCTTATGGAGTGCTATGTGTGCACGGATTGTCCGAATGTCTTATTGAATACATCATCAAAACTATGCCCATATACTTTAGATGTTACGAAACAGGGCTGTGTGGTATACGCTGAACAGTATAAGCGTGAGTATTTATTATTAACTAGGCTTCGCTCACCCTAGTAAAAAAAAGTAAAGTAACAGCCTGTATATGTCCCACTGCTGGGCTAAGGCCTCTCCTATTAAAGAGAAGGTTTTAGAGCTTTATCCACCACGCTGCTCCACTGCGGGTTGGCGGATAAACTTCACTCACCCTAAGTTTCATTTTTCCAGACAAAATCCACAACGTTTTACGCTCTTAGGGGGTAAATTTAGGAAAATCATTTCACATTTTGTCGCCTATCAATACCCTAGTATTCACTCATATTCCACTAAACAATATACAATAATATAAACACTACTACTCAAATAAATGAAATATATATATAATAAGTTATATGTTGAATTGTTTAAGTGGACATAATAAAATTTAGTTCAATAAATCCAGTGTTTTTGAAATAAGTATTTTTGTAAGACATAAAAGGAGTCTAAATATGTCGCCACTAAAATCCGCCGTTCTAGGCTCAAGTCTTCTCAGCCTACTGGTAAATCCGCCACTGATCCAAACATTCAAACATCAATTCTCATTAACCATTGCATTTATCCACCACGCTGCTCCACTGCGGGTTGGCGGATAAACTTCACTCATCCTAAGTTTCATTCTAATTTAATAGTAATAAAATAAATACTATTTATGGTTGCAGATATGAAGAGGCCCTGGTACATCCGAGGGTGTGCATCGGAAAGAGGTTCATGTGCTGACATCAGGAAAGCTCATGCCGATCACACAGACATAGTTTCCTTATTGTTCTGTTCCGAGTGTAACGGAGACAGATGCAACACAAACAGTGCCTCTCACTCCATCTCTGATCTCACAATGGCATTCTTTGCTATGGTCGTTACGCCATTAATTGCGAAATATACACTTTCCTAATACGAAGACCTTGCTTTTCTACTACCAGTACTTTTAGATTTGATGGTACGTGTTCATTTAGTTAAATCAATATGATATAACTAAATTACTTTCGATTAATTAAAACTAGGTGGACAGAAAACTAATTTTTGTTTTAATTTTCACTAAAATAATAGCTTTGACATTATATATTTTATCTACAATCGAATATAAAATTATACAAATGTCTTGAAAAACTTTGTCGCTAATAATTCGAGCTAAAAGTATTTTTAGTTCAAAATATTTACTAATTCAATTTAGTTTAATTAAGTTTATTATTTAAATAAGTATAAATATTTAGGCTTGTCTAACTTTTTTATACATATGAAGCAAGAGTCTCATAGATCGCTTAGTTCTCTATATCACATTTAAAAAATGATATTAAAATCGATTTCCGACAGTAAATATAAATATGCCTTTCATTTAATATTGTCCCGTTTGAAACAAATATTAAGAGTACACAATTAAAATTAGTTTTTATGGGCACTAAAGGTGTTTTAAAAATCGCTAAAGGATGTTGTAAGCAAGAGGCACATTTGTTGATTTTTCAAGCAGGTTCGATTACCGAGCCGTGTAGCGTTTTTCAGCAAATCTTTGAATGCAATTTTTCTTAATTTCAAAATCGGTGACATGTGTAGTTCCTTTCAACAAATTTCATTAACTCTCTTCTCCATACTGACTCTGGACAAATCTTACAATTTTATTTAAAAAAAAACCTTAATAGAAGCCTGACAACATAAGTGTGAATATATTTAGGAGTAACATGGGAGCAATGATAATTGTCTATTAGTAGACCATGGGGATCTCGGCAAATACGCAAGAACTACTTGGCCTTTTCCACCTACGATTTTACATAAGGTTTCTATGCATCGTCATTTCGATACATATATGGTTGACGACCTACAAGTACAAAGCACTAAGGTTTCATTTTGTAATAAACATCGCATAGGTTTAGAACGCCCTAACTGTTTTCCATTAAGTTGTTTTTGGTTGGGTGGAAACTTTGTTTTTCAAAAATAAAGCAAAATAAAAGGCAGGTCACATGTTAATGATCATTGACCATGAACATTTGGACTACAGCACAAGAGCAGATGCGTTACAAGCCTAAAAGGAATGAAATATGTATGAAGGGGAATAGGAAAGTACATGACAGTACGTGAGGTAAGAGAAGAGAATACGTGACAGACACGTTGGCGCAGAGGTCACTGCAACTGACTCAAGCGCTAACGGTCGCGGGTTCGATCCCCGCTCACGGCAAATGTCTGTATTGATCATATGGATGTTTGTGATAGTGTTGTGAGTGTTTCCGAACCCTCGACGCAAGGTCATGCGATCTTCATGGAGGCCGTTGTGATGCGTTTATTTAAAGTAGAAAAACAATTTAGTGAGGATATTATGCTTCTGGCTCTCTCACTCACCGCACGAAACGCAGCTATATGAGCTACTTTACCAACTTTACTTTTTTAGCAAACTAAATCATTTGCGTATAAAAACTTAAAAGTTTTTATATGAACGAAATACAGCGTCTCATAGTCTGCAAATTCACCCAAGAATCTCAAGGTTACCTGCATCCAAGGGCGTATACAAGGGGGTCTAGATACCCTTGTCTTTAATTTTTTTTTAATTTCTCTAGCATTATTAGATCTTGAGAAGTCTTCATAAAACTAGCCCTGTTTTTAGGGTTCCGTAGTAAAAAACGGATCCCTTATAGTTTCGCCATGTCCGTCTGTCTGTCTGTCCGCGGATTTGCTCCAAAACCCTTAATACCAGAAAGCTGTAATTCGGTATGAGTATACATATGAATTACGCCGAGAAAGTCGTACAATAAAATCTTAAAAATATATTTTTTCAGGGTGTCTTCCCTATGTGTTAAGAGAGACCAAAAATTTTTTTTCTCATTTATCCCATGTTGTGGGGTATCGTTAGATAGGTCTTTTAAAAATGTTATAGGTGTGGGACAACCATTTTTCCGAACGACGAACTGGTTGAAGTGTCAATTTTTCTTAGAGTCAAGTGTCCCCCCCCCCTCTACCCACTAAACTGCTGCGTCTAAAAATATGAAAAAATTCACGATAGTGGTACATATAATGAATTTAAAAGGAAAATTATCACGGCTATTTGGGTTCTTATGGTTATCGAGTTATAGATGATCTAAGTAAAAATAAATAATTCACTTTTTTAAAGCATCACATTATGTAAATATTAATAATTTTAAATTAATATAAGAATTTAAATGAATAAATAAATAAATATTTAATAAGTTTAAATTAAAATTAAATATAAAATAAGGTATAAAACAATGTCTCAATAAGACATGTCGCGAGTGATTCTGAATCGCGCTTATGAAGTTTTCAACCAAATCTTCATAGATTTCATAGGCGCTCAGGAAGGAAAATTATCGGCGCTAAGTATATTTTACGAGTGTTAGAATAATAAATAATCGACGAACATATAAAGTTTAAAATCGTTAATATAATTCACATTCAAACATTCATTTTACATTAAAAATATTTTAGTCTCGAAATATAAAGAGAAATTTAAAATAATTTTATAATAATAAAAGGTTTAAAATTAAGTACGTATATTGTATAAACTGACTTAAAAAAGGAAATTCCCAGTTCATCGTAAACTTTTTTACGAAAATAGGTACTCGAAGATTGCTTGACCGATCTTGACAATTCTGACAACTACGGAACCCTACATTGTGCGTGGCCCGACACGCACTTGGCTGATTTTTTTCTTTGTAATAATAATTTGTATTTTTTGTTATGCTTTTACGCGTTACTTTAACTGCTCAACTGATCTTCATGAAGTTTTGCACACATCTTACAAGCAAAATTATATTTTACATCGTCGGTATACAATAACGCGAAACTAGCTTTTTCAATAAGATCTAAATTTAGATGGAAATTATATAATATTTAGGTTCAACAATAAACAGCAAAAGGTAGTTAAAGCTAAAGCACATAACCACGTGCCCACGTCGCACCGTGGCACGTTCCTGCGGCGTGAAAAAATACGGCATCGCATCGTGAAATCTACGATGTGCATCGTAAACTATCAAGATGCGATGCCACACATCGTGAATTTTTTTTTTTTTTTTTCATTTTAAATGAAGTTAGAAATAGATAAAGGTATATACCGCAAATTTCTAATATCGAGAAAATTGAGTTCAAATTTTGATTAAACATTCAAAACGTATTAAATTCATTTATCCAACAAAGGTGTATTTCTTAAATAGTATCCAATGCGGGTGTTCTAAGGTTTAAAATTGTTTGTATATCCATAACACATTTAAACATGTATAAAACCGCGAAAAATCCAAAATGCGACATATAACCTTCTTCCACTGTCTTCAAATGAAAAATTATATTCATCTACTTCATACGTGGTTATGAATTTTAGCCGTTACGCAGTATTGCACTTGCACCCAAGGTTTTTGTATACTTCCATTATGTTAATTGTACTTTTCGTTTTATTGTTCAATCCCATTTGAATTAGTTTCACGATTCGGGGTCACTGACATTCGAACAGCAAAAAAATATTCGGCGTCGCGTGCTGGAAGCTTTCCAATGTTGATAGTTTCGAAACGTCAGGGCACCAGTACAAGATACTATTATTATATTAGAAGATTCGTTCGAGCTACAAAATTGAAAATTGATTTTAAAAAGATGAACGTTTTTAATTAAACTTAGTCTGCCTTACTACAAAAGATTGAAACATACGTTAAATGAGTGTTTTTAAAAGCCCTACTACAAACGCGCGTTTAAGGATAGTTTTGACTTACATGGGTAACATGGTTTAGACATAGTTTTTCTACATAGGTATAAACACTCGCATAAAGAGTTTAACCAATATCTAAAACCTATTTTAGCTGTGAAATGTAACGTGTGACATATTATTAATGATATATAATGATATTTAAATGATTTTACTCGCTATTAAGCAATTAAGACATGATAATATTTTAGTTTAGCTAGACACATGTTAAATATGGTTTTTTTTTTAATCTTTTATGGTTTGGCAGTGTGTTTTTTCTTTGCGTACGTTACTCGATATTTTTTCCGACTAGTACTATGAAAATTTGCATTAATAAGTTTTACTGGTTCACGATAAAGTTAACGATAACCTACGAATAAGGTTTGCTAATATGTTTTCTATACGAGACCTTTGAAACTCAAAAATGATAGTTTATTAGGTGATAAGTTGATAAGTTCTTATGAAGCTATCGTGGACTTTATCCGTAACCGGTAAAACAGGCCCTTACTATCGTAATTGATATTAAACCCTGTAACCTGGTAGCAAATACCTCGGTACCCTTACAAAAGCTTTGGGCTCAAAAATAAAGACTGAGGGTAAATTCTTCCAGGTGGAAAGCATTGAAAAACAACTTATGTAAATATTTATGAAAGAAGAGCAAACTTATGTGTAATTCTCGCCTTTATTTGTTGTTTTGAAAGGTTATACTTCTAGAATGTTCTATATATTGCTTATCCTCTTTCATTTCAAGGGTGTGATAAGTCCGTAAAGTCATATTAATAAGATAAGAAGGTATTGAAGCAAAGGAGCGATGTCATCATTCTGTGAAAACCATTTGAACAATTACACCTTTATCCATGTAATAAAGAGTAAAATTAATGTTGCAAAAACCTATTTCATACAAAAAATTAAGGTACCTACATACTAATTGTCTCAAGGATATCGCTGGTTTCCGAGAATATCGATGCAACTAAAAATGATGGATTTTATAGAATGGGACTTTGAAATATCTTTATTATTGTGTTAGTGCATAACAGCAAAATTGAAATGATTTCTTGACGTTTATCTTTATTGATTTAAAGAAAATTTCAATGCGACTCTTTTGCGATAAAATTTCGAAGATTTATGATTTTTTGACATACATCAATTTGATAGAATGATATTCTTGCAAACCGGCGATATGTAGGTCCTACTAGGACTTGACTAATTTTTTACAAATAACGATTTTGTTAGACGTCGCGGCGTGTATAACATTTTATTAATACAACCATAAGTTAGTTAGTTTTGCTTCTATGTTGCAACAGAAAACAAGTTCGTTTCGTAACTTTCGAATTATGATTTGTAGTAAGTTAAATTCGTCAAAGACTAATAAAAATAAGCGGAGATTATTTATTTATTCAATGTGGTTATACAATAATTTTAACAAATTCGATTCATAAATTATTAATTTTAACCGTAATCGCATGTTATCCAAAACATGATTATTTTTTTTGTATGCTTACTCGGGCTGAGCATCGAAATGTTATATTTTCGTAATAATTTCACAAACATATAATTTTTTTTAATAAGGCATAATAAAAACTTCTTTTCAATTGAAATTATTAAACATACCTTCGAAAAAAAAGTAAAAAAAAAAACTAAAAGTGAAATAATTTGTTTATTTTATACACAAGCTTCTAAATAAAAGGCAAATGCAATATTTATATTCCGCTACGAACGCTGTATAAATTCTCAAAGAACGGTAACATTCCATTGTTAGTAAACTTGTATACCCGGCCATCTAGTGACAGAAAAAACAAACGTAATTATTCTATGACATAGTACGCAAGCGTACTAGCGTGTAGTGTGTACTCTGACTGCTGAACGCGTTCGCGGCAAAATACCGCGCCTCTTCCACAGATTAGAAATCACGTCCATTCACTTATGTCACTCCGCCAGTTTG
This sequence comes from Hypolimnas misippus, assembly GCA_037950945.1. NCBI lineage: Eukaryota > Metazoa > Arthropoda > Insecta > Lepidoptera > Nymphalidae > Hypolimnas > Hypolimnas misippus. Next base: position 4,014,555 of record JBBEEQ010000016.1, on the reverse strand, counting down.
GCATTCACTAGTCGTGACCGAATTGAGACGAACGTCAGCGCGGTGCGTTAATATTTTTGTTTAAATTATCAAGTGTTGTTATAAAAATGGTAAAATTATTACTTATTGTGCCGCTGCTGTTGGCCTTGTATACTTCAGAAGGTATGTAATTATTGCTTTCATTATTATTTGAATTCGTATAAATTTATGTTTTAAGTAAATTATGTTTGTTTACTTTGCTTGTATTGTGTGAGACGCAATAATAAAACCTTGATTAGATGAATGGATATCGCTAAAGAAATACTATATGATATATATATTATAATAAAGGAGCTATTATTAAGTGATGAGATAATTGTAGTCATTCTCGGTATTTTTTGCCGAAGACTTGAGCAATATTTTTAAAAGTTTACGATTGAATCTACTTAGTATTATGAAAATAACGAACATTAATAATATTATGTTTCATGAATGTAAACTATTTCTTTAAGAATTTTTTTTTGAAATTATACGTGAACTTTACATTAAATAAGAAAACAAAATATGAAGATTCAATTAAGTTATACTTCATCGTAAAAAAAATTGTAAATTTAGTACAAAAAAAATTAAATTCTAAAGTAGATAATAACGATATTAACAAAACAATTTCGTTACGTATATTTTTACATAACATTACGAATTCGTCCCAATTAATTGGTTCTTAATCGCTTACATATAGACATTTCTGCCTTACTACAAAAGACGCTTTAAAACCATGTTCAACACGTGTCTAGCTAAACAGTGTTTAAAAATTAAACATTGCTTAAAATATTATATAAATTGCTTAACAGTGAATAAACTTATAAAAAAACTTATTGATAAAATGTTATACGATACATTTGACAGCTGAAATAGGTTTTAGACATCTATTAAACTCACTTAAACGTATGTTAATCTATATCTAAAGCATGTTTACGGATTCGTACTACGGATTTTTATAAACACGCGTTTAACGTCTGTTTAAATCTTTGTAGTAAGGCAGGTTGTCTTTAAACTTTTGTTACGAAAGAAGTGTCGAAACATCAATATATAGTGACCTCAGGCGTTTAAAGCTCGAAGGAAACCGGTACAGCCTGTTTAGACTGGCGAATCAACAAAAATATATGTACATAAACGAAACATATACATTTTCATTATTGTAACTACGAAATCAGTTTTTCGGGGTAATTACGTTAAACTATCGCTATCACATATTGCTACATTCAAACAGTTGATTCCTGATTTTTTAACTTAACCTTCTTTGATGCGAAATAATTAGCACTCCTTATTTATAACGTACAGGGTTAACCGCTAAACCGACTTTAATCAAATTTTTTATAAAAATAGCGTGAATAATGAAAAGCAAAAAAATTACTTTATAATAAAACGATCACCTAATAAAAGAATTAATATACTATAAAGTCCCTATGACTTTATAATATTTAAGATTTTTTTTGTCCTTCCTGTTTGGAGAAAAGTAAACTACTTACTAAATTATCAGGTTATATGTAAATTCTTAGGTATCTATTATATAATAATGTTAAATTAAAATAAATAAACGTTTCTACTAATATTATAAACAGGTATTTGAAATAAAACTATTTTAAACTGATTTAGATCGCGTATATTAACTATTTTTATCATCCCGACGTTTCGAGCACTTTGCAGCGTTCGGTGTCACGGGTAGGTCTACCCTAGTTAATATACGCGATCTAAATCCGTTTAAAATAGTTTTATTTCAATGAGTAATAATCGCGAAAATCTAAGACAACGATAAACATGCAAATACATTTATACAGTTAGTGTCATAATAAACATATCCATTATAAATCATTTGTTAAATGGACGCTGTTAAGCAATACCGTGTCAAGCCACACGGACTTCATTTTGATAAAATAGCGTCTTAAGATGTCAAACCTCTACTTAATTCATTTGTTTGAAAAAGTATATGTATATCCATATTTTCTTTTCTACTTTGATAAAAGAAAAAGTATAATGACTTAAAAGCAAACTGGTCAGTAAAGAGTTTTACCTAATAATAAGTTTTGCAAATATAAACGACTATTGTATAATTCAAAATATGATCATCTCAATATTCTAAACATTAGATTAAAAAACTTTTTCCCGTACTTATTTTGTTTTAATGATTTTTTTATGAATAATTTTAAATAAGTAATGCATTATCAGAATACAACACTATCTCTAAATGGATGCTGATAAGCAATAATGTGTCAACCCACAAAAAGTCAAATTTGGAGATATTGATGTATTTTGATACAACGTCAACTATTTAACATTATGCATTCTAATTTCAAGTCATCTAAACCAAATAAGTATGGAAAAAAGTTTCTTAACTCAATGTTTCGAATTTCAGGTGCATTCCATATTTTACAATTAATAAAATAATATGAAATATTTAAAAATCTATTATTAGAAAACTAATTAAATAAATCTATCTGCTTTTGATTCATTATACATTTTATCAAAATAGAAAAGAAAAGATGAATGTATAGTCTTAAACAAATTTATTAAGAATAGGTGTGATATGTTTAGATGCCATTTTCTCAAAACGAAGTCCGTGTGGCTTGACACAGTATTGCTTATCAGCGGCCAAATGTGACTTTTTGTGGGTTGACACATTATTGGTTATTAGCATTGTTGTTGCTAGCTAAATCCTATTTACAAGAACAAATTGCGTCGTAGTTAAAATAATTGCAGTAGAAGACATGTTGCTCGTTTTTAAATAGTCTCATGTAAATACCGCAATCTCGTTGCTGACATACCTAGATTACTAGATATAGCCAATTGTGTATAGATGACTTGTCAAGGTTGTATTTTATACTTGCCCCTTGCGGTTTTATTCGCGTTTATGGTCACTGCTTCGCTCCTATAAGTCGTAGTGTGTTGTAAAATAGCCTATAACGTTAAGAAACTAGCTATCCAACATAAACATATTTTTTCAAATTAGCTGAGTAGTTTCAGGGATTACCCCCTACACTCCAATGTACACACAAATCTTAACTCTATAACATTAGTATAGACTAGCAGGTGCTCGCCACTTCACCCACATCTATGTTTATATAAGGTAGCCATTATTTCGATACCTCCCACGTAAGTTACTGTAAGCCACAAAATTGTCGTTAGCGTTTTTACTGAATACTACACGAATTTGCATTGCTTAATGCATTCAAAGTGAAAAAATACCAAAAATCTTTTTTTTTCAAGGAATCCAAAAATTACAACAAAATACGCCTTTTTTCAGGCGTATTTTGTTGTAACTTTCAAACTGAAACGGATTAAAAGTGCTCTACTGTAAAATTGTAATTTTGGGGTAACAACAACTTACGTGGGAGGTGTCGATTTTGTCCCTAAATAATTTATTAATGCACCTTACCTGGGTTTAGGTTTGTGAGAATCCTAGAACCGAGTGCGTTAAATTACCCACTAAAACTCTACGGTGCCCTCGTCGCCTTAGTTGGGCGTCACGGGGTCGCTTATGTTTTGCTTTCCTAGGATTACGGCTCCGTATTATCACGCGCAAATTAAGCGCTTTAATGTAAATAAACTAAATACAATGCTATCTCCTTCACTATAATTAAATAATTTTAAAAAATCCGTTTACGTTGCTCTACCCATCTGACATATTTATATTGACATAATAATACGAGGCCGTAATCCTAGGAAACAAAGTCATTACGCATGTTACCATGACGATAAAAGGTAGTCCGTGTTATTTATTTATTTATTAACTTTATGGAACAACTATTAAAAATACATTGAGCAAAAGGTGAGCTTAAATCTATACAGCTTTACCCAGCCAACCTTAGGGCGTGCAAGAAAGAGCGTTCAGTGGATGCATAAGGCATAAAATCATATTTAATAAACATATACATACATACATACCTTACAAATTTACAATTCAAAATAATGCTTATAATAAATTTATATTAATAATAAAGAAATAAACGTCCCACACTCAACGGGCCTAAAATCTCTCGATCCTGTGTCGGGGGTCCGGACACACACACATCTGTACAGCCGCGACCGTTAGCCCTTTAGTTAGTAGCAATACGCCAACCTGACTTCATTGCCTTTATTAATATAAAATTCCATAAAAATCTCTTCAGAATTTTTGACGAAAATACAACGATCCATCTCTTACAAACTTCCGTATTTAATACAGTACAGACATTCTATTATTTCATGTGTGTTTCATGCATCGTAAAATTTGATGTTGAGACGTACAATTGGATGCTGATAAGCAGTAATGTGTCAACCCACAAAAGGCTAATTCGGAGATATTGATGTATTTTGATGATGCGTCACCTATTTAATATAATTCAAACAAATTTCAAGTCATCTGAAATAAATAAGTACGGAAAAAAAATTATTAATATGCGTTGCATATTTTGCAATTTATACAATAATCTCATATATTTGAAAAACTTATTATTAGATTAAACCTTTAATGATATCAATCTGCCTTTAACTCATTAAACATTTTATCAAAATAGAAAAGAAAAGTTGGATATATACTTCTTCAAGTAAATGTATTAAGAATAGATTTGACATCTTTAGACGCCAATTTCTCAAAATAAAGTTCGTGTGGCTTGACATAATATTGCTTATTAGCGTCCAATTATTGGTGAAATTAATGTCACAAAGTTAATTTCATATCACAATGTAAGTAAGTAAAGTGACATAATGGAATTAGTGGTAGGCAAATTGATTCAAGTCGTTAATAATACCAACAATAAATGTCACTTGTGAACATTAAGTTTTACAATGTATGCATTAAGTTCAAGACATTGAAATAGTTTTACGTCATTCGCAATGTTTTATCAATGTAAAACTCTATGGTACTATTGTCGCGAAAGTATTTCTGCATTGGAGGATAACGATATTGCTTACGACATTATTGTTTCCACCCAATCAAAAAATGAAGACGTTCACAATTCGTAGTAGATTTTTTAAATGTTTGTTACCTCAGAACTTCTGTCAGAATTTTTTTTATTTGAAAGGATATAGTTTCAGATTACTCAGAAATGTTATCAAAATCGATTCAGTAGTTTCGTTTTAACACAAAAAAAGTTATGCGAATATTAGTTACACGTTACTTAATGAAATTAAATTTATCGCGAAATTAATTTACGACACTAATTTAGTAATGTAAAACCAGCTTTTAATAGTCTACAAGTGTCCATTACACCTAATCCAGAAATCCGTCGGTATCAAGTGTATTCTTAGATTATAGTGATGTAATTCAGCGCGATACATAATAGCTGAGACCTGGCCCACGTAATATAAGTTACATTATCAAGGTAAATTGGAAAATAACATCAGTTAACGATCGTAATGGATCGTTTTATTGCTAAGATTAATGCAATTACGAAGAACTAGATGTTTTTCGAGATTTTATTCGCTTTCAATGGTTATTTAATATTTTTCACTATACCTCCCGTGAGTCGTTGAGTTATGATTTTTATATCACTTTCTCGATAAACGAGTTATTCGATTACGTAAAAATATATTTATTAATCGGATTAACAGTTCTTGAGATTATCGCAAACAAACAAAGAGACGTACAAACAAACACAAACTTAATTTCTTACTGCTATAAATATAACTTCATACAAATATTATAAATGTTTATAATGATGGATAGTTGGATGTTTCTATAGATGGATGTTTTTTCTTCTTTATGCAAACACCACTGAACAGATTTCGATGAAACTTTACAGTTACACATGTGCGCGCATTTTGTCAGAACACGGTTTAGACAATTTATTATACACCAACTGGTGCTCGCGACTTTGTCTGTGATGCCTACGTCATAGTAGCTTTATGCATGCAAAGTTGCAGCCCGATCGGTTTAAAATTTACAAAGTTTTATGCAAACTTCTATCCTATTTTATCTCTTGGAGGTAGAATTAATCAAAATCCTTTCTTAGCGGATGCCTACGTCATAACATCTACCTGCATGCCAAACTTCAGCCCGATCCGTCCAGTGGTTTGGACTGTGAGTCACCTTTGAGTTATATACATTAAGAGTTTGGTGTTGTTGTTTTTTACGTCTTTATACCTAGCAATTTTATATAATAAATAATAGTTTAGTCTACTTCTTTAAACCTAACGACTATTTTTAGTAAGTTTATTATTTGTGTACACGTGCATTTATTACTAATAAATAAATAAATATAGCTTGTATATCAAATTAACACATAGGGTAATGTGGGGTAAAGAGAAAAAGTGTAGGGAGTACTTGGTTCAAGAGTTACCGCGTACAGACGTAAAGTGTACGTACGCCAATCGCATCTTACTCCAACATTTGATGATTTTATGCACTGTCACCCACTTTATTTGTATTGATGATTTCCGGTAACGCACTTTTGATTGAAGAGAGCGTAGCCCCGACGCGACACGTCGCGTGGCCGCTAATGATACAGAAAAAATAATTTATCTACCCTCCAGTTTGAATTTTTTTTTAATTATAAAAAGGGGGGCAAACGAGTCAATAGTACCACCTTATGGTAAGTGGTTACTATCGCCCATGGACATCTGCAACACCAGGGGCGTTGCGGGTGCGTTGTCGGCCTGTGATGGAAAAATCAAAAACTCATATTGGAGTGACAGGGAGTGGGTTTATGGATACGTTCAGGTGACAGTTAATTTTTATCAACACACGCGGGCGGAAGCTAGTATTAACATAAAATATAGCTAGATGTTGATTAATAATATTTAAAAAAAGGAAATTGGTATTGTGGTGCGTCGATTTCATTTTAGAAATATTTATGTAATTTTTGAATAAAAAAACGAACAAATGTTTTATTATATTTACGTAATGTTTTATCAGTAAATTGATCACGTGGCATTATACTCCGATGGTGCTGTTAGAAAATATGGTAAGATCGTATTATGCAAGACATATTGACCTACTAAATACAGAACCTAATATAGTAGAAGCACGCAGCACGTATAAAGCATTTTTAGGGTTCCGTTGTAAAATTCTATACAACAAGAGATTTTTAAAAAATAGTTATTTATAAGGTCAATTGATTATTATTATTAGTTTTACCACATAATTATCGTTTTTTGCTAATTTGTTTTTTCTTATTTGGGCATGATAAAATTCATTTTCAATATTTATTCACATTCAATATTTTAAACATAACCTAAAAATAGTATTGCTCAGGTAAGTTTCTAATAAATACATAGAATGTACCTAATTACTACTGTTTGTCTTAAATTTGTGAGTATTACATTTCTAGGATTTACTCTCGTTAGTAATATTACACAACTCTGTAACCTAGTTACATAGACATCGTAAGTAGTTACAAAAGCTATAAATGACAAATACGTGGTACTCATAGTAGATTCTTTCAGGTGTAATGCAATGACAGACGACTTATGTAAGTTTTTATGAAAATCTGTTAGCGAAATTCATGAGTGTAATTCTTGCCTTACAGTTTTACTTTTAAAGTAGAGACCATCACGTTTAAGAAATCATAAAAGATCTTCTTTTTTTTTCTTTTTATCGGACTAATGCACAAAACTAGTAATCCCATTGACGTGATAATAATTAACTGCAATTGTATATTTAAACTATTCCTAAATAATAATAATAATAATAATAAAACAAATCGTTTAAATGTGATGTTATTTCTGTCTTTTTTATATAAATGAGCACATAAACGAGTTTCGGTTAGCCATTTTAATTAATTCATGAATATTTTTAACGATTTATTTAGATACTATAAGCCTACAAGATCCAACGTTTAATTGGGTACTGATAAGCAATACTGTGTCAACCCGTATGGACTTCATTTTGAGAAAATGGCGTCTAAAGATGTGTAACCTTTTCTTTATAAATTTGTTTGAGGAAGTATACATCCATTTCTTCTTTTGTATTTTCATAAAAATTTTAATGAATTAAATGCAAATTGGCTAGTAAAGAGTTTTATCTAATAATACGTTTTTGAAATGTGTGAGATTATTGCATTACCTAAAATGTTGAACACTCTTCAATGTTCTAAACATTGGATTAAGAAACTTTTTTCAATACTTATTTACTTCAGATGACTTAATTATTTTTTTGAATAATGTTAAATGCATTATCAGAATACATCAATATCTATAAATTTGACTTTTTGTGGATTAACACATTATTGCTTATCAGCATTGAATAAAACAAAAACTTTTTTTTAATAAAAAAAATCAGTTTTTGTTTACTTTTAAATATCGATTCCGCTAACGCTGGTAAATATAAAACATATCAACCTACCCAAACGAATGGGCTTTCGAATGCAAAAATGAATTTTATTAATATTTTCTTTGATAACACAAACAAACTTCAGATTCTTATATGAATATAAACAAAAACGTAACTCTACTCGGTGTTAACGACCGTATTCCATGACGACTATTGCAATAGCTTTCACTTTTAAAGTATGGTGACATAGATTCACACAACGGGCCCTTCAATAACACCATAGGGCACTCTTACTAGTTACGAAACACCATGGCCTTAAACGAACATGTTTTATATGAGTTATATACATATTAAGTAAGGTTTGACGTTACTGCGTTACTGTGGATATTTGTTTTAAATTTTTTTTTACCGACATATAGTTTTCAACCAACTTAACGGAGTTTATAGGTATTTTTAGTATATGCTTCATTTATTGTCACATCTGAACTCTGTCGTTGTTGATTTTAAAAATTATTTTTAAATTTGAAATTGTATACTTATTTTTTATCTTAGATGAGAAAGACATTTGGACGCTGATATGCAATACTGTGTCAAGCCACAAGAACTTCATTTTGAGAAAATGGCGTCTAAAGATGTCAAACCTGTTCTTAATAAATTTGTTTGAATTTATCCATAATTTCTTTTCTTTTTTGATTAAAGCTGTAATGAATTAAAAGCGGGTTGATATATTTAATATATTATGTAATAAAAAGTTTTATAAATATAAGATTATTGTATAAATTACAAAATAAGGAACGGCCTGGAATTTCGATATAATTGTTAAGAAACTTTTTTCCGTACTTATTTAGTTTATATGACTTTATTTTTTATTGAATAGTGTTAAATAGGTGATGCCGTATCAAAATACACAAATATCTCGGAATTTCACTTTTTGTGGGTTGACACATTATTGCATATCAACATCCATTTATTAAAATCGATTCAGTAGCATGGTTTTAAGATCAAAATAAATGGAATAAATATATCGTCCAAATATACGAAATTAGGTATTTTGCTATTGTAGTCGGTTCCTTTTTTGTAAAAAGTCTTAGTTGTGATTCTTGCAGTGGGTTCAGTTAACTTTGTTAGAAAATTTTAAATGGATGCTGATAAGCAATAATGTGTCAACCCACAAAAAGTCAAATATAGAGATATTGATTTAACATTTAACTGTATTCAAAAACATTTCAAGTCATCTGAATTGAAAAAGTACGGAAAAAAGTTTCTAAATCAAATATTTATAATAATCGAGTTCCATATTTTGAATTATGCAATAATCTCAAATATTTTAAAACTTATTATTAGCTAAAACCCTTCACTAGAAAATTTGCTTTTAATTCAATATACTGTTTATCAAAGTAGATAGGAAAAGGTGGATATACATATATTTTCTCAAACAGATTTATTAAGAATAGGTTTGACATCTTTAGACACCATTTTCTCAAAATGAAGTCCGTGTGGCTTGGCAGATAAGCAATACTGTGTGTATTGCTTATCTGCGTCCAAATATATAACAGATTCACTTTCCCTAGCATAATTTCATAAAATTTTAACATATAACAAGAATTTAGTGTGACTTTTATTAAAAATAACACATCAGTCACACTAATGAACCATGTTACGTAACTTTGTTTTCTAACACGTTATATTACATAGTCTGGACGCACCATTATACTCGAATGTAATTATGTATTTCCGACTGACGCTGGCACTACAACTGACTGAAGCGCTAACGGTCGCGAGTTCGATCCCCGCTCAGGGCATATGTGTATTGGCTATACGGATGTTTGCCGTGGTCTGGGTGTTTGTGTTAGTGTTGTGAGTGTTTCCGGACCCCCGACACAAGATCACGCGATCTTAATGGGGGCCGTTGACTGTGTTGTATTTATTTATGATTTATTTATTTCACAGTCAAAACTGTTCACAAGTCAAAAGTACTTGTGACCATAGGCTTTGGATAGAAGTAGGTTTCATTTGAATAACGAATATAAAAGGCAAAAAAACCTGCAAATATGTTAAATTAAATTTTTTTATTTATAAACAACGAATATGGTAAGGAAAACTGGACGCTGAAGCAATACTGTGTCAAGTCACACGGACTTCATTTTGAGAAAATGGCGTCTAAAGATGTTAAACCTATTCTTAACAAATAAGTCTAAGGAAGTATATATCCAACTTTTATTTTCTTTTTCTATAAAAGGGATAACGAATTAAAAGCAGATTGATAGATTTAATATATTATGTAGTAAAAAGTAATTCAAATATTGCTTATTGTATAAATTGCAAAATATGGAACGCATTTGGAAATCGAAATAATTAATTAAGAAACTTTTTTCCGCACATATTTAATTTATATAACTTGATTTTTTTTTAATAATGTTAAATAGGTGATGCAGTATTAAAATTCACCAATATCTCGGAATTTGATATACACACATACACTAAAAGTAGTGGGTTAACACATTATTGCTTATCAGCATCCAACTAAACACACATATTTTATATATTTAAAAAAACACTAATTTTAAACCTAACACATTAGTGTTTTTAAAATATGTTTACATTTTTAAATTAATTTGACTTAAAATATTGTAAGAAATATTGTTATTATTAAAAGTAAATTATTTGAATACCGTTATCAATGAGAAAATCCATATTTACCATAATTGTTAGTTAGGGAGTATCACATATCGAGCAATGATGTACACTTTTTTAACGTCATTATATTTTATGAGATAGATGTGTATATAGTCGTATGAAAAATGTTTTTGAGACAATCTACAATATAATAACATTTTGTTAGCCTTACAGAAATAAAACGAATCGAATCGATTGGAAACAATTCGTATTTTAAATTGATTTAAATATCTAGGATTCTATTGGCTATGTATGTATATGTATTGTAAATACACAGTTTACATATTGCCTATTCTGGCTTTGTTGTTAGTTCAATAATGGAAAAACCATTGGAAATCGTGCGAAAGCTATTAATATTGTAGACGATTGTAATCTTAACCTAAATGTTTAAGACAACTTTTTAACCGACTTACAAGAGGCGGAAGATCTCAATGCGTAGAATATATTTTTTTACCGTAAAACTCCGTCATATTTAATTTCGAAAATATTTTTTTTTATTTGTAACGATTATTAGGTCATACATTCAGATTGATCCCAAAAAATATTACCAAAATCGATTTAGTTTGGTTTTAAAATCAAAATAACTTGAATAAGTATGTCATCTAATCTATTTGCTGTTACAGCCGGATGCTTTTTTAATCTGTATTAATACGTGAAGCAAAAACTCTGTGCCCCTTTTTACGGACACGAACGGAGGAATATCAAATTTCGAACACCTATAGTTTCTATAGTGAAAAAGAGAAGAATGCTAATATTTTGTTTAGTTATGCATACATTAAACCAATAAAAAATTATATTACGCACACTACCATGTATTTGACGCACACGCGCATAATATAAACACTTTTGTTTATTGTTAGTCTGTGGTCAATTTTGAAATCTTTTTTAATGAATTACAATGGAATTTTAAACGGTTAGCAGACCACTTGTTATTATAAAACAACATTGTTGTATAGAAATTTTACGCTGTGATAATTTAATAAAGCATACGCCATTTAGACTTAGCCTGGAATGAAATAGTCGATTTTTTTATACGGGAAATAATATTTAAAAGTACTTAGAAATAATTACACTCATAAATAATATTCATCAAACAATTTCCACGCAAAAGCACCTAGCCTTTTTTTTATCTATATGATTTTTAGGGTTCCGTACCTTAAAAGGAAAAACGGAACCCTTATAGGATCACTTTGTTGTCCGTCTGTCTGTCTGTCTGTCTGTCTGTCTGTCTGTCTGTCTGTCTGTCTGTCTGTCTGTCTGTCTGTCTGTCTGTCTGTCTGTCTGTCTGTCTGTCTGTCTGTCTGTCTGTCTGTCTGTCTGTCTGTCTGTCTGTCTGTCTGTCTGTCTGTCTGTCTGTCTGTCTGTCTGTCTGTCTGTCTGTCTGTCTGTCTGTCTGTCTGTCTGTCTGTCGGGATGTCAACCCTTTTTTCTCAGAAATGCATAGACGTATCATGTTGAAATTAATATCATATACTCAAGTCTACGATGACATGCGGCCGTGAAAATATTAAAGTTCTAAGTCAACGCAATCAAAAGATAATGGAAAATATGTCGTATATTTTGACCATTTTAGCGTTTTCGCAAGGGAATCAAAACCTATAGGGTACTTCCCATTGACCTAGCACGATGAAATTTGGCAAGAAGTAAGATCTTATGGTACAAATAAAGGAAAAAATCTGAAAACTGTAAATTTTTGTATGTATGTTTGTCTGTTTGTAAGTTTGTTTTTCAACCTTTTTCTCAGAAACGCGTGAAGGTAACAAATTTTTATCAACGTCAAGTACTCAGAGTTGTAATTAATAAGAGCTGTGAAAAAATCAAACTTCTAAGTTAACGCAATCAAAAGATACGGTCATTTATATCACATATTTTAAGTATGATAGCGTTTTTAACGTTTTCGCAAGGGAATCAAAACCTATAGGGTACTTCCCATTGACCAAGCATTATGAAATTTGGCCAGGAGCAAGGTCCTTTAGTATACATAAAGGAAAAAAAACTGTAAATTTCTGTTCGTGTGTCTGTCAGTCTGTACGTCTGTCTTTCAACCTTTTTCTCATGAACGCGTAAATGTATCAAGTTGTAAATTGATCAAGCGGAAAATATATTAATCTTAGAATTAAAATTATATGTACTTGTAACAAATTAACATAGAAATTAACCATGGTCAAAAAAACAATTTTACAAACACTGAGAAGAAATTTGTATCAATACGAAAACATTAAAAAGCAGCAAACCTTTATAAACAACGCAATGCAATCTATATATCGCAGCTAACAAAATGATAGCGCGATGCAGCGTACAGCTAATGCCATCTATTACAACATTATGACATTAACTGTGATATAATTCTGCTCGATTAATAAAAATTTTTATTTTAATTATTATTTAAACGCGCTAAAAATTATAAAATAAACTTTTCATTTAAAAGTTTTATCGTCGATTTATAACGTCATTACGTAATTAACATTCAATATAAGAGCTTCACGCGATTTGATTTAAGTACTCGTATTGACTTAGTACGAAAATTTTAAAATTAAATTCAAACAGATCGAGTTATTTAATTTACTTATTTATCTACACATATAAGTCTTCTGGTTATTAGTAATATAATTAGTTATTTATAAATAAACAATTAGTTTTGTTCGAATTAAGGACTAATTATTTTCGTCTTGACAACACTAATATATATTTCGATATTTTGATTGATAATGTAAATCTAAATATTTTACGAACGTAGTGCAGGGGTAGTGGAGTGTAGTAGAATATAAATAAAAATAAAAAGAGAAAAAATATAATATAATTATGTTGTTAATGTCAAAGTCAACAAGTTAGTTCATTGAAATTGTCAAGAGATGGCGCTAGGTGTATCCTGAATCGCGCTATAACTTTTTTTTTGAAAGTATAAGGTGTATTAGTACTTAAAATAAAATTTTGTGTTTCCATGGATTGCATTCATGATCGTGTTTTAAATTAAAGTGCTCCTAAGTAGTTTCAAAATAGTTTTTGGGACGTGATCCATATTTACATAATATTTGATTATATTTAAGCGACTTTTAAAAAGGAGTGTTTTCAATTCGACCTTGTATTTAATTTTTTTTTATGTTTGTTCGCCGATTACGCCGCCATTTGGGTGGTTTGAAAAGGTATACTTCCAAGGTGGTCCCATTGTCTTCAGGTCAGGATCAGATGATGGGATCCTGGAGAAATTGAGGGAACTCCTCAAATATTATAGGCAAGCGTATACCGATTTAGGTATTTTTGATAGTAACTTATGTTGGAACTGATGATGAAGACCACAAATGGCGTAGATGGGTTAGTCTTATATAGATTTCTATAAGTTTGTACGGAACCCTCGGTGCGCGAGTCCTACTCGCACTTGACCAGTTATTATCTATATGGTTAATTTTAAAATGTAAATGATATGCTAAAGTCACATAGTCTATGTCACTCCGTGAGATCAGCAAAAAATTAACATGGCGGACGTAAACTGTCAACACATGTAAAATCTTGTAGACAAAAAATTTGGCCGAATTTTATGCGAATTGTTACTAGGCAGTCAGGTTTTTATTTTTTTTAATTACTTAATTGTTATAGAGATAACGAAATTGAGTTTCTTCCACCCCAGTATGCACTCTCCTGCCGGCGCCCAAGCTAAATATGAATTGATGGAACTATAGATTACTTTTAATGTACACGAGTCGTGAGGGTTGATAAAGCACTTTTATATTCCGGATTCGTGATAATTAAATGCATTAGGGGTCAGTGACCAAACCCACCCTTAAAATCAATAAGCACATTTTTCTCCTCGATAGCTCATTTGATGTATGCGGGTAGGTTTCGTTCCAATGAAAACGTATAGCAATTTAAAAATAGATAAATCGCAAAAATTCTACAAAATATTTTATTAGATTAGATAAGAGGTAGATTTAATAGGCTACCGTTTTTGAATATACTTTTGCACTGACACCTCATAATCATCACAGATAAAAATAACTTTTATTGCGTACTAGCTAACTGCCCTTCAGTCGTTTTGGAGTCCTCAGAAAACATACATACCTACGTTAAGTACATAAGTTGTAAATACTGATTTTTATATAGGTTTTTTCCACTAGGAACACTTTGCTGTTTACATGCTGAATAAAAAGTTGTGTTACTCATTAAAATCCATTAAAGCGTTACATCGTGAATTAGTAACAAACATCCATACTTACACAAATTACAAAGTATTCAGACTAATATTAACATTAGTATAAATACTTCTTGTAAAGAAATATTAAAACAATGTTTTATTTGTTAATACACCGAAAACAAATAATTTTACTAACGTATAAGTTTATTCTTTATTACAATCACTTTAAGTAGTCTATAAAAGAACTTATTCACTATGTCTATATTGTAAATAAACGAAAAGAAATAGCTACAACAATCTCCTACTTAAAATATTTTATCAAAATGTTTCTTTAGAGTCGTAATGATACAGGTTACGTCAGCGGAATTCCGTTCCGAATATTCTTATATACTATTTATAGAATTATGATATAATAAATTTAAATGGAAAATTAAAAAAATCCCCGACAATCTATTTATTGAGATCCATTTCGAACTAGGACAAGCTAGTTAATTGACTTGTCGGGTTAAAGATAATCTCGCCTGTCATACTCGATCGCTAGCTGGTTGCTAAGCAACGTCGTCCAAAATCCATGAGCCTATAACGTATCTACAGTTTTATAATATCATTGCAAATGTACATACAGTCGAATAGAGAACCTACTTCTTTTTGGAGTCGGCTAATAAACAATTAATTACTATCATAATGTAGGTACTTAATGATTATGTAAAAGTGAGTAATATTATAATTATTTAATTAGCTAAGTAAGTGATGTTATATTAATCATTAACCTAGAAATTTATGATAATAATAAGTTCTTGACGGTGTTTAAATTTATTGTTCTGTTAAACAACAAAACGAAGGGAATTATTAAAAAATAATTTATACAGTACTTTAAAAAATTATAATATATTTTAATAATTTGTTTCATTGTATTTGTTACAGTCTAAACTCAACTAATCAATAGTACTTTTGAAATAATTCAAAACCTACTATTGCAAAAACATTAACCTAACCTACACAACCTATTTGCAAGTGTTTTGCCTATCGTAGGTATTCGTTTTTAACCGACTTCGAAAAAGGAGTAGGTTCTATGTTCGGCTGTATGTATATTTTTATGTTTGTTCACCGATTTTTTCGTCGTTTATGGACCGATTTTGATTTTTTTTTTATATATTAAAAGTACCTACTATTGTCAAAAATTTGCCAGTTTAAAGTACTATTGACAGGTAAAAAGTTAAGGTAAATACTATGTATTCCGTTTTTCCTCTTTCGTATTTAAATTACACATGTACTTACATTGCGAATGAAAATTATTAATTCTCAAAATTGTTATCAATATTAAAACGTAAACCTTATCATTTGACTGTTGCTTTGAGCAATTGTAATGAAAAACAATACAATATTAAACTAAAATAATGTTTATAAAAATGTGTTGTTCGACTTCAAAAAAAGAATGCGGTCGTCAGTTCTTTGGGGATTTTTTATATATATATGATATTTCCTGAGTACTCGAAGACAGCTTGACTGGTTCGGTTATTCCTTTGAAAATGGTCCCATAGAATTTTTATCAAAATCGGTTTAGTAGTTGGGTTTTAAAATCATAGTAACAGGAATAAGCACTAAGTTGCCAAATTATAACTTGACTTTTGAAGTCAATTCCTTTTTTATACAATTTTAAATAACAAGACATCATGCTTCGACAATAATAATGATAAATTAATATAACTTTATCTACAGCCCGTATAATTCTTAATAGAGTTTAATAAAAAAGTCATGACCCTGATAAGGTAACCGCCATTGTTAGTTGAATGGTGTCAAATCACGCTATTTATTTGTATACTTCACCAATAAAGCAACAAAAGTTATCTCCGATTTATGGAAAAACGATAAATAAAGAATTAACGTTCATAGAAAGCCAATGGGGATCGGCTTATGATCGACAATTCTTATATCTATTGTGTTTTGATTTTGTAAAGGATCATGGCAGAAATTTGCCTAAATGTTTTTGAACGCGTCTAAGAATGTGACTTATATTAAACTCAATTATTCAATTTGTTCATTTTTTTAATGATTTCGGTTTAGTCCATGAAAGCCACAAAAAATTGTCTTAAATAATTAAAATCTTAATTACTTCCGGTTTCGTTTTGAATAAATGGCGATGTATAGTGTTGCAATTTCAGAAAAAAAAAAAAACAAAAGGATGCAATTTGCATAACCTTGCGTATCATATTAGAAGTGACAAAAATTATGACACATCCTGTGATTGATCGTAATAATGATTAATAACAATGAAATAAATAATAATCTCCCTGTTTCTTGTATTTATTACTATATTTACATACTCTTTACAACCTGTAAGAACGCAACTATACGGGAATTATAACAATAATAATGACAACATTATGTGACGGTATGTTGAATTCGACATTACAATATATGTCAGTAGTCTAGTTTGATCTAGTGCTACGCTATTTGCTTATAAGTCTATTTCCCTAGTTTCCTTCAGTTTTAACGTTCGCTTTGCCCACGGACTTGATTCTTTGGTTTACTTTTTGACTTTTGCTTGCTCTCGGACTGATACCTGCTATAAACGACACATCGTGATTTTTCTAACGGACCCTGATATTGCTTGAAGATTTGAATATTATCTGCTTGAAAATGGATAACAGACGCAAACGAACTTTGGGCGCCAATTGTAATATCTGCTTGAATACTCTTCGCCGATATAAAATCCTGGAGCAAAACACGAGAGTATGTACATACACTGCTTTGCAATTGGATTTATCCACAAATCGTAAGTTTGCAAATATTTATGTGTCTTATTATTGTAACGTTCACCTTATACAATGCGGAACTCGTAGAATACTTATCATAAAATGTATTATGATTTTACTTTTAGGCTACTGATGACGATTACGTTTGTGAAGCATGCTGGGAACTTTCGTTATCGGCTGTGAATCAGAATCTTTATCAAACTACTGGCTCTGAACAACAAGCTGGAACAAGTCGACAAAACAACATTCAGAAAATTCAGAATAAATTATTTTTAAAATATGTGTTTTATTTCTCCTAATAGTGGTGACATAATAACTTTAGAACAAAAACTAAACCGACTTCAAAAGTAAACTAAAAAGCTTTAAATAACATTTTTTCTAAACAACATTTTGATAATAAGTTATTATATTCAATAAAATATGTTATCATATTTGTGGTCTCCATCATCAATTCCACGCCACACATTAAATGCTACTTTTCGTGAGCAAATTATCGAGCTTATATTTTGAAAATTGCCAAAATGGCAATAGGTGTCCCTGTAATCTTTGAGAAATTCCCTTGATTTTTGAGTAATCTTTGTGCATATATAAAAATATCGACCGAGTTGATAACCTCCTCCTTTTTAAAGTTAGTTAAAAATTGTGAGCGTGGCTGAATAAACAAGTGTGTCTGTTATGTTATATATTATTATCATGGGCCAATGGTATGGCGAACCGACACGATTGAAGAGAGATCTAACTCACAGCTACCTGCCGAAATATGTTGCTTAAACACCACTACTAATAACTAAGCTTCTGGCTATAAGCAATCGAGAAATTAGAAATTACAATGTATAATTATTATATACAGCACTAACATAAATTACATACTTATTTCTGCGTCATCAACGGATTACCTACACATACTTACATATAGGTATGTTTTTTATTTTCAAATGGCTATACATGTTTTTTATTTTCAATTTTAGTTGACAACCAAGAAAACTGACGTCTTTTGTGCTAAAAATTATTCATCGTATACGAATACCAGTTTAAACTGTTAAGAAAACAGTGATTTGTGAACCTAACCTCTAAATATTAAAATGCAAAAATCTTTTTTTTGTGGCTTCCAAATAAAATAATTCTTTCAGATTATGTTTATGCTGTGTATCCCCTACAGTTTACATATTTTTTCATTTGAAGACGCGTCAATTCGATATCAGTGAAAACGATGTATGGAAATCTGCCATTGTTCTTTGAAATAATAAATCATCTAATAAAATTGTAATTTTGAATGCTATTTTTTAAGTTAATAATTATAATAGGAGCTATGATTTACTACTTTAATAATAAAAATATCTAAGTACGTAATTTTAGTCTCAAACTATAAACTAATTATAACATTGTAAAAGTCTTAAAATTTCACGTCTTACAATTCATATAATTATTAATTATCTTATATTTTTCAGTATCGTTTACAGACTTTAATTAATTGATAAAAAAATTATTTATTTTTACGTATAATATACGAGACTGCTATGTAAATATTTTTTAAACAATATTCATACTTTAATTAATCTACTAAATTAGATGGATCTCATTAAAGGGCCGTGACCTTTCGTGGTTGTAACCACGAGGCCGGGTCATCTTAGTCATCGTGTAACAGATGATGAAATTAACCTAATGTTCATGAGAATCAAACCAGGTACAATTAGTACTTCAATATAATGTAAAAACATATTTATATTTTTTTCTTTCAATAAAATTTTATTTTCTACATTATATTGAAGTACTAATAATATATATAAAATATTTATGTTTTTTTTTCATATATATATTATTTATTTAATAAAATCTATACGTTTTTTTTTACCAAAATTTCGTTTTAATTTCAAAGTGAGCAGAAAAAAAAATTAAATTAAAAAATATATATACTGTAACGTAAACTTATCTTTTTTTACTTCTATTACAGAATTCTAAAAGACTCCCAATTTCAAGTTTAATCATCATTCGTAAAAATACAATTATGTGTTCTATTTTTCTAAAAATATACAATGACACTATCATGTCGACCACCCACATATCCTGGCAGTTCTACCCGTGTCCACGCTTCTGTTGTTCATGATACATCTGCTCGTTTACTCGCTATCTATACTAATATTATAAAGAGGAACGATTGTATTTTGTATGTATGATTGTAACGAACAAAATCAAAAACTTCTGGTCCGATTTCGATAAAGTTTCACAGGAATGTAGTGTATATCCATTTAAAGGGCATAGACTACATTTTATCCCAAAAAAAGCACGGTCCCTGTGGAAATGCGAAGTAAACGGTATCGCTGCGTAACAGTGAATGCTAGTTCCTCGTAAAAAAAAGTATGCGCTTAGCTTTATTCTCGACTTCGTTATGAACGGAAAAGTACAATTTACACGTTATTTTAAGCAACGTTTGTAAATTAGACACTAAGTCTTAATGAAGTCGAGGTCAAGTACGAATAATTGAGTCTCATTGTTTTCAATAACATTAAGATTCGTTCATAGATGTAATTATTATATACGATACGTTTATTAATGTAATTAATGTGTTATAAAAACTGGCATATGATACATAAATGATACTTTACACTTACTTTACACAATGTTGTGTGTTATATATTTTAAATTTTAACGATTTATACCATTCATATTTAATATAATGAGTCTTATTGCGATAACTAATGATAGTAATACCTTTCGTTCGACGTTTCGACGTTTCGACGAAGTTGCATTCGTCCTGGTCACGAGCTGACCCTTTGTGTCTGCTCGATACCTTAATGTACCTATACTACTATTGACACCTTATTCCTACGGTGGAACATACACACATATATAGACTGTCAAAATCATTACTTCTGGCCTCGTCGTAGTTAGGTAAAAATAGTTTTAAATTTTCAATAGCATCAAATTGTTGTCTTTAGAATTGTGCAATTATTATTTCTAGTACCTTGTTTCATTTAAAATATTTGCATTATTGTTTATCGTTGTCTTAGATTTTCGCGATTATTATTCATTGAAATAAAACTAGTTTAAACGGATTTAAATCGCGTATAATTATTTTTATCATCCCGACGTTTCGAGCACTTTGCAGCGTTCGTGGTCCCGGGTAGACTAAGGTGACATTTGTCTATTTGAAGTTTTAGAAAAATATTATTTACTATTTCTACCGTTACGGGTAGTCTACCCGTGACCACGAACGCTGCAAAGTGCGATTTAAATCCGTTTAAACTAGTTTTATTTCAATGCATAATTGCTGTTATATTTTCTTGCCCACAGATTGCAAAATTTATTAGTTAAATTGCTTATTGTGTAACATATGCTCCCACTAAGCCTGTTAACCTGTTTTCTTCCCAAGTATATTTTTAAGGTACAAATAAGACACTTAAATGTGTACAAAAAAAAATCTGTGCAAATAATGTCAGCGCGGAATAGTGGTAAGAATACTAAGCATATCCTTTGGTTCGCAATTCCGATTCTATGGGTGAAAAATGCGTTAGCCCTATCACCAATGGAGACAATAAATAGAAGTAATATTCTTTCGTGATTTTTACTCCATAAATTGTTATATTATAGTAAAATATTTGTGAGTTAAATATGACGAAGATGCCCATATAGTAATAAATGAAATTACATTAGGGTCTCTAAACGTCGGAAGTGGACAAATTGCTCCTTTCAATGAAAGTTATTCAACTTAATTAATGATATAAAGACCGTCTGGGTCCCTCTATTTAATAAACTGTACTTACAGTCTGTATTCTTAATGTAGTAATAACTTTTTTTAAACATATTTCTTATTCTAATAATTTAAAATTACTAACAAGTGTTAATGACCAGAACCTTATTATTTTTTAGTCAAAAATACATAAGAAATATTTAAAGAATTAAAAGCACAAATTAACGAACAAAAACAACAAGAAAAATAATTCTAATATCCCTAATACTCGTCCATCGCATACGCGCACCGAAAATTAAGGCGCGCCCGCGTTTTTTTTTAATCTTTACTATGTCACAAGTCACAACGGAATCTGCCTTGACGACATAAATCCTCTAATGCAAGTTTTACCAAATTGCAAATTAATTCGACAATGGCAATTTTATCGTACCGTATGCATGAAGTAACAAAATAAGAAATCATTTTTTAATCTACGAGATTTGATCACCAAGCATTGTAGTTTTTCTGAAAATCATCGAATGTAGTTTGTTTTTTTAATATTATTGTTTTATATGGCTTAACGAATATCATAGGATATATTGCCGTATGTACATTCGATGATAGTGCACATACTTTGTACATAGTCTATATATATATATATATATATATATATAGCGAATATTATATTTGAACGTTTTTTTCTCGTAATTTACATACAAAACTCAGTACGCTGGTATCTAGGAACGTAAATTCTTTCAGACGTAAAGCAATGACAAACGACTTATTTAAATCTTTATGAAAGTCTGAGATCAAAACTTATAAGTGTAAATCTCGCACATCAATAATGTAATTCCAAACATAAATATATTACGTTATACTGATGTTTGATTTTAATATAATCATGATATTGTTCTTGTGTGCTAGTTTATTTTCGAAGTTATAGTACCATGGGGCTATCAACACGTATTGCTCATATTGTTGTACGAATGAAAGAACGATGAATAAGTGATTTATTAACGATATAGACTCTCATTTACACATTCAAGAAAACGTTCTTGTATTATACTTTGCCTCATAAAACTTCTTAATAAGATACTATGACTGTGTACATTAAACTTTAATCTATACTAACATTAAGAAGCTAAAGCGTTTGTTTGTTTGAACGCGCTAATCTCAGGAACTACTGGTTCGGATCGAAAAATTAAGTTTGTGTTAGATACTTTCTTTTATTGAGAAAGGCTATATGCTACACGCTACGACTTATAGGAGCGAAGCAGTAACCATAAACGCGAGTGAAACCGTAAGGAACAGCTAGTATGAAAAAAACCTGTACTTTCATAATTAAGACTTAAAAAACATAAACATACTGCAAAAGCAAAATATTTCGCTTGATTGTCTGATATACTCATTTCAGTTATTTTGATTTATAAACCAAACTATTAAATTGCTTTTAATAGAAATTCTGTTGGACCACTCCCGAGGATCACATAATTTGATATCCATTTGAATATTTTTTTATCGGTTAAGAAATAACGAAGTTCTGGGAAATTAAATATTCTATGTTTACATACACTACACATTGAGAACCTCCTGTTTTGAAATCAGTTGAAAACTATAAGGAATTTGTTTTATTACCTAACAAGCTGCTTCTCGCGGTTTAAATCAAAAAGAATTTTACAAATCGGTCCAGTACTTTCGGAGACTATTCATTGCAAACTAACTAATTGAAATAAAACTATTTGAAACGGATTTAAATCGCGTATATTAACACGGGTAGACTAAGGTGACAACTACTGCCAACGGTAGAAATAGTAAATAATATTTTTCTAAAACTTCAAATAGACAAATGTCACCTTAGTCTACCCTGGCCCACAAACACTGTAAAGTGCTCGAAACGTCGGATGATAAAAATAGTTAATATACGCGATTTAAATCCGTTTTAAATAGTTTTATTTCAATGAGTAATAATCGCGAAAATCTAAGATAACGTTATGCAAACTAACTAACAAGCGAATATTTCGTCTTTATAATATTAGCACAGATTAATAACAGAAAAGGTTTACGCACTATTTGTGTATGTGGGACAACATTTAGAGTGTATATCTAACACTTCACCTGAAAAGTCAATAGTTACATGGAAATCTACACTCTATTAAAGTTGAGGTGTTTGAACGCTCAAAATCTACAAATCCTATTTATGGAATGAACAATTCATAAACAACGGATAAATTCGTGTGTAACAGCAATATATGCTGATAAGCAATAACATGTCAACCCACAAAAAATCAAATTCGGAAATATTTATTCAATAAAGTTTAAAGTCATCTGAACTAAATAAGTAAGAAAAAAGGTTTCTTAATTTAATGTTTAAAATTTCAATTGAATTCCATATTTTGAAATTTATACAATAATCTCAAATATTTGAAAAACTTATTTAGTTAGTTTTTAAATTGTTCGTTTACAAATTTTAGTCAATACCGAATGATTTCGTCCTCATCAATGTGTCTTCTATAATGTAACTTTCCATAACATTGGCATCATTTCAACAGATTTCGAAACAGTACGGAAGGGATTGACTATGGGCTATATAAAGAAATGCTATAAAGAATTTTTACATGAAATCGTTAACATTTGTTTATTTTTAATTTCCGATGTGGTAATTAATGATTGAAATGAAAAAAAAACTGTTGTGGTCGAATGGATAGAACGCATCTTTATATGAAAGTCGCTGGTTTAATTAATACAGTAAAACCTTACTGCTTCAAGGGATTTTTTTTTTTAATTAACGTAACTATTTTTATTCATAACTAACTGTACCGGCATGTGTTATATAGCCTATTTTTCTTTACCTGTCCTATTTAACAGACAAATATGGCGTTTTTTCTAACCACAAATGGACGCTGATAAGCAATACTGTGTCAAGCCACACGGACTTCGTTTTGAGAAAATGGCGTCTAAATATATCAAACCTATTCTTCACAAATTAGTTTGAAGACGTATATATTCATCTTTTTTTTTTATTTTGATAAAATGTATATTGAATCAAAAGCAGATAGATTTATTTAATATGTTATATAATAATAAGTTTTTAAATATTTGAGATTATTTTATAAATTGCAAAATATGGAACGCACCTGAAATACGAAACATTGAGTTAAGAAACTTTTTTCCATACTTATTTAGTTTAGATGACTTGAAATTTGTTTGGATAATGTTAAATAGGTGACGTAGTATCAAAATACATCAATATCTTAAAATTTGACTTTTTGTGGGTTGACACATTATTGTTTATCAGCATCCAAATAAGAAGATAATAATTTATCGATCGAATGATTGAACTGAATCATTTTTCATAATGAAAAATAATATTCGAAAATTTGTGATATTCGTGCCGAATGATGTTACCAAGGAAGACGAGTAAAGAAAAATAGACTATAATGCCACCTAAAGTATAAAGAATTTTTTGGTTAGAACCCCACGTGAGCGTTCCCAGAACACCCTACCAAAGATTCATTACAATCTCATCAATGTTTTCTAAAATAAACGTACATACTATTGTACAAAAGAAATTAATTTAAAATGTTATTAAGTACACGATTTAGCGATGGATATTTATTGACAAACGAATATAAAAGCTGTGACCTACTAAGCCGTGTTTCCACGTGGAAGTGACGGCGAGCGATGCACGCACCTGCCATGTCACAATTCACGGCCTAATGCCCTAAATAAGAACGATAAATCTACTACTCCTCACGATTCTTCGTTATATAGTCAGTACTTCGTTATAATATATGCAGAACTCGTTGGTATAGTATTTTTTTAATGACGTTTGATAATGAAAAATCACATTAGAATCAGTTTTTTTACCCGACTGCGCTACGAAAAGGAGGGTAATGTGTGTACCGTTGTGGCACTATTTAGGCAAAACGTTTGGGCCGATATTAATTTGTATAATATTAATAATTTGTAGGAAATACTATTTCAAGTGGGGTATTAACGCAGTGGGGTCACAAAACAAGAGACCGTGAACACACATCGAAAAAACGGTAAATACCTAAACGTATAAAGATACATCTTCAGGCAAAAATTAATTTTTAATAAATAAATTAATTAATTTTCCTAGTTATTTAAAATCCGCAATAACTTAGCCAACCCTAAAGTAGATACGGTTTATACAACAAAACTGTTTACTTAGATGATATACTGATTCCAGTTATTTTGATTTTTAAACCAAACTACTGAACCGATTTCGATGAAAATTCTATGGGACCAACGGGTTCTCTCGTTATACCATTTTAAACAAAAAAATGAAATAAACAAATCGGTTAAGCCGTTTTCAAATAATTTGGACGAACCTCCGCCTATATAAGTCGGTTAAAAGCAAAGTGTGTTTATTTATTCTTGTATTATCTCACAATGTTATTTAACAGTGTAGACCGTAATGGACATGTATCGCTAAAGTTTTGTAAGATGTTAGTTAATCTGGACGCACCATTAGAAGCACAAGTAAAATAAGCCGGTAAAACGCGAATCAGAGCCGCGCAACCCCGGTTCCGTAACACAGTTTGTATCATAGTAATTAGATAAATGAT
This sequence comes from Hypolimnas misippus, assembly GCA_037950945.1. Classification (NCBI taxonomy): domain Eukaryota; kingdom Metazoa; phylum Arthropoda; class Insecta; order Lepidoptera; family Nymphalidae; genus Hypolimnas; species Hypolimnas misippus. The sequence continues at coordinate 3,988,529 of JBBEEQ010000016.1, read as the reverse complement.
ACGGACGACAGACGAACAGGTGGATATCACAGGAACCCGTTACACTTTGGATACGAAACCCTAAAAAGATCGACTATACAAATTCACACGGTTCAATTTTAGTTGACAAACAATTATCGCAAGATAGGGTTTATATCAAACCGAAATTAAATTAAAACTTGACTTTTGCCCAGTCAGTCGTTTTTGTGAACTCGGAACCTGATACAATGTACAAATACGAATACTCTTTATTGCACACCTGTTAATTTGCAAAGTACATGGAAAAAATAAAATAAAAATAAAGAAATATTTACAAAGGCGGTCTTATCGCTGTCCAGACAACCTTTGGGGATAGAACATAATATATAATGTAGTATAGGTAGTCTGGAAGAAATGGCTAATAAGCCATAAGACCGCCTTTTGTTTCGCCACTAGGTTAATAATAGGTACTTCTGTATTTGTATGTTTTGTAATTGTGTGGTGTGCAATAAAGTATTAAATAAATAAATAAAATATATTCATTAAATATCATCGAAGTAGAGTGTTAAAACATTATTAACTATAGTCTATTTTGCTTTAATTGGTAACAATACTTTGAACGAAAATCACGAATTTGCGAACAATTTTTTTTAATTATACTTTTGCATTATAAAAAATCAATGATTCAATCGATAATTTCTTACTTAACTCTTATGTGTGGCTAGACGAAACGCCATATTTGCCTGCTAAATAAGACGAGTAAAGAAAAATAGACTATACATATGTCTTACTAATGATAATAATTTTTCTAACATGCATTGCAGGTTTTGTAAAAACTCCGCTAAACGTAATTGGATACTTTTTATTCTTATTATTAAGATCGTTAGTTATTGTTCTACTGTATCTAGAAGATGATTCAAAACATACGACTCAACGAATATTTTAATGAGGTCGTATATCTTAGACTTTATTACGTCACTAGATATCCAATATGGCGGACGGGTGGATTATAATATTAAACCTCAGTGATTATTGCTTTTAATGAGGTCAAGTGACAAAAATTGATTTAGTGAAGAGGAAATGCTATATTGTTATAAATATAATACGCAAACATTATGAATCAACTATTTACTTATACAAATCTGTTCTCAAACCTTAAATAACAATTTTAACAGATTAAATTGAATTTATAAGGATATATTCCGGTAATAACGGACCCCTTACTAATAAAAACGTAGTAAGCAAACAACAACACTTAAAAGAATTAAAATTAAGTATTTCAACTGTTATAATGGCCTTTTTGTAAGTATTACAATATCAACACACGTGACCAGTACGCTAATGTGTATGTGCTGTAAATGCGCGTGACCACAATACTAGGTACAAGGAAACAAAGTTATATAAGCGAAGAATTCTTCAATTGTCAACCATCACCGTAGCGTGACCATAGAAAAACATTAATGGTCGAACCTTGAGTATGGTATTGACATTAAAAAAAATTACTGAAAAAAAAAACAAAACTTTGTTTTTGTTGACATGAAACCTATTATCTATTTTAACCGACTTCCAAAACGGAGGAGGTTTTTAATTCCTCGGGTACGTTTTATGTATAGTCTATTTTTCTTTACTTGGTCTATTCGGTAACAATGCCCGGAACGATAATCACGAATTTTCGAACATTATTTTTATTGATAATCTTTCAGTATAAAAAATGATTCAGTTCAGTAATTCGGAAATACGCCATTTTGTTATGTTTGCTAAATGAGACAAGTAAAGAAGACCCTTCCCTTACACTAGAAAGAGTTTAACTGATTTGGTTAACTCTTTTATTCTTGTTTAAAATGCTTTACACTCCCATTGGTCCCATATAATTTTCAACATCACCGATTTAGTAGTTCGGTTCTAAAATCGATATAACTAGAATTACTATGTCATTTAAATAATATTACGCCTTTGAAGTTGGTTAAATTTTTAAAAAGTCTAAAACTTCAATTCAATTCTTTGATTTGTGGCTTTCAGTTTTGCCATTTAAAATCACAACTTCAATCGAACCGTTATTAAAACTATTAATTATTAATATAAATCGCTGATGATTTTCTGTCATTGCTTACGAATTTCCAATCTTTAGCGCTGAGTAGATCTTGATATAATTTAAAAGGTACTCAAATTCAACTTATCCTTATCCATAAATGTGAAAGTCAGTGTGTGTTACACAATCACGCTTAAATAACTGAACAGATTAAAATGAATTCTGGCACATTAGTCTAAAAATCTGAGAAAGGACATATGTTACATTTTAATGCGAAAAAAAGGCTGTAAAGGGTTGAAATGGAGGTAAATTAATAATAATAAAAATAAGGGGTAAATAATCCAGCGCAGTTGAAATCGCAGTTACAATCACGTTCAGATATAACTCATATGACTATGTGTGTTAATTTTGCACTTCTACAGTTGGTTAAAGACATATTAACTATGTGTAGATTAAACTCGTTTCTTTGGAAAACTACGAACAAGTTGAAATAATTATAGAAATTTTATTGCGAGTGTTAAACCTGTTGGTTTTAAACTTAAAGCAGAATTGTTGGAATCTATATTAAGAAAACTTGTTCTAAGGGTCTGGAAGTTATATACTTACAAAGTTTGTAATTTTGGTACTAAATGATATATTAGGCAGCGTTTTATTATATTATATACAATTTATAATATTTTACTATCTGTTGCTCGCGGCTTTGCTCGTGTTAAACCAGAGTTTGTTTTAAAATAATACGCATATATACATAAAATGTGACCATTTAGAATAATGTACCTCAAATGGTACCATAATTTTGAATATTAGTTTAGTAATTGTAGTTCACTTCGCATTTAAACTAAATTCGCTTTCTAACTATATTAGTATATATTTAAGAACAATAAATGAAATTACTAAATATTGGCAATTCTGAGATTTTTTTTTAATTATTAAAAAAAACCTTTTTAACCATTCGTATGTGAAAACCTGTCCATACCTACTGCTATGTAATGATCTACAAATCCTTATTTATACTAATATTATAAAGAGGTAAAATTTGTTAGTAAGTTTGTATTTAGGAGGTAATCTCTAAAACTACTCATCTGATTTTGAACATTTTTTTTTTGCGTTGGATAGTCCGTTTATTTGGGCAGGTTATAGGCTATATTACATTACGTTTACGGTACGATTCACAGGAGCGAACCAGTAACGATAAACATGAGTGAAACCACGAGTGGCAGCAACTCTTTAATAACATTAAATAATCAGATCTCAATGTTAATAACATTAATAGGTATATTATTATATGAAAACAATGATGGGATAATAACCCATGTTTTTATCCTGCTATGTATTGTCTCTTAACTATAGAAACAAAAAGTCAACACATTACGCAGACGTCGAATTCACGATAACCACTTTTTATTCTTGAAATTAACATTAAAATTATTTTAATATGCAAAAGTATAAAAATATTATGAGAATTTGATGGAATACAATGACTTCACCTACTGCATTGTTTAAATTCATAAAATTTTAAACAATAAATTATTTTGTTAATATTAATTCATTGTATATTTAATACGTATTTTTATGCAGTAAAAGTTATGAAAACCCCTGACCCAAAACTTGCTTGTTATAAGTTTGACGTGCATATACATCTGTGTATCAGTCTGCGGTATTAGAAGTCCCTAGCGAATGGACCAATTTTGATGCGGTTTTATGTTTGAAGCTGATATAATCGGGATGGATCTTAGGTATAATTTAAGAAGATCAGTTTATATGTTTCAAGGTTAACTTTAGATTAGATTTCTTTTCTAGGTGTTGTTTATTTTTTTATTTCATTTTTTTTAATTTTAATAAAAATAAAATATAAGATATATAAATTATATTTGAAAATATATAGGAATTTTTGTTAAACAGAATCAAGTAATCAAGCAAAGTAAACTAAACAAACATAACAATATTTCTTTAATAATAATTTTCACGAAAGGAATCACACCAATATTTCCTTTTATTCTTTTACAGGAGAAGCAGTACGCTGCTGGACGTGCTCCTCAGACCTCAATCCATACTGCAATGACCCCTTCATCCTAGGCCGAGCAGAGAGCTCAGGGCTCTTCCGTCTGGAGTACTGCGACGCCAATACTGGTGCTACATACCCTTACCTTACAACATCGAAATCGGCTTGTAAGAAACAAAAGAAATACGGTAAGACATCACTTTTATTTCTTTGTTATTATGCGGTACTAAGGTAGAGCACAGCTGTAGCCCACTGACTACAGCTCGTATAAGGGTTAGCTCGACCGAGGCAGTACCACGCTCTAACAAAAGACCAGCGTGAAGTAGCTAATATAGTTGCATTTCGTGCGATGAGTTAGTAAGCCGGAAGGTTAAACGCTCCCTCATCTTTTTCCTTACTTCCTGTTCCCTTTCATCTCTTACTCTTTTTAAGCTGGTAACACATTTGTGGCTCCTCTGGTGCTGCAAATGTTCATGGGCGACGGTGATTACTTAATGAGGTGCCCCACCGATTCGTTTGCCGAGTATTTTTTATATATGTTTTTTTAATTGTAATATAATATGTTAACTTATATTCAACACCTATAATTAAAAGTTCTTTTGTACTTTTCGTTTAAAGTTGTTTTTAAAAGACATTCTATTCCAATATTAATAATTCGAACGTGCTTTAATAAGCCGATATGAATACGGTATATTTAGAGCTTGAGTAAAACGCCAATACCAATTTAAATAAAAAGTATCACGTGCTGTTACTAAAATAATACTCGTAAATCTTTTCTAAACAATGTTCATATTTGGATACTGATAAGCAATAATGTGTCAACCTACATAAAGTCAAATTCGGAGATATTGACGAATTCTATTTATGCGTCACATATTTAACATTACTTAAAAAAAATCATTTATTACTTAAACTACATAAGTATGGAAAAAACTTTCTTAATCTAATGCTTCGGATATTATAGTGTGTTCCATAACAGCTTTTATCAAAATAGAAAAGAAAAGATGGATATATACTTCTTTAAAAAAATGATTAAGAATAGGTTCAACATCTTTAGACTCCATTTTCACAAAATGAAGTTCGTCTGGTTTTACACAGTATTGCTTATCAGCGTCCATTTATTAGCATGATACTGACGTAAATAACAAGTTGCAAAAAGCAAAACCACAGCATATAAATACAAAAAAAAAACACCCGTGAGAAATAATGTATTCTACATCATGTTACATTAATCTTGATATTATTTCGCTATTAGACGTCCTGACAATTTATTACTCAGCTATAATCATCCATGAATAAGTACGTGTGCTCTTCTAAATCTTTTGTTCATGGTAATTGCTTTAGCACAATGTGTTAACTATAGTTCATCACGCTCAAGCGTTTGTTACTTGCGCTATTTTCAACGGTAGTAAATATTGAATCATAAATTTTAAAATAAATACAATTAAAATTATAAGCAAAGAACAACGTTTTCTGTGCGAAGGCGATAATAATGTTATCAGAGTTGGAAATTAAATGTTTAATTTGCATCGAACGTAAATAAAAATGTAGATGTACTTACGATAAAATTGACGTCAGTTTGTATTGATGCTCTTTTTAAATACAAACCATCTTTGCAATACGGCAAACAATACCTACCCAGATAAGAAACCCCCACCCCCCTAAATTACTTCTAAAAGTCGACGTTTATCTTGATATAAGCGTTCAGAATCCTCTGGATTCTAAACTCTACTCTAGTACTCTGTCCTAATTATGGCTATGAAAACATTGCACATTTTGACAGTTAACAGAGTTTTAGTGCAAAAATTCTAAAATCATTGAGTTGTTTTAGGTTAAGCACTAACATTGAAATTCACACTATTTTAGGGTGTTTTAAATTTTTTGTTAAGGTTGGATTCTCGACCCCATTTCGTTACATTTTGTGATAGTGTAAATGTATTCTGTAATTGCTAATTACACAAGGCTCTGATTCTCTATGACAATTATTACGTAAACAAGAGTGTACCGAGTTTAAACTGTACATGAATTTCGTGTTTTATATCACGAGTTTCGTATTTTTGTATGCCTCTATTAGCTAGAAAAACGTTTTGACTTCGTAACACATGCGTCACAAAGTCGCTCATTTTCTCTCGTAACGATTTTTACTAAAGAAAAACATGGTTATAAATCATGATATGAAATAAATACATGATAATATACAAGTCTATAGCGTCTTCGTGTAGTAAATATTTATTTGTGTTTGCAATCGTTCATCGTTAAACATAAATATAGGTGGGTAGCGCTAGCAGCTACCTACGCTGTTCTGTCGTGAGCCAAATCTTACGTCAGATTCACTATTACTTTGCATTACTCACTGCCCTTTATATGTGGCATTCGTGTTTTTTTTTTCTATCGGTTTATGTTTTTATGATACCAAAACGAGGTCACACTCATCATAAAACATCAAGGCACTAATTCGTCTTCCCTCTGGGTATAACGTCATCTACAATGAAAAGTAATAATTAACGTAGTGTTGGCCTTTTTTTACTAGAATTCAATAATTGATATACCTCTTCTAAAGTCAATTTCCGCAGCGTTATGTATTTTTATTTTAGTTTTTTTTTTGAAAAAATATTTTAAAATGACACGTTTTACTATTAAAATTAATAAATGTTACCATAGCATATTATCTAATATTAACAGCAAAATACATTATTTTATTTACTTAAATGATATACTTATTTCAGTTATTTTGATTTTATGACCAAAATACTAAACCGTTTCATAAAAATTTATGACTTGGGAATTATACCCCTTAGAACAAAGTCAAAATTAACCAAATCGGTCATTTCATTTGAGTAAAAAACATAAAAAAATTCCCATCGAACGCCTTTTTTAAGTCGATTCAAACCAATATTGTTAACAGATAACTCGATATAAGATTTGATGATTAAATTGTATATTTTACAGTTGGAGACCAGTTGGTTATTTCTCGTGGCTGCACGTGGAAGCGACAGGACGATTACTCGAATAACTGCGCCAGCTCTTCAAACGGACCGAACGAGGTTACCCTATTCTGTGAAACATGTGACTACGACGGATGCAATGGAGCATCTGCCATCACTATGACCTTGGCGTTAATAATGGCACCGCTTGGAGTCCTTCTTTTTAAGTAAATGAAAATATACCCCCAATTCACGTAAATGTGTTGATCTGAATCATTACGCTGCGCTGAACAAAATTAGGTATCAGGACAGTCGTTTAGACATTTTAATTTAAATTATGAAATACGTATTATATAATTATATATGTTAAATTAATTATTTAATTGTTTTTAAATATTAAAATATTAATATTAACAACAATAATACTGAATAAATGAAGCAGTGTAATTGTTAGAAGAGTCGTGATTTTATTTCCTGCTTGTGTTTATCTACCACGTACATTCAATGTTTACTTAAGTCTTGTTTTCTCGACTGTAAAGATGCGTGAGTTCGAACTCGCCTCGTCTTCAGACCAACAAACTTACGCGAAACGAGGTATAAATGTACAAATATTGGGGACCACACCAAAAGTACCATTTTACGAGCCATGTGCCCACCGCAAACCAAATAAAACAACTTCGTAACGTTCGTTTTCATATCATCCATAATTTCTAATTTACCTATCAAACAGGATTTTATACACAAAATTAACACGTACATAAGTACGTAGTTTATAAAAGTTATACAAATATTTTGTTTGATTTTTTTCGATATGTGTCTGAAGCATAAGTTAACTCAGCCCAAAATTATGAATATTTTTTTCGGATTTTATTGTGTTTTTCATAATCCATTAAATCTGAAAATTACTTTATAAATACATTTATACGTTTGAAAAGTGCCTATAAAATGTTATTAAAATAAACAATTACCAGTGAAGTAGTACCAATAGAATAAAATAAAATACGTTTAAATAATTAATTATGTTAAGTATAGTTTTTTTTTTTATTAATATATAAAATGGGTGAACATATTTTGTAATGTAATGTTTTTACTAACATGAGATATAATTATATGTACCATGTGTTATCTTTTTGCGACTTGCTAGTTAATCCTGGGCAATAACGGCAAAAAATTCAGTCGTCAGCGATGAATGCGATCATTTATAGCGATTATGTTTTTATTATATAAATAATTATGCCATGAATGTATATAAGAGGGGGAAGGGGGGTAGAAGATCCAGACCATCATATTAATCTATGACTTACTTATACTTAGTACAGTGAACGAATGACAATGATAATGGTTTATATAATTTCTAAATAACTGAGATTAGGATTTAGAAATCCCCTTCGGATCGTTCCCTTGAATGGATTCCTTCCATGTGAAAGATGCAGCTACGCCCATGATCGCTGCTATTAGTCCACTTACCAACTTAAAAGTCGCTAGCGAGTCGCCGACAACTAATAACGTTGTTGGGAGTACACAGTATGTCTTTAAATAATTTGTTAATAAGATATAATTATAATGTAAATATTGTTAAATTGCTTTCTATTGTTTTTCGTAATCATATATAAATATATCTAAACACCATAAAGAAATGTCAGTTTAACACATATGTATTAGTATATTTCTAAACTTATTTTTTAGATTAACATTTAATACTTAACATCGTCTGCGAATAATAAAACTTACATATGTTTTAATCTGTTGAATCTCAAAAAATTTTAATATATTATCAAAGTACAAAGTGTTTTGTCGCCAATAAATGTTTTTATTAAAGTGTTGTTTTTTTTAATATTCCTATTGTTTAATGCTGGTTATGTTTAACTATATAAAATCGCCAGAAATTGTCACGACCATACACTTCCGCTAGTGAGTGGCCGCCGACTAAAGTCGTAGCGACTGAGGACCCAGTTTAAAATACCCACAATAAGATTTTACTTCAATGGCGCTAGTGAAGGAAAACATCATGATGAAACCTACATTAGCCGAGAGAAATTCTGACACATCCGTCAACTACTGGGAAGTAGAGCAGCGTGGTGGATTAAGCTCTAAAACCTTCTTCTTAATAGAGAAATTTGCTCAGCAGTAGGACATTTACAGGCTCTTATTACTACTTCTGCGATAAAAGTATAAGTTAGTTTAAAGTTCAATCAATTAATTCCGAGTATTTGATAAATATTTTTAAATTATATACATATTTTTTTGTTTCTACCCATCATTAGATTATTGTTTTAATAATTTAGAGTTCATTTAAATACAGATATTTTGATTGATTAATTTTCGGACTTTTTTGGCCTTTATTAAAAAATCATTATTGCAAGATTTTAGATAGCATAGAATAGTTACTTAAGTATTATCTTGTGATGTATATTAAATTCGCCAAGTAAAAAATTATATATATTTTATATTGCTTTATTGTTTCAATATAACAGTTTGCTAACTTAAAAATTATTATTGTGGAGGACGTCCAAGTAACCGTAGAGTTACTTTTATCACAAATGTAGTACAGTTAACAGTTACACAGTGATGTGTAATCATCACCAGCTTCTCCATTTCACGTGACACTGGTCATATAACGTGTCTAATTGTCACAAATAAAGCCATTAACCAAAGGAATGAATGAAAAGGAATGAATTTAATAAGTCACTTCGTTTGGTCGTATAAATGGTAAATCGTTAAAACATGACTTTAAAAGAAATTTAACATTAAAACTATTAATGTTATATCCTTTTATTTCCCCCTCAGACTACGAAAGTGATTAGACGTGTACACTCTTAAAAATATTTTTTTAATAAAATAGTAACAAGTAAATAAGTTTCAAGTGCCAGGCGCACACAAAACAAAAGTGCCTCTAAGCAAGTGCATTAATTACGTGTACTTGTTTCAAACTGCGACCACTAAAACTTAGGACTTAATACGTTGTGGAAATATGCCGAGACATGCAAGATCGCCCTCAAGCAGTAACTTACTCCACACGCAATCGGATACAGATGTTACAAATATACCTCCAAACACATCGACAACGGCTTTTGTTTCCCAAAGAAACAAAAGGCAGCGGCAATCGAGTGATGAAGAACTGATTTCTTTTAAAGATGAGATTCGTATGATGCTAGATGAATGGAAAGAAACCCAAAACACTTTACTAAATAAACTTATGTCGGAAATTTCGGAAATAAAGAAACAGAACAATCAAATCAAGCTCTCAAATGAAGAAATCGAAAAATCACTAGATTTCCTAAATGCACAATATGAAGACATGAAAACTAAGGTCGAAGGTCTCCAGACTGAACGCAAACAATTTCTTTCCCAAATAGCTTCACGTGATGAGAAAATAGAAGATATGCAAAAAACCTCAAAGCTGACTGCTATAGAAATGAGAAATGTGCCTATTCCTACAAAAACTGAAACAAAAAGTGATTTATGCAATATCGTGAAAAACACATGTAAAGTGCTAAATGTAAATGTTGAACAAATGACTCTCAAAGATGTCTATCGCATAAATGGGAAATCAAGCAAGGGCACAATCATTGCCGAGTTCACTACAGTCGTATTGAAAAAAGATGTGATACAAGCAGCAAAAAATTACAATAAGCAACACCCTAATCAACGCCTTAACTCAAACATCATAGGATTGAGTGGACCAACTACACCTATCTTTATTTCTGAAGCGCTTACAAACAAGGGACGAAGATTATTTTTCCTTGCTAGAGACTTTGCCAAGACACAAGATTTTAATTACTGCTGGACCAACAATGGAAGAGTGTATCTTCGCAAAACATCGGATTCACCACATATTGAAATTAAGACGGAGACACAATTGAGTAATCTTAAAAACCAAAAGTGACTATATCTAGTAAGTAGTTTAAATCACTGTTCATTTTTATTAAGATCAAAAATAATGGTTGTTAAGGAGGTTTATTTAAGGATTTTTATATTGATTTATTATTTCCAAATATCAAATAAGAAATATATAAGTAACGTTTCCAACATTTATTGTAAAATAATGTGTCAATACATTTGGGTTTCACTATCTTTAATCAAAAGTAAAAATAATTGCCGTCCACGTAAAGTCATTACAAACATTATAATAAATTCGATTCTTTAAGCGAAGCTAACTTATTAAATAACATTGATAAAATAAATGCAGGTACATCCTTTTTAAGCTGCCCCGAGGCTTGCAAATCACTTCTAAATTCTAACAAAATAAAAACCAACGATTGCCTAAAAATTTTGACACAAAATATTAGAAGTATCACCAAAAACATCTCTGAATTTGAAGTATTCCTGGCTCGTATAGATATTCCGTGTGACTTATATATTCTAACCGAAACTTGGAATTCTAAAACTATAAATTTTCCATGCTTATTAAATTACAGCACTCACTACACTAAAAATAATTACAACCAAAACGATGGTGTCGTAGCCTACATAAGACAGGGTTTAAGCTGTTCTGTCGAGGAAATAATGTTATCTGACGCTACTTGCTTAGTTATCAAAATAAAGAATGACGCTATTGTTATAGGGATTTACAGATCACCTTCACATAAAAAACTTGAAAATTTTATAGCTTCACTGGACAGATTATTAACTTCCTACAGACAATATAGTAATATAATATTAACGGGTGACATTAATATTGATATTAAGCTAAATAATGAAGATGCAAGCTCCACAGACTATCTAAATATGCTAGCAGGTCATGGCTTATTACCAGGTCACACTTTCCCCACTCGAGCTAAAAATAGTATAGATCATGTTATGATTAAATCAAAAAACCCAGCCTTCACAAATGTTTTTCGAAGCCCCTGTTAAAGATCATTCTCCCGTTCTGACGTGTATTCCCTTAAAACAAGATCCCATCAAATTATCTGTTAGAACTTATAAAAGAGTAAATTATGATGGAATAATTATTGATCTCAAATCTCAAAATTATACTGAAATTTTAAACTCCCGAGATTCATATTGGGCTGCGGATCAACTTGTTAATATTTTAAGAACTTCTATTTTAAATAATACGCTAAATCTTATAACACCTAGGAAAATATACTGCATAAAACCATGGATCACACCTGGTTTAGTTCGTTGTATCAAAAATCGTGATCGAATGCACTTAAGGTGTAAAAATGACCCAAACAATATAATACTTAATATAACATATAATAGATATAAAAATTACTGTAATGATTTACTAAAACGATTAAAGCGAAATTATGAAAGGAATGAACTACATAAATATTCTAAATATCCAAAAAAGACGTGGGAAATTATTGATAAGGTCCTAAACAAAAATAAAGGTAAAACAAACTCGACAGATTTACTAAAAATAGAAAGTACACCTCAAAAATCTGTTGACACAGTAAATAAATATTTTACTAGTGTGGCCGTAAATTTAGCAAATAAAATTCCAAAATGTAACAATACGATTTCCTACCAATATGAAGACACAATAACACCAGCTAGTTCTATGGTAATGCTTGGAGCATCTGAGTCGGAAGTTGAATCTATTTTAATGAATTTAAAGTCTGATAGTGCTGTAGGGTGGGACGGAATCTCTACCAAAGCATTAAAAATGGCCAAAGCTATTCTTATTCCAGCTATAACGCACATCGCCAATTTATGCATCGAAACTGGAACTTTTCCCAATGTGTTTAAAACATCAATTATTCACCCCATTTTTAAATCAGGTAATAAGGATTGTGTTAATAATTATCGTCCGATTTCGGTGTTACCTGCTTTATCAAAAATTATAGAAAAGATAATGAATAAGCGTCTTTTATCTTATTTAGACAAAATAAATTTCTTCTCAAAAAATCAATACGGTTTCAGACCTGGCAGATCAACAGCCCAAGCAGTATCTAACCTCATTGACTACGTAGCTACTAATATTGACACCAAAAACAAATGTATTGGAGTATTTTTAGATTTGTCAAAAGCTTTTGACACGATCTCTATATCAATATTGAAAAATAAGATGGAGGAAATTGGCATAAGGGGTACAACACTTGATTTATTTGTTGACTATTTACGAAATCGAACTCAACGAGTCACTATAAACGGTTACACAAGTAAGGATACTCCGATAACGCATGGTATTCCACAGGGCAGTATTTTAGGTCCAACCTTGTTTTTAATATATATCAATAATCTATGCAAATTAAAGCTTCAAAACTGCAAAATTTTCACTTTTGCTGACGACACTGCACTGATATTTAACGGAAATTCTTGGGAAGATGCTAAATCAAAAGCCGAATCGGGACTACAAACAATGGCAAACTGGCTTAATCAAAATTTACTTACACTTAATATTAGCAAGACAAAATTTATTTTATTTACAAATACCGAAAGTACACTACCGAATGAGCAAGTATTAAAAATCCGCATTCATTCTTGTCAAAATATTAAAATAAACACTTGTGATTGTAGCTTTATAGATCGAGTAAAAACTTTGAAGTATTTAGGTGTTGTATTAGACGAAAAATTATCATGGTCCCCTCAAATAAACCAGTTGTCAGACAAAACGCGTAGACTTATTTATATTTTCAAAACTTTACGACATATAGCTGATTTTAGTCTTATAAAAACAATCTACTTTGCATTGGTGGAGTCAATTTTGTCTTACTGTATTACATCTTGGGGTGGAGCCAAAAAAACACACCTCATAAAACTAGAAAGGGCACAGCGAGCGTTATTAAAAGTTATGACATTCAAATCTTATATGCACCCAACAGTCGCCCTCTACTCCGAATGTGATGTACTAACAGTAAGACAACTATTTATTAAAAATACAATAATGTCCCAGCATCAAAAAATAGTATATAATCCTGCAACATTACTCATTCGGCGTAAATACAACGCTTGTCCTATCATTCCATACAAAACCGACTATATAAAAAAATTCCAGTGCTATCTCGGTCCTATGCTTTATAATAAAATAAATAAATTGTTAAATTTTTATCCACTCACTAGAACCAAATGTAAATGCACACTATTATCCTGGTTAAAAACACAAAATTATGAGGAATTGGAAAAACTGTTTGTTACTCTAAAATAAATAATACTATAAATATATAAAAATTCAAAATTTTCAAATCTTTTATAAACCTTTTTATTAAAGTATTAATATTGCATTTTCTTCTATTTGTTAAGCTAAGTTAAAAAAAAAAAAAAAAAAAAACATTTTTTTTTTCCATATTTACGTTTACAATTTAATTTAAAGTATCACATTTTATTCTAATGTTTAGTTCATAGTTTTTGTGGTCTATCCTATCAAATTGTAAGTTTGAAGGTAGAAATATAAATGTCGCTGATGTTGTTTTTGTATAGATTTTTAACTTTTACCCTCATTCACTAATTACTTTTGTAGTTTAATTTTTAGAAATTAGATTTAATAGTGACATCGGAAGAGTCTAGCGTTTAAGATACAGGCTCGGCCTAGTTTAAACGCTAGTGTTTACTAACCTCAATGTCAACATAAAATCATGTAAAATATTATAATAGGTATTATAGGTTAAGACTAATGTACATTTCTTGGAGTCAATAAAGATTATTATTATTATTATTATTATTATTATTATTTTATTTGTAATACATAATAAATTATAGCTTGAAAAAAATTGCTATTTATTTTACTACTTTTATTTTATTACTTTTGAAAATAGTTTAATGTATTAAATAATAAGTAAGCTAATTTATATATTGGGTCTTTTATATATTTCTAGTATTAGTATACTAAAATATATTATGTATGAATAAATAACATTAAAAACCGTTCATAGTTTTAAAGTCAAGTTAAAAACCATATCATATGTAGCAGAAATAAATAAACGTTGTATTTGTCTTAAATAGTATATTAATTAATAGTTACAAAAGTAGTTTACGTGTACATTTATTTACCACTAAGGACGGAGCATTCAGTCTTAAATATTTATATAATTTGTCTTGAGTGAAAATAATTATACAAGCATAAAAATATATAAAAAAATATACATAAACAAATTTAAAATAAGAATAAAAAAACAATCTTAAAATTATAAATTAACTTAGTGGCTGTTTTATATATTTAGTTGAAGAGAAATAAAAGGGCTTGATGTTCACTTATTTCTACTTCTATTTATACTTAACAAGTTTGCATATTTCATGTTTTCTATAAATATTCTTGTATTTATATAAAAGATAAAAAATGCACTTGTGTTCATATCTTAAGTGCGATTGTTAACAAAACTAAGTTAAATATGCGTTAGGTATTTAATAGATTAAATAAATAATAACAATATAGAGATAAGAAAGTGACTCATGAATAAATATTATAATGGGACGCTGATAAGCAATACTGTGTCAAGCCACACAATTCATTTTGAGAAAATGGCGTCTAAACATGTCAAATGTATTCTTTAAAAAATTGTTTGAAGAAGTATATATATCTATCTTCTCTTTGCTAGTTTAATAAATTTTAATTAAAGGTATAATGAATTAAAAGCGGAAGTATAATTCAAATATATATGGTATCGTAAGAATCTTTATGATCCCGATGGACGTAAGTTGAAATCTGGTCAGAAAATAATTGAATTATTATTTATTAATAAAGAATGTTTTTTTTTTGTCTGAATTGAACTTTGCCCTTTTTATTATCTACGATCAACATACACAACATAATATTGAATTATCAAAGTAAATATTCTTATTGTATTACACATATATTTGATAATATACATAAGAATTAATAAAAAATATCTTAAAATTGATTTTTGTAACTCTACCTTTGTAAGTCCTTATCTTAATTGATTCATTATTTACTAATTAAATTCTAATTTGTGTGATCCGTTTATCTTAAATTAACATTATTTTCATAAAATATTTAAAAAGAAATACGTGTCTATTGAGATTATTAATATGAGATTTTAAGTTATTTAAGAAGAATAAAGGTATTTAGTTAAAAATATCTGAAGAGAAAACGTTACTGATCCAATATTATAGCCAAAAGATATATTATTAAAAATAGTTCTGAATTTTTAACATAAAGACTTAATTATGTAAAAAAAAGATAATGTGAATATTGATACCTCCCACGTAAGTTATTGTAAGCCACAAAATTGCCGTTAGCGTTTTAACCGAAAACTACACGGATTTGCATTGCTTAATGCATTCAAAGTGAAAAAATACCAAAAATCTTTTTTTTTTCAAGGAAAGTTACAACAAATACGCCTGAAAAAAGGCATATTTTGTTGTAACTTTCAAACTAAAACGGATTAAAAGTGCTCTACTGTAAAATTGTAATTTTGGGGTTACAACAACTTACTACTAATTTACTAATTTGTAATTTTGGGGTTAAACAAATAAAGAAGAAAAAATGCAATGCTTAAACAAAAGCAATGTATGCTAAATATTTTAAAGCTAAGTTATCCGGCTAAGTCTATTTAAACTTTGTTTACTTTTTAAACAATTTAATTAAACTTAAATTATTTATGATTTTTTTTCATAATAAAATTAAGGTAGCTTCCTCACTGAGAACATTCATCTCTAATGTACACTTTAGATTCAAGTGTTACATGAGGGAGAGTACATGCACAACCATAATAAAATTTGTAACACTTGTGATTTTAATATCAATGAGCACAAAACAGTATGGATGCTTCGTCTAACATTTTAAAAATAAATACTCCAGCTACAAGTATTATGTAATGCTCAAAATTGAATCTTAAATCAATACTTTAATTTTTTACAATCCTGGTGTGGAAACTTTAATATTACATTTTGCTCATAACCACAGTGTAACATTGTGAAGTGTCTGATACATTTATGTTAAGAAACGCATCTCTTCTCTGCTTTATAGATAACTCTACAATAACCCGTGAAAACAAAATAGATTATGTAATATATGAAATGATATAATAAAATAAACTTATCATCAAACAAATATCAAAATCAAATGCAAACTATGTCCTCTTAAAATAGATCCATATTGACGATACAAATGTAAGTAATGGCAAAGGGCTTATCATTGACGAAGAATTACATCCGTCTTTGCTGTTGCACGTACAGTATTCAATGAATATATTGTATGTACCTGTCCTCATCAAACAGAATCTTTCATCTCCTTGTATCCCAACTTCACCTAAATATGCACAGTCTCTGAAGTAACGCCATTCACCATTTACTGAAACATGAGAAGTATCCACATACAGATATTTTTAGAATATGTATATAAAGTACTAGTAAACATTTTAATGAAATACTAAGATGGACAAATTTCATAATTTAATATTAATTATTACTGTATTTGTTAGAAGGATACATTTACTGACAAAAATCTATTTACTGTTTTAAACTGTGGTTTCAATGAGAGCATATTTTAAAAACTATTAAAACAATTTTAAATTACGTAATAATTATTTTTATAATTTTATTACCTTTTTGTCTTATTTTCCGGCACATGGTTGGTCGTATTCCCGGTAAATGTGACAAACTTTTCTCTTGCACACAATCGGTTATAGGCACAGTACTATTGTCAAATGGATCTGCACATTTCGGGTCGTTATTAGATCTACAGTTCCAACATTTTATTGATAAAACTGAAAAATAAATGTTTCCGATTAAATAAAGCCAAATTGGGCGTGCCCCCAAATTACACTTCAATAAGTTTAGTTAAAAATTACCATTAGATACTAAATTTAATAAGACAATGAGACAAATCATTTGTTTAAAATACGGAAACATAATTTTCAATTTATAAAAACAAAAGAAAATAACTAAAAACAGTTTTCTTTTAAAATAACACAACTTTGAATTTATTAATATCAGATCTGACAGTTATATTGTATATTCTAAATTGTTTTCAACTTTTCTGTTAAGCCTATTAGTGATGTTCTATTCATTATTATATGAATCGATTTATCTAATCGATTCGATTCCCTTTTTTTTCATATTATATGAAAATATAATATGAAAAAAAAAGGAAAAATATAAATTAACAAAAAATAATTATATTGTCGCCTTTAAAAATGTTTGACAAATGACAGAGAAGAAATGCGGAAAAATATCTGCACTTTTTGAATTAAATTTTATTTATATCCCGTACATGTATGCCCATTTTTATTATTGTTAGTTAAATTCAAAATATTGTTTACATATAAATAATATAATCAAAAAAGGTGTCGAGGATAAAAAAATTAATAATGATTAAAATATATTAAAAAAAAATAACTTAAAAAACATATATTAAAAAAAACTTAAAAATTACGTAATTTGATAACAAATCACACGTAGATCATAAAGCTATCACTAGCAATGTCAACAAAAACGAAGGTAGGACGGATAGATACTAGATTGAGTCGGAGTCGATTTATCAAGTTATAATTTGTTTTTATTTCACTTAACAATGATTTACGCAGTGTAATACATTGGCAAAATATATATGTATAAATATTGAGTAGTATATTTACACAACTTAAAATAATGTCATAGTTTACATTCCAGTTTCCATCCCGCACAAAGACACAAATATACACACGCAATAATACACGCAGTCACTTTAATCTACGGTGATTTGCAAGTAACATCAAATTTATCATAATTATTGATTATGGACGTGACTGCTTGAAATGTTCACTTCTATCTAAATATCCTATTAAATCTAAGTCGAAATTTAAACATTAGTGTTCAAATTATAGATAAATATTTATATTGGATTATTGGTTTATGACTACAATTTTATATGTTATTTAAAAAATTTATAAATAAGTATCACCGCTTATAATTATATTTTATTATGAGTGGTAGAGTTTTGTTATATACTGGTTTATTGTTATAAGTTAATTATAGGATTTATGTAAAATTATCGATATTTTAATTTTATATTATGTAATCGATACAATAAGAAGTATCGATTCACTCAATTATAAGATCGTCTCTAGTTTATACCAGTTATAATTAGGGGATTCTTCCCAATTTTAAGGAATATAAGAAAGTAGAATTACATTTTTAAAGGGGCTTTCTGCAATAGTATAAAATATGGTAAGGTTCCGATTAACATTGCAATGAAGTTGTTGATCTTTCATAATATTTTTTTTCATCCATTGACTTATATAATATATTTTTTATCAAAACAAAATGCAAAATTTAAGAATATTTATTAATTTATAAAATAAATATAATACAATATGTAAATTGTGAATATTACAAGATGTAACTTAATCATTTCGAATCGTAATTATCGCGATGTTATGGGATTTTTAACAAAGCTTTGGTAACACTGACTTTTCTGTCGGTTTATTGTTTGGGTGTGTTCATCTTTACTGCCTCTAGCTTTTTAAACGTTGTAAGACTTAAAAATACTTTTATTTACTATTGATAAATTAACAATTAAACTACATGTTCTCTCGTTTAAAATAATTACCAATAAAAATGATTCTTAAGTCAATAATTTTAATTCTTATCTACAGTGCTCCAGCAGGTAAATATGACACTGTTTATGAAAGTTTCTTTCACTGATGTTTTTTAAACCTAAAGTATGAAATATTTTTTTAGTTTTCTGTGTAAGATGTTATCAATGTGCGTCGTCGCAGAATTTGAAAGAAGACACTTGTGGGGCGTACAAAAAGTTTGATACAAGCAGTCATATTGCAGTAGAATGTGGTAGTGATGAATCTCATATGCCTGGATCTTTTTGTATGAAACTGACTCAGCAAGGTCCCAAAGGATTTATATGTAAGTTTTTTTTTGATTTGTAATAGACCAATGAGTCCAATTTAATTACAAATAACCCAGTTTTGTGCAAGGATTTAGCTTAAATCATCGATCAGGATGTTTAAATAATTATTATTGTACCAAAGCTTAAAATCTGAATATTAAATAATGTTTGTGTAGGTGAAACCCCATTCTTTTTAATAAACCATAACTTTTTAATATAAAAACTAAAAATAAAACATCACATTAATATACATATAAAAAACATTTAATTTTTTAAATTATTTATTTATTGATTTATAAATTCTTTCTCCTTCATTTTTAGGGGATGGTCGTTGGCGTCAAGTGATCAGACGTTGTGCGTCAGTCTCTGAAACGGGAGTTACTGGCGTCTGTAACTGGGGAGTTTACGAGAATGGGGTTTACTGGGAAGAGTGTTACTGTTCTTCTGATGAGTGTAACGGAGCCTCTTCTACTTATATACATTTAGCACTTTTCATGAGTGCTCTTGGCACAGTAATGTACAGAAGTAATTTAATATAATTACATCAACTTTTATATTTAAAAATAAGACTTGTCCATTAGAACTAAGAAAACTTTTATAAATTGTAACATTTTTCTAATATTGCATTTAGTTTAACATTGAGTAAATATTCAAATTTATAAATACATATCTAAAAACATATTATCCACACTATTTGTGGAACATAGTCGCTACAAAAATAATGAGCATTTAAAATCGTTTTGTATTAAAAATAGTTATATTTGTATGTAATGATTACTTGATATTATATGATGGGGGGTACTTGTGTAATCATTTAACATAAAAATATCGGATCAGTGTAATTAAACAATATTTTATAACCATAATATGTTAGGTTTATTCTATTTGATAATAAAAATCTGCACTCAAATGTCAAATCAAATTTGTTTATTAGCCACTCTCGGCTGTCTTACTTAGTTGCTTCTTGGTTGCTAGGCAACGTCATCCAAAGTGATTAGCATTCTAGGTGCCAAAATCTGTCCTTTTACAATAAATGTAAAGTATCAAGAAATGACAAGTTATTATAGCTACTGTGACCTCTTTAGTGTGCGATAGACTGAAATGATTGAATGTTTTCTTCTTACGGATCATTCATTTAACAATAACAGTCCCGGTTACTCATTAAAGCTTTGTTATTCTAATTTATTATGATTATTATTAGTATGTAGTATATTTTGATTTAAATCAAATGTATGTTTTATATTAAATTTCTCAAATAGTCTAACTTTTACAGTTAAGTAATATGAATCTCATTCAATTTAAACGATTTGTTTTCTGCGATTTCGTATCAGTAGTTGTTCTTATAGCTTATTTAAAATAGCCTATTTATTCTAGAAGTTATCGGTCCTCCATATAGATTCATCTACTTTCTCACGCCCTGCCTTTCTTGTTCGTTTTCGGGAAAAAGTAGCCATTGTTTTTTCCAAGGTAGTAAATACCTAGCACTTATTATATCAGTTTGTATAAAATTAAAATAAAGCACCGTAAAATATTTTCCGTAAATGGCATATTGGGTTTAGAAATTTTTTTTTGTATGGAATTCAGGTATTTTAAAATACCAACACTAAATAAAAACGATATTACATATGGACGCTGATAAGCAAAACTGTTTCAAGCCACACAAACTTCATTTTAAGAAATAGGCGTCTTAAGATGCAAACCTATTCTTAATAAATTTATTTAAGCTGGTTGATATATTTAATGTATTATCTAATAAGAAGATTTTTAAATATATGAGATTATTGTATAAATTGCAAAATATGGAACGACCTTGAAATTCGTAACAATTAAGAAACTTTTTTCCGTACTTATTTAGTTTATATGACTTTATTTTTATTGAATAATGTTAAATAGGTGATGCAATATCAAATACATCGATATCCCCGAATATCACTTTTTGTGGGTTGACACATTATTGCTTTACAGCATCCATTTTAATTTGAATGTTTTATGTTGGTTATCATTTTGTTTTAATTAGAATAAAAGTCATTCAATTTGAGTTATTAGTATAATTGTAATGTAAATAATTATTTTATCTCAATTACTTTGAAATAACTGTCTATGTTAAAATATTTTCTTTATTAAATCTGAATTGTTTTAGAATCGAATTAAAAAGTATCTTTCAACTTTAAAATAGTTGTGAAATTGTTTATGTAAGTACAAAAGTTAAAGCTAAAGAGCTATTGTACACAACAGTGCCTTAAGTCGTTAATTAAAAGTGTATGTTCGTATTGTAAATGTTCCGTCCGTATTTAAGCATCCGTCCATTGTGTGATATAAATTTTGTTTAATATTCCATTAAATATTTTATACAAAAGACAAAAAGGGTAAATTAATTCAGAAGCAATCCAAGTAATTTAATAAGTGGTGATAATTTAGAATGATATACCTATTTACTACTTACCTACCTTATATAATTAATTAACAATTTAATCCTTAAAGTGTTTACAATATTAAAATCTATGTAATGATAAAGAGACTAAATTAGTTAGGTACCATGTATCTTTTGTTTGAGATCCTAAAATAAAATAAAATAATATAGTTAAAAATATAAAAATATGAACTTAAAAGTAATTTATAAAAATCTGTCGATGTCACTGCAGTGAGGCAAAGTGCCCAAACCACTGGCGGCATTGCCCCTTTAATAAGTAGATATTAAACTAAACGCGTTACTGATTAACTTTTCAACTTTCCTCAAGTCGCTGGTTAGCAAGAATATTGTAATAATTCAAAATTCTAACAAATAGAACTAAGTATGTCAAAAGACCATAAATCTTTGATGTTTCACCATGAAAAGAGTTGCGATGATGAATTTTCTTTACATAAAGTTATAACATCAAGGGATCGATTAAATTTCGCAGATATGCACCAACACATTGAAAAACAAATTTAAGAACCCCATTCCCTAAAATTCATCATTTTTAGTTGCATCGATATTCTTGAAAAGCAGCGAAGTAGTCAGTCAAGTTTGCATCAAGAAATTCAAATTATGATGTCAAAAAGATGAATTCAATTTTGACATTGACACACACAAATGTCGTTTGGATCACGTATAAGTAGTATAATTGTATAAGTATGAATGGAAAAAAAGATATAGATTCAATTTTCCATAATGTATTATAACCCGGGTTCGTAATGGACGATCCAAAATTATTTACATGCTAACTACAAACTATAGTCTAACTAGTAACAATACCCCGAATGATAATCACGAATTTTCGAAACAATTTGTTTTCATTATAATTTTTTATAATAAAAAAAGATTTAGTTGAATTATTCAATCGATAAATTCTTATCTAACTATTATGTGTGGCTGGAAACACGACACAATTGTCCGCTAAATATGACAAGTAAAAAAAAAATAGACTAGATCAAAGATAATTACCAATAAAATTACTTAGGATATCATTTAATGTAATTAGTTACTGTAGAAATATTTTATTCAAATCCGAAAGAAAACTATTAAATATAAAATAATATATCTTATATTTTTATTATAATTTTTTATATTCAATATAATGAAATATCACGATTATACGACACCAACCGCGTCCTAAGATCGCGATCGCGCAGTGGAACGTCCTGTGGATTAACAATATTGTTTTCATAATGATAAGTAGTATATTTTAAACTTTCGCGATTTATATCAATCATATTTAATATAACGGACCTTTTTATTGCCCGACGTTTCGACGTAGTTGCATCGTGGTCATAAGCTGACTAAGCTCGTGGATGCAACTTAGTTGTTAACATTAGTTATCGCGATGAGACCCGTTATATTAAATATGAATGATAAATAGTAATTGTTAATCTTATTTATATGATGATTCTAGAATAATCGCAAAACTATAATATCAACGGGGATAGTGCAAAACCGCGTAACTAGCTTAAGCAATACAGTCCATCTTTCCATAAAATGTTAAATTTCATTATTGATAAAAAAAGTAGCTAAACATTTTACAGTCGATTTTTATAAAAATAAAACTTAACATAAATAAATTTTAACATGTCGTCGGTGACTCTATAAATACACTCCGTAATGGAAAATGCCCAAAAGGCTGTATTTTTATTAATAAAGTATTTTTTTAATATTTGGTTGAAATTTAGACTTACTAGGAAAAGATAGATACGCGGTTTTGCAGTATCCCGTCGATATGTTAGCCTGTCGTAATATTACTAGTTCAAGCTGATTTGATTATTTGCCCAGATTGAATTTTTTGCCCATACATTCCATGGACTATATAATATTTATAAAATTAAAACATTTTATTTTAAATAATTCTGTAAAAACCTTCTTAAGAAATAAACTCAGAATTTTATTATTTTGAATGTAGAAGTCATACAAAGTATGTTTTTAAACAATAAAATTTCAACTTTTATGAAATGAATGTGTTAATTTTTATAAAATAAGATCTGAAGTTTAATAATGTAAAATGTAAAATGTTTTTAAATATAAAAAACAAACGATAATTTTTCATAATGTGTTATTCACAAATGGATATTAAATTTTATAAATAAATAAATTAGTTTCATTAAAAAGAAAACAATTTGACGTTGAACTTTATTTGAGGAAGTGGCGTCTAAAGATATTCTTGTTTAAAAAATTGATAGTTTAAAGAAATATCAATCTATTATTTCATATTTTGATAAAAGAATAAAATAATTTTTTTTATGTAATAAAAGTTTATAAAAATATTAGATTAATGTATATCGCAAAATATGGTACACACTGTAATATTCAGAACATTGAATTAAGAAACTTTTTCCGTAACTGTTTAGCTTAGTTCACTTGAAACATTTTTGAAATTTTGAATCAAATACCTGAAGCGTTATTAGAATATATCAATATTACCATATTTGACTTTGTAGGTCGACGCAGCTATCAGCGTCCAATTAAGCAATTATACTTTATAGTTAATAGACATAGGTAAAATAATATTTATATACAGGGCCGGATTTACCAAGTGCCATGCCGCCCTAGGGCACTTTGAAAATGTCGTCCCCATTACCTATTATCATTACCTACATATGTGCGGTCACAGGGGACATGACCCTCTCAAAACCGGCCATACAAAATTTAAAAATTTAAGAAAATATTACGAAATTGATATGTGTATATAGACGGATGTGTGTGTTGATGATATTTCAAACAAATGTAAATCTATCAAATTACTTAAAACCAACTATTTAAAGTTTTAAACCATTGTCGCATTTTTGCCTTTCTCATAAAGTAGGTTTGGGGTACCTCAATTTCAAAGTCTATAAAGGACAAATGTAGGTTGAAACAACTTTTGTGTGGTATATGCTTATATGGATAGGTAACATATTTTAAACTTTTTGCGTTGATTGGTTTTGTTATTTTAACTAAATTTTCTTATAATAGGTTAAAAATTAATCTTTTACGTTTTTTTGGGTTGGACCTCTCCCCCCATTCATTTATTTTGTTATATGTGTAATGAAGTTATCATTAGTAACCCCCCCTAAAACTTCAGGCTGCGACCGCGTCTGTACCACACTCACAGACAAGCGGCGAAATGTATTTTAGCTGCGTATCTTCTTAAGTGAGAGAGCCAGAATTCTAGTCCCTTCCCTCATCCTTTCCCTTACTTCCTATTCCTCGTCGTCATACATATCTTTTAAAAAATCTGCATATTTTAATCAGAATTAAATTTTCAGAAACATTTAGTTACTTATGTGATGGTGTCTAGATTTGTACTTTTATATCTAGATTATTAAATCTAATAGTACATTTTAACATATCAGTACTTAGGTAATGTATGCTAAGCGTAACTGTTTCCAACTACTCATTTAAATATTTTTGTTAATTATTAGTCTTTATATAGATCGATGTGTTTATTTACGTTTCCCGCGGACTCCAAAATTGCGAAGCGATTTCGATAATGATTCTAGATTTTCAGATAAACCCAGCACATGATTCTCTAAAGTATAGTAGTGATTGGATCAATATAAATATTTCTATTATTTTACAAGTAGGGTTCGCTAGTGTTTTTATAATAAAATTTTGTACCCTAATTGGCTATTTTTCTAATGTCATCTGAGAATAGAAGGAAGGATTTTGAGACGTTACTGGATAATCATTATTTATTCAACATGTTGCCGTCAAAGGATTTCGTAATTTGTAGCTTAAATTACTGAGGAATGCAAGATGAATCTGTCTTTGAATAACAAGATACAAATTCCATTGAACTCCATTGAACTTTATTCGTGTATTATGTCAGTTATCTATGGTTTTAATCAAATAAGAGCGAATTTATTAATACTTATAATATAATACTTATTCATAATAAAGAAATAGCGAATTTTATACGTCGGAAGTAAAGTTCGATGAAGCTATTTTAATAATTATGGTAGGTACCATTATAATTATGGAAGGTAAATTGTACTAAATATTCAAATATTGTATGTATATGTGCGTAAAAATATAAAATCTACATTAACGCACAGTACATTAAAACGAATAATTCCAAAAACTTTCTTCTTTTTTATATCAACATCTTCATCAGTTCATTTAAATTATATATCTCTTTATCCGACTGCGCGAGGCAAAGGATGGTAACGTGTTTATCAGCCTATGTATTATTAACATTATAAATGTTTAGATTATAAGCCAATGATTGTATGACGATTCAAAAGAGTTTGTACTAAACCTACTTGAATAAAGAATAATTTGATTTGTGAGCCGATTTATTACGGTGCGATTGTCATACAGAGCATAAAAATATGAAGAAGAAGAAATCAAAATGGCTGTTACCGCGCGTTCATATGAACTAAGCCTAAGGTAAGGTGTGTGGCTTAGAAATTCTTTAAAAAATAATTGCTTTCTTCACGGCCGTCGTCTTTGTTGCTGATTGTTGAAAGACACGATGAAATGTAAACAGAAAATGTCATTTTTAATCAGAAACCTTCGTTTAAAATCTCCGTTTTCCGTTCCCAATGAATATTAAATTCTATTAATGTTATTAATAAACACAAATAACTCATTTATATATTTTGTACAATGTCACCGCAACAAGTAGTTAGTTTTATAATCCAATAATCCAATTACTTGGATAGATACGCCAATTGATAATTATTTGCATAAATCAGTCTCAATAATTACTCAATTAAAAAGACATTATACACAAATGTGATTTCATTTATATAATCTGATATATTATTAAGCAATTGGTTTGTAAGTTTCAACGGCGCGCACCCAAATAAAAATTATAAAAACGATTGAAGATGTATAAAAGAATAAAGGTTAATGAACAAAAAAGGTTTCAGTGAACATTAGAATGAATGTCCTGTTTTTATCAAAAATACTAAGATAGTAGAGAAATTATCTTTAACCGTTGAGCTTTTTCCGATGGCACCGCGTTATCGTTATATATCGTGGAAACTCGTCACATTACGTACAATTAAAGAGGTATTGAGAATAATATCGTCGACCCTTTCTGACTTATAAACTCACGCATCGTACTGAGTGAGCGAGAAAGCACTTATCTGTTGCTCATAGGGTCTGTTTTCACGCTGATTCCCGGTCGAGGCTTGATATTTTCCCGTAGGCTTCAGGCCTCAGTCGTCTGAAAACAGCGAACGGGGTTCCGTCGGCTGCGTTTTGTTCACTCGATTTTTATATTGAATGATTAAGTAACCACTTGGCGGTGCGATCTGTCTTTGCGTTGGAGTGATGTTCAAAAAATACTGTATATACTGAGTGAAAGGTTCAAATGTTTGTTTTGATAAAATTGTGGTTGTTTAAATACATTTCTGTGGACTAAGAAGGACGGGTAAATCGCGATTTGTCTCAAAGCGTGAAGCTGAGAGATATAATATTCCTTTGGTGAGTGTTTTTTATAAACGTATTGATTAGAATTTGAATAAAGATGTAAAGATTGAGCGATACTCAAAAGGTTATGACCCTTAGCCGGGAGCCTGCGAGATGTTACCTAACAGCTTTTGAAGTAAACTGCGTCTCATTTACCTGAGATAAATAATAAAATAAATTTTTATTATATATGAAAACATAATCACCATTAATTTAATAATAAAATGTTGTACGTAACGATAAATAATAATTAAAATTAAAATACTTACAATAACTATATTACTTAGAGAGGTATATATATTTTGAGAATATATACTTATTCTCCTATTCATTTTAACAAACAAAGCCTTCTTTCTTATTTAATATAACGGGTCTTATCGCGATAACTAACAGTAGTAATACCTTTTTATTGCCCGACGTTTCTACGAAGTTACATTCGCTGTGGTCACGAGCTGACTCTTCTGACTCTCAGTCAGCTCGTGACCACGGCGAATGTAACTTCGTCGAAACGTCGGGCAATAAAAAGGTATTACTACTATTAGTTATCGCGATAAGACCCGTTATATTAAATATGAATAGTATAAATCGCGAAACTTTAAAATATATAAAGCCTTCTTTCTGTATGTAATTACTTTTATTAATTATTATTTTTGGCTACGGAACATTTTGCAGTAGCCAAAAACAATTTTTTTTCAATAATACCGTATTACATTACAAAAGATTTATACATTAGTAAATAATATTATAAATAATTAAGAAAGATCATATTTATTTAAGGATATTTCGATACATATTTGTAATACACATTAATGTTCTACAATGATCTCAGTGCTATTGACAATACGAAGCTAATTGGTGTAATTAATGAATCAAACGAATAACTTGTATATTACTCATCGTATACTCAATCCGCGCTTTGGTAGGTATAGGTATATAGAATCTGGACATTTGTAAATAAGGAAAAAAACAAATTAAAGTAATTTTAAAGTAAAAAGTAATAATAAGTAAATTTTTAACTAGAGTTAGCCTTTATACACAATATCTGGTATCAATTTTATATAGTGTATAGGATATTTTCAGGAAAAACCAAGAGTCGGTACGACTCGCTCTTGATCGGTTTTTTATGATTTGTTGTTATCACAACAATAAAACTACACACTGTGAAAATTTTAATTATCTACCCCTCTCTGTTCAAGAGATACAGCCCGTTGACATAGACAGACAGACTGACGGTCAGTGGTAGCTTAACAGGGTTGCCACTCTTCGAATACGGATTAAAAAAATATGATAATATAATAAAACATTTATCAATACATAGTGGAGAAGTAGGAGTTCTAAATTAAAGTATTTTTTTTATTCTCATATTAGCTGCCCCTTGAGGTTTTTAGTTTCTGCTTCGTTCCTAGGAGTTGTAGCGTGATGTAATATAGCCCATAACCTTCCTTTATAACGGGATAACCAACAAAAATTCTTTCTTATAACATTCTTATAACAGTAGCTTAGATAATAATAAAAATATAAAATTATACAGTATTTATAAATATTAACTAAATAAAAAAGAATGAAATAAAAAAGAACTGGGAATATATATAAAAAATAAACTTTCTGAAGTCATTCTTATACATTTATCACCCCAAAAGACACACCGCTAATAAATTTTACATATTGTAATTTTATTCCGAAAATAATGAGGATTTAAGCAGGGAATATGATTGTGCCTAATATTTTATCTCATTATGCGGGTAAATACTGAATTGTTTCGTTGGAGATCATTATTTTGAAAGGTTTTGTCCTGTTACAAAATGGAGTGAGCGTATTATCAATATTATATTATTTTATTCAACATTTTATTATATGTTAGGATATTCACCATAGAACTGATGAAGCCTAGTTAAGCCCACTGACTACAGCTTATATACGGGCTGACTTGACCGGGGCAGTACCTCACTCTCTCAGAAGATCGCGTGAAGTAACTAAAATAGGTGCGTTTCATACGGTTAGTAAGAGAGCCGGAAGTCTAAACCACCTCCCAATGCTTTCCTTACTTTTTTTCCTTGTTTATTTTTAAGCAACGCATTTGTGACTTCTCTGGTGCTGGACATATCCATGGGCGGCGGTGATCACTTCATATTCGTTTGTCAGGTATTTTTAATAAATAAATAAAAAATATATATAATAATAAATTCATCACACTCAACGGACCCTATTAGGGTCTTATGATCCTGTGTTAGGGGTCCGGAAACATACACAATACAAGCACAAAGATCAAGACCACGGCAAACATCCGTATTAACAATACAGACGTTTGCTGTGAGCGAGGATCGAGCCTGTGACCGTTAGCGCATCAGTCAATTGCAGTGACCACTACGCCAACCTGTCAATCAGTATATAATTATATAAAAAATAATCTAATAATCAATATACTAGAAAAAATTTCAACGTAGATTTAGCAGTAATATAATGCTAGTTCCTTTTCGGAAGAGCCAAACGCCGGAGTAATATGGCAAACGTATTCTATACAGAGATTAGAAATTTAAAAGAATGATATAACGCAAGTACCTATAATTGGATGCCAATAAGTGTTATTCCACAAAAAGTCAAATTCGGAGTGTGTTCCATATTTTGTAATATGCACTAATGTAATTTATTTGATAAACTGTTTTTTAGATAAAACTTTTTATGATATCAATTTGATTTCAAGTCATTTTACCATTTATTAAAATAAAATAGAAATGATATATACTTCTTCAAAGAAATTTATTTAGAATAGGTTTGACATCTTTAGAAGCCAAAATACAGTTTTCCAAAATACAATTCACGTGGCGTAACCCATATTCATGATAAAGTTATTTCAATAAAAAAAATTTTTGCGCGTCTAGAATTTTCAAAATTTCTTACCTCATAACTTTGTAATTTCTTAACCGATTTTTTCCATTCTAAGTCATTACACTTATAAGTTTTGCTCTCAGACTTTCATAAAGATTTACATACATTATATTTTCTGATTGCTTTACACTGGAAGGAATTTACTGTCAGTGCCTTATTTTTGATATTCACAGCATTCGTAACTAGCGATGTATCCATTACTAGGTTACAGTTGGTTTTATATCGCTCTTGAGAGCTTAAAGCATACAAATATAATTCTTGCTATAGAACAGCAAAAAAAGACGACATACCTTCGTATTTTGTTGAAATATTTATCTTCTTCATTTTTCCTCACAAAATCTCAGAAACTACAAATTTCGCATGGACGAATTCGCTTTTTAGGACGAAAGTGCTCACTAAGACAGGATTTTGGAAAATTCGACTCCTAAGAAGGTCAAACAGGGGTTGAAAGTTTGTATGAAAGTCGTATGTTAAGCGCGAGTGAAACCGAAAGAGGCCGCTAGTAATAATTATAAGTTTGTGACTTTATTACGTATTTTAATTGTATATCATAAAATTGTGTGTTCGCTATAAATATGTACTGTTGGTTCTTGCTGTAATAAGCTGTTTTCACAGAAAAGTATTTAATAAATTCTTTTTCCTAGTATTCCTTGCAATATTAAAGTGTTATAAAAATATGGAGCTTAGGTTATGAATAATGGTTACCGCATTTAGAAATATTTTTATAAGGATAGTGATAATATCCGGGATAATAATAGCTTCATAGGGTATTTGAAACGATGGGTCCCCAAAGGCACAAATAACAAAATGATTTCATATGCAAATATTGTCATAAATAAATCAAAAAAATATGACTGTTAATAGGCGAGGATGGAAGAGAACATGTTGTGGCGACCCCACATAAACAGGGGAAATGATGAAAATGAATGAAAAAAATAATATGGAATCTATCAAATATATTTTGCAGAGTAATAACGTTAAATTATTGCTATTACAAAATGCTACGTTCTGACACTTTTCTGCTTTTCGTATTTTTTTTTCTTTATTTAAACCTTACACAAACTTGTAACATTATGCTTAAACAATGATATCATTACAAAAACCATAGAGGTTTGCCCTAAATCGTCGGGGATATTTCAAAACCGCGTATCTAACTTTTCTTATAAAGTTAAAATTTGAATCAAATACTTAAGGCTTATGGGCATTTTCGATTGCGCAAAAATGGACCTTATTGTGAAAGCTAGTTACGCAGTTTTGCTCTATCACCGACGAAATGCTGTACAAAAAAATACACCAGTATTGTGACTCACGTGGATACAAGCGTAGTTAATTTTCGACATAATAAGTAAAAAATTAAATAATAACATTATAATATGTAAGTTGACAATATTAAAACACCTCATTTAACTGTCAAAATATGGTATGTTTTAATAGCGACAGCTTATCATAATTAACCCCCTATTTCTTACGACGTATCACGTGATGTCGCCAGTGCCTGTTCGCCGTCGCTACATCCGGAGAGCGCTGATTCTCCGATTTAGTACTTAAAGAGCTGTTAATTGTATGGCACACTTAAATTCTTAACTACCAAGTATTACGTCATTGAATTGCTCTTTAATTGTACCAATTAAAGTACTATGATTCATATTGTCGTTTTGTTTTGTGACTAATATTGATATTTTTTGTGAGTACTGTTTCAGAAATTTCGAGAAACAAAAAAAAAAACTGTATGAAGCAAAAATTTCTTACTACCTAATATATATAGATCATATTCTATTATGAAAAATCGCTGGTCCGTTAGTTATTAAATACTGTCACTACGCAACGACTCTCTCTCTAGGCTAGATTACTTATCTTCTTATAAATATATTAATAACATCAAGTAAACTACAAACGAAGCCAAGTAGAAAAAAAAAGTAATTTTTACAGTAACAAACAGACAAAGTTACTTTCGCATTTATATTATTAATATTAGTAAAGATTAATTTAAAAAATGAACATATCAATCTAAATATATACAATTCAAAGGTGATTGACTGACTGACATAGTGATCTATCAACGCACAGCCCAAACCAATGGACGAATCGGGCTGAAATTTGGCATGCAGGTAGATGTTACGACGTAGGCATGGATTTTGATTAATTCTACCTCAAGGGGATATAATAGGGGGTGAAAGTTTGTATGAATGTTTGTCAATTTTAAACCGATCGGGCTGAGACTTTGTATGCATAAAGTTACTATGACGTAGGCATCATAGACATCGCAGACGAAGTCGCGAGCACCAGCTAGTCTAGAGTATAAAACTACACCAAAAGCCATTTAAATCCATCTTAGAATTCCCGAATCAATTTTTGACATCAGTATAGATTGTAAGATTAATATTTTCAGAAAATATTTGATGTGTGAAAGAACATTATTACACTAAAGGCCTGTCCCGCAGTGTCACTTGCGTTTTCAGCTGTTTCAAAAATTTTCATATTTATTTGTTCAATACAATTCTTTTGTTAATGAATTTTAGTTGAGCCAATTAGACTACGTATGAATATTTAAAGTAAAATAAAGTAACAGCTTATAAATGTCCCTTTACTGGGCGAAAGCCTCCTCTCCTTTTAAGGAGAAGGTATAGAGCATATCCCACCACGGCGGCGCATCTACATGTGTCAGAATTTCTCCCGACATATGCCAGTTTCTTCACGATGTTTTCCTTCACCACCGACCTTAAAATGAATTTAAACACAAATTTAGCATTTGAAAACTCAGGGGTGCTAACCGTGGGGTTGAACGCGATGAACGCGACGTATTTGTCTATGTTAAATTCGCGGTACATCAATCAGATGAAAGAGTATTTACGTTTTAAAATTCTTTCCTAATTTTGCGGTGCTCAAAATACGTTTTTTTGGTTCTATAGAAAAGTGGTTCTAATACTAAGTATATCCTATTTTTTTGCAGTTAGTGAAATGTTAAATAACATTGTTTTGCCATTTCATAGAGGACATTGTCGACATTTTAGGTAAAAAAAATATATTCGGTTTCTTTGTGAATACGTTCATCTGGTTGTCATACCGCGAATTATGACATGAATTATGTTATTGTACGATTTCGTTCTGCGATTTTCAAACTATCTTTGAAGGTGTCCACATATCAAATTATGTTCTAATGAGACAGTTAAATCGATTCAGCGGTTTACCAGTGAGATATGAATTGGTCACTATCATTATGCGCCGGTATATTGTTCCACAGACTACGCTTCGGCTTCTCCTGTGTCGTTGTAATTATTCATTCTTAATGGACGGGGCTGAGTGGAGCAATAGATGCGTACTTCGATGCATCATCATTATTAGAATCACAATTACTTGCCAAGTTCAAATCTATTATGAGATGTATTTATAGCTTTTTCTTATACCGTGACTTAGATTTTTTTTACGTTAATTAAAATTGTAATTTACCGTTTTTATAATAAAATCGTATAATATTTAATTAAGCCTAATTGAACGCTTTTTACTAAGCGTTCCATACAAATTCCCAAAGAACTCCACCCATAATATATTCCACATTTCACGTTTTAAAACAAACCTTGAATTCCAGTCTGCCGTAGTGCAAAATCTCTATCTCTCAAGACATCTTTAAAGATTCATTTTATGTGTTTAAAAATAAAATTGTAAAATAGTTTTTATATAAGTTGATAATAAAGTTGATTTTTGGGTAATGATTCTTCTTATTTGTGTACTTTTAGTATTTGTTTATGAATTTGTTTTTCTGTTTTAATATGCACTGTTATTATATTTTATGAAGGATATATACACGTATAAGTATATGTAAACGTTCAAATACGCATGTTATAACTGTGCTTTAATAAATAAATAAATAAATATTTATAAACCGGCTAATTAACGCAAGAAAAATTTCTCACATCTATCGATCTATGTGATAGTTTTTAAAATTCGCAGAGACAAATATATTCGTATTTTATTGTGTTTTTTTAACATGTGTGCTCCTTTAATTATGGGAGACCACAGCGTGCACAATGTGACAAAGCCTTATATACTCGTATATATACAATACATAGATACAAAAACAATCCCACTCACACTAATATAATTAAGAGAGCGAATTTTGTATATGTATAACTAGCTTCCGCCCGCGACTTCGTCCGCGTGGAATAGTTACTTTGGGCTACTAATGCATTATTTTAGAACAAATTTGGTTAGCATAAAAAAGGTTATAGTGAGCTAACCTTAAAAGATAGACATATGCAGTTGCGGACTTTTTTTTAGAACTTTTAAAGGGGAACAATTCAAAATACATTATTTTTGAGAAACTTTAACCGTTACGCAGCGCACGCAGATTATGCTCTCTCAATATCCCCCGATTTTGAAACATTCTTCACTGGTGCTCCGCTCCTTTTTTTTGTCTTAGCGTGATAATATATAGCCTATAGCCTTCCTCGATAAATTAGGGGGTATCTAACTCTCAAAGATTTTTTTTTAATCGGACCAGTAGTTCTTGAGATTAGCGCGAACAAGCAAACAAACAAACAAACAAACTTTTCAGTTTTATATATTAGTATAGATAATCACCGGTACAGGAAGCATCTATTTTAAAAATTATATTATCATTATATGTAATTATGCGTATTATTTTAAAAGAAAAAGCGAAATCTAGCACTTTATAGAGCGAATCAACAAAATGACATACTTTCGATTATATATATTTGAAAATTATAAAACAACTGGGTTGGAAAAATCTACCCATTTAAAGTGCGTGTACAAAGTGTGTATATGCAAAAATAGAACCTTCGTGTCGCATTTAAAAATATATCACAGCTTGAATATATAATAATCGCTCCTCTGAGCAATATTTTATTAATGGTCACAAGACCTAGCCGACCTAATAATTAAATAATAGACGCCTCGTCGAACACACAGGCTACATTCGAAGCAGACGAACCTCACAACCGAAACATGTAATAAAATACGCCAATTTATATAGAATGTTTTTAGTGCAATTCACGAAATACGCGAATTTTATTACTTGTTTGTATTTGAAAACAGTTATGACGACAATAAATATTGTGTTTTTATTAAGGCTTTATAAACTTTTTTTAAAAAAGGAGAACCAATTATAATAGCAAAATACCATATTTCGTTCACATAAATGACAGTTCGCTTTTCCATTTATTTGAATCGAAAATTCTATTAGAGTAATGGTGAGCTTACCCTTTCGAAAAAAAAAAAACTTATCGGTGAAGCCGTTTTCAAGTCCACGTCGAATAACTAACCTCCTCTTTTTTTGAAAGTCGGTTAAAAACCAATCGGCTTCAAAAGCAAAATACGTAATTTTTTTCAATATACTTTTTAAATTTTAAATATCAAAATACGTTATTAATGTAAATACAAATTACTTGGATGACATACTAATTTTAGTTACTTTGCTTTGTTAGTATTTAACCGATTAAAAAAAAATCGGCATCATTCTATAAGTAACGAAAAGAGGTGAAAAATTAAATAAAACGAGTAGGACTCGCGCACCGAGGGTTCCGTACAAACTTATAGAAATCTATATAAGACTAACCCATCTACGCCATTTGTGGTCTTCATCATCAGTTCCAACATAAGTTACTATCAAAAATACCTAAATCGGTATACGCTTGCCTATAATATTTGAGGAGTTCCCTCAATTTCTCCAGGATCCCATCATCTGATCCTGACCTGAAGACAATGGGACCACCTTGGAAGTATACCTTTTCAAACAAAAAAAAAAAAATTGAAAATCGGTACCCAAATGGCGGCGTAATCGGCGAACAAACATAAAAAAAAAAATTAAATACAAGGTCGAATTGAAAACACTCCTTTTTAGAAGTCGCTTAAATATAATCAAATATTATGTAAATATGGATCACGTCCCAAAAACTATTTTGAAACTACTTAGGAGCACTTTAATTTAAAACACGATCATGGATGCAATCCATGGAAACACAAAATTTTATTTTAAGTACTAATACACCTTATACTTTAAAAAAAAAGTTATAGCGCGATTCAGGCTATACCTAGTGCCATCTCTTGACAATTTCAATGAACTAACTTGTTGACTTTGACATTAACAACATAATTATATTGTATTTTATTCTCGTTTTATTTTTATTTATATTCTACTACACTCCACTACCCCTGCACTACGTTCGTAAAATATTTAGATTTACATTATCAATCAAAATATCGAAATATATATTAGTGTTGCCAAGACGAAAATAATTAGTCCTTAATTCGAACAAAACTAATTGTAAATTTATAAATAACTAATTATATTACTAATAACCAGAAGACTTATATGTGTAGATAAATAAGTAAATTAAATAACTCGATCTGTTTGAATTTAATTTTAAAATTTTCGTACTAAGTCAATACGAGTACTTAAATCAAATCAAAATCAATCAAAAAATTGTTTTTTTGACCATGGTCAACTTCTATGTTAATTTGTTACAAGTACATATAATTTTAATTCTAAGATTAATATATTTTCCGCTTGATCAATTTACAACTTGATACATTTACGCGTTCCTGAGAAAAAGGTTGAAAGACAGACGTACAGACTGACAGACACACGAACAGAAATTTACAGTTTTCGGATTTTTTCCTTTATGTATACTAAAGGACCTTGCTCCTGGCCAAATTTCATAATGCTTGGTCAATGGGAAGTACCCTATAGGTTTTGATTCCCTTGCGAAAACGTTAAAAACGCTATCATACTTAAAATATGTGATATAAATGACCGTATCTTTTGATTGCGTTAACTTAGAAGTTTGATTTTTTCACAGCTCTTAGTAATTACAACTCTGAGTACTTGACGTTGATAAAAATTTGTTACCTTCACGCGTTTCTGAGAAAAAGGTTGAAAGACAAACTTACAAACAGACAAACATACATACAAAAATTTACAGTTTTCAGATTTTTTCCTTTATTTGTACCATAAGATCTTACTTCTTGCCAAATTTCATCGTGCTAGGTCAATGGGAAGTACCCTATAGGTTTTGATTCCCTTGCGAAAACGCTAAAATGGTCAAAATATACGACATATTTTCCATTATCTTTTGATTGCGTTGACTTAGAACTTTAATATTTTCACGGCCGCATGTCATCGTAGACTTGAGTATATGATATTAATTTCAACATGATACGTCTATGCATTTCTGAGAAAAAAGGGTTGACATCCCGACAGACAGACAGACAGACAGACAGACAGACAGACAGACAGACAGACAGACAGACAGACGGACAACAAAGTGATCCTATAAGGGTTCCGTTTTTCCTTTTAAGGTACGGAACCCTAAAAACTCCGCATCCTCGTCCGGTGTAGCGGATTATAGCAAAGTATTTTTTTTTTTGTTATTTATCATGAAATTCCGCAAAGTAACGCCTGATCCAACTAAATAGGAGAGAAAAGTGTTGCATGGAAAGTTTTCCTGGAGGAAAGATATAAAAAAAAACCTTTTTGGCCATAATTTCTCCAATATGGCGGCGAATATTACGATACGAGGTGGTAAAGTAGAAATTAGGAAAGAACATGTCAAAATTTATAAGATAACCAATTTTCAATACACTTGTAAAACTTTCCATATAAAACTACCAAATGACTGTATCACGTAGTAAGATTTAAATATATATAACTCAAAGGTGACTGACTGACATAGTGATCTATCAACGTACAGCCCAAACTATTGAACGGATCGGGGAAATTTAGCATACAAAAATCAAAAAATCAAAATCAAAATATGCTTTATTCAAGTAGGCTTTTACAAGCACTTTTGAATCGTCAATACAGAAACAAAAGAAAACTAAACACTAATTAATTAATTTATTTACAGTAATGTTATAACGGAGGCATCCGTTGTGAAATGAAAATTTGTCGATAAGTTTGACGGGTATGTGTGCCTGTGTGTCTGTGGCACTGTAACTCCTAAACGAGTGAACCGATTTGGATGCGGTTTTTTTAATTGAAAGACGATTTTCTAGCGATGTTTTTTAGACATGTTCTACTTAAATCGGTCCAGCCACTTCAAGACCATGATCATGATCTGGAGTTTTAAACTTTTGCTGAATATGTTTGTAAGTCTATTATGTGTCATTCTCGCACAGTCACGAGCACCGATTGCCTATTAAATGACTACATTCTAGTTTTTCCACTAGAAGATCTTCTAGTGACTTGACGAACATATGCTTGGCTATCACTAAAATATGCACCACTCAAATTATACTGGTCTTTACATTAGACTTTATTGTAAATACATATACATACAAATTAATTATCTGTGATATTTACCAGTTTTGAAGAGTTCCCGTGTCGAGAGCCAACCCTGAATCATCATCATCATCATGTCATACTTATCATAAAAATGCATTGTCGTCGGAATTAAATTAATTTAATTGAATTTTTTGTAAAAAAAATTGTTATTCTAAAAATCAAATTCGTGGCAAGTTGAATAAAAGATTGTAACATATTGACCTTAGATTGTTAGGAGGAACCATGTACGTCTTAACCGAAACTCGAAAAAACCTAAGCTATTTAATACTTAGAGCCGAGATGGCCTAGTGGTTAGAACACGTCGATCTTTACCGATGATCGCGGGTTCAAGCCCCGGCTAGCACCACTAATTTTTCAAGTGCTAAATTTGTGTTTAATTTAATCTCGAGTTTAGCGGTAAAGGAAAACATCGTGAGGAAACCTGCATGTGCCGGGAGAAATTCTGACACATATATATCCGTCAACTCGCGTTGGAGCAGCGTGGTGGATTTAGCTCTAATCCTTCTCCTTAATAGGAGAGGAGGCCTTTGCCCAGCAGTGGGATCTTTATAGGTTTCTTTACTACTCCTATTACGTTATTTAATTTTATTGCGCTTTAATATTTCAA
Organism: Hypolimnas misippus; assembly: GCA_037950945.1. Taxonomy (NCBI): domain Eukaryota; kingdom Metazoa; phylum Arthropoda; class Insecta; order Lepidoptera; family Nymphalidae; genus Hypolimnas; species Hypolimnas misippus. The sequence goes on along the minus strand of JBBEEQ010000016.1, from coordinate 3,949,230 downwards.
TGCCATTTAGTAAATACTAAAAAATGAGCTCAGAAGTCTTAGTCCATTAATATAAATAAGCGAATGCGAATATTTTAGCTAACCTAATTTCCTAATGAGCATAAACCCTCAAAATAGCCTTAATATTCTCTCGTGTGTGAAATTTGAAATAAAAATAATCCTGAGGGAATGATTTTATAAAATGTTGTATAACATTTATGTTGAATAATTATCATACAAATTACCTGAATAAAAAAACTACAGTATTTAATTATTATTTTTCTGCTTATTACATCCTTAGATATACTCATAGAAAAATCAATGATCGTATGTTTTTTTAACCCCAAATTTACTGGACAGATATTGATAAAATTTTAGACAATCTTCAGATTAGTCAAGCGGGTGATCCTGTGAATTTTGGTAGCGATCGGGTTAACAGTTCTATTTTTGGCTTTTTGGCAAACGCAAGACGCTTGTAGATATTACATTTTGTAGTAAAATAGGCTTGTATTTCATACTTTCCGAATTAAGAAAGGCTTTTCAGTTTATAGGTAAATGTAGTATTTAAATAAATTATTAAATTTTTTAATATTGAACAACATGGAATTACGAAGGTTCACAATGCAACGACATTATTCACGGAAATTGAATACTTTTTACATTTAACACATAAAGCGGAAATTATTCTGAATTTATTCATATTTATAAATTCAGCGAATTATTATTAATACAGCGATTAATGTAGATTTTGTTTCGAATAATACGCGTGCATTGATACGTAAAACTATGACCATCTAAAATTATAAGTCTTTGAAATAATACCGTAGTTTAACAACTAGATACTATATAACTAGAATAGAATATAACTTGATAGAGTAGATTTAGTATTACCTGAGTTTACATTGATATAATATAGATACAAAATGTTATCTCTCCTTGTTATTTGATTATAGATATGTCAGAATTGAATTCGCGTCGCTTCGTTGACGCCGTTTCGTCACCACAGACTAAAAATAATACAAGACTTTGTAAAAAAGCGGAACCGATTTCAATAGCAAAATACCTAATTTATTTTATTAAATGATACGCTTATTCCAGTTATTTTGATTTTAAACCCAAACTACTAAAATAGCCAAATCACGGTGTGTTTTTACCTATTAAGGTTCACGTGCATGGCCGGATTTACCTTACGTGCTGCCCTGGGGCACTGTGAAAAATGCCGCCCTAGAGCACTGTGTAAAATGCTGCCCCTTCACTTGAATCACTACCTACATAAATTTAGTAGGTGTCAGAAAAAGCACTATTTAAAAATAAAGAAAAATGTCTTGTGGAGTATAAAAAATCTCTCACATCCCAAATTTTGCAACCCTGGCAATTGGCCTCTAGCGCCTCTATAGCAAATTTAACTGTTCGCGAGATACCTAAAGCCCAATGACAGAAAGACAGGCAGATGGATGGAAGGACAGTGGAGACGGAAATAGGGTCCCGTTGGCGCTCTTTGAGTATGGAGTCCTAAAAATAACACGCAATAATATGATGAAGATATTTCAAACCTAACCATTGAAAGATTTTATCAACATCTACAAGACATCTGGATTCTGATAAGCAATAATGTGTCAACCCACAAAAAGTCAACTTTAGAGACATTGATGTATTCTGATCATGCATTTCGTATTCAACATAATACAAAAATTTTTCAAATCATTTGAACGAAATAGTAAGTACGAAAAAAACTTGATCAAATGTTTAGTATATTGAAGTGAGTTCCATATTTTCCATTATGCAATAATTTCATATATGTATTTGAAAAACTTATTATTAGATAAAAATCTTTACTAGCCTATCTGCTATTAATTAATTATACTTTTTGTCAAAATGGAAAAGAAAAGATGGATATATGCTTCTTCAAACAGATGTGTTAAGAATAGGTTCGACATCTTTAGACGCCATTTTCTAAAATTGAGGTTCGCGTGGCTTGACCCAGTATTGCTTATCAGCATCCATCTATGAGGCGAGAATTATCCTTATAATTTTGCTCTCAGACTTTCTTTAGGATGTACCTAAGTCATTTCTCAATGATTTACACCTTGAAGAATTTACTGTCGGTGTCTTATTTTTGACACTCACAGCTTTTGTAATGACTTACGATGTATCTGTTACTAGGTTACACGGTTGTTTACTATCGCTCTCGAATAGTACTTACAAATGTAATTCCTAAGAAGTATAACATACATACCTAAGTAAGAAGCGATCGCTTAAATATCCAAGTTCAAATTAATTTTACAACGGCGATGAAACGCAAACATTTCGTGAATAATTGATTTCCAAAAATATAAATTAGCGTTGGAAATTGCTAGACTGTTTCGTTCTTATTATTGGAAATTAATATGTTCCTTCTAAAAACCGTAAATTGGTTTACATATGTACTACTGATTTTTTATAGTTAAAAAAATGATCGTTTTGTTCTTTTAACTTTTTTAAAGTCCAGGAAATAAAAGGAAAAAGAACTGATTTTCGCAAAAATTGGGGCAATACTGAAGAATACTCCAAATAAACTTTATGCCTGATTTCAAATAAAATCCTAAAATACAAAGGAGAATAAACCGTAGTTTATCGCAGCATCTAATTTACGATCACTATTTTCACAAAAAAGTGGTTATCGCTAATCACAAAATTCGTAACTTAAGAAATTACAACCAATAAACAGTTGAAAGAGGCGTTTTAGTACCAAAATCAGAAACTATTGAGTAGCGACTAAATTAGTAACTATAATGTTAAGACTTCAAAAAAGCAACCGACTTCGCAGTTTTAATTTCGTTTACTTGGACGACACATTTTTACAAGTTATTACGATTTTTTTTTACAAATTACTGAACCGGTTTCGATGGAATTTTCAATTATAAAACCATGTCCTTTAAAAAAAAAAATTTAAAATCCGTTAATAAATGACGTAGTTATGTGTTTCCCGTTGGCACGTTTAGTGTATGAAACCCTAAAAATTACGTATTTGTCTATATTTATTTGATTTTAATAAATATTGATGACATTATAACTATAGCAATTTTCTCTGCCACTCGACTGGACTTATATACAAGTTTTATTGTCTGCTTGTAGTTGTCAGTAATAAGTTTTTATTTGAAATATTATTGAAACAAATTTAATTAAAATGTATCGTAAATAAACGTAAGATTTTAACTTAAAAGATGTATTAAATTTTTATATTTTGTGATGATATTGTAAAACACATAATACTGTACAATGTAATATATACATATAGTCTACTGTACTAGCTACATTTCATACTAGCTTTCACCCGCGACTTCATCTGCGTGGAATAGTAAATGTAAACCCAAGATATACATAAGCCATCTTCATTTCAAATTTCAGCCAATTCGGTTCATTCGTTTTTGCGTGAAAGAGTAACAAACATCCATCCATCCACCCATTCACACATACAAACTTTCACATTTATAATATTAAGTAGAATAAGTGATTCAGAAAACTAGTAAAATATTGCGTTCCTACGTTTTATATTTCATTATTAAAAAGTAAAAGTACGTGCATTAAATTATTAATAATTAAGTTTTAATTGAATATGATGACGGAATAAAGTTTTCTTTAGAAAGGTTTTTATATCTTATCAGCCTTGTAGGGATGGAATATTAAAAAATCCAGTATTTTATATGTAAGCTTCCGTGATCGGGAACTTATAAAAAACTAATCATACCAAGCACTTACTAATAAAAAAACAAATTAAATAATTTTACATAAAACTAAATTTATCAATAAGTAACTTACGTAATTCTAACGTAAGTTCAAAGTATAAAGTACAAGTGTAAAGCTCGCCTTAGTGTTTATTCTGTATCTCGGTCACGTTCTGGTTTTTAATTGGGGTGTCTTAAATTAATTTTAAGAAGCGCCCTGTTTTTCAATTAATTGAGATTACGATCTTTTCGGGGCGCCATTATTACGTTATTTTCAATTCCGCACGCCGTAATATTTTACTGAAGCCATTATTTACAGGTTAAACAAGTAGATTTACAATTATTTGTTTTCTAATATTTCAAAATTGTGCCATCTTTTAAGCTTACAAAATTTTATTCATAGAAAATATGTCGTCTGTTTTATGTGAAAATGCGTATGCATAAATCCTCGTTCCAATTTTTCAATTTATGAATCAAATGCGAATCGATGCTTACAAACGCGGTTAAGCCCTTAACAAATTATGCACAGTTTATGTTTATTTTACACGTGGATTACTCCATACGCATGAGTGGATTTAAGGCGTGGTATTATGAATAGGCCGATATTAACGTGTCAGTTTGCGGTCTGCTGAATGAAAGTTAATTCCGCCACTGGCTTCCACATCACAACTATTAAAAATGTTTTACTGTTCTCTCGTGAGGCTTTTGTTTTGTTTTTATTTAGTTTATGTGGAAAATCATAATGAAAAGAAGAGTAGTATATGTATTGTTTAAATATATGATATGAATGTGAAAGTTTTTTTTTTTGACATGTTAGGATTTGGTAATTTCGTCTGTGTTAAAATTTTTGTAATTACTCTCCCTTCACGTTTTGTTTTCGCGACACAGAGTAGCCTTAGTGCTTTGCTAAAGTCTAATCTAATTCTATATTAAATCAAAGCTACTATGAATTACATGTGCCCATGTTTTTCAGGCTATCTGGTAGATAATAATCTGCCAGATGTTTGACTTGCAATGTAATGTAAAATAACTGGTCAAGTGCGAGTAGGACTCGCGCACCGAGGGTTCCGTACAAACTTATAGAAATCTATATAAGACTAACCCATCTACGCCATTTGTGGTCTTCATCATCTGTTCCAACATAAGTTATTATCAAAAATACCTAAATCGGTATACGCTTGCCTATAATATTTGAGGAGTTCCCTCAATTTCTCCAGAATCCCATCATCTGATCCTGACCTGAAGACAATGGGACCACCTTGGAAGTATACCTTTTCAAACAAAAAAAAAAAATTGAAAATCGGTACCCAAATGGCGGCGTAATCGGCGAACAAAGATAAAAAAAAAATTAAATACAAGGTCGAATTAAAAACACTCCTTTTTAGAAGTCGCTTAAATATAATCAAATATTATGTAAATATGGATCACGTCCCAAAAACTATTTTGAAACTACTTAGGAGCACTTTAATTTAAAACACGATCATGGATGCAATCCATGGAAACACAAAATTTTATTTTAAGTACTAATACACCTTATACTTTCATAAAAGCAAAGTTATAGCGCGATTCAGGATACACCTAGCGCCATCTCTTGACAATTTCAATGAACTAACTTGTTGACTTTGAGATTAACAACATAATTATATTATATTTTATTCTCGTTTTATTTTTATTTATATTCTACTACACTCCACTACCCCTGCACTACGTTCGTAAAATATTTAGATTTACATTATCAATCAAAATATTGAAATATATATTAGTGTTGCCAAGACGAAAATAATTAGTCCTTAATTCGAACAAAACTAATTGTTTATTTATAAATAACTAATTATATTACTAATAACCAGAAGACTTATATGTGTAGATAAATAAGTAAATTAAATAACTCGATCTGTTTGAATTTAATTTTAAAATTTTCGTACTAAGTCAATACGAGTACTTAAATCAAATCGCGTGAAGCTCTTATATTGAATGTTAATTACGTAATGACATTATAAATCGACGATAAAACTTTTAAATAAAAAGTTTATTTTATAATTTTTAGCGCGTTTAAATAATAATTAAAATAAAAATTTTTTATTAATCGAGCAGAATTATATCACAGTTAATGTCATAATGTTGTAATAGATGGCATTAGCTGTACGCTGCATCGCGCTATCATTTTGTTAGCTGCGATATATAGATTGCATTGCGTTGTTTATAAAGGTTTGCTGCTTTTTAATGTTTTCGTATTGATACAAATTTCTTCTCAGTGTTTGTAAAATTGTTTTTTTGACCATGGTCAACTTCTATATTAATTTGTTACAAGTACATATAATTTTAATTCTAAGATTAATATATTTTCCGCTTGATCAATTTACAACTTGATACATTTACGCGTTCCTGAGAAAAAGGTTGAAAGACAGACGTACAGACTGATAGACACACGAACAGAAATTTACAGTTTTCGGATTTTTTCCTTTATGTATACTAAAGGACCTTGCTCCTGGCCAAATTTCATAATGCTTGGTCAATGGGAAGTACCCTATAGGTTTTGATTCCCTTGCGAAAACGTTAAAAACGCTATCATACTTAAAATATGTGATATAAATGACCGTATCTTTTGATTGCGTTAACTTAGAAGTTTGATTTTTTCACAGCTCTTAGTAATTACAACTCTGAGTACTTGACGTTGATAAAAATTTGTTACCTTCACGCGTTTCTGAGAAAAAGGTTGAAAGACAAACTTACAAACAGACAAACATACATACAAAAATTTACAGTTTTCAGATTTTTTCCTTTATTTGTACCATAAGATCTTACTTCTTGCCAAATTTCATCGTGCTAAGTGAATGGGAAGTACCCTATAGGTTTTGATTCCCTTGCGAAAACGCTAAAATGGTCAAAATATACGACATATTTTTCATTATCTTTTGATTGCGTTGACTTAGAACTTTAATATTTTCACGGCCGCATGTCATCGTAGACTTGAGTATATGATATTAATTTCAACATGATACGTCTATGCCTTTCTGAAAAAAATGGGTTGACATCCCGACAGACAGACAGACAGACAGACAGACAGACAGACAGACAGACAGACAGACAGACAGACAGACAGACAGACGGACAACAAAGTGATCCTATAAGGGTTCCGTTTTTCCTTTTAAGGTACGGAACCCTAAAAAACGACTTTAAAAGCAAAATACGTAGTTCATAATTCAATAACATACATTCTAGTTATATTTTTGAAAACCAAAGTACATAACCGATTTTGATAAATATTCAACGAGACCAATCTGAAAGTATACATACCCTTTAAGAAAAGTATTTTTTAAATCTGTTAAATAATGACGGAGCTCTGAAACAATCATCAAAAACATACACTAGGAATTGAGAAACTGTCCCTTTTTAAAATCGATTGAAAATATATACTTTCAAATGTCTAAATAATGTTACATACATTATTAATTAGACATTTAAAAGTATACTCGTTCATAGTAACGATGGTCACAGAAATGAAACGAAGATAAAAGCGGGCGTCGCGAAGACAATAAGCGATGGCCTCCGGCAGAGGACATAGAAATTGAACGTGCCCATCTGTTCTCATTCCTTTAGAAAAACCTTGTGTTATTTTACTCCTTTTCGTGTCTGTGAAATTAATTAGGTCATTTATTTTACTCGACTTTTATCTGCTATACTAAATATTTTAGCAAACAGACCTTTTAACTTTCAATAGGATTTCAGGGAATGAAAGATTCTGATAAAACTAGGAGGTGTGGGAAGCGAAGGCGAACCAATAGCAGATGGTACGATACAAAGTTTGGGAATGCTATGATTACTATATTGAACGTATCTTTTAACGCATAGCACTCAATGGCCCTCATGAAGATCTCATGGTCTTGTGTCGACGGTCCGGAATCACACACAAACACCCAGACCACGACAAATATCCGTATGGCCAATACAGACATTTGCCATGAGCGAGGATCGAACCCGCGACCGTTAGCGCTTCAGTCAGTTGCAGTGACCACTGCGCACTGCATAATTGAGTAATTTAGCTATTCAATTAGCTTAATTAATCACTAGGTAATTATTTTTACAAGATAAAAATTGTACTGCTTAAAAGACAAGCGTTAAAATAATAAAAGTAATAGAACTAAATAAACTGAAAAGCCACCGTGAACACTGAACGTGTTTTACTTGGCACCGACTTCAAAATTTTGTAATTTTTTTTTTTTACTTTTAAGTTATACATGTATATCGTTTTCGAAGTCAGTTTTATTTCTTTTAGTTTTTATTAATATTTCTATGTTCATATTAATAGCTTCTGCGAGATTAGCTCGTCATGTTTTCAGTTTATTTAGTTCCGTTTAGATATGGAACTGTACTGTTGATATAGAACCAGTAAATAAACTGTAAAAAGTTTCACTTGGCACTGACTTCGAATGTTTTACTTGGCAACAACTTGCAAATGTTGTAGAAAATTTATTGTTCGCCTTTAACTTGTATTTTACACTTTTATGTTACGAAAGTAGTAAGGAACAGTTTGTGATTAACGTCAATTATAATAGCCTAATGTTTTATGCTTCTCACCATTTACATAATATTTTTAAATAAATATACATATAAACGCATCACACTCAACGGACCCCCATTAGGGTCTTATGATCCTGTGTCGCGGGTCCGGAAACACACGCAATACAAGCACAAACACCCAGACCACGGCAAACATTCGTATGACCAATACAGACGTTTGCCGTGAGCGGGTTCGAACCCACGACCGTTAGCGCTTCAGTCAATTGCAGTGACCACTACGCCAACCTGTCAGTCAATAATATAATAATATTGCTTTTCCTAATGTAGGGCAGTTATTTATTAAGGAGTTCTCGCGGTGTTGCACCTTCAGGTCCACTTTACCATATGCTTGTGTCTATCCGAGTGTTATTATCAAAAATACATTAAACGGTATATTATATACATTATAGGCATTATTATATATTTGTAGTATTCCCTCGTTTTCTCTAGGATTCCAGCATCAGATCCTGACCTAAAGACAATAGAACAATTTCAGAAGTGTAACCTTAAAAACAAAAAAAAAAAAAAATCATTCCCCAATCAGCGGAGAAATCGGTGAGGATTAAAAAAATAAATAAATAAAATTTAAAAAAAAAACAGCCGAACATAGAACCTCTTCCTTTTTATAAGTGGGTTAAAAATATACTTCTAAAATGTTTATAAGCTTGACAATTTCAATTGTTTGGCTTATGGCGTGTATAATATTTGTATTTAGTCCCGCAACTTGATTACGTAAGCTATTTACGAATTATTTAATAATGTAAACGGCTCAGTAACCCTACTTTACAATTTTATATTAATTACTATTTTGTAATACTTATTACTTAAGATAATTTTAATTACAATTATGTAAGTATACTTTTTCAAGTACGTTCGTTCAAGTGTAAAGGTAACTTACGTAAATCTTACGTAAGTCTGTAGGCAAAACCTACAAATGAATCGGTCATTTCAAAAACCTCGTAAGTCACACCAATATTTGTTTCAGGAATCAATAAAAACTTTTTCATGCACAAACAAACGAGTTTTAAAGAACTTTTTCATGCATAATTTAATATTTAATTTGTAAAAATTTAAATGTCGAACAACGAAAGAAAAAAAGTGTAAGAAAGAAAGTATTAAAAAAATCTGAAAAACTTTTTTTGAATTATGTTGTTATAGCAAGGAATATGGTTAGTAGTGTATAATTTGAGTTAATATTTAAGAGTAATAATAAATAAATTAAAATAATATTTTTATTTTTATTTTGATTTGTTACTCTTAAAAATTTACATATTTAGATTGTACGTGTATTAATTTGTCATATTTTAATATATTTAAGGTACGTTATCATATTCTAAATCATTTTTATCTAGATATTCTTCATCATTTAAAGTTGGTCAGCTAAAATAGCATATGCTTTAAAGTTCTATCCAATTATCATAAACTTGCTTTAAATCGTTTAATTTTTGCGTTTGAACTATTGAAGAGGAAGAGCTTAGTTGATTTTTACCCAGAATATGCATCTACCATTACGAAATCGTTTTTAGTAAAAAGAAAAAAACATATTGGAAAAAAAATAGACTGAAGTAATTTTTGAAATGAGAAATTCAAATATATGGTCTGTTTTTATTTACTCATCTTATTTAACAGACGAATATGCTGTACCTCTGACCACACATAAGAATTAGAGGTGAGAAATTATCGATCGAATGATTGAACTAAATCATTTTATAAACGTCGTAATTTTCGTTCCAGGTTTTTTTCCCAAATAAGCCTAGTAAAGAAAAATATAGACTATACGTATATTCTCACATTAGACGCGTCTTTGAAGTTTCCAACCCCTGTTCGTTAGGCGATACGTTCTGTGGGTGATCGGTTAAAGTTCTATCCAATTAAGCTCAAACATTTTAATCGAGTCGATAAAATCGCGGTGAATCCGCAAGCGGAGCCGGGATCCGATTTTAATTGTTCAATTAACGCCTTTTGTCTTTGTAGAGTACTACAGAAGTGAAATTAACAATGTGCTGCAGTATAACGCGATGGAATATATTTTTATCCGGTTTTTAAATGTAGTAGTTTTTGTTTATTTTATTGTTGTAAGATTTTTGGTTAACTTATTTATGCGGTTAAAAAAATTATTTGAACAACTATTTTCGCATGTTCGTTTCATTAGGCGTAAATCACACTTGTAACTTTTGCTCAAAGATTTTTATAAGATTTACATAAATTGCTTAACATTGCTTTTACATCTGAAAGAATTGACTGTCAGTAACTTTTTTATCCTAGGTAACCTACCTAGGTTACTGTTACCAGTTACAGGGTTGTTTTATATCAATTGAGCTAAGATGACCTAATGGTTAGACGTCGATCTCCAACTATCGCGGATTTAAACCTCGGCTAGCACCGCTGAGTTTTCAAGTGCTTATTTTATGTTTAAATTAATCATCGTGAGGAAATCTGCATGTGTCAGAAGAAATTCTGACAAATATATGTATATCTACCAACCAGTAGTGGAGCAGCATGGTGGACTAAGGTTCCACCTTCTTCTTAATAGAAGAGGAGGCCTTTACCCAGCAGTGGAATATATACTTTACTACAAGTGAAATTCTCGTTGTATAAAAAGTTTGTTATTAAGAACGCAAACGTATTATATTTTAAACTTTCGCGATTTATACTATTCCTTTTTAATATAACGGGTCTTATCGCGATAACTACTGGTAGTAATACCTTTTTATTGCCCGACGCTCCGACGAAGTTGCATTCCTCGTGGTCACGAGCTGACTGACCACATGTTAGGTCATGCTAGCTCGTGACCACGACGAATGCAAGTTCGTCGAAACGCCGGGCAATAAAAAGATGTAACAGTATTGTTATCACATAATATATATGTATTATGAAAACATTTATATCCATCCGTAATTTTTTTCAGACGAAAGACATCTAATTTTTGTACTCCTGCAAAACTTTGTAGAAATCAGTTAAATAGTTGAGATGTGAAATCATAACAAACAAACTAACTAACATTCGCATTTATAATACCAGTTAAGATTAACGTGTTTTAGCTTCTATAGAAATACATTTCTTATTTAATTTTTATAACATTATTCTTAAATATACACCACAACTTGAAAACGTAAGCAATAAATGAAATACTTGATAATGAAAATAGGTCAAAAGTGTCTTTAAGTTAGAAGGTATTTAACCGACTTCTAAAACAGATGAAGGTTCTCAATTCCCCAATTTCAGCCATTACTTAAAATCAGCTAGATCATTGTTTAAAATGGTATATCTCCCATATTGGTCCCACAGAATTTTCATTACAATTATTTCATTCACTAGTTTGGTTTTAAAATCAAAATATCTGGAATGAGTAGGTCGTTCAAGTAAACGACATTACATTTTTTTAACTTATAAAATTAATTCCCCTTTTTAAAAACAGTATTATATTTTAAATCATCGGCGAAAACAGAAACAAGAAAATAATTAGGACACAAGCCTTCTTGACATTCCGAGGCCTCGGATTTTTGAGAATTATATGTATTGTTTAAGAATTATATGTACCCAGTGCCATTTGCACCATCAAAACGACTTACCATTTATCAAAGTCGGTTAAGTTGTTGAGTAGTTATTAGCGCACATAGAAATAAAGAGTTCAGAACGACATTACTGTAAATTCAGAATAATTCCTACTTCTAAAGGCTTTAATAAACGCCACGTTTCATTAGGAAATGTATTGACGAGTCCATCGTAAAATTTTTGTCTTATTTTTTTTCTTTCTACTTTGCAGCTGTATTGCGGATGCAATACGACCTTATTCTTGTCCCTGTCCTTTGTCCTCGCCCTACATCCCTTTTAGAATAGACACTGTAGGTTTTATACCTCTTAAGTTCTCTTTAAACTCGACTTCTCTAAATCTTTACATGAATACAGTGACACAAGAACAGTGCATTGTCTATGTAAATTTTCTTAGAAAGGTAATCTCAAAAGAGAATTATAATTAAAAGTTTTACTTTCGGAAGTTATATCTATACTAATGTTATATAACTGAAGAGTTTGTTTCTTTGTTTAAACGCGCTAACCTTAAGAACTATTGTTTCGAATTGAAAAAATCTTTTTATGTTAGATAAAACTATCTATTAAGGAATTATTAAAGAAGGCTATAGGATATATTACATCACGCTAAGACTCATAGGAGCGAAGCAGTAACTATAAACGCGAGTGAAACTGCAAGGGACAGCTAGTAAAGTATAACTCGGTAACCGTTACCTTACGAAAGTTTTGGTATGACATAAAATACGGACAGTAAATTATTTCAGGTGTAAAACAACTGGTGTAAACGTTTACTAAAGTCTGAGAGCAAAACTTATAAGTGTAATTCTCGCCTTAGAAACATGACTTACGATTAAAATTAAGTCTGCATTAAATCACAATTACAATAAAAGTCAGAATAATGATGGCTTAAAATTAGTCTGTAAATATTTAACAGCTAATCGAAGGTCTCTTTTCTTGTTATGGATAGGCCACTAAGCTTACTTGGCCACGCTGTTTCATGGAAGGAGTGCAGATTTACATACAAGCCAGGGTAGGCTTGTATGCATTAACCATTTCTTTCCAAAATCAAAATATACTTTATTCAAGTAGGCTCTCACGAGTATTTTTGGATCGTCAATACATAAAAAAAATAATGAAGCTACCACCGGTTCGGAATGTAGATTCTACCGAGAAGAACTGGCAAGAAACTCGTTAGATACTCGTTTTGCTTTTCCTTACTTTCTATTCCCGTTCATTCCTCATTCCTTTTTAAGGTAGCAACGCAATTGTGGGTCCTTGGGTGTTGCAATGTCCATGAATAGCGGTGATCACGTGACACCAGGTGACTCACATACTTTTTTTACCCGACTACGCGACGCAAAGTAGGGTAATGTGTCTTTCAGCCTATGTACGTGTGTATGTGGAATTGTACCTTTGTGGCACTATTTAGACAAAACGCGAGAGAACTATATCAAGTGGAAAATAGTTTTATACGTATTTTTTTTTGGTTTTCATATCGTCTTTGAATCAGAATTACCGTTTGGGTTCTATAAGGATTTATAGTTGGTTAATAACTATTCTCACTTATAGGCTTTATTGACAAAACTGATATTGATATAGTACTGCTGATTGCAGACGGTCTTGTCGGGTTTTTGATTTATTTTTTATATATTTTCATAATAAAGAATATAATCGACGACGATATGTGTACACAGACATAGTCCCACTTTCCAGCGCTGCACTGAAGATCTTAAAATCGATCGCTCGAATACTAGTAACACAAAAATGAATTGAGATACAAATAAAATACGCCCCAGTGCAGCAATACAGATATATGATAATTAGGATTGAAAAAAACTACCCAATTATGCCTTTGAGTGTGAATTATTTATGTTATTTTTTTTTCAAGCTATATATGCATTTGGAAGGTTAAAATTGAATCTTTGTATCTTTATTATAGACGTACAAATTGTATTAATCAAATGTCGAAGCAACTAAGAAAAATATCCTCATATTTGGACCTATGATCATCGGCTGTAGTCGGTATTGTTGACGCCGTAATTAAAAATGTATTATGACTCTCACTGGCGCGAATCACTTTTCATTTGCAATCTCATTTATTTGTGTACTCTAGTAATATTCCGTTCCATCTGTCTCGATCCCAATGACTACTATTGCTTATTGCATAAAAATATTATGTTTTATACATTGAAATGTTACTTTATTCCAGATATTTTAGTTAGGTAGGTATTACTTACTGAGCCGAGATGGCCTAGTGGTTAGAACACGTAGATCTAAACCGATGATCGCGGGTTCAAACCACGACTAGCACCCTTGATTTTTCAAGTGATAAATTAATGTTTATATTCATCTCGTAATCGGCGGTAAAGGAAAACATCGTGAGGAAACCTGCATGTGTTAGAAGAAATTCTGACACATGTATATCTGCCAACCCATAGTGGAGTAGCGTAGTGGATTAAGCTCTAAACCGTTCCTTAATAAGAGAGGGGGGTTTTACCCTTTACAGGCTGTTACTTGACTTTACTTTAGACATTATTAAGCTATAATTTCTACCATTATTAATGCAAATGTTTGCGCTCGCGCTCTCACTCGCGCTTAACATAGGATTTACATACAAACAACAACATACATACAAACTTCCAACCCCCATTTTACCCCCTTAGAGGTCGAATTTTGCAAAATTTCATCATAATGAACACCTACGTTTTAAAAAGAACCCCATGCAAAATTTGAAACTCCTAGAATCTACTACTTCGATATAAAAAAAAACTATATTCGAGCAAGTTTAAATTTAGTTGACCTGCAATGATACCATTTGTGATTCCGGTGATACAATGTGTAAGGTAACACAAATGAACGCCAAAAATAGGATCATTTTGTCTTGCTTAAATGTGCAATTGTAATGCTTAAATTCGAGTTTTAAATTGTTACATTCCAAATAAGGAAGCGCCTGTATACGTATTTTGTGACGTCTCATCAGTTCAGTTAATCGTCTTACACGCCCAAACAGCCAATACGTGATATTTGCTAGTTAAAGACAAACGCTTCTTTCAGGCTTTTTAATTTTATTTTCATTCAGTATAATGTTATTAATTAATGTTATAATCAAAATTACTAATTTCTTAATAAACTACTTTTCCAAACTATTTGTGAAGTAATCATCGCTCGTTATTGTGAGCTGTATAAATTATAGTGTTTAGTATTTGCATGAGACAATTTGAACTGAATGAAAATGATGACACAATACAGAATTGATATTTAAACAATGTTCGCGCGAACCAACTGTGTTGTGTTGTAGTGTATACCTAGCATTATAATAAATGCGAACAAAACTATAGTAATTTTTTCTTTACTTGTGTTATTAAACAGACACATATGGCGTAGAAGTACGATAGCCACACATGAGAGTTAGGGATGAAAAATTATCGATCGAATGACTAAACTGAATCATTTTTTTTTCTATTATGAAGAATTATTATGAAAAGTAATAGTCTTAAATTCGTGACTATCGTTTCGGGTATTGCTACCGAATGAGAGAGTAAAGGAAAATAGACTGTAGCGCACTCGCGTTATACCATTCTGTTCATGACCACAACGGATGTAACTTCGTCGAAATATCGGGCATTGAACAAGTTATTATTGTGATTACTTATTGCAAAAATGCCAGTTTTTTTTTAAATTGAAATATATACAAACCAAAAAAGCTATACTAATATTAAAAACAGGTAAAATTTGTTCGTTCATAAGGGGTAATCTTTGAAACTACTAATCCGATTAAAAAAATATTTTTGCGTTGGATAGCATGTTTATTGAGGAAGGGTCTAGGCGATATTACATCACGCTGCGACACACAGGAGCGATCAGTAACCATAAATACGAGTGAAACCGCGAGAGGCAGTTAGTGGGCTATAAATATGTATCAAATAGAAATAAATAAACGCATCACACTCAACGGCCCCCATTAAGATCGCGTGACCTTGTGTCGGGGGTCCGGAAACACTCACAACACTAACACAAACACTCAGACCACGACAAGCATCCGTATGACCAAAACAGACATTTGCCGTGAGCGGGGATCGAACCCGCGACCGTTAGCGCTTGAGGCAGTTGTAGTGACCACTGCGCCAACGTGTCTGTCAAATATATAAATACCAACAAAATCGTCAGAAATTAGAAATCCAATATGCGTTTACAAGAAACACTAAACATATAAGTAAAAACTTCGCTTGTTATTTAAAATAATGTTTACGTAATAGGTAAAATAATATAGTATTCTGAGAAATGTTAAAACATGAAATGCAATATACGGAGATTGCCTTTCAAAATAAACTCGTTGAATTATGTAGAAACTAACAATACTATTTACACGAAGCTGGGTCGCAGCTTTTTTGCACTTTCCTGGAACACTATGAACATTATTAAAAATTAACTTTACCCCTCATGCTGTTGTACATGTTTTAAAAAAATTATTTTTCATATACGTTTTATTAATATCATATATTATCATTTCCCTTATTATGACTTGATATGAGTACACGGGCCCACTTTTTTCACAACTGCTCACGTGGCCTGCTATTCTATAATGGCAGTTACATGAGCGGTATATGGATGCTGATAAGCAATAATGTGTCAACCCACAATTAAAATTCGAAGATATTGATGTATTCTGGTTATGCATCACGTATTTAACATTATCCAAAATGAAAACAAGTCATGTAAACTGTAAAAGTACCGAAAAAGTCTCTTAATTTAATGTTTCGAATTGCACGTGTGTCTCATATTTTCAATGTATACAGTAACTCATATATTTGAAAAACTTATTATCAGTTAAAATGTTTATTAAACCAAACTGCATTTAATTGATTATATCTTTTATCAAAATATAAAAGAAAATACGGATACTTCTTAGAATAAATTTATTAAGAATAGGTTTAACATTTTTAGACGTCATTTTCTCAAAATGAATTCAGTGTAGCTTGACATAGTATTGCTCATCAGCGTCCAACTGTAGTTTGCTCTTTGCAATTTATATAAATAAAAATGAATGTTCCGATTGTGATGAAATTTTTATATCAAAAAACATCAGTATCTCCGAATTCAACTTTTTGTGGTTGACACGTTATTGTTTATCAGCATCCAGTTATTTCCGAACACTATATATTCGGAAGATTTAGAATAATCTATTGGATTAAATTAGAATTTTAATAGATAATAATGAATACCATATTAATAAAAGGACGACTTTAATAAAACGACTCAATCGTCGTTCCAACAGAGTAAATTATAAAATCTGTATTAAAAACCTCAATGTAAGCCGTACAAAGCCTGGACGAGTAGCTATAAAATAAAACAAACAATGCCTTTTTAAAATACTTTATTTAAAATCTTCAAATAAAAAATTCAAAGTATTGCAGCAATGTTACACAAGACTGAAGCCTGTAAGGGCATTTTAAACTGCGCAATTGTTTCATATTGTTTAAATGGTGGTCACGTTATCATTGTAAAACGTTTTACAAAAAACAATATTTTCTTCAGACCTGTTGAGCTACAATTTTAGTAAAAGCCTACACTATCGAGCGAGACATTAATAGGCTTTTACTAAAGTAAAAACAGCAAGGGCTTTTTCTTCTGTAAAGAAGACTGTTTAGGACCACAACGTTGCTCCACTGCGGGTTGGCGGATATAAATGTGTCAGAATTTGTCCCGGCACATGTAGATTTCCTCATAATATTTCTTTTTCAACGCCAAGCACGAGATGAATTGAAACATACATTTTTGGCACTTAAAACTCAGCGGTGCTAGCCGAGGTTTGAACCCGTGATCGCCGGTTGAGATTGACGTGATCTAACCACTAGATCATCTCAGCCTGCAACCGTATACACGTAAATTTGATAGGTTTTATTAACCGACTTTAAAAAAGAAGATGGGTCTATGTTATATGTATGTAATTTTTTACGTACGTTAAAAATATGAATACTGTTGTAATTATACTACTAAATACTAGGATATATAGTTTGAACACATTATTTAATTCGACAGATGGAAAAGGAATGATAATACAATAAATATTAAATATAGAACAACGGTACAAAGGAGTTTTGAATCAATATAAAAATAACCAGTATCACATGGACGAAATAATTATGTTTACTGTCTTTCAACAAATACGACATCCAAATTGATTAAAATGTTAAAAAAAACTGTTCGAATGACGGTTACATTTGTAAATTAAAAAAAAAATGTAACTACTCATTACCGTTTTGAGCTCACTCACGTTAATGTCAGGAAAAAACTGTTAATTTGAAGAATTAAAAGCAAATTGGTATAATAAACAGTTTCATCTAGTAATAAGTTTTAGAAATATACGAGATTATTGCATAACTCAAAATATGGTAGCACACATCAATTTTCGAACATTTTAATGTTTCTCAATTTATTGACAAACTTTTTTTACGAACTTAAATCAGAATACATCAATATCTCTAAATTTGACTTTTTGTAGGTTGACACAATATTGCTTATCATCGTTCAGTTTCTCGTGAGACAGGGATGACAATGTACGATCCGAAGCTAGCGGATTATTTCTTTCTGAGGCTCGATGTTTAATATTTTCTGCCACGTGCTCTATGTATACAGGTACAATAAGTATAAATAAATAAACAATATTGAAAAGCTAATAAAAACCCCCGGGATATCGCTGTAGACGTCAGTACGAAACGTTTCCGAGAGCTAAAAATAACTGAGCTTCGATGAAATATGAATTTCATGAAATTGATAGGTTTTAAAAATAGATGCAAAATATAATTCTACTCGGTTTTGAAAATTCGGAACGATGGAAGCCGCGGATAAAATGAAAAAACACACACTACTTATTACTTTTCCAAATGCGAAAGTAAATGAAAAATGAAAAATGTATGGATGTATGGATGTGTGGATGTATGGATGTGTGGATGTACGAATGTATGGATGTATGGATGGATGCATTCCTCTTACAAAAACTACTGAACAGATTTTCATAAAACTTTACAGTAATGTAGCTTATATTTATACATCAAAATAACACATACGTTACTTTTTATTGAAATACCCCGGGAACGAGATGCCTGACTTCAAATTTGTGTTAAAATTCATCTCGAGCATGGCGTAGAAGGAAAACATCGTGAGGAAACCTGCATGTGACACGAAATATTCTGACACATGTATATTCGCCAACCCGCAGTGAAGCAGCGTGGTGGATTAAGCTCTAAACCTTCCCCTTACTAGGAAAGGAAAGGAGGCCTTTGCCTAGCAGTTGGACAATTACAGGTTACTTTACTTTACTTTTGCGAGAATAACGACGGAACTAAAAATGCTCAAATTTAGAGTTTTTTTTAATTTATTTATAAATTTAATGTAATGCTTACATGTAATTTTTAAATTATTCACTGAAGAGGAAAATTTATATTTTCGACACTTTTGACTATGAAATATAATAGATATGATCGCTGCAATTTTACAATATTTTGAATTACGTCAATATATTCGCAAACCAGGGATATCTATATTTAAAGCTAAACTGTTATCGACAGTTACATCTAGAATTATATTTGCTCGGCTGGACGCCCAAAGCTCTCAATATAACATAGCATATGTGTACATATCAGATATTATGCAATGTTATATATTTTATAGGTAAATAGGGGAATAATATATACAAAGAGTGTCTTTATACAGTACATAATTATAAATCCTTAGTAGTTAAAGCATATTATTCTCTTCAAGATTATATAGATGATAAAGATGCTTGGATTTAGTATAAGCTGGATTCACACAGCGTATTTAATATATTTGTAACTCATAAATGTATGTACCCATCGTAAAACTTTTAAAAAGAGTAACTATCGAGTTTCTTGATGGTTCTTCTCGGTAGAATCTACATTCAGAACCGGTGGTAAATTAATTAATGAATTAGTGTTTTGTTTTCTTTTGTTTCTGTATTGACGATTCAAAAGTGCTTGTAAAAGCCTACTTGAATAAAGCATATTTTGATTTCGATTTATATAATTAACTGGCGGCCCCTCCCGTTTTAACTTATTTTTGTTTTTCATACAAATTTCCAACCTCCGTTTTTCCACCTTAGGAAACGAATTTTACAAAGTCCTGTCTTAATCAGCATCTATGTCCTAAAAAGAACTCTATTCAAAATTCGAAACTCCTAGCACTTGTAGTTTCTGAGATTTCGTGATGACCTTTCGTATATAAATTTAATTCAAAACTTTGCTTGCGTCAAGTTTGAATTCAATACACAAATAAATCAACAATATGAGGTGTTTTTTTTTTAAATCTGTTCTTGGTTGACGTCTCCTATCTATAAGTTACCAACTACATTTTAGCTCGAGAGACCAAGTATTTTTCGAGATTTCGTATGTAGTTAGTGAGCGAATGAATGAGTGACGCTCTCGCTTTTATATACCGAGTGAATTTTTAATTGGGCGTGGTAGGCCAAATCCGACACTATAGGGAACAGCGGAAAATATTTAAAAGATTCATGATGCCGATTTTAAAGAAAACTGCATCATTACTTTTTACAATTTTTTTTTTAGCCAAAAAGCGAACAAAACATAACCGGGATGGTTATTATGCGGAGCTATTGCTATTGCAACGAGATACATTTTGACAGTTGACATGTTTCATTTTAATATAAAATTCAGAAATGAACTGTCAAAATATATCGCTTTGCAATACCGGTAACTAACGGTAATTAGCCGGCTATATACCGTCTGATAGTGTAACTAATAAGAAACAACTTCTGGTAAGTAACGATAGCAAAGTGCGATCTTTATTTAATGTAATGATTGTTTTACTCGTGGATGTAGAGGACCTACCGATCGGATGTAGTTCATAAAATTTTCAACCGATTACAAGATTGACCACAGATAATCTATTCAAAATTAACAATAAACAAAAGTGAGTAACATATGCGTGAGTTAGTTTGTCTGATGTTTTTTATTGATTTAATGTATTTTTATGTATAATCATAAAAAAAATGTCGTTCATCACTAAACTAAGAAGTAGTGCTGAACTACTCCTCCGGAGTATGAAATTTTCTGCAATTTTCGTCAAAGGAGGACAAAGGATTTGCTTCACATATTAATATATAGATGCTCTAAAAAGGAGCAAATAAGCTTTAAAGAAAAATCAAACCCAATCATAGGGTTACATTATACAATTTTATATGATACTAGCAGTTGCTCGCGACTACGCCCGCGTATATTTTGGTTTTTCAGCTAAATAAATCTACAAGCGAAATTGTTACCTTTCCAGGATTTATTACCCCCTAGTGTCATTTAAATGGGTGATTTTATTATTCTGGGATATATATATATATTTTATAATTATTCTCCCCAAGTAATGTTTGTGCTGAATTTAAGGATAATCGGCCAAAAAAATGTATTTTCAAAAATGGATTATTTCATATTTCACCCCTAAGGTGAATAATCGAAAAATCCTTTCTTAGTGGATGCCTACAACCTAAAAGCCACCTACTGCCAAAATTTCAAGTTCGTAGCTTAGCGGTTTAGGCTCTGCGTTGATGAATCAGTCGCGACAAGTGATTTTATCAAATAGGCTTTTATTCTTTCACCGAAATATATATATATATATATATAACGAGCGAGCA
This sequence comes from Hypolimnas misippus, assembly GCA_037950945.1. NCBI lineage: Eukaryota > Metazoa > Arthropoda > Insecta > Lepidoptera > Nymphalidae > Hypolimnas > Hypolimnas misippus. Next base: position 3,927,798 of record JBBEEQ010000016.1, on the reverse strand, counting down.
ACTGTATATATATATATGTATGTATGTATATATAACAAAAGTAAATATCGAATAAGCGTACGTCATATAAATACAATATAGAAAAGAAAATCAAATTCATGTTAGGACTCTCAAGAAATCCACAGATAATAAGAACCTAAAATTAGATCATTCGGTTGAGCTGAAACTGAATGCTTTCACACAAATCATTAAACCTTATTCTATTGGAATAAAGTTCATATTCCAATAAATAAAATCGAAACGTCCACGACGCTGGAGCGTGATAAAGGTAAATGCAATTTGCTGTCAGCCCCAGCAGTTTTATCGTGAATCAGAGTTAGGAGTCAATGTTATAGATTTTTAGCTCGCAACGAGCAGTGCGCTCTGTGCTTAGCTGATACGTTTACATAGACCTTTTTTTAAAAAACATGATAATTGTGTTTTTTTGTTTCTTTTGAAACCCGCCTCTTACTTGACAGCAAGCTATAAATTATGAAAAATAAACTGCTACTTAAAGCGTATAAGCACATTACATTGCATTAAAAAAATGTTATATACAATTATAAAATATTTCTTATTTTTATATTGCTCCATTTCACTCTTGCCTTCTTAAAATACAATGTGATGTTATTATAATAGTATTAATTGTCAAAATATATCGTGTTGCAATAGCAATAGCTCGACGTAATAACCCTCTAGGTCCTGCTCTGTTTATAAGTTTAATACGGCAGCGCATTTTAAATCAAGATTTGCTAGAACATTTACTTATGTTCTGTATGTTATTTCTTAAATGTGTTTTTTTTTATTGGAATGAAATGTCTCCCTTCATACTGCATCAATATTAACGTTTGACGTTTCAAATTTTCAATGATCAAAGATCATTTTTCGCTGTAATGATAAAAATTAAGTAATTAATTTTTAATGCATTTAAAAAATACAGTTTTTAAATAATTACAAACTAAAACTATTAATTTTACAAAAATAAGGTTTATACGTAAGTTTTAGGAAAAATTGTAACATAACTGTTTTATCGTAAACTGAGCAGACAATGAAATATTGTCAAAAAACTATATTCAGATATATCCAAAATCGCACCCAACAAAGATACGGGTGGCAAAATAGAAATCTGGAAAGAGCGCGTCGAAATCTATCAAATCATCGACTTATAAAACTCCTATTTTAAGCATCAAATGTGAAATAGTCCACTAAGAAAGGGTTTTTTTAATTTTCACCCCTAAAAGGGTGAAAAGGGGTAAAAACGTTTCTATGCAAAATTTTATTCCGTGGTCGTATTAACTTAAAACTTGATACACATACTTCTGAGTGATAGTAATGAAATATAAAATAGAAAACGGGGTACTATTATTCCACACTGGGGTGCAAGGGGGTAGTAAAATTTGTATGGAGAAAATATATTATTTTGGCCGATTATCCTTAAATTCAGCACAAACATTACATAGGCAAAATAATTAAATATACATATGTATCCCAGAATTTCAAAATCATCCCTTAAAATGACGCTAGGGGGTAATAAATCCTGGAAAGGTAACAATTTCTGGTCGATTTATTTAGCCGAAATTCCACAATATACGCGGGCGTAACCGCGAGCAACTGCTAGTACAATATAAAGATCATTTTGAAATATTACAGGATGTTTTTCCACTTTCAATTCAAACAACTTTAATACTTATTCGCAAAATAGGACAAAAGATATTGGACGCTGTAACAGTCGATACCGCACTATAGTTTATGCATTATTCAAATCACATTATTATGTAAATGCATCTTTTACAGAAACTGAAAAAGCGTTCTTATTCTATCGCCTAGTTTCTTATGTTTTTAATAATCGATTTAAAAAAGCAACCGACTTTAACAGCAAAAAAGTAATTTCGTTTACTCGGATAACATATTTGTTCTAGTTATTTTTGATGATTTTAAAATTAAATTACTAAACCGATTTTGATATAAATTCTATGGGAACATATCTAAAAGTATACCTTACCAAATAAAATAACTTTTTATATATGACAGAATTATGCCCGAACTCCTACATTTTGAAGTCTGTTAAAAAATTAGTTTCATAGTTCTTCGAAGTTTGGGAACTTATTTTATGTAATATGTACATATTAAAAAATCCTTAGTATCCTTGATGTTATTACTTTATTGATTTGAAGAATATTTATAATCGCAACTCTTTTCATGATAAAACTTCAAAGCTGGTCTTTTGTCATACTTAGTTTTATTTGTTAGAATTTTGAATTACTACGATATCCTTGCAAACCAGCGACATATAGAACTTACATCAAAATTGATTCCGTAATTTGATTTTAAAATCAAAATAACTAGAATAAGAATGTCATCTAAGAAAACGAATTTCGTTTACATATTTAATGCGTATTTTTCTTTTGAAATCAGATCCTTTTTTAAAAAGTCTTATTGACAACTCTTCGGTTCTCAGCAAGATCTTTTCTCTTAGAGTTGGACTATAGTTTCTCGGCTGTAGTTTTCCGTTGCTTGCAGCGCGGCTTAAATATATAAGTATTCAACATACGCGCTCGATTTAAAGTTTTTTAAGTACTTTTTAAAGAGACGTTTAAGTAGGTAATCGTTCGATAATCGTTATTATTGTTCTTTGTAATTGTAGGGTTATAATTATTGTACATAATTTCATTCATAATTATATTATTTCGGAAAATACAATTTATTTTTAGGGTTCCGTACCTTAAAAGGAAAAACGGAACCCTTATAGGATCACTTTGTTGTCCGTCTGTCTGTCTGTCTGTCTGTCTGTCTGTCTGTCTGTCTGTCTGTCTGTCTGTCTGTCTGTCTGTCGGGATGTCAACCCTTTTTTCTCAGAAATGCATAGACGTATCATGTTGAAATTAATATCATATACTCAAGTCTACGATGACATGCGGCCGTGAAAATATTAAAGTTCTAAGTCAACGCAATCAAAAGATAATGGAAAATATGTCGTATATTTTGACCATTTTAGCGTTTTCGCAAGGGAATCAAAACCTATAGGGTACTTCCCATTGACCTAGCAAGATGAAATTTGGCAAGAAGTAAGATCTTATGGTACAAATAAAGGAAAAAATCTGAAAACTGTAAATTTTTGTATGTATGTTTGTCTGTTTGTAAGTTTGTCTTTCAACCTTTTTCTCAGAAACGCGTGAAGGTAACAATTTTTTATCAACGTCAAGTACTCAGAGTTGTAATTACTAAGAGCTGTGAAAAAATCAAACTTCTAAGTTAACGCAATCAAAAGATACGGTCATTTATATCACAAATTTAAGTATGATAGCGTTTTTAACGTTTTCGCAAGGGAATCAAAACCTATAGGGTACTTCCCATTGACCAAGCATTATGAAATTTGGCCAGGAGCAAGGTCCTTTAGTATACATAAAGGAAAAAATCCGAAAACTGTAAATTTCTGTTCGTGTGTCTGTCAGTCTATACGTGTGTCTTTCAACCTTTTTCTCAGGAACGCGTAAATGTATCAAGTTGTAAATTGATCAAGCGGAAAATATATTAATCTTAGAATTCAAATTATATGTACTTGTAACAAATTAACATAGAAGTTGACCATGGTCAAAAAAACAATTTTACAAACACTGAGAAGAAATTTGTATCAATACGAAAACATTAAAAAGCAGCAAACTTTTATAAACAACGCAATGCAATCTATATATCGCAGCTAACAAAATGATAGCGCGATGCAGCGTACAGCTAATGCCATCTATTACAACATTATGACATTAACTGTGATATAATTCTGCTCGACTAATAATTTTTTTTTTATTTTAATTATTATTTAAACGCGCTAAAAATTATAAAATAAACTTTTAATTTAAAAGTTTTATCGTCGATTTATAACGTCATTACGTAATCAACATTCAATATAAGAGCTTCACGCGATTTGATTTAAGTACTCGTATTGACTTAGTACGAAAATTTTAAAATCAAATTCAAACAGATCGAGTTATTTAATTTACTTATATATCTACACATATAAGTCTTCTGGTTATTAGTAATATAATTAGTTATTTATAAATAAACAATTAGTTTTGTTCGAATTAAGGACATTTAATATTTTCGTCTTGGCAACACTAATATATATTTCGATACTTTGATTGATAATGTAAATCTAAATATTTTACGAACGTAGTGTAGGGGTAGTGGAGTGTAGTAGAATATAAATAAAAATAAAACGAGAATAAAATATAATATAATTATGTTTTAATGTCAAAGTCAACAAGTTAGTTCATTGAAATTGTCAAGAGATGGCGCTAGGTGTATCCTGAATCGCGCTATAACTTTTTTTTTTGAAAGTATAAGGTGTATTAGTACTTACAATAAAATTTTGTGTTTCCGTGGATTGCATCTATGATCGTGTTTTAAATTAAAGTGCTCCTAAGTAGTTTCAAAATAGTTTTTGGGACGTGATCCATATTTACATAATATTTGATTATATTTAAGCGACTTCTAAAAAGGAGTGTTTTCAATTCGACCTTGTATTTAATTTTTTTTTTTATGTTTGTTCGCCGATTACGCCGCCATTTGGGTACCGATTTTCAAAATTTTTTTTTTGTTTGAAAAGGTATACTTCCAAGGTGGTCCCATTGTCTTCAGGTCAGGATCAGATGATGGGATCCTAGAGAAATTGAGGGAACTCTTCAAATATTATAGGCAAGCGTATACCGATTTAGGTATTTTTGATAGTAACTTATGTTGGAACTGATGATGAAGACCACAAATGGCGTAGATGGGTTAGTCTTATATAGATTTCTATAAGTTTGTACGGAACCCTCGGTGCGCGAGTCCTACTCGCACTTGACCAGTTATTTTACTAAGACTAAAATTGCGAATAAATATTGTGTATCCAAAAGAGCGAAATCTATTGTCCAAAGATAATGATGACACTTGACCTGCGCTATGCATTTATCGTTACAAAGAAATTATTCCCGCAAAACTTTGCTTCGCGAAACTTCATCAGGGAAACAAAAGAAGAAACGCCTTTCAAAACGATTAAAACTTTTCCATTTGTTATAAAGACACTGAATGAGAAAAAAATATCGCCGCGATTCTGCGTAATGTAAAATATTATGGAAATATTTTCATTCGTTAATTGTATAAAGTTATTTAAAATAAATTTAAATGGGATTTTTGTTAATTTGGCAAAAGATTGCGAACTTTCATCGATATCAAGACAACTTTTTCTTAATTTACTTATTTTTTTATTTGAAGATTTCATTTAAATAATCAATAATATTCTATATAATTATTACACAACATTTTATATAATTATTATATTGGAAGTTTTTATGCGTCGAGTGTACAGACACTTTTCCGTCAAAGGCCGGCAACGCACCCGGTGCTGCAGATGTCCATAGGCGATGGTAACCACTTAACATCAGGGTGTACTCTTTGCTCGTTTGTCCTTTTTATACAAAAAAATCTTTCTGAGCCCCAAAAGACTGTCCTTATGAGATTTCCGGCAAACAGAGCCATCTTAATTTTTTTGTTTGCAGTGGTACCTTTTTTACGTCCTTACATTATGTCTTCTTAATTTAAATAGGTTCAGTAATTTAGGAATCACATAACACACAGACAGAATCACAGAAATATTTTATACTGACGAAAATGAGGAAATAAAAAAGTTAATTCTTTTATTTTGAGAAATAATGTAACTCACTATTAAACATTTATTTAACTACTGGTTTCTATCACTTTGAATCTGAAGATTAGGTGAGATGAATAGAGCCCACCATCTGTTGAATTTATGGAATAATACGTCTTAGGCGAGACTTACACTTATAAGTTTTGTTTTACTATTTAACATTTATATAAAAAAAAGGTTATTTTATTTTTATCTTACATTTTCACATCCCATCAAAAGCATTGACTCAGAATCAAACTGGAGAGCCACAGATTATACAGAACTTTTACACAACAATTTTTGCTTTGAGACTTTCATAAAGACTTACATAAATCGTGTCATTGCTAACCACCTGAAAGAATTTACTGTCAACGCCTTATTTTTACGTAACACAGCTTTCGTAACTGATGACGACATATCTGTTAATAGGTAACATAGTAGTTTTATATCAGTTACGAAAGTAAAACTTACAAGTGTAGTTCTCGCCTTATAGAGAGCTCTGAATTGTATTTATTCGACGAATACCAAATGGCTCAATAAAATAAGTCACTTGGCATGCTACGAGCAAATATTATGGTTAAGGATTTAAAATAATATTTTAAATTAGCTGTGCCTCGCAGTTTCACGTGCGTTAATTTAAAAGGATAAATTATGTTTATTTAATATTTACTTTCCCTACTTGAATTAGATATCGTTTACTATTTCATTGGTTTCAATTTTTTTCGTAACCCTATTAAATAATTAAAATAAATAATTATTTTTAACAGAAAGTCCCATCAGAATTGGTCCAGCCGTTTCAGAGATTACCCGGAACAAACAGTAGCCAGACTTAATGTTTTTAAATTGAATTTTTGATGTAGAGGCATTTTCCGCTATTCCTTATAGTTTCGGATTTGGTCTACCACGCCCAGTTAACTCAACCTGTATATAATATATAAAAATAATATTGAAGACCAGAGTAAGCTCTCAGAGTCTAACTGTCATACTACAAAAGACGCATTAAAACCATGTTGAACACGTGTCTAGCTAAACAGTGTTTAAAATTTAAACATTGCTTAAAATATTATCTAAATTGCTTAACAGCGAATAAACTCATAAAAAAACTTATTGATAAAATGTTATACGTTACATTTGACAGCAAAAATAGGTTTTAAACATCTATTAAACTCACTTAAACGTATATTAATCTATGTCTAAAGCATGTTTAACTCAAAACTGTCTTCGACGCGCGTTTAACGTCTTTAAAATCTTTTTAACGTTTTTTAAATCTTTTGTAGTAAGGCAGTAAATGTTTAAAACAAAAAAGAGAGTATATAAAACTGCTTACATAATATAACACAAGATAAATATATATATACATATCTGACTAAAAAATAAACGGCATTTAGTCATTAAAGTATGAAAAACTGTACTACAAAAAAAACCTGGAAATTTCCCGTGAAGAAGCTTCAGTGTATAAAATTTCTCGTAAAATTGAAAAAGTCGTCGTTTACTGAAACCCTTGTGAGTACTTCATATCAGGTTTCATTTCATTTGCGGGCGGTTAGCTGCTCTCGTATCGCAGCATCTACTAGTTGGAGATAAAATGAATCTGTGAGTTGTGAATGGCGTCTTTCCTAGTGCTATTTATGAAATAAATGTATTATGCTGTAATTATATAGTCTTACGTTCGCGTCGTGGTCGGCCATGATTGTATTGAAAACATTTAAATTTTCTCTTTACATATGTAAATAAAAAACGAACTTTTTTTTTCGTTTATTATTTTTTTTATTGATAACACTAAAACTGGTCAATAGCTACAATAAACAAGATGTAAGTCATAAAAAAATAGTAGTGTACATTTATTATTATTATTATTTTTTTACTTTTGTTACCTCACAACTTCCTCATTCCTAACTCGATTTTAAAAAGTCTTTATTTTTTTATACACTTTTAAATTGGTCTCATAGAATTTTCTTCGAAATCGCTTTCGTAGTTTGTTTTTTCAATCAAAATAACTTGACTATGTTATGCAAGTAAACGGAATTACATATTTCGCTTTTGAAGTCAACCAATCTTTTTTAAGCCTTATTTGAAACGTTATTCACTATTTTATTTTTATATATTTAAGCTATTTTTTAAATACTTGTATATTATTGATTCAAATAACGAATCAAGCGCGTGAAAAATTGTAATTTTTCAAATACAAATTCTGTTCATTCTTTTAAGGTTATTATTTGTTTAATAATTCCGTTTACTGATAGAAATAAATAAATAATTATATTCGTATTAAACAAAAAACCTATTATTATTTAATTAGATTTCATTTTTATTTTTCAGATCCGATAATGATTTGAACACTTCCGGTAAGTTAATAATATATAATAATATGAATAAGAAAATTTCACTTTATATTTTTATTATCTCACACATTATCTATTTAAGAAGATAAAACTGTTTTCTATCTATCTATATGTTTAAAAAAGTAAACACTATAGAGTTTCTTTCTGATTTCGGATAAAACCTACAAACCAGCTGTATGTACAACGTAATTAAGTTAAAAAATAAAATGTACGATTCAAAATTGCCTATGAAACCGTAATATTATACAAATTATAGGGTTACTAGTAGGTGTCCGCGACTTCGTCTGCGCAGGATTAAAGTTTCTTAAAGAAAAGTAACCTGCAAAAATTTTAAACATTTGATTTTTTTATATTAATTAGTAGATACTGTGTATACTTTAATATGCATTTAGTGGAAAGCTTACAATTTGAAATTACAAACAGACAAAAAAAAAAAAATTGTGTATGGTATTTACTACCCATAAAGTATTCCACGTTCAGATTATTCTACAGACTTCATTCCGACTATCTATACTACTGTTATAAAGAGGTAAAATTTGTTTGTAAGTTTGTATGTAGAGGTTAATCTCTTAAACTACTGATCCGATTTTAAAAATTCTGCCTTTGATAACCCTTTTATTTAGAAAGGTTATAGGCATTACATCACGCTACGACGCTTAAGAGAGAAGCAGTAACGATAAACGCGAAAAATACAATATTTTTAACAGATATTATTTATTTTGTAAATAATTCGAATGAAAAGCATAAATTGTAAAAGAGTTTCTGCTTTGTTTAATTTTGCATAGCAAAGTGGCTGCAAAAAGCTGATAAAGTGAAAGATTGAATACAACTCCTTTGCCACTTTTTAGGTTTAAAAAGAGTTTAGTAAAAGTGTGAAAAATGTATTTAACTTTACTCTTTTTTAATGTTTATGGCAAAGAAGTTTAAACGGGTAAAATAAAATTATATAGAATGAAATTTTCGGATGAGTCAGTAGGGAGAAATTTGAAACTATGAGAGCTAGTGAAATGAAACTATGTGATTTACAAGTTATTAAAAACTGCATTCAAAGATTTGCGAAAAAAACTCTATACAGCTCGGGAATCGAACCTGTCAGTTTAAAAAAAAAATGATTGCGGATGTAAATAGTGTAGGTCGTGAGAATGAATATTATTTTGGAACTTAAATTGAATATATTTGACGACAGCTCTGGTGCAGTGGTGCTGAATGTACTAACGCCGAGTGTTGCGGTTTCGATTTGCGCTCGGAGCAGAAATTTGTATTTCCATAAATGTCTGTTCCTAGGCCTGGGTGGATTTCCGCCGTGCGTCTGTGAGTAAGTAAAGTCGATCCCGCTTATTTTCACAATCACCTGATAATTGAAGCGAAGCGAACTCTTAGTAGTAAGATTGTTCTAGTCTGGCTCGCTCTCAGTGATTGCGGAGGTCAGATGGTAATGGCTCAGCGTAATAATCAATAACTTGACTATTGACAACATATGAACTAGAATAGAGTATAGACACCTTTCCGTCAAAGGTCAGCAACGCACCCGCAACGCCCCTGGTATTGCAGATGTCCACGGGCGATTCTAACCACTTAACATTAGGTAGTACTATTTACTCGTTTGCCCCCCTTTATATATACATATATAAAAAAAAAATAAGTAGACCCTGGAAAAAATGGAAATATTATGTTATTACTGAAGTTCTAGTCTTTAGTTTACTTGTAATTATGAATACATTTATGAGAGCAAAGACGAGCAATATATCTTAGAAAGTGGGAGCGTGTGTTCTGTCGATAGATAGTAACTAATTAACGAGGTACCATAGATAAAATATAGTGTTATTTACTTTTATGAGAAGTTCCTAAATGTCGGGTAGATGAGATATTTTAAAATATTCAATTAAATTTTTGAGTATTCTCGCAACTAACTTCGAAATGTCTCATTTAATGGTAGCGGTTTTTACTTTTAAATTTGAACTGTTTTGAGTGCTCTCAAAGTTCTTAATTGTGACATCTTCATTTTATAAAAACATTGTCACAGATAATTAAATTTATGTTGTAATATTTTTATCGTGATATGAATAAAATTAATCTATTTTTTTTTTCTAATTCTTTAACGACGTATAATTTATTTGTAAGTTTGTATGTAGGATATCTTCGAAACTAGGAAGGTTATGTAGGCTATATTACATCACACTACGGCTCATAAGAGCGAAGCAGTAAACATAAACGGTAGTGAAACCGAGAGAAGCAACCAAATCTCTGTTTAAATTTGTATATCTTAACGATCAATTTTATAAAAGAAATTGAATGTGTTAAAAATAAACTTTATTTTCGTCCCTATTACTAAATTTCAATTTCTTCGTCTCTCAGTCTGAGCTTTTAAAGGCCTATCTTATGTACCATTACAAGTATCTCGTTATATTGCCCATTGGGTATAAGTTTTATGATGGCTATCCTAAGAAATAATAAAATTCGGCCAAACATAAATCAAGAGTCATTTGTGTCGCCAATATTTTATCTCCGGCAACGTCACTGTAGCGAGATATAAACATATGTATCTTAAAGGGCTTACCAGATTATGAATTTTCATTTAAAATACGAACGCATATTCATACCAAACAGATATTTTCTTTTTAAAAAGACAATTAATGCCAATAAATGTAAAAGCCGTAACTCTAATTATAAGTTATAATGTAAGAAATCGTAGCTGCCCGAAATATTTCATCTAGTAATGGTCCCGACGACAGCGTCTGCGCAACAGACAAAGTAATATATAAATATTTACTGGAAGTAGCAATATTGTAGTGGTATACATATTCTCAATGCTTTCTTATAATAATGAATGCCCGTTCCACGAATTGTCATCTATTTTAAAAGTGTCATCAACCAGCTCGCACGTTTATATTACAGTCAGTACTTTTTAGAGTTTACTAATCGCGCCCCCTTACAACGTTTTTAGAGTAGCTCTCAAATGGCAGAATATTTTTCAACTTACTTGACACTTATCGTTATCGTTCTCATGTAAAATTTCATTAAAATCCGTTCAGTAATTTTTACACGTAAGATTAACAAACATCCATACATACAAACTGTTGGCTTTATAATATCAGTAAAGATACTACAGAAGGTAGAATACAAAAGAATAAGTTGTTGAAAGTAGTTAATGTTACTATTTAGTCACTCGGTCGGTAATTGACTTTAGAATTTTTAACTGTAATTACGACCTAAGTAGACTGCTGCAACTTTGAAACTTTGAAAAAGTTTATCGAATTATTTATTCACTTTCGAGAGTAAAAGCTTTAAATACTTTTTTTGTTTCATAAACTTGATATATTTACTCTAAGAACGGTCTAAAACGAAATTTGATAAGAAATATTTGTTTTTAAGGCGATAATTACTCTCTTTGCTCTCAGACTTTTATAAAGATTTACCTAAGTTGTTTATCATTGCTTTACACCTGAAATAATTCTCTGTGCCTTATTGTTAACATTAACAGTTTTCGTAACTACTTACTTCGTATCTCTTACTAGGTTACAGAGTTGTTTTGTATCAATTACGAGAATAAAGCTCACAAATGCAATTCTCTCCTAATATAAGGCTTCAGTTTATTGAAAAGAGATTATTTGCTTTGCTTTTATAAATATAATAATATTTATTCTCGCGACACGATTTACAATATTCACATTTACAATAAAAATTAACAAAATAAGAAAAATATAAATACGTTTCAGCTTCGAGTATAGCCGAGTAGATTTTTTCCGCAAATATGTGAATGCATTTTTCATAACTTCAAAATCGTTCACACGGTTTCTTTACACAAATTTGTCTAACTCTCATAGATTCAGATTTCTCCCTTCTTATCTATCAGAATGAATTTTCCTTTACAATATACATTTGTATATTAAATTTGACCTTGTCCCTGTAGGGATTTACTAGGCTCCCTGCTGAGGGTCGGAAAGCATGTAAAGTCGATTGTTATTATTACCGTAATCATTTAATATAATTATATAGTGAATATTATATACCTATAAATAATTATATAGGTCACACATTTCTGTGAATGAATACATAGGTACATAAATAAGTAACGGGTTTAACTGAACATGTTACATAACAGACTATCAATATTCGACAATTAACATGCAGAATACAATAACATAAAATATTGCTGCTTGATTTAAATTTTTTATGTATATATCCAGTTGAAATTGCATCGAACTCTTTCACTGTTGGGAATAAAAACTACGTTAGCGATATAAAACACACAATGAAGGTTTTACGCGTGTTACTTTTACACGATGGCACTTTTTGTCAATATTTTTGCAATCTCTATTGGAACTTTCTTTTACGGAAATCATGTCTTCTTTCTTTAAATTAAATATGCTGTTTTTAATAAAAAACATTCTAAGTTCATATGAACCGCGACAATAAATACTTATTATTATATTATTACGGTATTTATAACACAATTTGAAAACGCTAAACGAGCATCCTACATTATACGTTTTACTTACGGACTTACTTAAAATTTACGTAAGTTACTTATCGCATTTACATCTGCGCAAAGTTACTTAAAAAAATTACATGTCATTATAAAAATGATTTTTATTTTCATAATTAAATTTTTCGTAGATTAATTATTAAAATTTTTTTTTTTTTCTAAGCGCGTCGTGACATGTTTAGACATGTTTGTACTTTATTTTATTGCAGCTTTCGTAAGCTTACCTAAGTTATTGTAACCAGTTAACAAAGTTGTTTACATTCGTAAATAATTCGTAAGTAGCTTATAGAATTAAGTTCATCTTAAAAGTGCAAATACGTTGACAAATAAGATTTATAAGCACTGTAAAGGAATTAATTTACGTGCAGGCTTTTATTCAGGATGAAATAGGCTTGCCGTTGCTCAGGAAATAAAGTTATCTCGAACTCAACGGTTTCCTCGGGAAAATATTACATAAAAGTATCTTTAGAGCGAAGCTAGCGTTTGCATCGCATATTATGTGCTATTCACTACATATTTTCATGTAGAAAAATCTAGTAAGAACCAGTGAAATCTAGTAAACAACTGCATTTTTCTGATAGATTAAGCTTTTTAAATAACTACTTATAAACCTCCGACGAAAAAGAGGGTTCTTATAAGTTCAATGAGTATCTGTTCGTCAATTTTAATGCAGTTTTTAATCTAAGAGCTAATCTAACGGAGATAGTTCTTAGCTATAATTTAAAAGATAAAAAGATCGCTTCAGACGTGTGAAGATTAATATCAGTTGTTTTATAGTTGTAGAAAGCATCTAAGCAAATTCTACTTGTATAATCAATTCGAAATTTAACTGTGTGTGATAACAAAATATAATAGTTGCTTAACCTTGATCTGATGCCGCAGCATTACATGAAATCAGCAGTATACATGATTTTCCTCATCACCTTCGAGAAGCTTCGTATTAAGTTTAGTTGAAATTGATAAAATTCAAATCATTGATATAACAAAGGTTTTCGAGAATTAATTATTGTACAGATTATTATTTCGCCGACAGCGTATACGAGTTTGTAACTGTTACTCTGTTGACTGTAAGTGTCGGTGTACCTCAAGGAGGAGTGTTATCGCCTCTACTTTTTTCGGTCTTTATTAATACTGTCACTCAACATCTCTCTACCACTTGCATGCTGACGATCTCCAGATTTATGCTCATTCCAAACTAGTTAATCTCTCGTAATCCACTTTGTCAATTTAGAACTGAATAAAATTGTCCATTGGAGTTATTCTTTTGGCTTAACAGTTAATCCTGTAAAAAGCCAGGCTATTATTATTGGCAGTTATAAATTAATTTGTAGATTGGATATTTCACTTATGCCGCCTTTTATTTTCAATAACAGTATTATTCCATACAGAAGCAAGATAAAAAATTTAGGCATTACATTTGATCAAAACTTATCATGGACATCACAGATCAGTGGAGTTAGTCGTAAAATGTGTTTTTTACGATTGGCTCTATTCGTAGATTGCGTAATCTTTGGCCAATTCCCACTAAAATTGTGTTAGCATAAACTATCCTACTTCCAATTTTTGATTATGTTTATACTTGTTATCTTGATCTCAGGGAAGACCAGCTAAATAAACGTAAAAATCGAGCGTATTCAAAACCTTTGTATTCGGTTCATTTCTCTGAAGAAAGTCTTATACTTGAATCTCCTTCTCATGCTTCTTTCGTCTATAGCAAACCCTTTTCGTATGTGTTGTATTTCGCTGTACGTCTTTGGAATTCCTTACCGGTAACCATAAGACGCGCACAGTCTATAAATATTTTTAAAAGTCGTATAAAAGTGCATTATTTATCTTTCTAAACTCGTGGTATATGTTATTATCATTTTTATTTCTTCTACTATTTCTTAGGCTCCTGTATGAAAATATTTATTTTTTGTCGTTTACAATTTTATATAATTTTAATATCTGTACACTTCCTAATCTGAATGTTGTCTGGAAGAGATCGCGGTTTTAGCGATAAGAACGCCTTTTGTACATTCTTTTTTCCCTTCTTATTTGTTTGTGTTTGTATATATTCGTTTTTTGGTGTACAATAAAGCATATTTATATTTGTATTTCTATTTAATTAACTGTGAAAAATGTTTTTGTACTTGTTATTAAGCTAGATTGAAAAATGAAGAAGGATATAAGACTTTTGCCAATAACTTTTGCCTTTTGCTTATGACAATAATATAATCTTTCGTGAACGATTTAAGGGTCTATTTAGTCGATCGTTTAAATTAAGTAAAGTAGCCTGTAAATTTCCCATTGATGGGCAAAGGCCACCTCTCCTATTGAGGTGAAGGTTTAGAACTGAATCCACCACGCTATTCCACTGTGGGGTGACGGATATACGAGTGTGAGAATTTCTTCCGGCGCATGCAGGTTTCCTCACGATATTTTCCTTCACCGAGTCCTCCTTGAGCTCAAGATGAATTTAAATACAAATTTAGCACTTGAAAACTCAGCGGTGCTAACCGGGGCTTGCCCGCGATCATCGGTTGAGATCGACGTGTTCTAACCATTAGGCCATCTCGGCTCAAGTTAAACCGACCTTAAAAAAATATATAGTATATGCTTTTTTAATTGTTTATTACCTCATAACTCCGTCATTTATTAAACGATTTTGGAAATTATTATTTTTTAGGATATGAAAAAAGAAAGAAAGTATACTTTATTGTACACCGAGGACATACTTACAATAAAATACAATAACAAGTGGAGGTTGATAAACAATACTGTGTCAAGCCACACGGACTTCATTTTGAGAAAATGCCATCTAAAAATCTCAAACCTATACTTAATAAATTAGTGTCAAGAAGTATATATCCATCTTTACTTTTCTATTTTCGTAAAAGAAATAATAAATTAATTAAAAGCATATCGGTAATATAAAAATATTTATCTAATAATAACTTTTCTATGTTATACTTTCAATTTAGTTTCATATAAATTACATTAAAATCGGTTTAGTACTTTGGTCAAATCGAACTAACTGACATTAAGTGTGTCGTCCAAATAAACGGAACTGTGTATTTTGATTTAGAAGTCGGTTTTTTAAATCTTACTATATTCCTGGCACACGTTCTTAATTATCAACACTAATAATATAAAGAAGAAATATTTGATTGATTATTTGTTTGCATTGAATAGACTCCGAAAATACTACACCGATTTGAAATATTGTTTTTGCGTTCGTTAGCACGTTTATTGAGGAAGGTTAGTAGGCTATATTACATCACGCTACAACTCATTAGAGCAGCAGTAACCGAAAGTCAAGTGAAACTGCGAGGGGTATCTAGTTCTTAATGTTCTTGTACTTATAGTCCAGTATTTTAAAGCGTCTCATCCAAAATATACCAACATCTTTATCATCTCGATTAGAACCGTAAACTTCAAATTATACATAACCTTTTAAATAATATAAAGCAATATTAAAATCGACACAGATATCACATAACATAGACATAAAAAGTATAGGCCAATTGTTAACCTCCTATTTGGAAGTCGGTATATGAGTGGTATGATAAATTATCTGATCTAATAACTGGATGCTGATAAGCAATAATGTGTCAACCCACAAAAAGTCAAATTCGGAGATATTGATATATTTTGATACTGTATCACGTATTTAACATTATTAAAAAAAATTCAAGTCATATAAACTAAATAAGTACGGAAAAAAGTCTCTTCTTTTATCGTTTCGATTTCCAAGTGTGTTCCATATTTTCCAATTTATACAATGATCTTAAATATTTGAAAAACTTTTTATTAGGTAATATATTAAATATATCAACCTGCTTTCAATTCATTATACCTTTTATCAAAAAAGAAAAGAATAGATGGATACATACTTCTTCAAACATGATTGTTAAGAATAGGTTTGACATCTTTGGACGCCATTTTCTCAAAATGAAGTCCGTGTGGCTTGACACAGTATTGCTTATCAGCATCCAACTGATAGCGAAAGATTTCCTATATTTGGATGCTGATAAGCAATAATGTGTCAACCCACAAAAAGTCAAATTCGGAGATGTATTTTGATAACGTGTTACCTATTTAACAATATTAAAAATAATTTTAAGTTATATTAACTAAATAAGTACGGAAAAAGCGTCTTAATTTAATGTCTCGAGTTTTAAGTGCGTTCCATATTTTGCAATCTATACAATAATCTCAAATATTTAAAAAACTTATTATTAGATAAAACTTTAAATATATCAATCTACTTTTAATTTATTACACCTTTTATTAAAATAGAAAATCAAAGATATATACATCTTCAAATAAATTGATTAAGAATAGGTTTGACATCTTTAGACGCCATTTTCTCAAAATAAATTCATTGTGGGTTGACACATTATTGCTTATCAGCATCCATTTAACAAACGCTTAATGGAATATGTACAAGCTAATTTATAAGTTATTTCTTCATGTATTTTGCTGTTATCTGTTATATATTTATTAATGTAACCTCTAATTGGATGCTGATAAGCAATACTGTGTCAAGCCACACGGACTTCATTTTGAGAAAATGGCGTCTAAAGATGTTACACCTATTCTTAACAAATATGCTTGAAGAAGTATATAGCCATCTTTTCTTTTATTTTTTGATAAATGAATTAAGGAATTAAAAGAAGATTGATATATTTAATATATTTTCTAATAACAAGTTTTTCCAATATTTGAGATTATTGTATAAATTAGAAAATATGGAACGCACTTGAAATTCGAAACAATAAATTAGGAAACTTTTTTCCGTACTTTTTTAGTTTATATGACCTTAATTTTTTTTTAATATTGTTAAATAGGTGATGCAGTATCAAAATACATCAATATCTCAGAATTTGACTTTTTGTGGGTTGACATATTATTGCTTATCAGCATTCAATTATAGACCTCATATTGTGTCACTACCCACAAATAAAGTAAATATTGTATTCATTCGAGACTTTTTCGAGCTGACTTTTTTTTTTTCAACATTTATACTATAATTTCTTATTGTAAGTGAACTTCTGTGTTCATTGTTTATACTTATATTATAAAGCTGAATAGTTTGTTTGTTTATACGCGCTAATCTCAGGAACCACTGGTTCGAATTGAAAAATTCTATTTGTGTTAGATCATCACGCCACGATTCATAGGAGCGAAGCAGTAACCATAAAAGCGAGAGAAACCGGAAGGGATTGTTAGTAAAAAATAAATGCCTTTAAACCGAAATAGCAGCAGCAGGGAAACATTTTCACAAGCCTGATAAATGAACATTAGTTTGCGACCAAAAGCGTGACTGGTTTCGTATGACCTAAATATTGAAAGAAATGTTCTTTACAAAATATGTTACTGCATAAAAGTCTGGTATAATTTACGAAAATCTAAATGCATTAATTTTTTTTTCCGTTTAAGTTTCTTTTAAACTCGTGCGTTACCTTTAAAGCTTTGTAAAGTTTTATGTACGAATGAAATCCTGGTAGTACATAACATACGTATTTATATAAAAAGTACATTTTTTTTCTGTAAAAAAATATATATATCAATTAATACGTTACATACAAATTTGTAACATGTAGGTACGGATAGACATTACATAAATGCAACTTCATATGAGATATATAATACTATATTATTAACCACATGTATATTTGAATGTACCTATGTACATACAATACACCAATGTCTATTCAAAATCGCTTAACGCGCCTAAAGATATTTTCTTAAAAAATAAATAAATAAAAAAAAAATTCTATGTGTTATTATATATAGCTACTACTTACTATTCCACTCATTTAGGGCGTGGCCTGGTGTTATAGCCTTTAAGCTTCTTCAGTAAACGGGCTATCTAACGTAAAACAAACTGTTCAGTTTTATCTACACTTATATAATAAAAAAAAGAGTAAAATTTGTTTGTATGTATTTATATTTATTTTTGAGTTAGAAAACCCGTTTATTGAGGAAGATTATAGGTTATCTAAATATATATAACTCAAAGGTGACTGACTGAATGACTGACAAAGTGATCTATCAACGCAGGAAAAGATTTTGATTAATTCTACCCCCAAAGGGATAAAATAGGGGATGACATTTTGTACGAAACTTTGTCAATTTGAAAGTGATCGAGCTGAGACTTTGCACGCATAAAGTTACTATGACGCAGGCATCACAGACATCGCAGACGAAGACGCGAGCACCAGCTAGTATTACATAACGCTACAACTTGCAAGAGCGAAACATAGACGCTAGTAGATTAATAAATTTATAGCTAGTCTAAAATAAATAAATGAAAGAACTAACATTGTAAGTTCCTTTAATACCGATATAGTTTTTATTAAGCTTAAGTGCCTCCACGTGGACTGCACAATGTGTGCAGTACTCGGGAAATGAAGATTGTATTGTTAAGCTGTCTTTTCAGAGTAAGTGCCGCTTTGAAAGTAATAAATGATAAGCGATATCATTATATCAGTTATGCGAAAACAATAGATGTGTATATTCAGCTTAATAGTTTGTTATTAAAAAAAAATTAGTTTAATTACTTGTTTTGTCTAACAATATTTTTTTTTAATATATGATTGTTGCATACTGCAAAATATGGAAGACACTTTAATATTTGAAACATTAAATTAACTTTTTCGTTCTTATTTAGTTTAGGTAACTTGATTTTTTTTCAATAATGTTATATAGTTGACGATTTATCAGAATACATATCTCTAAATTAAACTTTTTGTGGGTTAAAACATTATTACTCATCAGAATTCATATGGTTCCCGTAGAAGGTTTCCATCATCAATTTTATTATCTCCAATAATATATATAATCCGATTCTCGGAAACGGCTGCGACGATATTCATAAAATTTTGTACGCTGGGGATTTCGAGGACAATAAATCGATCTAGCTAAGTTGCACTAGGTCGTCGTTTCATCCGGGTTTTCAGGCAATCAAAAACTGCTGCAGTTTTATTTATTTACATCTTAATCTAAATACATTAAAAAACACGATTTACTAAATATATAAAGAGAGCGAATTATGTACAAATATGTGAAGAAAATTTTGAACCACTGAAGCTATTTTAAAAATTATAGTATTATTTTTGTAAGATACATTATTCTAGATGGTCATAGGCTATATTTTACGTATATATGCGTATTATTTTATAACAAAATTTACATTAGCACAAGCAAAGCCGCGAGCAAAACCTAGCTGATAAGCAATAATGTGTAAGCCCACAAAAAATCAAATTCGGAGATATTGATGTATTTTGATACTGCATCATCGAATTAACATTATTAAAAAAATTAAGCGATATAAACTAAATAAGTACCGAATAAAGTTTCTTAATTAATTGGTTCAAGTTTCAAGTGCGTTCCATATTTTGCAATATATGTATACAATAATCTCAAATATTTGATAAACTTTTTATTAGATAATATATTAAATATGTCAATCAGATTTTAATTTATTATACCCTTTATAAAAAAAATAATAGAATAGATGGATATATACTTCTTCAAACATATTTGTTAAGAATGTTTGACATTTCTTGACGCCATTTTCGTAAAATAAAGTCCGTGTGGCTTGACATAGTATTGCTTATCAGCGTCCATATATGATTAAATATGTTATATCAATTGTATGTGGTATATGTAATAAATCTTTGTGTTTTAACGACTATGCTCCAATTAACATAATACTAGTGTTACTACAAAACCTTGCATATAAAAAAATGTGTCTTGTAAGATGTTTATTTAAAGACGACTTAATGTTTGCTTGTTTGTTTTTTTTTTCAATTTTTTAGACATCATTATGCTTGATCAAGTATTCCTTTTGCTATGCATTCTCTATATAAATAATTAAAAAAAAACCACATAAAAGTTAACAAGAATTTTATTTAGCTCTCATTTTTATACTCCAGGTTATATAAGTAACTTTAATGCTATTGATTCGTTACTGTATGAGTCACTGTGATGTAATATAGCCTATAATCTTCCTCAATGAATAAGCTTACATACCAATATTCAAACAAATTTTGATCTCTGTATAATATTAGTATAGTTATAAGGCATTTGACATCCAAATATAAAAAATCCCCCGACCCCGAAAACCAATATTTCGACCGTTGACCCCGTGTAAATGAATTATGTACCGTTTGAACGTTCACACATTTGAATACAATATCCAACTGAAATTATCCAACGAAAACACGCTAATAAAGAAATAATAAAAAAAGCAGAATTTCCAACCATCATCAAAAAGAAATAAATTCTCACTTTGTAGGTTTTTTTAAATATTGTTGTCTTAGATTTTCGCGATTATTATTCATTGAAATAAAACTATCTTAAACGGAGACTGAAGTAGTTTAGTAGACGGTCTACCCGTGACCACGAACGCAGCAAAGTGCTCGAAGCGGGATGATAAAAATAGTTAATATACGCGATTTAAATCCGTTTAAAATACTTTTAATTCAATCTTTTTTAAATGTTTTTTTTTTTTTTTATCTCAAAACTCTGTCATTTTCCTACCGAATTTGAAAATTATTTTTTTAAGGGTTTTCAAATTGAATCCATATTTAATTTTCATCAAAATCAGTTCAGGAGCTTGATAATAAAATCGAAATAATTCTAATTTTATAAATACCGTTCAATTAATGAAATATTTTGTACAACGATAAATTACCTTGTAATATATTTGTTCGAGATTTGTCCATGAAATTTTTATAGTGACTATGACGCCTCATAAAGCTTTACTACACCTGCCGTTAAGGCTTGTCAACAGTCGTAAACTCGTCATAAAACAAGTAAGGATTTAGGTAACGCCACGAACAATGTCTTATCCCCACCTCTCCCGTCTTGGGAAGATAATCTGAAAAAGTTAGAAAACTTTGACAAAAGAATATTGAATTTTTAGTTGTAACTATAAAGGCATTTATGAGAGTTTTTTATGTGGTTTATGATAAGCAATAATGTGTCAACCCACGAAAAGTCAAATTCGAAGATATTTTGATAACATAACGTTATTAAAAAAAAAATCAAATCATCGGAACTAAATAAGTAAGAATAAAAGTTCCTTGATTTCATGTATCGAATTTCAAGTGCGTTCCTTGTTTAATTTATACAATAATCTCATATATTTAATTTATAAGATAAAACTTTTAAATATATGTGGATTGACATAGTATTGCATATCAGCGCCCATACTGGTAAACGGCTTGACTGATTTGGTTAAAGCTTTTTTGTTTGGATATAAATCCCCATTGTCCCATGGTCCCATAGAATTTTTATCCTAAAATTAATGATTTTGAATAAGTGTCATTCAAGTAAACGACTTATTTTATTCTTAAAGTTAGTTCCTTTTCCGAAAACAGTCATCTTTACTAACATTATAAAGCTAAAGAATTTGATTGTTTGTACGCGCTAATTTCAAGAACTAGTTCGAATTGTAAAATTCTTTTTGTGTTAGATAGTTTATTTATTGAGGAAGCCTATAGGCTGTATTAGATCACCACGACTCATAGGAGCGAAGAAGTATCCATAAACGCGAGTGAAACCGTAAGGGGCAGCTAGTATATATATTTGTATAAGTTATAGAAGAAAAAAAATGTAAGAAAGTGCGGATAAAAGCTTTTATTAATATAAGTAAGCATTTTCATAAATCGCGTTATCCAAACCAACGAAGTAACATCTACGAGTACATATGTCAATTTATTGTAAGTCAATAGCTCTTCGCTTAAGGTAAATTAGTGGTTAATAAATAGAAGGAATGGCACCAAGGAAATTGATTTCCGCGACCTGATTCCCAGTAAAGCGAATACATCTTAGCAGTAACGTCGTATTGCTTGGAAATGTCGTGCTATTTATAATTCAATACCAGACTTTTCAATAGAGAGTTTTACCACTCAAAATCTGATATAAATTTGTAAAAATGTAATATTTTTGTAGACTATTTTTTATTTAATATAAAATAGAAAATAAAGATAATCTCCGATAATCCATTAATTGAGACCATTCTCTCGAGTCCAAACACGATACTTCTGCTGTAAATTGCTCAGGAGTTGTGTATTCTGCTAATTCTAGATGATTCTGCAGCGTCAAGGTTACGTAACTATGTCATCATCATCATCATCACCTAGCATTTTTCCCGGTTATACAGGCTTTCTGTTCTAGTCCAGATATTGACGAGTTACTGATTATTACACAGAGTGATTGCCATCTGACCTCCGCAACTAATCTAAATAACAATGTTATTTTAATATGATTCATCAAAATATGCTTTATTCAAGTAGCCTTTTACAAGGACTACTGAATCGTCAATACAGAGACAAAACAATAATTGAATGAATTTACCATAGTAAATATCTAGTCGATTAATAATAAAAGTAGCTCAGATTACCAGCTACATATAAAAGAGCCTTTAAACGTTTACACGAATCTTCGTATATGATCACTGAGAACCATTTCGATTACTATGGAGTTAAGATGCCTAAAAATTCGCGGGCAAGTGAGCAGGCGGGTCACCAGGGGTTAAGTGATCACCGCCACTAATGAAGCCGCAAATGCCTTGCCAGCCTTAAATTGAATGATGAATGTGAATAGGTAGAAAGGCATTGGGGAGAGGTTAGGTTTTTTGCTATCTCACTCACCGAACGAAACCCAGCCATATTTGCTGCTTCACGCCGTAGAGCTTTAGTCAATGGGTTACAGCTAGGCTCTCATGTTGTAAATTTCCATGCGCGCTGATGATCATTTTTCTCACTATTCAAAAATAAATATATCAACAAAAATTGTCACCGTATCGATTTTGAGAGGTTTTATTGCGACGGAATACTAATTATGTATAGTTTAGACGGTATTCGTATCCAGATAGTGAGACGCGCCACAAGTTGTAACGCGGGAACCGATGCCTTTGTGTGGGAAAAAATAGACGAGAATTTCTCTCACTTTGAATAATGAGTTTTGTGCTACAAAGGTTCTACCTACATGTAATGATGTTTTATAACTATATACATGTTACTTTAATACTATTTGACGTCAAAAAATCAAAAGTAATATATATTTTATTCAAGTAGGCTCTTACAAGCACTTTTAAATCGTCAATACATAAAAAATACACACAATAATACAATAATAAGAAAGCTACCACCGGTTCGGAATGTAAATTCTACCGAGAAGAACCGACAAAAAACTCAACTAACTCTTTTAAAATTATGTCAATACAATATTTTATCAATTACAAATTTAATATACATCTTGTATGAAAATCAGAATCTTGAATAGAATAATATTAGGGACTTTTTAAGATATGATTTAAATTTATATACTAAAAACAGCATATATTTCTGGGGCATTTTGTTATACAAACGAATACCTTGACCCAGAAAGAAAACATTTACTTTACGAAGTCTAAGACTAGGTGTTATAAGTTTATCTTTCTTTCTCGTGTTAATATTATTATATTTACACTACTTACTCTGGTAAAAGTCAATATGTTTGTGAATATAAACCTGAAACCTGTAATCATTTTCAAATTTAACAAGCTCGTCTGATGTGTTGGGCCCAAAAATACTCGCCTGTCATATTCAGTCGCTAACGGGGCTAGTCATTTAAAGTGGTCTGCATTTTGGGTGTAAAAATCCATAAGCTTTCAACATAAAAAAGTACAGTAAAGTAACATATGCCTGTAAATGTCTCACTGTTGGGCAAAGGCCTCTCCTATCAAGAAGAGTGTTTCGGTATTTCTCCCGTTACATGCAGTATTCCTCACGATTTTTCCTTCACCGAGATGAATTTAAACACAAATTTAACGCTTGAATAGTCAGCGGTGTTAGCCAGGATTTGAACCGGCGATCATTGGTTGAGATCGATGTGTTTCTAACCACTAACCCACCTCGGGTCTCCTTATATAATATCAATTTGTACGTGTTAATTCTAGCAATTGTCTATAGCTTTTGTTGCATCGTGATATAAAATAAATATACTATAAGATTATGTAGGTATTAAAGGCATAATAAAATTGTATCCCAGGTATTAATACTTCGTCCGGGTGGTATATTGATCAAAAAGTAGGCTATGTGTTATTCTGATGCATATTATTGTAAAGCTTAATCAAAATGTGTCCAGTAGTCTTTGTGTCCTCACAAATTTTCGCATTTATAATAAACTAGTTTTCGCCCGCGACTTCGTCTGCGTGGAATAGTTACTTTGGGCTAATAATGCATTATTTTAGAACAAATTTGGTTAATATAATAAAGGTTATAGTGAACTAACCTTTAAAGAGAAATATACTGTTGCGGACTTTTTTTATAACTTTTAAATTGTTTCCCAATTTTGTAATATATGATTTTTGCGAAACTTTATCCGTTTACGCAGCGCACGCAGCGTAAGCTCGCTCAATAGGAAAATATCTCCCGATTTTGAAACGTTCTTCATTGGTGCTCCGCTCCTTTTGGTCTTAGCGTGATAATATATAGCCTATAGCCTTCCTCGATAAATGGGCTATCTAACACTGAAAGAATTTTTCAAATCGGACCTGTAGTTCCTGAGATTAGCGCGTTCAAGCAAACAAACAAACAAACTCTTCACCTTTATAATATTAATATAGATAAAATATTTAAATAAAATACATCTTCATAAATCAGATATTTTAATACTGAAAATATTACTTATGAATACACATAAGTTGTATTTTCTGTATTGAAATATCTGTTTCGACACAAAATATTAATTTACCAACCTTTTACGTAGGTGTGTTGCGATAAATGTTTATCAGTTTAAACTTTGGTTTCCTGTGATTGTGGGCCGTTACATAGCGGACGTGATGTAGCGGGCGTAAAGATTATTTTTCAGCAGGCTTAAAAAAAAGAGGAGGAGCTATTTTATTATGTTTGTTCCTTTTTAACTCCGTCATTTATCAACCGAATTTGAAAATTCGTTACTTTTCGTTTGAAACGATATGGTTAATGCCATAAAAATTATATAAAAGTCGGTTTAGTAATTTGGTTTTAAAATTTAACTTACTAAACTAAATTACGTAAAATACGCCTTTGGAGTTGCTTTCTTTATAAAAACAAAATTAATTCTCTATAGAGAATAATGTGATATTTTTGCCATGCCAAATTTGAAGTGACGTCATTCAACGCTATACAACGGCCGCTAAACGGCAGCCACCATAATCCTAGGAAAATAAAGCTTATAACTTAATAACTGCCTTCTGGCTCTAGGGAGTCCGTGATAACGTAACGTTAGTGGAAACTACTTTAACTGAACATTTAACGTTAATACCAAAATGGAAGTGTCATGCTGGGCGCAGTTCCAACCAAGTTTATAGAACAAACACATTTGTCCCATATTTCTACAAAACCTTAACTAAACGTTTTAGTAGAAGAAAAGTTAAGAGATTTATTTATTTAAGACCAATAAAAGTAAAAATAATAAATGCTTATAACGTAATCATTAAAATTATTTATAAAGGTATTAATTGTATATATAAATAGCGGCCCGTTTCACTCGCGCTTAACATATGTAGGACCTTTATACAAATTTCTAACCTCCGTCTTACCCCCTTAGGGGTCGAATTTTGCAAGATCCCGCCCTTATTACAAATCCTAAAAGGAATCCCCATGCAAAATTTGAAACCGCTAGCGCTTGTAATTTCTGACATTTCGTGATGAGTGAGTGAGTGACCTTTCGTTCTCATCACTCTCACTCTGCTCACGGCAAACGTCTGTTTTGGCCATACGGATGTTTGTCGTGGTCTGGGTGGTTGTGTTAGTGTTGTGTGTGTTTCCGGACCCCCGACATAAGACCACGAGGTCTTAATGGGGGCCGTTGAGTGTAATGCGTTTATTGTTTATTATTATTATGTATATAGATTATATTTACTTATCATTATGTTGTACTTAACAACATAAGTAATAATGTTAACACAAAAAATCAAATAATAAAATAAAACAAGAATTAAACTAAAGAGGGAAATTAAATAGTAGTATTCGTTATAATAAAGTTACTAATTACGAGTACATGTACCAAATCAATAATAATTGTTGAAAAATGGAAGTGGATACAGATTTTTAGCGTCAAGAAGTATGAATATAACATATATATACTATGGAGTAAATATCAAGTTTCTTGCCGGTACTTCTCGGTAGAATCTTCATTCCGAACCCGTAGTCAATTCATCAAATTTTTTTAAATTTCTATATTGACAATGTAAAGTGCTTGTAAGAGCCTACTTTGAATAAAGTATAATTTGATTTTGATATCTATAGTTATAATACATCTTTGTGCATGATTTATTCTTTTGTCAGCTCTAAAAAATAGTGTAGCTCTGAATTCGCGTTTGTTTGGATATCGAGTAACACAACACTATGTGAGATGCATCAGACGTCACAGCGAAACAAGTCAAAATCGATTCAGGCATGGCCAACATAAGTGGATTAAAATTGATGGATTGGATGGATAGATTTTAAAACGAAAATTTTTCATGTTTACTATCTAGTGATGTGCCGGATCGTTAAATTTATTTATCCGCAGATACGGATCCGAATACGGATACGAATCTTAACTTTCTTACTAAAAACTTATTACTAACTTCATTTTGTTACTTGAGAGGATAGTCGACGCAACTTGACATTTCGCTTAATAGACAAGTCACGTTACGTCTTGCATTGCATGGATTTTGTTTTAATGATAATTTAGTATAACACTGGACATAGGTATATATAACATTTCCAATTAATTGTAAATGAATAAGGCTATAGAGCTAAAAAGTAACGGTTATGGATACGGATACGTACCTTTCTTTTCGCTCAAGCATCCGCGGATACGGATATGAATACAGATATCCGGCACATCAGTAATGCGATCATGCCTTTCTTTTTGAGTAAGGTAGTAAGGTTAAAAATAATACTAAAAAACTTTACACAAGACGGCCCTTAATAAATTCGCATAATCCTATGGTAGAACGCTCGTAGCACACGCAATACAAACAGGCAATCACGACGAATATCCGTATGTTCGTTATGAGTGGGAATCGAACCCATAACAGATACCAATTCAGTAATTTTTAGTTACAAAAAGGAACGACGGGTCACCTGATATTAAGGGATATGAATTTTTGTACCCTATAAACGGACAGACGATTGCAATAATCGTATTTCAATTCCTGTTAGTTATTGACGAGTTCTTTTGTTTGTCTCCGAAGTTATTCATCAGATCCTAATATATTATATACCCAAACCTTCCTTTAAAAAAAAAATTTAAATAGCGAAAGTCCCATTCAAATCAAATCAGTACTTTTCAAGGAAATTGTGGACATTCAATAGGGTCGAATACATAATCTATTTTTTTTTAAGTCAGTTGGTTTAAGTGTTCAGCCATTTCACTCACCGTACTCAGCTATATTAGCTAATGTACGCCGATTTTCTGTGAGAGTGTGGTACTGTTTCAGTTGAACCGAAACATATACAAGCTGTATTTAGGGAGCTTCAGCTAGGATATACCGCAGTAGAATGTATGCAATCAGGGGCGTAACTTTAACCCTTTAACTGGTAGAAGCAATTTTGTATCTCGGAAAAATAAAAACTCGTTAAAATAAAAATTTTAAAAAAAATTTGAAAAGACAAGTTGACAGCTGATTGACGTAATGTCACATGGGTCTGTGGTTTTTTTTACACCAAAAATATGTTCCATTTTACGTAGCGTCACTAAGTTTTAAGGTATTGGTGCTACAAAATGGAAAAAATCATAAAAATGTTGGTGGCACACATATTGCCACCACCAATAAAAGGGATAAGGTGGCAAGGCTGGCAAAAAACCACAGGCCCCAGAGCCAACAGGGCCCCGGCCTAAAAAAATTTATTAAAAATAAATAGTTATTCATTTAAAATATTATGTTTAAACCTATGCTCTTGAAAATAGACCTTATCAGATATATTATTAAAATGCACACAATATTATTAATAGTTTTTGGTAACTACTTAAGTGGTTAATAAAAATTAAGTTATAACGTGACGATTTTCACTTGGAGGCCCCATCCAAAGAATGTGCCACGGGCCCCACATGGTATAGTTACGCCTCTGTACGCAATACTAATTACTTAAAGCATACTTTTCTATACATTCCATAGTACTCTGCATATTATACTCGTAAATGTCGCCCATCCATTTGCCAACCCATTGATCTTGTACACAATATTCAATCAATCTCGGCGTAAAACTCATCCTCAATCACGTACGTATTTATATCTATGCAGATGAATAAAATTAAAGTGTCTGTCTGGAATTTAAAATAAACAGCTTTTAACTAAATGCATATTATTTTTTTTTTAATTTTTGTCTGTCTGTTTGTTTGTTCCGGCTAATCTCTGTAACGGCTGGACCGATATAGACGGGACTTTCACTACCAGATAGTTAATTGTTTAAGGAATCACTTATTCTTACTACTTTACTTACTTTTATTTTACAATTTTTTTTCTAGTCAGAAATCGAGCCAGCTAATTAAAAAAAATAACACATTCTGTATTATTGCATCATTTAATAGCGTGACGTATAGGGATCAACATAAGACATGCCTCCAGAGTTTGGATCGCACGAACAATATTCCTTCTTTCTTAATAATAACAATATATACTTATGTATTGAAACAATTTATTATATAATATTTTGCTCACATACTTTCATAAATTGTTTATAAATAAATAATAAATAAAAATAAAAAATAATTTTATTGCTTTTACGCTGGAAGGAAAATACAGTTAGTCACAGTCAGAGCTTCCGTATTCTAGGTATTTCCTGGTTACATTGTTTTATATCTGTTACGAGAGTAGGCCTATTTCACCGGTTTCTGTTAAAGTTTTAAATAGTAAATCGACATTTAACGATAACCAACAGTTAAAGTTTGATTACATATTTTTCTGTTTACCATCGGCCTCCCTGCTAAATTAACTTATAAATAAATTAATATGGCATTTACAATTTAACAAAACAGCAACGTCGCCTTTTATCGTTTCAATACACGATTCTAATTTGTCTTTGTTAAAAAATGTATGTGTTATATTTTTAATCGACGCCTTTGAAATCTAAAATTTCCGTGAACTGTATTCATAATCAATGGAACAGACCCTTAAACTTACAAGGCTAATTCCCGCAATGGATAGAAGAATTTAAAAGTAATGCATAATGTGTTAACGAAAATCTTACGTAACACATTCACTATGAGTCTTTTGGGCGTTCACAGTGAACTATGGACGTTGTTGAAACGTTTAGGATGTATGTCAAAGCGTTCCGCCCAAGGCGCTTGGAACTTAATACAAAGAGTCTAAAAAGTGGAAAACTAGCACAAACTACGGACTACAAAGATAGATTTTTTTCACTCTTATCTATCTAATACAATATCTATACCATGTGACAATGATATTTTAAAACTAGATATATAACTTTCTTAGCATTTGATTTAGAAAATCTATGCCCGTTTAATGAGTTTACGTAACTGTTAAAAAACAATGATTATTTGCGGTTAGATCTTCGAAAATTCATTGGCTTATAAAACATCTATGCCTTTTTTCTTTTTATAAAAAAGAGGGGCAAACGAGCAAATAGCACCACCTGTTAAGTGGTTACTATCGCCCGGACATTTGCAACACCAGGGGCGTTGCGGATGTGTTGCCGGCCTTATAAAATAAAATCATTGATCTGTGATTTTGATATGAAAATAACTGGTCAAGTGCGAGTAGGACTCGCGCACCGAGGGTTCCGTACAAACTTATAGAAATCTATATAAGACTAACCCATCTACGCCATTTGTGGTCTTCATCATCAGTTCCAACATAAGTTACTATCAAAAATACCTAAATCGGTATACGCTTGCCTATAATATTTGAGGAGTTCCCTCAATTTCTCCAGGATCCCATCATCTGATCCTGACCTGAAGACAATGGGACCTTGGAAGTATACCTTTTCAAACAAAAAAAAAATTTGAAAATCGGTACCCAAATGGCGGCGTAATCGGCGAACAAACATAAAAAAAAATTAAATAGAAGGTCGAATTGAAAACACTCCTTTTTAGAAGTCGCTTAAATATAATCAAATATTATGTAAATATGGATCACGTCCCAAAAACTTTTTTGAAACTACTTAGGAGCACTTTAATTTAAAACACGATCATGGATGCAATCCATGGAAACACAAAATTTTATTTTAAGTACTAATACGCCTTATACTTTCAAAAAAAAAGTTATAGCGCGATTCAGGATACACCTAGCGCCATCTCTTGACAATTTCAATGAACTAACTTGTTGACTTTGACATTAACAACATAATTATATTATATTTTATTCTCGTTTTATTTTTATTTATATTCTACTACACTCCACTACCCCTGCACTACGTTCGTAAAATATTTAGATTTACATTATCAATTAAAATATCAAAATATATATTAGTGTTGCCAAGTCAAAAATAAGTAGTTCTCAATTCGAACAAAACTAATTGTTTATTTATAAATAACTAATTATATTACTAATAACCAGACGACTTATATGTGTAGATAAATAAGTAAATTAAATAACTCGATCTGTTTGAATTTAATTTTAAAATTTTCGTACTAAGTCAATACGAGTACTTAAATCAAATCGCGTGAAGCTCTTATATTGAATGTTAATTACGTAATGACGTTATAAATCGAAGATAAAACTTTTAAATGAAAAGTTTATTTTATTATTTTTAGCGCGTTTAAATAATAATTAAAATAAAAATTTTTATTAATCGAGCGGAATTATATCACAGTTAATGTCATAATGTTGTAATAGATGGCATTAGCTGTATGCTGCATCGCGCTATCATTTTGTTAGCTGCGATATATAGATTGCATTGCGTTGTTTATAAAGGTTTGCTGCTTTTTATTAATGTTTTCGTATTGATACAAATTTCTTCTCAGTGTTTGTGAAATTGTTTTTTTGATTTCTATGTTAATTTGTTACAAGTAGATATAATTTTAATTCTAAGATTAATATATTTTCCGCTTGATCAATTTACAACTTGATACATTTACGCGTTCCTGAGAAAAAGGTTGAAAGACAGACGTACAGACTGACAGACACACGAACAGAAATTTACAGTTTTCGGATTTTTTCCTTTATGTATACTAAAGGACCTTGCTCCTGGCCAAATTTCATAATGCTTGGTCAATGGGAAGTACCCTATAGGTTTTGATTCCCTTGCGAAAACGTTAAAAACGCTATCATACTTAAAATATGTGATATAAATGACCGTATCTTTTGATTGCGTTAGCTTAGAAGTTTGATTTTTTCACAGCTCATAGTAATTACAACTTTGAGTACTTGACGTAGATAAAAATTTGTTACCTTCACGCGTTTCTGAGAAAAAGGTTGAAAGACAAACTTACAAACAGACAAACATACATACAAAAATTTACAGTTTTCAGATTTTTTCTTTTATTTGTACCATAAGATCTTACTTCTTGCCAAATTTCATCGTGCTAGCTCAATTGGAAGTACCCTATAGGTTTTGATTCCCTTGCGAAAACGCTAAAATGGTCAAAATATACGACATATTTTTCATTATCTTTTGATTGCGTTGACTTAGAACTTTAATATTTTCACGGCCGCATGTCATCGTAGACTTGAGTATATGATATTAATTTCAACATGATACGTCTATGCATTTCTGAGAAAAAAGGGTTGACATCCCGACAGACAGACAGACAGACAGACAGACAGACGGACAACAAAGTGATCCTATAAGGGTTCCGTTTTTCCTTTTAAGGTACGGAACCCTAAAAATAATAAATATTTTTTTAAATTGAAATTAAAGCATTTCTTTATTTTCACATTAATAAACATAAAGCTATAACATGCATATAATTACTTTTGTAATTAAAGGATAGCCACAAGGAAGGAAAATTTAAATAATCCTGTTAGAAAAATCATGAAAACGACGGTAGCTTCGACCCTAATTATACCGTTAAAAAAGCGTCTTTTAATGTTGTGGTTGTTACGAAAATATTATAAAAAAACATGAATTTATCTACTTACTGTGACATTAAAAAAATATTAAGGTGACTTTCCACTGTGAGCCGAGATGGCGTAGTAGTAATCTTTACCGATGATCGCGGGTGCAAACTCCGGCTAGCACCGCTGATTTTTCAAGTGCTAAATTTGTGTTGAAATTCATTCGAGCTCGGCAGTGAAGGAAAACATCGTGAGGAAACCTGCATGTGTCGGGAGAAATTCTGACACATGTATATCCGCCAACCCACAGTGGAGCAGCGTAGTGGATTAAGCTCTAAACCTTCTCCTTAATAGGAGAGGAGGCCTTAGCCCAGCAGTGGGACTAATACAGGCTGTCACTTTACTTTTTTACTACTTTTCCAGTGGGCGTATTTTTGCACGACATCAGGCACGGTCTACATGATCAGCACGACCACGTATCGTTATAGCCAA
This sequence comes from Hypolimnas misippus, assembly GCA_037950945.1. NCBI lineage: Eukaryota > Metazoa > Arthropoda > Insecta > Lepidoptera > Nymphalidae > Hypolimnas > Hypolimnas misippus. The sequence continues at coordinate 3,894,868 of JBBEEQ010000016.1, read as the reverse complement.
TGCAAGCTTCAGTTCGTTCAGTTCAAATCCAAATTAAAATCTTAATATACTTTATTCAAGTTTTTTAAAAGCTCTATTGAATCTTCAAAACAAACAAGAAGTGCTTAAAATAATGAAAAGCTACCACAGGTTCGGAACGCAGATTCTACCGAGAATAACCAGCACGAAGCTCGATCGGTACATATGTACCTACATTTAGAAATTACAAATATGTATATTAAACATACTGTATGGAATTCAACTATACTAAACCTATGCATTATTATTATCTATATAATCTTGTACTGAATAATATGCTTTAGCTATTAAAGACTTTTTAATAAACAATTTATTGATTAAAAAATACAAAACTTTGTAGTATACGTAAACGCACACCTTGCCCCACAAATAAACTACAAACAATTGTAAACGTTAATATATAATAGTCATTGATTAAGGTTGTTTTAATTATTAATGGTAAAATGTATAAAACATTACGCTTTAATAAACAGCAGCGGGGTAACCATAACTGATTGATAATGTCATTGTAATAGCTTGTATAAAAACTGATTAAATAAATTAATTAAAACCCAAGAATGTTTTTGTGGTTTCTGTCTTGCTTTTGGTACTACACATGTACACGCATGGCGATGATCAAATGAAAAACGAATTGAGGACAATGGGTGACCATTTTTATTTCTTTCAATAAAAATCTATTGAATATTAAAACAAGAAAGAATCGTGTTATCCCTTTAAACTACCCACTTTTACAATGAAAGTAAGAAAATGTCTCACAGTTGGACAAAGGCCTTTTCCACGATTAAGAATTTCGAAGCTTAATCCACCACGATGCTCTAATGCGGTTTGGCGGATATACATATGTATATACAATTATACATGTCTCAGAACATCATCTGATACATCCAGTTTTCTTAACGACATTAATTTAAATATGAAACTACTTGAAAACTCAGCACCTCTAGCCGGGGTTTGAATAAACTGTCATCGGTCGAAATCGACGTGTTATAACCACACGCCATCTTGCTTCTAGAATGACAGATTACTAACAAAATAAACGTTTGCAAAAAAAAAATCCAAATAGTTTCATCAGAGTTTTAAAAATGCTACCGAAAAATGCAGCCATGGTTATTACGGCTTTCAGTGACGCGAAATTGCACCATCACATGCGAATTGCATAGCATACCTGCTAAATTATTTTTGTGATGCAAACAACAACGCAACGTAATACTATAAATATGTATGTACATAGTATTGTATATGGCTCCTTCGAATACTACACCGGACTAAAATAAACATGACTTTACAGCATATCCAAGTATCTTGGTTAGAAAAAAAATTAAACGATTATAACAGTTTTATACTAAATGCCATCGAGGACTGCTTTTAAAAGTATAAAACATGGATACATAATTTCGCTTAATGAATGCTAAAACGCAACGACAAAATACCAATTTTAAAGCTAAAGCTGCATAAATTGCGTCAAAGACATCCTAGTAACGTATAAAAAAGTCGTCAACTGCTGTTCGCTATCACATGCGTTCAATTCTGGATTGTATACGTATTATGGTCCCAGTGGCGGACAAATTTAGGTGTAATAGTGTCCCATGCATGCAAGATGTCAATACCATCGAGGTTATCGCGGTATAGGCATGTTATGAGGAGAGATGAATACCATTTGAATCTACATTCCGAACCGGTAGTAGCTTTCATTATTCAGGAGCACAAGAATCCCTTCGCGATGTTTTTAGTAAAGAAGGTATACTAACGGCTGCGTCACAATATATTTATAACAAAATTATACATATCCATAATAATATTGATTTTTTGTAAAAAATAGTGACTCGCACAATATTAACACGAGAAATAAAGATAAACTCATAACACAAAGTTTTCGACTTCGGAAAGTAAATGTTTCCTTTCTGGGGCAAGGTGCAATTAACAAAATGTTAAAAGAGTACCTATCGAGTTTCTCGCCGGTTCTTCTCGGTATAATCTGCATTTAGAACCAGTGGCAGCTTTTAATTAATTTAATTTATTTTAAGATTTTGTTTGTTTTGACGATTCCAAAGTGTTTTTAAAACCATACTTAAATAAAGTATATTCTGATTTTGCCATTGTAAAAGGAGAGAATTAGATACGCATGTAAAGAAGTACGTTGGTCGAGGTAAACCAAAGAAGAGATGAATAGATTTTGTGAATTGTGAAACGAGTAAGAAAGGAGTTACTGCAAAGATGACGCCTGATAGGCAAGAATGAAAGAGAAGAACGTGTGAACAACATGACCAAGGCAGCAGAACTGATGACGAAATAACGACTGTTTAATGATGGATCTTAGCATACTTATACGAGGTCATTAGAGTATGTTGAGATCTATCATTAAACAGTAAACGCAGGTGCGTACAACAACCATATTAAGGCAAAGTATACTTTATACTACGTAAATTTATACACAATTAGTGCTAACAAGGTACACATTCTAGAGTTTAGAGTATCAACTCAAGGTATCAAATGCCAGAACGCCATCACAATATCTCCAAACACAATGCCGAAGACCTTATTTGCCTCTTATTTTGAAAGGTCTAATCTTAGAAACTATCAAATAAATTAAAAAAAAATAACCCTTTTTACATTAGATAGCCTATTTAAGCGGTAAGATGAGGCTATAAAACATCATAGTACAATCAACGGGAACAGTGGAACACGTTCGTTCTCAGTATGCGCAGGCCTTACAGCCGTATTATATAACATGCTAAATATAATTCATTTAGCTGTAATCTGCATGTAGGTATCGGCTTCGAGTTTCAGACTTCAACAAATTTCAACTACCAACTTGAAAACAGATCCCAACTTAATACGATTCCCGAAACTACTACTCTTGAGTTATGTTTTAGTAGAAGTATTCCACGCTTGTACTTGCTTTTTCTGTACTTGATAGTGCTTACTACTACTGTTCCCGTTGATTGTAGTGTGATGTTTTATAACCTGAAATCTTACCCCATAAATAAGCTATCTAATGTAAAATGGGTAATTTTTTTAATTATTTGATAATTTCTAAGTCTAATCTTAAAAAATATCAAATAATTAAAAAAATATATTTAAAAAAAAAGAGGGAAATAAGGTCTTCGGCATTGCATTTGGAGATATTGATGTATTCTGATAAAGCGTCATGTATTTAATATTATTCAAAAAAAATTTAAGTCATATAAACTAAATAAGTACTGAAATAAGCTTTTTAATTTTAAATTTCGAATACAGAAGTGTGCTCAATATTTCGCAAAACACAATAATCTATTTAAATAGCTTATTATTAGATAAAACTTTATCACACTAATGTGCTTTTAATTCATTATTAATTTTATCAGAATAGACAAGTGAAGATGGGTATATACATCCTCAAACCAATATGTTAAGAATAGGCTTCACATCTTTAGACGCCATCAAAATGAAGTCCGTGTGGCTTGACACAGGATTGCTTATTAGCGTCCAATTACTTACCCGTGAATTTGTATGTAATAAAACTCTGTCTATACAATATAGATAGATAAATTGGTTTCTAGACGGCCATATGAAAAGAAGCAGTTATCAGTTTTTAAATTAAACCTCTGTAACAATACAACTGTGAAAACCACCTCTACTTTCATGCGGTAATTTTGGCGAAATGCGCGTACAAACATCTACCAGTTATAATTATATTATATATGGAGTTGTAGGCATATAGGAATAGATACGTGAATACGTACGAATTACGAATATATTTTCAGCGCGTTCAAACAAACTCTTTTTCATATTTTAGTATAGACATAATATATATTTTGTAGCATGTTAAATTATTAAAGTACGTAAAATAAGTGAAAATACGTGTCAGGACAAATATATCAACGAAAATTACTTTTTGTTTTGTTCGCAAAACCTTCACAAGAAGCCTTTTCTATTATGTAACATCTAATAAAAATATAACAGCCTCCAGACAACTTACCGCTAACCCGCTATGATTCCTTAGTTCTCGCAAATCGGAAATATTGATCTGTTTTATTTTTAAACAACGCGACGCCATGAGCTAATATAAAAATAGTTTTCATGCAATTCGTTTAAATGTGATGATAATACTGTATGTACCACTGCATAAAATAAATATTATAATGTAAAATGATTGTTTGATGGTGACTTTAAAATATTAAAAATAAATAATCATGGCGAAAATATTATAATATGTATTTTTTTTTCAATTTTTATTAAAGACCTAGTCAAGTCTAAGAAAGAAGAATTAGTGATGATACTGGAAAATCATTTAACACGTATATAGCTATTTATACCTCCATATTACAATATTATATAATACAGAAGTAGGTAATCATCTGTACATTTAAGTCATTTACACACTGCGCGTAATTGTGCAACTGAATGCTCGTATTATTCACGCGCGTAATCAAGCATGTAATTCCCACATTGACGTCGAGAGATACGCGCGTTAAGCGCACGTTAAAGAGTGCGAAAACGATCATATGAGTGCATGAAAGTGATTATGCGCAAAACTACATCGGATGTTTTCCCGTTCTTATGGCTAAAATAAAAGTAAAACGTGAGATTGCGGTGTAGCACGTTACGAACAAAATATTTGTAGGATAAACATCGTAGATTTTCACAAGACTATGTCATAACGTTACGTTGAACCGTGGTTAAGTTTGTTGATTGCGTCACTGGACATTAGAATGAAAATTAAAATATACTTTATTCAAGTAGGCACGCGCGTTTTCGAATCATCAATACAAAAGTTAAAAGAAAAAAGTATTTACATTAATGGGAAGCTACCACCGGTTCAGAATGTAGATTCCACCGAGAAGAACCGGTAAGAAACTCGATAGTTAGTCTTTTAAAAACTGATAGTAGGTATATACATTTACGAATTACAAATTTATTGTACATTCTGAATAAAAATGATCTATTCAACGAAAGGTGCAAAATTTTCCGCGAGATTTTATAATACACATCGTGTACGTTATAACAAATAATAGATGATATTGTTTCAGGAGAGCGCGTAATTGCGCGAATGGTCGCCGGAGATGAGGGCGCCGCGGCGCGTGACAAGTGCACTGCTGCTGCCATTGGCCCTACTGTCCCTGCCGCATGCTTGTATCGCCAACGTCACTACGTACCGAGTAAGTGATCTATGGATTATATCTAACTAAATATTAAGTTGTGTTTGTTATATTGGAATAAGCTCTGCTACTTATATACTTATATGGTCCCAAAGCATATAAAAAAAGTAGTTTTTGTAAACTTCAAAAACGGAGAAGGTTCTCAGGTCGTCGGAGGCCTTTTTCATGTATGTTCAGGATCGTAGTTAGAATTGAATTTAAGGTAGGGCATGAGAAAGTAAGAATTTTTACATTATCAGAGCGGACATATCGCTTTTTATAGTGCTTGACTTAGTGGGTGAGCTACAGCCCTGTGCATGTTCCTTGAGTACTCGAAGACGGCTTACCCGATTTGGTGGTTTCTTCATTTTAAATAATTAAGTGGTCTTCATTAGAATGAATTCAGTAATTTGGTTTTAACATTTAAAATAATTTGAATAAGTATGTCATCGAAGTAAATCAAAATTACGTATTTTGCTTATAAAGATGATTCCAATTTTTTAAGTCTCATAATTTCATCTATTCGACTTGGATGTCAGATATGTGAAAAATGTTGACTAAATTTTACTTGAATGAAATGGTCGTGCGGATTTTTGTTTTCCTTAGAGATAAAAAGAAATTGTGACAATGTCGCGGGAAAGAAATAGTGAATTTCCATTTTATACTATTAGATTAAAGACATTGACTTTAACATTTTGACGGCTGATAAGAAAATTAATAGTTCCTTTATCCCTTTATTAAATGAAAGCCTACTCCTTTGAGGCTTAATAGCTATTGTAACTCTATCGCTGGGTATTGAATACAATAATAATACAAAGACCGTTTAACATTTAAACGTAATTTGATTCTATACTTAGATATTTCTCTATTCGTATTTTGTTTTTTTTGTTTGTTACCTCTGTCGTTTGAAATTAGTTTCATAGATGTTACATCAAAATCTGCTCAATAACTTTTTAAATCTAAAATGAATATGTCATTTAACTTAACGATACTACTTTTGAATTAGATTTCGGAATTTTTTTTACAAGTTTTAGTTATTTATGTCTGTACTAGCGTCCGGTTTTGCACGGGTTTACCAATTAAGACATCATTTGTATATGAAGACTAGCTTTTACTAACGTTAATGTATGTATGTAAAAGCGTTTTTGTTGTTAAAAACAAAACGCATGTATACATAAAATATATCCTATTGCAATCTAGAATAATGTGCCGTACAATCCGTATCATAATTTTGAAGATATGTAGGTTCAGTGGTTCCGCAGTTTACTTCGCAAATTCAAAATTCGCTCTCTTTTTAAGTATATATAATTTAAAGGTTACTAACTGACTGACATAGAATCTATCAACCCACAGCCCAGACCACTGGACGGATCGGGCTAAAATTTTGCATGCAGGTAGATGTTATGACATAGGCATCCGCTAAGAAAGGATTTTGATTAATTCTACCCCCAAGAGGATATAAAAGGGGATGAAAGTTTGTATAAAACTATGTCAATTAAACCGATCGGGCTAAGGCTTTGCATGTATAAAGCTACAGTGACGTAGGCAGACATCGCAGACGAAGTCGCGAGCACCAGCAAGTTAATTACAATAATATAACCTGAATTTTTCACTGTTTCGTATGATTTATCAAACCCTAGCTGAGAATTTGCGGTTTCACTTGCGTTAATTCTTCGCTCCTGTGAGTAGCTACGCAGCGTGATGTAATATAGCCTATAACCTTCCTAAATAAACGGGCTATCGAACATGAAAAGAACTTGATAGCAAATTTTTTCTTTATAGTATTAGTATAAATTTTATTTTAATAAAACCTTGTCCTGGCAATTACAAACAGAACAAAAAATAATTAAGCAGATAATTGCAGCCATTCTGAAGTAGATCCTCTTTTCTGAAGTCATGCGCTCACATATGTATTTGGTATTGAATTTTATTCATGTAGGTTACAAAAATCAAAAAAAATGCCATGTAACTTGACGATTCTAAAGTACTTTAAAAGTCCATTTGAATAAAATATATTTTGAATTTGAGTTTGAAATATCTCGGTTATGAGTTTTGTATAACTCGTACAAAGCTGGATAAGTAGCTAGTTATTAATAAAAAGATTGAAAATCATAACATAATCTATGAAATTCCATATCATATCTAGATAAACATTATTCCATAACTCAATCAATTGAAAAATATTCGTTTTAGAATACTATTGAAAATTCAAACAATGAATATGACGGATCGACAGCGCGGATTGGCTACATATACATAGGTCGTAAGCTATCAATGTTTTAGGGTTCCAGCCCCAATGGGACTGGGAACCTATTATGAAGCCGACGTCTTTTGTCCGTTCGTCCGTCTGTCATACCTTTAAATGGTTCTTTAGAACCCTGATAAGGACTCGCTTGAAACTTTCACACAATAATTATTATATTAACACCGTGATAGAGCCAAACTGCAGCGACGAGCTCAACTCAAACTCAAAATATAGTTGTAGTAGTCAAAATATAGTTGTAGTACTCAAAATATGCTGATAAGCAATAATGTGCCAACCCACAAAAAGTCAAATTCTGAGATATTGATACTGCATCAACTATTAAACATTATTCAAAAACATTCAAGGTCATATAAACAAAAAAAGTGCGGAAAAAAGTTTCCTAATTAATTGTTTCGAATTTCAAGTGCGTTCCATATTTTGCAATTAATACAATAATCACAAATATTTGAAAAACTTTTTATTAGATAATATATTAAATATATCAATCTGCTTTTAATCAATTATACCTTTTATCAAAAAATAAAAGAAAAGGTGGATATATACTTCTTCAAACATATTCGTTAAGAATTGGTTTGACAACTTTAGACGCCATTTTCTCAAAATGAAGGCCGTGTGGCTTGACACAGTATTGCATATCAGCGCCCATATGTAAAAGCGAAGGTCACTCACTCACTCGCTTTTATGGTTATGGCTCCGCTCCTATGAGTCGCATGATGTAATATAGGCTATACTAGCTGTGCCCGCGACTTCGTTCGCGTGAATTACAGAATGCTTGGCATGTCTCCTGCAAAGCAAGGTTATAATAGTCTGCGGTGCTGCTCAAGAAAGGAGCTTCTTACTTTGGATTTGGGAACTTTCTGGTTGTATTTATAAGCAGACTCTAATTGAGATAGTCCTCCACGGTTTTCACTATAAATGTTGAAGAAAAGTGTTTTGTGCTAGTCTTTAAAATTTCGACTGTATACCAGTATATTCTCGCCGAGGTTTTCCTTGTATTATATATCGGGTGACTTTTTTAACTGGGCTTGATAGGCCATATCCGGAACTTTAAGGAATCGCGAAAAATACTTAAAGGAGTCTCGTGTCCGATTTTGAGAAATCTAAAACTGCATCATAAGTTTTTTTGATTTCATGATTCTCCTGACCAGGGATTGAACCCACTAATTAAAAATATAAATACATTCTGTATTATTGCACCACCTACCTAATAGTGTCACTTGTAAGAATCAACTTTTGGAAGGTAAGAGACAAATTAAAGGAAAAGATTTATTTTTTAACAAAATAACATTAAATCTATACATAAATTAGAAGTTAAGTAATCGATTCTATATATATTAAATATACATATCAAATATGTGGGTTAAATCACGGCTCCTGGTAAGTTTAGAAAAAAAGTCTGCATAACTTCTAACGATTCGTTTATTTGCATCAAAATGCTAGTCACCTACTAAAGTAAGGAAGAGTGTAAAGAATATCAAAAATATATAAAATGAATAACTCACAGTAACTTCTTTTATGTTTGTCTATTTTTTCTATGTGAGCTATACAAAGTAGATACAATGTGACATTTGTTTTGGTCCCCGTCACCTACTCCGTTACCTAAGTATGTTTAGATAATTCCTAAAAAGATGAATCAATTTATTGAAAATCTACATTTCACTGGACTCGGCCATTGTACTCACCCGCTATTAGTGTTACAACATCCCGTTATAATTTAAAAATTTCACTTTTAGGTATGATCGTTTTTTTGAAGAATTACAAAAGATTTAATTAATGTATGAATTTGATAGAATTCTGTAAAAAATTTGCCCTTTCTTTTTGTTGCAGTTAACTATATAATAATACCTCTCTGAAGTTGATTCTTATAATATGTGACAGTATCAGATGATGCAATCATACAGAATGTTAATTTTTTCCAAAATCAACGTGTTCGTTTCTGGCTAGGAGAATTTATTTTTCAAAAAACTAATGAAATAGTTTCGGATTTGGTCTATCATATCCAGTAAAAAAATTACCCAGTAAATATATTATTTTCCAAATTATTATATTTATATAATATACATATATCTTCCATATTTGAATTAGATGTTGTTCACTTTTTCATTGGTTTCAATTTTGTTCCTTATTACATTAGCTTTCAGCAGTGAAAGTTTCGTCAAAATCGGTCCAGCTGTTTCAGATATTAGCCGAAAAAAATTGAGTGACAGAAAGACAGACAAAAATTTTAAGATTGGTAATTTTGTTGTAAGTACCGTGTATACTTTAATATGCATTTATTTCAAATTACAAACAGACATCAATTTTATTTATTTTTATACCTTCCCTTCTTAAATCGGAAATTGTTCACTATTTTATTGGTTTCTACAATATTTTGTTATCGCGTAATTCTCTTTTTTACTTATTCATTAAAATAAACATATAAAAAAAAGTAGCTAAAGTTAATCCTTATAATATTAGCCACTAAATACGTCATGTTTTGAAGAACTTTTTAGACTTTGTAATATTTCGTGAATATCTTCTTCCATCTCCTCTCCCTTTCTGGACCTCACGTGATTAATGGACATTCCCTAATTGCTCGTGAAAGTCCCATCAAATTTGATTCAGCTGTTTCAGAGATTAGTCGTAAGAAACAGACTGACAGACAAAAAATTAAAAAATTGATTTTTTGATGTAAGTAATGTATATACTTTTATGCATTTAGTGAAAAGCATAAAATACTGTTCGACGTGAACTCTTAAATTGACATAACTTTTTTTATGAATCGATTGAAATTAAATAAACACCAAACGTTAAGTGAACCTTACTGCAATATAATCATGAAAACCACATCTAAATCGGATAAGCCGTTTCTGAGATTAGCGGGCGCAAACGCATTGATAAACAGACAAACAGACAAAAATTCTAACAATTATTGTTTTGGGTTCTATTGCGTATGTAAAGGCCCAAATAATTTGTTTTTTTCATATATCTTCTATGTACAGACAGCGACCCGTTAGAATTTTTTTTATATGTATAGATTAAAAATATCTAAAATAGAAGTAAGCCTAAGTCACTTCTTATAACATTTGCTAACTGCAAGTAAAAGTACCATCAAAATTGGTTCAGCCGTTTTAAAGATTAGTCGGAACAAACAGATAGGCAGACAGACTGACAGACAAAAATTAAAAAATGTATTTTTTGATATAAGTACTGTATATATGTATGTACTTTCATGCATTTAGTGAAAAGTACAAAATAATGTTCGACGTGAACCCTTAAATTGACATAACTTTTTTTTTATGAATCGATTGAAATTAAATAAACACCAAATGTTAAGTGAACCTTACTGCAATATAATCATGAAAACCACATCTAAATCGGATAAGCCGTTTCTGAGATTAGTGAGCGCAAACGCACTGATAAACAGACAAACAGACAAAAATTCTAACAATTATTGTTTTGGGTTCTATTGCGTATGTAAAGGCCCAAATAATTTGTTTTTTTTTTTTTAATATATCTTCTATGTACAGACAGCGACCCGTTAGAATTTTTTTTATATGTATAGATTAAAAATATCTAAAATAGAAGTAAGCCTAAGTCACTTCTTATAACATTTGCTAACTGCAAGTAAAAGTACCATCAAAATTGGTTCAGCCGTTTTAAAGATTAGTCGGAACAAACAGATAGGCAGACAGACTGACAGACAAAAATTTAAAAATGTATTTTTTGATATAAGTACTGTATATATGTATGTACTTTCATTGACATAACTTTTTTATTTATGAACCGATTGACATGAAACAAACCCTAAATGTTAAGTGAAGCTTACCACAATATATTAGTGAAAACCGCATCTAAATCGGATAAGCCGTTTCTGAGATTAGCGTGCACAAACGCACAGATAAACAGACAAACAGACAAACAGACAAACAGACAAACAGATAAGAATTCTAAAAATCTTTGTTTTGGGTTCTATTGCGTTGGTAAAGGCCCCCAGTAAGATTTTTTTTTCATATATCTTCCATGTACAGACATCGACCCTCTAGAATTTTATTATTAGTATAGATTATGTCTGTTATAAGGTTATAAACATCCTCAATAAATAGATAATTTGATTCAGTATTTACCTCCCACATACAAAGTTTGCCTTTTTGTTATAACAGTATAGGTTTCTTGTTGATGACAAAGACAGACCCAACGTGAGAAATACAGAACCCTCGGTGCGCAAGTGTAACACGCGTTTTACCGATTTTTTTACATCATACGAATAGGTACGAGATTTTCCGGAAATCGAGAAATTACTTTTTAATAGTTCGAGTGACTGCCTACGTTTTTACGTATCGCTTTCCGATGGCACATTTCCAAAGCACTTATTCAACTAAATTGGTAGTTAATAACGAATTTCGTGACATGAAACATTGTTACCGTAAATAGTTGAGGTTTTGTGTAATATTTTATATATTATACTAGCTGGTGCTCGCGACTTCGTCGCGATGTCTGTGATGCTTACGTCATAGTAGCTTCATGCATACAAAGGCTCCGCTCGATCGCTCTAAAATGGACAAGGTTTCATACAAACTTTCATCCCCTATTTTGTCCCCTTGGGGCTAGAATTAATCAAAATCCTTTCTTAGCGAATGCGTCATAACATATACCTCCATGTTAAATTTCAGCCCGACCCGTCCAGTGGTTTGAGCTGTGCGTTGATAGATCACTATGTCAGTCAGTCAGTCAGTCACCTTTGAATTATATATATGTAGATGGCGAGATAATTTATTTTTGTTACCACAGTTTTTTTTTCAGATTAATTAAAATCTATTTAGTAGGGCGTTAAAGAGTAAGAAACATTCGCGTCTATATTATTAGTAAGGATTTAAATGTATGAAATTTGCTAAATATATTGGTCCAGGTTACATAAACGATGGAAATTGCGCGTTTAATTAAACCACCCAGTGGTTTTCACATTATGTGTATCTAGGTGAAAAGGCATTTGTGTTTTTCCTGTTTTAACAAACAGTACGGTTTACGCCCGACTCACGATTGGCCGTTTTTAATGTCGTTTATTTTAATTTAGAGCTTGAACTATAATCGAAACCGAGGTTTATGCTTGTATTACTGTTTTACGATATGTTTAGATAAAACTTAACTTTTTTTAAACCAAACTTATTACTTTCTTGTTTTCAACTGAATTCAAAATTTCTTTTCGTCATAAGTTGTAGTGTATATTATTTTTCTTAGTATTTAATACCTCAGAACTCTGTGATATCTTAACTAATTTTAGTTTTTTTTTTTTAATTGGTTCCACGAAATTTTTTTAAGTCTTAGTTTCTGGGCCAAAGATACTCTCGCTGTCATACTCAGTCGCTAGCTGGTAGGCAACGTCATCCAAAGTGATCGGATTCTGAATACGACATGTCATGAGCTTATATATATATATATATATATATATAAGCTCAAGCTGTAAATAAGACGAGCGGGCACGACTAACTTGCATATTTGCGCAGATGCTTTTTATTTCCGCGCCATTTGCGCTAAGCCTTCCGACGTGATTATATTAAACAAATATTGTGTGACGACTTTTCCGTTTTATTTTTAAAAAATTAAACTACAATTCGAAAAAGGAAAAATAAATGTTCCATTTTCGTTATTTAATTTATGCATTGAACTCAATACAATTGATGGTGATATATATTTTAACAACATCGGAATATAAATACCATTACTTCGTATTTGTTTTACGTTATCTCTTGTTTTTTAATAGAAAATTAAAAGACAAATGCAATACTATCTGGTTGGGAGTAGTGTATAATCTAAACTCTAACGTTATTAATTATTATTATAAACACACGTAGTGTAAATGTTACTAGCCGTTCAATTAACAGGTTTAACCTCTTTAGGTTAACGTGTTAATTGAACGGTTAGTAAAGACTTTACGTAGCCGTTCATCTAGTGCTCTTCAGCCATTTAATTATACAGTTACGACTATTCATCGTTTAACTACTTATCCAGCCTATTTGTTTAAATTTAGTTTCTCGGTAGTTAGATATTTCAATTACGTTCCTACAAAGTTTTTTATTTGTAAATTAAGGTTTGATGTCTCCAGCACTGCGGGATTAGCAGTCCCTCCACCTTGACGTAATAAAACGCAGAAATTCCGCAGATGAAGGCAGCAACTTCTTCACGCTTCCGAACTTACCAAAACTCTCTATAGTTAGAACATACCAGTACCAAGTGAAATCAGAGTTAACCGATTCGGTTCTAATTTCCAGATAACAATATGTTATATTTTAAAATAATCACATAAAGTATTTGTAATGTCAGTTATTTTGTCTTTTTTGGTTTTATGACAGTATGAATGGTCTAAGCATTAACCAGCCAGTTCATTAAATATTGTAATAGACGCTACGGCCGAATAGCATTCAGGTCGCCAGTTTAACGGCGCCGTAAAGGCTGTTAATTGAACGGCTAATTAAGCTAGTTGGCTAAAATACTTTATATTATATTGGTTAAAATATATAGTTGGCTGCGACACAAACACAGCACTTTCTATAACTTTGTAAACGAAATAAATAAAGTCTTATAATTAGCGTGGACTTATTCATAAACCCAATTGCTTATTCATAAATTTCATAATTAAAATTAACTAGCTGTTCACCACAGCTTTTCCGGTTGTACTAATTAAGACTTATTCAATATTCTTGAATTGAAGACTTTTTATATTCATTTTTTTTAGTTTTCTGTCGGATCTTTGTCGTATATTTTTGTCATACAAACCTTGTCCTGACAATTGCAAACACAAATACCTATGCTGTAAGTTGCTGAGGAGTTGGGTATCTAGCAGATCCTGGCTGCAGCATCAGACCAAGAATATCATAATTTTGTATCGTCATAATGCACTTATAGGTGTTTAAAATTTTAGGTTACGCATATGTATATTTTAAAGTAAATCAAATACTCATCGTACATCTAAGATTCCTACCGCAGCTAAAATAAAAGATTTCATGATTTTAAAATAGCTGGACCGGTTTTGTTAAAACATATCTAAGAATCATCGCTAGAAAACCCTCTCAATTAAAAAAAACCGCATCCAAATTGGTTCACCTATTTAGGAGCTACGGTGCCACAAACAGACACAGAGGCACATAGCGGTCAAATTTATAACACCCCTCTTTTTGCGTTGGTATTCTAGATAAGACATTACATACATCCAACAATTGCTTTTTTATATTTCATAATAATATCCTGAAAATATACTTTGTAGTATCACCTGTAAAATTTAGTAATATGGAGAGCTAATTTGCAAAATACTGGATCAATAAGTAGGAACATTGTCACACATTAAGTCCCAAGTCAATAGCAACTAATAAAAACATACACAGTTTGTATTTACCTACAGACCTGTTGGGGAGGGTTCTTCAAATAGCAAGTGCCCTTTCAACTGAGAAGCCGAGGGGCCGGTACATATTTAGCTCGCAACGCTCCATCGCACTGACGTCAATTAAGTCTAGCATTTGTATATTTGCTAGTAACGAGTAGACAATATCATGACAACTGTCCATATTAGCAACGTTTAATTTTATACTCAAAATATCTGTGTATTTTTTTTTTACAGAACAATTTTAACAATCTCTTTTTTTATCCTATTGCCAAAGAATTCGAGCTTATGTATGTATTATACCTGACAAATATAACCAACTTCATAGAGAACTGTTGTTGTAGCTATAAAAAAAAATACGGTCGAATTGAGAAGACCCCTTTTTTGAAGTCGCTTAAAAAGAGACCACAATAGCGAGTCATTTGCTATTAGTAATTGAAAGATCCTTAGTTTATTTCCGAAAATATTTATCGGGTCCTAAAATATTGAACACTAAAACCATACATTTAAATAGAGGAAACCCTACTCTAATGTTATTAGTAGTTTTTGAGAAAATAGCGGACATATAACAGTATTTTTCTGATTTCGCAACTTTTACCAATGATAAATTACATAACATGACATTTTTTGACAGTTTCGGGTCTTCGATTTTTTATATTAATCAAGTCTTGCTTTATTAAATAGTTCAATAAAAACTGAAACGAACTAACTTTTCAATTAAACGATTGAAACAGAAGCAATAATTATTAATTTTGTAACGGTTTGCTTGATTTATATTAGTGCATTCAGATTGGCTCGGCAGTTCTAATAAACGCTCGACGCGGGGAAAGTAATTGCAATATATTGCATAGCGGCTCTGTCCACAAATGGTCTAATTGTCGTTAGTGCCTTCAAATTAGATAACTTTGTAGTGATGTGTTTTGAGGACTTTCTGGGGTTATCGCTAACTTTTAATGTTCTTACTATTATATGACGAATTATTTATTGTTAAGAAATAAATATTGCTTATGTCTTTTGTTTCAAAATATGTATTTTTTTTGGTTTAGTAGCAGCAATTGTAAAATTGGAGACTTAGACGTTTGATATTTATAACAATAATATTCGTATATTTTTAATAAAACCAGTTAAAATAAGTCTTAAAAACTTTTATATACATTTTTTTAAATAAAAACGAAACCGACTTCAAAAATGAATTTCATAGGTACAAATAAACTTAAAGGCAAAAAATAAATGTTTTCTACAACATTTTAAAGTTGGTGCAGCGTAAAACATTCGAAGCCGGCGCCTAGTAACTATCAAAAATACCGAAATCGGTATAAGTGTGCCTATGATATTTGAGGAATTCCCTCGATTCCTCCATGATCCCAGCATCCTCATAAAATCGGTCCACCAACGTAGGAGTAATCGATGGACAGCCATAAAAAAGTTCCCGATTAATTGAGAACCTCCTCTTTTTTGGAAGTCGGTTAAAAACGAATATGTTAAAATCACTAATAGCTATGAAATAAACATTAATTTATTGTTGGTCTACTTATTAATCTTGCCATACCACTTAACTTCGAGTGGCCTACGTGGTCGCCTAGTGCACTATACAACACACCTATATAAATCTTCTGCTCTTAAATTGATCTAAAACGATTTCCTACGCTAATCTGAAAACAAATTAATTAGGATCTATTTCAACCCATTTATTAGGAATTACGCATTAACATTTCATACATTTTCCATAATTAAATTATCCTTTCATCAAATTAATTATCATCCTCGGGCTTATGTTGATAGGCAAATATTTAATTAATTATTATGTCTTTGTCTATGTACTTTTACTTAATGTGACTAAAATTATCGTACGTAAAATTATCGATGTAAACGCAAAAGTTTATTGTGAGGATGGGTAGGTGTTTAATTTCCGTTCACTCAAAAACTACTGAACAGATATTGATAAAACTTCACAATTATATAGCTTGTACATTAATATAATATATGTAAATATACTTTTTATCAATATAACACGCGGGCGGAAACGATTCCCGAATAAAGATTGTAATATATAGCATTAATTTACAATTTTTATATATTATCACTCTCACATAAATTTGCCAAGCTAGAGCCGCGATGGCCTAGTGGTTAGAACACGTGAATTTCAACCGATGATCGCGGGTTTAAACCCCGGCTAGCACCGATGATTTTTCTGCTAAATTTGTGTTTAAATTCATCTCGAGCTCGGCGGTGGTGGAAAACATCGTAAGGAAACTTGCATGTGCCGGGAGAAATTCTGACACATGTATATCCGCCAACCCGCAGTGGAGCAGAGTGGTGGATTAAGCTCTAAACTTTTTCCTTAATAGGAGAGGAGGTCTTTGCCCAGTGGTGGGATATTTACAGGCTGTTACTTTACTTTATATTTATCTGTAATATTAGATATACCTAAATATATAGAAGCGTTTTGTACGATACCTTTCGCGGGAAACCAAACGCTTCTTTATACCTTTCAGTATTTTCTAGTCATATTTATTTCACCTTAATACTGCTTCAAAACCAGTATCTTTGGGCCCTTGATCTGGGCAGATCATTTCATTATATGATCGACTTGTCGGCTAGTTTGACAAAGAATAAAATGTATGGAACTAATTAAATTATACTGTTGTTTAGGACGAACTCGAGTCATCTCTCCGGCTCGTGCACGCAGTCGCCACAGGCGCGACTGGTGCACTCTGCGTAACACATCACTACGGCCGTCTGCGTGCTCCGATGTACACATCGAGATGGGACACCGCGAGAGCACGTGCCGATCTCGCTGCAAACATTCTACACCAACTTGGTTTGGAAACTGCGGGTAAGTATATTGCATATTTTCAATAAACGGGATGATTATCGGACATTAAGGACTATTCACAGCAGGGCACTTGTGTTAGAATAGTGTTTTAAATTTTAAACTTAATTTTAATATTGTTAATGAAATGAGATTTTATATAAATTATTAAAAATTTTATATCAAAGTATTTACATGTAAAAAGTATGGTTTTAAATTATATTTTGTTAAGTTACTATTTAATGTAATAAGCTCCAGCAAGAGACTAAGTCAATTATAAGAATGTCAAATTTTTAACGTCAAATACGTTAAATTACGATAGTTACGCTCTTACTGGAACCTAACATAATCATCGCCATTAACCAAAGAATTGAATTGAACATAATTATCAGCTCTAGTTATAAAACATCATTTTGACAAACACGTTGGCGCAGTGGTCACTGCAACTGACTCAAGCGCTAACGGTCGCGGGTTCGATCCCCGCTCACGGCAAATGTCTGTGGTCTGGGTGTTTGCGTTAGTGTTGTGAGTTTTTCCGGACCCCTGGCACAAGGTCACGCGATCTTAATGGGGGCCGTTGAGTGTGATGCGTTTATTTATTTATTTATCATTGTTTTAATGTGATAGTTATAAAAACTCTATTTATAGACAAAATAAATACGGAGCACACAAAAAGATACATCCTACATCCGTGATGATAAGCATGAACGCAACGTTTTTATAATTTATATTTTTGGTCTGTGTAAATGTATGAAATCCCCGACGGCTTTTTCCACCCACCTCATCCCGACGAAACAACGAAATGAAATAGCGAATATGTGTATATATGTACATATAATGAATATGTATATCTGAATTCATGCAGTTAACAAAAGGATAAAAACACATTTTCACTGGTTCAAAATAATTATTTATTAAAACTTTTTCAATTCATCAAAAAGAAATGTAAACGTTTGTGAGTGAGTGTATGTTTGTTACTTCGTCATGCTGTAACGAATAAACGCATTTAAATTAAAGTCAGGATGGAGATAGCTTATATACTGGAATAACAAAAAAGCTCTTTTTACTCTGGCACGTTCATTTTAATATAGGATTTAAAGACTTGCAACTTCTCGCCGTTTCACTCACGTTTATGGTTACTTCGCTTCTATGAAACTTGGCGTGATGTAATATAGCCTATAACTTTCGTCGATAAACGGGCTAGCAACGCATACATAATGTATCAAATCGGATCAGTAGTTTCATAGATTAACCGTTTTTGTTTTTTCTGCTTTAATAAATCTCCAATAAAGTAACTAAGGTCATAAACCCCCCGGGCCGTGGGTGCGTGAGATGGGGGTCCCACGGATCCGTTTTTATACGGCCGCGAGGAGGACGGCAGCCGGGATGGCCTCGAACTGCCGTACGCACCAGCGAGAAGTGCGGGGAGGGCAATACCAGCCTTTGCCCTCCTGAGACGAGCTCCACCAGCCACGAGCGAAGCGTCGCACGGGAGGGGCAGCGGATGCGCATGCGCCAGCGATTCCGAGGCCTCTCCATTTCCGTGCTGAGGAAGGCCATCGCAGGGGTTGTAATAAAAAAAAGGTCATAAACCCAAACGTAATGCTAAGCAAACCGTGAAGCTTAGCTAGTAATTTATAACATAAATAACGATTCCCTGTTAGAAATAACTTTACATTATGTATTAGCATTTTCATGAAATATTTTACGTTCAGAACACGGTTTTACGAATTTTTCCATTTCTTATGTTTTCGATAAATTATTAGTTTCTGTATATTAAAATTTTCGCCGAGCGTAAGATTGAAATGGAATATGCTAATTACATTTATCTTAAGTCATCTGTTCGTCGTTTGTGTTGGCATCGTTCTCCGCTAACTTCGAGATACATTAGTGCAGTCGGTTGAACTAACTCAACGTAATGAACTAAGTTCCAGAGAAAGATCGAGGGAAGAGAGAAAGAGATACTATATATTCTGTTGTATGTACTATATACGTTTAAAACTACAAAGAGTTTTTTATGTGTTTTAAAGCGATTTTAAATAATTTTTGTTGCTACTTAAGATTTTGTACGTATTACACAATATTCAAACTATTTATAATTCAATGAAATTTTTCCTAGCCAAGAAGCGGATACTTAATAGAAAATAGCGAATAGCTTTCGTATAAGACAGTATAAATCAAATTATAGATTTTAACAGGGTCGACGTGGCTAGACGAATCAGAACAAACTTAGATAATTTACTTTCTAATACTGATTATTATTATTGAATTATTTTTAGTATAGATAGCTGCCCCCTGCGCGTTTATGGTTACTGCTTTGCTACTATGTAATATAGCCTTTTTCTTAATAAACGGACTATCTAACGCAAAAAGAATTTTACAAATCAGTAGTTTCAGAGATTATCGCCTACACACACTTGCAAATAAATTTAATACCTTTGTAATATTATTCTAGATAAATATAGTCAACAATTTACATTGTTTCAGAAGTTCTCATGGCCGTTTCGCAAGGTTTGGTATTAGGGGGTAGTGCGACAGAACGCGCAGTGGGGTCACGTGCTCTTGCGCTGAGGAGCGATGGTGTTGTAAACAGCGCGGTAGCATGGGAGAGATATGGGGCAGCTGAACCAGTTGCGGTCGTATCCCCACAACTCGAAAAACCACCAGATCCCGAATATCCTTGGTATGCTTGCAAAATTAGGAAGTTACATTATCTTTTTGAACTTCAAGCTAATTAATCTACACAAAAACACATCGAAATCGGTTAAGGCATTTAGTTTAATTATGGAATGTAATCTTATCTATATTATTTTGTACATACTCCCATAAATTATCACTGGAAAAATTACACTCCTTTTAATAGGCAGTCGTGTAAAAAAAGCTTTATGCTTCTCTAGACGGTATAACATCTAAATACTAACTGAAAACTCTAAACATAACACCTCTTTTAATAGACAGTTGTATAATTATAGTTTTATATTTCTTTAGGTTATTTATCGAGTAATTACATTTTTATGGTTATAAAATATTTCCTAAAGTGAAGACTGTTATAGGTACGTATCAGCGGAGGAAAGCGAATCACTAAGATCGCCAAAGTTTATGCCTTCGCCCCCCGGAGCGACAATGGAAGGGTGGTGGACATACCCTTATTATAGCTGCGAGGCAAAACGCTGGCTGCTATCTTATACAGTCCCTGTGTCTACAATTCGCGGGTAAGATTGAATTATTCATTAACTTTCTTAAGGCACATCTACGTTACTTCCCTTTTTTTCTTTGATATGTATCTCATTAGAGGAATACGGAAAATGCCACTAAACTAAACTCTTGGTACCTATTTATTAACTTATATAATTTCTTATTTTGACATTTCAAGAAGGCTTATACAACTAAGTCGTATAAAGTATATTTTAAATTATATCTTTTAATGTGTCACAATAGAAACTTAAAGGTGAAAATGAAAATAAGAGAAGATAATCAAAAAAAAATAATCTAGTGTTAAATAAATAAGATTTAGTATCAATTTACAGATACCAACAATTGCTTTGTAACATTAGAACATTTTGCTTTAGCGTAAAACAAAACAGAGTCCCAGTATAAACAAACTGTTCGAACCGAATCAAATTGCCTTAAGCTATATTAGATAAGATTCCCGAGAGAACGGGATGTTCATTAAATGATAACGTAACATTATTCCTACGTTTCAGATTAAAAGGCGTCGTGTCTCTAGACATTGATATATCTAATTTGGAGATAAATCAGTGCGAAGTGGATAACGATGAGGAAAATGATAATCAAATATATTCCTTTCACGGAACCCATAAATGTCCAAATGAGACTACTTATGTAAGGATATTAAAATTATTTCATTATGCAGGGCCGGAGTTAGAGGATGTAGGTGTACAGCTCCAGGGCCTTCACAAATGAGGGAGGGAAATAAATCGCAAATAGAGATTTTTAAAAAGAAAAATCCAAATTTCATCTATTTCCGCATTTTTACTGACATTACGTATACAAATAAAATATACTGTCCATTTAAATCCACAAAACATCTTTAAATCAAAAAGCTTTGATTACAAGTTTCCATTTACTATCAATAACAATTTGTTATTAACAGTAAATAAGGCCGCTCCAGGGTTTCCACAGCTCTAACTCCGGCCCTGATTCATGCATTGAGATGATTACATCTACTAAGATTTGATTTGCTATCTATTAACTGTTATTTCTGCTTCTTATTTTCATTAAGGATTATTCAAGTATTATGTAAACAGATGTAACGAAAGGTGAATTAGATATATTTTTTAAGGAATGGGGAGCAGTATTCTTATTTTTTTTACATAACGTGATATCTTACGTAAAGAAAAACTATAAAATTCGTATATAGGGTTTTTTTTTTGTATCATGACTAATATTTTCAAGATTCTAGTAGTTGTTTTCAAAAATTAACTCAGACGGATAGAACATTAAGACTCTTTTCGTTTTACTTTGGAAATATACAAAAAAAGAAATAAAATTAATATATAAAAATTATATTTATACAATATTATATACCTTGAGTTTTGTAGAGATTAGTAGAAAACATCCGTTCCTAGAATTCGCCTTATACGAGTACACTTAAAAGTACGTAAAAGCGTAATGAGCGTCGGATTCAAGGAACTGCAGCTAAACGAAGAGTGAAATCCAATTAAGCAAATGGAAAACATAGACATAACGTTACCGGGAATAAGAGAATTTAGAATTTATAATTTTTCTCTTTTTCAGAAATCAACGTAATTTTATTTGACGGCACTTAATGTTTTTGGAAGCGAAAATTAAATTATAATTATAAACTTTTGTATCAATTGAAAGTATTAAGTATTGTTTGTATTTGGTTATTAGGTTAGTTATTATTTTAGAAATCGTATTACATATACGGTTATGGAGGTAATCTTCTCATTATAGTATTTCATGTCAGTCAATAATTAATGATTTGAAAAGTGCCCAGCCATGCCGCTAAGTTCAAGGCTCCATAGAGACTAGAGAGTGATCGCTTGTTCGGCTGGTCTTTATTTTTACCCTAAGCGTTTAAAATATTGAAAAAAAGCTTTAAATTAAGTAATAAATTGATGTAGGTATAGTTTAAAACTTATACAATTAACATATTGCTTAAAAATAATGAAAACAATCTTAGGAATGTTCGGGAGATACTCAAAATAAAAAAATGCTATAATCGTTCGCCCAGTGTACAATGATTTGTCTTGTCCTTGTTTTTTCATAATTACTACCTGCGGAGACGACTTATGGTCCAAGAGCATGTTATTAATTATTTAACTTAATTAATTATTTTATGCGCCGAATTACACCGAGAACGGTTTTTCGTTTACGTCCTTATTGATATCGATTTTTATTTGCAGTGCGAATACAAACCCAATAGAGAAATCAGTGTTCGTTATAGTGGTTGGGCACGAGGATCCTATATTTGCAGATGTCGACCAGGATTCTATTCCATGCATCATCCTGAAGGGTTCAATGGATCCTTGGTGGAAGGTAGAAAAACATTTCATCTGTATTTTTACCGACTTCAAAAAAGTAGTAGGCTTGACCGATTTGATTATATTTCTTTTTTTATTTGAAAGGGTTGGTCCTATATAATTTGTTTTTAAAGCAGTTCAGTAGTTTGATTTTAGAATCAAAATCAAAGTAATCGAAATTACGTAAATTAAATTAAAAAAAAAACTATTTTTCAATTTTATCATTCATTCATATATTTATTTTAGCATCATTCATTTTATCCCCAGTTGCTTATCAAGAATACGAAGAAAACAGTTTGGAAAATTGGAGTGAGCCGTACGAGTGTCTCCAATGCCAGCCTGGATGCGAGACGTGCCGGGGACCGGAGCCTTGTCTTGCCACATACAACTGGCCTTTTCGGTAATTACTCATATGTAGAATCAATCTTTTACTATCATCACAAGAATATTACCAAAGTATCGAATTAAGCCCGAAATGAATATATAAAAAATATATTCAATCAAAAATTAATTCCGTAAAGCTTCAAAATTGTAGGTGAAAGATTTCTTTACGCACAAGCGCGGAGGTTCGTATGGCGCGAGTCCCGCAGCTTTTGCTAACCAGGCCTGCTGCTAACCATATATATATGCCGACGTACAAAACCAACTATACCGCCCCCAACCAATAATAACACTATAAGTTCAGTCAAACTAGACCACCACAATAACCCAACAAAACTTTATCTTTCAAAAACTAAGAATATTGAATATCGACACTTAACAAGCATATTCTTACTGCGAATAGTCCTTCTTCTTCGAAACATTGCTGTCGTGTCAAATCAAATAGGGCGTAACATTTTGAAAACGCGTTATGAAAATAGTTCTTAAATGAAGCTTGAAGAGTTTGGCGAATTTGCCTCCGGAGCGCTCTTGTACGGTGCATCCATTACACGTTAGGTTGCGTCGGACCTATTCCTAAACTCTAATACAAGGCTTCTAGGCTATAAGACTGGGCTTAATCCGACCCACATACAGTAGATAGACATACAGTAACGAAATAATATTTTTTGTTTTTTTTTTTTTTTTTTAAATAAATAAATAGATAACGCATCACACTCAACGGCCCCCATTAAGATTTCATGACTTTGTGTCGGGTGTCCGGAAACAGTCACAACATTAACACAAACACCCAGACCACGACAAACATCTGTATGGCCAATACACACGTTTGCCGTGAGCGGGGATCGAACCCGCGACCGTTAGCGCTTTAGTCAGTTGCAGAAACCATTGCGCCAACGCGTCTGGCAAAAGTCGTTTTATACATAGAAGATGGAATTCGTAATAATATTGATACAGATTTATTATTTCGTTGGAATGTAATAACAATATTTAATTATAAGATATGTACATGGTTTATTAAAAAACCTAAATAATATTATTCAACATAATGATATAATTTTTCATTTTAATATGTGTGCTACTGAATAAATACATTTAATTATTTCATATAAAATTTACACGATTACATAAGTACTAATTAATAACTACTGTAAAATAACTTTAAAGATGAAACATAAATTAAAATCATTTTTAGGTTCCCATAGCCAAAGGGTAGGGATGAATTTTTTTTATATAAATATAGCTGACACGAGCAGGCGGGACACCTAATGTTAACACATTCACTGCCGCCGACGCGCAAAGCTATTTATAAGACATTGAACATGTAGTTGCAGTAAATGTGTTAAATGTTCACCGCCGCCCATCAGCATAGGAACCATAAGTGCGTTGCCAGCTTATAAATGAATAAGGAATGTAAGGGAAAAGGAAGTAAGAAGTGGTTGGTCTTCCGACTCTCTCACTCAGCGCTACTACTACTTAACATCGATCTTCTGCGAGAGTTAGACACTATCCCAGTCAAGGCAGCCCGTATCCTCTATCGCAGGAATTTCTTTCTTCAGCTAGTCTGAATCCATCGATTACTAACTTATATTTATTTTTCAGGATATCGTTGTTAGTGATATCTGTGAGCTGTGCGGGGATGACGGTCTTGCTCACAATCTACACGCGTCACCATCGACGAGTGAAGGTGTTCCGCGTCGCCAGTCCTGTGTTTCTCTCCATAACACTACTTGGTTGTGCTATCATGTATATGGAGGTAAGTTTGGAGATAATTCACAGCGGTTTATAACTTTATAAAACAAATAGCGAAAAAGCTTACCTAACGAACTGTTACTAGGTTACAGAGTTGTTTTATGGATCTTTTTTGTGAGGGTGCACTTACTAGTGTAATTCTCGTCCAATCATAAAAATTTAAAATTATAGTCTATCATTTAAAGTTCGAAGATTTAATAGATACGCATGTTTCAAAATCGAATAGCAACACTAACTTTAAACTGGACTGGGATTACTTCAAAATACAAATTGCTATGTCGTTGGTAAACATACGATGATTTTCAGGATCTGTTGTTTATAGTGTGCGCGCATCGGAATCACGTAGCAGAGAGAGAGAGCTAGAAAACGGATCCCAATAGTAATGCCACAGATTCATAATAGCATGAATGTCACAGACTATACAGTCACTTGACAGTCCATAAAACTTACGCCGATGGAGCGCTAATATATGATAAAGAATCTATCTAATCAACAATTATAAAACACAAATAGTTCCTAATTAAAAAAAAATGTACAAAATTTTGCTCGCGATTTTGTTGGCGTTACTGTAATGTAGATTTTGTTATGTTGGATGTTGGAACAACCGTCAAAATCTAAAACTTATTTTTCCTTACCTTTAGATATTGTAAGTTAATAGTAGTAGTTAAAATATTAAGTATAAAATGTTAATTTTAAATATGAATATTAACCTATTTTTTTAACATGTGCCATGAAAATCTACAAATTCTCCACAAGCAATATCAATAGCATGGGCATATACGGGGGAGGTTTAGGGGGTCCGGAGAACCCCTTAGTATTCGACTACCTTATATAAATATAAGTACATTGGATAAATGGTAATGGAAATCATTATAAATTTTATAAACCCTATGCACGGATAAAAATTAGTTTACCTTTGTATATTTTGGACTTACAACGCCCCCGCCCCCCTCCTCCCTTTCGCACCTTGCCCTTGGACGGAACCCTCCCATGTAGAAGCAATAGCTATGTCAATAATAATAATAAAACGACATTTGAATGCTCTTCCATGTATAAATTAAATTCGAGTTTCTTAGTGATACTCATGAACGGCCTCTCCGTTCAAATGATAACCTAATTTTAAAAATACCCTCCCACTCCTCATCATTTTATTCTAAATCATTTACAGTCGAAGCTTGTCGCCTTTGGAATACCCTCCCTTTGTCCATAAAACGCGCTAAATCCCTGACTACATTTAAAAAACTTGTCAAAGAAATGTATTTATCACCTTAACTATGCTTACCATTCTTGTTAATTATTTTATTTTCCGAGTATATATAATATATATTACGTATGTATGTATATGTATGTATATGTATGTATGTATGTATGTATGTATTTATTTATGTTTATATGTAAGTGAAATAGTCTTATTTATTTTAATTTATAAATATTTTTATTATATCTTACAATAATCGAATTTAATATTGCGCCCCTTCCCAACATTCTATTACTAGTCCTCTGCCCAAAGGTTGCCTGGAAGAGATCGCTGTTTTAGCGATAAGGCCGCCTGTTGCACCTAACGCAACCTTCAACGTTTAGTTTAACTCTTTGTACTTTATACTGTATTGTGTTGGTGTGCAATAAAGAATAAAATAAAATAATAAAATAAAATAAATTACATATGTCGGCATTAAGCAACATTTGAAATTCACACCAAACATTTAACTCCAACACTACTTCCCAATTAGTAACTTTGTTCAAACTAAAGTAATTAGGTACTAGGAATCCAATGGGTTTGCTCAGTAAATTAGGTTTTAATTTTGGAAGTTAGGTAGATACGTTATACGAAAGTACGACAAAGATTGTATACTTATACAAAATTGTAACTTAGTTTTGAATTGTATATACAGTGCCAATTTATCTTTGATCGATTGGTACAACACTAATTTTTTAATTATACTCGTAAGTGAATTACAAATTAAAATAAAATTACAATTAATATTAATCCTAGTCTTTCTTTTTATTCGATATCGTGTGCCATCGATTTTTCTTTCAATGACCTATATTCGTATCGTTAAAACTTAATCTATAGTTTGGGCTATTTATAAATCTAATAAAAGTAAGCTCATATCAAAAGTGGCAAACATATTCTTAGGCGAGAATTACACTTTTGAATATTGCTATTGAGATTTACATAAGTTCTTTGTTATTGTTACACGTGACAACAAATTACTGCCAGTGCCTTGCCAGTATATTTTTGCTTTCGCAAGGCTAAATAGCTGTTACCAAATTACAGAATTGTTTTATATCAGAAGAATAATAATATAATATTTTATAGAATCATTCTATCTATTCTATAATTCTAGAACAAAACTTGCAAAACTAGCAAGTGTATTTAAAATATAAAGAATAATTAGTTATTTATATGCAGTGCAGTGAGGACATACAATAATAACTTATTATCTATCAACGGCTAGATCAGAATATAGACATCCCGTTCACTCACTCCTCGCGGCCCATGAACTGGCTGACCGGGTTGATTTGTGTTACATTTAATGTAATTTATAACTACCAACAAAATTGTCATCGTTGCGAATGTGATGTCAAGACAAACCTAAAAAAGGTTTAATGGCATTTGTAATGAGATTGTATATTTGTTTTTTTTTTACACTGATATTAAATAAAATAAATAAAAATAATATTTGTATATCTTCTGAAATTTTGAGTTAATCTATTATTTCCTTTAGATGGCAGCCATATTCCCAGTTCTCGACCGATATTCGTGCATTGCAACGAAATGGACCCGACATATGGGCTTCTGCATTACATACACTGCTCTACTTATGAAAACTTGGAGGTAATTATTTTAATGACGACTCTTAATTGGATGCTGATAAGCAAGAGAGCCGAGATGGCCTAGTGGTTAGAACACGTCGATCTTTACCGATGGTCGTGGGTTCAAACTCCGGCTAGCACCGCTAATTTTTTCAAGTGCTAAATTTGTGTTTAAATTCATCTCGAACTCGGCGGTGATGGAAAACATCGTGAGGAAACCTGCATGTACTGGGAGACATTCTGTCATGTATATCCGCCAACCCGCAGTGGAGCAGCGTGGTGGATTAAGCTCTAAACAAAGTTTCTTAATTTAATGTTTCGAATATTCAAGTGTGATTATATTTTGCAATTTACAATAATCTAATATATTTGAAAAACCTTTTAGATAAAACTTTTTATTATACCTATCTGCTTTCAATTTATTATACCTTTTATCAAAATGGAAAAGAAAAGATGGATATACATACATATGCAAACAAATTTATTAAGAATAAGGTTTGACATATTCAGACAACATTTTCACAAAATTAAGTCAGTGTGGCTTGACACGGTATTACTTATCAGCGTCCAATTATAATGTCTTTATTATTATGATATAGAAAAACATTTGACTTTCGCAATCTTTATTTATTAGTAAGTATTTTCCTGAAAATAACTGCCAAATAAGGAACAAGAGAACATTAAGGCCTTAACAGTTTTGCTTTTCAACTTTTTTTATATTAGATGATAATTGCAATACCCGTGTTTCAGAGTATCTCTCACGTATCGAGTGAAATCAGCTCACAAATTGAAGCTAACAGACAAACAGCTGTTACAATGGATGGCTCCAATTTTGCTTATCATGTTGGTGTACTTGGGTACTTGGACCCTCTCCGCACCACCCGACGCTGAAGTGGTAAGTAGCTTTTTAAGCAATTTTGATTTGTGACACACATGTAATTACATACTTATATTCGTATATTCTTACTGCTATTACAAACGCGAAAGTTTAATAGGATAGATGATTTTTGGTGCGCCTTCACGCAAATACTTGAACAAGTTTTGATGAAACTTTACAATAATGTAGTTTGTATATGAGAATAATATATGGTTTGTGTTTTATCAAAATACCACGCGAGCAAATCTAGTCAGAAATATTTATAAAGGCACTAAGGCCTGCCATATTTCGTAAATAAAAGAAATTTGACTATGCATGTAGTAAAAGATAATGATACAATCATTGCTTCATAACATTATTCGGGTAGATTACATATAATAAATATATAAAACATTTACAGATTACAGACAATAGAGGATTGAAATTCAAACAATGTACATACAATTGGTGGGACCACAGTTTAGCCATAGGTAATTTTATTTAATTTTTTGTTTAAAGTTGTCATTGCTAAGCATCTTTAAATTAAGTATATGGGTAAGATCATCTCAAGTAGACCCCCTACTGTCCATTTGATCACGAAAGTTAATTCCATGTTTTTTTTATTAAATACTTTTTATCAAAAAACTAATTCCCAAAACCATTTTTCAAATTTTTCATTTCGGTTGATTTTAAATCTATTTTTTAAATAAGTGCTCAATTTTTTCATTGAAAAAAAAAAATTGTTGTTTATTCATCTACAAATTTGTATAAATTACAGGAGAAATTCTGTTTCTTCTGTGGGGTGTACGAGTGTGTTATCGCGTAAGACACGCTGAGAGCCTGTACAACGAAGCACGATTAATTTCCATCGCCATTTACAACATATTCACTGTCAATTCTCTGATGATTGCCTTCCAGTAAGTAATTCGTTCCTTTTTTATGTTTGTTCGCCGATTGTGGACCAATTTTCAAATTTTTTATTTTTTTTGTTAATAATATTTAATGAGTTCTCTGAAACTTAATAGCCTAAAGTATACAAGCCATACCTTGTTTAAGTTAGATATAAATCGTTAATAATATAATAAATAAAAATCTTGACGTAATTCAGCTGTAAATTTAATTAGTTTTGTTCATATTTGTTTTAATTGTATAATTTGTTACCTTTTAACATAATTTTAGCATTATTGCTTACCGTGTTAACTATTTTTACTGATATAAGTACCTAGTCTTTTAAGTTTACTTCTATAAATGTTTAATTAGCTTTATATCACATACAAGGCATATAAAATCACTTGTCTTGTCCAACTGACTGACTGATTCGTCAACGCAGACCCTAAGCCGCTGGGGCTAGGTGCCTTTTAGGGTGTAAACATCCCTTAAAAAGGGTTTTTTTTTATATTTCACCCCTAAAAATGGTAAAGGGGTATAAACTTCGGTATGTAAAATGTTATTTTGTGGGCATATTTACTTAAAACTTCATACTTTTCATACTTTTTGATACTAATTTTCTTTTTGTATATTTTGGTATTAGATAGAAGTTTTCTGAATCATTTCTACCAAATTCCCAAATAAACGCGGACAAAGCCGCTAAAAACTGCTAGTACAACATAAATGTCTTTATGATTTTTGATAATTTTCGTTCTAAGAATTTCGTATTTAGCATATCCTTTGACTTCCTTTTTTAATATAAAAATAAACAAGTTTACATATATTTACGATTCTTTCAGCTTACTGATTCTACCCCGAGCCGGTCCCGATATCAAATATTTACTAGGTTTTATAAGAACACAACTATCCACTTCAACGACAGTGTTGCTAGTTTTTCTGCCTAAGGTAAGCACGTTTTATCATATCAAATTCATTTTTTTTATTGTAAGAAGTATATATTTATTCTATCTCTCATCTATATATAGGTATATATAAAAGCTAAATACCACTAACTGATAATCATGAAATCTTAGAAACTATAACACCTACAAACTTAAAATTTGGCAGGGTGTAGCATAGGGTGTAGACATCCGCTAAATATGAAACTTCTTTCCTAATGGGTAAAAAGGGGAGTATAAATGGCGTGGAGGTGTGCTAATATTGTATCTTTAGAAATGTATTAAACAAGGAGGTGGCCCCTTGTGGGGTTTAATTCAGGCCGCTAGTAAGCTATATTTATTCAGAAATATGGATAATTTTAATCCAACTTTCTATCTTTCTATATTACAACGATTGTCCTAATTACGAGCACTCGTCTATTGGCTAAATTCATCCTCCAGCTCGACTGGAATCTTAATTAAATTTATATAAAATTATCTGCCCCTCGCGATTTCACTTGCGTTTATAGTTAGAGCATGGCTCCTATGCGTCGTAGCATGATGTAACCTATTAACCTTCCTTAATGAACAGGCTATCTAACACAAAAATAATTTTTAACATCGGATCATTGGTTTCAAAGATTATCTCCTGTATACAAACTTACAAACAACAATTTAACCTCTTTTTAATATTAATATATACTACCCCCGAGATAGATTGATAAATCTATTTAAGACAAAAATATTCATAAAAATCGATTTAAAATCAGTACATTTATCGCATAATACATATAACAACCATGGGATGAAATAGCTGGAATATATTGTTATTGCAAATTTTTAAAAAATAAATTGGTGGTGCTATTTCCATATCATACAGATTTTCTTAATTTTTAAATGGCTAAAATTGAAGACCCTCTAATATCCCTGTTTACCATTGAAGGCACATTATAAGTAGCTATAAAAACGTGATATAACTAAGACCACTGATTCATTCAAAAAATATCTGTTTCTTAAGTCGTTTTCCTGATTATAATTATGATTTAAGGTGCTACGTGTGGTGCGCGGTACGGGAGACACTTGGGATAGCAGAGCACGTGCTCGCGGCGTGCCAGCTTCCTCTTCCCTCAACGGAATCGGCCTCGTACCGGACGAACCACCGGATCTCTTCCAGGAGAATGAGGAACTCAAGGTTTGTATTAAAAACTCGAAGCTTTATATCGTCTGAGATAGTGCAAAAGCACGTAACAAGCTTTTGAAATAAGGTCCATTTTTCAAACAAATGTTAAATTTAATTATTGAAAAAATAAATCAGCCAAGTGCGTGTCGGGCCACGCACAATGTAGGGTTCCGTAGTTGTCAGAATTGTCAAGATCGGTCAAGCAATCTTCGAGTACCTATTTTCGTAAAAATGTTTGAATGTGAATTATACTAACGATTTTGAACATTAAATGTTCGTCGATTATTTATTATTCTAACACTTGTAAAATATACTTAGCGCCGATAAATTTCCTTCCTGATTAGCGCCTATGAAATCTATGGAGATTTGGTTGAAAACTTCATAAGCGCGATTCAGAATCACTCGCGACATGTTTTATTAAGACATTGTTTTATACCTTATTTTATATTTTATTTTAATTTAAACTTATTAAATATTTATTTATTTATTCATTTAAATTCATATATTAATTTAAAATTATTAATATTTACATAATGTGATGCTTTAAAAAGTGAAATATTTATTTTTACTTAGATCATCTATAACTCGATAACCATAAGAACCCACATAGCCGTGATAATTTTCCTTTAAAATTCATTATATGTACCACTATCGTTTTAATTTTTTCATATTTTTAGACGCAGCAGTTTAGTGGGTAGTATACTTGACTCTAAGAAAAATTGACATTTCAAAGCTTAATATTTCGGAAACAGTTCGTCGTTCGGAAAAATGGTTTTTCCACACCTATAACATTTTTAAAAGACCTATCTAACGATACCCCACAACATGGGATAAATGAGAAAAAAAAATTTTGGTCTCTCTTAACACATAGGGAAGACACCCTGAAAAAAAATATTTTTAAGATTTTATTGTACGACTTTCTCGGCGTAATTCATATGTATACTCATACCGAATTACAGCTTTCTGGTATTAAGGGTTTCGGAGCAAAGCCGCGGACAGACAGACAGACAGACAGACAGACGGACGGACAGACAGACAGACAGACAGACGGACATGGCGAAACTATAAGGGTTCCGTTTTTTACTACGGAACCCTAAAAACTAGCTAAAATTTATATAATAGATTTTTGTAACATTATTATTTAACATAAGTAAACTTTGACATATTTTCGGTGACATTATAAATACAATACACTGCGTAATGGAAAATACACATGCCTTATGTGTTATGTGTGTATATACATATTTTGTTATCAATAATATCATTTCATATTTGGTTCAAATTTCCTATAGTTTGTCAGACCCGCGCCGTCCATACGTGCAAAGTCGTGCGACGCACGAAGGCGCTGGGCCTATAGTTAAAATTTTCAAATTTTTAATATTTACATTGGATTTCGTATTAAAAACTTTGCAGAAAAGACTTGTTGATTAGACTAAACCATTTTGTACTAATTTGCCACTACAAAAAAGGCGCATATAAGACAGTTGCACGACGGCGCCGATTAGGCTTGGTGCGGGCCTGTAGCTTGCGGTAGGTTCTTCAAGACCCAGGGTTACAAGAATGGATATCCAATCCTAGAAACAAATATTCGCATTATAATATTTTTTGAAGGAAATATCGGTACCATTATGCTACAAGCCCGTTAGCTCCATAGCACGTACCTTTATCGATGATCATTTATATAATTTTTAATCGACTTACAAAAAGATGGAGATTTTCAATTAATCGGGGATATTTTTTATGCATGTTCACTGATTACTCGAAGAAGATTGGACCAATTTGGTTTATTCTATTTTATTTTGTTTGAAAGGGCGTACGGTCCTATAAAAATTTTAATTACTATTAATTTAATTAGATTAATACAATAACTATGATTACAGGAGGAAGTTCAGAAATTAGCAGCACAGATCGAGTTCATGAAGATAGTACAGATGGAGATGCACAACAGGCATTTACGGCCGCGACCCGGCGGCTACTTCACGACGAACACGACGAACCTACCGCAGAGTCCAATGCACGCAAAGACTGTTAACATTTCACAAGTAATTACCTTTTATATCTAAAATATCATGAATATCTTATAACGAAGAATTTATAACGAATAACCACTTACAGCACAAAATAATTACGATTGAATTTAATTATTTTACGCAGTATAAATTGCACAATAAGACCAATTGCAAATAATAAAAATAATAGTATAAACAAATATCAATTTCGTTTGAAATTCGCACAAGTTTTACTAGCTATATCACAAGCAAAAGTAATCTTTATTAGCATATAAAAAAGGACTGGACCGAGCTTTCCATTGTGAGCTATAAAAATAATTGCTCGGGAATATGCGAGAGATTACCAGGAAGTTTCTCTATCCAAGATTCTAATCGGTCATGTCATGTTAGTCTCGCTAACACTCACAATCCTAAGCTTGCAGAAAAGAGATGAGCATTGTCGCAAAATCACTTCATCTCTTTTTACAGACTGGTCAATTTTTTTTGCTTTATGTATAGAGGACTGATACATTAAACAATAACAAATGCTACAGTTACTAAGAAATTGAAACCAAAAAAAAAAAAACATAAACCCTTTGTCCATAGGAAAACACAGAGTGGTCGGGGCCCGTGTGACTGGTGGCGTTGAGCGACAGCGGCTGGCACTGGCCGGGGCCGGTGGGCAGGCGCGTCGTCACGACTGTCGACGAGCGCCCACCCGCCTTCGTCTGACTTCACTGGCTTTATATTATCTATGGATCTTTTTTTAATAACTAATTTTACGGCTCTGGGTTCAAGCCCTTTTGTGCCTATAGTTATTGTATTTGCTTCGGGGTTGTTGCTTCACGAATTTAATATTTAGGAAGGGAAGGATCCTTTGATTACTTTATTTAAATAAACCAAATGGTCTTATATCTTATATGTTAGATAGATATGTTACGTTTAGAGTAAATATTGTTTGAAAATGAATTGCTCTTATCTTATGAGCAGAATAGATATAAACTGAAATTTCGTAAAAGAGTTAGCAAAGGCGTTGAAGTAGGCTAAACAGCCAAACGTGTTTCCAAGCGTACGTATTTCATATACATATTTCATGTATTATAATTATATTGTTGTTAGTTAATACATTATTTTAAAACGTTACGAAGAAAAAACATTTAAATACCTGTTTTATAAAATAATTCAATCTAGTCAACAAAGCTTTATATAAGATATAGGTACTTTTAGTTTTTTTTTATATATATATATAAATTGTGTACACCTTTAAAACAGTCAAATTTCCTATACAACAATGAATGCAAGTATTATTTTGACAAATATTTCATATATATCTTAAGACTTAGACCGCATTGCGAAAAAAACAGCGTGTAAAAAACTAAGTTTAAGTATGTGACACGCGCGAATTTGAAATTACTGTTTTTTTCGATTTGTGGGCACACTTTAACTACAGTTGTGTTATCAAAATATAAAAATATTTCCGTATCACAATTTAAGTACAATGAAGTCAATCAATACACACAAAGAAAACAATTATTCAAACAATATAAATCATCAAGATTTTAACATGTAATTTAAATATAGATCTGAGAGAGTATCACCATATCAAACTGATTATAACAACTTCAAATTAATTTTATAACAAAATCAAATTTTAATATAAGTGTAAGATATTATTCGATAAAGAATATTTTTATTGTAATAGTAAGTTTAAGTATAAAACAAAAGCGATTAATTAAGATTATTAAGCTATTTATTCTTCTTAAGTATTGATTACTTAATAAGTTGCAGTTCCTTTTTTTTCAACTGAAAAGAAACAACGTCTGCTGTAGACATAGAGATATGGATTGGGACCAGAGCATCCCATAGCGGTCTTTCAAAAAAAATTGGCCCAGAAAGTACCAAAGTACCAAATACGGCTACAATAAGTCTGATTGGACACATCATTTCAATGTCACCATCACTACCAACACTAGGCTTGCAGGAAACAGGACAGATTACCAAACACATTTTATGTCTGTCTGCAGAGTGGTCAAGTTTTGAAGGCTTATGTCCAATCTCTATATTTATAGTGTCTATCATAAGACAGATACCAAAAAATAAATTCAAAGAAATAGCAATGACTTTACAACTTATTTATTAGGGTTTTTAGCATTCCAATGTCAAATATCTGATTTTATTCTTATTTTTAATTGGAAGCTAAGCTAGTCAAATCAAGAGTTTATTGTGCAAGAACATGAGAAATATAATTATGTCCATGAGAGTAAATAAAAAATATATGTTTATGTTATAAAATTGTATTTTTTATATATCTTAAGGTATGTAAAAATGTTGGACATGTGTTCATCATAGAACAGACAATAAAATGTTAAAAAATATGTTATGTTTAAAAAATTTAAAATTTAATAATTGAAATATTATATAAATTGACAAGATACCTGAAAATACCCAAGATTCTAGGCATATTGTTTATTCGCAAACATAAAAACATTCTAGAGAAACTATTTAATATTAATTAATAATATAAAATTATTTTAAAACATTTGTAAATATACATATATAAAATATATGTTATAAAGCATGAATTCTAAAGTGTTGTAAATAGATCATAGAATTAAATGGTTTTTTTTTTTTGTCTGTGATATTATTAGATATTTTTTTAATAATTTTTAAATGTGATACAAAAAAAAAACAAGGTTTAATTTTCATAGTTCGAAAATAGTAAATTTATTTTATTTATTGATATAGTCAGAGGTTCTCATATTTTTTAATCTGTACTTGCTATGGTTATTTAGAATTTGAATTTTTACATTCTAAGTGTATAGATTTTAGAACATGAAATTCCCAGTGTAGTTCAAATAATGAAGTCAATCTATACATGTTAAAATAGCTATTATAATCAAAAAATTAATTAACATTAAACTGCTAGAATATTTATTTTTCGTAAATAGAATTATTTGTAAAAATACTTATTAATAAAATTATTGTTATTAGCCATTTCGCTATAAATAGTAATTGTGATTGATTAAAATTTTAGTATTCAAAAATTTTTGTTACTTATTTTAAAAAATTATGTAACAAAAAATAAACAAAATTAATTTACTAACCTTATATAAATAAAAAATGCAAAAATTAATAGTTAAAAGTAGGCGCATATAGTTATAATTAAAATTAATAATATTGATAATTTTGAGATCCAAGTGTTTTATTGTTATAAATGTTTAGAGTATCTTAGCATTTTGGCTAAGCCAAGCTCATAAATATAGATGTGTTGGTAGTTAAGCCTCAATGTGATATCAAGTAATCAGTGAATAGTTCTTAAGTAGGTGTTTAATATTAAAATGTTCTTTATGTTCTTTATACTTGAATAAGTACATACATGCAACTGTTGTGTATATAATATATATTTTAACGAAATAATCCATAGAGAGTTCAATACCCAAATGTATATGTGACTATGTTTTTTTCTTTTTAATTTTTCAAGTTGCACTTATTATTATTTGTACAAATAGCACAATATAAAATCAATGTAATAATTATTTATTTGTAATTATATAAAATTTAATTTTAATAGAAAACCCTTGTCGCAATGGCGTTGCATGTATGAACTGTATAAACATTGACATAGTCAGGATTTTTTTCCTACAATAATTTTTTTTCATGAAATTTTTGATCCTAAAAGGAAATAATAACAGAAGATATACTTAAATATGTAAATTATTCTTTATAGTTCATTCTAAGAATTATAAACAATCTCAATTATTTTTTAAAAGTAAAGTATCAACTTATGAATGTTCCACTAATCGGAAAAAGGTCTTTTTCTGTTAGAAAATGTATATGGAGTTAGTTTAATACACATCATGTATCAAAAAGTGCCAGTTTCAGATATAAGCTGGTTACCTCTCAATGCTTTTCTTCACTGCTGAGTTTGAAATGAATTTCAATACAAAAGTACATAAAATACACAGTGATGCCTGAATCTAATTTTATCTATTGGGCCATTTTGGATCCTAAAATTGTATATAGTTGACGGAGTACCTATTTAATAAATTTAGATCATATTTTCTAAGTAAATAATGTTTTCTGGGAGGCCTGGCTATGTCAACATATAAAACAACCTAGTTTCAATTCTCTAAATGTCTGTGTATACTCAAAAATTTGTTGTGCCAAGATTTTAATTCAATGTTTTATTTTCATATTTATTGTTGAATATGTACTCATAATACTATATGTAATGTTATAATTCATACTTAGGAAAAAGATGTCTTTATGAATTTTGTTTTTAGAAAAGAAATATTCTGTAAGTTGTGTTTTTACATTAAAAGACTAACTGTTTATATTGTTTTATTTAATACCATTTATTTTACAATAAATATGTTAATGATTTTAATTTTACAGTTTTTTTAATAACTATAAAATCACTTAAAACTATTCATTTATTATAATTTATTAAGAGTTATCATAATATAATGAAATCAGTAATTTTAACTCTGTACAATAGACCAATCACTAAGCTTAACAAAATATTATTCATCAAATATATCCAGCTGATCATTTTTATTTATAATAGGCACACTAGCACACAGAAACTGCACTTCACCCTCAATAGACTTAACACTATCGCTACTTTCTAAGTTCTTCTGCAACAAATCTAATACTTCCATATCCTTTTTAGCTATCTCACATACCTTTTCGACAGATGACAGCTCCTCTTCTTCAGCAGTCAGTAACGCCTCCATTAAAGCACCTCTTTCGACTCTTTTTCTTAATGAAATAACCTCCTCTCGTAGTTTTTCATAGTCTTCATCGGATATTTGCTCTAATTGAACTTCGTCTTCAGGTAGCAACACATTACGAGGTATTTTTAAAACACGTTCTATTTCTTCGTCAATTATGTCCAAAGAGGGCCCAGCCCTCTCGCAATATAGGCGAATGAGTTTATC
The DNA here is from genome assembly GCA_037950945.1 of Hypolimnas misippus. Classification (NCBI taxonomy): domain Eukaryota; kingdom Metazoa; phylum Arthropoda; class Insecta; order Lepidoptera; family Nymphalidae; genus Hypolimnas; species Hypolimnas misippus. Next base: position 3,856,078 of record JBBEEQ010000016.1, on the reverse strand, counting down.
ACATGAATGGGTTAATGTCGTTTTATCTTTATCGTTCAGATCCAAAGATTCTTGAAGATATGATTCCATGTCTTTCACACCAGTTTGTATTTTTTGTTCAACCATTTGACGAACGGATATTTTGAGTCTTTGAGCACCGAAACCGAAATGCTGCGTTTCATATTCCTCGTCGATCCCGCCAGTCCACGGCGGAATTTTTATCATTTTCAACAATACGTTTATACACAAGAGTAAAACCAAATTTTAACAAAAGTTCGGTATAAATTCACTTTTAAACTTTTAAATTGACAAGCGTTACTTTTATGTCTACATTAAATACAGATAATAAATGGCGTCAGTGGTGAATTAAACAACAATTCTCATTGGTAAATATTTTATCGAGGTTGCCATAAATTGTACCCTAACGGACGTGAATTCGTAACAGACTAAAAAATGTAATAGAGTAGAACTTAGAAGCACTAGAATGGCTACTTTACCGTGGGAGAAAATTTTATTGTTTTATTAGTAATTATTTCGAAAAGTAGAAATTTAAGTCTTAAAATTAAAAAAAAACCTTCGAAATCGCACATAAAAGTGCTTTTCGTTTAATTGCTTTATTGAAAGTGGTTAAATCTGATTAAATTTGAAATCTATGATTAAAAAATAATTCTTTATAAATGATTTAGTAAGTTTATAAAAAAAAATACTAAATTTAAACACCCTAATCTAAGGAATTTAATTTAAATAAATAAAATAAGCAAGCAGTTAAACGTTAATTGCGACATATATACTTTATAACTATACATTATTTATGTTAAGTTCGTTTGACGTTAAAATGTGTATCCATATCAAACTTTAACAAGCTCGTTAGACATTAATTGACTCATGTGTCTAATTGGCACAACTATAAGCCATTAACCAAAGAAATAATATAAAATCATTTGTCTTGTTAGCCTAAAGATATTCTTGCATGTTATACTCAGTCGCTAGCTAGGCAACATCATCCAAAGTGGTCAGTATTCTGGGTGCCAAAATCCATGAGTTTATAACATATCTATAGTACATACAAATGACAGTTTTTAATAGGGATGAGACTTTTTTCATTTCTCAAAGTATGTTATCGATATCGATACCAGAATAAATAATTTTATACAAGAATTAATAGATATTTCTGGAATTCATTGGGAAACTTTTTACATAGTAAAAAATAATTAAATTATTATATCAAAATGTGTAATTTATAAAGCGTAACATATGACCAGATTGTTCCGAAAGTAAACGAGTATCTTAAAGAGGATTATAATTTAGGTCATAACATGCCATATGACAAAAAATCGTTTTAATAAGTCTCTTGCTTTTGGAGATGCCTGTTGTGAAAATAATTCCACAGAAGGTACCTATTTAAAGTTTTTTTTTTAATTTTTATTAAAAATTTCCTTAGGTTTTCACTTAGACTAATATCAAAAAATCAAAATCAAAATCAAAAAATACTTTATTCGAGTAGGCTTTTAAAAGCACTTTTGAATCGTCAAAATAAACAAAAAGTACTTAAATTAAGGAAAAGCTACCACCGGTTCGGAATGTAGATTCTACCGAGAAGAACCGGCAAGAAACTCGATACTCTTTTAAAATTGTGTTATTAAGTATATACATTTTAAAAATTACAAATGTTTATATTAAACATCCTGTATGAAATTCATCTATACTAAATCCATGCATTATTATTATCTATATAATCTTGTACAGAATAATATGCTTTAGCTATTAAAGAATTTTTAATATACAATTTAAACTTATTGATTGACAACTGCAAAAATTTCTTTGGTATTTTGTTATAAAAACGGACACCTTGTCCCAGAAAGGAAACATTTACTTTGCGAAGTCGAAAGCTTGGTGTTATGAGTTTATCCTTTCTTCTTGTGTTAATACAATGCGAGTCACTATTTCTCTCAAAAAAATCAATATTAGTATGGATATGTATAATGTTGTTATAAATATACTGTGACGCAACCGTTAGTATACCTACCTACTTTACTAAAAACATCTCGAAGGGATTCCCGAGCTCCTAAATTATAAATACTACGAATAGCTCTTTTTTGCAAAATAAAAACTGTATTAACATCTGAAGCGCTACCTCATAGCATCAAACCATAGGAGATGATACTATGAAAATAACCGAAATATACTAATCGAGCTGTATCAACGTCGGTTAGTTGACGAACTTTCCTAGCCGCGTATGCTGCGGAGCTGAGTCTTCCCGTGAGAGTTTTTTCGAACTTTTTTTAATTTTTTGTTATGATTTTCATTTATGTTCATTAAAAAAACGGTTTTATAAAGCTCTCATCGTCATTATTTTAACTGATTATGTAAAAAGGCAAAATAAAAAAAAAAAAACACCCGACAACTTTTTTTTAAAACTGTTTCAACGAATTGGAGTTCCTTCGAGTTGAGTAGACTGCTGACTCTAGAACATCATATAAGGCGCGGCCTGTACTTTAAGTTTAGATTTACATGGGCGTGAAGTTTATAATATTTTAGGGAGTTGATTTTTATAATTATAATTTGTGACAAGTCATTCAATTATTTACATATAATTATAATAGATACCGAATTGTTAGTTTTTATTGGGACAAGGATGACAATATACGATCAGAAGCTAGCAGATTATCTCTTTCTAAGGTTCGATAAGTAATATTTTTGTACATCAATTATTGTCATGGATTAATAGAGGACGCTTCGTTTGTTCCAATTATTTTAAAAGTCCTAGTCTGGTACCCGAACATTGCATAAAGGAAATGAAATGAGCCAAAGGTTTTTTTTTACATGTTTATTATGTTTTATATTATCACAATTCTCAGTAAATAAGTTTAAAATACATAATCGCGTTTATAATTTAAAATTAAAATTCTGTAAACAGGTAACACTGCAATATTTTAGGAATGTTTAAATATACCTTTTGTTTTATATTGATATTTTATGAACGAATAATCTATAATACATACAAATTTATTACTGTGCAAGAGTGAAATACAATTTAGGCATTTTAGATATATATAAATTCGTATCAAATTTATTTGATACTTTTTTTTAAACATATTTAAAATTAAAAAAAAATATGCAACATGAAAATTTTCGTTCCGCGACAGACTGAGATCGATAAGAACCAAATAAATTATATTTTAAAATTACGTAACATTTTCAGTACATATAGTTTTTTTTTTAATCATAAACAAATGTTTTATAATCAAATATACACATAAAAATATAATAATATAAAAAAAAGTGATTATTGAACTTACGACTAGTAACATAAAAAAATTGCTTAATTGAATATTTCATCTAACACATGTCATACAGCATCATGACGTCATACCATTTCATACACGTTCCAAGCGTTTACCAAAACAAAAACTACCTTAAAATTCATGAAAATGGATTTAGATTTTTGTCATAATCATCATCTTCACCGAATGGGTTGGTGGGATCATTTGGTTCTTCATCAGCGAAAGGGTTTTTAGACTCATCATATGTTTCATCGAACGGATTTCTACCATCATTGGTGATGGCCGATGATATCTTTGGTTCATCTCTTTTCCTGGCAACACTTGGTGAGGCGAAGGGGGACTTTTTCGTATGAACTTGTGGATCCAATTTGGTGAAGTTGGCTTCGAGACTTGAGCTGTATTGTTGTTGTTCCATGAGCCGCATTCTGCCTTCCGGGACTGGTATTACTGATGTGCCTTTAGGAGCTACCTGTTTCGATGTGTTTGGTACGAACACTGGAAACAAAGAAAAAAATTATAGCATATGTGGATGCTGATACGCAATAATGTGTCAACCCACAAAAACTCAAATTTGGAGATATTCTGATAATGTGTCGCGTATTTAAATTAATCCAAAAAAAAAAAATATTTAAAATAAATGAGTACGGAAAGTCTTAATTTTAATCTTTAGAATGTTGAAGTGTGTACAATATTTTGCAATTTTGAAAAACTTATTATTAGATAAAAAAATTATTATACCAATGTTTTTAATTCACTTTACTTTCTATCAAAAAAGATAATGAAACTACACTCATTTCACCTTGTAAATCACACAATTGCTATTAAAAATCCTATCCAAATCAGTCGTTTCGAAGATTAGCCAGAATGTTTGTTTCAGAAAGACAGACATATTAAAAAAAAAACATTTTTTTTTTTTCGGTACAAGTAACTAGTGAACATCCCAAGGCATTTAGTAAATATCTGTTATTATGATATTACAAATAGACGCATAAACTTATTTTATATACAGGAAATACAGTTAAAAAATACAAATACGATACCTTGTTTACTCTGTCCCTCTTGCAGCCTCAGCTTGGCCTCTGCACCCGGCCCGTACGTCTGCACGTTCGCAGGTGCAGGCGCGGGTGCTGGTGTAGGTGCAGGTGCTGATGTGGATAGCGAAGGTTCGGGCGGTTCTGTTACTACCGTTAACTTATTGAATAGGCCTCGCCCGAAGTATTCGGACACCACAGCAAAGCTGAAAGTAGAGAAGAAAATATAAGAAATCAACTTGTACATAACTTTATGGCATCCAAGAAGTTTCACTCGCGTTTACGTTTACTGGTTCGCTCCTATGAGTCATATCACGTTCTGGTGTGATGTGATAAAGTCTATAGCTTTCCTCAAGAAACGGGAGACATTATCAAATCGGATTAATAGTTATAGAGGTAACACCCTACATATACACTCGTATAAATAAATAAACTCTTGCATAATTTTATGGAACATTACAATTTTTTCTTAAAGGAAAAAAGTATAAGACAATTACTGAATTCATTAAAAAAAACATAATTAACTAACACTTTATTAGACAAAATTAACGTTCCTTTCTGTCTCGTACATAAAAAATCATTTTAACATAACAAGAAACATTATTGTTATAACATATTTGTATAAACAAACATTAAACAATAAGAAATGTAACATAATTATCGACACGCAAGATAATGTTGATAAAACAACAGAATCAATTAAAAGATATACTAAAACTGGTTACACATAGTGGTCAAGGTTTTCTTCAATTGCCGCGTCAATTCGGCTTTATTATATATTTTAGTACTATTAAAAATAAATAATGTATTTTTGTAGTAAGACAAGAACCTCGTGGTTTCTTTCACCTTGATAAAATGTCACTATTTATCTAGTTTCATCAGATTGATAGACTTTACGAGCGTTACATTTCATAGTTTTCTATAATTAAAAGGATGTCTAACAGTGTTTTTAATGGACTTGGTCAACCGTTATTACATTTTAATTTCAAAAATCCTTTAAGCGGTAAGATAAGATCGTTTTAAACAAACTGTTATTAACAATAATATATATGTATGAAATCTATCATTTTTTTTCTCATTCTCAAAACCGAGCTTAATCGCTACAAAAATAATGTAATTAGTCTAAAGAAAACTGTCACATAATTTATTGAACAAATGTCAACCAACCTCTCATATCCATCATCCGCTTTATAAAAACACCACGAAAAAGGCGAAAACATATTGTTTACACGAACCAAACATTACCGACACATTATCAGTATTCGATAATAATTTACAACACTATATTAATTATATTTGATAAGAAAAAATGTATGCGTTCGATCACGGTCAGTGTAAGAATGACATTGAACGTTAAAGAAAGGCGAATTTGAGATAGTAATAAGTAACAAAAATTAAATAAATACGTCTATTTAAAATACTTTACTAAAAAATTTGATTACGTATCCTTCGAATAATTATTTTTCTTGAGGAGAAATGTTTACTTTGCTTTCTTTAAGCAATGACAATTTTTCTAGACTTCATTTATTGATAATTACAATTCGTTTATCCATTTACAAATAGGTATAAATTAAATTTTCGCAAGTTATACTATTTCTGACGTATGCAACGAAAAAATAGAGCTTGAATATTTAGATTTTAAAGTATATTTTAAACTAAGTACCGAAATTATGAAGTAACAAATTTTAATTATATTTTGATATATGGACGCTGATAAGCAATAATGTGTCAACCCACACGGACTTCATTTTGAGAAAATGGCGTCTAAAGATGTCAAGCCTATTCTTAACACATATGTTTAAAGAAGTATATATCAATTTTGTCTTATATTTTTTGATAAAAGGTTTAATGAATTAAAATCATAGTGACATATTTAATATATTATCTAATAAAAAATTCTTCGAATGTTTCAGATTATTCTATAAATTGCAAAATATGAAACGCACTTGAAATATGAAATAATTATTAAGACACTTTTTTCCGTACTTATTTAGTTTATATTACTTGATTTTTTTTAATAATGTTGAATAAGTAATGCAGTATCAAAATACATCAATATCTCCGAATTTAACTTTTTGTGGGTTAACACATTATTGCTTATCAGCATCCACATAATTAATACAGTTAGCAAATGTTTCAAATATAATAATATATCACGAGTCTTTAAGCCTTTATGTTGTGAGCGTAATTCCGGTTTCGAGCGAAACGAATTAATTTAATTTCAAATGTATTTTCAAGGTTATTTTTATTGCTATTTGTAAGTATAATTGTTTTTTTTATGAGGTTTACTTACGACTTTATATTAAGTAAACCAGATGCGCATCGCGATTTCCGCACGGATAAGTCGTCCTGGATGGATACTAGTAGTCGCGTGATGTTTTATAGCCTACACTTTTCTATATAATTGAGCTATCTAATGTTAGGAATATATCATTAAAGTTAATAACACTGTATTTTGTGTATGGTAGCTCGTTGATTAGTTATTTTACTCATGTGCTCTAGGATAGATCGCTCGTTTTCACACACAAATGTATTCATAATTACTAGTAAACTAGTAACAAGAACCCTAGAGATAACATAACATCTAATACTCAATAGTTTTCAAATAAGACAGTAGCCTCAGTCCTGTGATTAACGTTTTGAAGGAGACAAACTATTCGATATTAGATTCATACATTTATTGTTATTATTATCATCTTTTGTTGTTTGAACAGATGTTATGACTTCATTATTTTACGTATACAGAGAAGAAATATTTCGTATTGAATTAAAATATTATTGTCAACGTTGTATTATAACTTCTTCTTTGTCTAGAAAATTATTCTCGTTATGTATAAATATAAAAATATTAATGCGATTCGTATGTAAATGTATAAAAAGAAACCTTTATTTAAAAAAAAGTCATTTATTAAATAGAATATAATAAAGAGCCGACACGGCCTAGTGGTTAGAACACGTCGATCTCAAGCAACGATCGCGGGGTCAAATCCCAGCTAGCACCGCTGATTTTTTAGGTGTTAAATTTGTGTTTAAATTCATCTCAAGCTCGGCGGTAAAGGAAAAGGTCGTGAGGAAACCTGCATATGCCGGGAGAAACACATGTCCGCCAACCCCCAGTGGAGCAGCGTGGTGGGTTAAGCTTTAAACCTTCTCATTAATAGTAGAGAAGGCCTTTGCCCTGCAGTGGGACATTTACAGGCTGTAATTTTTTTTACTACTCGTGGGCGGCGGTGATCACTTAACATCAGACGCCAAGCTTGATCGTTTGCCTGATATTTTCAAAAAAAAATATGCTGATGTAAGAATGATGATATGTCGATAAGGTTGTGCTGATGTTAATGAAAGTATGATCTATGGACTTATGATCTTAGATTTCGTCATGTAGATGGTGATGATGTGGTGTGACGTCAGTATAGATGGTGATGTGGCGTCAATGTAGGTGGTGATGGTGCGGTATGACGTCAGTGTTTGTGGTGATAGTGCACTGTGGCGTCAATGTAGGTGGTGATGGTGTGGTATGACGTCAGTGTTTGTGGTGATAGTGCACTATGGCGTCAATGTAGGTGGTGATGGTGTGGTATGACGTCAGTGTTTGTGGTGATAGTGCACTGTGGCGTCAATGTAGGTGGTGACGGTGTGGTGTGACGTCAGTTGTGGTGGTGATGATGTGGTGTGACGTCAGTATAGATGGTGATGTGGCGTCAATGTAGGTGGTGATGGTGCGGTATGACGTCAGTGTTTGTGGTGATAGTGCACTGTGGCGTCAATGTAGGTGGTGATGGTGTGGTATGACGTCAGTGTTTGTGGTGATAGTGCACTATGGCGTCAATGTAGGTGGTGATGGTGTGGTATGACGTCAGTGTTTGTGGTGATAGTGCACTGTGGCGTCAATGTAGGTGGTGACGGTGTGGTGTGACGTCAGTTGTGGTGGTGATGATGTGGTGTGACGTCAGTGTTAGTAGTGACGGTATGGTGTGGCATCAATGTAGGTGGTGATGGTGTGGTGTCACGTCAGTTGTGGTGTTGATGGTGCAGTGAGACGTCAATGTGGGTGGTGATGCGGTGTGGTGTCGTCAGTGTTGATGGTGACGGTGTGGTGTGGCGTCAGTATTGGTGGTGATAGTGTACTGTGGCATCAATGTAGGTTGTGATGGTGTGGTGTGGCGTCAACGTCGGTTGTGATGGTGTGGTGTGTCGTCAGTGTAGGTGCTGATGGGGTGGTATGAACGTAGATGGTGGTGGTGCTCACGGGTCGTGGTCGGCGAGCAGGCGCGAGTGCAGCAGCTCGGCGCCGGCGGGCGGCGCTCGCGGCGGCGGCGCGGCGCTGGCGCACGCGGGGCACTCGCGCTCCGACTCCGAATACGTTTGGAAACAGCTGTAGGAAACAAAATGGTTTAGTTAATGTGGGAGATTTTAATGGTATAACTACTTTTCCCTTGCGATTTCCCTCGCGTTTATGGTTACTACTTCGCTACTTTGAGTCGTAGCGTGATGTAATATAGCCTAAAGCATTTCTCAATAAATAAACTATCCAACACAAAAAAAATACGAACCAGTAGTTCCTGAGATTAGCGCGTTCAAACATACAAACAAACAGACTTTTCAGCTTTATAATATAACATAACATCGTAGTGTTATTGACAGGTTCAAGTGTAACAAATTTCTGTTAATTTTTATTTTTTATTTTTTTGAATATCAAAAAAAAGTACACTCATACCGGAATATCTATACATGAAAATTTTAAAATGTTCAGTCCATGAAGTTCTGACATAGCTTACGACCGAAAACTCAAAAAAACCTGAAGTTATATAAAATGAGTAATCGTATGAAACTTCACGGGTCACACGGTAGGCGTAAAAAAAAACAAAAAATTTTACTTTTTTAATAGTAAAAAAATACTTACTCTTGATGATAAGAGTGCTGGCAAAGAAAATGTACTGTGGGCAGTTCCAAGAGTCTGTTACAAGCAGCACATCGCGAGCTTTGGAAGGTGACGGCCTCGTTCTGGATTGTTTGTATTTGAGCTTTCATTTTCTCAATTTCGCTCTTGTATTTAGCAGCCAGCTCTTGTTCACGGGTTATCACTTCGTCTTCGGATTTTAGAACGTCCATTAAATATCTGGGAATGAATAGATATATATTATAAAAATTTAATATGTTGGCCACCATTCGTTATATTTTTGGCAACGCGACCGGTATTACTTAGGCAAGTATAACTGACCAGTGATGATTTTTTGAAAATTTTTTGGATTATTTGAAATTGGAGATAAAAAAATGAAAATTTGATGTTTATTTAATACTCACTTGCGAACATCGCCGAGGGTATATGTCGGTGTGCTAGCGAGGCAATCGATGACTAGAATGGGTGATAATAGTTTTTCGCTATCTGAAACAAAAATAGAATGTAATAGTGACATAATCTGTGAACATTTAATATTGGTGTTGAAGCTTATGTCATTCGATATCATATTGGTTATTAACTAGGGAACTATATAGGTTCTACTTTTGCTCACAGCACGTCGAGCCACAGCGACACGCTACAGCTAGGCTCTACTGGTGCTCACCTACGACGCGCAGCAGCTCGGGCAGGCAGGCGGGCGGCGGCGGCGCCCACAGCACGTCGAGCCACAGCGACACGCTACAGCTAGGCTCTACTGGTGCTCACCTACGACGCGCAGCAGCTCGGGCAGGCAGGCGGGCGGCGGCGGCGCCCACAGCACGTCGAGCCACAGCGACACGCTACAGCTAGGCTCTACTGGTGCTCACCTACGACGCGCAGCAGCTCGGGCAGGCAGGCGGGCGGCGGCGGCGCCCACAGCACGTCGAGCCACAGCGACACGCTACAGCTAGGCTCTACTGGTGCTCACCTACGACGCGCAGCAGCTCGGGCAGGCAGGCGGGCGGCGGCGGCGCCCACAAAACGTCGAGCCACAGCGACACGCTACAGCTAGGCTCTACTGGTGCTCACCTACGACGCGCAGCAGCTCGGGCAGGCAGGCGGGCGGCGGCGGCGCCCACAGCACGTCGAGCCACAGCGACACGCTACAGCTAGGCTCTACTGGTGCTCACCTACGACGCGCAGCAGCTCGGGCAGGCAGGCGGGCGGCGGCGGCGCCCACAGCACGTCGAGCCACAGCGACACGCTACAGCTAGGCTCTACTGGTGCTCACCTACGACGCGCAGCAGCTCGGGCAGGCAGGCGGGCGGCGGCGGCGCCCACAGCACGTCGAGCCACAGCGACACGCTACAGCTAGGCTCTACTGGTGCTCACCTACGACGCGCAGCAGCTCGGGCAGGCAGGCGGGCGGCGGCGGCGCCCACAGCACGTCGAGCCACAGCGACACGCTACAGCTAGGCTCTACTGGTGCTCACCTACGACGCGCAGCAGCTCGGGCAGGCAGGCGGGCGGCGGCGGCGCCCACAGCACGTCGAGCCACAGCGACACGCTACAGCTAGGCTCTACTGGTGCTCACCTACGACGCGCAGCAGCTCGGGCAGGCAGGCGGGCGGCGGCGGCGCCCACAGCACGTCGAGCCACAGCGACACGCTACAGCTAGGCTCTACTGGTGCTCACCTACGACGCGCAGCAGCTCGGGCAGGCAGGCGGGCGGCGGCGGCGCCCACAGCACGTCGAGCCACAGCGACACGCTACAGCTAGGCTCTACTGGTGCTCACCTACGACGCGCAGCAGCTCGGGCAGGCAGGCGGGCCGCGGCGGCGCCCACAGCACGTCGAGCCACAGCGACACGCTACAGCTAGGCTCTACTGGTGCTCACCTACGACGCGCAGCAGCTCGGGCAGGCAGGCGGGCCGCGGCGGCGCCCACAGCACGTCGAGCCACAGCGACACGCTACAGCTAGATTCTACTGGTGCTCACCTACGACGCGCAGCAGCTCGGGCAGGCAGGCGGGCGGCGGCGGCGCCCACAGCACGTCGAGCCACAGCGACACGCTACAGCTAGGCTCTACTGGTGCTCACCTACGACGCGCAGCAGCTCGGGCAGGCAGGCGGGCGGCGGCGGCGCCCACAGCACGTCGAGCCACAGCGACACGCTACAGCTAGGCTCTACTGGTGCTCACCTACGACGCGCAGCAGCTCGGGCAGGCAGGCGGGCGGCGGCGGCGCCCACAGCACGTCGAGCCACAGCGACACGCTACAGCTAGGCTCTACTGGTGCTCACCTACGACGCGCAGCAGCTCGGGCAGGCAGGCGGGCGGCGGCGGCGCCCACAGCACGTCGAGCCACAGCGACACGCTACAGCTAGGCTCTACTGGTGCTCACCTACGACGCGCAGCAGCTCGGGCAGGCAGGCGGGCGGCGGCGGCGCCCACAGCACGTCGAGCCACAGCGACACGCTACAGCTAGGCTCTACTGGTGCTCACCTACGACGCGCAGCAGCTCGGGCAGGCAGGCGGGCCGCGGCGGCGCCCATAGCACGTCGAGCCACAGCGACACGCTACAGCTAGGCTCTACTGGTGCTCACCTACGACGCGCAGCAGCTCGGGCAGGCAGGCGGGCGGCGGCGGCGCCCACAGCACGTCGAGCCACAGCGACACGCTACAGCTAGGCTCTACTGGTGCTCACCTACGACGCGCAGCAGCTCGGGCAGGCAGGCGGGCGGCGGCGGCGCCCACAGCACGTCGAGCCACAGCGACACGCTACAGCTAGGCTCTACTGGTGCTCACCTACGACGCGCAGCAGCTCGGGCAGGCAGGCGGGCGGCGGCGGCGCCCACAGCACGTCGAGCCACAGCGACACGCTACAGCTAGGCTCTACTGGTGCTCACCTACGACGCGCAGCAGCTCGGGCAGGCAGGCGGGCGGCGGCGGCGCCCACAGCACGTCGAGCCACAGCGACACGCTACAGCTAGGCTCTACTGGTGCTCACCTACGACGCGCAGCAGCTCGGGCAGGCAGGCGGGCGGCGGCGGCGCCCACAGCACGTCGAGCCACAGCGACACGCTACAGCTAGGCTCTACTGGTGCTCACCTACGACGCGCAGCAGCTCGGGCAGGCAGGCGGGCGGCGGCGGCGCCCACAGCACGTCGAGCCACAGCGACACGCTACAGCTAGGCTCTACTGGTGCTCACCTACGACGCGCAGCAGCTCGGGCAGGCAGGCGGGCGGCGGCGGCGCCCACAGCACGTCGAGCCACAGCGACACGCTACAGCTAGGCTCTACTGGTGCTCACCTACGACGCGCAGCAGCTCGGGCAGGCAGGCGGGCGGCGGCGGCGCCCACAGCACGTCGAGCCACAGCGACACGCTACAGCTAGGCTCTACTGGTGCTCACCTACGACGCGCAGCAGCTCGGGCAGGCAGGCGGGCGGCGGCGGCGCCCACAGCACGTCGAGCCACAGACGCGGACACGCGGCGCCGCGTCGCCTGCACACGCTCAGCGCGAGTTCCGCCTGACCGTCGCGGAGGTGCAACGCCACTTGAGATCGCCATCTAATTTTGTTAGTAATTTAAATAACTGTCTTAAAAAAAACCGACATCAAAAAGAAATTACCAATTTCGTTTCTTTGGATGACATAATATTCCACCTATTCTGATTTAAGAATAAAGGTGCTAAACAGATTGATGCGAATCGATATGAGACCAATACGTTCATTCTGGTATATCCCTTTCAAATAATAAAAGAATTTTCAAAATCGGTTAAGTAAATGTAAGCGATTTGAGGTAATAAACGTTACAAAAAGTATATGCTACGAGTACGAGGGACTTTTTTTTTTATTATATTGTTTTTCTACCTACCTTAGGTTACAAAACACTACTACTAATAACAAATCTGTATTTTGAGGTCGATATATTTAAATTTTCGGTAGATATGGTGTAGCATGCGCAATGTGCATGGCATCCAAAGTTTAAGCACAATAAAATAATGTAAATCTTTCTTACTACAGTGGACCCAAAAAGTACCTTGAGGGACACCTTACATTGAAGTTGATATCGTAAAGGTAAAAATTAGACTACTAACAATCTAGCTTTCTTTATAATAATACAGAATAAAATAAAATTTCTAATTTTTTACATTACTCGTGTAGAAAAATATATATTTTTTATATTAACCCCTAATTACTATCGTGATCAATACCATCAAAAGCTTATCTCGAAATCTTTTTAAAATGTATTTACATAAGATTTTGAGATAAGCTTTTGGTGGTACAGGTAAGATTCACCAAAAATTTATAATTTACATACAATAAACTTTTTTACATACTAATAATGATATTATATAACTATAGATATCTTACAAGGTCATGGATTTTGGCTCCAGAATGCCGGCTATTTGGACGATGTTGCTTAGTAAACAGCAAAAGTGCGATGAAAGAGTATCTTTGGGCCAACAAGACTATTGTCAAAGTTCGAAATGAGAACATTTATTTTAAACGTCAATTACTACGAATATGTATATTTAAAGTCATAAAATATCATTACTATTTCACTACATAGTTACACTCACAATTTCTTCTCCTCATATAAATGTAGAATTCCAGTCTTGAAACCCAACATTTGGCATATTATGAGAGTTTGATCTTTATCGTAATCGGCGTCTGGATCTTTTAATACTGTTAATACTTTTTGTTCGTATGTTTTTTTGTCACTTTCAGGACACTTCGCCCTATAATAATAAAGTAGTAAGTAAAGTAACAGCCTATAAATTTTTCACTCCTGGGCAAAGGCTTCCTCTGTTATTAAGGAGAATGTTTAGAACTTAATCCACCACGCAGGTTGGCGGATATAATCGGGTCAGGATTTCTCCTGGCACATGCATCCTCACGATGTTTTCATTCATCGCACACAAAATTAGCACTTGAAAATTCAGCTGTGCTAGTCGGGGTTTGATCCCGCGATCATCAGTTGAGATCGACATGTTATAACCACTAGGCCATCTCAGCTATTATAGTTTACATAATTTACTAAATCAATTACATTATAATCTTTATTAATTTAAAAGAATTTTAAGTGTAACCTTTGTATATAAAATACCTATTTCTGATTGCAAAATCTAAAGCTATCATATTCGAATATTATATGCATAAAAAAGCAAAACTATACATACCAAACGTGTATATAATGTTCTATCAAGGCGTTATACACTAAGCTAGAACAATTATTGTCTGTTGCAATCATATGTTCCAGAAAATCTATCAATCTCTCTGAATTACTCAAAAACATGTGAACATAATCGTCAGGAATTGATCTGTCTGGTTCTCTAAATCTTCCAGTCAGTGAATTCTCGTCGACTAACGGCCGGTTACGTGGTTTGTAATCAGTGCATAATACTGGAAAAATGTTCATAGTTTTAAATCGATTGCCAAAATTAATTGAATTGGTTCAGATTCCAAATGAATTTTAAATGATTTCGTAATAAACGATTCTAAGATACGTGTGACTAATAATTTGATAGTACGTCTATTTTTTGGCCTCACGTGATTAATGGATAGACCCTTGTAATGAAATTACCCAAATTTTTAAGTCTTATGCTCTTTTGTTAGATTTATTTCTCAAGGAGCAATTGATACAAAAATATTATTAAGAAAATAGCAAAACATAATAAATTAATATCATTATAGCAAAAAAAAATTAAATAGTGTGACTTACACTTAAGCAACTTAGTGCTCTCTTCTGGTTCATGCTGTATCAACTTGTGCCCATATTTTTTCATATACATATCCGCATCATCAAACTCTAGATCAGCTATGTAGTCTATTGCTTGTTTGAACTCTTTCTTATCTTCTATCACCATTCTGAGATACCAGTCGTGTCTTTTATGGTTAGCAGCGAGTGAGAGAGCATCATCAACGCTAACTTGACGGACGACCTTGAAGTTTTAGGTATATTTTAAAAACTAAGTTTGAATTTTTATTGACATATTGCATTGTTGGGCGTCGAAAGTTTAGATTAGATAAATCATCATGCCAAGAAAATTTTGTAATTTAAAAAATAAGATTATGTAACAAGTAGGTATCAGTGGTTATATGAAAATAAAACAAATGAAGCAAAATAAATTTAAGAAAACTGAGATAGAAGTTTGAAAATTATATTTTAAGACTTATAGATATTGTTAAAATTTTATATCATTTTCTTTTAAATTACGTGGTTTCACTATAGTCTTTTGTGATACAAAATCAGAATGATAAAAACCACATACCTTGATAGCGACATCGACATCAAAATCTATAGCTTTATCCTTCGAATTGATGAACTCCTTCAACTTTCCCTGATGGTCGTGTTGGTCTATCTTTACGTAACAAGTTAATAGAAGTGTTGTGTGATCTTCTGTCGCATAACCCTTTTTGTGTAGTTCTTCTAAGTATTGGATTAAAGGTTCTAGATGACGCGATTCGAGATATTTCCGAATAACGTATGAGGTTTCGAGCCATCCAATCGTTTTTACGTACTGGTCTATGGCACTTTTTAGATCACCCTGTGTACAATAATGTTATGTTTAAAATATATACATATGTATGTATATATATATATATATATATATATATATATATATATATATATATATATATATATATATATATATATATTATCATTTTAATTTCCCGCTTCACGTCTTTTAGCCGTAGTGGTAACATTTGCATGGAAATCCGCTTATTTAATGTTATAAAAATTGAGAGATTCAACTAGAGGCTAAATTATAGTTTTTCTGGTCTAAATCCGTTGCATGTGTCGTGACAAATATGACATCATTAACTATTTGGCATCTTAAATAACGTTATATAATATAAGCGATGACTAGTTCTAATCTAAACGTTACAACGCAGGCGAAGGACATAAACAAAAATAGTTTTTATCAACTTTTAATTTACTATTTTACATATTACATTTAATAAGATTCTAGCTTTTGGAAGAAGGTAATATACATTTAAGTTATGTTAGTTACTGACCTTGTTATACAAATGATCACCATATTGCTTATAAATCTCAGTCAGTCCCTCCGCATCGTAATGCTGACTGCTCGCTATCCTTATCGCTACATCATAGAGATTCTTCTTAAACAACAACGACAGTTTTGACTGAAGATCTTTTTCCTCCAAATAAATCATCTCCTTGTTCTTCGTTAAGATGTAAAAAGATCCCCATTCTGTTAACACCGCATCGATTTCTTCGAAAGATTTCGAAAACACTATGAATTTGTTTTGAATATCTAATATAGTGATGTGGTGTGATTTCGGCGTGTTTGTCGAGCTTGAGGCTTTGTTTGATGTTTCATTGGTTGTGATGACTAAGTAGCTACGGAACCAGTTGAGACGGAGTTTCTCTCCTTCTAGGGCGTAACACGGTCCGCGACCTTCAGTTGTGTAACAATATATGGCCTAAAATAAATAAAAAAACTATAATAAAAATGTTTCTTTCAAGAAAATAAAATATTTTTAATAAAATTTTCTCAAAAAAGTCTTAAATACTGAGTCGATGATGGCAATAGTCATGGAAATTTTGTATACATACAGTAGTAGTTGACAAACACGTTGGCGCAGTGGTCACTGCAACTGACTCAAGCGCGGGTCAAGGTCGCGGGTTCGATCCCCGCTCACGGCAAACGTCTGTATTGGCCATACGGATGTTTGTCATGGTCTGGGTGTTTGTGTTAGTGTTGTGAGTGTTTCCGGAACCCCGACAGAAGGTCACGCGATCTTAATGGGGGCCGTTGAGTGTGAAGCGTTAATTTATTAATTTATTATTTATTAGTAGTGAGAATGTGGCATTTGGATAGCATGTGTGCCATATACCTCCGTAATAGCGGTGTAACATACATATATATATATATATATATATATATATATATATATATATATATATATATATATATATAAACATGTACGCAACATGGTATACATATATCGGTAATCGCAACTGGGCATACGTACGCCAGTAGTGGCAAGATGGCATACATGCATCAGGGGTGGCGTATGAATATAATTTAATCTATTGTTGCAACATGGCATTCGAACGCCAGTAGTGGCAAGATGGCATATGTATATGCGTCAGCGGTGGCATTTTAATATAATTTAATCGATTGTTGCAACATGGCATACGCACGCCAATAGTGGCAACATGGTATACGCACGTCGGTAGTGGCAACGGTGAGGCGGTGAGCGTCGGCCAGCACACTGCAAGCGGGCGCGGCGCCCATCGCGTCCAGCACGGCGCAGCGCTCACTGCCCGTCCAGCACACCATCACGCAAGCTCGCGATACGACGAACAGCTTGTCTGCTCCCCTGCAAGAAAAAAATAATTGTTTGATTAATCTATATGTCAGCTGGACATGTGTTGAACATTTATCAGCGTAAGCAGAATCGTTATTTAAAAGTAAAAATATATAAAAATATTATATTATTATCCTTATTTAAATTGAAAAATATTTTACAAACTTGAAAGCCAATCCCGTTATAGGACTGGATCCAGTATCTGGCAACGTTTTCATCTTCCCACTTCGCTGTCTCGCGATATCTCCTCGGTATAATGTAACAGAACCATCTTGGAAACCAACAGCTAGGAGATTCTATGGAACAATTGGACGCTTATTAGCGATACTATGTATAAAGAATTAAAAACATATGCTTTTAATTATTTGTACCTTTTGGTATGATAAAAAAGTTTTATCTTATGATAATTTTTTCTGTAACAATAATGCAAAATATGGAACACACATTAACAAACGAAATCTTAAATTAAGAATTTTTTTGCCATACTTAATTCAGATGACTTTAAACATTTTTTTATAATGTTAAATATTTAACGCATTATCAGAATACATCAATATCTCCTAATTTGACTTTTTGCATTATTAAAATTTAATATGTAGAATAAAATTATGGATATAAAAAAAAATTTACCTTATTATCATGTACTGCTAGTGCTGTAGCCTGGGTTGGATACATGTGTGAAGGCACTGCCCGTGAGGTTCTTACACATTGTGGGTTGCCATGTCGATCCACACGTGACCAATCCCATACTTTTATTAGTGGTGTGACTCCAGCTTCATCTTCCTAAAATAAAAACGAAATCATCAAGATTTACTTTTGTTTTTCTTTCTCATAATTAAAGGAATGTCAAATTATTATATAAATAAGTAAAAAGGGCTTATTTATAAAAATTCCATAAGTTAAAACTATCAGTTATGTAACTGTTATTGTCAACTCACCCCAATAGTAACCAAATATGGGTCATGTGGTAACTGCTGAGCTAGAGTCACTGTCAAATCATACGCCTTGAATGATGTGATCTCCCAGGAACGAGAGATCAGATGTGCCCAACCCGTCACATCACAAATGATCACATGGTTGTTGCCGCTCGTGGCTACTGTCACACTTGTATCCTTGAACCAATAGATAAGATAATTTAGTTATATTTATGTTACTATATTGCTTTATATTTTTAAGTATACTTTTTAGAAAACCCATATTTAGTTAATCCTTCCAACTTGCTATTATAAATGCGAATGCGAAAACAATATATCTATACTAAGTAATATAATAAAAATAACTATAATTATATAACTTATATATACATTAAAATAACATATAAGATAGTTTTTATCATGATACCACACAGGCAAAGCTGCAGGTGGAAGCTAGTATTTCATAAAAAGAACAATTCTTATCATCATCTTACAGTTCTTAAGATTTTATGATGTAATTATTGAAAATTAATTAGATTTAGCGATCCATGCACACTTGAAAAATTCATTCTGTATAGATCAATTTTCCAAAAAAAAAACTATTATTTTTTTTTTTACAATTAAGAACATATAATATTATACAACTTAAATTACTTCTAAATTTTTGTTTGTAATAAACATTTCAAAATATCCTAACTATTGATTACAATAAATTTCATTTCAAATGAGTCAGGTTTTTGATTACAACTACAAAGTTGTTATTGATAAAAAAATTATAAACTTTATCAAACATAACAATTATTTTTTAAGATAATATTTACTTTTAATTAGAAACATTTTGCATTTTTCGATAATTAGGTTAATAATTTTTTTTTTTAACTAAATCTATATTAGATTTTATTATAATCTTACATATAATTTTTTTGTTAATAAAGTATGATACCATATTACACACTAGAATAAAAATTCACAGTTACAAATTGTGTAGTACAGTGGGCTTACTATTGTGTGGTTAATTAGTAGTCATGTCTTCTTGACCTTCTTAGAAGTAATATATGAAATTATTGGTTTTACGTTACTTGTTTTTTATATTTTGCTTTTACATTATATGTAATTTCTGTTATATTGAGGTGGAATGTATTGTTTTTAGCTCATATACAGGCCGGCTTGACTGTGGCAGTACCTCAATTTCTTAATATTGATGAAAAGTAAGTAACACTGCAACTTTTCATATAGTGAGTAAGAGAGCCAGATGCCCCTTCCCCATTATTTCCTAACATCTTATTTCGTTTTATCTCTTATTTCTTTTTATGCTGGCAGCACATTTGTGTCTCCGCTGACGATGCAAATGTGCATGGGTGGCAATGATCACTTAACAATACCCATTTAGAATAATGTACCTTTTAAATAGTACTATATATTTTTGAATAGTTTCAGTAGTTTTATATTAGTATAGATGTCGATTTTTACTTACTTGGAGACATTCAGCTATTTTTCCATTATCTATGTTCTTATGAATATCGAAGAATGTGAAACGACGCCACTGAAACATACAAAATTGTTAGCGACCTTTTCGAATTTTTTTTTCTTATTCTGAAGAGCATAAAAATATGTTGAATATTATACAGATACGTATAAAATACAACATATTTTTATGAAGTATTCAACAAAGAACAAACTATATTTATGAAAATATAAAAAAAATAAGGATTTTTTTTTTCTTATTGTATGGCGTGCATCCTCGCTACTTATGCGCAAAATATGATTAATTTATTATTAAACTGTTAGTTGTTGATGATTTTTGTTGGAAATGACGCATCAAGAAATAAATATTTTATGTAATATCACAATAACAAATGAAAATTAAATAAATTCGCTTTGCTAACACTATTGAAACAATTTATTATTAGATTTTTTTAGTTTTTATAAGAATAAAAATAAGATTACAAAATAAAATTAAATTTAGGGATTCGTAAAATATGCATAAACTCACCTCTAAAAATGCCATTGTAAATATTTTTAGAAAAGGCGTATCATTATAATTCCATTTGATAACTTTAGTTAATTTTTATCTTTAATAAAATAAATGAAATTAGAATTACCGTCACAAACAAAAAATGATAAACTTATTTCTGACATTCGAAACGACATTGGCAAATGACAGCTGTCGTTGTTTTAGGCAGTGCTGTCAACATCTAAAATATGTAACCCAACTGGTGGCCATACACATATTGTGATACTTACACAAGTTTAACGGTAATCATACACGTAGCGATAAAAAATATACATGTGGCTGTTCCTGTATTTTTACCTGTTATTATAATTACTCACTTAATAACATGCCCTCATTATTTCTTCATAAAATTTTATTTGATATTATGCAATAATTATATTATATAACTGTCTTACACCATTAATTAAAACTTATTACTTAGCACGCAAGATAATTTCTTTTTGTCGAAATTACACTTTTTGCGATTTTTTAATAGTTTTGTGATAATGTCGAAAAAATCGTTTTTATCGCCATATATAAAATTTAACTTTATATATGAAGTAAAATACAAAATTAACCGTAATATACCCTGAGTCCTGTATATATTTGTAAAAGTCTAAGTATATATCGTACTTTTTTAAAATTATTATAGCATAATAACAATTAGTGTTGTTCAATGTTCTGTCGATATAATAAATCTATGACTTTATTGTGATATTATTAAATCGATTTGGAATCTATTTAAAGCCTGATGTATCAAAACATAAAAGGTTTTACAAAGTATGCGTCATAAAATAAAATCAAAATTATCGATAAAACATATTTTAGGAAAAAGTGATGTCGTTTCTATGAAAAATCACCCGTCAAGTTTATATATTTATAATATAGTGTATTGACACTAATGACTTCTTGTATGTACGTATTTGTCTTATTAGTGTGCATATCGTTTACTAGTGTTGGTATTTTTTATGTATATTCGTAACGATGAAAAATAAGTTTTGAGTATGTGTGTGTATATCAATGTATTGACTACCTCGCCCCCCAAAATTGGCCGAAAATTTTGTTCGTAAAAATGTGTGCGTTACACGTCCAAATGCTTAATGATCTAAGATTTTTGCTTTTAAAGCTTGTTTTAAAATTGAAATATATAAAAACTTATTTTGTAATAAATTTGAAGCCTGGCACTTTACTTATCAATTATCTATTAATTATTGTTTCCTGTCAAAAGTAATATGCCAGTTTAGGGTTGAAGTGTAAAATATTTAAATTTTGATAAATTTATTTTGAAAAATGCCGAAATATTACAGATTCAGAGCAACAACTCCCACTCGCAGAACAAAGAGGTGTAAAGAAAAGGAGAAGGAAAAAGATGTGGAAAAGTTAGACTATATGTATATTATTTTCTTATGATTTAGACCACATAATTTAAATAAACAAAGCACTGTTGAATTTTTTTGAACTGCAAAGAAATAATCTTCGCCCACACGGACCAGTTTCTTTTGTTGAGACAACAACAACATTTCATATGTTGAGTTAAAGGCGATCCCTCGTCGGAAGCATTTGCTTGTAATGTAACAGCTTAGGTCTTAGATAGAACATTACATCAGCCAGAGAGAAGAACAGAGCATAATATAACGTGTAACATCATTGCGCACCAAACAGTGTGACCACTTTGTCAGACATTGTAAAAGCAATTTATTTCACAGGAGTACTGTAATGTAATGCTTAAAAGCGAATTTGATTGTAACGCTACTGGCAAATGCTCCCAATGAGGGAGCTTTTATTCAAAATTATGTATTGTAGTAATACATGTATCTCTTTAAGCTACAATAATTAAGATTTTCTATAAAGTTAGTTAAGTTACTTCAAAATAAAAGTACGGATTTTGTTTTACTTGGATGAATTATTAATTCAAGTTATTTTGATTTAAAAACCAAGCTACAAAACCGATTAAAAAAATGAATACTTTGACCAAATTAACTCACTGTTTGTCATGGTATCAGAAACTATTTCATACGAATGATTGCAATTCTGCATAATAATAAATGACATAAAGTTTTACTAAAAAACAGAAGTGACATTTTAATTTCGGAAAGGATTTTACTTTTTTACTAACTTTTAAAGTAAAGTAAAATAATAACGTGTAAATATCCCACTACTGGGTAAAGGCCTCTTCTTCTATTAAGGAGACGGTTTAGAGCTTAATCCACCACGCTGCTCCACTGCGGGTTGGCGGATATACAAGTGTCAGAATTTCTCCCGGCACATGCATAGTGTCCTCACGATGTTTTCCTTCAACGCCGTGTTCTAGATGAATTTAAACACTAATTTAGCACTTGAAAAATCAGCATTGCTAGCCGCCGATCCGCGATCATCGGTTTAGTGCGACGTGTTCTAACCACAAGGCCATCTCGGCTCTACTACCTTTTATAAGCCTTACTTACTTTTGTAAGTAAAAAAAATATTATTCCTTGTTCATTAGAAGTAACCAGTCCGTGAGCAACTGGCTAGATACGACCCTAGCGTGCACATTAGCGCCATCTTGGTACCTTCGAAGAACCTCTTGGCGAGAATCTCCACCTCTAATGGGACTCCCAAGACAATTAGCTATGGAGCTCCGAACTTCGTTGCAATTTAATAATCGACCTGTGTTTGTTTTTAAAATACCACAAAGGGATGCATTTTAATATGTTGGAAATGTAAATCTCCGTAATCGTTTTTCCAATGTCTTGTTTTTTTTTTCACAAATTGTTATTATTGCAATTGTTAAATGTTTGTATACCTAATGCTTAATCAAATGGTAATTTAACCAGTAATAAAGCATTTTTTTTACAATTGAAGAATGTTTACAATTCTTTTCTAACTCGTGTGACAATTGGTTTTGTTAATAAAAAAAAATCTTAAAAAGTCTTTTAATTTTGCCTTAATAGCTGAATTTAATAACTTTTAAACAGTACTTTTTCCTTTGTTGTCGGTAAACAGACGATGATTTTTCGGAAAAAACAATTAATGTTTTCACGCATCACACTCACAAGAAACGTAACAGATAAAGAAACCCGATCTGATGCCACAATAACCAACTTATTTTATTTATAATTAATATGTATTAGATTTGTATGTATATTTCTTTGGCACGCACTAGAGTTTAAACCGTTTGACGAATTTCAACATACGAGATGTTATTTATAGTGGTGTAGGGTGGATTATTTCCTCGACTTTCCATGGGAATACCACTTAGGTATCCGATTTCAAAACTCCTTTTGCTAATTTTTGCCTTTTGCTAAGTTACAAGTAATAGACGATATTTGTGTTTACGATATAGATATTTACTTCACTTTCTTCGAGCAGTTGGGTTTTTTAATGTTGTATACAAAGGCGGATCCAAGGGGGAGGACATGGGGGTCATGAGCTCCTCCTGGGCTGGATCCAAGACCTAGGTAGAGCACTTATTATAATTGTTAAACATGATGATGATAAACATAATTTTTTGTCACAATATAGATTTTAAGTACCTTTAATATTTAATTAATTTAATATAATTTGTATGATTGAAGAACGTTTAACCAGACTGGCACTTCTCCACGTCCATAAAAACGTACCCATCGAAGTAGAAGTGATAACGTTTTACCCGTATCAATTATTATCTAACTTAAATTATTATTTCTTGTGACTTGACCAAACCTAGGTGAGCCCCCCCCCCCCTGGCGGCGAATCTGGATCCGCCCTTGGTTGTAATTACTTAAGTCTACTACTACTTAAGTACTTAAGTCATGTTTATATAAAATTTTGTTTGGGTTAATATAAAAATAAAACAATATTATATTCGAAAACAAACAATATATTTATAAAAAACAAATACTATAAGAAACTAATGCGTCATTATATTTTAAGTAACTCAAAAGTGTCTAACATTTCTATAGTTTTTCTACATTACATTTGGATGGCTAAGCGAAGTCTGTACAATAAAGACTTATCAATTTGCATGTATAAAATGCTATTTTAATATATCTACAGTGAAAAGATATTCTAAAGCGTTTTATTTATTTGACAAAGGAACAATTAACATAGTTATTTTAGTATTTAAGTTTTTTACGACATTGTTTGAGTCCTTTAAGCTATTACATAAATACGTTGGACAAAGTACTTTAAAATGAAAAGAAAAAAATTAATATTAAATAAATATATTACGAATGACAAATGTTTAAAAATAATATTTAAAAGAAAATAATTGTATTATAGCATGAAGAAAATTATAATGAATTAATTTACAAAATACAAATAAAAAAATACAACCCTCTCTACTTATATAAAGGAATTCAAAGTATATATTTGTCCGCAAATTACGTTTTTGATCGTTAATGCATTTAATTTGCTGCTTTACTATCGACGGTGTTGTTGAATTTGAATGCCGCATATTTCTATTTTCCGCTAATTTGATAATGCCATTTTACGACGGATTATCTAAATAAATTAATGAATTAATAATAGATAAAGCTTTTTAAAAAAATAAAATTTTTGGACGTCATACTACTTGCCTAAATAGCAATTTTTACGAAAATTAATACAAAAAGATTTTTTTTTTGTTTTGCTTCCGACTCGAAAATAACAAAAGCGTACTAATTATTTCTTTTTAAAATTTCATACAAACATATTTAAATACATTGATTATAATTATAATTAGAACAACGTTAATTATACAAAATATAATTTCTATAAAAGCATATTAAAAGCACTTAAGTTATGGAATAATATAGAAAATTATATGAAACGATTTTTACACATAGGCCTACATGAAGACTAACCATTGATAAAAATCTATAGACAATGATATACTAGCGAATTAATTGACAGCTCGAATACGAAATCGAGTGAAAAATAATCGATTGTTTTCCCCGGAAAGTGTTGTATAAATTGATTTGAGTCACTCAATTAAAAAATGAATCATATCGCATTATGATATTACACCGAGCCATTGTAAAAACATATTAGGTAAGAAGGTATAAATGATTTTATTTAAACATATGTAGTTTTTTTATCAATGGTTATTACGTTACGTTACAAAATTCCATTTCACCTTGTATCACATTTAAAAAGCCCCTTACAACTAAACCGCTCTGAATCAGCAAGATTAACAAAAATAACCTTACAATCTTACTTTCATCACAATTGAAAACGATTCAAGTAAGATTATCAAATATATCAAAAAAAAAATCAGGGGTATTTCATTACAGAGGTCATATTTTTTTACCAGCGAAAATGTTTTGCCTAAGTCTACTTAACTTCAAGCTATTTACATTTTCATCTTACATCTATAGTTATAAGTACACTAATATACACAATGCATAAAAAGAACCACATTTTACATCACGTTACCTTAAAAATAGAATTAAAAATAATAATTTGATGATAGCAGTGTGATGTATTGAATAAAACCTAGCCATATTGGGCTTCGTTAAAATACATATTCTTCGATATGCTATTAAGTTTTGCAAGATTGAACAATACCAAACATAACGTAATCATTATTTAAACCATATGCAATTGGAAAAGGATGATATTTAAATTTGAAAATCGTATCAAAAATTACGAAACAGCAAGACTTTTTTATTAAAATTCTTTATAAGCGTCTTCATATTCTTATACCAATTACGAATTAATTTTTTTTCAATGATTACTATCGGCTGTTCCTTTGGATTTTACCTAATTATCTTTTTTTTTAACCACTAAAGTATGGAGGCGATTAAAGAATAAAAACGGATGAGCCCTTTTCGATCTAACAGTAGTAAATCTAATTACCTTAAAAACAAAAAAACTGGCACATAGAATTTAATTAGCAAATGTATCGAGTCTCGCTACGCCAGGCAATCGGATACAGTTTAATTGACGCAGCACCTGCGACCCGAAGGCCATTTTACTGCGTCGCAATTTTTGATACAATTTTTAAAAAAGACTTAGTAGGGTCCGCGTTTTTCAGTTGACGTTACATAAATTGATAAAACTAATTTCTTTAAATTTAACAAACAAATCATAATGACCATATGTTAGTGTTATTTTTGTTATTTCAACTTTAGTACGTTACCAACAGACTAAATAAAATACGTATATGGGAACATTGTAATGTTATAAAAAAAAGAAAAAAAAAAAAAACACAAACATGCTTTATTAAATAATTTGTTGACTATGTTTTAATATTTCTTGTTACCTTAGGCCGCGAATGGCAATTAACTATTCTTATGATTATTGTATTATGAAAAATCTTAATTGTCTATTTTTACACTGTACCATAATTGAACTACAAATCGAGAATAATCTCAATTTTATCAATTTTCGAACACTTAAATATGTTGCGAAATAATAAAAGCTTCAATTTTCCCAACTCGATATTAAAATGTATTTTTTTTATTACAGTAAAGCTTTGGTTCCTTAGAATGACGGGAGTTAGGTATACGGCGTACGCAAGATGATGATGAAACAAACCGCACCAAATATTGTGCAGTTTCTTTGATATTGAAATTAATAATTTTCATAGGTAACGTTTGTGTGACGTCATTTGCGGTTATGAAGCAGCTGCTACTGACGATGTCCGCCACTCTAGGAAACCAGAGCTTTAACCAACGCTTTGGCACTTAAGTCGATAAAATTGAGATATACATTTTCACATTATAAGTAGAAATATTGTCGGAAACATTCTAAATATTCATCCGTATTGTCTCAATTTGTATATTTATGAATTTTTCCGTCATCAAATACATTTATTGGTGTTATAAATTGAAACGTTAAAAAAAATAAATTATTAAAATGTTTATTGTCTTGTTATGTCAAAATGTTTAAAATTCGATCTTAAAATATAAAAACGTAACGAAAAGACTAGTTATTCTAACAAATAAAAAAAATGTAATCATCGAGTTGTTTTCACTTTGACTATATCGTAGAATAATAATTTTTATAACCGTCTAGTTTTTTTTTCGTTTAAGCAGCTGGGAATTTAAATAATAAAAATTGGTTTCAACAATGAAGAAAAAAATGATAAACCGAAAAATCGATATTTATAATTCAGATTTATTTTTATAAATATCGATTATCGAGAAAAAAGATGTTTTACAAAAGTCGTAGCCACTTGCCTAAACGTTATATTATATACGATTACAAGATACCTATCTATTTAACATACTAACAACATGTTTTCGAATTTGATCCTTCAACATTTATTTAAGAAGAGAAGATTATAATAAAAATCATTATAAAATAATCTTACAATAACTTACGGAATATTGAATAAAAGTGTTTTCACTAGACGTCGAAGGAACATTTATAATTAGTAATCGATTCATTTGCAAAGAGATCATAACAACTCTAGGTAACCATAGTTCTATACAAATATTATTCCGATATATCTGCAAATTTTATCAAAATTAATAAAAAATAAGCAATTTGTTCTAAAAAAACCGAATGACAAAAGCAATGTAAGACCTATTAGTCTAACAAAATTCTGAATTATCTATGATTAAAATTAAACGTCAATTACAAAAAAAAAAAAAACAAAATGACACATTTTGAAATCAAATCAAAATGTAATAAAAATACTAAATTATTAACGGTAAAATTCTAACGTCAATTACTGTAAAATAAAATAAAATGACACAATTTGAAAAATCTTACAAAAAAAGAAACACATTAGAATGTACAGCGAGAATTACACTTATAGGCATTGTTTTCAGACTTTCAAAAGATTTACTCCAGTTTTTTTGTCATTACTTTACATCTGAAATATGTATTGTCAGTGCTTTATTTTTGACACACACAGTTTTACCAGGTAACAGTATTATTTTATATCAATAACGAGACTAAAACTTATAAATATAATTCTCTTAGAACATTGACCTTTCACTTACCAAAAAAAAAGATATATGATATATGAGTGTTGATAAGCAATAATGTGTCAACCCACAAAAAGTCAAATTCGGAGATATTGATGTATTCTGATAAAGAGCAAATAAATTGATTAAGAATATGTTTGACATGTTTAGACGGCATTTTCTCAAAATGAAGTCCGTGTGGCTTGACACAGTATTGCTTATCAGCGTCCATATAAAAATCTGCAGTTATTTCGAAAGTCGTATGGGTGTTACCGATCGCCAAACAGCAGTTTGGCGAGGTATGTCCGTCAGCTGCGCTCGTCGATGTTGGCGACGATGTGCGTGTAGAGGTGCCGCCGCGTGATACCCACTAGTTCGTACTCGAGCGTCGACAGACCGTCCTTCTGGAATGTTTTGCTAGTCTGCGACAGGAGTTGGTATCTAGAATAATTAAGAGTTTTTTAAGCAAAGTACATATTTTCGTTTCTTGGGTGATATATTTATTCCAGTTGTTTTGATTTTAAAATCAAACTGCTTACCCGATTTTGATATAGTTTTATCTGACCAATCAAATTATACCCTTTCAAATAAAGAATTTTCAAAATCAGTAAATAAATAAATAACGGAGTTCTGACAAAACAAACATTGTTTCAAAAAAAGATGCTAAGAATCTTCTCTTTTTTTAAAGCGTTTGAAAAATGATTGATAATCAATTGTCTAGATTCGAATATACAATAGTATGGTCTTCAGGTAAGAAGCCTTCAGTTTATAAAAACGTATGTGGCCACATGAAACCAAAAAAATAATTATACAGACTATATTAATTTATATCAATCATCATCATCATCACTATATTTTCAAATCTGACGGAAAAAAGTAAAAAAAAAATGTAAAAAACCTAATTAAAGTCTTCAAGCATTTAAAACAATGACCTACCTTTTAGGGTTTGGTGCTGATTTCTTATGATCTAACATGGCATATCGCGCAATTGACATCTTGTACCTCGCTATGTGATAATTCATCTTTTTTAACCTGAAATAAAATTTTCAACAAGCTTATTTAAGAAAAGATAAAAATTAACCTAACCTAACCTAACCCAGTTCTCAAAACGAAAAAAAAAAATACGGCGACCATTTTAATTAAAAAAGAAATCCTAGCCTAAAATATTGCAGTTATAACGAAATGTTACCGCGTTAATTAAAATCAATCAAGCAGTTGGAATGCTTCGAAAGTATAAAGAATCCTACAAACACAACCAGTGAAAAACAATTAAGTATTTACTGTTATGTTATGTGTGTAAAATATTATATGTATTGTTTTTTTTTATTATTTTATTTTATGCATTGCTAGCTTAAAAAGGAGATGAAGCAGAATGGGAAGTAAGGAAAAAAATAGGGAAGTGGGATAGGCTTTCGACTCTCTGACTAAACGTATGAATCGTGACTATATTAGCTACTTCACGCCGATCTTCTGTGACAGTGTGGTACTGCCCCGAACCAGCCTGTATACGAGCTGTAGTCAGTGTAATACAGCTCTACCTCTGTACTGAACTGTAAGAGCCTGTTCATATCCCACAGCTGGGCATAGGCATAATAATATAAAGGCCACAGAGACCAATAAGGCGAACATAATTCACAGTAATTAACAGCCTGTAAATGTCCCCTTACTGGGCAAAGGCCTCCTCTCTTATTAAGGTGAAGGTTTAGGACCTTATTCCACCACGCCGATCCACTGCGGGTTGGCGGATGTTCATGTGTCAGAATTTTTCCTGACACATGCAGGTTTCCTCATCATGTTTTCGTTCACCGCCTATAACTTTCTTTAGACGAGCTTTATTTAGATTGTTTGTTTGTGTTATATAATTGTATATTTAAATGTAAATACTTGAAATTACTAAATACGTTTTCAATTTTCTGTTTCCGCTGTTATTTTTTTTTTATTGAAAACTTTTTTCTTTTGCTCGGAACTATTCCTATCACAGGCTGATTTATTTTACGCTCCGAGGATCGGAATTACGATTCAACGCTGAAATGATGCTAGCATTCTTACCTTCCCACGTATTTATGATTTGTACAATAATATTTTTCATGGAACTATATTTTTATGTATTTATTTAGCTAAGTTTTCAGTAAATATGGTTTAAATTTCGTCGTCTTCGTGAATTACAACTTCATTGCCATTTTGAACACACCTTTACTATATCCTTTTTTATCCTCGACTTTTTATTTAGAAATGCAATTTGGTATAGTAGTAGGTATTATTTTTAATTACAAAAAACTGTTTATGAAATAAATAATTCTATAATCATTACTTCATTGAGAAGAACATGAAATCTTTATCAAAGGGCGTAATAATATATTTCACAAGTTATTGTTATATCATAATAGCTCATTTTAATTTAAAATATTCCTAATTGGTTGATTTGGAATCTTCATTATATGTACTCATATTATATTGTATTGTATTATATTATATTATATTATATTATATTATATTATATTATATTATATTATATTATATTATATTATATTATATTATATTATATTATATTATATTATATTATATTATATTATATTATATTATATTATATTATATTATATTATATTGTATTATATTATCGTTTCATTATTTAACACTATCTTATGTTTTTTTTGTACACCTACATCTTTCTTTCTTGTACATCCTAAGGTTGGCTGGTAGAGAATGCAGTAGCATTAAGCCCGCCTTTTGTTAATACTTTTGTATTGTACAATAAAGCATTAAAATAAAATAAAATAAATAAATAAAATAAAGGCTTAAGTGTTGAGATATTATAATTTATTTCAAAATATACATAAAATATAAATTAAAAACTTGTGTGGAGGATGGATATATGTGAAATTTCGGAGTTTTCTATAATCAATTGTCTTTTAGAATGCATCTGATACGTTTTGAAGTTAAACTTTGAACTCAATTTTCTCGAAATTTTAATTTTGCGTCATATCATCGTTAGTCATTCAAGTTTTCTATTTCCACTACACACGCATATAATTACCGATATCTTTTTTAAGATACATTAGGGGCCGAATTTATCATGTCGGGGCCTCTAAGAAATATAATTTTAGTTTTTTAATTGCCTAACGTACTAAAGTTTTTTATCTTTTACATAATAAAACTTTTCAAATTATTTTTTTTTCCGTGCACAGCCGATTCGGGTCCCAGCCTACACTGCGTAATAGATAATCCGAGACTGGTTTTACTATAAAATCTATGTGTTATGTTTAGGGAAATATATATGCAATATTCACCTATAAAACATATCGTCGTCCTCTCCTCCCCAGCCCCAGTACTTGTTAGAGAAACCATTCACTTTGGTGAATTGCTCCAAAGTCATAGCCGAGACACCGCCGAATATGTCCTCGTATGGTAACCTAAAAATTGGTTTCATTATTATTAATTTATTTATAAAGGGTTACCAACAAGACACAAAATCGTTACATGGATATAAATAAGACAGCATAACACATTTATAAAAAGGCGCCTTAATTATAGGTAAACCTACATTTACCATATCAACGAAATTTATTATGAATAAAGTGACAGAATAAAATAAAATAATTATTGCTATAATGCAATTAATTATTATGCATAATCTAAGATCTGTATTATTTTTTGTAACATAACAAAAATCTCATTAAATAACAATGAAAAAATGAAGATTAAATAAAGGAGAATTAAATAACAAATTTTTTATTGTTGTTTTAAAATTAAATATAAAAACTTTATTATTTGTAATACAAAAATAATTATTTATTGAAACTCATCATTTATGTAGGTTACCTGTTTCCTTAGTGTTATTTTACACATTTAAGAACATTTAACAATTTAATTTGAGTTTATACAAAAACAATATAAAAAAAATACTGTTTCCTATAATCATAAGTGCTTATTTATCTAACTATTTCGATTTAATTACATAATTATTTTAAGGCAAGTAAAAATTCTTAATCATAGTCAATTATTTTGAAATAAGAATTATTGCCAGACGCGAAAACTTAATAACAATAGCCACGTCATAACAATACTCACTTAAACTTTAATTTATCAATGGAAGCGGACATGTGCCTGGGCTGTCTAGGACAGGAGTACAGGTTCCTAGAGTCTAGCGGCAGTAGGTCTATGTCGTGGAAGATGAAGCACTGCCAACCGCCCGTTTTCTGTTTCTGACTTTCAACGAAACCCACGTTCATTAACTTGGCACGGTTGAAGTCGCTTGTTCCTAAAATTGTAAAGAGAACGTAGTTGTTTAAAACAATTGGACGCTGATAAGCAATACTGCGTCAAGCCACATGGACTTCATTTTGAGAAAATGGCGTCTAAAGATGTCCAACTTATTCTTAACAAATATGTTTGAAGAAGTTTATATCCATCTTTTATTTTATTCTTTGATAAAAGCTATAATAATTTGAATTCTGACTGATACATTTAATATATTATCTTCTAAAAAGTTATTTAAATATTTGAGATCATTGTAAAAATTGCCAAAAAATTGAACGCACTTGAAATTCGAACCAATTAATTAAAAAACTTTTTTCCGTACTTATTTATTTTATATGACTACATTTTTTTGTATAATGTTAAATAGGTGATGCAGTATCAAAGTACATCAATATCTACGAATTTGACTTTTTGTGGGTTGACACATTATTGCTTATCAGCATCCAATTATGGTTATAGAATTTTAGAAAAATAATGATAATAATGCATTTGTTAGTAGTACATTAGATTAATAGATTGATTTGTAAATGGATGATGCATTTTGTTTTTGCTTTTTTTTTGCATATTTTTAAATTGGAATAAATAAAGCAATTTACAGTCTTCACGCCCTTTGTATGACAATTTGTATAATATAAACTATGTTTTTTCCATAACTAAAAATTTTCGGTTACGATTTACGAGAAAAAAAAACCATGAAAGGTGGCGTAAGAAATACGGTACAAATTTAAACTCAAAATATACTTTATTCAAATAGCTTTTATAAGCTCTTTCGAATCGTCAATTTACAAATTTATCATGTCAGTTACACGTGAAGCCACCGCCGGCTCGGAATGTGAACTCAACTAAAAGCCAGCTAGAAACTCAGTTACTCTTTTAAAAATATTTTTGTACAATGGTGTTGGATACAATTCGCTACAGTTATCTTGCGAGAATATCAACACACTGAATAATGGTTTTTCTATTAATGATTTTTAATATAAGCTTTAAATTTATGAAGTGGTATAAAATGTAATCTAATTTCCGGGATTTTAGTACGTAAACGTATATTTTGTCATATATATGACATATTAACTTTGTACTAAATATATAGTGAGATAATCTAGCGGATACAGGTAAAGATATCTATTGTTTATTATTACATTAATTACATGATTAATATAATTCTATAATCTTTAACTTTTTATTGGATAAAAGTTTACTTAGAACGATATGTTTATATGAATACGCATATACATAATGCCCGGGCATTATGAATAATGCTAAATTAAACACTTTGCGCATAACATATTATACCTATATCAATAGAGGCACGTGTATTGCAGATGTACTGCTACTGAATTCATATCAATAACCAGATAAGGAAATGCAAATATTTTATCAGTATTTAATAGGGCTGTCACCAATGATATTTTTAACAATATGTATGGTATTAACGCATGAATTTTGGCACCCAAAATGTCATCCACTTTAGAAACGGGAGATATTTTTTATTACGACATTGATTTGTATGTTTACAGGTATATGTATGTAGGTGTATGTATATGTAAATACATATGTATGTATATTATAATTGTATGTTTATATGTATTATATTGTTATGTGGCCCGCTTGATCTCATCATTCACCTCCATAGGTTGACTGGAAGAGATCTCTTTTAGAGATAAGTTTACCTTTGCCTACATACTTTCTTTGTAAATATCTGTTATTTATTCAGTACAATAAAGAATACTAGCTACCACATTAGAATTCCGTTGCCAAAGTTGGAAATGGGAAAAGATTTTTAAAGTCAAATCGTATGAACGTAATTTATCTATATTGATAAAATATATAATAGTTTGTTACATCATTATATGTATTTAATGACTAAGTAATTGAATAATTTAGCTGTGTCTGCCGACTCGTATGAATTGTGTTAGTGTTACAATAAGTTAAAATAATAGCAAGTGGTTTGCATGTCCAAAAAAAAGATAAAGCAAGAAAAAAACAAAAACAGTAACTATTCCATGAATAGATAAGAATTTAAATTTATTATAAATTATAATTATACACGCATAATAAAAGGCGAAAAGTGCTGATTGTTATCGGGAGCAATAAAACTAATTCTTGTAAAAAGTTTTATAAGCCGGCTTATAGATAGCCCTGCCCTTCAAACATGGACTTGTGGCAGACATATTTCCTTATCAGATAAACATTGTTACCCAATTCTTTTACCTTCCTGTTCGATGATAAATATGCCGTATTCAATTTGCTGCTTCATCAGGAATGGATGCATGTGGTTCAGGAAGATCGCTAAATGCTGTTGGCGATCTCTGTTGGGGGAAAAAATTACATTACTCATCACAATCTATAATAATATTATAAAGCTGAAGAGTTTGTTTGTTTGCACGCGTTAATCTCAGGAACTACTAGTTTCGAATTGAAAAATTATTTTTATGTTAGATAGTTTATTTATTGAGGAAGGATATAGGCTAATATATTACATCGCTACGACTTATAAGAGCGAAGCAGTAACCTTAAATGCGAGTGAAGCCGCAAGAGACAGCTAGTCTACAAATAATTTTAAAGATAAAAAAATAATATTTGTCGTTTTATTACTCTTCCAGTATATCTGCAATAGATAATAAAATGTTCATAACGCGTGGTTGGAATAGCAAGTCACTAATCTTGTTTACTTTAGTGACTAAAAACAAGGTTACAAAATCAAGGCATTTTCGTTTGTACAAGAGTATTATTTTTCGGCGGTAATGAAAATAAAATGCTATAGACGAAAAACAAGAAATACAACTGACAAAACCATTTAGTTCTTCAAGAAATTAAGACTTGAAACAACCTTCTAAAATAATATTTAGAGACAAACGAAAACGGATTTTGGGTTATAACTATTGCAAGCGGTCATTTTGACTCATAAATATTAGCAATATTAGGGGGAAAAGCAGTAAGATCCTTATCACTTAAGTGGCCAGTATTTAAGGAGCCAGAATCCTTAACTACTTATAAGGGCAACCCAAAACATTTTGGTAATAAAAGACATATGTAATAAACATCTAGAAGACATCTAATTTGGTATCCCTTTTCCTTGTACATTTACTTTATATTAATAAATTCGACCTAAACAATGCCTTAACAATGGGCGATCAAAAGCCTTTCGCTGATGTTTGAAATTAATTCCAAAATCATAAAAGTATCAAAGGTAAAAGGGAAAAAGTCAAAGAGCAAAAGTTCCCAAGGTAAGATAAACGCTAGCTTGGCGTTTATGAAGATCGCTTATTGGCCAGATAACATAAATATCACGACCCTCGCTTTCACTTAGATACGGAGATAAGTATGAGAATCGCTTTCAGAAATTCATGTTATCCCTCTAAATATAATCTTTGGTTTATAGATATTATTTTTTTCGATATTGTATAGTTATTTTGTTTTAATATAACTAGGATTTTATGAAAATTAATCGAATTCAAAAGTTGGAAACGCAATTACTTGAATCACATACTAATTCCAGTTATTTTTATTTGAAAACCAAATTACTGAATTCTATTGATAAAAAAATTTGGGACTTTTGAGGAATAAAAAAAAAAAAATGAAATGAAGTTCTGGTAACAAACATTAAAAAATAGCACACTACGAATTAAGAATCTTATCATTTTTTGAATTTGGCTGAAAATATGTTTACATAATTGGAATTGGGTAAACACATTTAAAGTTGAAATATTTTTTTCACAATTTACAAAAACATTGCAAAATTAGTGTCCAAAAATTTGCTCTTAAATAAAAATGGCATAATATAAATTCAAAATACCTGTAAGGCACAATAATAGCTACTCTGTGCCGAGCGGTGCAGTTTGGTGGCGTGTAAAATCCTCCGCGCTGTATTTCCGGATACTTTTTTTCCACCCAGTCCAGTTCTATCTCAGTTTTATTCACCGATATTGGACCTAGAGGGATCAAAAATTTTAGAACGTGGAATTCGATCACAGCTTACTGGTCACTGCCACAGGTTAATGAATGCATATGGGTTAGTAATTTCCGCAGATGTCTGATAATGAAACAAAATTAATTCCAATGATATTATATACCTATAGATTTGTTATAAGCTAATGTAGCTCCCAGAATGTCGACCACTTTGGACGACGTTGCCTAGTAACCACCTAACAATTGATTCCGACAGGCGAGACTTTCTTTGAGGCAAAAAGTCATTTAAAGAGCTAGTAAAACTTGGAAATGGGTACAGAGTTTTAACTTGATAGTTATCTAATTCGTTGCCAGTAATAAAGTTTATTAACAGGTTATCTTGGGAAATTACCATAATATTTTCCCAAATACTTTTACCTTAGAATTTGACATATAAATGTATAATTAATTAAAATGGAATTATTTGTATCAATAGTATTAATTATTATTATTCTTTTATATTGTAAATTAAATTCAATTAATGGAAAGTTAAAGATAGAGGATTAGATTAAGTATGTTTCGGATATCACGTCACCTATTAAAATAGTCCTAGCTAACTTACCTAAGTCAGGTGGCATTTCATCACAAAGAGGTAAAGAAGGTTCTGAAAATTTTGGTTCACTATCTTCGGTCGTGACGAGGTTTTTTATGCCTTCCATTATTTTAGTGATCAACAGCGGCGTACTAGAGTATTCCGATACATTTTGCCGAGTCATATTTGATATATCTCTGGTCGAATTGCTCTTGTTCGTGCTGTTAGAAAAGGAAACTTGTTGAGTCGAATTTTTCGTGGAATTTTCTAGCGCAGTTAGAGATATCAGTTTTTTAGGCCAAGTTTGCGGTGACTTCCCACTAATCCTGCAAAGATAAAAAAGATTAATAATATAAATAAATAGCGTGACAATTAATTTCATAAATTATTGTAAACAGAATAATAAAATTTGTAATACTTGTAGTTAGATAAAGGTAAACATTGTTAAGAAATATGGTATTGAATATGTTTATCCGTTATCAAAAACTGGCTATATACTCTTTCTTAATAGGAGAATAAACCTTCGCTTAGCATTGAGAAGTTGCCAAGTTGTTACTGTAAAATTAAAATTTATGTCATCTATATTAATATTATAAAGAATTAAAATTTGTTTTGCGATGGATATACCGTATATTGGGGAAGATTTTCAGCTATATTACATCACGTTACGACTCATACGCAGCTAGTGTAGGTCATATGAAACTATAGCTTACTTGATCGAAGATTGTGTCGCGTTATGCAACGGCGTGTAGAGGTAGGTACGGAGTGGCGAGGCGTCGAGGATAGACCCGAAGAGGTATTCGACGGCAGCGAGAGCCAGCACTAGCAGTAGCAGCAGGCGGAGCGCCCGCGCCGCCCGCCCGCCGCCTGCGGCTGCGCCCATCAACGCATGCGGTGCGCGCGCGCACGACTCGACTTCTGGCATTCAAGAAACATCTTAATAGATAGAGCCTAGCTGTAGCCAACTGACTACAGGTCATATACCGGCTGGCTTGACCGGGGCAGTACTCTTATAGAAGATTGCCGTAAAGTAGCTTGCTGATGGTGAGTGAGAGAGACGGAAGCCCATATCTCTGCCTCATTCCGATCCTAACTCCCTATTCCCTAATATATTTTATTGCTTTTAGTTGTCAACGCTATTGTGGCTTCTCTGGTACTGCAAATATTCATGGGCGGCGTTGATCACTTAACATGAGGGGTGTCGCCTGCTCGTTTGCCTACTATGTTTATTATAAAAAAGAAACAACTATTCAAGACACTCCTACCTCCCCTTCTAAAGTCTTTCCCTAATATCCTTTTCCCCTTAATTTTTTCTGTTTTAAGTACGCAATGTAAACTTGTTTAATGTATTTTCTAATTGACTTAAATTAAATAAATCCAGTTAAAACGACAATAAAAACAGTTATTAAAAAGCTTATTACCAAACTAATCACAGTAGATTAAAACGTAAATGAAATTTTACCATACAGTACGGACGATAAAACCCATTAATTACTTTTAATAACATGTACTTGTAGTTAGCAAAATTATACTAAAGTAGGTCGCGGTTTTACGCGTTTGAAATTTCAGTGGCTGTCCGATTGGTGATGGTGAGAATTATACTTGTAAGGTTTACTTTCGTAATTGAAAGAAAACATCTTTGTAACCCAGTAACCTAGGTTTGCGGAATCTGTGAGTCAAAAATAAAATGTAAAAAGAATGATAAACAATTTATGTACATACATCACAATGAATATGTGACCAAAACTTATAAGTGCAAATTCTCGTCTACGGTTTTATGTTTATTTTTTCAAACATCAACAACAAAAAATCAAATTGTATAATATGTACATTATTAGTATTGTTAAAGTTGTGTGTTTTTGTGGTGCAAAATAAAGTATATCATTATTATTATTAATACTTTTCATCTTTGCATATCGTCGGGGATAATGAAAAATCGCGTATCTAGCTTTTCCTATAACCTCTAAATTTGAACGAAATACATTAAGTACATTTGATTCGACCTTATTGCAAAAGCTAGTTACGCTGTTTTGCACTTTACCCGACGATATGTTAGGATAAAAAAAAAGCTTAAAACATTCAATTTTTAAGTCACGGATAACTACTCGTAAATGCAAAACAAACTCTGTTTTGCATAAAACCAATTGCAGCCGTAAAAAGATCTAAAGTTTGTTTACAAACGTATGCGAAATGATATATTTTTTGCTCAAAGGCCCTCGAGGGACATTCGGCTCACTGAGCCATGAAAAATGGTTCGCAGTCAGCAGTTATTTTAAAAGGTTGTCACGAGCTCCGGTTTTCGCGAACTTTAGTAAACATTCGTCTTGCTGAGTTTTGTACTGGACATTATTTATAGCGCAACTTTGTAATTTGCATGTGGTCGAAACACTTTTAGTACAATATTTAACCTATATATATATCGCTGCTTTTCAAGAATATCGATGCAACAAAAAATGATGAATTTTAGGAAATTGGGTTTTTAAATTTCTTTATTAATGTGTTGGTGCATAGCTGCGAAATTTAAACGATCCCTTGATGTTATAACTTTATTGATTTAAAGAAAATTCATCATCGCAACTTTTTTCATGATAAAACATCAGATTTATGGTCTTTTGAATACTTAGTTCTATTTGTTAGAATTTTGAGTTACTACGATATTCTTACAAACAAGCGATATACCTTTGAACGAGCAATTCTTGTATATATGTTATATAATTCTCGGAAAGGGCTGCAACGATTAAAAATTTTGCTTGCAGGAGGTTTCCAGAGCTAGGTTAGTTAGTTAGATTTCATTTTTGGAAATCTGTCCAATACCTTTAAACGAGCAGTTCATATTTTTTATTATTATATGGGTCAGATCGAAAAAATATTATTTATATTTTATCAGAATGTCATTTGTATTTAAATACAATTAAAATAAAAAACGATATACAAAAAAAAAAAACTGAACTGGGTTCGGTCATCCAGGCACCAAATATTAAAGTTATCTATTAAATGTATTTTTTTTGTTGTTATGATGTATCTTCTTTATAAATATGTAAATTAATGATAATAATCTATACCTACTAGTCTATACTAATATCATAAAGTGATATGTTTTTATTAGTTTGTATGTAGAGTGTAATCTCTAAAACTACTGATCCGATTTGAAAATTTTTTATCAATAGGCTATATTACATTACGCTTCGACTCACGAGAGCGAAGCAATAACCATTACGTGAGTAGAACCGCGTGGAGTAACTAGTATAAGAATACTTAAGGAAATACTAATAAAACTGATAAAATTTGTTAAAAATATAAACAATTAAAAAGTTCTCACCGGTGTCTGGAAAGTGTGTAAGGAAGGAGCTCTATGAAAATGTCCCATTGTCCGTACTAGAGCTCTTCAAGCGAAATGTGTGTGATTGCCTCCATCTTTGCCTGCAAGAGAAAAATTAACATTAAAATATTATTCATGTATATATGATTTATCTATAGAACAATAATTTATTTATTAAATAAATATATATAGGACTTATTTAATACTTAAAATAAACGACAAAACTGCTTGTTCTCTCTTCCTAGAAAAAGGTAATACTTACCAGACGATACTATAGCAAATGCATGCGCTCATATTTCATTTAATCAATATACAATTTTTATGAATAACTAGCTATAAACGGCCATGCTTTGCTGCGGTAAAATCTGATGATAATTGGATGCTGATATGCAATACTGTGTCAAGCCACACGGACTTCATTTTGAGAAAATGCCGTCTAAAGCTTTCGAACCTATTCTTAACACATTTGTGTGAAGAAGCAAATATCCATCTTTTCTTTTCTATTTTGATAAAAAGTATAATTAATTAATAGCAGATAGGCTAATAAATTTTTTTATCTAATAATAAGTTTTTCAAAAATATGAAATTATTGCATAACCCAAAATATGGAAGTTACTTTAATATTCTAAGCGTTTGATTAAGATACTTTTTTCCGTACTTATTTAGTTAAAATGACTTGAGAAATTATTGAACAATGTTAAATACGTAGTACGTTATCAGAATACATCAATATCTCTAACTTTGACTTTTTGTGGGTTGACACATTATTGCTTATCAGCATCCAATTATGAATGCTCTTTCAAATACGTTTCCCAGTACGACACGCGTACCATTTACTTCAAATCATTTGTATTATGTACATATTTAGTGTATAATATAAAGTATATAGAATTTATTACATAACCATAGAGCAATCGTATAGAAATCGATTTTATAGCATCGCAAACAATTCGGACTCAATTTCTCCGGTGCTATCAAACATTATCTAATTCGATTATATAATAAAAAGTAGATTGAAAGACATTTGGTGTATCTCCCAAATCTAGCTGGATCGACATGGAGGTAACAGACCACTTTCGTGGTAATCTTTCGTAAAGTTTCATAAAGTTTATTGAAACTCTAGAAGTTATTAACGGTTTCATCGTCCTGGGTCTGAGTTCCACTAGACAGAAACGCGTATAACCCAAACGAAAAACAAACAAATTTAAATTTGATATTTTTAGATTATGTAGAGAAGTAAATAGCCCTCCGGGGTTAGCTATTAGGCCTCAAATTGTGTGTATGTATTGTGTTTGTATCAATTTTTTTTCTTTATTGGTTATTTGGATTAATTATGATTTATATGAGAAATATGTAAATAGCTTAAAAGTTTAGGCTGTCATTGCTCACTTAGCCGCAACCTCCTAGCAACCATGAATAAATAGGTGCTTCTCACTGAGAATAATATATAAATATATAAATGTGTATATATATGTATATTATGCGCTCAACGTGTTCGCATAAATTGTATATCAATCGCTATTTCTTTGCTTTACATAATGGGATAAGATTGCCCGAAGTGCTCGATCGTGATAAATCTTAGTTGCCAGCTGACCATTGCAACATTTAAGGTGAAAGCAGAAATTAGTAACAATTACTTAATACCAAAAAAAGATATAATATATTTTTAATATTAAATTATTATTTTTATAATCTTCACAACAAAAAGTTTTTTTACGATACATGATTTTCATATAACTGACAATCGGAAAATCCTTTAACGCTACAAAAAAGTTTTCAATAAAAACTCCTTTGTTCGGTTCCAGCAAAAATGTTTAATTTAAAAATTTATTTCATTTAAATTCAATCCTCTTTACACATATTATGACGTAACGCGAGTAGAGAGAGGGGAATTACGTACAATGACACGCGGTAATTAATGCGGTATACGGTTGGATGCATTGCAAATCGAGAAAAGAATGCTGAAATTAAAATACTGAAAGTATTAATTGGAATATAATTATTAAAATCAAATGTATTTATTTTTTGGAATTATTAATTCCGATTAAAATTAAAAAATAACGTATTGTACGCTGTTTTTGTTGCTTTAATAAATCGTTACAATTTATAAAAATCTTTACGAATTTTTATCTAGTTAAAGACGATATTACAAATTGAATATTTGATACGCCTTTTTGAAGATTATTTCTTGTTTAAATTATCTTTAAAAATTACGGTATTAAATTATTACGTAATAAATTATTATATGTATTCGCACGGTTCACCTAGTAAAGTTATTAATGTGTTTTTATATCGAATAATAACCCAGTTCTTGTCCTGGTAAAGTATAGCTAATGCTAGCTTTGTGGACAAGATTTTCGACTATTGAAATGAAGTCTATAATCTAGACTGAATAGAGTTAAATATCCTTGTAATATGTTAACTAAATTAAACGAAAAATTAAAGCTGGTTTTACAACAAATGAATTTATAAAGTGCTATCCTTCTTTACTCGGCTTGGTAAGTTTTCTTTGGCCTAGAGCGCGCAAGAAACGATATTAGAATATTTTCATTAACTTTGTTTCTAGCAATGTTATGCCAGATGTTACGACAGCTTATTGGATTTCCACAATAAATACGTCGCAAAACTTTTCTCGTTACATGTTTGATATAATAATATTTGCTAAATTATTATTATTAATAATAAAAGTAATGGTTACAAAATTTATATAACTTATATTTCATTTATAGTTTAAAAAAACTTAAACATAAAATACTAATTGTCTGTTTTAGATAAACATTTAAAAATGTTCAAATTTAAAAACTTCAATTAAATATACTTATACAGTTAAATTTTAGTATTGTGAAATAACAATTTCTATTTTTGAAAGTAGCAGCGAAAAAATATAATATTATGAAGCATTTATTTATGAAGCACACTAAGATAAGATTAAACGAGTTAAATGATGAAAGGGTGAAAGCCCTAATCTAACTAAAATTATTTTGAAAGTATAATAAAAAATAAACAATACCTTTCCAACACAACTCTCCAAAACGATCAGCACTAAACCTATTTGTATAAATATATTTATATAAATGTTGCTTATCTACTTACGATACTATCAAAATAAAATTTATTACAAGATATCGTCTGTCAAAACAGTACTACTAAACTAATATATCAGCTTATAATAAAAATTTATCGAGCGCAGCTTGTCCCCAATTAATATTTGTTACGCTTGTTCTCCATAACAATAGAAGACACGGACGGCTTAACGGCGTTATACTTTAACACCCGTAATTCACTTCTTAGTACTGTTCAAGAACTTTATTAGCACTTTCTATTTATTTCATAATAATTTTCCTTTCATATTTGTCACGGAACTAAGCAATTTACATTGAAACTTATTTGATTAAATTGAAACAAGTCTTTAGAGCAGGTTATTTATAAATTGGTATTAATACATTCTTACATTTGTAAAGCTTAAAAATTGCGGATTAAAAAGTGAGTATAACGAAAAGTGTAAGTATTGTAAGTTATTTATTGGTGTTGTATTTTTCTTTAAAACTATATTATACAATAATGTTTATAAAATTATACAATAAAACTGTTAACAAAATATTTGGCTTAAAACTTTATATGGCGAAAAAAAATTTCTAAAAATTTTTTTTTTCATTATAATTATTTATTATAAAAAACGGTTCATTTCATTAATTCACTCAATATTTTCTTATCTAACTCTTACGTGTGGCTATACGCCATGTTTGTCTGCTATATAAGACCAGTAAAGAAAAATAAACTAAACTTTCTGCATGAAAAAGGATCAATCATACATCCATCTTCATAAACATTTGCATTTACAAAAACGGTACTACGATAAATAATAATACACATTATGAGTTCAATAAGCCAAAAATCATTAAAAGCAAGACGATACCCGAAACGAAATAAAAACTATATCGTATAAATGTAAATATTTTACCGAATAACTCCATCAATATCAATTAGCCTTAACATATAACGCCTTACGCACTACACCCGCCCACTAGCTATCCTTAAATTGAAATGAAACTATTTTAAACGGATTTAAATCACGGGTAGTCTACCCGTGACCACGAACGCTGCAAAGTGCTCGAAACGTCGGGATGATAAAAATAATTAATATACGCGATTTAAATCCGTTTAAAATAGTTTCATTTCAATGAATAATAATCGCGAAAATCTAAGACAACGATATCCTTAAATTAATAATATGGAGCCAGGGTGAAAAATATTTGTACAAATTGAGGTAGCAAACAGACGTACCATGTAAAAGGTAATTTTTCTACAAACAGCATAACCTCTGAAACGCGCCCCGATTGCCGTGTACGTCGTCAAACACGTTTGAAATGTAAATAAATTTACTTTGTACATAGCTGAGCTTTCCGCCTAAATGTAAATTGTAGATCAAATTCGATTCACGCACAATTAAAACTGAACCTCGCTGTCACGTCTTACGGTTCAATTTCCAATGACAGGTTACAAGTGCGTAGCTACTCGTATATCAATGGGAAATATTTTATGAATGACCCTTTAAGGGGATAAAAAAATTCTCTTATAAAGGACTAGTTTCCGGACCACAG
Source organism: Hypolimnas misippus (assembly GCA_037950945.1). Taxonomy (NCBI): domain Eukaryota; kingdom Metazoa; phylum Arthropoda; class Insecta; order Lepidoptera; family Nymphalidae; genus Hypolimnas; species Hypolimnas misippus. The sequence continues at coordinate 3,811,140 of JBBEEQ010000016.1, read as the reverse complement.
GTTTCGTTTGATGCAGAGATTTAAACAAGGGTAGGAGACATTTGTCACGGTAACTGTAACGTGTGGCGTAACCTAAAGCTTTTTACGTTTTGTTAAGGTGTTCGTTTTATCTTTCATATTTTTCAAGCAGTAATCCTATTTTTTGGGGCTGGAAATCTATTTTTTTAAGCAATAAATTAACTTAATGTTTCCTAAAAAGTTGTTCTATATCTCTTAAAGTTACGGATTTCCCAATAAAAAAAATTACACTTTATACATAACATCCTAGGACGCTCACGAGTTACGAATGTCAATAAACAATCGATAATTTCTCATCAAACTCTTATATCTGGCAAGAAATTCGTCATATTTGTCTGCTAAATAAGACAAGTAATAGTAGAATACCGGTTAAACTTAAATAATTATAAAAAAATTAAATGTACGTAAAATGCCAACCAAGCATTTGTGTTGTGATCTACAGCCCAATAATATGCATCAATATTTAATAGCAGTAAGGTCTATTCAGTTTACTAACACTTAAACCATCTCATTAAAATTCAATGAATTGAAATACTCTGTAAATTCGTATTAATATCTAAATATACTAATATTACAAGTGAAGTATTTATTACGTACAAGTACGGCCAAAACGCATACACACGTTGCGACGTCGCATCGTGACACATTAAAACGTCATGAATCATTGCGACGTCGGGTCGTGGTACATTACGACGTCATGAAATATCACGGCGTCACGTCGTGAAAATCTACGACTTGTATCGTAAAAAACCACTTTACATTACACCGTTATTAGTATATGTATAGTTCGATTTTAAGGATATAGAATCAAAAATTGAAAAAAAAAACGCACCGATAATTTTATCTCTATTCATTGGGACCATTAGCTTCAACAAACATGATACTTCATCTGTAAGTTGTAGAGAAGTTCTGTATCCTGATGATTCCAGATGATGCTGCAGCATCGGGTCGAGCTTACACAACTATGTCACTTTTATATAATTCATAGTCATTTCGAATTGATTATACCAGTAGAAGTTGCTAAGATCCTTTCAACAACTAGAAAAGAGCTGATAACCTTTAAACGTCTGAATGGATCTTCATAAATTATAGCTAAGAACCATCACGATTACTTCGGCTTTAAAACAAAAAAAAATTAACATCAAAATTGATCCCTTCGTTAGAGAGCTACGATGCCACAGACATACACACATATGATACACACGTTAAACTTATTTTTTGGTTGAGGGAAATCATATTTAAATAAAACTATTTTAAACGGATTTAAATAGCTATTTAAATCCGTTTAAAATAGTTTTATTTCAGTGAGTAATAATCGCGAAAATCTAAGACAACTTTATAAAAATCGTATTGACGTATCGTTTTATGCGTTTTGGCCCTTACTTCATAACTATTAACTAATAATATTCCATTTATATATAAATTAAGTTGTATCGACATCTGTCTCTTGTTATTCTCAGTTCTACCAAAAGTGTTAATATAGTTACTTGTTTTGACAACATGATGCCTCCCCAAGTGGGTTGTGAAATTCAACCACAGGACAACTTCTGTTTAGTTTCTGGAAATGACAACAAAACTTACTTGGCATGGTCAACAGTACTATACGTATAAATAATACATAATTATGTATAAGGTCCAACTATTCTAATTTTGAACTCATAATAATATATTATATAATTAAATTTAATATGCACTTATAAAATGATTAGCATTCTACGATTTTTTATCTACGTTGAGTTAAAGAAAAATAACATCAAACTAGATTTTTTTGTAGTATAAGTTGTTGTTTTACATTTTATAGCATTATTCAGATTATGAACATTTAAGAAGTCTCATAAAAGTTTTAAAAAAATTTTAAAAGACGCTGTTAAAACGCTCATTGTTCAAGTTTTATATTCTTGATCCAAAAGATGTAAAAAATGTAAAGTTTGAATCTTTTCATTCCAAATTAAGGGTTAAAAAGTTCTGACTGTTCACAGTTTCATGTCGGAGCGGCGATTAATTTATCGAAGTAGGGCCGGCAATTAATGTTGGTGAAAAAAGCACTTTACGGCAACACTGCTTAATAAATTAGTGCAAACGACTGCTGGGCCACCGCGCGGAAAACCAACCGAGAAATTTTGTTTTTTTTTTTTTCAGTCTGAACGTTCCTGGACTCAAGGCTTTTGAGAACTACAAATTTGTTTTTTAAAGGACTGTTTACATGCACTTATTTTAACTTTTAAGACTCAATATTTTGTTTATTATCGTCTTTTTTTAACTTTTTAATTTATTTTTGGTATTCTTCTTTATTCTTGACACTATTTATTTTTTGGTCATATTCTGAAATTGAGCCAGCATACTGGCCAGTGCTAATTATTTCGTGTTTTGACATATTAAGCCGGTAAACAACGACGTCCAATTATGACTCACCAAAAATTTAACATCGCTTGCTTATTGAGACTGGCCAGTTTGGACTCCTTCGTGTCGTCCCAACTTACGTGACATTAACAGAATATTTTGCACATAATGAGCGCGCATTTACGCCATTCTATGAAAAAAAAAACTGGCCACTTTATTAAACAGATTAATAAAACGAGTTATATTTCAGAGCAAACCTTTATATACTCGTACTTCGCAGTTCTTCAGACAATGATGTATCATCTTGATACTTCAGTAAATGTAATTAATTTATCGCGTGTTCTGTTTTCATTTCTCCACTACCAGGTACATATATAAATACGAGCACATACAAAGCAATTTCCGTAGGTTTACGTATATCCTTTTGTTTCGGTATTCCCATAATTCCGGCAACTGTGGATTGAACGATGTATTCCGTTCCAGTGAAGGCGGAACTATGGGAATTGGAGTTTGGATTTGGGTCATCATGATAATTTCATTGTTTGCGGTTGAGAACGAAATGACTGTTATCGGAGTTACCGCAGCTGTATTGCTTATTATAACAGCTTACGTGATTGTTGATATATTTATCTATATACTACAGCTGAAGAGTCTGTTTGTATGGACGCGCTAATCTCAGAAACTCCTGGTTCGAATTGATTTTTTTTTGTGTTAGATAGTTTATTTATTGAGGAAAGCTATAGGCTATATTACATCACGCTACGACTCATAGGAGCGAAAAGTAACCATAAACGCGAGTGAAACCGTAAAGGACAGCTAGTCTTCAATATATCGTAAGTCCAATTTAAATAAACTTAACATTTGAAGGACAAATAAATATGAATGGCTATTAGAAGATAATTATTAGAAATTTAAATACGGATGACTATAATTTCAATAATTAGAATATTAAAAAATATCAGGAGTGACAGCGTTTACAAGAGGGTCGGCGCCAAGTAAAACCTTTTACGTGTTATTTACTGGCACCGTCTTGAAGTATACCCTTTAAAACAAAAAAAAGTATTAAATATTGGTCCACAATCTGCTGAGTAATCGGTGAAAGTCTGCGACGAATTGAGAACCTCGTCCTTTTTTTGGAAGTCGGTTAAAAAGAATAGTTGAAAAATTAATTTACAATAAATCGATCGATTTACCTTCAAGTAATTTAACGCCGTCACTAATTGGTACTGCAAATACAGGTTGAATACGTTAATTCCCTAAATCAAACCTGGATTTAGTAATGTTCTATTAATACGGATTAGTAATAATAGGATTAACCTTTTCACTAAAAGCGGCTTTTAGACTTCGCACTTAACTGATGGCACTTTAGTAAGTGTTGCTTACAATAGTCAAAATGGTATTTCATTTTATACATGAAGAAGCAATGCAAGGCAAGGTAAGGCAGGCAAAGAAAAAGGAACAGTTCTTTTGAATCGATAATGAAAAAGACGGAATATAAAATTTAACCCTTAAATGCATGGTTTTTAATTGCGGCCTGGAAAAAATGTTTCCTGGTAGGTATTTAGGTATTTACCTAATAATATGAGTATATATATTTTTTATAAGAAATAGCACTCGTATATTAATGAACAATGAATAAGACGCTTCTTAGTCGACCGCCAAATATAAATGTAAAAAAAGATAGATGCCGCCGAAATTTGCATAGTTTCCTTTTTAACGCTTAATATATTTATTATCTATGGTCGTCAAAGTGCGCTCGGAAACACATACCACACGACTTCAATAAAATAACGTGAAACGTGGTATGTATACATTTGGCAACAAGATGCATTTAAGGGTTATAAGTTACAATATTTGTATTGAATATTTCAGCGACATGTACTAAGTTTTTGTAAAAACTAGTGGTGAAATTAAATTATCAATATAAATAAAGGCGTGTTCTGATTTAAAAAAAATGCTCAAATTGTAACCCACTGTCTGTGCCCGTCGTATTGTGGTAAAGGTTTAATCGATCTAACACATAAAATACACTTATATGACAAAGCTAAGCAAAAGTCAAATGAAAAATTAATTGTAAAACTATAGTGGAAACTATCTCAAGAAGAGAGAAAACAAGACTTTTCTTAATAGTCTTGGGTATGCTAATTTTGACATGTTAATATTAAACTTATGTATAAGTCGCATATGGTAAAAAATATTATTTATTAATTAGTGTTAAGGTATCAGTAACTAGTATTTTATTCCTGTAAATTAATGTAAAGAATGACAAGTTTAACTTTAAAAGCCACGTGGGTAAGTGTATATTTATACCTTATTCTTTATTTCATGTCTAAAAATTATAATAAAATTATACAATAAAATTCGTTGTCACACAAAGGAAATTAAAATAAACAAGAAAGGAAGAACGTATAATTTAAAAACAATATAGTTAAATAATACCTTTATCTGTGACGTTGAGCTAATAAATTAACGTTTATGAATTTACTCGCGAGATTTACATATTAAATTGCTGCGAAATTTTTTGCCGTAAAATTGTGTTTCGGCTTTCGAATTATTCACGCGAAAATCAGTCCTTGGTTCGCAGGTCGTGTTAAAACGGTTTAAATTTTATACCGCAGCGAGATTTGTATTTTTTATAATCAAATCTATATGGTTTTGTGATTGAATATTGTGTATGGTCGAAATACAAAAAAAAAACTATAAAACTAATTCTTTCATTCCAAATTCGAAATATTTGAAATACACAGACATAAATCTATTCATACCTCTGCTTAAGAGACGCCGAAGAAATATATGCATGTTTATTGCATTGGGTATTTTCGTAAATAAGGTTACGAAAGATTTATCTACACGATTAGAAGAGGATTTATAGATTGAAGATAGAATAAAAATAAAATCAATATGTTTATAGAAACTATAACGGTTCAAAATAATATGTGCTTATATATATGTTGTAGTTCTTAAAGGTTATAGGAAAGCTATCAAGTAACGAGTAAGTAGTACGAGAAATATATTTAAACTAGCTTTTCCTCGCGGATTCGTTCGCGCGAAATTTGATTTTCCATATAAACACCGGAAGTGTTAATATGGAAAATCAAATTTCATATTAAATTATGGATAATTCCTCGTTCGCGGATGCTTACGTTAAAATAACTATTTGTGTGCTAAACTACAACGCAATTTGTAGTTTGATGATTCATCACTCAGTCAGTAACGGTTGCCTTTTATATATGGACGCTGATAAGCAATACTGTGTCAAGCCACACGGACTTCGTTTTGAGAAAATGGCGTCTAAAGATTTCAAACCTATTCTTAATAAATTTGTTTGAAGACGTATATATCCATCTTTTCTTTTCTATTTTGATAAAATGTATTATGAATCAATAGCAGATAGTTTTATTTAATTTAATAATAAGTTTTTAAATATTTAAGATCAATTTATAAATTGCAAAATATGGAACACACCTGAAATTCGAAGCATTGAGTTAAGAAACTTTTTTCCATACTTATTTAGTTTAGATGACTTGAAACTTTATTTAATAATGTTAAATAGGTGACACAGTATCAAAATACATCAATATTTCCAAATTTCATTTTTTGTGGGTTAACACATTATTGCTTATCAGCATCCATGTACAAATATAATTTAATTATATTAAAATTTATTTCATTATCGTCTTTGACAAGCTACGAATTTCAGCTTTCGTAATTTTACAAGAGGCTTGTTAAAACTTTCTTGAATATTAAATAGTGTCGTGGATTCTTCCATCTAATTATTTTGCTACCAGGAGCTGTATTTTCGTAAAGTTATTCAGCAGTATCATTAAATAAGATATAAGACAACCCTTAAAGCGGACTCACTTTTTCCAAAAAAAAATATCTTATAAGGATGTTTTCTTGTGTTCTTATTTGTGTATAAATAGCTGCCTGCCCCGGGTGTACTAATTAAGACTTATTCACTTTTTATACGAAGATTTTTTTTTCACTTTTCCGCACGATTTTTCAAACATTTTCATACCACTGCATTAATGAGAGGAAGATCCTTTATTCTCACTTTTCCTCTTTTATTCACCGTAATATCTTAAAACTATAATTTATTTAATGTGTGTAATATTTCCAGAATCTTTACATACTCAAATAAAATAATAAAAGTACATCAAATTAATCAAATTACCCAAAGCTTTACCGAATTCTATAATCCTTGTTTTAACGGATGTCAACGGATGATTTTATAATAAAAAGCCACAAATAAAACTTTCTTTGCAGACACAGACGATAAAATAATAAAAAATTGATAAATAATTTGTTTAGGTTCAAAATAACAAGACAATTTACAAGAAACCAATTAAAATTTTGCATATTTTCAGCTTCCTTCATCTAAAATCTCAAGCAATTAAACTTTTTGCCGCCATAACTTGATTCAAATAAGGACATTAGAAGAGCAAGGCCAATTTTAGTGAATAATAAAATTTTATTCAATTCTCACACCGACGTGCTCCGAGGGAATTTCTTCGTTATAATATTTTAATATTCTGTACCTAATATGCTTTAATATACGCGTGAATTAAATTTTAAGAAATGTTTACTGACTGTGTTATGAAAAGATATTATTTTAATAATGTGTGTATATTTTAGTAATTCTTAATCTTTTATCTACGTGTTACGCTGAATATCATAGCTGCGGATCCAGTTAAGTAGATTTTGAAAAATTCTAAAAAAGAATTATAATTTCCAACAAGGAAGACAAGGAATATAATTTTTTACACGTAATTATTGAACGTAATTATTGAAGTTCCTGTTCTTGTTCAATAGTAAAATGTTGATAAAATTTTATGTTATGAAATAAATCTGCATACTTTGTTTGATGTCATTTCGCAACGAAATTAAAATGTTTAAAAGCGAATGAAATTCTGCGATTCGACAGGAAAATTGTGCTAGTATTTCTGCCATGATTCCATGCGATTTTTTTTTATTTTACTTTGAGTAGATTCTAGTGCTTTGTGAATATATTGCAAAGTAGCTGTTTTTTGCGGTTTCGCTCGCTATTTTTCTTTTATTTCGCCCGCTATTGGATAGAAGCGATTGAGAAAACTGATAAAATACTACGTTTTCTGTTTTATATTTCATTACTATCATCCAAAAGTTTGTTTAGTTCATTTTAAGTTATTACTACCATTGAATAAGATTTTTCATACGACAGTTTTTTAACAAAAACATTTTTAGTGGATGCTTACTGCCTAAGAGCACCTACTGCCGAATTACAAGTTCGCTACCCCAGCTGTTTAGGCTCTGCGTTGATGAATCAGTCAGTCAGGACATGTAATTATATATATATATATATATATATATATATATATATATATATATATATATATATATATATATATATATATATATATATATATATATATATATATATATTTGCTATATTGATAAATAATATTTGCATATATCTTGTACAGTTATTATTAACTTATTCTACACTTTATATGTAGACGAGGACCTAAACCGTAATTTTGTAAAATCTTAAGCAAAAAAGTGTATTGTCTAATTATCGGGCATTGTAAACTTAATTTAATTTTGACATTTAATTTGAAAAAGAACCTTCAAAGCGGCGTCTTTAATTAAAAAAAAATGTCTAATAAAGCTAAGAGTTTCCACTTTTAATTTATTCTCAATAATAAGCCGCTATTAGAAGCCGAGGCAAGCTGGTAGAGAAGGCTTTTAGCATTAAGCTCGCCTTTGTATATTTTGCAATTAAGTATGATATAGATGAATACCTCTGCTAATAATTATAATGTTAAAATTATGCTATAGATAGTATAAAATTGCATACATTAACTTGCATGAAAGTAGCCGATTCTTTCAGTTTCATTTTCATTATCATTTCATTACATTTATAAATTTAGCTCTAAGACTTTTTATATTCGTTATATCTCATTGCTCTATACCTAAATGAATTTACCGTCAATGCCCTATTTTTAATATTCACAGCATATTTTTCGTAGCTACTTACGACGTTTTTTGTTTCTAGGTTACAGAGTTCTATTATATCCCTCTCGAGAGTAGAACTTACAAATATGGTTCTCGCCTTAAGATTAAAAATGTAATCTTAGGAGAGAATCACTCTCCTAAGATTACATTTTTAACATGCTTCTTTAAAATAAAATGTTTTTTTTTCTTGTTAAATAATCTATTCCTATTTTTAATAAATGAACTAAAAATATTTTAGACTTTTTAGTTAGGTTTTCTATTAAAGTGTTTTATTTTTTTTATGTTATTATTGTGTTTTATTTTACTTTAATAATATTTCTTAACAAACGGGTTATTTTTTTTAGTAAACAATAGCTGGCAAACCAGCAGGTTATTTTAAGCATCGGAGGAGCCACAAGCGTGTTGCCAGTTAAAAAAGCAAAAAGGAATTAAAGGGATTAGGAAGTAAGGAAACAAATAAGGGAAGGTTTTAGGCTTCCAGCCATCTCACTCACAGCAAAAATCATTGCTATAATAGCTTCTTCATGCCGATCTTCTCTGAGAGTGAGGTACTGTCCCAGCCCGCATATGAGCTATAGTCTATAGGTCACAGCTAGGCTGAGGCAAACACATTTTTTCAAATTGTATTAGTAGATCTTTACTGTCCCAGTCGAGCCTGCCCGTCTGACTGTAGTCAGTGGGATACATCTAGGATGAAGCAGATATATTTTTCCAGATCGTATTAGTAGATCTTTACTGTCCCAGTCGAGCCTGCCCGTATGACTGTAGTCAGTGGGATACATCTAGGATGAAGCAGATATATTTTTCCAGATCGTATTAGTAGATCTTTACTGTCCCAGTCGAGCCAGCCCGTATAAATGTAGTCAGTGGAATATATCTTAGATGAAGCAAATATATTTTTCCAAATTGTATTAGTAAACCTTGAAGTTAGCACGGTCAAACAAACTATATACGAATATACTAGTATACATATTGTCAAATTAAACTGTGCCACAAATTCCTGATATACCTTTCTCTAATCAGGAATCTCTTCAGCCTCGACAGACGGAATGTTTAATCCCGAATTGAAATGACCTTTTTCTGTTTAACCCCTGTGTACACACACGAGTAATATAAAAAAATTCACATTTCGTTTAACTTTCGCAACGATTTTATGATGATACAAAACGAGGATTTTGGATTATACTACTAAGGTTTGGATTATTTAAATTGTATAAAATAATAATTTGACTATTGTTTACAATAAATGCGAATGATTCTATAATAAAAAAAAAATATTTTGAATGAAGAATGTTTAACATTTCCGAACGCATTATTATTATTAGTATGACAGATTTCCAGCCAATACAAACTATTGCGAATAACTAAAAGCCACAAAACAAAGAATGAATGAATGAGACTATTGCGAATTTTTAGAAAGATTTCCATAAGTTGTTTATGATTGCTATACACCTGAAAGGGTTAAGGTATGATTATATATACTTTTTTCTGTTTTGCAATCAACTTCCTTGCTAAATTAAACTTTATAAATAAACTAATTTGGCATTTATAATTTGACGTAACGGCAACCTCGCCTTTAAACGTTTCAATACACGATTCTACTTTATTTTTGTTTATATTTTTTGCAGTTTATGAATATATAGGTTCCAATTAAGCTACCGTTAACTTGACACGTAAACGGTGAAACAGGCCCTAAGACTTACAAATGTAATAAGGAATTCCTGATGAACAGTTTTTAGAACCAAAATGTTTACTGTGCGATATTTATTACTAAGACTGACTCGTGTAGGCATGTAAACCACGTTGTTTTACATAACCGCGCGATTTCGGTTTGCTTCGCTATTTTGCTTCTTCAGGCCATTTTTTAATAACCCTACAAAATACGGCGTAAACATTGAATTGTCTACATTAGATATTATAATTTTTATCCTAGCTGAACATACACCTTTGGTAAATACTTTACCGAAAAAATACAATTTTTAAATATCATATAACCAAGTGAAACATGTCAAGTTAAGAATTATTTTACTCTCAATTGAAATAATTTTCTTTCTGCGTAATACTTTTTTAATACACTTATCTTTGATTAATTAATAAACGCTCCACACACGGCCCCCATCAGGATTTTATGTCGGGGGTCCGGAAACACACTCAACACAAACAGAAACACGCACACCACGACAAAAATTCGTATGGTCAATACGTTTGCCGTGAGCGGGGATCGAATCCGCTACCGTTAGCGCTTCAGTCAGTTGCAGTGATCACTGTACCAACCTGTCGTGAAAAAATTATAAATTATAATCAAAGACACTTACATATGTAACTGTTAATGTAATAAAAAAGTTGAAACACTCATTTTTCTTGGCAAAGACACTCACTCATTATAACTAAGTACCAGCTAATAATACATAATTAAATATTATTATGTATATTACATATACTCGGGAAAAATAATGTCAATACAATATAGGTCTCAATACAATTTTATTTGTGTTTAATAAAAAGTACAATTTTGTTTTTATAAAATGTATAGTTTTAGGGTCTTGTAGCTTATTTTTAATAGTAATTACAGCTGCTTATTATTTGATATATGCATATGGATGCTGATAAGTGACCATGCGTTAACCCTTAAAAAGTCAAATTCCGAGATATTGATGTATTCGAAATAAGTACGGAAAAAGTATCTTAATTTAATTCATATTCAATATACTGGGTCTTATCGCGATAACTAATGGTAGTAATACCTTTTTATTGCCCGACGTTTCGACGAAGTTACATTCGTCATGGTCACGAGCTGACGATAGTATAAATCGCGAAAGTTTAAAATATATAATTCTTAAATTAATGTTTCAAGTACTTTCCATATTTTGCAATTTATACAATAAACTTATTTATTTGAAAAACTTATTAAAACTTTTACTTATACCAAAACCAATGTGATATACCATTTATTAAAATAGAAAAAAAATATGAATATATACTAATTCAAACGAATTTATAAAGAATAGTATAAGGTTTGACATTTTTAGACACCATTTTTTCAAAATGAAGTCCGTGTGGGTTGACACAGTATTACTTATCAGCGTCCATATAATATGTTAGTTAACTTATGTACATGACCCTTTAATAATTTCACATAATCAATAGTCATTGGATTTCACGTTGGACATCTATGTTCAACTGTAATGAATAATGTTGTTTCGACACGCGATATTAATGTGCTCTGGTTCATATATAAATTTAACTCTGATAGTGATCTAGTGATGTTCAAAATAATATTACGTAATACTACGTAACATACATTTCTAAATGTAATATTGTTATCGATGACAGGGTGTTTTTACGTTCATACGGTTTCTGTGGACTTGACGGAATTAAATAATTGTAATCGTTTCGAAGTTATTTTTAATCTATACTAAAATTATTATTATTATATATAGATTGCACGTAGAGCTTAATCTTTGAAACTACTTATACTATTTAAAAAAATATTTTTTCGTTACATAATCTGTTTATTGAAGCAGGTTATAGGCTTTATTACGCAAGGGGCTGCTTGTTAAAAAAAATTAAATTTCCTAAATGACATTGGCAAAATGCGATCAGTATCTCTATTTTTATTATTGGTTAGGATGTGCATCATTATAACAGAAATTCTGTAAAAATATATTTTAAATATCCATTACGATTCTAAAGATTAAGGTAGAACAGACAGACAGACGGTGTATTTAGTAATAGGATCCTGATTTTTGGAGGCGAAATCGTAAAAAGTATCCTATATAATTTCGCCCAGAATTAACGTTCATCAATATGTTATGTATGTTATATTTCTATATAAGAACGATATCCAAGTAAATTTCACATTTGGATAAAAACTTGATTTGTTTTATTGATTACTCTTTTGTATTTATTATAATTTAATGTTATAAAGTATAATTAAATATAACTTAATGTAAAGTATCCAATAAAAAGAATGAAATATATTTTATTAATGAACCCTTGGTGTACTATTAACTAGTAAAAATTAAGGATGACTCGCAATTTTTCTATGAACCTTTACAAGTGATTTGATGGATAACTTTTATAATAAAAATTACCAAATGGCATTGATTAATATTTGGATGCTAATAAGCAATACCGTATCAAGTCACACGAACTTCATTTTGAGAAAATGGCGTCTAAAGATGTCAAACCTATTCTTAATAATTGAAGTAGTATATATACATCTTTTCTTTTCTATTTTGATAATAAATGAAATAAATTAAAAGCATATTGGTATCATAAAAAGATTTTTCTAATAATAAGTTTTTCAAATATATGAGATTCTTAAATATGCAATATTGAAATATAGAACATTATTATTCGAAACATTAAATTAAGAAACTTTTTTCCGTACTCATTTAGTTAAGATGACTTGAAAATGTTTTCAATGATGTTAATACGTGACGCATTATCAAAATACATCAATATCTCCGAATTCGATTTTTTGTGGGTTGACTCATTATTGCTTACTTGCATTTTTTTTTCATTTTCTATTTCATCTCAACCACATTACGTATATTTCTTAATTTAAATATTGATTTTATATATTTTTTTAGTGGGATATTCAAATTATAGCAATTGTTGCATTAAGAGATCATACTATGGTTGTTAATCTCATAAATATCTTAATCCTACTTCTGAAAAAGCTCCTTTAATAGTAGATCAAGCAGATAACCCTTAAATTAGGGGATTATAAATTTTACTCCCGCGATTGTGAGTAAATATTTTTCTATATAGTCGATATTTTAAGGCGAATTTATATTTGAATGACGTGTCGTGTCGTGGCGCATTAGAACAGAATCAATACAGTACATTTTGTATGACAACGTTTGCATTGATGTGTTGTGGCATGTGGTTGCGGCTTCTGCGTTGCAATAGATCCTATCCCGATTCGCGTTAGACGAGCGGGATACGAGAGGACGCTGAAATGGCGCAAACACGACACATCAAAGTGCGTGCGCAGAAGTACTGGTGTTATAAACCTAAAATCTCTTTCTGTGTATTTTTAAATTAGTTGCCAGCATTAAAAATTGATTATCTTCTTTAAAATTTGAAACATAATTCGATGACTCATAGAAGAACATTTAAAACGTTCGAATTTTTCTGGAACTGCGGTTGTATTGATTTAAAATATTGTCCCGATGCGTTAGAACAAGACATAATAATGTAAACACTAGCCTCATGGCACGACACGTATCGTCACGTCAGTCAAATATAAATCCGCCTTTAATGAGGCTTGTCGTTTACTTAAAACATGCTTGTCATTTATGACATTCAAATTTATGGTAATGCCGCTCAAATTAATAGCGTGACGTCATAAATGGCATTTGTAACAGGAAAGTTCCTTTTGAATAAAATATTCAAGGTCTCCTATTCATTACAGACATTAGGTATTACTTATACTGTAATATCGATCACGACACTCTTGTCCCCATTGTAGGGTATATCTACAATGATATTATTAAATATCTTTTGTTAAAAATAATATACTAATTTATTCTAAAACTAGTTTTGCTCGTGACTCCGTTTACGTAAAGCTCTACATTGTAAGGAGGATCGATTAGTAAACGAGTATTGACTGTATTATAGACGCACGATGACACTTTTAAAATAGATGACAATTCATGGAACGGGCATTCAATATTACAAGAAAGCATTGAGAATATGTAATACTAGCACAATATTGTTACTTTCAGTAAATAAATAAATATTGTTTTAATTGCATTTTCAGTCATTCTTTCAGTATGTATAGAAAACTCAGCTTCGAGATAAAACAGGCAATTTTAATTTAGACCAGTACTAATAAAATTGAGAAAATTTCGTGCGGTACTTTTTTCATGGTGCGCGAACAAGATTCGGCCAGTTACATTATCATTATACCTAACATATATAGTGATTAAAAAAACTTTGAGTGATTTTTTTTAATTTAAAATTAAACAAAACTTCCGAAATTAAGTGTTGCAAAGTCATCTTCATTGAGCCACAAATGCGATTAACGATTATCAGTTTCGTCGTAGATTGTAAACACCTGGCAAGTGTTTTTTGAAGAATTTTAAATTTAAATATCATTAATGATATGATAGGTAATTTATATTTACCAATTTCTTAGAAACAAAAAATTATCATAACATTACATATCAAAAAATATACGCTAATAAATTATTTTCTTTGTCATATTCGTTTTTCTTGATTCGAAATTAGTATCTAAGAATTGACTCATGAAGTTAACGTTAAGGAAACGTTTTACTTTTTCCTTTCCCGCAGTGTTATTAGTAATATTAATTTACAACAAGTATCTTACTATAATGCAGGTTATATTGTCTTTAAGATACTTTCATAAATAAAAACCTAATAAAGTTTATAACGTGACACGTTATTGAAAAAATTTACATATTCAAAGAAAAATATCGACGGTGTGAAAAAACAGATGCACTTGACTTAATGACATTAAAACATCGATTTTCTACGTCCAAGGTTGTTTCGTTGTCATTGTGATAATATGCAATCGATAAGATCGTGATAATATATTATTATTTCATGTGTAAAGTGATACCTACTATAATATATATAATAATATAATACATTATATTGATTTTAATGTTTGTCTCTTTGTTTTATCGTAAAATGCACTGTTGCGGTGAAACTTTGTTAATTTATTATTTGTACTTGCAAGAAGGTTATAGAATTATACAATAACTTCCAGTAGGTGGCGCGTGTGTCGTACTGGGGAGAAAGAAAAATAAGCTTCATATGTTCGTCCGAAATAACAAAATCTACATTAACGCGAGTGAACTCGCTGGGAAAAGCTACTTGGTAAATAATACCTTGACTTACGCTAATTCAGAGTATCAATTTTGTTTAGTATATAATATATTGAAATTGCCCGCTCATGGCAAATGTCTGTATTGGCCATACGGATGTTTGTCGTGGTCTGGGTGTTTGTGTTCGGGTTGTGAGTGTTTCCGGACCCTCGACACAAGGTCCACGACCTTTATTATTTAAGACTTTTAAACGACTTCTTAATAAGTGTCTTGTTACTCTTAAACGTGCCTAATTTTATGTATTACTAATGGTAAAATTTGTTTGTAAGTTTGTATGTAGGAAGAAAGTGTTTCTGCGTTTGATAGCCCGTTCACTCAGAAAGTTTTAAGGCTATATTACATCACGCGAATCATTCGAAAACTCGAACGAAACCACGAGGGGTAGCTAGTGTGTTATATGTTTACAATTTATACTACGACTTACGTTGTTTCGACTTACGCGGTTCTGGGGTATAAATATGTATGTTAAAATTAATTTATACTTAGACCATTAAGGATTATAGCGTGTTTAATCTGATAAGTAAAAATTTACACGGCATTTTTATTATTTATAACGATCAGATTGTCGATAGGAAATAAAAGGTTTTGATCCATATCTGTTGTAATATAATTAAGACTTTTAAAGTAACCAATTTCAACAACAAAATAATAATTTTCCACGTCCACAGTCCACGCGTTTGGTCTAAATAGTGCCACAAATGTACAAAACCTAACATACATAAATACATACATACATAGACTGATAAACACATTACCCTCCTTTGTGTTGCGCTATCGGGTAAAAAAATAAATTTTCAAACTCTAATAATTGTCAAACTGTCAAATATAACAGAGTTATGCAGCAAATAAAAAAAAATAATCCAAATAGCTAACCTTCTAATTTGATAAATCATTTAAATATAAATACTTTCGTATATTACATGGAATTAAAAAAAACCTATTTTTCCTGACAGCCTCAGTTAATAAGTACAGTTCGGCACTCAGAAATATTAGCAAGTTACAAACGGTAAATATTCACCGCAATAATCACGTTTGAAGCGCTCGCCGAGCTCCGTGTGTTTGTGTGTGTTTGTGTTACAGTGCAAACAGTGAACACTGAAACTGGTATAGTTTATGAGCTTTGCTTGCTTGTGGTTGTACTCGTAATGTACATGATGCGTAAATAGCTTGTATTTATTTTAGGCACTAGTTTTGTTTTTCTTGTTCAGAAGAGATAGTGGTTAGGATACGTCGATCTCAACCGATGAACGCGAATTCAAACCCCGGCTAGCACTGCTTAGTTCGCAAGTCCTAAATTCACCTCCAAGCTTGGCGGTGAAGGAAAAGATCGTGGGAAAACCTTCATGTGCCGGGAGAAATTCTGACACATGTATATCCGTCAACCCACAGTGGAGCATTGTGGTGGATAAGGTTCAAAACCTTCTCCTTAATAGGAGACAAGGCCTTTTCCTAGCAGTGGGACATTTCCAGACTTTTAATATTAGTTTCGTGAAATTAACTTTTTAATGGACGTTTAAGTATACATTTTTGTTAAAACTTTTGGGATGATTTTCAACATTTCATTTCATTTCTTGCTGGTTCTTCCCGATAGCATCTACATTCTGAATCGGTGGTACTTTTATCGATTTATTTATGGTTTCTTTTTATATTGACGATTCAAAAGTACTTGTAAAAGGCTACTTAAAGTATTTTTTTTGACTCTCGAATTTGGAAGTCGATAGTAATATTTCTATATTGTGCGGACCCACTTAGCCACATTTTATTTGTGGCTGAAAGATCTGATCTTGTGCAGGTATCGATAAACAAACTCTCGAATTAAAAAACTGTATTACAAACTTCATAGTAGTATTTCTAAGCATATTTTCTTAGTCTCCGGAGTATTCTAGTCCGGATTTAAAAGTTTAATAATTTTTATAAATACAGCCATTTCATTGCGAGTCCACAAGCGTGAAAGCCTTAAGGACTACTTACTATCCTTTAGAATAAAATAATTTCTATATTCACACTATATGCGTAGTTATTTGTATATAATTATTAGTGTCGTTTTTAGTTTTTTTTTTTTTTTATGTAAACTATAATACCTATGTACTTTTATTTCAATAAGTGTATACAGTCAGATTTACACAATATATTTTTTTTGTATTACAGTTTTATCCTAGCGATATATTGTTCATTAAATACAAGAGTATGAATAATTAATAACAAAAACTTCAAAAAAAAAAAAAATAGCCGACTTCAAAAGCAATTTCGTTTGCTTGGATGACATACTTTATAGTTATTTTGATATAATACAAACTGCTGAACCAATTTTATTAAAAATTCTACGGAATCAATTTCAAAGTATACGCTTTCAAATAAAAAAAAAATCGCAATCGTTTATAAAATGACAAAGGTCTCTTAACAAACAAAACAACAACAACCGTTACGAATAAAGCACTTCCTCTTTTTCGAAGTCGGTTGAAAACAAATGACCGAATCAACATGGTTCCCCAAAGTATAAATTACTGGAACAGAGATATTTATATTGACGAATCCGCTGATCCCGGGGGATTTTAGAAGCGAATAATGAAACGTCGGGGCAGAGTGACGTTTGACATCAAGCAACATTAATCAGGTCTCGTGTGAAAAATTCACGGCTATGCAAATAAGGGACGGTTTACACGCTTAATATAACTGATGATTTAGCGATAACTAAGGCTTAAAAAATAAACCAAAGGAACCATAAATAGCCATGCTACAAAAGACGCAATAAAACCATCTTCAACACGTGTCTAGCTAAACAGTGTTTACAAATTGCTTAACAGATAGTAATTTTTTTTTCTTATAGTATGGCGTGCAACCGCGCTACTTATGCGCAAAATATTCTGCCAATGTCACGTATGTCATGAAAAACTTATTAATGTAATGTCACACATTACATTTGACGGCTAATATAGGCTTTAGACATCTGTTAAGCGTACATATGTTAGGCTACGTCTAAAGCACGTCGAACTCAAAACTGTCCTTAGACACGGATTTGTAGTACGGATTTTTTAAAACACGCGTTTAAAATATGTTTATTTTTTTTTAGGAAAGGCAGAGATTTTTTATTTTACAAAGACATAATCGCAAGCAAAATGTGAGATATTGATAGTCCATTATTGATATAAACTTTGGGTCAATTTACTATTTCCGAGGAAAAGAAAACGTCGTTAAAAAATCCTTCTTCAGCCAAAGAGCACGGCACAAATTGCAAGCATAGCTCATTATTGCAAATAACAGCTGAAAGTTATTATAAAGTCAAACAGTCATAACGAACATTTGTTAAAGCGCCGAGCTCTGACCGCTGAGTACTCAATTACGCGGCCCTTACCCAAAACTGTAGTAGGGAATTAAATGCTAAAAAAAATTATGTCTACGAAATAACGATTTTGGGACCATTATTTTGGTACTTGTTGCGTCTAAAAAAAATGTAAAATTTCGCTTAAGTTGGGTTTCCTGTACAAAAACGCTTGTAAGTGTCAAATCCTTAAACATTCAAAGTTGCTTTTCACAAAATTATATAAACAAACCAATATTCTTATATACACATATATATATATATATATATATATATATATATATATATATATATATATATATATATATATATATATATATATATATATATATATATATATATATATAAGATTCATCTGATGCATCACCGTCGAATAAAGCGAGACTTTTTCATAAGGTATCTAGCTGCCGGTGACCAATAATCAGCTGAGTCATATCGTGATTTAATATAGCCTACCACCTTCATAAATCCTTAGGCTATTTAACATAACTTTCAAATCGGATCGGTAGTTTCAGAGATTACTCCCTATAAAAAAAATTTACTTCTTTAATAATATTAGTATAGATTTAAATTATTGTTACGTAATTTATCTCTTTTAAGTACATAGTCCTTTGATGTAGTAATCAGCCCAAACACATACTAATTGGTTATTTCCATATGGTCGCATTGTGTACAAATAAATAAATTAATTAATATCAAATCAAAGCAAATCATTGAAGCACGAAGCTTGAAATTCGAGTAATTGACATTTGCTGTATAGGTTAGAGATTCGAATTGAATATCAAAATAAGTAATACATAGTTAAAAATGCGTATTTTTACTGGGCAGGGGTCGGAGTGTTTATCTGTCTAATATAAATACAGTATTAGGGTTGGTACATTTGTGGCATTATTTAGACCGAACGCGTGGGCTGATTTTGATAACACATGATAAACAACACAAATACTTTGATTGTCATAGAAAGTACAAGAATTTGAATACATTAAAATGGCGGTATTTGGACGCCTAAATGTGAAAAATAAAAAAAAATGAAAATCGACGAACTATATCAAATGGGGTATCGTTGAATAGGCATTTAAAAATCATTTTTAGGTTTCTTATATCATTTTTCAATAAGAGTTACCGTATAACGATTTAAAGTTGGTTAATAACGATTTTCACTTACCGGCTTTTACACAAAACTGTTGACTGACGACGGTCTGGTTACGCAGTCGGGTTTTTGATTTTTAAAATTCAGTACTTGTTTTAATTTCAACCGAAAGATACTTTAGTGACAGATGATTCATGACTTACAATTTTATCCGCACAGTTTTCCAATTTTGCGCGATCAACGATAAGTTCAGTTGCTGATCATTGTCAGACTGACATCACAGTGATTGTTGGTTCTGCAGGCTAATTACGGTGAGCTTCCATTATCACAATACATTTCGACAATCGGATTCTGGTTTTTGTACCAAAACGATTGATAATTTAAAAATATTTTAATATTTTTCTTTAATGTAACTAAGGGCCAATTATGGTGAACTATTACCACCAAAACATGCCCCTTGGACAGTTAAAGGATTAGTATTTATTAGAATAAATATCAGCATTTTGTAATTATATACGACGAACGTATAACGTTATTATCCTGAAATTCGTTCCAATCAATCATTGACTCGACCAAATTCCAGAAAGAAAAAGTCAATGAACACTCTTTGAATTTTTTACCTTGATGGATATTGATCTTTGACTAAGATAAAAATCATTCATTAATTTCTTTCGGTTAAATTATATTTAATACGTCCGTTTTACAGCGTTATATCCCTCAGGACGAATTTATCTGTGGAGTCTCGTGTTACAAGCAAGTTGTCTCGAACACTAAACATCAGATAAGTCATTTGTTCTTACACGCTATCTGCACTCTTTGAATTTTTTATCTGAAAAGTGCTGTATTGATTGTCCAGATTTTCTTATCTTTGATTGAGATAAAAATGATTAATTAATGTCTTTCGGTTAAGGTTTATTTAATACGTCCGTTTTACAGCGTTGTATCCCTCAGGACGCATTTATCTGTGGAGTCTCGTGTTACAAGCAAGTTGTCTCGAACACTAAACGTCAGGTAAAGTCATTCATTCTTACACGCTATCTGCACTCTTTGAATTTTTTATCTGAAAAGTGCTGTATTGATTGTCCAGATTTTCTTATCTTTGATTGAGATAAAAATGATTAATTAATGTCTTTCGGTTAAGGTTTATTTAATACGTCCGTTTTACAGCGTTGTATCCCTCAGGACGCATTTATCTGTGGAGTCTCGTGTTACAAACAAGTTGTCTCGAACACTAAACTTCAGATAAAAGTCATTTGTTCTTCCACGCTATCTGCAGACCCGGCGCGGCGTATACTTACTGGCGCCTCGCC
Organism: Hypolimnas misippus; assembly: GCA_037950945.1. Classification (NCBI taxonomy): domain Eukaryota; kingdom Metazoa; phylum Arthropoda; class Insecta; order Lepidoptera; family Nymphalidae; genus Hypolimnas; species Hypolimnas misippus. The sequence goes on along the minus strand of JBBEEQ010000016.1, from coordinate 3,790,209 downwards.
AACTCGCGGCTTATATTAATTACTCCAAGATACTCGGCGAGCGCGGCCTTCGACCGCAGGTTGCTTACGTTTGTTAATAACTTACTATTTTTAACCTACGACCAAAAATATGGGTGTTAAAAGTTTGACGTGTATCTCTTTGTTTGTGACATCGTTAACGAAAGGACAAATTTAGATGCGAATTTCTTGTTTGAAGCTGATGTAAACGATTGAAATAAAACTATTATAAATGGATTTAAATCGCGTATATTAACTATTTTTATCGTACCGTTTCGAGCACTTCACAGCGTTCGTGGTCACGGGTAGACGTGACACGTGGTCTAAGTCAAGGTCTAGTAATAATCGCGAAAATCGAAGACAACTGATGTAATCGATTTTGATCTTAGCTATAATATATGAAAATATGTTCTGACGTTTGAAGGTTAAGCCCTTTTTAGTTGTTGAAAGCATATGAGCATCTTCTAATAGTCTTATCGACTCAAAATTTACTATACCACGAGTGACATCAAAACAATACAGTTACATAACTTTGGCTTGATACTGCAGCGTCATCTGGAATCAGTAGGATACAAAACCTACAGAAAAAGTATCGTGGGGCTCGTTGAAATAGTCACGACGATTAAATTATTGCAGGTTTTTGAAATTTCTTATTACTTATTATCATTTGTATAACGTAACTTTAACGTCCTAATCTATTAGGCCCGATAATAATAATAAACGCATAGCACTCAACGTCCTCCATTAAGATCTTGTGACCTTGTGTTGGGGGTCCGGAAACACAACACTAACACAAACACCCAGACCGCGACAATCGTCCGTATGGCCAATACAGACATTTTACCGTACGCGGATATCGAACCCGCGACCGTTAGCGCTACAGTCAGTTGCAGTGACCATTGCGCCAACGTGTCTGTCAATAATAACGTTAGAGGACGTCAAATTTGAGAATTGTGATTATGTGAAAGTTTATAACGTTCATAAGTTTATTAATGTCGAAATTTGTAGTCGATTGGCTTCGTGCGAAGGTGATAGCAACTGTCAAACTATTCACATCCAATATAACCCACAGCGTGACGTAGACAAACTCCAATATAAAAGTACGGATATTTACTAGAGTACAATAGGTGAAAGAATTTGTATATAAAACTGCTAAAGACAATCAGGTCCGGAATCACGTGCTTAGAGATTGTAAGTTAGATTTTAAGGTAATTCTAAGATTCTTGTCACTTTTAAGAATTGTATTGTGAATAATAAAAAGAATTGAAAATAAAAAATGCATGGGCATCTATGAGTCCATGGATGTCGTTATTTATAAAAAAAAGTTTTAAACTACGTCAATCTTTGCTTTGACATTTGTTGAGCCATTTGATTCGTATCACATAGGTAATATTTAACTGTCGATAATATCATGGCTCTCGCTAAATTTTGACGACGCCACAATCATGTAAATACTTATATTACAAAGCTGAATTATTTGTTCCTTTGGATTATTATACCCTGGCTATTTTAGTGAAAGAGCTGACTATCCATTGCTGGCATAACTACATCATTATGTATTTTAAACTCTCGCGATTTATACTTCAGGTCAGGTGACCACGACGGATGCAACTTCGTCGAAACGTCGGGCATTATAAAAGATATAACTACTATCAGTTATCGCGATAGGACCCGTTATATAAAATATTAATAACTACATCATTATCGGGTCAGCTCTAGATTATCGTTGGGCTTGTCACGGGTCGATACGGTTCGGAAGTCAGAAATAATTTATTTTTCTTTATTTCAAGTTCATTTGTATTTTGTATATTTTTTATTCCATTATTAATAAAGGTTTAATTTCTGGAACAACAAATATAAATGAAACTAGTATGCTATGTAGTTTAGTATTATAGGTTTTATAAGTATAAAGATGTCTAAAACGTTTTCCTACAGGGTAAATGAATGCCCTTATAAGTAGGCACTCGTACAACAACACTAGACTACGGTAAAAGGACCAGCACTCACTGGCTCGTCGCCAGCCCTGGCTGGCTTTTATTAATTGCTTGCAGATACTCCGAAACGTAGATACGTGAGGTTTGCTTTGTATGAATAATCAATATAATAAAGACACAATAATAAAATATTTCGATGCTGATAAACGATAATGTGTCAACCCACACAGAATCAAATTCGGAGATATTGATATATTCTGATAATGCGTCACGTATTAACATTACAAACATTATTAAAAAAAATCAAATCATCTGAATTAAATAAGTACGGTAAAAAGTGTTTTCTGTATTTTGCAACATATAAAAACATATAATTAGATAAAACTTTTCATTATACCAATCTATTTTTAATTATATTTTTATCAAAAAAGAAAAGACATATAAACTTCTTCAGACCGATTTATTAAGAATAAAATTGAAATCTTTAGACAACATTTTCAAAATGATGTCCGTGTGGTTTGACATAGTATTGCTTATCAGCGTCCATTTATCGATTAACTAGATTCATATGTAACAAAAATAATATATACGAGTGCGTATGTACGTGCGTAACATAATTTAAAATCTAATAATAATTAGTGTCAGATTCTACTCCTTCATTACATCTGAACAGTGTATATGAAAGATGATTTGTAATTGAATAGTAGACCCGTCCACACGTTGCTAAGACTGACTGCCTCTCGCGGTTTCGCTCGCGTTTATAACTGTCTAATATAAAAGAAGAGAATGATTTTATAGTCTTATCAGTACTTTTAGAGATTACCCCCTACATACAAATTAATAAAAACTAAAAAAACTAAAGCGAATAAAAATAATATTAAGCAATCCACAGTTTGTATTCTTAATGACCAGAAGCGTACATACTTTTTAATAAAAATACAAAAGAATATAAATAATGTAAAACACAAAAAAATAAACGAAGAAACGAAAAATAATTCTCATATCCTACACATGTCCGACGTAACCGAGCACAAAAATGAAGACGCCTCCGCTTTTTTTTAATCTTTACTATGTCACAAGTCACAACGGACTCTGCCTTTTCGGCATAAATCATCTAACACAATAAATTTATGGCATAAAAGTCTTAAGTTACGTTGTTCAAAATCATAAAATACAGTTGAATTAGAAGACAAAGTACTCCCTTGGGGTTTGATCCACTTTGTTCCAGGTGAGCGGCCTCCGTTATTACCCCTTGCTTGAAAATCATACGTCTCATGTCACGCTTCAGCGGACGGTGGGCTCAAAACTGTTAGTTAAATATATGATTTCTATGTTATACTTTACTAGCTGCCACTCGCGTTTATGGTTACGACTTCGTGCCTAAAAGTCAGCATGATGTAATATGGCCTATAACGTTCCTCAGCAATCGGACAAAGAATCGGAGAAAGTATTTTTCAAATCGGATTATGTTTCCTTGAGTTTCCTTACAAACAAATTTTACCTATTAATAATATTAGTATAGATACATACAGTGGCGTGCACAGAGTTTTTAGACAGGGTAGGCAGAATACTTTAAAAACATACTTATCAAAAATATTCACTGCATGTTGTTTAGGTAATTGCAAAATTAATAATATTTACAGCAAAAATGGTCGTTAGTTGTGTGTACGGAACTGTACGGAATTTTTTAGACTTTTTAATTAAATCTACACGCCTATATTTCAGTAAGATTAATATGAATCATAATGTTTTTTATTGAATTTACGATTGACTTCACCTTTACTTTATATTAATTGCAAATCAATCACTTGGCCTCGATCACAATTATCATCACTGAAAGATAGTTTAAAAAACTCAACACTTTTTATTTTCTGTACACACACGACACCTGAAAAACTTTCACAGATCACAAATTTTATTTTTCACACTATTTTCAAAGTTAAAATGTTATATGCTTTAGACCGCAAAATGAATACAAACAATAATAATGGCGACTTCAAAGAACTCGCGTCCAAAGGAAAAAAATATGCGACCAAAATTAATAGTCCTTTACTTATGCGGTAATCAAATGAAATATAAAACTTTTCAAAATAGTCGCATTACCTTTTTCGGCAATTTTCCTAATTCATCGTCTAATAACGTGAAAAAGACAGTGCCTTTTTTTCTCTTTGTGTGTGTGTAGTATTATCGTTGTGTGTCAAATATTTATAAGAGCGCACACATAAATATATTCACATGACTACGAGTCCGTCATGCTGCATTCACGCAATAAGTGATAATTAGTTTGTGCCTATATCGCTAGTAGCGCAAGTGTGCAGCGCAAGAAATACGAACACAGGAATTATCGATGATACATCGTGCTACCACCGTTAATTGATAGATGGCGTTAATGGTATAATATTAGACATCAATATAAAATATTAAAATAAAATACTGTTTTACTTGTGTATGATTTAAATAAATAAAATAATACAATATAAATTTATCTGAGTTACTTAGGGTAGGCAGTGTCTTTTTGTCTTTATAAACTGCACGCCACTGGATACATATACTAGTACTTATCTTTTAATCCCCGACTAGTAAAGGGAGATGTTGTATGTTTGTAATGTGCATCTGTGTGTCTGTGGCATCATAGCTTACTAACGAATGGACCGATTTTGCTGTTTTTTTTTTTATTTTTTAAACTTTCGCGATTTATACTATTCATATTTAATATAACGGGTCTTATCGCGATAACTAATGGTAGTAATGCCTTTTTAAACTCCAGTCGTGCATTCGTCGTGGGCAGCTCGTGACACTTCGTCGAAACATCGGGCAATAAAAAGGTATTACTACCATTAGTTATCGCGATAAGACCAGTTATATGAAATATATTTTTTTTGTTTGTAAGCTGATGTGATTGAAATGGAAGATATAATTTATGAATGTTCTGTTCAGACGTTTAAAGGTTATCAGCTCTTTTATAGTTTGAAAGTATTCGAGCAACTTATACTGGTTTGATCGAATCAAAATGTACTATATTATGACTTCAACTAGCTGGTGCTCGCGACTTCATCTGCGATGTCTCTGATGCCTTCGTCATAGTAACTTTATGCATGCAAAGTCTCAGCCCGATCGGTTTAAAATTGACAAAATTTTTATCCCCTTTTTAATCCCCTTGAAGGTAGAATTAATCAAAATCCTTTCCTAGCGTGTACCTACGTCATAACATCTGCATGCCAAATTTCAGCCCGATCCGTCCAGTGGTTTTGGGCTGTGCGTTAATAGATCACTATGTCAGTCCCTTGAGTTTTATTTATTTAGATTATACTAAAATAACATAGTTACGTAAACTTGACCTGACCAACTTACCGCAGAAGCATCGTTTTAGAACTCATTAAAATCGGCTCAAGAAATAGATTGTCGGGGATTTTCTTTTTAATTATTAATAGACACAATCGATTATTTCTTAAGTGCAAGTACTTGATTTTAATGTATCAAAACCATTAATTCCATACTATAATTCTTTACTTTCATAGAATTAAAAAGTAATAATAGTATAAAAGTTTTTTTTTTATTAAAAGGAATTCAAAAGCAAAACACGTAATCTTACTTGGACTACATATTTGTACTGGTTATTGGAAAATTTACGACCGATTTCGACAAAAATTTTTATAGAACCAAGTTGAAAATATATTCTTACAAGAATTCTTAAGTGATGGAGATATGGGGTAAGTATTAAATAATATACACAATGAGAATCTCCTCCGTTTGAAGTCTGTTGAAAATAGGACGTTTTTTTTCTTAAATAAGTTAAAAATATATTTTAAACATTGAACAAACTTATTAATTACTTTGAAAGTTTATCGATAAAGAATAATAATTTAATAGCCCTTCAATTATGTAAAGACCTCTCTGACTCAACGAGTAATCATATTTAAGTGAGTAACTAACTAAAAAAAATACTTCAAAAGCGAAACACGCAATTTCGTGTGCTTGGTTCAAAACCGCTGAATTGATTTCGATAAAAATTCTATAGCACAGATCTGGAAGTCTCGAAAAAAAAAACGGTTAAAAATGTCGGATTTCTAAGGTAATAAGCATTAAGAAATTTTACCTACGCATTGAGATATTTATACATTATCGCGAACGATGTCGATAGCAAAAGTTAGTAAAATATACAAAAATCTTCACGTCGACTACGAATTTCTCATATTGAATCAACACGGGACGACGAATCGATGATTGCGTCTAACACCGTGTAATTTCAGGCGGTTATATGTAAATTTATATAGAATATTGAGTAAACGAATTTAAGTTATAACGGTGTAATAAAAGGGTAGGCGATGTCACTGTAACACAATTTTTAAGTTTTTTTTTTTTTTCAATCATGGAAATATATTTAAATATAGAAGGTAAATAAATAGTTAAACAATTTTCAGGTATCCTCAGAAATAGATTCGTTATTTAATTAGCTTTGTTATTTGATTGATTTAGGTATATTGTTAAAAACAATTAACGAAGAACAGAAGATTGAAAAGAGGTATACAAACGGCCTTTACGACTTGGTACTGTCGTTGAAAACAGAATAACGCATGAAATTGTTTTTTCATAGTATGAATATGAATATTTAAAAAAATTAATATGTAATCACTAGAAATAATAAAGTCCCGTTGGAAAGAAATATTTGTGTTGATTTTAAAAAGGTAAACAATTCTTAATTGTTTTTTTTTTCTCAGATTTTCGTTTTCACAAATGGCGATATAAAAGTTTATATAATTACATTTTTAACTACCTGAAGAATAGTTAGTCTATATATTTTGATGAGGTTTTTTTCATTTTATAGCTGATGTAATCGGGATGGATCTTAGCTATAATTTATGAAGAACTGTTCAGATCCTTGAAGGCTGTCCTTTCTTTTCTAGTTGTTGAGAGAATCTGACCAACTTCTATTCTAATCGACTAGACATTTAATATTATATTTCTTTAGTGAATTAAGTTAAAAAATATAGTAACGTAACCTTGATGGTGCCACAGCACCATCTTGAAACTGCAGGATACAGCCGACAGGATACAGGACCAACTTACAACAAAAGTATTGTCATGGGGCTCATTGAAATGGTCCAGTAAATTGTCGGTTTTTTTTTTAGTTTTCAATTTTATGACATACATACGTTTGATAAAATATTCTTCCTTAAACTAATGTTCAAACATTTATTAATTGCAAAACACAGGATGTATTGCATTAATGAGGTAAATACCATTACCTAAACTAACCTATATATTCAAGGTAATACTGACGCATGTTGGTCCTGTTTGTATAACGTACAGTATATAACTACGGCCCGACATTTCACCAGCGGTATATAAAGTTGCTTATGTGCTAATTGAGGATATAAGCTATCTCCATTTTGAATTTAACTCAATTTACATATAATAAAACTAGCTGGTGCTCGCGACTTCGTCTGCGATATTTACGTCAAAGTAGCTATATGCATGCAAAGACTCTGCCCGATCGGTTTAAAATTGACAAAGTTTCATACAAACTTTCATCCCCTAATTTATCCCTTTGGGGTAGAATTAAACAAAATCCTTTTTTAGCGGATGCCTACGACATAACATCTACCTGCATGCCAAATTTCAGCCCGATCCATCCAGTGATTTGGGCTGTGCGTTGATAAATCACTATGTCAGTCAGTCACCTTTGAGTTATATTTACTTTTGATCAGATATTCTTTTACGACTTCGTATAGACACTACATATATTACCCGCTCCGACTAAGTACGGATTATTTAAAAGTTATAGCCGTTACTACTTTTTAAATAAAAATATCTTTACGTTTAAAAATTCAGCTTTGTACCCGCCATATGCAAAAAAGTTCGATGATTTAATTTAATTTTTTTACACAACCCTGTATTTTAATACAAGTGTTTTAGATATATTTTATTCTAAATTTCCCGCGGAAACGGGAAATTCCAAGTGTTTGGCTAGATTCAGATATAACAGAAGGTACCTAGCCGACGGCGAAAACAGCAACATTATTAATAATGTTACTTATTTCCTGTTTACCTTATCTAAATAAATATTAACTGCAGAATTACGTATATTCAACAGCACGTCACTTTAGAAAAAGATTCGAATAAGAATAAGTATGGAAGAAAATGTTTGAAAAAGCATGTGAAAAATTTCGCTACAAAAATCTTCATACAAAAAATTTCGTAAGTCTCCATTAGTAGATCCGTGCCAAGTCTGGATTGGTAGATATTTACATAATTATACACATAAAACCCCTATTAAAAAGGTATAAACCCTTCATCAATAAATAGGTTATCTTAATCAAAAGGAATATTCCAAATGGAACGCGTAGTAACCGAGATAATAGTATTCAAACATAGAAATCATATTAGAGGAACCTAACCTAACTAACCAGAAACTTCCATATATCGACGGATAACTTCATAAAATATTTATCTGGAATCGCTATCGGATCCTTTAGATGAATATTGTAATTCGATTTATGTGAGGAGCTGTGCAATATGGTGATACACTTTTTCGGCCATCCCACGGGAGCCCTTTCATTTCTCGGTATATTTATCCCGTATAAAACCTAGCCTATAAGACGTCAATGTGTCGAATTTTATTATAATTCATTCCAGTTTTTACGTGAAACATAAACATGACTATGCTAGCATGACCCCGGCTAGCACCACTTTCAATTACTAAAATCTCGTGCTCGACGGTGAAGGAAACCATCGTGAGAAAACCTGCATGTATCGAGTGGAATTCTGACACATGTATATCTGCCAACCCGCAGTGGAACGGTGTGGTGAATTAAGCTCTAAACCTTCTCCTTAATAAAAGAGTCTTTGCCCAACAGTGGGATATTTACAGGCTGTCATTTACTTTTTACTTTTTAAATAGTTTAATAATAATCACTTAACTACTACAAATAAAAATGATTATCTGTTTTGTCAATTGCGCAATCTATAAAGTTATACTCTATAGAAGATACTATCTGAAATTTAGAAATACTCTACAGAATTAATGTTTGACTCGAATATAATTGATTTTGAGATTTTGCCGTCGAAGAGGATTATGTAACTTCCCAAGTCCAAAATGGGACGGACCTTGAATAAATAAGCATTTAAGTCGAAATCTCTTACTCCTAAACTTAGCGAGTTTTAGCAAGTTTCGGATTCTATAAATCCGTTTAATTCCTGAACAATGCGTAATCGACATTTCGAGAAAATCGACTCTTGAAATCTTTCTTTGTAACTGTGTTCTTAATTAAATTTATAACCATTAAACTTTACTATAAAAGTTTTTGTTACTTAATTCGACATGAAAAAATGTTCAAAATACTTGACAGAAGAAGGGTAGGGTAATAGGATGACGAACGGTACTTTTAACTACATTTTCTATCAATCAAAGAAATAATTGAAGTTTTATTGTACAGGATGTCAACTGGGCATGTGTGGGACATTTTGCCAGCGTTACTAGAACCGATATTAAAAAAAAGTAAATATTTTTTTTTTATAATTCTTTTTCATAAATGATACTTGTTCTGTTCGAGGCTACAAGATTCAACGTTTCAATTAAGGAAAAGATTGTTTTTAATTAAAAAAAAATGTTTTTTATTTTTAAATATCGATTCCGCTAAGACTCCTAATGGAACGAGGTTTCTTTTTATGTTTTTAAAGTTTTAATAAATACAACATAAAATTTAAATTAATTGAAACTAAAAATAAAAACTCAACCATAATTCAAATAAACCAACCAACGCAATAGGATTCATAACAAAAACTGTATTCTAACCATGCATTAATTAAATTCCATATTTAATTCACAAAAAACCATGCGACCGAGTGGCAAAAAAAAAAATCAAAAATTTATCTTGTTTATTAACGAAAACAACGGCGCGTTCCATTTTTACTTTTTTTTTTACATGATTTTGTTTTCGATAAGATGAGTTCATTTCGCACAATGAATGTCGACGGGGAAGCTCGGAGTGTAATAACAAGGGAAAAATATGCTCGCTGTTCCTACGACAAAGGCGACCTAACCTAAATTAATATTTCTATTTATTAAAACATTCTACGTGGAGATTATTTTCAGTTATCGTATTTGTTGATTCGGTTGATGCAATTTGTATAGGGTTCATTTTAATTTATAATCTTAAAACCTGGCTGACATATTCTCTGACTGATCGATCAATGCAGACTATCTGGTCTGGGTCCAGAAACATGAAATTTTACACAAACTTTCCTTAAATATCGTAGGTGTGCACGAAGAAAGGATTTTTGAAAATCCATCCCCTAAGGGGTTAAAAAGAGGGTTGAAAGTTTGTTAGATATCAAATTCCCAAGTATACACGGAAGAAGCTACGGGGAACTGCTAGTCTACACATATATAATTGCTTGCCATAAACGACTGACTGAGTCATTAGCACAGAGCCTAAACCGATGAGGCTGTAAACTTGAAATTTCAGCAGTTAATACCTTTTATGTAGTATCCACTAAGAAAAGGTTTTTGTAAATTTAACTCCTAAGGAAGTAAAATAAGGGATTAACGGTTTTATGAAAGTGCTTCATTTTCGAAGTAAAAAATACGTGGTGTAATGTGGATATTTCTGGATAGAATTAAATGCACACGTACATCGGCATTTACAAGGGTTGTAAATCTATTAGCTATATTATATAACTTGGCTTGATACGCTACGCGTGTCTAGATGTAACCCGGGCGAGCGTGTTGTGAAATGTTTCATTTATATGAGCTTATTCATTCGACTCCGCTCAGGTGTGCCGAAGTCTTAAACGGTACTAAAATATAGTTTTCAACCGACTTCAAAATAGGAAGATATTCTATAATATATTTTCTTTTAAAATATTAAAAAAAATAAACACGCATGTTACCTTAGAACTTTACTTCTTAACCGATTTCAAAAATTATTTTTTTTTTAAGTGTGTACTTCTTCAATTTGGACCCATAGAAGTTTTATTAAAATCAGTTCGGTATTTTGGTATTTAATTCAAAATAACTGGAATAAGTTTAATCGAGAAATCGGTGATTTTGAAGTCAGTTTCTTATTTTCAGTCTTATATACCTGTGTTATATATTTTACTAGTATTTACTATTATACTATTAGAATATAAGGTAAAGAAACTTTGTTATTTATTTAATTAAAAGGCGTACGATACCTTGAATATCTTTTAGAACGCTTTGTTGCTGGAAATCCATTTTGCTACAAAATGTTTATTCGAAATATTCAAACAGTCTTAACAGACTTTATTTATAGAATAAGATAAATACAAACGATGATAAAGAAATAAATTTATATTTAAAGGCGAATAGAAATCACCTTCGTCAGGATTAGGCACGATTCATCGATCTTTTAGATGCAATCGGAGAACAAGACAGCACTTCAAAACCAATTGTGTAATTACCCTTCACTTTAGTATTAGAAATCAATCGCAACCAATAACAACGCTACACGGAACAAAAGCGATTCCTGGAGCCCGCAGCACGCGCGTGACGACGGTCACAAACTGAATGCCGTCCCTACAGCCGTGCTAACACTGCTAACCATCGGCACGACGCCTCGCCAGATGTTAACAGTTACGAGTCGCTGTCAAATCTAGTTCTGACGTAATTCAACAATTGGTGCTACGAATGCGCCGTCATATTTATTTTATCAAGTCCATTCTTTTAGACTCAAATACGTTTGGTATGCAAATTATGTTTTTCATAAAGTATGCAATATTTGACATGTGTTTAAAACGAGACAAGTAAATATGAGTGTATATGTAAAAATATTTTCATTAAACCTATTGCATATATTTACTTAATTACAATGCAATTAATTATATCGATTATTATTCGGTAATGGTATAGTCAAGTAAAAAAGTGAAATGTATTATATCAAATAAAATGTATACATTTTATAACATTAAATACTTCGTTTGTTTTTACTAAAATCTTAGGTGTCCCAATCTTGGCGTTGTTGAAAAAAAAACTCACTTTGGGATCTCTTAAGTTTCTTTCGTGGTTTCTTCACAGGTGTGAAGTTTAACTTTTCCAAAACCTTGGCAGATTCATTTTATTGACATTTAAAACGAATTGAATTCCAAATTTGAATAAATCATTTTGATTTGATATATTATTGCACATACATAAACAGTGAAAGAATTAGATCGTTCGGCTTAACAAAAGACTTAAGTATTAAAAAAAAATCCGACTGCCTAATTAAAGCACATAAAATCAGTTTTATGTGTCACTGTATTGTTGTCCAGAGTCATTCGCACAATCTAGACGAATCATTTTTAAAATCAGTTTAGGCGTTGAGTAGTTATGAACTGAAATACATATATAAACATCAAACACGTAATCCTGCTCTAAGCTTCGGTACAGTCGGATAAAATAGTTTAATAATAATAGTTACTTTTCTCGCTGATTGTACAATTTGTGTCGTAATTAAACAGTGTAACGAATTTTCCACCAATAATATCGCAAGGGAAAATGTAAACGTATTTCTGTTTGGTGAAAATCAGTTGATTGGATTTTGTTATTGAATAATTAAATAGATACGAAATTGGCCAGTTTAAACGTATAGTAACACACAGAAATGGATCGCACCATTTTAGTTGTGATAATCCTAATATTTGCTTCCAATATTTTAATTGTCTGTGAAATAATTAGCTTAATGCGGGCATTTGCGTAATTTAAACGTTTGGTTTCAATAAATAATTAATAGTATAAGGTAGCTTTCACACACTTGTACTAGTTCCTATATAATAAACAGAGCGAATTTTATATATGCGAAGTCAAGTCCAGAACTACTAAATTTATTTTAAAAATTATGATACCACTTGAAAGGTATATTATTCTAGATGAACATAACCTATATTTTATGTATAAATTTACATTATTGCGAAACTACGAGCAAAGCCAGTATTTAATAAAAAACTTTTTGTACTTAAGTTACTTTCTTTCTTGCTAGTTCCTTCTTGTGAAATCTACATTCATTTACTAACTTTAATTAAACTCATAAAAAAAATAAAAAATTAAAAATAAAAGTAGCCTAAGTTACTCTTTATAACATAAGTTATCTCTGAGTGAAAGACCCGTCAAAATCGGACCGGTTTCAAAGGTTAGTCGGAAAAAACAGACAGATAAACAAACAGACAGACAAAAATGTAAAAATTGTGTTTTCGATATAAGTACCTTTTATGCTTTCACGTGCATTTACTTAAAAACTCTTAATTTGAAATTACAAAAAGACACTTAAATTGTATTTATTTATATCGATTAAGTCTGTAACAAAAGAAAACGAAATTTCGTTACATTACAGACACAAGTAACAAAGACAAAGTGCAAAATAGTTTAGCTGAATAAAATTTGTATAAGAAAACGCTATTTCGGTTCATCTCGCGTAATTTCACTCGATTGTCTAAGTTTTCCTTCGAAGAGCAAACTTCGTCATCTCTCACAATTTGCTGTCTAGGAAAATGGAGCAGGCGACTTCTTTCCTTTTTATTGCAGATTTTTATAAGAGAATCTATTAAGTATTCAGTGCAAAGTTTAAATATTCTTGGTTTATCTTTCATTTAATATATCCGGCTCGAAGGACCTTGTTTTATGCTATTGTGTTTACTTTTAAGTGTCACTTATTTTTAATAGAACAGTGTTTTCTATGAGATGGGTTAAATTTGTTGAATACAATGTTATAAAAATGATTCCTTTTACTTTTTTAACCAACTTTAAAAAAGAGGAGGTTCTCAATTTTTATGTACATTCACTGATTACTCGAAAATGGCTTATTTTGTTTGAAAGGGTAAATAAATACTCTCCAATTGGTTACATAGAATTTTCATCAAAATCGATTCAGTAGTTTGGTTTAAAAATCAAAATAATTGTAATAAGTTTGTCATTAAAAAGTTTTGTGTTCAATAATTTCTTTATATAATATTTATAGTAATATATATTTCGATTTCTTATACTTCAAAGTATCCTATAATTCAAACATTTCATAAAAATGCTTAAAAATGTTTCAAAAATTTTTTCGATAAATTAATTACGTTTAAGAGGACGATGAAAAAAAATTTAAAAGTGGAACATAATTATGTAAAATAATTATATATTAAGTCCGTGTGAAACAAAATACGATACCGGACAGTAATTACTGACCTTTTTTCAGTAACTAACGTGGGTTAACGATTTTTTTTTCACTTTTAATAATCTGTTTTGAAAAATAATTCATAGGGTGTATCTAAAATATTATTATTATGTGGTGAAAATATAATTCGTGGTAGTGTGTTGGTAGTTTTAGTTGACTTAATGTGACATCGATAGCTACTTAGGCTTAAAATTGATATTTTTAATTTAATTTTTTTATGTTATTGTTTCTTTTATTTATTAAATTATAATAAAATATTCATATAGTGTATTCCGAAATATAATTCAATGTATTCTGAAACTATAATTCAGCTTTTGAAATCGGTCAGAGCTAATGACATCTCGAATCGTCATTTTTCTACGTCTAACGAGACAGCTAGTACAGCGTCGATACAGTGGCATTGTTAAGACTGACTAGGAGGACAATTTATACGAAGCTATCGGTATTGTTATACATTTTGACAATTGATTTGTTTCTTTTTATCACAAATCGCGATAAATGTTTAACTGTGAAATTTGCAATAGCGTTAGCTCACCGTAATTAGTCAATAGAAACATGGATTATTAAAGTATTTTCGGTTTTCAGATTTCAATGGAAATAAGCGGTTGACAGACACGTTGGCGCAGTGGTCACTGCAACTGACTCAAGCGCTAACGGGCGCAGGTTCGATCCCCGCTCACGGCAAATGTCTGTATATACCATACGGATGTTTGTCGTGGTCTGGGTGTTTGTGTTAGTGTTGTGACTGTTTCCGGACCTCCGACACAAGGTCACGCGATCTTGATGGGGGCCGTTGAGTGTGGTGCGTTTATTGTTTATTTAAATGGTAATATTTCGATCCTCTCTGAATTCATTTAAGGCAGTCTTGACGTGACGTATGAACGTACAATAGGTATGTCTCTAACACAGCTAGCTCTGGAATGTAAAAGTTTTGTATTTACGAACGTCATGCCATCTTCCTTCATTCTCAAAAGACATGTGACATACATATAAGAAAATTCCGTGGCGTCACTATAAGGCGTGCATTACACTTGTAAGTTTTATCCTCCTCATCGATATAAGACAAATTTGTCAATAAATCAATTCAGGTGTAGAAGCAATGATAAATGATTTGAGTAAATTTTATAAAAATATGTGAGCAAAACTTACAAGTGTAAATATTATATATATTTTTGAACAAAATGTTTAATGATTTAAAGTAAGCTATAGATATCAACGCATATGTGGATGCCAATAAGCAATAATGTGTCAACCCACAAACATTCTAATTCTGAGATATTGATTTATTCTGACAATGCGTCGTGTATTTTTCAAGTCATCAAAACTAAATAAGTACCGAAAACAAATTATTAATGTAATGTTTCGAATTTCAAGTTCCTTATTTTACAATTTATACAATAATCTCATATTTGAAAAACTTATTATTAGATAAAAGTTTTTATTAACCAATCTGTTTTTAATTAACTCTGCCTTTTACCAAAATAGAAAAGAAAAGATAGATATATACTTCTTCAAATAAATTCATCATCATCGTTTGACATCTTTAGACGGCATTTTCTCAAAATGAAATCCGCGTGGCTTGACATAGTATTACTAATCAGCATCCATGTGGCATTATCGTATTTATTTATTTTTTTTGGACATCTGTTCGTAATTAAACTTCCTTGTACGTCTGTTGTACGCGGTTGGCTGGTAGAGAGCGCACTAGCGTTAAGCCCATCTTTAATACATTTTTTGAGCAATAAAGAATAAATATATGTTTAAATTATACTACTAAATAATAGGATATATAGAACAGTTTATTTAATACGACCGAAAGGAATGACAATACAATAAATATCAAATATAGAACAACGGTACTAAAGAGGTTTGAATACATATAAAAGTGCCAGTGTCACAAGTGGATCATGTACTAAATAATTATGTTTACTTTGTTTCAACATCCAAATAAATATATTACGTAGCATACAATTTACGTGAACCTAACCCTTAAATGCATCTTGTTGCCAAATGTATACATACCACGTTTCACGTTATTTTATTGAAGTCGTGTGGTATGTGTTTCCGAGCGCACTTTGACGACCATAGATAATAAATATATTAAGTGTTAAAAAGGAAATTATGCAAATTTCGGCGGCAAATCTATCTTTTTTTACATTTCTATTTGGCGGTCGACTAAGAAGCGTCTTATTCATTGTTCATTAATATACGAGTGCTATTTCTTATAAAAAATACATATACTCAACTATTATTAGGTAAATACCTAAATACCTACCAGGAAACATTTTTTCCAGGCCGCAATTAAAAACCATGCATTTAAGGGTTAATGTGATACAAAGAATTAAATATCAAAATTCAAACTAACATTCGAAACCATTAATCCTACGAATTTGACGCAGCGACTCTAAAAAGTTACGGTGTTAACTCTTGATTGATCTGAGGCCAGCAGAATTTAATCACAAAAGCCAAAGATAAATCTTCTTGAAAAGGGATATCGACGTCGAACGCCCTTTACGCCTTTAGTGAAGCAGCTAAGTTATTCAATGGTTGGTAATTTTATGTGTCCGAAGTTATTTATCGTTGTTTTGTTTGCGGTGTTTGAGTTTTGAAGTGAAAACTTCTTTAAGAATTTTGAGATATTTTTAGTTGGTTGGGATTTATGGTAACGGATTTTATGTTTTACTATTGTTCCACGTGGTTTCATTCGCGTTTGTTGTTTACGCTTCTACGAGGCGTAGCGTGTTGTAATATAGCCTACAACTATCCCCAATAAACGGGCTAACAAAGGCAAAATTTTTCAAATTGTTCTATTAGTTTTAGAACCTATTTAATGCTAACAAGCTATAAATCAAAAATTTCCTCTTTATAATATTAGTTTAGATTACTACGTTTTACTTGCGGCTTTGCTTGGATTTTTTCATAAACTGGTAAAAAATGCCGCACTTTACTATCAACAAATATTAGTTGGATGGTGATAAGTAATCAACTGTTAGGAAACAATATAATTTGTCAAATTAATTTATTCTTATTTTCTAAATGTATTAAAATTAAATCCTCATCAAAAAAACATCAATAGATTGATATCACAATTTTAAACCATTTTTGGGCTGTATAAATTATTTCGTTGGCCTTTTGGCATTTTTCGCGCCAAACGGCACAACGCAGGCGGGAGGAAGCGTGGGGAACGGCGGGGAATAATCCAAGTGGTTTGATTGAATGGTATAAATATTGCTAGAGAGGATAAAGGTTAGTGTCACTGCTTGTTTCTATAGAATATATATATGACTAAGCTATGGAGTAAACTTTGCATCATATGTAAATTGAAATATGTCTAATTTTTCGAATGTCAAAATAAACATCGTTTTATTTATTTCAAATTAATAAGAATCCAACACAACTCACAAGTCAAGTCAAGTCAAATTCGGAGATCTTGGTGAATTATGATAATGCGTTACGTGCTTAATATTATTCAAAAAAATTCACGTCTCTTGCACTAAACAAGTACGGAAAAAAATTCTTAATTGAATGTTTTGAATTTGTAGTGCATTCCATATTATGCAATTTATACAATACTAATTATCAAAATAAAAAAAGAAAATATGGGCATACACTTCTTCAAATAAATTTATTAAGAATAGGTTTGATGTCTTTAGATATCATTTCGCAAAATGAAGTCTATGTGGCTTGATATAGATCAGCGTCTAGTTAAAATGTGATACATCAATTCATTATCTATACAAGTAAACTAATAACCAAGTTTTATGATAGATACTTAAATGTAATTATAGACTTGTCGTGTGAAGTATGCTTTAGTTTTTGACAGTTTGACACATGTCAACCGTTTAAAAGGGTCCAATTGGGCTCAGATTCCTTTGATACAGCCTAAATATATTAAATGTTTAATATTTAGGCGACGAAAATATTAAAATCATTTAAAAACAGGTGACAAAAAATGCGAACTAAAGGTGATAAAATAAAAATTGATAATCGAATAATATTTGAAGTAAAAACGAAAAAAAAAATAAATCCTGTTGAAAAATATGATATTGGACGTTATTATATTAAAGCTTATCTTTACCAAACTAGCGAATTTTGAGCAAATTCTGTACGTGAAACCTCTGGGACTCCTTAATTTATTTTTTAAAATTATTATACCATTTGAGAGGTACATTTTTCTAGATCATGGTTTTCCAATCAGTGAGGCGCGCCTCCCTTAGGGGGCGTTGGTTGATCTAAGAGTGCGAGGACTTTGGTTGGCTTCGGCTACTTGTCATCTGAATAAAAATAAACACTTTAATTTATATTTTCATCGTTTATTTCATTTTCTTATTTCAACCCCTTAGGGGCGTGGTGTTTTAGTTTAACATCGGGTGATGCATGGTATAAAAAGTTAAGAATCTCTGTTGTAGATGGTTTTAGGCTATGTGATATGTATAATATATGCGTAATGCGTATCGTTTACAAATATTATCGCCATTAAAGCTGGAAATAAAATTTAGTTGTTTATAAAAAGCGAGTAGATAACGAAAACGTGAAAAAATAATGACTCATATGTTCATTTCAATCATAAAAAGTGGGCGTAGCCGTCCACAAACAAAACGATTAATTTACATTCCATTAGATTACGGGCAATGTAGGTTATCGTGTGGTGAACTATCATTTTATTTCATAGCCATAATCCATTATGTTTATTATTTACATTCAATAAACATTTCATTGCTATCATTATTTTATAAGTTGGGAAGTTATATGTCTGCGTAGAGTTGACACGGAAAATATTATATAATTTTTTAATTATCTTCATTATTGTAAATCATTGACATCTAAATAAATATAACTCAAAGGTGGCTGATTGACTGACATAGTGATCAACGCACAGCCCAAACCACTAGACGGATCGGGCTGAAATTTGGCATGCAGTTATGTTATGACGTAGACATCCGCTAAGAATTTATTAATTCTACCCTCTATGGGATAAAATAGGGGATGAAAGTTTGTATGAAACTGTGTCAATTTTAAACCGATCGGGCTGAAACTTTGTGTGCATAAAGCTACTATGACGTAGGCATCTCCTAAGAGAGGATTTTGATAAATTCCAGTGAATTGTACAAACTATAAAGATAAGTCTCAAATAAATAGGAAAAAATCTTGCCATATGCAAGCTAGTGTGCGTGCGCTGCAAAAACCGTTAAAGTTACATCTATGTAATGTCCAACGAAAATGTTTATCTTAAATATTCCTACAAAAAAGTCGTGACAGTATACACCTTTTATGCGTAAGCCATTATCGTCAAAACGATCCTGCGCAGGCGAAGTCGCGAGCACCAGCTAACTATAACTAGACTGGACATTGAACTGGTTGCTGGGCAACGACTTTTTCGCGGTTATTAAAATTTGGAAGATATTTTGGTAGCTAAACTTCATACACAAATACCAATTAACTTTATTTGATATGTATAGATATGTAACATTGAACTTTGATAAGCTCGTCAATTGTGTTATTGGCCTGAAGATGTTCTCGCCTATCGTATGCAATCGCTAGCTCGATGCTAGGCAAATCGCTCAAAGTAAACGCCATTCTATTCATTCGTCAAAATCCATGAGCCTATATCATATCTATATTTATATCATTCATTACAATAATATATTAATGTCGCTTAATGTAAAACTATAAATGGAATTTGCAAAAAATATTGAAAAGTAATATACCAAAAATTATTTCATAATTTTTCGTATGTATTTTACAATATTAAAATCACACTTTTAATTTAACGTTTTGATATCGATACAAAATAATGAATGAAAACTCAATCTTTAGGGTCAGAATTACATATGTAGGTAAGTTTTACTCTCGAGATCCTATCTAGTAACAGGTGATCGTAACTTGTAAGTTACGAAAGCTGTCAAAAAGTAAGGCATTGACAGTCAATTTCAGGTTTAAAGCAATGAGAAATAACTTATGTAAATCTTTCAGAATATCTGTTTCAAAAAATTATATAAGTGTAATTCTCACCTAACTTTGTTTTTCTTTAAATTACGCCAAAATGAGCAAAATTATGCAAGAGTAATCATAATTTTGCTCTACGTTGTTGGTTATATTTTTATTTATTTTAATATTAAAACAACATTAAATTATTAAAGTATTAAATTAATTAATAATTTATATGTATTATAAAACTGGAATTAAGTTGTAAGAGAAAGTATTATTGGTGTTTGTTGGTTCATGGGAATTTCCTTAGTACCAAGACAAGAGTACATTAAAAAATTCTACTTTCTGATATTTTTTCTGACGTAGAATGTCTATTATTGAAGTAAATATACTAGTGTCTATTATAGAACTATAAACGGAGGTTAAATCGCGAATTAACTTTTATTATAACAGCGACTCGTGCTTGCCAAAAGCCAAAAAAAAATCAGTTGATCCGAACGCTATACATTTTAACACGGTCACTTCCGTTGTGCCAATCTAAAGGTTGTTTAAAATTTTCATCAAAATCGCTGCAGTCGTTTTGTAGTCCATTGAAGAATTGTGTATGTAACACATTTCGAATTTACTACACACATTTAGATAAAACACTTGGTCTACTCCAGAAAATAATGTCAATTACAGACAAAATAATTGTAACACCGCACGAAATATCTCACAGGCTGTTCATAATTTGCAAGGCTCTAACAATTACGCAGAAAGAAGGTTAATGACGTCAATATTGGAATGGATTATTCATTTTGAATACATTATCTGTCATTTCATTTACCATAGCAAGAAATACCTAATGCGTCGCAGTGTTTAATACAAGGGAATAAAGTCGGAAATTACTTAGCAGATTAATACTTCGTAGGCAGTTCCGTTATTCAAATAAGATCGAGCGACAAAACGTTTTTGTATGCCGAAAATAGACTTTGATTAAAGTGTTTATTTCGGCTTAATTCGAGATGAAATTTACTTACCGATGCCTGTCGGTATAGCGAGTGGGCGTTATTAAAATTCTAATATTAGTAAAGTATTTACATTAAAAAATTTGAAATACGTTGATACTTTGTGTAACTAATACGGTATTGAAATATGTAGCGTTTATTAACCAAACAAAAAACAGTGGTGTTAAAAGTTTGACGTGTGTCTGTCTGTGTAATTGTAGCTCCTTAACGGATGGACTAATTTTGATGTGCTTTTTTTGGTTGTAACCTGATTAATTCGAGATTATTTTTAGTTATAGTTAATGTAAGTATTTTATAGTTGTTAAAAGTATCTAAGCAACTTCTACTGGTCTAGTCGTCTCAAAATTAACTGGATGCTGATAAGCAATAATGTGTCAACCAACAAAAAGTAAAATTCGGAAATATTGATGTATTTTGATACTACGTCGCCTATTTAACATTATTCAAAAAATGCTTCGAATACAGGTGCGTTCCATATTTTGCAATATATAAAATAATCTTAAATATTTAAAAACCTATTATTAGATAACAAATCAAATAAATCTATCTGCTTCTGATTCATTATACATTTTATCAAAATAGAAAAGTATGTATACATCTTCAAACAAATTTATTAAGAATAGGTTTGAAATCTTTAGACTTCATTTTCTCAAAACGATGTCCGTGTGGCTTGACACAGTATTGCTTATCAGCGTCCAACTATACTAAATGATATTGAAATAACATAGTTGACCTTGGCCTGATGCTGCAGCATCACCAACTTATAGCCGAACCATCGTATTCGGGCTCGTTGATATGGTTTCATCCAGGTCATGGTCATCATGGTCGGGTTGCAGGGTTTTTCATTAGTTCTTTGTCAGGATCGGATAAAAATCAGTTCAATGGTTAAATAAAGACAGAATAATAACTTTTTTATTAATAACTAGCAGGTTCTAGCCATTTCGTCTGTGTATACTTAGGAATTTGATACCTAACAAATTTTCACCATTTTTTAACCCCGTATGGGGATAGATTTAAACATCCTTAATACATACTTATGACGTTTAAGGTACGTTTGTGCAAAATTTCGTAGTATATACATATAACCAACTTAAAACAGAACTGTGGTTGTAAACGTTTACAAACGAAACGTTTACTAACGTTTATCAATTACGGGTCATTTTCTGTTAATTTTTAATTGAATCGTTCCTTTACCTTCGATGCTATTCAGATATTAATATACTAAAACTCCATAAAAATCGTATCACGTTTTTGAGTAAATCGTGAGCATACAAACGTACATATACCTAACAAATACAATACATACTTTTTTTAAATCGCTTAAAAAAACAAATATTTACCCAAAGAAACATTTTTAATAGATACATGACAGTCATTATAATACTCGAATTATGCACAAAAGTGTATACGTGGTATCATTGTCTTATTACCCTTGCAATGGGTACGAGTATAATCAAGAACAAAAGCAGTCATTTCTCTTATATAACAAACGCCATTGTAAGTGGATACGGAAACGGCTGTATAGACTAATGGAATATCGATGTTCCCAACTAATACTGTAATTTCCTTAGCGACGTTCTGTGTTAATAATGGATGGCTTTTTAATGACGTCATAAGTTACATACATGTTATTATTAGTTACCATATTCTACCCATAGGTACGCGTAAGTTTCGGTTTGTTAATCAGGTATGTCTTCGGCGATAATTACATTTAATATATGAATTTAATATACAAATTCCGTTTATCCACCCCAGTCGATGGGTGGACAATCGGAAAAGCAATCGGATTGAATTTCCGTTCTTCCATGCCGACTGGGTGGATAAATGGAATCATGCGTAATTTTTACTCTCGATATAAAACAACTGTGTAAACTAGTAACAGATAAATAAGCAGTTACGAAAGCTGTAAATGTCAAAAATAAGGCACTGAAAGTAATTTTTTCAGGTGTAAAGCTAATGTGAAATAGCTTATGTAAATCTTTATGAAAGTCTGAATTCAAACTTATAAAATAATGGCTGAGCGACTTTATCTGTATAGAATAAATATTTTAAATAGTATTTCTTTGATAATTGATAATTATATCATGCAAAATTTCAAACCCTATTTCATCCCTTTTAAGTTTTATTTTTGTAACCTAAAGTAGCCTATGTCTTTCTCCAAGGTTTTGTACTAAATTCTTCAAAAAGTGTGTAGCGGTTTAGGCGTGAAAACTTAACAAATAGACAAACAAATAAACAGAGTTACTTTCACATTTATAATATGACTTTGGATGTCTTATGAATGATAAATATAAATGTGATGAACAATGGGAAGGTGATAAGCAATTATGTGTCAACCTACAAAAAGTCAAAATAAAATATATTGGATGCCTTCTGATAATACGTCATGTATTTAACATTATTCAAAAACTTTTAAAGACATAAGACTAACAAATTACGTAAAAAGGTTCCTTATATGTATATGTTTCGAATATTGAAGTGCGTTCCATATTTCTAACTATACAATAATCTCAGATTTTTTAAAAACTTGTAAATTAAATAAATCTTTTCATTATACCAATCTTATTTTAATTTACTTAACCGTTTATTCAAATAGAAAAGAAAAGATGGATATACACTTCTTCAAACAAATGTATTAAGAATAGGTTTGACATTTTTAGACGTCAATTTCTCAAAATAAAGTCCGCGTGGCTTGACACAGTATTGCTTATCAGCGTCCAATTGAACTTTCTATCAGTGAAAGAATTTTGTAAATTGGATCGGCATTAAAGCCGAGAGTATCTTTGGACCAACAAATCAATTGACGAGCTTATCGAAATTGAAAATGAAAAATCATTGCCCGACCGTTAGTAAAATAAGTAAAACAAAAAAACAATTTAGTGAGTTTAGTAAATTATGCAATATAATATAGGTATATAACATAACAACTGAGATCAAATTATAAACTACATTGTAATTATTCTAAACTTAATTATAACTTCATATTTAATATAACGGGTCTTATCGCTTGTCTTTATCGTTATTATTGTATAATGCTGGGAGCTAACTACATCAGTCAGCTTGTGACCACGACGAATGCAACTTCGTCGAAACGTCGGGCAATAAAAAGGTATTACTAAATCAAATCAAATCAAAAAATACTTTATTCAAGTAGGCTCTCACGAATCGTCATACATGAAAAAAACAAAAAAAAATTACATCAATAATGAAGTTACCACCGGTTCGGAACGCAGATTCTACCGAGAATAACCGGCAAGAAACTCGATAGTTACTCTTTAAAAACTACTAGCATTAGTTATCGCGAAAAGACCCGTTATATTAAAATTTAATAATTGATATGAATAGAATAAATCGCGAAAGTTTACAATATATAATTAATTATAAGTTTCAACAGAACGTAAACTATTCTAATTATAAGTATTATTTGGAATTATCTTACAGATTAGGTATTAAATTCGATATATTTACGCTGTATAAGTTATGAAACCACCTCCCTTGGAAATAATGCGCAACTTCACAAACTTTGAACGTTGATGAAAGTTGGCTTAATGGCGCCATTTTGGCTCACATTTCCTTTGAAATAAAGCCCATTATTGCATCACCTTTAACACACGCGACTTTATGATATTATAAAGACTCTTACAGACTGGCATCCAGAAATTATTTTTTTAAATAATTATTTAAAAATATATTAACATTTTTATTAATTATATTAATTACTGTTTTTATTTTAATAATTGAAATTATGCAAAATTTTATCTACATTTTTAAAAATAATGAATTGTATACGTTAAACTACCTAAACTATACCAACACAGACTTAATCTCTAGTTACATTCAGGATTTAATAAATCAAATTAATTAGTCTTTAAACGTCTATATAAACTGCACATAAGCTATTAAATGCATGAACACGATGCTAATCAATTTCCTAAAACATTGTTTAATGTTCGAACACGATTAATTATTAAGTAAAATTCGTGTTTCAGCACAAAATGTATAGATTTAATTACTACTGACAATGTTAATTACAGCATTGATGTATTTCTTACAGCGAAGATTATAAATGTATTATCGCATTATTTACAAGAATTTCAAAGAAGTATCACATTGTCTCTATTATTTATGATGTCTGAACGAAATTATCGTATGGAAAATCGATAAACGTCTCAAGTAATCTCTCAATTTACATTATACACATATGTATTAAAAAAAGTACAAATCATGATAGAGAAATCCAAATCCGCACATAGAAGCACTTTGTAGATGTTTACGACCCGACTCCCGAATCTTTACACGGCGTCGAAACATGCTTTCGCGCGACATCGGACGTGGTTACGTCTTTTGCCCGCAAGACGTTCGTGTGTCGTCGCCTTTATCGATTTGGACCTAAGTCACCCTCGGCCACAAAATTACACCATACATCACCGTAACGACTTCATTCAAGAGCGCAATCCATATAAATTTCCGATAATCGACCGATAAGTAGCGAAGCAACATTGGGGTGACGACATATGTATACATTTTAGCCATTCTAATATTTTATTTTTATGTACACGTGTTATAATAATTTTATGTTATATATATTTTCCCGAAAAGGCCTAGTGGTTAGTACACGTTGATCTTAACCGACGATAGCGGGTTCAAACCCCGGCTAGCACCTCTATATTATCAAGTGCTAAATTTGTAATTGAATTCATCTCGAGACCTGCATGTGCCGGGAGAAATTCTGTGTCAGCGTGGTGGATTAAGCTCTATAACCTTCTCCTTAATGGGAGAGGACGCCTTTGCCCAGCAGTGGGACATTTACAGGCTGATACTTTCACTTTACTTTATATTTTTTATTATGTTCAATCATGTAGTAAACTCGTTGTAGTTGAGAATTTGTTATAGTTTTATTCTTATTATATATATTTTCTGATAGAAAACTAACTGCAATTAGTATCCCACTAAGAAAGTGAAATAGCATATTTTGCTATTGACGTCAATTTTTCTAAAGCGCTCGTAAACTTAATATAGGAGTTGGCAAAATATAAATTTGGATAGAACACATCAAAATCTATAAAGTTTAAACTCCCTGACAACTTTTTTAAGGACTAAACTACCAAATAAATGTACTAAATAGAAATTCTAGGATATTATAATATCGTTTTATAATATAGAAGATAGATTGTTAGTCACATCTATATTTGAGAATAAGAAATCAAAACGTCCTATTATTACAAACAATGTTGTTTGTTTACATCAATAGTAATTGAACCCCATAATTACTAACTGCTTAGCCACTTAGTTTGATTGTCCAACTCGTTACATGAAAACTATCATAATTAGAATGTTGCCCATACACTATAATTTTATAAACGTATATAATACTATTGTATTCTTTAAAAACACTAATTATAGAACAAGGATTAAATAAACGGCCTTGAAATGTTTCTTGTTGTAAATAATAAGTTAGAAACTTTACTTTTAAGTTTTAAATAATTTCAAAAATCAAATATTAAATAAATCTACCTAATAACAATACCTTGCTACAATAGGACACAACGGTTTATCAGTTATACGCAGTCTACGTCCACCATGTTGATTTTTTGCTGACGTCACAAAGCCAACATTCTCCAGTAAAATCAAAATACGAACATAATGACTTACACTTCAAAATCAGTCCTTAAGTCAGTAGTCGAGACTATAGGAGGTATGGAATGGACATACACACCCACATATATACATGTGCGCAATAAACATTACCCTCATTCTGGTTCAGTCGGGTAATGATTTACACAAGAATTACGATACTATAAATATTATAGGTTTCATAGTAACATACGACACAAACAAAAAATACCCATAATAAAATTGTTAGAAAAGAATGTATTATAATAAAAATAAATGCTAGCAAATTTCGTACAACAGCCATTTTGCGCAAACAAACCCCTACAAAGCAAGGGAAGCTATATATCACAGCACTGAGCCCGGCACAGACGGGCCGCATCTGTGACTCGACGATTTTTAACTTCATCCATTATACATTTAGTAGCTCAATTGTTTGGAAGCTTTTTTTTATTTCGAATAGCTGATCTACTCGAAAACTCTTTTGCTCTTTGAATTTGTAGCAACAATGACTTAAAAAAAATGGAGAGGTTCTTAATTTGTAGCGTTTTATTTATTACTTCAAAATTACGTCATTTTTTAACAAATTTTTAATATTACTTTTTTATTTAAAAGTTTTTTAGATTTGTAATCAATAAAATTATAAAGATACCTTTAAATAAAATATGTTATATTTGACCGCTAAAATAGGTTTAAGTGTTTTTAATATATGCGTAACGTATTAAAAACCCACTTAGATGTTTATACATAATTAAGATATGTCTAAACCCTGTTTAGCTCAAAACTATCGTTAGACGCGGATTTGTAGTTCAAGATTATATAGACACGCGTTTAACGAATGTTTAAATTCTTGGAAGTAAGGCAGTTAAAATCTATGGTTTCCAAACTCCTACGCGCCTACGAGGCGTAGCATGGTGTTTTATAGCTTATATCCTTCCTCCACAAGTGACCTAACTGCCAAACTTCAATTTATTGGTATTGTTATTAAGAGTTAAATACAAATTAACGTGATGGGTGAAGGGTTGCCTGGGAACGGTTGTTGATGTCAAGAGACTTTGACATGGCGATATATATATATATATATTTATTGTTTTCGCAGAGGAAATCTTCGAAAAGATACCCGATTCGTGGGGGAATACCGGGGTATGTGGTGATTTATACCCACTCAAACCCCAACGATGGCCTTCCTCAGCACGGAAATGGAAAGGCCGCGGAATCGCTTGCGCATGCGCATCCGCTGCCCCTCCCGTGCGAATGACGATATATTATTACAAAAGTAAGAGAATGAAGACGTTCACAATAAATCAAATGTATTATTTATTTTATTATTATTCACGTCTTGACTCTTTAAAAGTATAAATGTAGGCAATGATATTATATAACTATCATGGATTTTATCACCCAGATTGCTGACCAGTTTGACTCTGATTGGCGACGTTGCTTAGCAACCAGCTGTGACTGAGTATGACGGATGAGAGTTTTAGGCCAACGAGACTTGGCGAGGTTGACAAAGTTGGAATTGGGTACAGATTTCTAACGTAAAAAGTATGAACGCAACATATCTATTGTTTTAAAATGGATGCTGATAAGCAATAATGTGTTAACTTATAATAAGTCGAATTCGGATATTGATGTATTTTGATAATGCGTCCTGTATTTAACATTACTCAATAAAATTTTAAGTCATTTAAACTAATTATGTACGGAAAAGAGTTTCCTTATTTAGAGCTTCGAATAATGAAGTGTACTCAATATCTTGCAATATGAAATAATCTCATATATTTGAAAAACTTATTATTAGATAAAATGTTTTATTATACCATATATATTTATTATACCATTATATATCCATCTTCCGGATATATACGTCTTCAAACAAATTTAATTAGAATAGATTTACCATCTTTAGACGCTATTTTCTCAAAATGAAGCCCGTGTGCCTTGACATAGTATTGCTTATCAGCGTCCAAATATCTTTAGATGTAGGTTGTTATGTTGATTGCTATCACTATGCAGTTCCATTAGAATCATCTATGAAACGCATTAAGCCAAAATCCATCTAAATCACCATACCTATTGATACAAACAGATTAATACCTCCAATAATGTAACTTGCCCTCTATCAATGGTAATGGACCTCACTATTAATAATAACATGACATGTGGGCTAATTATCAAACTCAGTTCGAAAGCGATCGTGATTAATGTTGCCGCATACTGACGATGAATTTGTGTATTCATTTAAAGAAGGTAATGATATTTTTTTATTTGTAGAATTTTAAGGTAGGGCATTGCACCCTAGCTACAGCCCTGTAAGCCTTTTCAAAACAGTTTTTTGTTTCAAAAAATATTTTATATCAGATGTCCTTATTGTATAGTCAATATTTTTGATAACTATATATATGTTACGTTCTTGCTATTTGACGTTGACAATCTGAACGCATTTCCAACTTTGACAAGCTCGCCAATTGTTTTGTTGGCTCAAAGATACCTTTGCCTGTCCTACTTCTTCGGTAGCTGGTTGCTTGGCAACGTCGTCCAAAGCGGTCGGCATTCTGTGTGCCAAAATCATTGAGCTTGTAATTTATATACAGTTATTTAATAACATTTTATGAAAGGCAAGATAATTTATTTTACGATTTTATTTTTCGTAAGTTGTTCTGCAAATAATACAACTATAAAAGTGTTGTCTATATACATAATGATATCACTCAAAGGTGATTTTTACCCATCTACGGCGAAGCCAAAAGTAAGGGTAGATTTTGGCAGTCTGTTATATATTTACGCGAAATCCTCCGAATCGCTTAAACTTTACTGTACCGACTTTGGTCAATGAAGTGTTACAAGATTCATAATATATATAAATAGACTATATACATTTCATCAAAATTGTGTATAACGGAATTGATTTTCGTAGTCTGGTTAAAGTTTTGTAGACTTTATAGTCGATATGAAATACCTACTTCCCTTAAATCGGAAATTTAGTGTTCAATACTCCATTTTGGAGACTATTTTTCCTGCATGATGAAAGTTAAGTAAATATTTCAAAATGTTTTGATTGAAAAAATATAGTTCAAAATTTATTACAAGTCATGATCTAAGAGGATTTTTAATTTTTTTTTAAAGAAAAGATTATATATTAAACTATTTACATCTTAATTAATACAAAAATAAAAGGATTATTTTTTACAAAAAATTGTAGACCTCATCTAAGCCACTGCATCTGGGTAAAGTTCCCAAAATACTGGCAGTATTACCCCGTTGAATGGCCATTTAATTTTACCATTGAATTTTTTAATTGTATTTTCTTTTTCGATTAAGTTATAAGCATTTATGATATTTACTTACTTAAAGATATCATTTATGATAATGCTGATGAAATTCACTTTCATTACCTGTAAAGAAAAAAGTATTAAATAATTAACAGATCTATTAAAATATTATTGTCTAGAAAAAAATAATGAAAAGACAGCCGGTAATTATATTAAGACATTTGTAAAAAAATCATATATGTATATGTATTATTATTACATTTAGATGCGAATGTCTCTATAATGTTTGGTAATTCAAGATGTCTCCATTGCTGTAATGATTTTAAAGTTGAAAAAGGAACAATTTTTTCAATGATAATTATTAACTAGAAATAAAAATATATTTTATAAGCTTATGGATGTTGACGCACAGAATGTTAATTGCCACACAGGGGCACAATGTTATATGTAATCCTCCTAATCGCCTCTTTACCTATGTAAAAGTAGTAGAAAAAGCTGTAGAAAAGTTTAAATATAAAGAAAAAAATTTAATTGAAAATCAGTAAAAAAATCTCTTACACTCAAAATTTGGCCTCTAGTGCCCTGTAACAAATCCAACGCTGTCTCTCACTTTGGACGTCAATGCGTAGCAACCAGCTAGCAACAAGTCAATTGACAATCTCGTGAAAGTTGATAATGGGATTTTAACGTTAAATAGTGTGAACTTAACTTGTATATAGTTATACAATATCTTTTAATTTCAAAACATTATTTATTCAAGTAGGCTTTTAAAGCTCTTTTGAATCGTCAAGTTAAAAATTAGTCTTTAAAATATAACGATAAAAGTCTAAATAAAAATATACTTTATTCAAATAGGCTTTTAAACCTAAAAACAAACAAAACGTACTTAAATTAAGGAAAAGCTACTACTGGTTCGGAATGTAGATTCTACCGAGAAGATCCGGCAAGAAACTCGATAGGTACTCTTTTAAAATTGTGTTAATAAGTACATACGGTTTGAAAAGTAGATTCCACCACTATAAAATCATGTTCATTGTATTTGTTTGTAAAATATTTTATGAAAGATTAATACAAGAAACCGAAGCAACAATAAAATACAATTTTATTTATACTTTAATCGTAACGCGAGCACGGAGCTGCGGGAAATACCCGCAATCTCATTTTTATCTCAGACAGTTCCAGCTGTTCGCAGACCACGTACAAGTTGCAAGCGAAACAATTTTAGGGTGACCACAGTTTATGAATCATTTAATACTTTTATGGTATAATATTGTAACACATATAATTAGGAAACTTTTTTTTAGAAATGTATTATATTGTCTTTGTTTATATCGATCAACTAATATATCCCTTTTAGTAACCTTTAATAAATAAATAAAAGAAAAACAAAGAAATCGATTTCACAATGAATCTTCGTTAGGCGACTTCGTTCAACATGAAGTGTATGTAAAAAAGGAAATTATTATTAAAAGCGTATGACTGGTCATTAAACTGCTATTTGATATTTTTCAGAAAGTTTTATGGTAATGGAGTACGGAAGCGTCGAAAATTAATGATTTTAATATTAGTTATTTCATTTTTGATGTAATAGTTTGAAGATTTACTTTTATTCACAGTCTCGTAACTGCAAGATTGACTAAATTTTACCTTCAATCATATAGTCTTGCACAGGCTCTTTATTAAAAAAAATTAAAGTCAAATATATAATTGAATTTTCAGTGTTTTTAATATTACAAATTAATACTAAGTTTCGGATGATGTTTTAAATATATATAGCTGTTTAACGTAAAAAATTGGACAGTTATTATTAAATTTCAATTTTTTTAAAGCCTTTGTCAAATAAATATCAATAAAACAAATAAGGAGCTAATTTTTTTCAAAAATATTCTATTAAAATATCATATTTCGTAACATCAAAAAAAGCATTCACATAAAAGTGATGTTCGATAACAAATAAGATGGAAACCCTACTTTACGTAATTGAAAAACAAACGGAATAACGTCGAATTTGGGAGAATATTTTTAGAAAAAAAAAAGAATTATTTGTTACAGTGTTGCGAGTAATTTGTATGAATAAAATTTATTTATCTGTCTGTCAATTTGATATATGGATCTTTTCCGAAATAAAAATGGTTGTTTGTGCGTTGTGATACGTTGAGCATGAGAACTCCAAATTAAACAGAAATACGTAACAAAATATATATTTACGATAATCAAAATTCTGCAGCTTATACAGACTTCAGGGCCGGGTCCGAAGTGTCTTGTAAGAGAGTTTTCTCAAGTCTGTTAGTTCAAGTCTCCTGTGCCGTTCTTCATAGTAACACGGCGGTATTTAGGGAAACGGTGTTGCACAACATAATTATGTAGCATCACAAACGCTATTTATAACTTATATTATTTTAAACAGAAATTAAACATAAAACCAATAAATTCAACGTCTGTTTTTTTTTCCAAAAATTACACACTAGACAATAAATTATAATATAAAAAAAGGTTTTACTGCACAACATACTCAATTGCAGAGAGAGCGAACAATAATAAATAAAATAATACGATACGATAAAAATAATAAATAAAGTTATCATTAAAAATTAATCACGTTAGCCGTGACTGTTGGTAAAACCCAAGTGCACATTTTTCAAATACTTGTCGGTTCCTTCAACCGCCTTTACGTACGTTGTATCTTTGTATGTCCGCGATTTTCTGAAAAATTACTGCTTCAATTTGGATGGGGTTTCCGGTATTTAAATGTATATTTTTAGAGGAAGAATTTAGTAAATAATATATTAGGATCATAATGAATGTCTTCGGAGATAAACAAAGGAAATCTTTAATTATGTATGTGTATTTAATTTCGTTTACACAGATGAAGTACTTACTTCATCTAGTTAATTTGATTTTAAAATTAAATTACTGAACCGATTTTGATAAATATAACGGGACCAATCAGAAAGTATACCTTTTTAAACAAAAAAGAATTAACTAAATCGGAATTAGTTAAAAACTCATCAATCCCAATAGCGTTTAAAGTAAACTATGCAAACTTAGACGAACGAGCCAAATTTCATGTAAAGGAAAACTGTAGGCAATAAATAATTGATACTTGCATGAAACCTTTGTGATCGGTCCGAGTGGTATTTCGTTCATTGGTATTTCGAAACGGAATGGAAACGCTCCGAAATAGCGCCAAGTCGTATACTTTTTAACGGACAAAGGCTTCACGACTTTTGACTGTTCCAGCATTCGTGGTCGATGGAAAAATAATACAAATTTATCGATTTTGGCTACATTACTTTTGGCTATCGCGTTTCCATCTGTTAGGCGTTTCAAACGGAGAAAATATAAAGTACTTGTATTTGCTTTTCACATTCGACTTTGACGAGTTTGACTAAAAAGGTTATATTTATGTATTTAAAAAATTTACTAGCAATCGGTTTGTATGTTTTCTTTATTATAATTTGAATAAAGTTAATGAAGATGATAAAATTTAAATTTACGACTCTTACCGCGTTATTCGGCCTAACCATAAAGTCAATGAGGTTGTGAATAACTCACATGCAAACTTTATTTTCTATAAACATAGGTTATATCATTATCCTTGAAGATTCTGTTGACGGTAATTTATTAGAATAAAAGCTTGAACGGGGATACAAGCCCACCACAGAGTTAAAGGCTTGCGGCGACATTACCTTAGAGTATTACCGTCATTTACCTGAGTTTGATGTTTGTATAAAACAAAGTACATTTTTTTTTACTACCAACCACACGGGACTTCGTCTGCGTATGAGCAGAATTTTGACTCACGTAACATTTATCATTGTCATTTAGAATTCAAATTCTGCTTAAATCAAGATTGTCGTTTATAAATCTTTTCTCAAATCAATATGTTTCTATATTACAGCCTATGTGATATTCTGATTTATAAAATAAAATACTGTAAAGTTTCGATATAAACTGTTTAGTAGTTTTGCGTAAAAAATACCTTCTATACAAAGGATGGCTAAAAATACTATTCAAACAACTTGTAACATTTATTTATTTCCTAAAAGTAACAGTTTGTACCATTAGGTATATTATATTCTCAGTACTTTCCCGGTATCATGAATCGTCATCTATTTTAAGTGTCATCGGCCAGCTCGTGTGATCGTATTAAAGCCAGCACTCCTTTACTAATCAAACTTACAGCGTAACTTAAAAAATAATATGGAGTTTATCCTCTAAATCTAAATAAAAGAGTTTATCTTCGCTTCAATATATTAATTAATAGATTATGGTGTAGAGGTATTTTTTTAGATTACTACGAAGCAAGTGTTTTCTATTAAAAGCGGTCAGAGTAAAAGTAAAAACTGTTTAAATACGAAATTTAGTAGTTCATTCCAGAACAGGTAACACAAGGACGGACGATAATTACTTATCTGTATGGGGGCATTTTAGTATTTGTTTTTTTTTTCGTTTTAGTGAGTTGGTAGAACGAAAAACATTAAAAAAAAACAAAACAGCCGGAAAAAACAGCAAAATCGACAACTTAAGATTGATAATCGTTTATGAAGAATTAGAATATTTTGTGTTATTTAAAGCAGTGAATAATATTATCAACACAAAATAAAATCGATTTGATTACATTTATCAAAGCTGATAATCGAATTCCGAGTTCAAATTTAATTCACTTAGGTATTATAAGACTTTCAAAGGATTTTTGGCGCATTTAGTTATTTTTGATAACTTAATTAAAACTGGTTTTACGTTTTAGGTGTGATAACATAACAAACAGATAAACAGACAAACAGGCACCTCTGTGTTTATAATATTCATAAAAATTGGGTACTGTTTTCATACAGGATGTTTAATATACATATATTTGTAATATCTAAACTTATTTTTAATTTTAAAAGAGTCCCTGTCGAGTTTTATGCCGGTTCTTCTCGATAGACTCTACATTTCGAACCGGTAGTAGTTTTCATTAATTTAAATACTTTTTGTGTACTTTGACGATTCAAAAGTGCTTTTAAAAGCCTACTTGAAAAAAGTACATTTTGATTTTGTACAAAAAAGTGTTAATCCAGAGATACAGGTGAAAAAGGTTGCCAGAGGACACTCAATAAGTCAATGTCTATAGCCAATAATATTCGTTAAAAATTCCTGTTGTTCATAGCCTATTGTTATTTATTGTATTCGTTAAAAGGGATCTGTTATAAGTGGAAAGCTGTTGTTGAGGTCAGTGAACTATTTATTTGAAAGCTCCACATTCAGATATGTCCTTTCATTATCATTGCAGGATACCATAGTTTGAACGATTCCAAAAAAAATCTAAGTTCGTCGTGGCCTATTTAGGTAATTAAAAACGTAATTTCATTAACTTGGATATATCATCCCAAAACTTATTCCAGTTATTTTGATTTTAAAGCTAACCTATTAAACCGATTTTGATAAGTTTTCTAAATAATCAAAGTAAAAAAAATTGAATCTTTTAAGTAATTACAGACTTCTGTAATAATACAACATCCACTACAAATTGAGA
The DNA here is from genome assembly GCA_037950945.1 of Hypolimnas misippus. Taxonomy (NCBI): domain Eukaryota; kingdom Metazoa; phylum Arthropoda; class Insecta; order Lepidoptera; family Nymphalidae; genus Hypolimnas; species Hypolimnas misippus. Next base: position 3,754,791 of record JBBEEQ010000016.1, on the reverse strand, counting down.
CACTCCTTTTCTAAAGTAGGTTGAATTAAACTCCCCCAGTGTACAATAATATAGACCTAATATCCATTAGGAAATTAAAATTTAATAATATATTATTTAAAATGTCTGAATGTTGGTATTTATTATTATCAGTTTATATCAATACATTTCCTAATTGCACTGTTATCTTTGCTGGACGTGTGTATTTCTGTTAATGGATATGTAAGATAATTTGATGCTGATAAGGAATAATGTCATAAATAATAATCAACTCACTAAAAGTAATATTCAGAGATATTGATTTATTCTGACAAAACGTCACGTATCTAAAAATTTTTGAAATTTTTATATTCATCTTAACTAAATAAGTACAGAAAAAAGTTCCCTAAATTTATTTTTTCGTGTATTGAAGTGTGTTTCATATTTTGCAATGTAAAATAATCTCATGTATTAAAAAAAACTTATAATTAGACCAAACTTTCTAATATATCATTCTGCTTTTAATTCATTATACCTTTTATCAAAATAGAAAAGAAAAAATGGATCTATACTTCTTCAAACAAATTTATTAAGAATAGGTTTGAAATATTTAGACACCATTTTCTAAAAATAAAAGTGTTATGCACTAATTTTAAATAAATATATACACATCACTACTTCTTCTGTAAGTTGGTGAGGAGTTACAACTTCAATTTAATTCAATTCTTCGGTTTATGGCTTAGTTGTGTATCCTTATGATTCCTGATGACGCTTCTGTATGAGGTCAATGTTGCGTGTGTTATTTTAATATCATTTATAGTATAGTAAATTTCCTGACAAATTACTAAAGCGAGAATTACGCGCATAAGTTTTGCGCCCAGACTTTTACAAAGATTTACATAAGTTATTTCTCATTACATTACACCTGAAATAATTTACTATCAGTGCCTTATTTTTAACATTTGCAGCTTTCGTGACTACTTACGATAGATCTGTTAGGAGGTTACAAAGTTGTTTTATATCGCTCACGGGAGTAAAACTTACAAATGTAATTCTCGCCTAAAATACAATATTTTTGAATGAATATTGCAAAGTACTGTTTAGAGTTTTATCAGGTCCTCAAAGTGTCTACTTTGAAGATAGCGAGCAATATTTAAGTTCAAAGTACTGTTCAAGTTCAAGAACACTCTCCGAAATGATAAAATTACTCACACGTAATATGCCATATAACTTTCAAAAGTTTTTGCGATAACTTATTTATATATGTACCTGTACATATAACAAGACTATTTATAAAAACATAACCAACTTCAAATGCAAAAAAGATATGACATTCTTATTCCAAATATTTTTATTTGAAAAGCAAACTGCTGAACCAATTTGTTTAAATTCTATGGGGCCAATCAGAAGGTGTCCTTTTAAACAAAATTAACCAAATCAAGCCGTCTTCGAGTATTCGAGGAACAAACATACGATCCCCGATGAACTGAGTACTTATTTTTTTAAATAATTGCTATGTGTTAGTTTCGTAAATACTCGATATGTTTTTTTTTTGCATTGTTTAACTTAATGTTGGGTTGTTATCGTGAAAAAGGGATATTAAAACGAAAAAGCAATTCCGGAGTTAACTTCGAACGTACAAAATTCGCTCTTTTTAGTATTAGTAGAATTAGTGTAGATTTGGATTATTCCTAAAAATATATTTAATTTAAGTTAATACAGTAAAGTGCCTATTGAAGCTTTATCAGATCCTCGAAGCAATATCTAAATACAAAGTCCCGTTCAAGTTCACGAACACTCTCGCCGAAATGTTAAAATTACATCCATATATTACTCGTTATAACTTTCGAAGGTTTTCGCGGTAATAAAAAATAAAAGATGTGCGTCGGTAACGTTTTATAGGCTAAGGGGACGATAAAATTTATAATATTTCCCCTGTAAGATAGATTCTGTGCTTGCTAAGTTAATAAAGATAAGCTAGGATGTTTTTAATGATTTATGTTTGACTTTTTATTGTGTGCTTTCGCTGTTGGCTTTTGGGCTCTAAAGTATTTGTGTGTTTATATATTTTTTTTATAATTGTATAGTATAATATCTAATGATACATTTAATTGTCGTTTAGAGAGACTTACATTTGTAAGATTTATTTCTAAGAGCAATATAAAACAACTTTGTATCCTAGTAACACAAACGTCGCCTCGTAAGTATTTACGAAAACTGTGAATGTGAAAAATAAGGCACTGAGAGTAAATTCTTTCATTTCAGCAATGATAAATAACTTATGGAAATCTTTATAAAAGTGTAGACGCAAATCTTGTAAGTATCATTCTCGATTTATTAATTCATTACATAATAATTTTAAATGTATTTTTTTAATGAAAATTTTAATTTTGAGATGCTTTCTCCATTTTCCTCATTAGAACTAAAAATGATCTTCAAATTGATGTAACAGATGTAACATGATTGAGACAGTATCTAGGTAGACATTATATACCGACAAAACAACTTACGAAGTTTTGAGTTTAAAGTTTAATATGAGTACTTTATCTATATTAATATTATAGAGATGAAGAGTTTGTATGTTTGTTTGAGCGCGCTTATCTTAGGAACTACAGGATCGAATTAAAAAAAAAAAACATTTTTCTGTTAGAAAGTTCATTTATTGAGGATGGATGTAGTGTATCATGGTACGATTAATAGGAGCGAAGCAGTAACCATTAAAGGCGATTGAAACCGCAAAGGACAGCTAGCAAATAATATAGATAACTAAAAAGTCTTGAAATATTATATCCACTCTGCATGATTTTCATAAAGAGGTAGAGACTTTTTATTAAAATAAAAAACTGTTTTACAAACCGAGCGACTGTAGAGAATAACATCTTTGCCTCTTTCAGAATAAACAAAAAACAACCTTTACTCGCTGGTGCGATGCAAAAGAAATGTGATAAACACAGCTGAGAGAAGATAGTACAACTAAAAAAGTTATTACATAATCTCTTACAAGCTAACTCCATGGTAAAATTATTTATATTAATACCAGGAAAAACAGTCTTGCTAATGACGGTCGGACATCTTTATATTAAAAAGTAAAACCTACATTAAATAATTTTATTCCTTAATTAAAATTTTATAATGTAATAAATCATTATAACTTTATAACTTATACATTACAACATTATAACATTATACTAATATAATAAAGATAAAGCAAATATAATATTTGCGAAGTAACTCCCAGAACCAATAAAACTATTTTAAAAATTATGCCATTAAAAAATTTCCCTATTTTACCAGTTTTTTAGGTAGCATCATTCAAATTCTAAATTTTACGCGGGCGAAGCTGCGAGCAACTGCTTACTTAAATTTACATTAGCACAAAGCCACAAGTAAAAGGTAATTAATAATTTTGTTTTATTTATTTAAAAAAGGTTACCATCGAGGAGCCGAGATGGCCTAGTGGTTAGAACATCGATCTTTACCGATCGCGGGTTCAAAGCCCGGTATGCACCGCTGATTTTTTAAGTGCTAAATATGTGTTTAAATTCATCTCGAGCTCGGCGGTGAAGGAAAACATCGTGAGGAAACCTGCACGTGTCGGGAGAAATTCTTACACATGTATATCCGCCAACCCGCAGTGGAGCAGCGAGGATTATGCTCTAAAACCTCCTTAATAGGACAGGAGGCCTTAGCCCAGCAGTGGGACATATACAGCCTGTTACTTTACTTTTACTATAACAACAAGGCAAATAATGGTTACATAGATATAAACAAAAGAAACCATAACACATTTATAAAAGGTGCCTCAATTATAGGTAACACTACATTTACCATATTAATGACTTCATTCTATAAAGTGACAGAATTACTTTAAATAAAATTATAATAAAATGAATTAAAATTAAATAAACCTAAATTAAGATTAAAATAAATAAATTAAGCCACGAAAGAAAAGAAAACATAAATAAAAACAATAGAGACAAATATACAAATCAACAAAATAAAATAATAATAATAATTTTATTTTTTATTTAATATATTATATTATTTTTTTTCTTATAATTTAGTATTAAAGATAAAATAATTTTAATTCGATCCTATTAAATCCCAGAATATTGCTAGTACTAAATGAGCGTTACAACCTCGTGTTTAACCGTAAATTTAGTGAGGAAATCTACATATAGCAGAAAAAGAGTCTCCGTGGGACGCGGGGGATGCGAAACATCAAAAATTTAAAAGAGCTCAGATTTCTGAATTTATAGGAAGGTGTCGAGTTGGAAAGAGCCGATTAGCCTCACATCTCGCCATTCAGTCTTCGCGACTATTTAAACACGCTACTAAAATAGCTTAACCCATTAAGCGCCAATATGACACTAAGCATTTTAAATCTAAATACTTTAGTTTTTTTCATTATTAGTGACATATTTAAATACAAAAGAAAAAAGAAATGTTTTCCTATTATGGATAGTTTAAGAAGTGGTGTACTCGCACGAGTACAGCGGTCAAAAACTTACTAAATCGTCCGTATGTAAAAATTAAGTTACAATATTTTGCTGTACTCAAACGAGTACGACGGCGCTAAATGGGTTAAGTTCGCGGCTTCTTTCGTGTGGTACCTTCATATGCGTTATTCTGATATATAATAAGCTATATTACTCTACAGTTTCGTCGGTCGGTTCAGTAGGTTATGCGTGAAAGAGGAACCAACGTCCATTTATCTAAAAAACTGTAGTCTTTTATTTATAGTCTATTTTTTTTTTACTTGTCTTATTTAGAAGATAAATAGAGCTAGAGATAAGAAATTATCGATATAATGATTGAACTGAATCATTTTTCATAATGAATGATTATAATGAAAATTAATATTCGAAATTTCGTGATTATTGTTACGAGTATTCTTACCAAATAGGACAAGAAAAATAGACTAAACTTGTCTTATACCCGAAACGTAAATCACGAATTTTCGAACGTTATTTTTCATTTAAAAAATATTCAGTTTAATCATCCGCTCGATAATATCTCACCTCTCACTCTTACATGTAGTAGAAGAACGCCTTGTTTGTCTGTTAATTAAGAAGAGTAAAAAAAATAAGACTATAAAAGACTCATTGTAACTCACAGGTTGCCTACAAACACTTACACGTGTAGTTCTCGCCTTATAATAACAGTGGTAATTGGTATATTTGGGACTGGTTACGTACTCAATATTTCACTTATGTTTCATTAATAAAGGCTGAAAAGCCTAAACAGACTAGTGTGGGCTGTATAGATGGAGCTGACAAAACGTCTGTTATGTATGCGACCACCCTATGGAGGTACATTAGTACATCGCATTCGTCAAGACCACACGACGGCCCAGCAACCCTTGCGCAACATCACGCCGCCCAACAACGGACCACACCGATCTTTCTTATAATTTCTGTGTCTCTTAGAATTAAGAAAAGTATTAACATAAATAATATTATAATATAAATAATATAATAATTAGTTCTCAGAGCATTCTGTGTTACAATCTCAACACATGAAGTAGTCTAATTAAATTAAGTTAGTATTAATAAATAATTTTGTGAATTAAAATAAATTCACTTTTAAAGTACATTCGGTTTTTTTAAGGCCTTCGGCTGCGAACGACGTAATTCGTCTCATAACGTAATTTAATTTATCATATATTTTCATAATAGTCTCGCTTGGTACTTTATAAAGCTATCATGCTGTGTAGTGAAGCGTAAAGTATCTATACAAATAAATAAAATTGAAGTATCTGTGAATAATTTCAAATTAATAGCTTTTAACTAAATGCATGTGAAAGTATATACGGTACTTACATTAAAAACACATTCTTTTGTTCGTCTGTCTGTCTGTCCGTCTTTTGTATTCCGGCTAATCTTTGAAACGGCTGAACTGATTTTGACGAGACTTTCTCTTGCAGATAGGTAACGTTATAAGGAGTAATTTAGGCTACTATTATTTAAGATTTTTTTTATAATTAAATAAAACTTTTCATGATACCAATCTATTTTTAATTTACTTTACCATTTATTAAAATAGATAAGAAAAGATGGATAAATACCTCTTCAAACAAAATTAAGAATAGATTTAACATGTTTAGTTGCGTGTGGCTTGACATAGTTTTGCTAATCAGCATCCAATTTACCCCCTAGAAACCAGCCTATAGATATACAGAAAATTTTCAACTGACAAGGTCAAATGGCTCGTGATTAACGGATTCCATATCAAGAGTTATTTTAACAAGGATCGACGTCTCCACTGAAGAGGGTCACATAATTAATTTAGTATCCTGAGAAATAAATTCGTTTCATCTTGTGTTATATACTGTATATAAAGTATATACGGTATAGAACACATTTAGTTAAAAGCTGTTAATTTGTAATTACAAACAGACACATCAATTTATTTATATAGATTTTATATTCCTAGGTTTTGCAAGATTGGCTGTTTTTGGTATTTTGACTGACCTTATGATAATAAGGGTTGCGGGCGGCATATTTGGATTTGCACGTGGGCGCATATATAGCCAGCAGCGGGCCTAAGTACACCAATAATTGGATGCTGATAAGCAATAATGTGTCAACCCACAAAAAGTCAAATTCGGAGATATTGATGTATTGTGATACTGCATCACCTATTTAACATTATTAAAAAAATTCAAGTCATATAAACTAAATAAGTACGGGAAAAAGTCTCTTAATTAATTTTTTCGATTTCCAAGTGCGTCCCATATTATGCAATTTATAGAATAATCTTAAATATTTGAAAAACTTTTTATTACATAATATATTAAATGTCTAAATCTGCTTTTAATTCTTTATACCTTTTATAAAAAAAGAAAAGAACAGGTGGATATATACTTCTTCAAACTTATTTGTTAAGAATAGATTTGATATCTTTAGGCGCCATTTTCTCAAAATTAAGTCCGTGTGGCTTGACACAGTATTGCTTATCACCGTCCAATTTATCCATCGCGATTAGACCCGTACTAAAACATATGAATTAGACAGGAATTATTAGAACCAGTGGTCGCCTAAAAGACGAAATTCGACTGTAGTTCATTAAACTTTCAACCGATTTCAAGATTAACCACAGATAATCTATTCTCATTTTGACCACATACTTTAACAATAAACAAGAGTACGCATGCGTGTGTGTCTATACATGGAAGTGTGTGTAATGTTTTTTAGTGATTTAATAATTAATAATAATAATTATTTTTTTTATTTCTCTCCACAATAACATACATTTTAGTGAACATGATTAATACATTTATCTATAATAATATTGTGGGAGACTGGTGCCTAATCTAGACATAAGCCTGTATTTCAGGACACCAGGTCTCCACCCCGATAGGTAATTATGTACAATTTAGCAGTTCTATTTGTAACTGACTCTGCGGATATCTCATGGGTTATGTAGGGAAATAGACAGTTAATGTATTTTTGATGGATAATTAAAACAATTAAGACTACTCTATTCTTCTGTATATAAACTATAAGTGTCCGAAATTTCATACTTTTTCGGCCGCGCAAATTTCCTAAAAAGGGATATAAAGTTTTTGCTTCACGTATTAATATATAGATTGATTTACAATAATAATAATAATAAACGTATCACACTCAACGGCCCCCATTAAAATCGCGTGACCTTGTGTCGGGGGTCCGGAAGCACTCACAACACTAACACGAACACCCAGACCACGACAAACATCCATATGGCTAATACAGACGTTTGCCGTGAGCGGGGATCGAACCCGCGACCGTTACCGCTTGAGTCAGTTGCAGTGACCACTGCGCCAACGTGTCTGTCAAATAGGCGAAGGGTAAGTTCTAAACAAAGAAAAAAAATATTAAATTGAGTACCTTATTTTTGGTAGTCGGTTCAAACCCAAGCATTAATGAAGCAATATTAATATTATATTAAATCCGTCGAATTTATAAATGGATCAAGGAAGTGTCAGGTCAGGCTGTTACCGGGAGGGTCCGAAAAACGCCGTCCCTTACTTTGAATTATGAGCGATCGTTGAAATAATTAATTAACAATCATCACTTCAAGCTTTGAATTATATTCAAATAAAGTTACATTATTCTGTTTATCGATAATTAACTTAAAAAGTATCTAAAATAATTTAAATAGCACGTACTTAAAAAATAGTTATTTGAGTTTTTATCGTATTTTAATTTATTATTAAGTTTTGTTCTATTTTCATTATTTTTTTTAAGTTTAAAGCGAATATCATATAAAGCTTGATGATATGAAAAAATCAAAATGGCCGAATTTGGACGCTATGATATGAAAAAGAAAAAAAAGAAAATATCAAATGGAGTATTGTCTAATAGGTATTTAAATATATTTTTTCGTTTCTCATATCGTTTTTCACAATACCGTTCAGGGTCTAACGTTTTAAAGTTGGTTAGTACCGATTCTCACTTATAGGTTTTTAGACAGAACTGATATTATTGACTGTAAATGTTACGCAGTCGGGTTTTCATTTTTTTTAATTCATTTTTCTTGTTGTTACATGGCATTCATCCCTCCGCATAATATGCCCATACCACGCTAACCTCTTACTCCTCAATTTGTCTGTCCTCACTTTCAAGCTTTCTCTGATATACTGATAGTAAAGTAAAGTAACAGTCTATAAATGTCCTAATGCTGGGCAAAGGCCTCCTCTCCCATTAAGGAGAAGGTTATAGAGCTTAATCCACCATGCTGCTCCACTGCGGGTTGGCTGATATACATGTGTCAGAATTTCTCCCGGCACATGCAGATTTCCTCACGACGTTTTCCTTCACCGCTGAGCACGAAATGAATTCAAACACAAATTTAGCACGTGAAAACATAGCGGTACTAGCCGGGGTTTGAACCCGCGATCATCGGTTGAGAACGACGAGTTCTAACCACTAGACCATCTCGGCAGATATACAGATACACGCGTCAAATTTATAACACCCAATTTTTTTATTGGGGGTTTAGAAAAAGAATCTTATGTTTTTAATATGTTAAGATTAATTTCGCAAAAGGAAACAGAGCAATGATAATTAAGCTTTGTGGAAAATTACATTTGAAATTATAATTTAAGATGGCGCGATATTTATTATACACTTGAGTATCCTACTTATAAAATATATAGTTATGTAAAGTTGTCGAGATAGAACAGCATATTTATAATGACTGTGGAGATTTTTTTTTTTTACTGAAACTTAATACCATGTTATTATTTAATGTATGGACTATTTCTATTTCTTAGGCGAGAATTACATTTGTAATTTTAACTTACGAGATCGATATAAAACAACTCTTTAACCTAGTAGCAGATTCATCATAAGTTGTTACAAAAGCTGTGATTATCAAAGATACCGAGGGCACCGAAAATTAATTCTTTTAGATGTAAAGCAATTAGAATTACGTAAATCGTTATGAAAGCCTGAGAGCAAACTTATAATTCTCGCCTTATGTAAATCATAAATTTAATGATATTACATGAGCAAAACTTACAAGTATAATTCTCGCTTAATAGGAAAATATCAAAAAGCAATTACGTTTGACTAGTGACGGTAAAGCGGGTCGTAACTGAAATCGTTAGGGTCCGGAAATCGACTACAGCGGGGCCATTAAGCGATTTCCTGAACAATGCATCAAGAACGTAATACCGAGCTTATATTAAATATTCGGTACCTGAACTCCGAAGAAGAGTACCAGTACTTATGAGATACTAGCTATGTACCGCAGTTTCATCCGTTAAAAAAATAGCCTTGTTATATCTATACTATATAGATGGATATTTATACTAATTATATAATTTAATTATTTTTTAATTATTTTTGCGTTACATAGCTTATTTATCGAGGAAAGTATAAAGTTCATATTTTAAATAATGGGTCTTCCAAAAACGCGCCTTCCGGCGACGAGTACGCGAATTTTCTTCGTCTACCCTTACAGTAGTCGAATTGTCTGTATCTTTATCATTGTATAATGCTGAGAGCATACTACAGTACACCAGTTAGCTCGTGACCACGACAGATGCAACTTCGTCGAAACGTTGGGCAATAAAGAAACTATTATTATGATTAGTTACCGCGATAAGACCCGTTATTGAAAATATGTATACTATAAATCGCGAAAGTATAAAATATATAATGAGAGTATAAAGTGAAATGGCGAGGGGCAGCTGGGCTTGGATATAAGCTATTTTCTATTAAAGATAAATAATTATAATTGTACAGTCGGAGAACATTTCAGAGTTCTATAAGGGTACTTGTAAGAACCTTTTATTAAGCGACTGTCTATGTCGGTCTTCCATTCATCCATATTTTTTTTATAGAAAACTAGCAGTTGCTCGCGGCTACGCCAGCGTATATTTTGGAATTTCAGCTAAATAAATCTAACAGCGAAATTGTTATCGTTCCACGATTTAATACCCCCTACTGTCATTCTGAGGGATGATTTTGAAATTCTGGGATTAACTGTTCTAACTATGTAATGTTTTTGCTGAATTTAAGGATAATCGGTCAAAAAAATACATTCTCTCCATACAAACTTTACTACCCCCTTGCACCTTAGTGTGGAATAATAGTACCCCGTTTACTATTGTACATTTCATTACTACCACCCAGAAGTACTGTAATACACATGTATTAAGTTTTAAGTTAATACGACCACGAAATAAGATTAAGAAGAGACCCTTAGGGGTGAATAATCAAAAAACCCTTTCTTAGTAGATGCCTACAACCTGAAAGCCACTTACTGCCAAAATTTCAAGTTCGTAGCCCCAGTTGTTTAGGCTCTGCGTTGATGAATTAGTCAGGACAAGTGATTTTATATGTATAGATAGCTAGCGGGACACCTGATGTTAAGTATTTACCTCCGCCCTTGGACATTTGCAACCCAGAAATATCACAAATGTGTTGCCAGTTAAAATAAAAATAAGGATAATAGGGAATAGGAAGTAAGGAAAGGAATAGGGAGTAGGGGCTTAGGCTTATCTATAAGCCAGCTGCATCTCATGAACCATAATAAACATAAATAAATAAATAAATAAATAAACGCATCACACTCAACGGCCCCCATTAAGATCGCGTGACCTTGTGTCGGGGGTCCGGAAACACTCACAACACTAACACAAACACCCAGACCACGAAAAACATCCATATGACCGATACAGACGTTTGCCGTGAGCGGGGATCGAACCCGCGACCGTTAGCGCTTGAATCAGTTGCATAATGAATATATTGTTGAGATTGTCACAGAATGTGACAATCAAATAGAGATATCTATTGCCGCTATAATGACCAATAATAAAGTGATAGTCGGATTCGGATATTTATTTTATATTGTTGTAGCGTCTCTCGTTGCCTTTACAACTGGTAAATCTACATAGTGTTTTATATTGTATGACGACGCGACCTTACAAAAATAATCCTTTAAATGCACATAATTTACCAAATAAAACTCTTTTTTATAAACAAAAACATAAATAATCTAAAGGTATTTTTACATAATTCGGTAGTCATTTCTGTCGCTAATATAAATGCTTTTAATACTGTAGTTCACCTACGATGCTCGGTTTCAGTTCTAATCACATGTATATAATTATGTGGAAACACATACTGTGCGTTGCAATTACACAGACACGGCTAGGATCGTAATTAAATATATAATTATGCCGCTAGAATAGACGTGCAATGACATTGATAAAATAATTAATTTATTAGATCGTAACGTTAAAAATATCTTGTATAATAGATTTATATATTAAAAAAATAGTAAAGAAAATTTTAAATGTTCTTACTACAAATCCAAAATGCTTCAATAATTATCGATGTTGCAATAGACATTACAAACGTCTAACTGCCATACTACAAAAGACACAACAAAACCATTTCAACAACAACACGGGTCTAACTACACACAGCCTTACTACAAAAGATTTAAACACGTCTAAGCACAGTTTTAGATATAAGTTAAACATGCTTTAGATATAAATTAACAATACATACTACAAAAGACGCATTAAAACCATGTTGAACACGTGTCTAGCTAAACAGTGTTTAAGATTTAAACATTGCTTAAAATATTATGTAAATTGCTTAACAGCGAATAAACTCATAAAAAAAACTTATTGATAAAATGTTATACGTTACATTTGACAGCAAAAATAGGTTTTAAACATCTATTAAACTCACTTAAACGCATATTAATCTATGTCTAAAGTATGTTTAACTCAAAACTGTCTTAGACGCGCGTTTAACGTCTGTTTAAATCTTTTGTAGTTATGGCAGTTAATGTTTAAACGCACTAACATACACTATTATATTAATTCGTTCCAATATCCGGAAAACTAAATCTTAACTAAAAATCAAAACTATTTTAATATTCCTTCCGAAATATTTAAGTTTTCAAGTGCTTTTATAAGTTTATAACAAACGCTCAAATTCGACATTGTTTTGTATATAAAATTGTATATCATTTTAATTCGAAACAGTCTTTGTGTAATTAATAAAATAAATCAACAGGACTCACTGCGGGGAATTATTCCGGAATACAAAGCGGACATTTTCCTTTGTTTGGCTCAACATCTTTGAAAATATAATTTTTCCAGTAGGAAGGAGTCATTGGAATAACAAAACGTCTGAATTAAAAACTGTTGCGTGGTAAACGGGTACTCTGCGTAAATTAGTTTATAAGTACAATCTTGTACCTATCCGCTATATTTGTTTCTGGTAACGTCACATAACCATGATATTATTTACTAATATTGAAAAAAGAATGGTACGATAAACACTTGGAATCTAAACCACGTCAAAGACCTTTTTTTTTGAACCGACTTATCTGAAAAGCTCCCGAAAATCGTAATCGAATCGAGCAAGTACCGAAATTTAACTGAGTCTAAACCACGAGCAACATCTAGTGTTGTTTATGGCAGAGCGATATGAAAGCGGCACGATCTCACTGAAGGGGTTAGGTATGGCAAAGTTAGCACAATCGATCGGTCCAAGTCTCGTTTAATGAGCAATTCAGTTCAACTATCTGGAGCCGACCCGACGCTTTCCTACAATGGGACTTAGTGTCGCCAACTACGGCACATGTTACGAGATTGTAGAGCAGGGGTCGCCAATTAGTTTCATTCGGGGGTCGGTTTTTGAAAATATTATAATCGTGGTTTATTGCTATGAAGAACAGGGTTTAAGCTACCTAACTCCCCCCGAATTTAACATAATTTTTGTTAAAATAAAATAATGTATGTATATATTAAGTACGTGCAAACGTCTTGTACCCATTTTTACGAAAAACACAAGATGATTTTAATAGAGATTGAATCTCACATGATTAATTTTCTGTTATGTTCTGATTAATTGGACGCTGATAAGCAATACTGTGTCAAGCCACACGGACTTCGTTTTGAGAAAATGGCGTCTAAAGATGTCAAACCGATTATTAATAAATTTGTTTGAAGACATATATGTATGTATGTATATTCGATCTTTCCTTTTCTATTTTAATAAAATGTATAATGAATCAAAAGCAGATAGATTTATTTAATGTGTTATCTTGTAATAAGTTTTGAAATGTTTGAAATTATTTTATAAATAGCAAAATATGGAACGCACCTGAAATACGAAGCATTGAGTTAAGGAACTTTTTTTCATACTTATTTAGTTTAGATTACTTGAAGTTTTTTTGAATAATATTAAATAGGTGACGTAGTATCAAAATACATCTATATCTCCAAATTTGACTTTTTGTGGGTTGACATATTATTGCTTAACAGCATCCAATTAAGGTCCGCACAAAATAGCCCGACAGTCCCGATTAAGATCGCGGTCTGCCATTTGATGACCCCTGTTGTAGACTTTGGCAGCCTTTAATGACATAAGAGAACTTCATAATTGCACATGAGAATTCTGTTATGGCGGGATAGTCAGATTGGTATCCCTGATTCAATTATTCTTGATCGTTTTGGTTAAGATATTTGTATGAAGTAAGATCTATATACGTAATGGTGAAATACAACTCATTGATTAATCTCAGAAACCATAACACCTATAAACTTTAAATTTGGCAGGTAGATTCCTTACAGGGTGTACACATCCGCTAAGAATAAGTATTTTACGAAACTCGAACCCTGAAGGAGTAAACGGGAATTGGAAGTTTGTATGAAAGTCCTATGGTTTTGAAGTAAGATACTTGAAATTTAAAATATGTTTTATAGATGGTGTGTAGGTGTACTAATAATGTATGTATAGTCACCGATCCCCTTTTGAGGTTGAAGCAGGATCGGACGCTAATTGTTTAATATTTGTAGTATACAATTTTTGGATTTATAATAAATGATATTATTTTTATGCTACACATAGATTATATTTACCCTATTTGACGTAAAAATATATACATATTTTTTTTATCTTTGACAAGTCGTCGATTGATCTGTTATATTCAGCCGCAAGCTGCTCGTCAACATCGTCCAAAGTGGTCGGAATTCAGGGTGTCAAAATTCATGACTTGAAAACATATATATAGTTATTTAATATGATTGGTGTGTAGTATTTTCTGTGTATCTCATGGAACCCTGATGAATAAGCTTTTGTTCCTCAATCCACCTAAAAGTCATTTTGATTATAAACACCATTTTTTTCTATACTAATATTATGAAAAGGAAAAATTTGTTTCTAAGTTTTATATGTAGGGTTAATTCTTTGAAACTCCAGATTCGATTTGAAAAATTGTTTTTGTGTTGGATAGCACGTTAATGGGTAAAGATTATAGGCTATTTATCATATGTATTATGGTTCGTTCCTTTCTTCTTTTTTTTGGTTTGCTTCACACTATTTAATTTTCTTGTTTAGTTAATATTATATATATATATATATATATATATATTTTTATTTTTTTTTCATTGTTGGTGTCCAGTTGAATTATGCTTTAGAAATTAGTGGAAACTTTTTGGTATATGATCTATTTTTATGTATTATTAGCTATTAAGATTAAATGTTAACTGTTTGTTTCCCTTAAAAAAGTAAATAAATAAATAAATGCAACCCCGGGAGTGATGCGCAAGAAGCAGCTAGTAGAATACGTATAAGAATTTCACCAAAAATTTATATGAAATCTAAATCGGATTTTAAAGTAGAACGCTTACTCTAATAACTTAGATGGTTCTTAAAGCGTTATTCTTATTGATTGAGTATAATAGGGCAATGTTACGATGTTATTACATCAGTTTAAGAGGCTTCGCAATTTGCGTGGGTCGCATTTTATTATCTTTACACACTGACATCACTCGACAAAATGATTAATAAAACTGAAACCGATCTTTTTTTTATACTATTCCCTTCTTGTGGCTTTATTTGTGGAGTCGAGGTTTAGAAATTGTTAAAAAAAATTAAGCGTTAGCTTTGAGTTTGTTTACTTTATTTGGGTAGAGCCTAGCTGTAGTCCACTGATTACAGCTTGTATAGGACCAGACTCTAACTCAACCGCAGCTGTACTCACTCACTTTCAGCGGCGTAAAATAGTGTATATAGCTGGTGTTTCTTACGGTGAGTAAGAGAGTCAGGGATTCTTTTTTAAGCTAGCAACGCATTTGTGGCTCTCCTGACAATGCAAATGTTCACGGGCGATGGTGATCCTTTAATATCAGGTGTCGCCTGCCTTTGCCGTTTTTGTTATTTTTATAAAAAAAAATTAAAAGATTACTTAATATGCTTTAAATTATTTGACGTTTACTGCTCAGTTCTCGTGACATGTAGTATATGACTCAATAACCAACCCTACTAAATAAATGTCAATGGATACAATGAAATCTATACTTTTAAAAGACTTGTATAAAGAAGGTAAACCGACTTCAACATCATAATACGTAATTTCGTTTATTCGAATGACAAACTTATTCCATATTTATTTTGATTAAAAGTCTCGTTAAAATGCAAGTTTAAATGCGTTAAAAAGAAAATAAAAAAATCTAAATTTAAGTAAAAGAGGGAGAATAATCGTTCAAAATAATAGGATCAGATAAGAAAAAAAATCATTTAAAACCGCCATTCCATCTAACGCGCTATTTAAAAGTAATGGAAGCAGAAAGTTTAATTGTTTGAGACTTGAAAAGAAAAATGTTAAAAGTTTTGTTACACTGCGAACCGTACGACTGTCTAGCTCCAGCGCATAAATCATTGGCTCCCAGGTGTGGTTTCAGCTTTATAGTTGCCGTTAATTGAAAGTGTTCTTAATATTTAAAAAAAATAAATCTAGACTAATTAAGTAAAATTATTATAATATAGTAAATTATGACCTCGGTACGTTGAATATAAACCATAGAATTACATGAAACTTAATTTTAATTATTAACTTAACTAAATCGTATCACACAGATTTTAAACTAATTTGGTGAGATTCGGTCGACATAGGCTTTGACTTAGTAATTATTTTTATATTATATCGCAATCTAATGTTAACGGCGTTGCTATCACTTTAAGAGCCAAAAGAACTTGCTTTTTTATATATGTAAAAATCAAAACACACTGCTCATATTTATTGACTAATCGATCAACGCAGAGCTGAAACTGCTGGGTCTAGAAACATGAAATTTTGCACAAACGTTTCTTAAATGTCGTAAATGTGCACTACTAAGAAGGGATTTTTGACAATCCATCCTCTTAGGGATTTAAAAGAGGGTTGAAAGTTTTTTAGGTACCAAAAATTCCTAAGTACACGCGGGCGAAGCGGCGGGGAACTGCTAGTTATAACTAAAAATAATAATTTATTCGAGTCAAAAAGGATAATTCTTTTTTTAAAAGAAAACCGTCCTTTTATCCAACAATCGTAACCTACATACAAATTACTGGATTATGAACCTTATAGATAAAAAGTTAAAGACTAAAGTAGATTATATTGTCAACATTTAGCGATCTGTTACTGCTTAAGACAGGACTGAATACAACTTGCATGTTACAAAGAAATGCACGAGAATGGCGTAGAATCCTGCTCCGGTTTCAAAAGAACATAAGTGACTTCAAAGGGAATGGAAACTCGTTTATGGCGTAAGCGGATTTGCGAGATAGCCACCGCTTTGACGAGGAAAAGAAAAAATATATATCATCGAACTTTATTCTATCATTGAAAATTTTTTATCAAACAATTGAGATTAAAAAAAAGCAACGACTTCGAAAGCAAAATACGTAATTCAGTTTACGTTGATGACACGGTTATTTTTTCAATTATTTCGATTTTAAGCCACTGAATCGATTTTGATACAAAGAGACCAATCAGATAGTATACACTTTTAAGTAAAGAAAAAATTTTCAAAATCGGTTAGGAAAAAAAAACGCTAAGAATTTAGAAACTTCTCCTTTTTTAAGTCAGCTGATAATATAAAGTACAGATGGATGCTGATAAACAATAATGTGTCAACACACATTAATCAAAAAATTTGGAAGTAATTTAAACTAAACAAGTACGAAAAAAGTTTCTTAATTCAACGTTTCAAATATTAAACGGTGTTCCATATTTTGAATTATACAATAACATATCATTTTATAACCTTTTATCAAAATAGAAAACACAAGATTGATGTAAACGCCTTCATACAAATTTGTTAAGATTAGGTTTGACATATTTAGACGACATTTTCTCATAATGAAGTCTGTGTGGCTTGACATAGTATTGCTTATCAGCGTCCAGGTGTAAGTAATAAAGATTAGTACGTAGGGCACCTGAACGTCAACTAGTCGTCCACACCCTAAAAAGCTTATGTGCATACAAATGTACCCATTATCTGCTTTTCCGCGCTACCGTTGGTTCGCATTCTGTTACAACCTGATATGTAGAGTAAATTTATTCTTAATTGCTTTAATACGATAAATTAGGTGACATTATCGGCTATCGTTGGGCTTCTATTATCACGAGAAATAAGTAACTCTGGCTAAACAAATTAAGTTAATAAGGATTTAAGAAATTATTATTATACAAAAATGTTATTTTTTTACAGGAAAATTAAATATGCTTCGAGAAATAAGAACCTGATCATTATTTGCAACAAAATACTAGACATTTTTCCCGGTCATTCCAGGATCTGCTTATTACTCTAGCGCAAATATTTACAAGTTACTGATTTTTATACTGAACGATTGCTATCTGATATCCGCAAATCCTGAGGGCAAGCCATTAACAATTTAGACTATAATATTCTTTCTACTATGAGTAACGATCATTATCAGGTGATTGTGATAACGAAAGGGACTGACAGCTTTACGTGCTCTCCGAGATGGGAAGACCCACAAGGACAAACACCCAAAACCAGGAATAAATATTTGGATGCTGATAAGCAATACTGTGTCAAGCCACACGGACTTCATTTTGAGAAAATGGCGTCTAAAGATGTCAAACATATTCTTAACAAATATGTTTGAAGAGGTATATATCCGTCCTTTCTTTTCTTTTTTATTAAAGGTTTATATTAATTAAAAGGAGACTGATATATTTATTGTATTATCTAATAAAAAGGTCTTCAAATATTTGAGATTATTGTATAAATTGCAAAATATGGAACGCACTTGGAAATCGAGACAAGTAATTAAGTAACTTTTTTTCGTACTTATTTAGTTTATATGACTTGAATTTTTTTTAATAATGTTAAATAGGTGATGTAGGAGCAAAATACATCAATATCTCCGAATTGGACTTTTTGTGGGTTGACACATTATTGCTTATCAGCATTCATTTATACAAATATAAATATATGCCCCAAGCGGGAATCGAGCCCACCTTCGGCGTTAGAACATTCAATATATATATTTATTTGATTTATTAAATCGTAAAAAACCTATAACAAATTAGCTTTTATCTCGCAGTTTTGCCCGAGTTAGTTTTATTTTAATTCATTAATAGGTAATGCGATCGTGTGTTGCTCTCTGGGGTATTTCATGTCTTTGTTAGATATATTCGTTACTGAAACAATTATTTCAATTGCTATTTATGATCAACATTTCATATGTCTAATGTGAAATATTATATTCGCAATAAGTGTGTTTATTCAACACATGAATGACGTTTATGATATAGAAAGAATTTGTAAAAGTGAATGATGAATATTAGTAAATATGTATAATCGACTATATTATACGAGAATCACACTAAGTTTTGCTCTTAGACTTGCATAAAGATATACATTCGTTGTCATTGCTTTACACCTGAAAGAGTTTAAGCCAAAGCTTTCGTAAGGTTACCTGACTAACTGTTATTGATAAGAGAGTTGTTTTATTTCAATCACAAGAGTACAGTTTAGTAATGTGTTATAATTCTCTCCTTAAAGTAAGTTAGTAATATTAATAAAATAATGTAGTAAAAAAACTATTAAATAAGCATTTCTTTAAGCATAAGGCTAAACGTCTAAGGTTCCTGGATCTCTAACAAATTGGATACCCTGAGTTGCGTCCCCAAGGTTATATATGCCATTAATTTGTTATTTAGGCTATACTTATAGGAGCATAGCATTATCCATAAACGCGAGTACAACCGCATGTAACAGCCAGTCTTTAAAATTATAAAATTGAACGATCCCCTTTCTAGATACTGAATATTTCAGAGGCAGCACAAGTGCTTGTTTTGATACGGCCTAACGTAACATCACCGCAACTAGTAGTACACTCGATTAAAATGCCTGTCGCCAAACGCTCTAGGATCGACGCGGCTTGCTACGGGTATTTTTTAACTTCAATTATATTTTTTACTTTGTTTCTATTTGTCCAAAAACCTCTAACACATTATTAGTCGATTTTTTAAATAAATAAATAAACGTATCACACTCAACGGCCCCCATTAAGATCTCGTGACCTTGTGTCGGGGGTCCGAAAACACACAATACTAACACCCAGTCCACGACAAAGAGCCGTACGGTTAATACAGACGTTTGCCGTGAGCGGGGATCGAACCCGCGAGTGTTAGCGCTTCACTCAGTTCAGCTCAAGGATCAAGCTATACTGAAAGGGCCCGAAGCCTAACACCATTCCCTATTCCTTTCCTTACTTCTTATTATCTCCTTCGATGCTGCAAAGTTCCATGGGCTGTTGTTGTCTCTTAACATCAGATGACCAGCCTGCTCGTTCGCCCGCATTCAAGGCCAGCAATCCCCTGCAACTCCCTTAAACTTGCAGATGTCTATGGATGACAGTAACTGCTTAATGTCTGGTAGAAATGTTTGCTCGTTTGTCCCCGTTTTTATTTAAAAAAATACTCAATTTCATGAAAATAATATATATATAATATATATTTAAATCGAATGTGACTACCTGAACGATTATAATAGTAGAAATTCGAGCATTGTGGACAAAGTTATATCTAAAAATTATTAATTATTATCCCCACAGGGACATTCTTGTTCACTCCTACCGTCTTAGACTGTAAATATTATTTAAATCGGTAACTATTTACTAAAAACGTAGTATGTACGTATACATCATATAAGTCTTGACATAATAAACATTAGCATATAATTGAGTTGAACATGCACACAGATGGTACAATTAAAAGAGGGTGAAAAGTTAATACACGCTGTCCTATTTACGTAACTTCTAATCAAAAACCAATACCGTCATCAAATAAAAACCTAACATACTTATGTATGAATGCTGATAAGCAATAATGTGTCAACCCACAAAAAGATCGATTTCGGAGATATTGATGTATTCTGATAATGAGTTTTGCATTTAACATTATTAAAAAAAATTAAAATAATCTAAACTAATTTATTTCTTAATTTAATCAAAATCAAAAAATCAAAATCGAAATAAGCTTTATTCAAGTAGGTTTTTACAAGCACTTTTGAATCGTCAATACAAAAACAAAAGAAAACTAAACACTAATTAATTAATTAATTAATTAATTTACCACCGGTTCGGAATGTAGATTCTACCGAGAAGAACCGGCAAGAATCTCGATAGTTACTCTTTTTAAAAGTTTTACGATGGGTACGTACATTTATGAGTTACAAATATATTAAATATCCTGTGTGAATCCAGCTTATACTAAATCCAAGCATGTTTATCATCTATATAATCTTGAACAGAATAATATGCTTTAGCTACTAAGGATTTTTTAATATGTACTTTAAATTTCTTTTTTGTAAACTGTAACACTTTCTGCGGAATTTTATTTTAAAAACTAATACCTTGCCCCAAGAAGGTAACATTGACTTTGCGGAGTCGAAACTTCAATTTAAAAAAACTTAATGTTTCGAATATTCAAGTGTGCTCTATATTTTGGAATATGGAATAATCTAATATATTTGAAAAAAATATTATTAGATAAACCTTTCAATTACCCCAATCTGCTTTTAAATCATTACACCTTTTATCAAAATATAAAAGAGAAGATGGATATATACGTCTTCAAACAAAGTTAAGAATAGGTTTAATATGTTTATACGCCACTTTCTCAAAATCAAGTCCGCGCGGCTTATTAGCGTCCATATAAAACAAGCATATAACAACGGTTTTTCTCGGCCTTTTTAAGAAATCGACTTGTATTCCTGAAGAATAGCGAATATATGCGAATAGAATTGTTTACTGCATTTTCTTGCGATGTTACAGAGTTATAGTAAATATAAGGGTGTTAATACGAAACTACAGACATTCGTATTCGCCGACTCGCATAGGTCTTGAAGTAGCTTTACAAAGGAATTTGAATCAAGTTTGCATTCCTTTCGTTCCATCGTAATGGTGTTCAATCCCTTAAGATTCTATAATATATGGATAGTTACAAAATGTAAGATAAAAATTCAATTTAAAAGTAATAGACATTTTGCAATTGGAAAATAAGATCGAAGGAACGCTCGTGCCGCCTCGTGAAACTAACGCATTGCAGATGATCAGAACAATGAGGTTTTTCGCTGAAATTGGAAATATAATAGATATTATTTATTTGAAACATATAATTAAATATGAAAAGATACCGTGTTTCAAGTATTATATTTGTTTGTTAAGATAATTTGATTTTAGTTTATTCCTGACCAGCCCTTCGTCATCCGGTTTATAAAGATCTAAATATTCAAGTATAAGGAAGTTTCGATTATTTAAAATAATTCTCTTTTTTATAAATAATTGACCGGCTAAATTATTATCCTGTCACACAATACTTTAGCTGGCGTCCTACTGTGCGGAGTGAACACGACGCGAAGCGGCGCGATGCGAACACAGCAAACGCATGAAGTATTGCGCGGTGCGGCGCGGCGCGTATTGTTGCGGACTGAGTTTAATGTTTTTGGACAAATTAGTTGCATTGCGTTGTTTTTTATTTAGCTCGTAACGTCGGAAGTAATATCTTATTTTACGAAAATTTCTAAGTAATAATTCATGAGTGTTTAACATTTAAATATGTATTTTACAATAATCTTCGCTTACGTCCGTCAATGACAATTCAGGTCGATAAGCGCGAACGCGTACAATCCGCAACGACGCATCGCATTGAATACGCGTGTTATCGCTTCGCAATCCCATTCAATTTGAATAACCCATGTGTGACTTCACCTTAACACAATTAATTTTGCATTTATAACATAAATAAGCAGAGAATTCATCACTGTTACAATAGTTTATCTATTTGTATTTTTTTTAACAGATCAACTATTTCTGTGCGAGCAATGCGGCTAGTTCGTTATATAAGGAATTTTCTCTTCTATAGTTTCAATAATATAATCTCGTTACCTTTGTGCTGACATAGTTTCCATTATAAAGACAAATTGCCTTTTTGCATTGCTACTAAGAAATATGAACAGAGAAGATAAATAAAGTTGGCAAAATAGTATATTTTTTTTTACATAGTAGGATCCACCGACTTTAAAAAAGGGGAAGGTTTTCAATTCGTAGTGTATATATTTTTTAATATTCTTTACGTCATTATTATTTAATTTACTGATCGATTTTGAAATATCTATCATATTTTCAAGAAAATATTTTCAGATCGGTCCCATAAAATTTATCGAAATCAGTTTAGTCCATTTAAATAGACGAAATAGCGTATTTTGCTTTTACTTTCGAAATAAGACACAAGTACTATATAAAATTCAAAACTAAAATTAGATTCTATTTGTGGTAGAACCTAGTTGTAGTCTACTAAGTTAAGCTAGACTGACAGTATCTCACTCCCATAGAAAACCAGCGTAAAGTAGTATAACTACTTTTCGCATAGTGAGCGAAAGAGTCAAAAGCTTAACCTCTTTCCTTTTCCCAACCCTCCTATTCCCCTTTAATCCTTAATCCTTTTTAAAATCGCAACGCATTGAAGCTCCTATGATGATCTAAACCTGCTCGTTTGCCTGCTATTTTATTAAAAAAAAAAAAAAACAAATTAAAAAAGTAAAAGAAACGCACTCGAATTAAAATAAACCGTACAAAATACTACATTTTAAAAAGCAATACATAATATTTAGAATGCTATAAAAATGTAACATGAACCAGCGTAAAGTTTAATTGTAACATTTTCTAGTTGAACGGCGCTAGTCAGTATCGCAAATGAACCGAATGTCGCTACACAGTTAAACTGTAGCGTGAATTAATAAAAAAAACACGATCTGTGAACGAATGACTGACTCGCGAATGAATGAATGAGTTGTGATTGAAACGTATTTTAATATTATTCCGTAACATTTCACTTGGAATATGTTTATTTTTTTATTTATATGTCGAAAAGATATATGTAATATGAACATTTTTTTTAATTTATTTAATTGCTCTGGATACAAATTATTTACAGCTTTTCCTAACAAATAAATTATTGCGTAAAATGTTGCTATAATTAATAAAAAACGTTAATCTTAATATTGATGACTAAATGTGAAAATATATGGTATATAATTTCGTTTTATTCAAATTATTAACATTTACATTATTCAATATTATTTGTTTTAATTACTACTATTTTAGAAAGGACTTACACTGACGGGTTAGTACTTCAGTAGTTCAGTACAACTAAAAGCAAACAATTCGTTTTCCTTGTTAAACATTTGAAATGTTTTAAACTTCAAAAACGTAGCAGTTTAAAAGGAGATTAAGCATTCGTTTAATTAGCTTAAAGAACAAGTCCGGAGCTTGGGAATACTAATTCTTGGGAATGAATTTTCTGCAGGCTTGGTCATTTGAATTAAATTGGAAGTAAACTTGATTGTAAACTTGATTGCTACTATTTCCATTGCTCACTAATTTTCAATTCAATTACTAATTTATTTCAATTGATATGGAAAGGCCAACAAAAACTAGGTACCAGCAATTTTTGTTTACTTAAAAAAAAACACAACATAAATTAAGCACATATACGTGGTTACGCTCGCGTCTATTTTGGAATTTGATAGAACATATTCAAGAACCTTAAACCTCTAAAAATGGGTGATATTTTCAAAAATCCTATCTTAGAGGATTATAACAACATAAAATATATCAACTGGCAAAAATTACGAGGTTGCTCCTAGCGGTTTAGACTCTGCGTTGATGGTTCAGTCAGTCAGAGACAATTATCTCCTTCCCAAATCCTTTTAGTTTTTACAGCGAGAAAAGTAACTAACATACAAATGAACTTTCGAATTTATAGTGTGAATTTTAAAACCGTAAATTAAGTTTCGGCTAATACGAACGGTTTATTTTGACTTAGTTTAGCTTTAGAGGTATGTACAATCTAATACTAAATCTAGCAAATATATTTAAACGTTTCAATTATAATCTTTAATTTTATTTCAAAAAGAAGTAATTATTCACAAATTGACTGTGTTTTTAGGGTTACCTGTTTCTGAGACCCTGTGTGTCCGTGTGGCTGCCTATCAGTCTGTAACCATAATAAGTAAAGATTTGATTTTTACAAAATGAGTATTTCTATTCCAATGAGTACAACAAATAATTAAGTTGGACAAGTGCAAGCCTTACTCGCACATGAAGAACTATTAACTAGCAGCCCCTCGTTTAACACGCGTTTATACTACTGCTTCACTCCTGTAAGTCGTAGCGTAATATAGCCTATGATCTCCTCAATAAGTGGGCTATCTAACGCCGAAAGATTTTTTTCAAATTCGATTAGTAGTTTCAGAGATTATGCCCTACACACAAACTTAAAAACAAATATTACCTCTTAGTAATATAATAATTATGCTATTATATATTATATGCAATATTATATGCAATTTACAACGGAATTGTATTTGATTTGTGTGATTGAAGACAAGATTAAATAAAACCAAAGTCCAGTGCATTTAACCAAACAATTGTACTAATTAATAATTACGCCTTGTCGATAATAATAGACGAGCTACATTGTACTACATCGACATAATTGTAGCTTATGGAAAGTTTTCATGTCATATCTTATAAACGAGCAATTCTTGTATATATATGAATTTCGGAAACGGTTTTCATGAAATTTAGTACGCTGGGCCTTCGGGGGCATTAAATTGATGGAAGTAGGTTTCATTTTTAGAAAGTCGTTTCATCCTTTTTTGTATGATCAAAAAATATTATTAATATTTCATTAGTATGAAATTCGTATCTCAATATAATTAAAAAAAAAACACGATTTATCAAAAAAATAATGAACAAAGTCCCATCATCTAGGTATTTTATCATTAACCTTCCTGTACTCGCGTAAATTTTTATAAGACCTAAACCATGCGATTTTATACTCCGAAAGTTTGAAACCGATTGAAACTATTTTTTAGGAAGATCTATAATGTTTTTTTTATATTTACATAACTTTTGAATGTATTCTTCAAGAAAACGCGGATTTTTTGCAATATGTATTTTTCGTCAGTCTTACAGTTTCATACCAAACTTTCGTCTTCATAAAGTCAGTTCATCGTTTCTGGGGTTTGGTATTCGCATCTATAATAAAATCCCGCAAACAGTTTTACATTTGCCACTTAATAAGTTTAACGCCTACGTTAAAAAATCTTTAATAAATAAAGCATATTATACCATACAAGAATATTTTGACGACAAAGAGGCGTGGATTTGATAAGCGTTGATTTTCTATCCGGATAACATAATTAAAATGTAATAAAAATACATTATGTATAAATGATTTTAAAAGAGTTACTATCGAGTTTCTTGCCGGTTCTTCTCGGTAGAGACTACATTCCGAACCGGTGGTAGCTTTATAAAAATTAAAAATGAAAATATGAATTTTTTATGTTTTTTTATGTTAATAAAAATGAAAATTCGAAAGTGCTGTTAAAGCCCATTTGAATAAAGTATATTTTGAGTTTGAGTTTGAGTTTGGTCTGTTGTTGGTGTGCGCGGGTATAAGGTTAAAACGAAAAATTATGTTAATGTAAATTAAGTTAGGCCGAGCGTTTATCACCACTTACTGGAAGTTAATTCTACTACTATAACTATAAGTCTATATCTCTAAATGTGATTTATATCATCAAAAAAAGAAAAATAATTAAAAACATTTATTGTATTGTGTATTTTTACAATTTCATTTTATATTATCTTTATCGAACCCAGTAATCGATATTTCTTCTTTTTTTTTTTTGTTCGCAGCTAAATATATTTCAGGATATCAGTATTCAAGTCATAAATTACATTATGCCTTCACACCTGTACATAATAACGAAGCGGGGGTGTTTTACGTGAAATATTTTGATATGAATAATTAATTTTCAATTTTTGTTTTAGAATTACTTAAATATTCTGTTATTTTTTTTGTGAACCTATCACGAATATCCCATAC
Organism: Hypolimnas misippus; assembly: GCA_037950945.1. Lineage (NCBI taxonomy): Eukaryota > Metazoa > Arthropoda > Insecta > Lepidoptera > Nymphalidae > Hypolimnas > Hypolimnas misippus. The sequence continues at coordinate 3,728,121 of JBBEEQ010000016.1, read as the reverse complement.
GAATCTATACTAATATTATAAATGATAAAGGAACTCTCTCCGTTTTCACGTCTATGCCGCTGAAACAAAAGCTCAAATTCGGTCCAACGGTTTAGGGATAAAAATTTAACATGCAAACATCCAAACACAGTTGCTTTCACTTTATAGTATATACATTTATATATATATACATATATAAACGAAATTAGCCTGGTGACACTTTTCGGTATGCCAATAACCTAATGACAGTCACTTCTAGAGAGCTCGGTTGAACTTTTCAAGAAATCTAAAATATAATTATTATTACTTCCCCTTTCAATATTAATGAAACCCAAAAAAATCACGCAAAATCAATTTAATATTTCTGATAAAATTTTATTTTTGGTACAAAAATATTGTGAGCGAAACGAAAACCCTATTTTTCACATCGGATTAAAAAAAATGCTGGCCACGTCATAAAGGCTCTCTCATATAATACTTTTTTAGAACAAAAAATTGTTTTGATAGAACTATACTATGCAGAATTCGACGAACACACAGAAACTCTTTGATTTATTTTTAAATTTTCTATTTCTTTTTCGTATTAAAATGATTATGAAATCTCTTTTGTCAGAGCGATTCAAAACGCAAAAATATTGGCTACATTTAATGATATTATATAATTATATACCAATATAAGGTCATGGATTTTGTCACCCAGGTTTCTACTATGGACGAGTTGATTGGTTGTCTAGCAACTGTCATATTAGAATTGAATTAAAATGACATTGTTTATTTATAAAAGCTAGTGGTCGCCCAGTGCTCGAAATTCGATTCTAATTAATTTAAAATATAAGTTTGAACATAAACAAATTTAACTTTTTGTTGGTTGACACATTATTGCTTATTAGCATATATGATGCTAAAAATATATTTAAATGAGCCGAGATGGCCTAGTGATTATAACACATCGATCTGAACTAATGATCGCAGGTTCAAACCCCGGCTAGCACCGCTGGTTTTTCAAGTGCTAAATTTGTGTTTAAATTCATTTCGAGCTCGGCGGTGAAGGAAAAAATCGTGAGGAAACCTGCATGTGCCGGGAGAAATTCTAACACATCCGCAACATGTCACTCAAAAACGTATAAATCAATGATTTCTTTTTAATATATAGATATAGGAAATAAATAATAACTTAGATGCCAAATAAATATACTCAAAGTTAAAAGTGTAACGAGACTTATTAACAAAAAAAAAATACTTAAAAGAATTTTCTCAACTAAATTTTAAGTCTGAAGTGATCTATATAATAAATAATATATCTATATAATATAATCAAGCTAAAAATAATTTTAGACTGTAACTCAAATGTAATCCGAATTATATTCTGTTTGTGTGCCTTAATAAATAAATAAATAAATAAAAGTTATATAAAGAAGAAAATTAAAGAAGTCATATCGAATAAAGTGGATATTTTCCCGCTATCAAAAATTTTGCACTCTTAATTTTTATTCTTCTGCGGCGCACCAAACTTAAATGTATTTAATTGTACTCCTCCACATTCACATTTAAATTAGAATATAAACTTTATGTTCAAAATATATTTTGTATAATTTTACAATTTAATTCAATTTAGATATTAATTTTAATTCTTTAAAAGGTATAGTTCAAACATTTTTTTTTCGTGTTTCAATGTAATATATATTCATTATGTTATTTTTTAAATCAAATATAACATAATGGAAAAATATTTTTAATAAATACATAAAAAAAATATTTTTATTGTTATATTTCTTAGCCATATTTATATTTTAATCGAATGTCCATTCTATTCCACAAATCATAATCTTTGCGACCAACAAAACAATTGACGAGTTTGTCAAAGTAAGACATACGCAAATATTTGTAATGTAGTAGTAGGTTCGAACATAACATCATCAATGGCAATGATATTATATAAACATTATCATTTTTGTTTATAGATTTTACCACCTAGAATGTCGGCCACTTTGGACGACGTTGCCAATTGACAAACTTGTCAAAATTGGAAATGATTTTAAAAATGTGTAAAAACTTAATACAAGGACTGATAAAAAAATTCATACTATTTATGGTTTTTTTCAAATTTAATTAAGGTGGGATTCTCGCCTCACTGAACAATCTCCATCGTTATTTCTCCACTCCACACGACTTTGGCGAAATAATATTTACGTAATTGGCACAACTGAAACTTATCAACGAATTGAATTGAAAAACCTAACATATTATGTATTGAGAACATAATAAGGACATATACATAACTTTAACAGACACGTTGGCGCAATGGTCACTGCAACTGACTCAAGCGCTAACGGTTGCGGGTTCGATCCCCGCTCACGGCAAATGTCTGTATTGGCCATACGGATGTTTGTCGTGGTCTGGGTGTTTGTGTTAGTGATGTGAGTGTTTCCGGACCCCCGACAAAAGGTCACGCGATCTTAATGGGGGCCTTTGAGTGAGATGCGTTTATTTATAAATGACTTTTTAGAACAAAAAACTGTTACGATAAGGTTGTAAAATGCGAATTGAGTTTAAACCACATCTATCCACCCTCGATTTATGGATCTATGAATAATAAACGGCTATTGAATTATTTAACAGGCGATGCTTCGCGTTACGAAGTGTCAGAACGAATTTAATAAAACATTTTTGTTTTACATCCTATGTATGGTGTGAAACTCTTTTAAATAGCTATTGGATATTAGTACGTACGTTGGCGGTTTTTAAAGTTTTCTTGCGCAAAAATTATAAAAAATAAAATGTTAATAAATTATATGACCAAACTGTGGTCTTCCACAATTGAAGGAGAATTCACATTGTGCTAAAGTAACGTTGTTCTTTTTTTAATTTTCTGTGTGTATCTTTTGTTGGAAATCCTAAAATAAAATAAATTAAAATAAAAAGGAAGCAATGGAACCAAATAAAATATTTAAAGAGGACTATTAAGTCATACCTCAACCCTCCTCCCTAAATGCATGGGTTCGCCTTTAAATTAACCATGACGGTGTTATAATTTTTAAGTAAAATAAATAATAGTAATTTACGTTACATTTTTCAATATTATGTTTTGAAACTTAGAATGTTCTATGAGAATATAATGATTTATTCAGGAGGCAATAAAGATAACTGTATTGAATAATTTGCAGAAAATCTCACCACGACTTGGGAACCGAACTTTGTAGTTAAAAAAATATATATGTATATTGCAAAAATAAATATGATGAATGAATCAAATTTTCTTAACTTTAAAATCGATGACTTAGTTACTTACAAAAAATGTTTCCATCTCTCATTGTTTCACATTTCCCTCTTGAACGAAATGAAATAAATCATCCTGTATAGTCCGTTTCAAACCAAATAGCCCATCGGCAAACTAGCATTTTGTGTGCTTTTTCACGGTTTTAGTGTTTACTTTGACATAGTCTATCTTCGACCCAGATTTGAAAGGGGTCAAGACTCCCTCCTCCCCAAATCGAAACCCTAGATCCGCCACTGAACGTAGACCTATCACTAAGTATACGTCTGCCCTTTCGTTTGACTCATCTTTGAAAATACCTATTCTTTTAAACTCAGCATCCCTGTATTTCGCCGACTTTTATATAACTCTTTTACTATCTAACTACTAGTGTTAGTAATAGAAAAATTTAATATTAAAACATTTCCAGCCTTACTACAAAATGTTTAAACATATGTTAAACGTGGGTTTATAAAAATCTGTACAACGAATCCGCGTCTAAGAACCGTTTTCAGTTAAACATGCTTTATATATACAATAATATATGTTTAATTAAGTTTAATACATGTCTAAAACCTATTTTAGCTGTCAAACATAACGTGTAACACTTTATTAATAAGTTTTGAATGCAATTTAGATAATATTTTAAGCAATGTTTTTAAACATTTTTTAAACACGTGTTGAACATGGCTTTATTGCATCTTTTGTAGTATAGAAGTTAGTTTTTACTAATTGTTGAACTCGGAGTTACCCGTCCATTCCCAAAGTACTTGCTAAGAGACTGTCCATTAATCACGCGTTATTAAAATATCGTGTATTTACTATAAAAACCTCAGGGGAGCTTAAAAAGTTGTTAAAAAACATCACGTGATTAATGGACAGCCCCTAAAGAACATCAATTTATCAGTATCTCTAAAAATCTAACACGAATATAAAAATTAATATTATTTATTCAAAGATTTTCATTGAATGTGTCAGGTTTCTTACTTATTCACACTAAAGCGGTCATAATGTTGCCAGCATCGAAAACTATTGTTACATCATATGGTTCGAAGTAATACATGCGATTATATACTTTAAAACAAAGGAATAGAATTAATTATAGATCGCTCTTATTGTGATATATCTCTATAGAATCGCTAGCAGACCGCAAACTATCCCAGCCCACGTTAATTGAAAATCGACGTTATTTTAATAGAATACCAATTAACACTTTCATTCCGTTATCGGCAAATTAAATCGTGTGTTTAATAGTGTAGTTTATCCTAAATATTATCCTTTTTGTAACCTGTGCGACAGATAATTAATAAGTTGTTGTAAGGATAAATAAAAATTGTTTTTTTTTTTTTATTTTGCTGCAGGCTTGAAGTTTAATGTTTTGCATTTATTAAATGAATAAATTTGAATTACTTTTCTGTTATTAAATGTAACGTATACAATGTTTCAATTTTTATTTTAAAAATTTAAATAGCTATCGTATAATTATTTGTCAACGTTTGAATTACAATAAACGTTTAGGAATACTGTTCCTAAAACACAGCATAGTGAAAATGTTTTTTTTTTTAAAGTTCCGCCTCACTAGTGTGCATTTATCTATATACATCTATATCTATTCTAATATATAAAGCTGACGAGTTTGTTTGTTTGTTTTTTTATTGTTTGTTTGAACGCGCTAATATCAGGAACTACTGGTCCGATTTGAAAAAATGTTAGATAGTCACTTTCAGTGTTAGATAGCCTATATATTATCACGCTAAGACCAAAAGGAGCGAAGCACCAATGAAGAATGTTTCAAAATCGGAGGATAGTTTCCTATTGAAAGAGCTTACGCTGCGTGCGCTGCGTAAACGGTTAAAGTTTCGCAAAAATGATGTATGACAGAATTGTTCCCTTTTAAAAGTTATAAAAAAAGTCCGCGACAGCAAATTTCTATCTTTTAAGGTTAGCTCACTACAACCTTTTTTATGCCAACCAAATTTGTTCTAAAATAATGCATTATTAGCCTAAAGTAACTATACCACGCGGACGAAGTCGCGGGCGGAAGCTAGTTATTAGAATACATATATGTATATGTTTAGTATGGAAAAACAAGAAATAGACAAGCAACGTGCATGTTGTAAATGAAAATACAGTTTTACGACTACTCCCTAAAAACCCTAGCACTTCCAAGGGTATAAAAAGTACCCCATAAGTTGATTCAGGGTATATGCATTATGCTGAATGCCATAAAAACGCATGTGCGCCGGCAGTATTTTCAAAAGTTTTAGTTCAAGTGTTTTAGGGACCTCGCGAACTAACAAATAAATTTTACCTCTGTATAATATCTACCTAAAATATTAATAAAAAATAAATTATATACACTTACATTTATGACATTTTTTAAAAGACAAATTTAATGTATTTATTTTTGACGCCCACTAATATAATAAGACAATATTTATCATACAAATCCAATATCAAAATCATCGCTAGCGCGAACTTTGTTAGCACAAGCTATAAACACAAACTTCGACAAGACAGATGTTTCGTGTCGATACAACTTCAGAGTTCACAGCTGAATTTAACTGCGGACTGTTAGGTGAGAGTTACATTCGTAATTTTTACTCACGTGATTCATATAAAACAACTCTGTAACCTTGTAACAATTAGCTATCTTACCTTACGAAAGCTGGAAGTGTCAAAAATGAGGCTTTGTAGTAAGTTCTTTCAGGTGTAAAGCAATGACAAACAACTTATTTAAATTTTTAGAAAAGTGAGAGCAAAACTATAAGGGTAATTCTCATTATAACACTAGGACAGTTTTCAGTTCATATTTTTTTATAAAATAAATATACTGATTGCCTAACATTATTTACAAAATATACATAATTTCATTCATATTGAACATATTTTTTTAAAATTTTCAATCGACTATTCACAGATTTTGCAAATTCATTTTTCATTTACGGGTCCAGTAGTTTGGTTTTAAAATCGAAGTAACTGGTATTAATGTCCCATAAAATATAATTGCGTAATTTGCTTTTGAGATCGGTTACTTTTTTAAGTTTTCGTTTCATTGTTATCATTAAATATTTCAATTCGAAATATATTCAACGATGCATTTCTTTTGCATGAGATGCCCTCTTCGTGAGCATTCGTCTGTGATGTAACGTTTCAGATTTGAGCATCAGGAAAAACTGAGCATTACAGTACGTAACCTGTAATGAAATAATCTGTAACACCCGCATACATTATGTAACAAAATGCTCATCAAAGAATATGATCGCTATGACACTGTAAAAACAACTAATGCAATGTTCAAAATCGAATATGAATTAACATTATGGTCGTCGTAGTCGTAGCGCCCGTTAGTGATAGTATTGTAACGTAATGATTAAAATCTTAGCTCGTTACATTACATTGTTACACTCACAGTAAGGGCGCGCCTTTATATGAAACTGTTTTGTCCTTAATCCTTTTTACCAGTTCAAAAACATTAAAGTTGTTACGTTTTCTGTAATTGTTTTTGAAATCACCTTCATTTAAAATTCAAATGTAAAGACCCAAAACACTTTCGCGACGCTATTTAAAACTATCTATGCAAATAAAGTATTATCACTTCGTAAATTCTAATTTCGTTATAATTTCATGTTTTTCAAACACACGCCTGTCGTAATTTGAAGTTTTGCATTATATTTTAATTAATTAAATTTATATTATCTCATGAAAATTTAATTTTAAAATTTTACACGTTAACATAATAAAATGGTTTTGTCCGAAATTTTCCGAGCGAGCTGGCGATACGCCAAGTGCTCGCTAGTATTAATTATTCGTTGTTACTTGCGGTAAAGCGACCTGTGCTAGAAAACTGTCAGCTAGCATTTGTTGGAAAATATTATAATAAGTTATTATCATGAACCAACTTAAATAAGATTAAATGAAATGTATTATACATTTCATTTTATAACGCGTGGGTTATGGAGTTGTATGGTTGCGACACACAGTGCATTACCATTTACCAAATTACAATTTTTTTACTTGTGATACTAGACTGATAATAATAAGCTTATATTATATTGGGATATCTTACTCCTAAAATATTAATATATTTTTTACATATTTTCTCGAGTTCCATTTTGCGTAAATCCTATTAGGAGATCGTGCGCCATTTTTCCAACTAAACTCCTCGTACAAAGCCCAAATATACCCTCTGAGGCAAAATTCTTAATACTTCAATCCTAAACAAATATACGTATGTGTTAAGAGCAACAACACTCAAATAATAGTCAATGAACACCTTTATAGATGATGTCATTGCTTTCCGTGAAGTTAGGCTTATAACACTCCTCCTCCATGTCAAAGGTAAAACCAGTAATTCTACAAAATGTCGTTTCTTTGTCTTAATGTTATGTCATGTGTTATACTCGATTTTGCCTGTGACTTTTGCCAAGTTAGTTTTTTTCATACGAATTCGAAGTCCCATTTCATCTATAAAAAAAAACCATTTAGCGTATGCCATGTCATAATAAGTATCTGTATGACAAAATTCAACCTAAATAAGTAAGTCAGTGAGTCACGGTTACCTTTTGAGTGATATAAATATATCTATATAATAACTTCCATTTTGGCTATCATATTTCTTTTTTTCAATAAACTTTGTACTATTATTTACTTTAAAATTATTTTTAGTGTTCTTTTTTTATCTATGCAGTATATAAATTTTGCTTCCGTAGCATCGAGAGGAACGTAAATTGATACATAACATGTAAATACCACACGTTCTACGGCGACTGTTCCCTCCAGTTGTCACTAAGTTTTATTAAATTTCACAGCTGGCGCACTACCCTCGCTGATAGAAAAATCACGAAACAGAATATAAATTTAACAAAGAAAATAACGCGTTCCTAAATCTAATCTTATCAGCATTTCCGTTTTTCAAGTTTCCCTTGACAAAGTAATCTTTCATTAACCGCTGATTAAATAAACAAGTCTTAAATAATTAATAACATCGTATTTCAATATCGATCAATTCGATCAATCGATCAAATTGTTTAGGTTACAATGATTCGCCAATTTTGACAGTTTAATTCCGCCATATTGACTTTTCGTTGACGTTAAAAGTTAATTTGACTTAGCTAATGTATTTACTAATTTAATATGATACACGCTTTATTTAATTAATCTTTGGCTTCATACGATGGCGATCGTTAATCAGCGGTCGCTTCTAATGACAATAATCAAATGATTTTTTAAATTTCTTTCACTTTAAAACGCAAAGACTTAAGATGAAAAGGCCAATAAAAGTTCTTTCATAAATAAATGAAAGAAAATTACTTTAGTTAGATTACTCAATTCCGTTCTTTGCCGTATTGTTCTATCCCGTCGGTCGCTTTGTTTAGATTGCAGGAAACCTTCTATGTAGCGCGTAATTTCGTTCTTTGAAAGGCTTTAATTAACAAAGAAACATTTGTTTTGTATGTCGTAAGAAAGAAAAGCCCTGAATGAATCTTTGAACAGTTATTTAAACATTTTTTTGTAAACAACTACATATTGTGTGCGCCTGAAAATTAGAAACTAAAAATCAAGGCCCTGAATGCAATTTTATCAAGGAACAGAAAACACACACACAATACCTAATTTTAAGCAGCAATTTCGAACACATTAAAAAGTATTTTAAGGAATACATTTATTATACTTATTAAAAGTTTAAAAAAAGGAAATACAAACTCACAAACATACATAGACTGATTACCCTTCCTTGCGTCGCGTAGTCGGGTAAAAACAAAACAAACACAGAATAGATACACAATACCTAGAGAAACTATGTAATTTTAAATGACTTTAGCGAGAGAAAAGTTTAGTGAAACAAAGATTAGTCTGAAAACAAACTAGTTTTGAGGTTAAGCAGTTGTTTCGAACTAACAATGAAAATTGTTGTGTGGTTTTTCTAATCGGATTAAAGCGCCTTCATCGTGTGCAGGGATACATAATATATGATTCTTTGAAACCTCTGAGTGTTACAGAACATTTGTAATGTTATAATAAACCCTTAAAAGGTTCTAGAGGACTTTGTTTATAAATTCGTTATAGTTTTTAAACGTATTTATTCTTTATTACCCTTTGACCGGTTTTCAGGGTGGTTATTACGTAACTACCGCTACCGTAACGCGATAGATTTTGACAGTTAATTTCTGATTTCAATTCAATTCTTGTTTGATGACTTATAGGAGTGCTTTACGGACACAGATTATTTCGCCAATATCACGTAGGTTGGACGAAGGAGACGAAGGAGATTTTACGGCAATTTCTGATTTCTCTACTAAAACGAAACAAATCAACTATCAAAATGTGTTTAACACCGTAATTTAAATAACTATATTTACGTCCATTATATATCGTCCGCTATGACGATACAACACATCTCACACAACCCAGAAAGACAAATATAACTTTATGTTACTTTTCCTAATGAATGTACATTAAGACGGTAAATTAATCTAAATTATCGTTGAGTTCGTGAATAAACTTTCTTTAATAATGTACAGCCGATCCTCGGGGAAAGTGGTAGGAACTGGCGAGCGCAAAAACCATCCACCTTAGTAACTATGCGAAACTTGGGGCACTAAATAATTCTGGTACTTTCAAGTTCTTAATGAATACAATGGAAAATAATTTGATTATTTGCGGCAAAATTCTGATATCCCTACTAATAGTGCTTGATTTACAATAAGGACTAATACCCAGGCAGGTATATAGGAAATTTAAGAAATACAGTATGTATTGGAAAAAATACAGTCATTTTGATTTTCAAAGAATATTTCTTGTGTAATTACTTAATAAGAATAAAAAATCCATTATGAATTAAATATATTTATTAGAAAAATATGCTCCAGGTATGAGGGTACTTTAGGTGTTTTTTTAAGGTTTTATATATAAATTTATATTATAAATGCAGAAAATAAGTCTTAGTCAGGCAAAGTACTGGGATCAAGTAGTATTATGTGATTTTAAGATGTCATTCATTTTGAGCTCTAAAGGCGTAAATGAAATAGCCATTCCATTCCATGAAATTATTTTTACCAACAATTTAATACATAAATATCAACTTTTGAATCGCACGAAATGAAAGCATTTAAATAAATTAGGTTTAATAGAAGTTATTAATTTATTGCTTATTTATGAGTTATCATGAACCCTTAAAGAAATAAGGTTAGAAATAAATTATTTAAAATATAATAAATCAAAACGTTTATAAATATAGTAATTTTCTTACCGATTCCAGATCTTAAAAATTATATTTTCCATTTACGTTTCAATGTTACCTGTAACAAAAAAAAAATCACATTATTATATTTTATAAGGTTATCAAAATATAATTACAACGCATTTGTGGTTGCTATAGTACTGCGAATGTCTATGGTCGACGGTGATCACTTAACATTAGACGTCCCGCCTGCTCGTTTACCACAGACAATTCTATATCTACTATTTTGTGTTACGACTCAGCATAATACTCACTCAAGACTCAGCAACATAAGCAATACTGTGTCAAACCACACGACTTCATTTTGAGAAAATAGCGTTGAAAGATGACAAACTTATTCTTAATCCATTTTTTTGAAGACGTATATTAAAATCTTTTCTTATCTATTTTGATGAATAAAATGGATTTAAAGCAGGTTTATATATTTAATGTGTTATCTAATAATAAGTTTTTCAAATATGAGATTATTGTATAAATTGCAAAACATGGAACCGACTTGAAATTATTTTTTTAATTTTTATGAATAATTGGTTGTGAGAACATGTTCTCGCATAATCAGAATTTGGCCGCAAGTCTATTTTCAATTGGTTAAATCAGCATTTTATATAGGTAATGCTATCCTATCTTGTAGTATTAAAATATTACTTAATTAATTAAATATCTATTAATGTTTACCATTACGCCAAAAATTATAATTAAAGCCAAAATATAATTAAAGCCAAATTCGATATCTTACGTATATTACAAAAATGTACGTACTTCGTTTACAAAGTTATAGAAAACTAGCTGTACCTTGCGGTTTCTGCTTCGCTCCTATAAGCCGTAGCATGATGTAATATAGCCTATAGCCATCCTCAATAAATAAACTATGTAACACAGTTTTCAATTCGAACCGGTAATTCCTAAGATTAGGATGTTCAAACAAACAAACTCTTAGCTTTATAGTATTAGTGTGAATGTCATTTAATTATAGTTGGTTGGCTGGTTCGTAAAGCATAGATAATTAAAGTATAAATTATATATTATTTTAGAGCCCAGAACTGAATAATAACAAGATATTAGATTCATAGTCAATATCTTTATTTCACAACTCTTGTAACAATATATCGCCATGTTACCTCTTGACATCAACAGTTCGTTGCTAGGCAACTCTCCAAGTCAAGTGTACATCGATTCCATTAACACTATATATCTTATCTGTACACAATGTAACCGCTAATCTCAAAAAGGGTCACACATCCGAAATCAATCGGAGCGGAAGCACACGTGACAAGGTACAATTCGTAAGCCGACACTTGTGTTAGAGTGAATAATTTCTTTGATATGTTAAGTTACGTGATCTTTTTCATTTTAAAACGTTATAATAATCTTAATTAATTATTGAGCCCGAATGGGAAAATTTATATGTATAAGGATGTCCATACTAATAATATACATGTGAATGTAACGCAGTCTATTGTGTACTACATTTCCATGCCGCTGAACCAATTTTGATGAATTTCGTGATGAATAATAATTGGACTTATATGTATGCCACAAATTATTTCGCTACTATATTATAAGGGGCGAAGCGGTACCCAAACCCTTCAACTATTCCACGTACCCACGTTAAGAGCAACCACAAGACTCATACGAATATAATGAATAATGAAAAGATCACATTCAACATAATTAACACCATTAAAATGTAATCAGAAATATCTTACACAATTAAAGTTTCATCGGTTGAACATTTCGAGCTGTTCTAAAAAGCGTAGAATTATGTTAATCAACGGGATTATCTCGCGAGTTTTGAAAGTTGCAACACTTAACTTTTCGGGAACAGGGCTACCAACACTACATTGAAACACTACATCTGAACACGAGGCGAGTCGGAACTCGCGCATATAGTCGAGTAAACAAGACTTAAAAGATCGACTTACACATTCGTATATGACATGGATGTATGTTGTTAAAATCTTATTGAATATTTTTAACTGTTATGTTACATTATATCTATTTATCTTTATTTTACTTATTTGATAAAAAAAAAAACACATCCACAAGATCCTTAGAATAATTATACTGGTTCAGTATTAATATTTTCAACTATTTTAAGTTTACACAATCGTTTTGAATTGAAGTAAAAACTGCTAAAAAACAACCCCCAATTTTTACCCCTTTTTACCCTCCAGGGGTGAATAATCGAAAAACCCTTTCTTTGTGGATGCCTACAACCTAAAAGCCACATACTGCCTAAAAGCCACATAATTTCAAGTTCGAAGCCCCAGCGATTTAGGCTCTGCGTTGATGAATCAGTCAAGACAAGTAATTTTATATATATAGATAGCAAAGAAGTTTTTCCATTTAACCAGGCATCAAATTGATTTTAAATTGAAAACATAAAAATTAATTAAAGTCACTTGTTAACGAATTGCGATGATACAGAGAAAATATACATTGACAAACAAAAGTTTTAAATTTAACGATACCCATTTTTTGTAGGAAAGGTTAAAAATACCAATTATTTATAGCACGTTAAAAATGTGAACAAACACATTAAACTATTTAGAATCACATGAAATTACTTAATTAAGGAGTTCAATGGCATCACACAATAGTCATTGTTGCCAACTAAACTGTTGCTATTCACGCCATTGTGAAATAAGACAGGATATCCGAGTCTCAAGGTTGGCAGCCCTGGCCCAAGTTGCCACTCGTACGGATATCGTTGTTACAAAGTTCTAAGAAAATACGATTTCATTTTAGTAGTATTTACTTTTAAGTGTAAAATGCAATTGTATTTGGACACAGATAAGCAATACTATGTCAAGCCACACGGACTTTATTTTGAGAAAATACGCCATTTTCTAAGGATGTCAAACCTATTCTTAATAAATTTGTTTGAAATAATGTGTATCTATCTTTTCCTATCTATATAGATAAAATTTATAATCAATTAATAGCAGATCGATATAATGAAAAGTTTTATCTAATAATAAGTTTTTTTAATACACAAGATTATTTTAACATTGCAAAATATGGAAACAATTCGATATTCAAAACATTTAATTAAGAAACGAAGAAAATTGTTAAATACGTAAAGCATTATCGGGAATATCTCCGAATTTGACTTTTTGTGGGTTGACACATTATTGCTTGTCAGCATCCATTAATGATACGTGTATATAGACATGTATGATTAATGAATATCTTTATAATTTATATCCTCTTAACCGACTTTAATAAATAATGTTCTCTATTTAACATTATGTATAATATATGTTTAATAACATATATTATTCTACGAAGCAATGGTTGATTATAAAAATAATTATCAATATGTAATAATCAAATAGTTTTAGTTACATATGATGCATTGTAGTTTTTCTTTTTAACTAACCGTGTATAATATAATGTTTTCAACAACATTCTAAACTCAACCCTGAGTTCAGTAAACAGAAACCTCTAAGAATACTAACTTAGCCGCGTGAAAATTGATCTTCATTTAAGTACCTCAGAGAAAACGGATCATTAAACTTTTTATAAAATCTACGAAACGGTTTTAATAAAATTAATGAATCTAAGAACAAAATAAATGTATTATTAAGTTTCTATAATAAATCTATATTTATCTATACTATTATACTATAACTAATTATTTATTTGTATAGGTGTATGTACAATATAGGCAAAGTGACGTTTTAAATATTAAAAAAAAAACATGCTGCCCTTGAACCGAGATAGCTTTATGTGTAGAAAACGTTCTCAACCGATGATCGCTGGTTCAAACTCTGGCTAACCCTACCGAGTTTTTAAGTGCATTTTGTTTTAAAATTTGAGTTTCAATTCATCTCGTGCTCGGCGGTACGGGAAAACATGGTGAGTAAACTGAAGCAAAAACAATTTTTTAAATCGGATCAGTTGTTTCAGATTTTATTTTTGAAAAATCACCGAGCAATCGAGATACCTAAAGAGGAGCCAAAAGTGTTGCCAGTTAAAAAAGAAATAAAGGGTAAAAGGGAATAGGAAGTAGGAAAAGGAATAACCTCCTTGCTATTCCTTTTCTTACTTCCTATGTTAAGCGTCTGGGTCTCTAACTCACCGTACAAAACGCAGTTATTTTACTTATTTTACGCCAATTCTCTGTGAGCGAGGAACTGCCCCGAGCTTAAGTCAGTACGCTATAACTAGGCTCTACTTCAGCGCTGAATTTTAATAAAAATTAAGTTTACCCCTTCAAACAAAAAGTAATTTTTAAAAATCGATTCTTCCTTGTTTGAATAAAATAACTGAATAATGAATAACTGAAAAACCACAACATAAACCAGTGAACATTTTCCATTATCCAAAAGTAGATTTTTTAAATTTTCATTATTAAAATTTCAACCAAAACAACATTAAACACAGCGTTGCGTTAGCAACGAAATTAATTTCAAATTTAATACCCGGGAAATCTCTTGACCAAATCTCATTTACAACGACTTTACTAAATGAACTCGAAACGTAACGCGAGGTAGGAAAATAAAATTTTATCTCGCGAGAATACTGAAAGGTTTTCAGCAAATAAGAAATGTATTTAATATCGTCCTTGCAACGGCCGGGATTTCGTTCGCTTTTAACCGATTTTAAGAAAATCAGTGATTTCAAATTATTTTGTGCATAACTAACATAGATATATATATGTTATATAACAATACCACGAAAGGAAATCACGAATTTTCGAACATTTTTTTTTCATTTTAATTTTGCATTATAAAAATGATTCAGTTCAATAATTCAATCGATATTTTCGATATTATTTTGTGTTGCTAGAAATATAACATATTTAATATAAATAAGTATGTATAAATATATATAATTCAAGGTGACTGACTGACTGACTGACATAGTGATCTATCAACGGACAGCCCAAATCACTGGACGGATCTGGCTGAAATATGGCAGGCAGGTAGATGTTATGACGTAGGCATCCGTTAAGAAAGGATTTTGATTAATTCCACCCCCAAGGGGATAAAATAGGGGATGAAAATTTGTATGAAACTTTGTCAATTTTAAACCAATCGGGCTGAGACTTTGTATGCATAAAGCTATGACGTAGGCATCACAGACATCGCCGATGAAGTCGCGAGCACCAGCTAGTATTCATATATGTATTTAGTGAGGAAAAGTTTATGTATGTTTTATATTATTAGTATCTACGTAAGTGTTTATTTTACACCACCTATCTATATATATATATATATATATATATACTTTTATATATATATATATATATATATATATATATATATATATATATATATATATATATATATATATATATATATATAAAAGTTAAAATAAAACAACAAAGAACGGTTTAGTGTCGTTATGTTGTGTAACCGAACTCAATAAACGGGCTATACAACACAAAAATTTTACCACTTTGTAATATTAGTATAATAGGTGCAGATTACAGAGTACGATAAAATATCGGCTGATTTAAGTACAACACTAAACTTTTGGCTGATAATCTGTAATCTGCGAGTAACCGTATGAATCATTTTCAATTAATTGTAAGTGTATTGAAGGTATAGTTTGTAATAGTACCGGTAGATGGAGCTAGTTAGCGGGCTAAAAATTTAAACAAAAAAATTGTAAACGTCTTTATTAAGTGGGCTATCCAAAACTTTTTTGTCATGGGAGTTGAATATGATACTATGATATACTTGTTAATATTAGTACAAAAATATTATCATACGTACAACTAAATAGCTCCTAATAAAATATTATAAATGCTAATGTGTGCTTTAAATGTAAATGATCATAAGAAACGTTGTTAGAAGTTGTACGGAAAAGATTCCTTTAATCCAGATAAAAATTACCATTTCCAAAAGATATAATACAAGTAATTAATGGAAAAAATCAAACACCCGACTGCGTAGCGAGGCATACAAAATCGTTGTTAACCAACTTTAAACCATTATAGATTCTAAACGGTAATTCTGACTTGAAAATGATGTATGAAACCTAAAAATAATTTTTGAATACCCATTCAACGATACCCCACTTAACATAGTTCTATAATTTCAAATTTTTCTTTTTCATAATATGACAACTAAAATCAGCCATTTATTTTTTAAAATTTCAGTAAAAAAATTTCTTTAACCTTTGCGCCATTATGACAAATCAAAAGACGCGTCATTTATTAAAAGCGTGGCTTTTATTCCAAATAGTGCAAACCCACATACATACATAGACTGAAAGACATTACCTTTCTTTGCCTCGCGCAGTCGCGTAATAACTTTAAAACGATCGTCCGGCACAAGGACTCGGCCTATTGACTATCTAAATTGATTGACAATATCTACCGCTAATGGGACTGATGTACACGTGACTTAGAGAGTTGCCTAGCAACGGGCTGTTTATATCAAGAGGAAACATACGAGTACATATATTATTACAAGAATTGGAAAATTAACACGTGGACTATGATTCTAATGTTATTATTTATTTTTAGATTCTTTTAAGCTACATAGGGAAGCAAAGAAATTGTGTCATTTGATTACCACGAAGAAGGAGGTTCTCAATTCGTTGAGGACTTTTTTTATGTTCAAGGATTACTCGATTACAATTTCATCGATTTGATTAATCCTTTTTTGTTTGAAAGGGTATGAATAATAAACACAAGAACACAATCGTCTCATAGTATTATCAAAATCGGTTCAGTACTTTGGGTATAAAATCAAAATAACTGGATTAGTATGTCATTCAAATAAACGAAATTACGAACTTTGCCTTTAAAATTGGTTTCCTTTTTTTTAAAAAAGTCTTGATAATATTTCTACGAGTTTGTTCGGAACCCTCGGTGAGATTCAAATTTAACTGATTTTTATTTTAATATGTCTTGTTAGGGGCCATAACGAAATAAAATTGGAGATTATTAAATATTGTAGTAGAAAAACAAAATAAGGCAGACGGAGTTGTGTTCATTGAGCGATTGAATAATACAAGGTCTTCTATTTTGGACTATAGCCAAATCTCGTTAAATAAACAGTCCCTGTGTCTGTATGGAGCTATCGCTTAACCACTAACACATGAATGGAGCGACTCAACTTGGTATGAAAACGAATGTCTTAAAACTACTTGCGTCATTGTTTATGGAATAATAATACGTAAAATTTTTCTTTCTTGGCTTTATTTTTAGACAAATGGAATAATATTGACTTGTAAACGTTGCGGCTTTTACATAACTTAGAATTTCAGGGTTAAACAAAAATGTGTTCTGAAATAGTAATATATAACTATATGTGGACGCTGATAAGCAATACTGTGTCAAACCACAGGGATTTTATTATAAGAATATGGCGTCTAAAGATGACAAACTTATTCTTAAACATTTGTTTGCAGAATATATTCATCTTTTCTTTTCTTTTTTGATATAAGGTATAATCAAAAGTTTGATCTTATAATAAGTTTTACTAATATATGAGATTATTGTATATTTCAAAATATGAACACAAACTTACCCCGTTTATTAGGGCAGGATATAGGCTATATTACATCACGCTACGACTCATAGGTGCGAAGTAACCATAAACGCAAGTGACAAGATGGCAGCTATTTTGTGAATATTCATTAAATTTTCAGTCCACTGTCCCAAGACAGAATCCGTAACGAGTTCCATTATAAGCGAAGTCAATGTTTCGAGTAGAATGAACGAGTTATTAATGGAATATCGACGTTCTTAGTTACTCGACGAAAATCTATTCATATACAACCTTGAGTTGCCATAATTGATAACATTTTAATGGCTCTTTGGAAGTTTTAGTAAGAAGATTTTGTATTACAATAATACTGTTTATTTTTCGGGGTAAAATAAAACTATTACCTTTGGAATCTTCTACATGCATACATATAATGGTGTAAAGAGTAGTAATTTCAAAAACTCATTCATTAATTACAGTGATGATTAATTAGCGTGTTATGGGCATGTTATTAGGGATGAATGCCATGTGACTAGAAGAGCGTTAGATGTGACTGAGGAGGGTTATGTTACTCAAGGAAAAGATGGATGGATTGCTTAGAAGGTGACATGAGAAAAAAAGGAGTCAGTATTGAGAAAGAATGGAAGAGAACATGTTGTGCCGACTCCACATAAAGTGGGAACAGGAGAAGAAGATAATGAGCTACTAGTGGTCCTTAAATAAATAAATGTGATTCTCGCCTTGCGGCATTCAAAAGATCCTGTCCTCTAGTCGTACGAATAAGCGGATGGTCAAACAGACGACGTAGTCTTAGTTATATTCTTAGTAACAACCATAAAAAATTAAAATGTAATGTTATAATTGAAACAAAATTTGCGAAAGATTAATTAAAATTTCTACCCTGATCTTTATTGGGGTAATAAATCATCTCGCGAAAGGTTCTCACGTCGCTGGAGGGCTTGCGTTACTTTAACTTTATACACATTGTAAAATGATAATATTTATTGCGGTCGGTTGAAAGTAAATTAAAACTAAGTAATACCTTCAAATATACAGTATTTGTTTTTCTAATATACATAGATTTTTACATAATAAATCTTTGGGATTGTTATTAATTTTACTGAAATAGAGCCTAGCTAGCCCATTGACTACGACTGATATAAGCGGTGGCTCGATTGGGACAGTGCCTCGTTCTCACAGAAGGTGTAGTAGCTAATTTAGCCGTTTTTCGTGCGGTTAAGTGAGAGAACCACCAGAACTTCCTTTCATGTACTATTCCTTTTTAATCTAGCAACGCATTTATTAATCTTCTTGCTTCAAATGTCCATAGGCGGCGGTGGTCACTTAACACAAGGTGTATTTTTATATGAAAAAAAAGTAAATAATACTTCTGCAGGTTAATTAGTAGGAAGATTTCTGAATCTATTTGTTGAAAGGAACCATGCCACCGATTTTGAAGTTAAGAAAAACTGAATTTTATAGAAAATTCTGTATTATTGCAGAAATTAATAGACTAACTTGTATGGAATAAATAATAGTATAGCTTCTATTTTTTTATATCAATTTTCCTGCCTTATTCCTTTTTGATGTGGCAACACATCAAGTAACCCGCCTGTTCTTTTGCCCGCAATATAAAAAATGAGGTTATTTTAGTGTTAAAATATGACGTTACTTTACAAAGATTCAGCATACATCACCTGCATTGCAGTACACAGTTTGTAAGTTCCTTGAAGATTTTCCTTCATATATCTTGTGCAACGTAGCACTATAAATACTTTAAAATATAGAGTGATAACTCAAAGTCACTACAACGTAAACTGCAAGCTCGGTATGATATGATTTACTGTGTATAAAAAACCTAGATATAATCCACTAACGGCAACACACACGGCAAATAACGCAATATACACACACACACACACACATATACTTTACGATGTCTAGTCGTAGCGTTACGATGACGTGTCGAAACATATTACAACGTCGCATCGTAGCTAGTTACGACGTTTCGTCCTGAAAATCGACCACGTGCATCATAAAAAGTCATGAGGTAACGTTGCATCATGGTTATTTATTGGATAATGAATGAAAAATCACATGGTACAATGCGACATAGCGTCGTCTGGGTTTTGACTTAATATTATACTGCAAAATACCTATAGTTAATAGTGTAGATTACATTACATTACACATTATTAGCTTTCATAATAAGTCATATGTATGTAGGTATATATTTATATTTTTTATTTTTCTGCACGCCTATTACAACTACGAGCACCATTTTGGGTTAGCTGGTAGAAAACGCAGTAATAACGTTAAGTCCGCCCTTTGTACATCGTTCTATTTGTGCCATAAAGCATAATAAAAAAATAACATCGGTAATCAAAATATTAATTAGATATAAAATGAAAACTAATTACAATTCTAATATGAATAGAAATCTAACGAAATAACCTTAAAAAGATAAGGTAGGTTTACCCCGTAATAGCTCATTAATCGTTCTTCACCTTAACAGAACAAGACGAACTATTGTTATTTACAGCGTATCCAGAAACTTCCTAGTTACCTTTCTAGGTATGCACTAAGCACCACTAAAGCACGTAATAAATTTAAAAAGAACAGTACAACAAAGGAGGTCCTTTTTACAATATTTTTCTTTGTCGTACCTAGCAAAGCAAATTGTTTAACATTACGTTCTAAATATTTGCATGGAAATATATTTCTTAGTTTACATTTTGAATAATGTTACTACTGTATTACTTTGTCACGACTTATTTAGTTGTTCAAATAGTATAATTTTGTTTACACATCAGAGAATAAATAAAACGAAATACAAATGAGAACATTTTAAATAACGATTTATTTATTTACAAAAATGTAAGTTTAATTACAAATATCAGGATGTCAACTGGGCAGTGGGCATGTGTTGAAAATTTTACCCGAACTACCGGAATCGATATTTAAAAATAATAAAAAAAAAAAAAAAAACTAAATGATTTTTTTTTTTTCAAAAAATATGCCTATACTGTACGAGTCTACAAGATTAAACGTGTCAATTTAGATTTTATTTATTGAAAAAAAAAAAACAGTTTTTTATTTTTTAATATAGATTCTGCTAACGCTGATAAAATGATCAACACATACCCAGTTGAACCCTGTATAGAAATATAACCGCAAACAGATAGTCATTAAAGACATAAAGTTGGGGCCACAACACTGTCTCACTAAGCGAAATGACTACGAACTGTTTTTTTTTTATATCTATAGCTTCATTTGTTATATAAATGTAACCACACCCTTACACATCGACGTGGCCGTTGATTAATATACCTTTAAAATAATTAATCGCTGTTGGTGATAATTATATTAGTAAGTTTTACTCTTGTAATTGAGATAAAACAACTCTGGAACCTGGTAACAGTTACCCAAGTAATCGTAAAGCTGTTAGTGTCAACAATAAAGGCCCTGACAGTAATTTCAATTCAATTCTTTGGTTTATGGTTTTTAGTTGTGCCAATTAGACAAATGTTATTTCGCCAATGTCACGTGGAATGGAAAAGACCGGTGGGGTCAAGAATCCAAACCTAACTAAATTTTGAAAACACCTTAAAATAGTGTGAATTTATTATTAGTGCTTAACCTAGATCAACAGAAAAATAGATATGAATATTATACATAACAGTATAACAATACAGATAATTCAGGTGTAAAGCAATGACAAACAACATAAAAATCTTTATAAAAGCTTTAGAGCAAGACTTCTAAGTATTTTCGCCTTAATGAACCTTATCTACGTAAGAATTTATGTACGTGTAGCGTATGTTATGCATTGGCATTAATGACAAAATTCAATGATAAACAAATATAGAAAGATGCCTTATTTACATTTATAAGTAAATAAAGTAACAGCCTGTATACGTCCCACTGCTGGGCTAAGGCCTCCTCTCCTATTAGGGAGTAGGTTTAGAGCTTAATCCACCACACTGCTTCACTGCGGTTGACAGATATACATGCGTCAGAATTTCTCCCGATACATGCAGGTTTCCTCACGATGTTTTCCTTCACCGCCGAGCTTGAGATGAATTTAAACACAAATTTAGCACTTGAAAAATCAGCGGTGTTTGAACCCGCGATCATCGGTAAATATCGACGTGTTCTAACCACTAGGCCATCTTGGCTCTTATCATTATCTTTATACAACGTAGTTATTAAAAATGCATTAAAAAATACCACATTTAAAGTACGGTTCCTTTGAAAAGTCATTACGAGTGAAATCGCAACGGGGAGGGGAAACTTTATTTCATTATTAAACGTTTGTATTCCCGAAATGTTCTCATTTTCTTTGACAGCACGCGCTGAATTTGTAATATGTATCTCGTTATGATTTCGGCACGCAAATTATGTTTTCATTGCACCGGAATATACATAGCGCTTGCTCGCTTTGTGTAACTTTGGCAACGATTTTTCAAACAAAATAACAACATGTAAATGTTCCAGATGACTGCGCGACGCAAAGAAAAGTAATGTATTTTTCAGCCTATGTACATACATATATACGTGTGTGCGTGTCTATGTGTATATACTTATATATATCTTTGTGGCACTGTTTAGACCTAACGCGTGCACCGATTTTGATAAATAACACATTTTTTGATAGACAGTAAAAATATTTGGAAATATTAAAATGGCCGATTTTGAACGCCATAATGTGAAAATGGAAAAAATTAATTACTTGTTCTATAAAGAAGAATTATACACACCTCAGTCGGCTACAATATATGAGTACATATCTTAGAATTACTAAGGTTTCTTCACCATGTTTTCATAGTCAAGTACGAGATGAATTTTAAACTTTGAAATTTCATTTCAGCTAACTCTGAGCCAACGATTAAGGTTGCCACACTGCTTTTAAAACGTCTACGCTATTAACCCTAGATAGTTGTAGCACCTATTTAATAAGAATTAAAAAAAAAAACATTTACTATCTTACTACAAAACTTATAAATATATGTTAAACGCGTGTTTAAAAAAATCCGTACTACAAATCCGTGTCTAAGGACAGTTTTGAGTTCGACGTGCTTTAGATGTATCTTTACATACGCTTAACAGATGTCTAAAGCCTATATTAGCTGTCAAAGGTAATGCGTGACATTACATTAATAAGTTTTTCATGATTTTACTATCTGTTAAGCAATTTGTAAACACTGTTTAGCTAGACACGTGTTGAACATGGTTTTTTGCTTCTTTTGTAGCATGGCAGATATTGATTAAAAGTATTCGTACCTCTACATTTCAAAATGATTGTTTAAAGAATTGAAACGTAAATTCATAACAAGCAATTTATATCGTAGCTACATTATGTGTATACAAAGAAAAAAAGAAAAGAAAAGATGACTAAAACATATAATAACTGGTCAAGTGCGAGTAGGACTCGCGCACCGAGGGTTCCGTACAAACTTATAGAAATCTATATAAGACTAACCCATCTACGCCATTTGTGGTCTTCATCATTAGTTCCAACATAAGTTACTATCAAAAATACCTAAATCGGTATACGCTTGCCTATAATAGTTGAGGAGTTCCCTCAATTTCTCCAGGATCCCATCATCTGATCCTGACCTGAAGACAATGGGACCACCTTGGAAGTATACCTTTTCAAACAAAAAAAAAATTTGAAAATCGGTACCCAAATGGCGGCGTAATCGGCGAACAAACATAAAAAAAAAATTAAATACAAGGTCGAATTGAAAACACTCCTTTTTAGAAGTCGCTTAAATATAATCAAATATTATGTAAATATGGATCACGTCCCAAAAACTATTTTGAAACTACTTAGGAGCACTTTAAATTAAAACACGATCATGGATGCAATCCATGGTAACACAAAATTTTGTTTTAAGTACTAATACACCTTATACTTTCAAAAAAAAAGTTATAGAGCGATTCAGGATACACCTAGCGCCATCTCTTGACAATTTCAATGAACTAACTTGTTGACTTTGACATTAACAACATAATTATATTACATTTTATTCTCGTTTTATTTTTATTTATATTCTACTACACTCCACTACCCCTGCACTACGTTCGTAAAATATTTAGATTTACATTATCAATCAAAATATCTAAATATATATTAGTGTTGCCAAGACGAAAATAATTAGTCCTTAATTCGAACAAAACTAATTGTTTATTTATAAATAACGAATTATATTACTAATAACCAGAAGACTTATATGTGTAGATAAATAAGTAAATTAAATAACTCGATCTGTTTGAATTTAATTTTAAAATTTTCGTACTAAGTCAATACGAGTACTTAAATCAAATCGCGTGAAGCTCTTATATTGAATGTTAATTACGTAATGACGTTATAAATCGACGATAAAACTTTTAAATGAAAAGGTTATTTTATAATTTTAGCGCGTTTAAATAATAATTAAAATAAAATTTTTTATTAATCGACCAGATTCATATCACAGTTAATGTCATAATGTTGTAATAGATGGCATTAGCTGTACGCTGCATCGCGCTATCATTTTGTTAGCTGCGATATATAGATTGCATTGCGTTGTTTATAAAGGTTTGCTGCTTTTTAATGTTTTCGTATTGATACAAATTTCTTCTCAGTGTTTGTAAAATTGTTTTTTTGACCATGGTCAACTTCCATGTTAATTTGTTACAAGTACATATAATTTTAATTCTAAGATTAATATATTTTCCGCTTGATCAATTTACAACTTGATACATTTACGCGTTCCTGAGAAAAAGGTTGAAAGACAGACGTACAGACTGACAGACACACGAACAGAAATTTACAGTTTTCGGATTTTTTCCTTTATGTATACTAAAGGACCTTGCTCCTGGCCAAATTTCATAATGCTTGGTCAATGGGAAGTACCCTATAGGTTTTGATTCCCTTGCGAAAACGTTAAAAACGCTATCATACTTAAAATATGTGATATAAATGACCGTATCTTTTGATTGCGTTAAGTTAGAAGTTTGATTTTTTCACAGCTCTTAGTAATTACAACTCTGAGTACTTGACGTTGATAAAAATTTGTTACCTTCACGCGTTTCTGAGAAAAAGGTTGAAAGACAAACTTACAAACAGACAAACATACATACAAAAATTTACAGTTTTCAGATTTTTTCCTTTATTTGTACCATAAGATCTTACTTCTTGCCAAATTTCATCGTGCTAGGTCAATGGGAAGTACCCTATAGGTTTTGATTCCCTTGCGAAAACGCTAAAATGGTCAAAATATACGACATATTTTCCATTATCTTTTGATTGCGTTAACTTAGAACTTTAATATTTTCACGGCCGCATGTCATCGTAGACTTGAGTATATGATATTAATTTCAACATGATACGTCTATGCATTTCTGAGAAAAAAGGGTTGACATCCCGACAGACAGACAGACAGACAGACAGGCAGACAGACAGACAGACAGACAGACAGACAGACAGACAGACAGACAGACAGACAGACAGACGGACAACAAAGTGATCCTATAAGGGTTCCGTTTTTCCTTTTAAGGTACGGAACCCTAAAAATTGCACCAATTTTGTTATTTTTCAACTATGTAAATTTTTCGTGGAATATTGCTACATCACGTTTAAAAACTGACCTTGAATTCTATATTGTTAATCTCAAAGTGGCAAAGATCATATAAGTTAATGGTTTTTAAATCACAACATTATTATTCACTTGTTATATCCACATATAGCTGAATAATATGTTATCAAAATAATATGTGTAATATTTTTTCTACTAGATAAATACATGTGATGTTGCATTATATAAACACCACATGACAAGGCTTTGTAAATAATATCATCATTAGAATAAACTGACGTGAAACGGACCGTTAAGTTGTCGGTCTATTGAAATAAACCATTTACTGCTAATATTAATACAGTCAGCAGGTAGTTTCGTACAGAGTTTTGCGAGAATTTTGAAAATTGTTATGTAGTGTATAGATTTCGAGGCGCTCTCTCCAAAATTTCGATATCAAGTCCTCGAGCTCGCACACGAGCTATACCCCTGGCAGGTGGTAATTATACCATCTGAGGCTCGAGGCAACTTCTTTGGATTAGGCCACCAAGTAAAAATCGTCATGTTATAACTTAATTTTAATGAGAGAATAAGTAGATACTCAAAACTATTAATAATATGGTGTGCATTTTATTTAAATATCCGATAAGTTTTATTTTCAAGAGAATAGGTTTATACATATTTAAAATGAAATAACAATTTACTTTTAGTAATATTTTTATATTAATTTTTTTTAATTCTTTGAGGCCGGGGTCCTCTCGAGGCCTAAAGTTACGCCCCTGACCACTGGAACACGTTGAATATTACGCAATACTGAATTTTAAAAATAATTGAACAGATTGCTTAAGGAATTATGGTATTGATACAAAATCTACAGCTTTACATATTTGAAAAAGTCTTACTTTAGGTTCTTTAGCTCAATATACATATAAACTTTAAAAAAATAATTCGACTTCGAAAACAAAACAAGTGAACTAAAAAGAAAAAAACGTTCATGATTTACCTAGGTTACAATAGCGTAATGTCAACTGCTTATCACTATTTACAAAATATTGCTTTTCCTGACGCAGAGCAGTTATTTATTAAGGAGTTCTTTAGGTGTTGCATCATGAGTTCCAATTCACCAAATGTAGCTTCCAGAGAGCAACTGCATGAGTTACTATCAAAAACACCTAAATCCGTACAGGTGTGCCGATAATATTTGAAAAGTTTCCTCGGTTTCTCCAGGATCCTATAATCAGATCTTAACCTGATGAAAATGGGACCAATTTGGAAATATAACTCTTAAAAGGAAAAAAAATTAAAATCGGTGTACAAACAACGTAGAAATCGATCCAACAGACGGAAATGGCTAAACTACAACACAAACAGACGTTGTATCTTCTGATAGCGATTAACAAATTTGCTCTTTCATCATAACATTTAACCAAAACAGTTGAATAATAAACTAATTGTCACAATTGAATATGCAGACCGATGAACATGTAGGTCACTGGGTATTAACGGTATTAACTTTACCTCTGTCTTTCGATATTGATAACAAGACATTACTGTCAAAGGGATCTACACATCAGTAACTCCACGGTTAGTGTTACTATATTTGATCATTGGGATAATTGGACGCTGATAAGCAATACTATGCAAAACCACACGGATTTAATTTTGAGAAAATGGCGTCTAAACATCTCAAGCTTATTCTTAATAAATCTTCTCTTTTCTGTTTTGATGAAAGGTATAAGGAATTATAGTTTAAAATAATTAAGTAACTAATTAGTTATAAAGCAAAGCATCCGCTGGGGACAACCTTTTTACTACAAAAACAACAAATTCAAGCGTAATACAGTTTCACTGAAGCGCCGAGTTTCTTCTAAAATCTATCCTTCAACTAAAACTTTTATTCCCTACAGACATAAATAAAAGATACTTTCAAAAAATACAAAAGTATTAATAATAAATCTTTTATTAGACGACCGTCCTGGTGTAGTGATACTGAATGTACCTCTGCTGTGGGTTGGGGGTTCGTTCTCCGCTCGGAGCAGATATTTATGTTTGTGCATAATAATTATATGCGTTTCTAGGTCTGGGTAGTCCTTGGGATCTCCCTACCGAGCATCGGAAAACCTAGTTACTATCACAATCACCAAATGATGACCATTATTATTAGTAGGGAAATTATTCTAGTTAAAATTATTACTGGATTGCCCTCAGGGGTTGCGAAAATCATATGGTCACTCTGTGTAAAAATCAGTAACTTACCAAAAACTGAACTAGAGTGATAAGGAGACACTGGTATAACCGGGAAAAATGCTAGGTAACTTATGAAGAAGTCTTGTTAGTGACCAAAACGGAATAAAATTGGAAATTAGGAAATTTTAGTAAGTCCAGATATGATATTGAATAAATCTTTCATCTTTCATCGCACAAACACACATCTGGCGGATTTGAACTCGACACACTATTACACAAACATTTCGCTATTTCAATATTTGCATTCGCTTTACGTGTTATCAAAGTGCTAAGCCACATGCTGTAAGGCTCGTGGGACCATAATTTTCATACGGATAACGTACAATCCCTTCAAAATGTATGATTTTTTTATTTACATATTTACTATCTGCCCGCCCCGACTTCGCACGGGCATTTGCATCCGTCAATCCGTCATCAAATGCGTGAAGTTTTCGGGTTTTCTCTTTTGTAACATGCATTATACATATTAACCTTCTTCTAGAATCGCATAGTTTATTGATGAAAACAGCATTAAATCCGTCGCGTACTTTAAAATAACTAAGCATACAGACGGCGAGAAGTTTACTTTAACATTATGTAAAGACTAATAACCTAAATTTTTTAATTGAAGAACTTAAAATAATTTAAAGAGACCTATGCGATGTTTTGCATGCGTAAAATCCAAAATCTAAGAAATGATGTATGTATAGATATAAATTTATTAGCTAGGTATATTTCCCAGCTTACCAGAGGCTGTGTGGTCACATCTACCGGTTCCAATCAAATATCCCCGTCGCTACAAATTCAAACAGGCCAGAAAACAAATATCGCGCAGAGATTTTTTACTTTTTAGTTTATTGATTTTCACATATTTCATATTTCAATACATTTTTCCCGTATGAATTTATAATATCGCTCATCCAGTGGAAAAATGATGTACCCGTAAAATTTGCGAATAGTGACGAGGAAATATAAAAATTGTAGTAATTGTTTATTGCACTCACTTCGAATATGCTGCGTTTAAAAAAATTACAAAATATATGTACTTCGTTGTTCAGATAATTGTTAAAACGATTTGAATAATAAAAACGATATTCATAGAGATTAACTTCTGGGATATAGAAGTATACGGAAAAGTAAAGGCTTATTTTTTTATAGAATTCTTATAGAATTATACATTTACTAAACCATAACATCAATATTCAATTCAATAGTTTCAAAAATTACATTTTAGTACAAAAATTCAGATATCAATAGTCACAATGAAGCATTTGGTGATAACTTTATTTAACATAATTACCCTGCTGGTCTCGCTGAAGTTTCATTACAACTCACCAAACTCGGGAATACTTTGTGAACTGATTGCACGTTGAGAAATTACCTGCAACGAGTAATACATTTTTAAATTACATTTGTTAAACCTGATACTGATAAATCAATTTCGGAAATGCATTAAACGTACATGATTAAATAACGTCAGTAATTCTTAAAAAAACATCGAACGAGTTTGAATTGAATTTGATTCCATTTATCTATAAATACTAGTGGTCGTCTAGCGGAATTCGACCGTAGTTCATTAAATTTTCAACCCATTTTAAGATTATCCACAGATAATCTATTCTCAATTTGACCAGAGAATTTCACAATAAACAAAAGGGTATATACGCGTGTGTGTAAAATATATATAGTATATAGTGTATGTAATATTTTTTTATTGATGTATTTTTTTATGCATAATTAAAAATACTTGTAAAATTTCATACTCCTTCGTCCGCGCAATATTCGTAAAAAGGCGTACAAAGTTTTTATTTCACGAATTAATATATGGATTATTTCTTAAAGCTAGTTTTATGGCGTTATGAAAAATATGTTTTAATATTCCATTAATATTTTGTACGCCATTTTGAAACTCATCTTTCGCACTACTGACGAAAATTAAGTAAATATCTAAAAAAATATTTGAATTGAATACTTAACTAATTACCACAAAGTACAAATACAGTGTGAATTTTTCAAGTATCAAGCCAAATTGAACGCGTTGATTTTGAAAAAATAACCCTATAGACATTATGAAGGTAGATTAAAAATCAACTATTTTTTCTAAATATTAAAATATTTATACTGAGGTAGAGCCTAGCATAGTATAATATAAGCCTAGCATAGTATAATATATAATATAAATAGTTGATATAAGATTATTTTACTATATACTAAGTAAATAGCTGTATTAAATAACAATTACAAAGTGTTGATAAACATAATGCTCTCAATATAAATAAATCATATAACTTAAATACAATACATTTTAACATAAACAAATAATTCTATTTAAAATAAAAAGAAAACGAAATTAAAAATAACTATATATTAAAAAAAAACTATACAATAAATAACAATAATAATTATTATTATTTTAAATAAGATTTCTACCATCGGACATTTTTATTGTTATCGCAGATGTGTTCCATCGAGTGTTTTATCGCAATGCATAAATTTCATTACAATCCGTCAGTGATTTCATTTCCTCTATCCTCAAAGTCTGACAGTCGGTGCGTCACATTGTACGTCTAGAATTATAATTATCCCGACACAATAAACGCGCTGATAAAATCAGTTGAATCTTTATGTAACAGACTCGCTTTTGACCGTGGATTTGCTCGCGTTAATGAATATTTTATTCAGAATAAATGAGTTAAACGTTTATCAAATTTTAAAAATTAACGTTTATCAAATCTTAAATTTTTTTTTAAATTTATAAAGGTATCCTATTTCTTTTTCAACCGACTTCAAAAAGAAGTAAGTTCTCAATTCGTAGCGTATGTTTTTTTAATGTTTGTTACCTTAGAACTCCGTTATTTTGATGACGAATTTCGAAAATTATTTTTCATCCGAAAGGGTATACTTTCAGATTGATCCCATAAAATATTTACCTATTTTGGTTCAGTAGTAGTTTTTAAATAAAAATAATTTAAATAAGTATATCATCCAAGTGTACGAAATAACGTATTTTACATTTTAAGTCTGTTGCTTTCTTTTTTAAATTTAATTATGTACTCCTGACAGAATTTTTGAATATTTTTAGGGTATACGTGTCTGCGTCGTCAGCTTACATGGAAATAAGATATAAGAGGAATAGAGAGTATTAAGTATAGAAAGAAATTTAGGGGGTTAAGCTTCCGGGTCTCTTACTCAACATACGAAACGCTGCTATATTAACTTTAGACCTATATATGTTCTGAGTGTCGGGGCTTGTGGTGGTGCGTATATGTGCGTAAGTCCACAGTAAAATTAGTATTTCTATGTAACATTCTCGTATGATTAATGATGATAAATCATACAATTTACATAGCAAAGGTACTATATATACTATAATCTGTGGTTAGGACAAGTTTATGAATATTTAAGGCTTAACCGAGTGCTATTAAGTGGATTTAATGACGGAGTAATGACATTATTACGCTTAACTTAAATTGGTAGGTATTTACTTGCTAGGCTTTTCTGGTATTGATTTTGGTTAACTGTTAATAATGTTATTAAAATTCTGGTGATTATAATAATATTAACGAATAAAGATACAGCGATTAATATTTTTTTATTAACTGACTTCGAAAAAGCAGGTTTTTTTTTTGTATGACTTAAACATTTTGTAGAAATTATTGATGATTTTTTGCTTTTTAGTTTGTTTGTTTCGTTTTTGAAGTCGGTTGAATCGTAGTAATCGGTGATCTTATATAAAAAAATCACCGAAGAATCGAGAACCTTTTTAGGAAGTCGGTTAAAAATTATCAAATTTCCATTTACAGAGCACCTCAAAAACCCTGAATATTACTTTAAAAAAGGCAAATTAAATTATACGTAAACAACTATCGCAAGACATAATCTTTTATTTGCATTATAATTAAGGGTTATTTTAAGATAAATTTCTTTATAATATTGTCATTTAGTCTGTCCGTAACAATAATTAAGTTGATATCAGATGTCGTTGGGCGCCCTGGGCGTAAAATATACATTACCCTCAGTTATAGGGCCATTTTTACGATTATTGTATGTTTAGACATTCCCGAAAAATGTCGTTAAGTAAAAAAATGGTGTCATCGTTTAGATTTACAAATATTGCAAAAACATGGATATTAATTAATTAAGATTATATTAGATAAAATAAAATAATGAAAATAAGTTTTTTATTCATTTTATGGAATACACTTTTTCATAATTAATTTTTACAGGGAATCATATTTACCAATAATTTTATTCCTGCAGTCCCAAAAAATCCTATTAAGTGATGTAACAATATCCGCACTAAGCCACTGACCATTTTAAATAAAACGAAACACAAAAAAGAAAACACAGTCCAGAAAAGATGTCCCCAATGAATAATACAACAAGATGTACATAGGCTGTAAACGTTCTTTAACTACGTTTGGCCCCTAAGTGCTACGAATCTTTACGAGGCCACCGAATGTCTTGGCTATTGTAGAGATAGTATTTGTATTATATAATATGTTGTTATAAGTACCAAGATTTGTGTTAAATCAACACATATTAAGTAGGATTTATTACCATTATCATTCGTTTCTATGAAACCTTACATTATTCATGATAAAAATTTTAAAAAATATATATATATATATATCGGCATCGAAAACAAAAGAATTAAACTTAAAAGGAAAAAAATAATATTTTCTTGTATATTTTTAAATCAGTGTCAAGTAAAACATTCTAAATCAGTGCTAAGTAAACTTTTACGTGCTTTTACTTAAGAATATCGGTCTACAATCGTCGGATATATCGGTGAACAAACACAAAAATAGTAAAAGTAAATAAATATAATAAAATACATACAGCCGAACATAGAACCTCCTCCTTTTTCGAAGTCGTTTAAAAGTAATATTTTTATAACGTAACGAATTACTGACGGTGTGAACTATTCACACGGGTCCCTTAGTCCATATTATAATACTAGTAACTAGATGTATAATCTGATTGTTATACGTGGCCAACAAGATAAAAAAACAAATGTTAAAACCTCTGGATGGCTGTTTTGTGTTCTTAAGAAAACTGTATAATCCAGTGTATTTTACACCTAACTATTACCACTTACAAATTCTTAGCTATTTAACTCTTAATAGCCTAGAGTTTCTATTTTGATACCAATCTTTTAAACCAAATATTCACATTACTATTAGTTAGATTTCTTAATGCCTGAATTATCAAAATTGATACCTGTTTTTTTTGTAAATAAATATGTAAAATTTTTCCCTTAATCTACTTCTTCAAGCAAACACTTAAACGGTATTTAAAAATAAAACACATTCGTAAACCAGGCTACTAAGGGTTAAGCTAAAATGGCCACCGAATGTTTTAGTTTTTTGCCAATTCTAAAAAATCAGACTATATAAACTCAATTGTCCAGGAACTTTTAGGTACGGACTAAGGAAGCAATTAAATCGTGTCCGTTGTATAATCTTATTTTAGCGAAAAAAGAAATTCAATGGATCGGACCGATGCTGGTTAAAAATGAAATGAAAAAGCAACTGTAAAGACCGTCTACTTAACTACGAACTATTGAATTCTAGGAGCAAGTAAATTGGTCTTCTTATGGAATATTTAATACATTTCACAAGGATATATTATTTATTAAAGAATTTTAATAATAAATTCAATTGTGATAGAGAAGTTTTATTCGTTATATGTTTATTTACATTGCTTGTAATGTATAATTCAAATTAATAAAACGTCTAAATATATGTAAGAAAATAGTTCATTAACAGAAATAGAAAAAAAATGTAACTAATTTTATTTGTGTCACTCACTTACTGCATTGGCTTGAAATGTAATGTAATGTTTAAATAGGAGCATTACATCAGTACGTGAGCATTACTTTACGCAATCTGTAATGACACAGTTTATAACACTCGCGAGACAATGTGTAACATCAATGCGCGCCAAACAATATCATCATTTCACCCGATATTGCAGAAATTCGATTCGATTAAAAATTCGATTCAATTCGACTAGAGACAAATGCACAAAATCGGATTTGAATTCTTGATATTACAGGCGAATGCTCGTCAGTTAGTGAGGCAGTGTAGTAACGTTATGCTCCAAATCGTATCTAAAGATATTAATTACATACATTCCTGATGAGATAGTGCCTTAATGCAAGTTTAAAATTTTTATTAATACAATTTAACATAAAATTGAGGCGGATAACCAGTAATTTATGTTATAGTAAACGAGGGACTAAATGAGACACATTCAAAAGCTGAGCCAACAAACTCGAGCCGCAAGCCGACATCGCAGCTCTCATGAGCTAAAGTGCTATCAAATAACTAAGAACGGTAAATAGCGAACCGAACCGCCGTGGAACGAAATTAGAACAGTTGGTATGAAGAGTGGATTAATGTATTTAGATTTCATGTTTCGACTCGAGCGAAAAATGTTTTAACTGGAACAGCGGAGTTCATAAAATTGGAGAACGTTTTACGATTCTACGTCGTTATTTTTTTGCAACGTGTATTTTTACTGATGAAAAAATCTGGAGAATTAGTTTGGTTGACTGAGCTAATATTATTAATTATCAATACGTTTTGTAACTAGACTTACTTATAAAAATAAAAACCTGAATACCTAATAAGAACACATCGCACTTCGAAATCGGTCAAACTGTTACAAGATGTCACAAGATTTGCTAGTTTTCAGTTTACATTCGCCATCTTAATTTTCTGTTGACGTCACATACTATACTGCACTGTGGTAAAAATAAGAATCTAACTAAATATAAAACTTCAAAATCAGTTCAGTTATTGCAGCAGGTCATAACGTAACGGACATATTTTTATAATATTACCCTCCTTCCGAGTCCGAAAATTGTTATTTTTTAGCTGTTATTTAATCAAGTAAATGAAGATAACGTTACAATAGCAGTTTGAATGTTTGTTACTCAATCGTATTATAACGTTTGAACGGGCTTGAATGGTTGGATTGGTGAATAGGACTCACAGGATTCCGAGAAATGTGTAGTTACTCGAAAATAACCCGTTCATGATCAAATGTTTTGATCAAAAGAGCTTCGTGGAATCGAATAGGTCATAAGTGTAAAACATGTACACCGGTAATAGTGAACATTTTATTGAAACATGCTTTTGTATATTCCCTAACAAAGAAGTATTGTTTAATCAGGGTACAACTTATCACAATGTCGAATTTGATTAAAGTAATAATTTCACAGAGAAGCAAATAAAAAAAAGTAAAGTAACAGCCTGTAAATGTTCCAGTGCTGGGCAAAGGCTTCCACATTAAGGACAAGGTTTTGAGCTTAATCAACCACACTGTTCCACTGCGGATTGGCGGATATACATGTGCCAGAATTTCTTCCAGCAAGTTCCATGCAGGTTTCGTCACGATGTTTTCCTTCACCGACGATTTAGTACTTGAAAACTCAGTGGTGCTAACCGGGATTTGAACCCGTGATTATTGTTTGAGGTCGACGTGTTCTAACCATTAGGCTATTTCGGCTCTTATATAGCAGATAGCCCACATAAAGCCCATTTAAAAAGAAAACATTGCGTACTCACATTTCTATTCTCTTTATTGCGTACGTGGAAAGATAGACAAATAATGTTCTACTAATAAAGGCAAACGATTACAGAAACATTCCATTCCGAAACATTTGTATTCTGAGTTATCCCAACTACCTAAAAGTTAGTCCGATGCCAAAAAATCCGGATCCAAATGAAATTAAACGGAATGGAGGTTGCATACATAATTTTCTCATTGCAAAAGATATTCAAATGAAATACGAAAGTGGAGGGTTAATTAAAAGTTCCGTGAAAAGGTTTATAAAAGGCAAAGTAGACTTATGCGGCCCTCCAGCCGAGTGTTTCAAGCGTATGTAGGATTAAGGAAAAATTCATCACAAGTGAGAATAGTGGAATTGCGAACAAAGAGTTTTTCGTTCAGCTAACGACTTGTTAAAAATTTTGCTACTTTCGTTTATGAAGCAAAATATAATTTCTCTGGTACTGACTTCGTAATGTTACGTTGACTATTCAAAGCGATTTTAGATTTGCAAAAGCAATTTTTTTTTCAGTTCTTAAATTTCAACGGAAATTCGTCTTGAATACACCGAATCAATTTTGAGCTAGTTTTGAAGTGCATTTTCATTGAAAACTACTGAACTTTGCTCTTTAATCCAAGTAAAAGAAAAAAGTTTACCTTTTTCAATGTTTTTTTTTCTGTTTTTGCACAAGAAAGTCAGGTGAATCCTTAGATTTTTTTTAAAGTTGTTTTTCTTTTTTTTAAATTGAAACTAATTACCCAACAAGCGTTACATACATACACACTCATACACACCTACACTTTCTAAATTTATATACATATATTAAGTAAAGGAAAATGTATTTTCAAAACTTATTCATAAACGAATAAAATTATGAAGCTTTTAAAAGCATTTGATCTTCTTTAAAAGGTTTGTTACGATACTTAATATTTAAGCCTAATTGAAAGTGTGAGCGTAGCTTCAAATTCAGAAGACGCTTCCTATAACTACGTTACAGTGATATTTTTATCCGGCTTAAAAAAAGGAGGAGGTACTTAATTCGTAAGGGACTTATTTATGTATGTTCACCGATTACTCTGCAAAAATTTTCAAGTCATCCAAACTCCAAAATCCAAAAAATGTACCCTAATTTAATGTTTCGAATATTGAAGTATGCTCAATATTGTGCATTATACAATAACCTAATATATTTAAAAACTTACTATTAGATAAAACTTTTTATTATACTAATATGATTGTAATTCATTATACCTTTTATCAAAATAAAAAAGAGAAGATGGATATATACGTCATCAAAAAAAAATTGTTAAGAATAGATTTAACAACTTTAGACGCCATTTTCTCAAAATGGAGTCCGTGTGGCTTGACATAGTATTGCTATCAGCGTCCAAATGAAGATACAATAAAATATGTAATCAAAATAATTTATCAAAACATCTATACCTACATTACTTTCATAAGATAGAAGATGTCGAAAATTAAATAAAGTCATTCCATTCACTCCTCAACTTTGTCGAACAAGCGGTCTTAGATCCCTTTTCGGAATTAGCATAATCAGTTCGGCTCAGGATTCAGCTTAGCAGAAGTTTTACCGTTCGTAAAGGCACTGGGTTAAAGCAAGATACTGTCTTCTGGAACAGTCGATGAATACGAATGTTCCTCTTAGGATAACATCAATTCATATCGTGCGAATGTTGCCGTACTTTATATTAAGGTTGTTTATGAGTTGTATAGATTCTTGCCCTTTCGGAAAATATGGAATCCTTTTTGTACGTTTGCTTCACGATTGAGTTTAGAATTCGGATGGTTAGGATGAAATTGCTCGTTTACGAATCGTACTCAGCAGTAGTACGTGAGTGGAAAATTTTATGTTTATTTTGATTATTGTCGGCGACATAAGAATTTTGATATAAGAGTAAGTAGGTACTTTTTTAGGATTGATAATAATTAATACAAGAAATACTTTTTATGTTAGATATTCTATTCATTGAGAAGTAGGCTTCAAACATAACTTGTCGTAAAATTAAGAAGATACAATAAAATACTTTCCATTTTAAGAAGTAGTCATTCAGATATACGTAGCCATTATTGTTTATTCGATTTTTAACCGCCGCTTCGCACGCTTTATTTCGGTTTAGCATTAACTAGCTGGCCCCGCGGTTACACTCGCGTTTATATTTATTGCTTCGCTCTTGTGAGTCGTAGCGTTATGTAATATAGCCTTCCTCAATAAACGGAATTACCAACGCAAAAAGAATTTTTCAAATTGGTCTAGTAGTTTCGGAGCAAACAAACAATTAAATCTCTCCTCTTTATAATATTAGTGTAGACAATATACCTATTCACTCCTACCGAAAGGAACTTTATTTCCACTACGTTAAAATAACAAAATCTATGGGGAAAAAATATGATAAAAGAGTAGCCAGTTCGTTTCACAAAAATACGTACGGAATGCGTCCATTGTAACTCCAATGATAAATTGATATCTTCAAGGGGAAGAAAGTAAAAGTTTCAGACACACCGCTCATCCGACGCAAACTTAAAAGAACCTTTTACTGTAAAAGCTATCGTTCAAAGATACTCATCTGTATATTAAAAGATAAATCACTTTCATACGAAACGTACTTCTATTTATAAAAAATGTTAAAATCACGGATGATGTACGTAAGGATGTTTCCTTATGTAATCTTTCGTTATTACAACAATATATCTACTCCTTCAAGATTTTTAACTGACTGTAAAAGGAGAGTGTTGTTTATTATATATATTTCTTTGGGGAGTTCTACTGTTAAAATTGTTTGACGGATTTTAATATATAAGGTGTCATTAAATTTGTCTTAATTGTGGAAGTAACATAAGGTATAATATTTTCCGGAACTTCAATAATAATAAGAATTACACGGAAAATATCGATCGCAATTACCACTTATCCCATTCCAAATTTTCTCAATTTATCAAAACCAATTAAAGTAATCTAATAGATTTATAATATTTGTAATGGGCAAGCAAAATTTTCTAACCGAGTCTATTCTTTTCTATCCAGTCTTTCACTCCCAACTCGTTCAAGTCCCTATTTTTTTTAACGCATCACAATCAACGGCCCCCATTAAGATTGCGTGACCTTGTGTCGGGGGTCCGGAAACACTCACAACACTAAGACAAGCACCCAGACCACGTCAAACATCCATATGACCAATACAGACGTTTGCCGTGAGCGGGGATCGAACCTGTTAGCGCTTGAGTCAGTTGCAGTGACCACTGCGCCAACGTGTCTGTCATTTCTCTTTCAACGTCACACGTATTTCTTAGGAGACACTTTGGTGTTCTTGTATCCTCAATTATTTTCAAAGAAATTCCACATTTTCATTGAAATATAAACATTGACTGACTTAAAAGAAGAGCTATGTAGTCGCTCATAACTACTCAAAGGCTTAACCGATTTTGATAAATGCTAGATCGTTAGATTTGACTCTATAGCAAGATTGTCACTAGGTATCATCGCATACAATTATTTGAATCAAAGCGGTAGTTTTTATGCACTGTATTGTCTATCTTAAATAGATACAGCGGGTTTTATTTACTTACTTATTCAAGTCTTATTAATAACATACACCGACGAAGCCGCGGGCGGAGACTCGTAAACAGATCAGGAGAAAAAATATATAAGCTTTATACGTGGCCTTTTATTAAATGAAACCAATATCGTACTCAATAACATGTATTTACTTCCTTAATATTCCTCTTTCAATTTATCGTACATTGTCATTCCAAAGGGAATTCCATATTTTAATATTATCTTTCAGAGCTAATAACTTTGTCGTAAAAGAAAGAAGTTTTTAGATTGTATGGGTCGAGGTTGTTGCCTATCTTATAAAAAAAAAACAATAAACTGATAAAAGAGAATGTTTTTTTTTTATTTTTTTTTAATGAAGTTTCGACTTAATGAGTTAATATATTGACAAAAATATACATGTAAGAAGTGTAATAATATCTGTTGAGTAAATAATTTTATTTAACAGATAAATGAGTAAATAATTTTATTTAAGATAATATTTAGTTATAGCGCAAATAATTTGGTTTTGTACTGTCTATGTTTTGGTTATCTATGTTTTTATTCTCATAGTCTATGTTTTTTTTTTTTTTTTTTGAATACTCTGTCATCTGTGTCTTAATTAATAAAGTTATAGTGTGCGATTCAGAAAATCTCAATTTCATTGAATTCCCATATAAACCCATATATTTAATAGGTTATGGGCCCAGAAAAACGCTTGAAATTGAAGATCAGTGGAAAACAATAATTTATTGTAAGAAATTTTTGGTCGAAAAAAGATAACCTCTAAAATGGACACGCGGTCAATGAGTGTCGAAAAATTTGATGGAAATAACTTTCGTCAATGGAAGTTCCAAATAAAATGTGCTTTAAAAGCCAAAGGTATTGACATAGCCGCGCCGAAATCAGAAATAGACTGTTCTACATGGTTAAAAAACGATGGAATGGCAATGTTCATAATAACCTCAAACATGGACTTGAAACAAATAACTTTAATAGAAAATTGTGAAACAGCTAATGAAATAATGTTAAAACTCGAATCTATCTACGAACAAAAGAGTGAATTAAATAAAATGATAATACATGAAAGGTTTTATCAATATAGAATGTCACCAAATGACACAATTGCTCAACATATTTCAAAAATAGAAAACCTAGCAAAACAATTGAAAGAAAGTGGAGAAAACGTGAGTGAAACAGCCATTATGACCAAAATACTTGGTACTTTGCCCGCAAAGTATAGAACACTCCGTCAAGCTTGGTTATCGTTGGATCCTTCAATGCAAAATATTATAAATTTAACTGCCCGCTTACTGGATGAAGAAGCCAGTTTATCTTGTGAGGAAGAGCAAGAAACGGCCTTGCTAGTGACTAAGTCCAAAGAAAAAAGGCAAACGAATGAACGTGGCAGTAATGCTTCAAAACTTAACATACAAACCAAACATCGCTTTGCGTGTTACAATTGTGGTAAAAGGGGGCATTTTGCCAAAGAATGTCGGGCTCCACGAAAATTCACTAGAAAGCCTAATAATAATATGATGGCATTTAATATTGAAGAAAAGATAGAATTAAATGATGAGAATATTTGGATATTGGACAGCGGCGCTTCAGCTCATATAACCTACAAAAGAAACATATTTACACATTTAGAAGAGTGTAAACAAAAGTCTTTGACTCTTGGCAATGAACACATGGTTGAAGTGTGTGGAATTGGAAAAATAATGATTGAAAGATTTGTTAATGGACAATGGCACTCAGGAATATTAAATAATGTACTATATGTTCCAAGTTTAAAGAGAAATTTGTTTTCTGAAGGTGTTATAATGCGTCAAGGTTATTCACTTATCAAGAAAGGAAATAGTGCATTCATTTATTTGAACAAACAAGTGGTGATGACTGCACATATCAAAACAAACAATCTGTACGAGTTGAATATTAAAACTGTGGTTCCTGATAAATGTAATTTAGTACAAGATAGCATTGACATCAGTAGGTGGCATGAAAGGCTAGGTCACATAAACTTTAAAGAAATTAAAAATATGCATACAAACAATATAGTTGAAGGTTTAAAAATAAAAGGTGATACAGAAAACAATTACACCTGTGAAGCTTGTGCGTA
Source organism: Hypolimnas misippus (assembly GCA_037950945.1). Lineage (NCBI taxonomy): Eukaryota > Metazoa > Arthropoda > Insecta > Lepidoptera > Nymphalidae > Hypolimnas > Hypolimnas misippus. Next base: position 3,687,180 of record JBBEEQ010000016.1, on the reverse strand, counting down.
TGGTAAACAACATCGTCTACCTTTTCAAAAATCTTCAAGAAATGAAATACAGCCAGGTGATCTGGTGTACAGTGATGTGTGTGGCCCACTGAGTCACCCTTCAGTACAAGGTATGCGCTATTTTGTATTATTTAAAGATGCCAAGACAAGTTATAGACATGTGTATTTTATGAGAAATAAAAGTGATGTATTGCATTATTTTAAAATTTATAATGCTATGATCAAGAACAAATATATGCACAGTGTAAAAATTTTACATTCTGATAATGGAAAAGAATATGTCAATACTGCATTTAAAGAATATATTGAAAAAGAAGGCATAATTCATGAGTTTACAGCACCCTATACTCCTGAACAAAATGGGCGTGCAGAGAGGGAGTTTCGAACCATTGTTGAGAGTGCTCGCTCTATGTTATATGCTCGAGATGTACCACTGTACTTATGGGCTGAAGCGGTTAATACAGCTGTGTATTTACTCAACAGGACCTCATCAAGTCAGTCTCCCAACAAGACACCGTTTGAATCATGGACTGGCGCTAAACCTCAGATGAGTCATGTACGGGTGTTTGGAAGTGTAGGATATGTACATACTCCAGATCAGCTAAGAAAGAAATTAGACAGAAAAAGTGAAAAGATGATTCTGGTAGGATATGACAACAATAATTATAGAATGTTTAATATAAAGAACAGACAAATAAAAATATCAAGAAATGTAATATTTGATGAGGGTAAAGCCCCAGAAATAAGACGAAATATATCAAAAATTCTGTTAGACGAAGACACTTTCACTGAGGATAATGAAATGAAAGAAGATACACAAGAAGATAATGAAAATATTAATGATATTTCATCGTCAGAAAGTACACTTGAAAGTTTGCAAAGCTGTCAGGATAATGATGACCCCAGTTATGAACCTTCTCGAGATATAGAAAACTTTGAAGAGAGATATATAAATCTAAGACCCAGACATAACAGAAATTATGAAGCAAACTTCGTGGAATTTACAGTGCCATCTACATATCAAGATGCAATGCGGGATCCTCAAAGGGATAAGTGGACTAATGCGGTGAATGAGGAACTTGAAGCACATGAAGACAATAAGACCTGGACATTGGTAAGAAGAACAAATCAAAGAACTATCACCACTAAATGGGTTTTTGCCATAAAAAGAGATGAAAATGGAGAGATCACAAGATACAAAGCTCGTTTATGTGCCCATGGGTTCAGGCAGGTGAAAGGAATTGATTATGATGAAATATTTTCACCGACGATAAGGTATGATTCCATTAGAATTATTCTTTCTCTCGCAGCTAAGTATAATTATACAATCAAACAGTTTGATGTTAAAACTGCCTTTTTAAATGGCAATCTGGATGAGGAAATATATTTGGAGGTTCCAGAAGGAGTGTCTGTGAGTAAAGGTTATGTTTTAAAATTAAATAAAGCTCTCTATGGCCTTAAGCAAGCGTCCAGATGTTGGAATAAAAAATTTACAAATTTTCTTAAACAATATGGTTTCATACAGTCTCAGGCAGACAATTGTATTTATATAGGAGAATTTAATGGTATCAAAATTTTCTTACTAATTTTTGTAGATGATTGTCTAGTAGTTTCTCCAAATAAAGACTTGACTAAACAAATTATAATGTATTTAAAACAAGCTTTTAAAATTAAAGAATTGAATTTAACTTATTTTGTGGGTATCCAAATAGTAAAAAAACGTAATTACATTCTAATTCATCAAAGAAATTATATTGAACAAATAATAAAAAGGTTTAAAATGAATGATGCTAATCCTATAAAAACTCCGTCTGATGTAAATGTAATAATCTCAAATAATATAGATGAAGAAATTGTCAACTTTCCTTATAGAGAACTGATAGGTTCACTGTTGTTTTTATGTTCTGTTTCACGTCCAGATATTAGTTTTATAGTAAATGTATTAAGTAGATATGTAAACTGTCCTAAAAAGCAACATGTAAATGCCGCTAAACGTATTATAAGATATTTGATTGATACCAAAGATTTATGTATTGCTTATGGAGAGAGCAACAGTCTTACTGGATACTCTGATTCAGATTTTGCAAGTGATGTAGATACTAGAAAATCCACCACTGGTTATATATTTTTGTTAAATGGAGGACCGATCACATGGTCTAGTCAAAAGCAGAAAACTATTCCTCTCTCTACAACGGAAGCAGAATTTGTAGCTGCTAGCGAATCTGCAAAAGAAATTTTATGGTTAAAGCAAATATTATCTGATTTAGGGGAACCAAATGATTGTATTACTCTATATGTAGATAACCAAAGTGCAATTAAATTAATTAATAACCCAGTATATCATAAAAGAACAAAACACATAGATGTCAAGTATAATTTTATAAGAGAGAAAGTAGAACTAGGTATAATCAAGATTAAATATATCTCCAGTTCCAATCAATTAGCTGATATCTTAACAAAATCATTACCAACTCAGACATTTATATTTTTAAGAAACCATTTGTTTTCTGATATAAATAGTTTTTTTAGCTTAACAGATAGTGATGATATGTGAAAATAAAATTATAGAGAGGGTGTTGAGTAAATAATTTTATTTAACAGATAAATGAGTAAATAATTTTATTTAAGATAATATTTAGTTATAGCGCAAATAATTTGGTTTTGTACTGTCTATGTTTTGGTTATCTATGTTTTTATTCTCATAGTCTATGTTTTTTTTTTTTTTTGAATACTCTGTCATCTGTGTCTTAATTAATAAAGTTATAGTGTGCGATTCAGAAAATCTCAATTTCATTGAATTCCCATATAAACCCATATATTTAATAATATCTATCATTCATATTTTAACCGACTTCAAAAAAGGAGGAGATTCTCATTTTGGGGACTTCTTTATATATTTTCACTGATGTGTCGAAACCAACTTGACCGATATGATTGATTCTTATGTTTTTGAAAGGATATATTTTCCTATTAGTCCCATAGAACTTTCATCGCAATCGGTTCAGTAGTTTAATTTTATAATCAATATAACTGAAATAAATATGTTATCTGATTAAACGAAATTGAGTATTTTGCTCTTTAAGACAAACTAAAACTAATAAAGGCGCAACTTGAATTAATGTTCTACAAAGACTACTACACAGTGAAAAGTAAACTGAGATTGTACTACTGTAAAGGAAATATTATATGTATCCCATTCATTTTCTACAGCTGCATTTCTTCCCGTAAAACTTATCCCGAAAGTGTTTTTAAGTTATACTTTGTTATTAAAATATGCGATATAACATCATGCTACGCTTGCTACTATATACAGAAGCGTAGCGGACGTAGCACAGCGTAACCATTCGTAATTGTATAATTTGCTTATAAAATGGATAGAATTCATATTACCTATATTTGCTAGCAAATAAAAGCATAAACCACACGTAATTAATAGAAAAAAGTTCCTTCAAAAGAGATTGTATATGCACATATAAACTCTTCTCGCATTACATTCCCCCTTGCGCGTTCAATTATTTTTTTATCTATGCTTCGAATATCCTGTACGGTTGTAGCTGAGGTATGAAAGGGTTGAATGCCGCTCATTACAGGGAGTCCGTCGAAGCCTGTCCACTCATATAGCCGGCTTTACATTAACGTGTTGTAACATGTCAAGATGGTTTTTGCTTAGGGTTGCCAGTTACAGGATCTTCGGAACAGTTTTATAATGACGGGGTAACCTATTTACTAAGATAGGGCCTAGCTGTAGCGCATTGGCTACAGGTCAAATGGCTCAACCGGGGTGGTATCACACTCTTACAGAATCGGCATGAAGTAGCTAGTATAGCTGCGTTTCGTACAGTGACTGAGAGAGCCGGACCCCTTCATCATTCCTCCCCTCACTTCGTATTTATTTTCATCTAATTTAAACATTTTTCAGCAACCCATTTGTGGCTCTTCTGGTGATCACTTAACTTACACTTTTATATATATAAGACTAAATGAATTTTCTAACGTAAAATATTTTTTGATACTTGCTAAGCTAAGTGTTTTCAGACAAACAATTTTTTATTTAGCTTTAATATAAGGTAATTTAGAATTTTATTATCACACTGTCGCATTGCAGTAAGAATACTTATTTGCAGTAATAATATAAACACTTTTTAAAAAGTATATTAATTTCTTAATACTGTCATTACTTGATTTTAATCAAGCTTATGAAAAAATACAGAAAACGGTAAAAAATAAATGTTCCATAATTTATAAGTATTTCAATTTTAAAGAAAGTATATTCATTTCCGTTATTTATTGAAGAGAGGTGTCTATCTTCGAATATCTAGAAAATATGCATTTCACTAACAAAATAATTATCCAAAACAATTAAGTTTTAAGAGTCACGGTCATAAAAAATTATACACACGTAAACATGTATATACGTCGGGTCGAATGTAGAACCTCCATTTTTTGAAGTCAGTTAAAAATGTATGTATATATGTAACCTTTGTAAGTTTTAATGAATAAATTTTTATTTTTTCTTTTCACTTCAACACTAATAGTAGTGTTAAAAAAATTGATATATGTAGATCAAACCTTTTTGTTAAACAAAACATAAAATTTAATCACGTTCAGTCTTAAAATAAAATAATTCAATTACAAAACTCATTCAACGGGAAACATTTGGTACGCTTCAAAACGCCAGAAAACATAAAATAAGCTTAATTCTGCCAGGAACCAATTGAATTCAGTCAAATATCTGACTGGTCATAATTGGATTGAATGGACGCGATGGGGAGTGAGTATTTCGGTGCAGGTGAATCTGGCAACGTAGCGGGATTTCCACAGTGGATTAAACCATTATAGAATTGATGCGAATAGACGAATAGTTAATGCACTTCGAGGTAATTACTATCTGGATGCTGATAAGCAAAAATGTGACACATAAATAGTCAAATTCGGTATCATTGATGCAGTCTGTTATTGTGTCACGTGTTAAACATTATTCATAAAAACATTCAAGTCTTTTGAACTATATAAGTACAGAAAATAGTTTCTTGGATTATTTTTTTATCTCACATATATTTTGATAGTGGGTATATTTTGTTTTAGTAGAAAAATCATATATCTAATGTCAAACGGCACGATAGTGGTAGTTCATAGTAATTAGCCACCAGTTTTATATTTCGACGGACAAAAAAGTAGCCAGATCATCGTTCCTCGTCTACGCACGCCTTAATTGGAATGTACCTGTAACACCGATCCCTGTATAGATATATATATGTCGCTTTCTAGCTTAATAAGTCGTTCAATTAACAGCCTAGCCTAAACTAGCGGCCTGAACAATATGCAGCCATACCGTCTATTACAATATCTTAATAAACTGGCTAGTTATTGCAAAAAGAGAAAAAGAAATATCTGACATAATTTCATTATTTTTAAATAAGACATATTGTTATTCGGAAATTAAAACCGAATCGGCTGACCTGGACTTCTTTTGGCACTGGTCAACTCTACCTCTAGTGTTTTTGTAATTCATGGATGGGGAGCATCCACCGCCTGCTGTAGTGTAGCGAAGCACCATAGGCATATGAATACCTGCGTTTTGTTACATGAATGTGGAAAGACTGCTAAGTCCGTAGCGCCGGAGACGTTAGAAACCTTAACTGGTATTAAAAAAATACAAATTACAACCACACTAACCTCAAGGACCTACAAATTAATGAATAGGCTAGGCAAGTAGTTAAACGATGAAGGCAGGTAAGTAGTTAAATTTATCCATCCAAGTCATTTACCTAGCTAAGTAATTATATGGATGAATATCATTCAAGTCGTTAGTTGACCGGTGGCTTATAGTGTGAGGCTATTAATTAAACGGCTTATTAAGCTAGTTGCCTGGAACATATATATAAAGATATCGGTGTGTGATTCCTGTGAACTGTAATACCGAGGAGCAATTTTGCTGAATTTTTTAGGCAATTTTCCAATTAACCCATCAGGTGATCCGCTGATGTTTCGTAGCGATCGGACCAAAATATTGTTTTCTATGGACTAAAAAACGTGTATTTTAATAATTTCTTTTTAATTTTCAATTTTATATTATATTTTTTTGCTGTTAACTTCTTGTTGGTTATTTTTATTCACAAATCAAATAATTACTATAAAAGTAATATAAAACTATAATAAATAATCAAATATCTGCCTAATTTATTTCCAAACATGTTATACATAGCAGTCACTGGAATAGTAAACAACTTCAAATCTAAGAGGAAAGTTAACGCCATCTTTTAATGAGGTATCATGGCGAAATTAGCAATTAAAGTTTTCAAACACTTTCAAAGGAAATGTTCACATTTAACCGCGTTTAAGATTTAACGTTTAAGCGCAGTCACTAATTTCATCCATCAAGGAATAATTTGTAAAGTTTCGTTTAATAGTTCGCACTTATAGACAGTTTCACAGATAGCGGTTGTCAAATAAATGGATCTACATTCTACAATAATATTATGATTAATCATTTTTGTTTGTTTAATTGTCTGTTTGTCCTTCTTAAGCGAGAATTATATTTGTAAGTTTTACTATCGTAATTGATTTAAAACAACTCTGTTACCTAGGTAACCTTGCGACAGTTGTGGCTTTCAAAGATAAATGTAATTCTCTTCTAATATTTTTTTTTCGGTACCAGAACGAAAACTTCAATCTTTAATTATCTTATTTAACCATCAGCTATTCCATCTGGGCACGTATTACACAGAAACCAATTGCGAGAAAATTATGAAAATGTTATTTTAATCGATTTTAGCAATCATACATATTTTTTGGAAAGCCGAGTTAGCCTATAGAACACGTCGATCTCAACCGATGATCGCGAGTTTAAACCTCGGATAGCAACGCTGAGTTTTCAAGTACTAAATTTGTAAATTAATCTCGTGATCGGCGTCGAAGGAAAACATCGTCAGGAAACCTACATGTGCCGGGAGAAATTCTGACACATACATATCCGCCAACCCGAGTGGAGCAGCTTGATGGATTAAGCTCTAAACCTTCTCCTTAATAGGAAAGCATGCCTTTGCCCAGCAGTGGGCCATTTACAGGCTGTTAATTTACTTTTCCTTTCTTTACATACTCTTTATTCTAAATATGAATAATTCACAGGAAATATTTATTTCTAAAGAGACGAAATCGTGACTGATTGTGCGTTATATTTTCACGCTTATTCTGTTGCGTAATAAGATTTATTCTAGGCACGTTAACTTGATTACTATTGGGTACATATCCATGTGTCGGTTGCATATGTAAATAAGATTATTAGGTAAATCGCACACGTCTATAACTATATTAGATAAATCTAGGTGTTTGTAGTATACTTTAAATTATATTATAATGTTTTTCCTTGATTTTATTGAAGGATTATAGATCGTTTATAGACAAAACCTCGAGACCAGAGCAAAGCAAGTATAGCAGGAGTAAGAAAGTGAACTCTTCAAATTCAAAATCAAAATATACTTCATTCAAATAGGCTTTTAAAGCACTTTCGAATCGTCAAGTTAAAGGTCCATTGGTTATAGATATTTTTTAAGCTACCACCGGTTCGGAATGTAGTCTCTACCGAGAACCGGCAAGAAACTCGATAGGTACTCTTTTAAAATCAATCATACATAATGGATTTTTATTACATTTTTTTTTAATCCTGTAAGAAAATCAACGTACATTAGATCCACGTCTCTTTATCGTCCAAATAATCTGGTATAGTATAATATGCTTTATCGATTAAGGATTTTTTAATATAGGCTTTAAACTTATCAAGTGGCAAATGTAAAATTGGTTGCGGGATTTTATTATAAACGCGAATACCAAGGCCACAAAATGATCCACTGACTTTATAAAGACAAAAACAAGGTGTCACAAGCTTATTTTAGCTTCTAGTGTTTATACATATGTATATAAAATTATTTAAAGTAAACCATTTCTATACATGAGATAGTGAATTGTTTACGTCGTCATACTTATCTTCCTTTCTATCAACTTTAAATATTAACGAAGTATCACCAGCAAACAACACACTCGCCAATGCTTTTTATTCTATATAGTAAATTGAACTTAATTAGTAAACAATACACTTAGAATTTAAACGACATTGTTTAATGAAGAAGGAAATGTATTTTATCGTTATCAGTATTAATAACAATTAAGTATTAAAATATTAGTAAATGTTTTTATAATTACTTTATAGATAAATATTACTTTATTGATTACATGCTCACCTGAGCACTCCCATTCAATTAGGGACTCTACCGTGCAATGCATCGTACGAGTATATCGTTCACTGTTTTATATGCTGGAACAAAAATCAACACGACAACCAAGATTGTTGTAACTAACGCATCGCTATACATTTTGACAATATATTTGTATCGCTTTAGTACAAAAAAGTAAAGTAAAGTAAACGTCCCACTGCTGGGCAAAGGCCTCCTCTCTTATCATGGAGAAGGTTTTAGAGCTTAATCCACCACGCTGCTCCATTGCTGGTTGGCGGATATACATGTATCAGAATTTCTTCCGTCACATGCAGGCTTCCTAACGATGTTTTCCATCACCGAGCACGAGATTAATTTAGACACAAATTTAACACTTGAAAAATTCAGCGGTGCTATCCGGGGTTTAAACCGGCGATCATAAGTTGTAGATCGAAGCATTCTAATCACTAGGCCATCTCTGGTTAGTACAAAAATCAGTGATCAACTGCCTAAATTTATCGTGTAGCAATAGCGTTAGCTCACCGTAATTCACCTACAAGGAACTTATTTGATTGTTAAAAGCTAATTAAGTAAATGGCTAAGTAAATCAAACTCGCACTTAACAAATTTTTAATATACTGTTCATGAAATACAATGAGCTGACAGACAGACGTATGAACAGACGATCAGATGAATCTTATGAAGTAAGGCCTTGTTGACACTTTTCAAGTATGGAACCGAGAAAGTACCCAACATACACATTCACTCACAAACTTTAGGAATTATATTAGTTTATATATATGTGACATTTTATATTTGTATATAATATGTATACATACGTCGATATGTATACTGTGTCAAGCCATAAGGACTTCAGTTTGAGAAAATGGCGTCTAGACATGTCTAACCTATTCTGGATAAATGTGCTTGAAGAAAAGTAAATATCCATCTTTTCTTTTCTTTTTTCATAAAATGCATGATGAATTAAAAGCGGATTGAAGTTTTTCAAATAAATTGAGATCATCGTACCTATAAATTGCAAAATATGGAACGCACTCGAAATTCGAAACATTAAATTAACTTTTTCCGTACTTATTTAGTTTATATGACTTGAATTGTTTTTTATAATGTTAAATAGGTGACGTAATATCTAAATACATCAATATTTTCGAGTTTGACTTTTTGCGGGTTGACACATTATTATTTGTCAGCATCCATATATATTTAATTTATTTTATATACATTTATAATTTCGAATGTATGTATTTATGTATTATAGATTATCTGATTTGTATTTTGCGTACAGCCCACCATTCTATTTCCTCTACCTTAGCTTGCCTGGAAGAGATCACTGTCTTAACCATAAGGCCGCCTCTTGTACTTTTCTATTTTTGTACTATTGTTTTTGTAAATATTTTAATAGTGTACAATAAAGAGTATTCTATTCTATTCTAGTTTAAAACCACTACATGAATGATGAAATATGATACTAAATGAATAATAAAACTACCTCTTATTCGGAAGGTACCAAGTCAGGAAAAATTTTAAATGAAAACTAATTAAGATTTTCTTCATAAACAAAATACACCATTTCATTTGCTTGGATGACATATATATATCGGTTACTTAAATTTAAAAATCAAATTATTGAACCAATTTTGATAATGCTATGCGACCAATCTGAAAAGATATCCTATCGAATAAAAATAATTTTCAAAATCGGAATAAGAAATAAATTTCTTAGGTAAATAATTAAAAAAAAGTTACGAATTGAGAACCCTTTATTTTTCGAAGTCTGCTGAAAATGGCGTATCTACAGAGAACTAGCGTAGACGCTGTCGCCATTAGCTCTTCGAAGTCGGGATAATTACGGAAAGGCAATACACAAGTTTTCTCGCTGTTCCTACATTTTGTTTTACAAATACAGACTCATTATGTTCTTTTCTCGATGGTCTTAAAGGTTTACAAGAGTTTGAATCAAAACACGATGTTTTTTTTTCTTTTATTAAGGAGTTCTGACCGCGATTTTGACTATGTGCTTTCGGTTTGTTTGTCTTTATTGTTATACTAGCAGTTGCTCGCGGCTACGCCCGCGCATATTTTGGAATTTCAGCTAAATACCTTTCCAGGATTTAATACCCCCTAGCGTCATTTTAAGAGATAATTTTGAAATTCTGGGATACATATATTTATTTATTCTCCCTAAGTAATGTTTGTGCTGAATTTAAGGATAATCGACCAAAAAAATACATTTTCTCCATACATATTATTACTACCCCATTGCACCCTAGTGTAGAATAATAGTACCCCGTTTTCTATTTTATATTTCATTACTATCACACAGAAGTATGTGTATTAAGTTTTAAGTAAATACGACCACGGAATACGATTTTGCATACAAACTTTTTTACCACTTTTCACCCTCTTAGGGGTGAATAATCGAAAAACCCTTTCTTATTGGATGCCTACAACCTAAAAGCCACTGACTGCCAAAATTTCAAATTCGTAGTCCCAGCGGTTTAGGCTCTGTGTTGATGAATCAGTCAGGACAAGTGATTTTATATATATAGATTTTCTACTTTCATCAACAGTAATATATAAATGGGGGTTACATATATAAGTTTAACTCTTATTACTAATACAAGTAATTAAATTTTTGTTGATTTTAAACGGTTGTTCTGATTGAAAAATGATATATGAAACCTAAATGTGCATTTAAATACCTATTCAACGATACCTCACTTAACACAGCTCGTCAATTTTAATTTTTTTCTTTATTTTGTTTCCAAAATCGGCCATTTTAATTTTCCTAAATTATTATACTTTCTAAGACATTCGCACTGTTAGGACGAACCAAACGACGTGACTTGTGTTAAAATCGACCTATGAGTTTGGTCTAAATATTGCCACAAAGCTACAAACCCACATACATACGTACATACACACATACAACCAAACATGTCAAAAATAAGTCATTGACAACAAATTATTTTATGTGTAAACGCATTGGTAAACAATTTATATAAATGTTATGAAAATGTGTCACCTAAAATTACAAGTGTAATTAAACCCATAAAATTAAAAATAGCTAGTTTTACAACAAGTACGTAATAAGTTTTACAAGTATATAAAAACGCGATACCTACATAATTTGATTATAGAAATTCTTTGTTTTTCCACAACGATGCTATCATTGTTTGTCTTACAGAATTTGACGAGTTTGAGATAATTGAATGAAGATAATGTGTTGAAAATTTTTAATCAACGAATTGAATCTTAAATTCAGGGAGTGATAGAAAAGCGCTATGAAATAGTAAGTAAGTAGTAAGACTTAACGTTAAGTGAACACCGCCCATGGACATTTGCAACCAGAGGAGCCACAAACGCGTTGCCATTTGAAAGAGAAATAAAAGATGAAAGCGATTAGGAAGTAAGGAACGTAATGACGGAGGGGCTTCCGGTTCACTCACTCACTCACGAGTAATGTGTTTATCAGTCAGTATGGGTTTGAACCTACCTTTGTGGCACTACGTAGACCAAACGGGTAACCGATGTTAATAAATGACACCACGTTTAATTCGTCATAATGGCGCAAATGTCATAGAAAGTATAATCATTACAAAAAATCAAAATGGCCGATTTTAGGACACCATAATGTGAATAACGAAAAAATTGAAAATCGATTAACTGTGTTAAGTGGGTTATCGTTGCATAAGTATTTAAAAATGACAAACAAGTAACAACATCCAAAAACAACCAACAAAAAAAGTCATAAAGAAAAATCTTCTAAAACACAAAACATTACGTACACCTCAGCCTGAGAAAGATTAGGCGTTCACCGTCGTCGGATTATAGAAGCCTACGCAAAGCCTTTAAATAAACAGATTATTCTGCTCCGAATAATTAATGAACATAATTACTAAATTGTGGAGCGGCTTAAGTGCGATTGCGAAAACAAATAATATTTCCTTTAAAGTATCAAAAATACGAAATATCTCGGTATTTGCGAAGAAACGCGGAATATGGAACGGAATATTTAATTTACGACGGCCTTTATACAACAACGAAACAGAAATATTAATAAAATGATAAAATTTCGCGTCCGAAGAAATGTTGTGCTGGGATTGGATGGATGGATAAAATAAAAAAGCCTATTATTTCACACAATAACTTACACAAGATTAATATATTTATGGCATAAAAATAAAAGAATAGATACAACATTCCATGCATTAGAGTAGTTAAAAAATCTAAAATGAAATAGTTTACATTATTAGTATTTTATATTATTAGTATTTTTTTATAAAATTAATTGATTATATCTTTATTTGGTAAAAAAAATTATTACTATTCAATTCATGTAGTACCTAGCGAGATTTATTTATTATTTAAAAGTTTTTAACATTGGATAGATAAAAACTATATTTTTTACTAGATGGTGACCGCGACATCATCTGCGCAGGATTATTTACCCTTATTTTTTATTATTATAGTGTTACCCCTATTTCAAACCCTTACAGCCTTGTTTTCATATTAAAAAGTAGGCTATACTCTTTCACAGGCTCTAGACTTTGTACCAAATTTCATAGACATACATAAACGGAGTTACTTTATAATATAAGTAATGATTTATGTATTTACATTGTTTAATGTCTACAAATATGAGAATAAAAAGCTATGTTTGTAAGTATTTTTGCATTAGATAGTCCATTTAGGTAAAGAGGTTTTAAACTACATATTGTCATGATACAATGCCCAATTTAAGGTTTATGAATGGATTAAACCACTAAATATTGAATTTGCAAGAAACAATATTAAATTTGCCACTTCTCAAATTTAAAGTTTACATAAAAAAAAATCATTAATAGAAAAAGCATACTATTCAGTATATGACTACATTAATGATAAAACCGCGTGGAATAATAGGGCGTTGATATTCTCGCAGGATAACTGTAGCTAATTGTATCAAACACAATTATGTACAAAAATATTTTTAAAAGAGTAACTACTGAGTTTCTCGCCGGCTCTTCTCAGTAGAGTCCACACTCCGAGCCGGTGGTAGCTTCACGTAGAACTGACATCACAAATTTGTAAATTGACGATTCGAAAGAGCTTGCAAAGGCCTATTTGAATAAAGTATATTTTGAGTTTGAGTTTGAGTTTGAATATTACTTAGACGTGTATATGATATATACATATATATATAAACCTATAAAAGGATTTTAACACTTATATAATTGTTATAAATATTTATTCACTTAGCTAACTGAAAAACACTGTTTTTTTAAAAACATTTTACGAAAAAACGACCTTCATAATTCCATTCCTAATTCACCTGTTAGAAGTAATATTTTTATAATACATTATGCTACAGATATTGTTGTATTAATTCGTATTATTTTTATTTTATTATTAAAACCAATAAGACAAAATAATCTAATACGATTATTGATAAAAATATAGATAAGAATTTATATTTAATTTCAGACACAGACTATAAATACACAGACAATTCACAAGATAATATCTAAATTGAAATTGAACAACAACACATAACATTCGCAATATTAATACAATGTCTTAATTGTTTGTTATCTCATTTAGATCTTCAGTATCAAGCATGTTCCCTCTTAGCTTCATGTAGACTGTAGTTTCATAATTGCGGCACACAACTTCGGTGTAATCTGGTCCCTGAGTGGGGAGGATCCCTAATAGTTGCTTGAGAAATTAATCATCTACTATATGAATGACGCTGCCATATTAAGCGCTCGTAACTTAGTGAAAATTATCGCAGTATGATAATTAAGCTATGTAAGACTTAGAATAAGGTTATGTTAACTTAAATTCGAGTGTCAATTTACGAATTGTTTAGGTTGTGCATTTTTATCCGACTGCGGCGAAGTGTGAATGGAGTGTGTCTGTTCCTATGTCCGTTAGGAAGTACTCAACGGCTTAACCGATATTGATAAACGTAACGTTATTCAATTCGTCTTGATAGCGTGAGTAACACTAAGTAGATAATATTCTTTTAAATCAAATTAGGTGGATTTTAAGCTCTTTAATGTGAGGGGCTAAAGAACAATATTTTTTACAGGAACCCTTGAGTAAGATATCATAATAAAGTACTTTAAAAGGCAAGTACGAAATTATTTACAATCTATATACTTCACAAACAATTTGAAGTACAATTCATAAAAAAATACAACAAAATACAATCAAGTTTTTCATTTGCATGTCCCTGGTAACGAAAAATATAAAAATTAAAATATGCCAATGTATTCATCATTACGTTCACGTCAAATACATGTTGTTTAATACTCACTCTTCCAAATTTTTTTTTTCCAAAATATAATAATTACATAATTATTAAGTAAATTGGTCACAGCTGTCATACCTGTAATAAAAGAAAAAAATATATATTTATCGCATAAATACAAAAATCAAAACTATAACATTACAATCAAAACGAATTTAATTGCTCTTAAAATACAAATTGTTTTATAATAACGACGTTCATTCGTACGGATATCCGAAACTGTCATGGCGCGTAATCTGAGCGAAAGTGCACTCAAACGGAGGACTCTCCCTCTTTCAGGATCGTTTCGTTTCAAGAACCCTCTGTTGAAGTATTTACTATGTATCTTTATGTAAAGCCTTTAATTGATTTGTTATATAATATTTTATATTATATTTCATTTGAAAGAAGACGCCTCGGTTTAGCAATGGGACTTTTTGTTTTTTTTTTTTTAACTTTTTCTTTTAATTTAGATTCTTAACAAAGCGCAGGCATACTGGTGTTAGACCTTTAAAAAGAATATTATTTTGCTCTGTTACTTTTTTATATGGTTATGGACAGATTTTTTGCATTATAACTATAAAAGTATAATACCTTCAGTTGAATAATAGTTTTAATCAACATTAATTTTTATTTATAAAAGGAAATCGTGACTATCTCTCTGATCTATCAACGCTCAGGCTCAAACTAGGGAACGAATTAAAATTTGTCACACAAAAAGTTATTATGAAGTAAACATCAATTCAATAAATATTTAAACATATAACCCTTAAAATAGTGAAATTGGGTTTCTAAACTTATTTGGAGAACAAATTTGACGGGAGCGAAGCCGAGGGCAAAGGGTAATTTAATTCGTATAGCTTTTCATTATTTAGTACAAGTGCATACCTTATCACAAATACTAAGAAATCAAAGCTCGTAGAAAACAACAGTAAAGGATCTACATCGTCAAAACAAAGCAACATCGTTTTATCTTCTCACTTAACGTATTACCTTTCTCATTAGCTTTAAGAGGGCAAACACGGCGGCCATTTTTTTTCTCTTTAGCCTACGCACCACCCATAGATTAAACTAAATAATGACTTTCCCGCCTAAAAGTGAATATCCATTTAGTCTCTACCAGAACCAGGTAAAAAAATACAAATTCATAAAATACTAAACATATTTTCAATGTTTCCATTTCAGTCCTAATTTTTGAAAAAGGAAGGTTTAAGTTATATTCATAAAACTCTTCATTAAAAAAAAAAACTATATTTTTTTATTTAGTAAGCAAACGTGAAAAAGATTAGCCTTAATCTCAGTGACATTTTATAGCTATACTTTTAAACGTTAAAAATTCATATTTCCAGCTTTGACAAGTTCGCACCTGACTTAAGGCCGATTCATATTTGACTGACGTGATGACTCTTGTCATGTCATGGCGTGATGGCTAGCGTTTACATCATTATATCGCGTTCTAACGCACCAGTACTATATTTTAAATCAATATGCCATTTCAGTACCCAACAAGGCGCATTTCTGACGCGAATCGGGATCGGTTCTGATGCGGCGAATCAGAAGCCATCAGGACATGTCACAACACATCAATGAAAACATTGTCATATAAAATGTACGATTCCGATTCTGTTCTGATGCGCCACGACACGACACGTCAGTCAAATAAAATCCGTCTTTATTGGCCGCAAAAAACCCTCGTCCCTCGCTAGCTGGTTGCTAGGCAACGTCGTCCAAAGTGGTCGACATTCTGAGAAAGAAACCCAATGAGTTTATAACATATATATAATTATATAATGTTAATATATGTACTTTGCCGTATACTACTACTGCCCAGAAGATGATTCTTAAGCGTGACACTATTAGATGGTGCAATACGAATAATTTAGGGTGTGCAAGTTTTTTTCAATATCAGTTTTGGTTATTTATCAAAATCGGCTCCGACATTGCTTGCTTGCTTAAAATTTCAGGTTTGACCTACCACGCCCACTTAAAAAATTATTTCTGTATTGTAGTTTAGAAAAAAAATGAACAGCCAAAAATCGAAAAAATAGCAATTGGGATTTATAGATGCTAATAAGGTCACCAGGTGATCAATTATCAATTATTTGTATCTAATAATATTGAAACTAACATAATTCTATTAAACTCCCGACCTTACCCCGTCGCACAGCGGTTAAAGATGACGAATGACCTACCCCCCTCCCAACCCCCACTCTCCACTTTAAGCCTCGTCGTCCACTCGGCTCAGCCCTTATCTATTGTTTGTGGAGTGCGAACTATTCGCTGTGTATGCACTTTGCCTAGGCAATGCCAAAACAGACAGATCTACTGGTTTTTACCGAGTTTGAATTTATATTTTCTAATTCATATCCATACTGATAAATATATGAAATGCCTGATTGTAATTTCAAATTAACACCGTTTTAGTAAACGCATATAAAGTACCCTATGTTCTATAAGGAAATCAATTTTTAAATTTTTGTCTGACTGTCTGTCCGTCGGTTTCTACCGGCTAATTTTGGAACGGCTGGACCGATTTTGACGGAACTTTCACTAACAAATACCTAATGTAATAATAAGGTAAATAGTGAGTAACTAAGGCTAGCTTTTTTAGAAACGAATATGATTTTTTTTTTCAAAAATCAACAATAATTGAGCGCCCGTAAACATTTTCAGCTCTAAAAGAGCCACAAATGCGTTGCCAGCATACAAAGGAATAAGAATGAAAGGAAATACGAAGCGAGGAGAGGAATGGGGTATTATGGGATTCTCTCTCATTTACCGAACTAAACCAACTTCACCCCAATCTTCTGAGAAAGTGAAGCCCCGGTCGAGCCAGTCTATACGAGATATAATCGGGCTACAACTAGTCTCTATTACATTAAATTATCAAATAATAATAATAGAATTCAACCTGTCTGCCTGTTCCCGTTTACGTCTATGCTGCTGATCTAATTTCAAATTTTAACAACAATATCCATTTTGACTAATTTCGACGTGACGTCCTTACGTATGTATCTTCACGTAACTAAGTCCAAACTTATAACACATCTAGTGGTGACCTAGCGGTCGGAATTTTTAGTGGTAGTTTATTATCATCCAATTTGAAAATTTACCACAGATAATCTATTCGCAATTTGACCACAGACTTTAAAAATAAACAAAAGAGCATATGTGCGTGTGTATGTCAAATATATGGTTGTAATGTTGTTTTCATTGATTTAGTGTTTTTTTGCATAATGAAAAATATATATATATATATATATTAGCATTGTGAACTCTTCTATATAAGTTATAAATGTGCGATATTTTATACTAATCCGTCTACGCAATTTTCATAAACAGGGGTACAAAGTTTCGGCTTAACATCTATACTAATATTATAACGCTGAAGAGTTTTTTGTTTCAACGCGCTAATCTCAAGAACTACTGGTTCGAATTGAAACGCTTGAGGAAGGCTATAGGCTATATAACATCACGCTACGACTCATAGAAGCGAAGCAGTAACCTCAAGGGACAGCTAGTATTAATCTATACTTATAAAATATCATTGTACTGAGTGAAAAAAATTCTATTTCGGTAGATTTTCATTTACAAAAGTAACTAAATGAGATATAAAAAAATCGATTGTGAAAAATAAAACTGGACGTTCATTGCGAAACTAAACATAGCAGTTTTTTTTTGTTAACACAATACCGCGTGGTGTTCGTTAAAATGTTACCGCTAAAACATTAATCAAAGCCTCGCTTGCACTGACAGTTTTCAAAGTAATAAAGATTCCGAAATAAATACTTCTTTGTTGAACGTTCGTACATAGTCGCTTTTTAAAAAAGCTTTTTCACATTTTCAAACTTAATGGTATTTTTAAGTATATATGCACGCTGATAAGCAATAATGTGTTAACCCACAAAAATTAAAATTCGGAGATATTGATGTATTTTTATAATTCGTTAACTATTTCACATTATAAAAATAACTAGTCACTTAAACTAAATAAGTATGGGAAAAAGATTCTTAATTTAATATTTGAAATATTTATTTGTTCAATATTTTGTAATATGCAATCATCTTATTATTAAAAAAAAAACCTATAATTAGATAAAACTTTTTATTATACCAATATGCTTTTAATTTATCATAACTTTAATTAATTAAAAATAAAAGAAAAGAATAGGAAGAAATTATAAATCCAATATACTTCTTCGAACAAATTGATTAAGAATTTATTTGAAATCTTTAGACGCCATTTTCTCGAAATAAAGTCCGTGTGGCTTGACACAGTATTGCTTATCAGCGTCCATATATTTTACATTCATTTTACATTATCTGACGTTAAAAATCCGTACCCATGTCCAACTTTCAGAACTGGACTTTCAACTAGTATCTAGGAAAGGACTACATGTCCGCTTTTCGAAAAAGTGGGTCACAATACCCATTTTTTTGTTGCTGGAGAATGCGTTTATGTTTTGTTTTTGTGGGGACTCCTGGAGGTGAGTGCACTAGACTACCCACTAAACCCCAACGGTGTCCTCTTCGTCTTAGTTGGACGTCACAGGATCGCTTGCGCATGCTACCGTAACGTCCCGAAAGGGTCACAATACCCTAATAAATGTAGTAAAAAAATATCTTTGTTATAAAATTCATACTTTATTTTTGTATTATAAAAATAATTAATAATCTGACCCAATAGATTTTGTTTTCATCTGAAGTCCTTTTCAAAAGCATGAACATAGGAGAACATAGTTTTACTGCAAAAAATGCTGTTCCACCAAAACATTGGACTGTATAAAGTAGGGTATAAAACTGTAACGTGCTACAATTCAAAAAACCTTTTTTTTTTGAGAAAGAGATACTTAAAAAAATTGTTATACGTTTTCACTCAAAATTTTACTGTTAAGTTTTGTAACAGGTAATAATTAATATACATATATTTCGACTATCTTATGTTTATTACACACGAGTCATTTAGCAATAATCACATGACAATACTCAATTGAATAATAAAAAAAAGTTGCCAGATTAAAAAAAAACAATGGTAAAAACGGAATATAGAATTTTTAAAGTTGATCGTTTAGTCACTTCATTAGTCATTCATCTACAACAATTTAAGTAAAATAAAAACAATAAATATGAAAATACAACATAAACCACACACAACATTACTCGGCCACTGCAATACCACGCTATTACAGTTCAGTTTTAATACCTATCGTGTGTAGAAAAGCCTAGATACCAACAACGTAGTCGTTAAGCCACACAAAGCCTATGCAGACATAATGGCGGTCTCTGATTTTACCTTGTTCAGCTTTATGCTGGTTTAATATTTTGCAACAGATGCTTTTTGATAATATACGAGTATAAAGCAAAATTCCACAGATGATTAAACAATATTGTAGTTTAATATTAGGTGTATTTATTTATTTTTTAATAAGGCAATAATAACATTTTGTAATCATTTCAACATTTTAGGTATATTATTTTGCTATTATATTTTGTAGCTACCAGATGAAAGTCCTGTTTTCATAGTTGGACATAGACACATTGTCAACTGACTTCAAAAAGAACGATGTTCGAAGTTCGTAGTGTAATTTTTTTTATGCTTGCCACCTCATAATTCCTAATTTATTTATTTTTTGTTTGAAAGAAATATACTTTCAGTATTTCGATAGGTATTAATGGAAAATATCTATAATCTTAAAATTTCACTGGGCGATACTATATTTTAAAAGATGTAACTAATTAATACGGTTAAGTTAAAATAATTAATAAAATAAGGGGCAAGATAATTTACATTAAAAATATGTAAATATATTTTAAGCGTTTCTTTATCATAAAAGGTATTTTTTCTTGGGCAGTATAATATATAGCCGGTTCATATTTTCACCGCACAGATAAAGTGTAAAAATGCCACATCTTTGCAGATGCAGTGAAAAGAAAAAAAAGCAAAAAAGGCGCGCAATCGCTTGGAAACACGCGGGGCGTCGGTGTTGCCACTAACATATTATTTAAAAGTATACAGCAGTGCAAAAAATATAAATAAGAAAAACACTGTTTTTTTGCTGGAAATAATGATAGTTAATTTGTAGTCCCAGGATATTAGGTAGTAAACAATTTGATGGCTAAGGTGATATTTTGATTCTATAAAATAGGATGCGAGCTTAAAATTTTATACGAAACAATTTTTTTTCAAGTAGATACCTACATATAGATATGTGATATAATGTGTTTTATTAAAGTTGTCATCGCTGTAATTCAGTTTTAAAACCGATAAATTTAATTAACTTGAAAATAAGAAAGAGCATAGTATTTTTCCAGACCATCGCGATTTACGTAACAGTAAAATATATAATATAAAAAAGATAATATTTTTTTAATGTTTAGATTTTAAATTTAAATTTTTATTGATTTTTATTTTTTTTTACGATTTTTTAAAAACTGTAACAACAAATAATAAAAACCAGCCAGTTTCAAGTAGGGGTTAACGAATTATTCTCTATAAAAATTTCTATATATAACTATTTACCTCTCTTTTTTTTAGGAAAGTATTTAAAAAGTCCAACTCACACTTGACCAGCTTTTTATCCTTTTTGCTTGATCGACTTGTATAACAGCATTATCATAGAGTTCGACTTATATAATAGTAAAAGTTGGCACCTCAAATCGTGGATTTCCACTGTCCTACTTTTGAAGATGCTTTCCGGGCGACTTCAAATTCAGTTGAGGGTTGTACAGCTTTCGAAGTGAATTGCACTTAATTTCAACTTAAACCTGCGATTAATTTATTATTCAGGAATAATAATTGCATATCTATGTTTTAATACGTAAAGCTTTGTACATTTTTTACGAAAATTTCGCCGACGGCAGAATATTAAATATTCCTAAACTTATAGTTTATACACGCATCACTATATAACACATTACACTCAACAGCTCTTATTAGGATCTCGTGATCCCGTGTCGAAGATCTGGAAATACACATAAGACAAACACACACACCCACACCACAACAAACGTCCGTATGCCGTTTACCGTGAGCGGGGATCGAACCCGCGACTGTTAGGATTAGTCAGTTAGAGTGACCACTGCGCCAAATTGTCTGACAAACATGTAGAGAATTGTTTTTAATATAGAGAAGAAGTGCAGAATGCTAATATATATTTTTAATTATGCATAAAAAATATACTGAATCGATAAAAAACATTAGACATGCTACCGTTTATTATTTGACACACACACACACACACACACACACACACACTATATGCGTGTACTCTTTTTGTTGAAGTCTGTGGTCAGATTGTCAAATTTAGAAAAGATTATCTGTGGTCAATCTAGAAATCGGTTGAAAATTTAATGAATGCTTTTCTTCTGATATAGCTACAAACGTTAGCCGCATAAACCGTTCCATCATCGTAGCTTAATAGAAACCGCTGAAAACGTATATTTATAGAATAGCACAAGTAATAATAAATAAATAAATAACGCATCACACTCAACGGCCCCTATTAAGTTCTCACGACCTTGTGTCGGGGTGCCGGAAACACACACAACACTAACACAAACACAAACACCCAGACCACGACAAACATCTGTATGGCCAATACACCCGTTTGGAGTAATGCTTATTTACTTAGAGTATGCAAGTTTTTCCCTTAGTAGTAAAAAAGTTATTTGAAAAATTCCAGCCAGGCATTTAATTAAAAAGTAATATAAGGCGAGAATTATCTACATTTTTAAGTTTTTCTCTCGAGAGCGATATAAAACAACTCTGTAACCTAATAAGAAATATTTCGTAAGAGTTCGTAAGACAGCTGAGTGCTGTCAAGTATAATGCACTGACGGAATATTAATTCAAGTGTAAGCAATAAGAAATAACACACACATGTGATCACACGTTGTCGTACGGGCTATAGTAGTAATCTTACATAAACCGAATTTGGAGATATTGATGTATTCTGATAATACGTCATCCATTTAACATTAAATTTTCAAGTCATCTTAACGATATATAATCGAACGAAGATACGAAAAAAAAATCTTAATTTAACGTTTCGACTGTTAAGTGCGTTCTATATTTTACAATTTATAAATTAATCTCAAATATTTAAAAAAGTTATTATTAGATAACACATTAAACATAACAATCTGCTTTTAATTCATTATACCTTTTATTAAAATAGAAAAGAGAAGATGGATTTATACTTTTTCAAACAAATTCGGTAAAAATAGGTTTAACATCTTTAGACGCTATTTTCTCGAAATGAAGTCCGTGTGAGCAAAGTATTGCTTATCAGGATCCAAAAAGGTTACATTAACTTAACCTTTAATTTATTTTTACAAAGACACAGTCAAATAAATCTATATTCATTACAAGTACAAACGAAATGTAAAAAAAGTCTTTACTAATTTACTTTATAACGCAACCATTATCTTTTCTACATGAAAAAACTGCCCTTATTATAGAATAAAGCTTACATAATCCGGCCATAAAAGTTAATCCGAGTTCAAGAAAGATACATTAAAAATTTATGATAATATTAAAACACTGTGGGAGCATTTAATTATCTTAAATGAAGAGAACACGACCGACGGTGATCCCGCTAGATTTAAAGTCGTGTTAAGGGAGTTTAATGAACAACGTTAGGCCTTCCTCCCACGAGGCTATTGACAAGCGAATTATGTACGCACATCCGACTAGGAAAATTCGCCAATTGGTTGCCATTGGCCATACAATTTCGTTGTGTTCCTCACGACCTACACATCGACTACGCGGTTATGCTTTGGTTTTCTAGGATTGCGGACTGTAAAATTATAGGCTTAATAATACCCAAAAAACACTTTGATTTTACGGTGTCAGAAAAAGAAACTAGAAAACCGCTTAATACGGTTTCCTTAGATAAGGTTGGAGTGACGTTATCGCAAGACCAGCTGTTATCACGATTACATCAGCTTTCAAACAATGAAGCCGCATCTGTCTATTGGTCAAGGAGTTACGATGCTATAGACGGACACAGCTTTACACGTCAAACTTATATCCACTTTTTTTTTGGTCGGAGTTTTTTTGGTTAAAAATGTGTCTATTTTTTTTCTATCAAGTCACCGTTGTTTTACGTTCACACTTCATCGACGTTAATATGACGTCCGTATAACGTCAAAGGCTTTTCAGAGTAACAAAATATCGACGTTACTCGCTACCATGTTTTTATTAGAATAATTATTAATGTTTCTATTTCTGGGCTCGCCCTTGTGAATTTCTCCACTGAACCTTGGAGAACGCGTAAAATTGTTGAAATGATCTGATGAGGAAATTATACTAATGTCTATCACATTGCCGGTTGGCCCTAAGGACTGTGGAGGTCAGATGGCAATCGCTGTGTTAAAATCAGTAATCTGTCCGATTTGAAGTATACCTAATAAGGAGACCCTGAGAAAAATACCATTAAATAAAAGAATACGTGGAAAAAGAAGACAAGGAAAATTGGGTATAACTATTTTTGAATTATTGGTCCATTGATAATATGTTAACTTTTCTTTTGTTTACGTTGTTGATTCAATTGCATTGTTCGTCCTAAAATTCGAGAAGAATACATACCTGCTAAAAGGGGAGAGAGCAAACTTGAATGTGTAAAGTATCCTTTTTTTTAAATGGTACCATTTAAAAGATACGAACATTATTCAAGATAGCCAAAAGTAAAAAAAAGTAAAGTAAGAGAACCAAGATGGCCTAGTGGTTAGGTTAGGTTATGAATGGAGGATGGCCAAAGGTTGTATTTTATTTATATACATATATTATATACAAGAGATAAACGAAAGAAGAATTTACACTGTACATAAGGAAAATACACAAAGTCGAAAGTGAAGTTATCAGAGAAAAATCAAGATAACAGATGCCATAACTCAAACCCTGAAACTAAAATTTCAATGGGCTGGCCACGTACCAAGATATAAGGACGGCAGGTGGATAACTAAAACTACCAAGCGTAAAGGGCCAAAGAGCTGACGACTTAATAGATACAGCGACATGATCGACAGAAGATAGCAAATGATAGGGATAATTGGCAGAAACTGTTGTACCCCTTCACCCGAGAAGATAAAAATGTAGAATTACAAAAAACCCTAACACAAAAACCTTTAAAAAGTAGAGAAAAGAGCTCATGAAATGACTGAAACGATTTTGGTATAACATATTTAAGCACCATCACTAGAATAAAAAATAAAAAAAAAATTGCAACTAAAACGGTGTTTTGCAAAATTGCAACTAAAACACCCTCTTTTTACGACTGGGGCTTTAAAAAAACTAACCTAAATCATATAGAATACACATGTCATAATTACAATAAACTTAAGATTATTCAGACTGTTATATAAGGGTAATGGCAAGTAGAGGATTTTTAATATTTATTTACTTTATTTATTATTTTAAAAGAAAATATAGGCTCCTATTGTTTCCAAGTATTATTTAGCTTCGTTATTCATCTACAACTTATGTACTACATGTTTTGTCTTTTAATTACATTGTTTCGTGTAATTAAGCCTCCAATATATAGCAATTCTTAATTAACGATATGTTATTCGAACTATAGCTAAAACGCGCTTTTTAATTTTGTCGTATTATTATAATTAATTATTATAAGTAAATTTATGTAATGTATCATGTTTTAGGTACGTTGTTAACTAATTACAAAATTGGAAGCCGACGATATCGAATATTATTAAATAGCAACCGTGCCCCACGAATTCACACGCGTTAATTTTAGGGAAAATTGTTTTTATATAATGTTTACCTTCCTTCCTTTAATCGGATATTGTTTACTATTTTATTGATTTAAATTTTGTTTTCGCATAACTGTTTTTTTTATTTATTAATTTAGTTAAAATAATAAAATAATTAAAAAAATATATGAAATAAAAACATTAAATTAATTACTCCTTATAAAATTAGCTATCTGTGAGAAAATGTACCGTCAAAACCAGTCCGGTCGTTTCAGAGGCTAATCGGAACAATCAGACAGACAATCGACACAAAAAATTTAAATTGTATTTTTGACGTGAATACGGTATATACTATCATAAAGATTTGATTAAAAGCTGGTAATTTGAAATTACAAACCAACACTTCAGTTTTATTCATTTGTATATATAAATTTTAATAGACATGTAAAAAACTGTGAATATATGCGATATTCGATATTATTTGCTTAAATTTTTTTGTATTTAGGAGAAGGCTTATTAAGGGTTCTATGCCCGAAGGGTGCAAACTTGACTCGAACATCATAGATATTTTTTAATTAGTGTAACGGAAGTTTAACTCGAAATCAAGAATATATTTTCCCGCCAATTCGTATTCTACCCGGGTCATCAGACTTTACGCCGTCTTTATGGAGAGATTACCATAAAACGTTACAATTAAATCACCTGGATTAAATGATTTTCTTATCTTAATGTGGTCGTTATACTGTTAACCTTACTTTTAGTTCATTCCATGGAAATTTTGCCTTTTCTCTGTTACAAAATAACATTATAATTCTAAAACAAAAAGATTTTATAACTATGGAATTTTTTTAATGTTTATACTATTTGTAGTTAAAAATCTGTACCGATTCCCCGCTTTGACATTTGAGTTGTTAGGACAAAATAATCTCGCCGTTAGACGCTAACTGGTTGCTAGGCAACGTCGTCCAATGTGGTCGACATTCTAGGTGCTAAAATCCATGGGCTTATTATATATAATTATAAAATAACATGCCCTTAAAAATATTTTTGCTAATAGGTTTATTTTATTTTTGTTTTAACATGCTTATTATATTGTTTTATAATATACATATATTTTAAAGATTCTAAAGTGCACTAAACATTAGTACATTTCTTATTTAAATTTGTAACGTGTTTTTGGTGATTATATAACATTGTAGCGTAAATACTTTGTATCAATAAATACACCGTGAATAAATTTATCTTTATCGCTGAAAAACATTCGAAACTTCAGCATCAATTATAATGAATCCTAGAGTCCGGGAATGACCAGGTCTTTATTTACTAATAGTTGAACGAGAAATATAACCAATTTTATCAAATAATTGTATTGTTCCCGGAAAGAAAAATCCCACAGTTATTTGTCACTAAAATCAGTATAAAACTAAATAAAAATTGAATATCCCCATTCAATTTTGAATAAAATATTTTTGACTACTATTAAAATATTTTTATCTACTTGAATAAAATATTTTTTTTATTTTGATTTTTTGATTTTGAATCATATTTACTTTTCTATTATGATAAAAGGTATAATTAATTAAAAGCTGATTGGTATAAAAAGAAAGTTTAATCCAATATTTTTTTTTTTCAACTAATATGAGATTATTTGATATTGAAAAATATGGAACAGACTTCAATATTCGGAACATTAAATGAAGAAACTATTTTCTGTACTTATTTAGTTTAGATTACTCGATTTTTTTTAATGTTCACTATAATATTATTGGGCCGTCGGATCTTGGCCACAATGAACTTAGTGCAAGTGATTGCGCAATAGCGTTTTTAGGAATCAGATAGAGATGTGCCTAACATAAACACAAGAGATCTTTTAAATGGTCGATTATTGTAATCGATTATAAATTTTCTTTTAAAATTCATTTAATAAAATAAATATTAGTTAATAATAATAAATAATTTAAATTATCTATTTTTTTAAATTAGGTAAGACATACATTATGGATATGTTTTATCGTTTAAACAATTTTATCAATTAATACACAGGAAGTAATATTAATATATTAAATTACGATTTAAGCAGACTAATTCAAGTTTTATAATTATAATTTAAGATACATATTTTTTTATAAAAGAAGAAATATTTATCATAAAGTTTGTTTTTATTTAATAAAAAATATTAATTTTATTTGTTCTAATAAAATCATGTCAGAATTCGCTGTTCCTCTTAATAATAATAAACACAATTATGTTATTCTTTTAATAATTGATGTTTAAATTTTTATTATATTTTATTAGTATGTGTAGATATTAAATAAACCTCTCACATAGAAATGAATAAAATAATATTGTTTTTCGAATTATAAATAAATGGTTGAACAAAACAAAAATTGATTATTGAATAGCAAAATAGCGTTGCCCGTCTCTAGGCGTATACATGCGCGAAAATTCGGAGAGCCTATGTTCAGAGTGTCCTTCACTCGGCGGCCGTATAATACGTGACGCATTATCAGAATATAACGTTTTATAGTTTGACACATTTTTGCTTATCACCATTTAATTATGGCAAGTATAAATAATTATAATAAATATATATTAAGAAGGTTGTTTATTATATATAGTGAAATGATTAGGAAATATATACATATGTTATAATAGCTAAAACCAATACTTGTACATAATAATTGTCAACATATTTTATTCAAAGATACATAGTAAGAACCTAACGTATAGTAATAAAAAATATGAGAAAATATACGTCAACGTTTCACATTTCAATGAAACAACAAATATTTGTTTACATATTTTTCAATATGTCTGGCCTTAGGTATAGTTCTCAAATACAGATAACACGAACTACAGCGAAGCTTTGTTTAGTATTTTGAAATATTTCCACTGCATTGAGGGCAAACCGCTCTGTGAGGCTAAGCCCGTGCCACCGTAAAACAAATAATATGTTAGGACGGCGCAAATTGTGCCCCATTTTCAAATGTGGGTTTCGAAAACTAAAAATCAGAAACACATAACAGGAGATGAAGATATATAAAGGTGCTCCCTCACTGGAAATGAAACAATGTAATGTGGTGAAGCCAAAAGGAAGCTTTTCTCCACAACACCACCTAATGAATGAGGTGTCAATAGATGCGTAATAATAGCCTGAGTGACGGAGGCTATATAAATTTTATCAAAATTTTTATAACGAAATTTATTTTCATCGGGTTATAGTTTTATAAACCTTATGCCTTGTTTATAAATATAGCGAGCTAGCCCTGATGTTAAGTTATCACCACAATCCATGGGCCAGAAGATCCAAATGCGTTGCTAGTTTATAACGGAATGTTGAGGAGAAATAAAAAGTAAGGAAAGGCATGGGGGAGGTTAGGCATCCAGCTCTCTCACTGCAAACACAGCTATACTAACTACTTCACGCCACAAATTACGCAATGATTCCCAGTTCTCTTCACTGATGTAATGCTCGAGTCTGAACTGTTACATTACAGGCGAATGTTCCCTATGAGGCAGAGCCCTAAGAGTTTATAATCATACAAAAGTACCATAAAATGTGTTTCGAGCTGTTTCTAATGCCGCTTTGTAGTTTATCGGTTCTTTTTAAAACATTCCTTTTAGCCTAACTCTAAGAGGCTAAGTAGATAAAGTAAATTGCCTTCATAACTTAACGCCTGTAGTCACTATGTCAAAATTTGTTTTAAAAGATAATAAGCAGCAAGTTAATTACGGTGAACAATCGCTATCACAAAGTGCTACATTCTGACCGTTGATTTCTGTGTTTTGTACTAAAACGAAAAAAAAACTGTCAAAATGAAACGCGTTGTGATAAGCAATACTATGTCAAGCCACGCGAACTTTATTTTGAGAAAATACCGTCTAAAGATGTCAAACCTATTCTTAACGAATTTGTTTGTATACGTATATGTCCATCTTTTCTTTCCTAATTTGATAAAAGTATAATAAGTTAAAAGTAAATCGGTATAATAAAAAGTTTTATCTAATAATAAAATTTTTCAGATTATTGCATATGCATTGCATTGCTATATGTGTCTGTCTATGGCACCGTAGCTCTTAAATGGGCGAACCGATTAGAATGCGATTGTTTCTATTCGAAAGGGGTTATTTAGCGATGGTTCTTAGACATGTTCTATCAAAAGATCATGAGCTCTTTTGTCTGCTTTATAATGATTTTGTGTCGGGGGTTTTAAACTTTTAAATTTTACTTTATGTAGTAAAGACAATAACACCTTTAATAGTCAGAATAGCAATATTTGCATAGCAAGAGTGCACAATAATTACCCCGCTTAAAGAGAATACCAGATTTGTCAAAAAGAGCTCTGCTAAGTAACGTGATTTAAGACTTTGGTAGTTATCGCTCCATTAAACTTAAAATGTAGACACAATTTCCGACCACGTTTTAAATTCACCGCATTTTTTGGGTAATATGTAAATTAACTGTCAAGAGACCTAAGCGAAAAATTTATACATAAACGCTGAACGTCACTGGCGCCAACGTCTAGTTTATTAATAAAACTGCAATGCGACACCTGCAGATTTCAGCGGGGATATTAAAAAATCACACTCTCAATGGACCGCTTAATATTCACGTGGATGATCAAAAATCGTCTTAATGTCTTAATGTCGACATAATGGCAGACATTATTATTGATAATTCAATATTCATATTATAAAGAGGTAAAATTTGTTTGTTTGTTGTGTATAGACAGACACGTCGACGCAGTGGTCAATGCAACTGACTCAAGCGCTAACGGTCGCGGGTTCGATTCCCGCTCACGGCAATCGTTTATTGGCCATACGGATGTTTGTCGTGGTCTGGGTTTTTGTGTTAGTGTTGTGAGTGTTTCCGGACCCCCGACACAAGGTCACGCGATCTTATGGGGGCCTTTGAGTGTGATGCGTTTATTTATTTATAATTATCTATTTATTGAATGGGATATTAAAGAAATAGAACTAACAGCTGAATAAATCTATTGCTAATATAATCTTTATGTCTATTTTAACAAAATAATCCTTTATCAAAGGGGCCTCATTATTATGGCATAGGGCCCCATTTTCTTAATGTATCCAGGCCTCCTATAAGTTAAAGACCTTGATTGGGAATATCATAATATGTACTGGCATAAGATACCACAAGAATGTCAAACATTGAATTAAGAACATACTAATTCTAGTCTACCATGAAAAAAATATTAACTTTCGAAAAACTTTGCGAAGAAGAGGTATTTAAATATGGCATACTTTTATGTGTATATCTATGTTGAATTGGACCTTCCAAACGTTAGTTCGTACTATTTGTTCAGTGTATTATTTGTTAGTGTTTGTGTTTAGCGATGCTTGATGAAAATCTAATTTCTCAAGAAGACGGTATGACTGATTTCATTAATTCCGATTTATTTTGAAAGGGTTTACGTACTCCTCCGTTGGTCCCATTTTATTTTCATCAAAATCGGTTCAATAATTTGGTTATAATAATACTTGGTAATAAGTACATCATTCAACTAAACGTAATATAGTATTGGGCATTTGAAATCGATTCCTTTTTTATTTAAAATCTTGTCTTAGTTCATGTAGAAATCTCAGACACAAAAGTTCATCCAAGTTAACGATCTGCAAGAATATAGATATGAATGTCTCCACAAATGTGTGCATACGCCTTACAGTCGAAACTAGACTCTATATGATGAGGTTGCTTAATTATCCCATCTCCGCTTCGTCCCTCGGGCAGGAGGTTGAGACAAAGGCTAATTTTACTCACAATGAAATAACTGTTTTGGTTATTTATTATTTTAATAGCCTTTGTAATAATAATAATTATTATATTACGTATCCTTTATTTGATTTATATAGTGGTAATATGTTTAGCTAAAATATGAACATAGAGAAGAGATACGGTGACGAATAGTTGAAAATAAAACTCAAAAATGTTTGAACGAAAAACTACAAAAAAAAATTGTATTTGTTTTGTAGTATGTTTAAAAATATTTTATTCGGGATAAATGTGAAAATCATAATTAGTTATAATAGTTACCAACTTAATACTACATATTTCTTATGACTTCGCTAGCTTAAAAATTTTTACTCTATTTATTGTCATTAAAATGATACAACCGTCACTACATTCAGTAAAACAAAAATACAGTTTATCATTAGCGTGAACATAGACATGTCAGTAAAAATAAGGTGAATATATACTAATATAATAAAGAGAGATCTAATTTTGTAAATAAAACCATAGCATACTATTTGAACAAGATTTGAGATTGTCATAGGGAATATTTAATGTACATATGTATGTATATATGTGTATTATATTGTAAACAAAATTTAGGTACAATAATTTTTATGATAATCGGTTAGAAAAATAACTAGAATAAGTATGTCATGCTAATAAATAAAATTACTACTATTTTGCTTTTGAAGTCGGTTGTTATTTTTGTAAGTATTTATTATACAACGTTATAACTCTACAAGTATATAATAAACATAATCACGAGCTAAGCGAACAAACAGCAAACGAAATCAACATCAAGTTGAAAATTCAGCAATCTAATAGAGCTCTCGTAGCAATTTAGTTTGAAAATTTAACGAGTGAAACAGACTCCTGGATTAAGGGATGTCTACTGCCTAGTACGTTCAGCGTATGAACGTACCTAGGTAATGGACTTTTTTAGTTAGTTTTACAAAGAGCTGTCTTCCCAACTCATCGAAACTACAAGTGACCGAAGGGCTGGCGGCTACCTTAGCCAGCATATCAGTCTGGCTTGTCGAAGAGGTAATGCCGATAGTATTTTGGGCACCTTGCCTGACTGTGGCATCGATAGCTACTTAGGCTTAATATAGTTATTTTAAATTTAATTTTTCTTATTTTCACCATTCCTGTCTTCTTTCTTTTTCGTTCAAGTGTATTTAGTTAAGATGACTTGAAAAATTATTGAATAATGTTAAATTAGTGTAAGATATGTAGGTCATTTGATGTTAAGTGGTCACCGCTGCCCATGGAAATACGCAGCACCAGAGGAGCTACGAATACGTTTCCAGCTTAAAAAAGAAAGAGATGGAAAACAATAGGAAGTAAGGATAGGACTAGAGAGGGGATTAGATTTCTCTCTCTTACTCACCGTACGAAACGTCCCTGTATTCGCTTCTTAAAATGATAATACTGCACAAATTATATTTACGCATCAACAATACAAACTTAGGTACAAAAAAAAATTGTCTTTGTCCACTTGAATATTTAGTAGAGGGATTATTAAAATAATAGAGGAGATGAAAGCCAAGAAATGTAGATAAATAATACTTATTATTTTATATCATTAAGAATTTGCAAAAGAACATGAATAAATACAAGTAAAAAATGATGTAAAAAGGTAAACTTATCACTAAAACAGCGAGAAAACAAACAAATTTTGCCATAAATTATATTTTTCAAGTAATATTTAAACCAAGCATCGTAGAATAATGACGTCAAACCACACAATTTGTAAAAGCATTCGTATTATCTGTATCCGTCTGTCTATAAACGTGCTACTACATACGTGCTGTTTGGAACAAGTATTTGTCAATGTCTGAGTGTTATATTGAAGGTATCTCAGTGTCTTGGGAGCACGTACCACTATCACACCCGCCCGGTTATCAATAACCACACGAGATAGATAGACTTACCCGAACAATTTACTACCAATGAAACTGTGCAATAACTCTTCAATGAGTTATAATATGACTAATAAATATAGAGTATTTTTGACGTATTTTAAGAAATGGATTTTATTTATATATTATATTTCTAGTTACGGAAAAAAAAACCTTATACTTTGAGCATTTAGATAATATAAAAAGCTAATCAAATAAAAAGGAATTCCAATTATACTAATATAATAAAGAGTGATTTTTGTATAAGCGAAATTATCTTCGCAACTACTGAACTTATTTTCAAAAGTATAGTATACATTTGAAAAGAAAATTATTTTTAATGATCATAAGCTACATTGTATGTAAGCAAAGGCTAGTATATCAAAGTATACATTTTAAATCCCCTTTTTAATCTGTAGATCTAAATCAAACCAAACACATTATACACGCGTGATTTAAAATGTCACATATTATCAACATAGTCGTACTCAAAGCTAATATAAAAATTAATATATTATCGCGAACGAAGTAGTGGGCAATAATAATAACTTATAATTTAACTAGCTTTTACTCACGGCATCACTCGAATTAATATAGAGTTTAATTTGAAATAATACAAAGGTGTTTCTTCGCTAAAGGTGTTTTAAAATATACCACAATTTTGAAAATAAATTCAGTGATTATTTTACTATGTACATACGAAATTCGCTCTCTATTATATAAATATAGATGATATATTATATAAACCAGATTTAGAGGCAACTATTAACATTAGCACAATTACCTCAAAACACGGATGTGCATGCCCTTAATGAGTTCTGAACGCTGGAGGCAAATTCCAAGATCTTATACAATTAGGAAGCTCTCATACATTTCCCTCATCAACGTCAACTAGGAAATAAGTATTTGCATGCGGAGTTCGTTGAAGCAAAATTTCAGCGCTTTATGTAAGCTTGAATAATTTGAGACGTAATTTTGTCTAGTTCACGCTATGTGCGAAGTAGATGAATACGGAATTGAAGAGTGTTGAAACGTTAGCAGACTATCACAACGATATACAAATTACGTCAATGATTGCTCTGTCATTGGATTTTATATATAAAAATTGTTTTTTTTTTTTTTTTTTTATATCGTATCTAATGCGTTATATCGTTCATCCAATAATGATAAAAGATTTTATTGTTTGTACTTACGAGAAAGTTATAGTCAAAGTACAAGTAAGTTCCAATAATGTTTCAGTTTTTAAGAAAAATAAGTTTTAGGTATTATAGCAAAATTTACATTAATCCGAATGGAGCTTCGAGCAAAGCTAATACGATATATAGAATACTAGCTGTGCCCGCGACTTCGTTCGCGTGAATTACAGAATGCTTGGCATGTCTGCTGCAAAGCAAGGCTGTAGTCTGCGGTACCTCTCAGGAAAGGAGATTTTTACTTTGGATTTGGGAACTTTCTGGTTGTATTTGCAGACACTAACTCAGATACGGTATTCCTCCACGCTTTTCACTATAAATGTTGAAAAAAAGTGTTTTTTGCTAGTCTTTCAAATTTCGATTCTAAAACCGTATGTTCCCGCCGAAGTTCTCCTTGTATTATATATCGTGTTCTTTTTTAACTGGGCTTGATAGGCCAAATCCGGAACTATAAGGAATCGCGACAAATACTTAAAGGAGTCTCGTGTTCGATTTTGATAAATCTAAAACTGCATCATAAGTTTTTTTTTAATTTAATGATTCTCCTAGCCAGGAATAGAACCCACTAATTTTGAAAAAATAATAGATTCTGAATCATTATATCACCTAATAATATCACTTTTAAGGATCAACTTTTAGGAAGTAATAGTAAGCGACAAATTGAAGGAAAAGATTTATTTTTTACAAAATAACATTAAATTTATACATTAATAGCTGTGCCCGCGACTTCGTTCGCGTGGATTACAGATGGCTTGGCATGTCTCCTGCAAGGAAAGGTTATAATGGTCTGCGGTGCTGCTCAAGAAAGGAGCTTTTTACATAGGATTTGGGAACGTTCTGGTTGTATTTATAAGCAGACACTAACTCAGATACAGTATTCCTCTCCGGTTTTCACAATAAATGTTGAAGAAAAGTGTTTTGTGCTAGTCTTTAAAATTTCGACTGTAAAACAGTATGTTCCCGCCGAGGTTCGCCTTGTATTATAAATCGGGTGACGTTTTTAACTGGGCTTGATAGGCCATATCCGGAACTATAAGGAATCGCGACAAATACTTAAAGGAGTCTCGTGTCCGATTTTGAGAAATCTAAACCTGCATCATAAGTTTTTTTGATTTCATGATTCTCCTGGCTAGGAATAGAACCAACTAATTTTGAAAAATTAATACATTCGGTATTATTGCTTCACCTAATAGTGTCACTTGTAAGGATCAGCTTTTGGAAATTAAAAGTAAGCGACAAATTAAAGGAAAAGATTTATTTTTTTACAAAATAACATTAAATCTATACATTAATTAGAAGTTAAGTAATCGATTCTAGACAGACATAATCAAATATGAGGGTTAGGTCATGGGTCCCGGTAAGTTTAGAAAATACACTGCATTACTTCGAACGATTTGTTTATAGGTTGCATCGAAATGCTAGTCACCTACTAAAGTAAGGAAGAGTGTGAACAATACAATCGAAAATATACAAAGTGAATAACTCAAACTCAAAGAATGTGAAGTTTGTTTTGGTCCCCTTCACCTACTCCGTTACCTAGGTAGGTTTAGATAATTCTTAAAAGGATGGATCAATTTATTTAAAAAATTACATTTCACTGGACTCGGCTATTGTTGTGTACTCACCCGCTATTAGCGTTTTAACATGCCGTTTTAATTTTAAAATTTCACTTTTAGGTATAATCATTTTTTGAAGAATTACTAAAGATTTAATTAATATTAATTTGATAGAATTTTGAAAAATAAGCCTTTTCTTTTTGTTGGAGTTAACTGTATACTCCTGAAGTTGATGATCCTTATAATATGTGACAGTATCAGATGGTGCAATAATACAGAATGTTAATTTTCTGCAAAATCAACGTGTTCGTTTCTGGCTAGGAAAACCTTTTTTTTCAAAAAACTAATGATACAGTTTTAGTTTTTATCCAAATCAGCTCTGTGACTCCTTTAATTATTTTTCGCTTATAGTTTCGGTTTTGGTCTATCATATCCAGTAAAAAAATTACCCAGTAAATATATTATTATTTAAAATTATTATATTTACATAATATACATCTTCCCTATTTCAATCAAATATTGTTCACAATTTCATTGGTTTCAATTTTGTTCCTTATTACATTAGCTTTCTGCCAGTGAAAGTTTCGTCAAAATCGGTCCAGCTGTTTCAAATATTAGCCGAAAAAAATTGAGTGACAGAAAGACAGACAAAAATTCTAACAATTATTGTTTTGGGTTCTATTGCGTATGTAAAGGCCCAAATAATTTGTTTTTTTTTCATATATCTTCTATGTACAGACAGCGATCCGTTAGAATTTTTTTTATATGTATAGATTAAAAATATCTATAATAGAAGTAAGCCTAAGTCACTCCTTATAAATTGACATAACTTTTTTATTTATGGACCGATTGACATGAAACAAACCCTAAATGTTAAGTGAAGCTTACTACAATATATTAGTGAAAAACGCATATAAATCGGATAAGCCGTTTCTGAGATTAGCGTGCACAAACGCACAGATAAACAGACAAACAGATAATCCGCGGGTCGGTACCGCCGCGGCGCCACAATAACTACGTCCCTGCATTTTAAATTTGTAATATCTTCGGAAATATTCACTTAAATTACATGCTGTAAAAAGCGTATTGATCTATAATAAATGCACAATTTGTTTAAGGTACTTAATTGGATAAGGATTAATGCTGTATTGTTTAAAATCACTTCGTAAATAACCATTTTTTAGTAAAGGATAAAAAATGGTTATGGTGGGTTATCCCTAAGAGATAGACATATACCATCGCGGACTTTTTTGTTGAACTTTTTAAGGTGGACAATACTGTAGTACATTATTTTGGTCTATCTCGTAGGGTTTAGCCAGCGTTTGCAATATAAGCGTAAAAAAACGTGCTTATTTACGACATCACATTAGAAACCTCTAAATTTATCAGCGTTTCTCTACTATTTTATGCATGTATTATACATATAAACCTTCCTTAAGAATCACTCTATCTATTAAAAAAAATCACATCAAAATCCGTTGCGTAGTTTTAAAGATCTAAGCATACATAGGGACAGACAGACGGCGGATAGCGACTTTGTTTTATACTATGTAGTGATAGTGATTATTTACATGTCAATAATATTAAGGATCATGCTAACGCTAGATGATACCAGTACCACATAGTCCTTAAAACAAAAATTACATCACATCACCTAGTCGTGATGTTTTATTTTTCAAACGACTTAAAAAGTTGAGTTTTCTCTTTGTAGCATATGCGTTTGTTACCTCATGACATCGTCATTTCTTAATCTATACTAATATTATAAAGCTGAAGAGTTTGTTTGTTTGAACGCGCTAATCTTTGGCAGTACTGGTTCGAATTGGAAATTCTTTTTTTGTTAGATAGTTTATTTATTGACAAAGGCTACAGGGTATATTACATCACGCTATGACTCATAGGAGCGAAGCAGTATCCATAAACGCGAGTGAAACCAAGGGACAGCTAGTAATTTATAATAATGATGCGTGGATTTGAACATTAAGACTAACTAACTTTTTCGAACCATACGATGGTACAATTCGCGAAGATATTAAAAACACAAAAAAATTCTATCGGGTTAAGTACCGCTTCATTTTTGTAGGTCAATAACCTCACTAGTACGTCACTAAAATTTATGTGCAATCGGTAATCATGAACAATTTGACCTTCTTTATCAATTGAGGTAATTTAATGATAATTACCGATAAGTAGTTAAGGTTTTCCTCTCGTCGTTAATACTGAAACTGTAAAAAGATTTCAAATAATATGTGTGTAAATAACCGTTTTAATACTTTTAGCATTACTCAAAGTAATACAAGTATTTTTATTCGTTTCGATGTTGAATTTATTACAATTCTCGCTGTACCCCGCGGTTTTCACCCACGTTAATTTGAGGGAAAATTATGTTTATATAATAGTGGATTTAGATGGGGAAGATATTTCCCCATCTACCTCTATCCCACTATTTCATTAGTTTCAATTTTGTTTTCGTTTCCGAGCATCCTTTTTTATGTATTAATTAAAATATATATTTTAATAAATGTATCCCAAGTTTCTCCTATGTTAGAAGGAGGATTTCAAAGATTTGTCATGGGGTTTTGTAGGAAACTATATTACACCGAGCTAAGCCGTGTCGGTAGTTACTTAATAAATAAATAATTTAATGAATCGATATAAAAAAGTAAAGTAACAGCCTGTAAATGTCCCATAGCTGGGCAAAGGAGTCCTCTCCTATGATGGAGAAGTTTTAGAGCTTAAGGCACCCGCAGTGGATTGGCGGATATACATGTGTCAGAATTTCTCCCGGCACATGCAAGTTTTCTGACGATGCTTTACTTCACCCCCGAACTCGAGATGAATTTTAAAACAAATTTGGACCCTGATAACCAATAGGTTATCAGGGTCCAAATTTGTCCAAACAGTATTCTGTGTCAACCCACACGGACTCCATTTTGAGAAAATGGCGTCTAAAGATGTCAAACCTATTCTTCCTTAATTTGTTTAATGAAGTTTATATTATCTTTTCTTTTCTTTTTTTTTAAAACGTATAATGAATTAAAAGTAGATTGATATATTTAATATATTATCTTATAAAAAGTTTTTCAAATATTTCAGATTATTCTATAAATTGCAAAATATGAAACGCACTTGAAATACGAAACAATTATTAAGACACTTTTTTCCGTACTTATTTAGTTTATATTACTTGATTTTTCTTTGAATAATGTTGAATAGATTATGCAGTATCAAAATACATCAATATCTCCGAATTTGACTTTTTGTGGGTTAACACATTATTGCTTATCAGCATCCATTTAAGACTTGAAAACTCAACGGCTGTTTCAACACGCGATCATCGGTTGAAATCAACGTGTACTAACCACTGGACCATCTCGGCTCGAAATTCAAATCAGTATATGAAACACTATAAATAAATCCCTCACGCTCCCGACTATAATGTATTTACTTTCACTATATAGGGTCCGGAAACACCAACAAACAAGTGACATCAAATGTTCCGACCACAACGAATAGCGGTATCGCCTATTTGTCTTCAGCGAGGGTCGAACCCACGACCTTTAACTATAACGAGTGTTTCTCGCAATTCATTTAGTTCGTAAATTATTATCACTTGAGTGAGAGATTTTTATTTTTTCTTTTTTTTTGATTTCATTATAAATCATTTTTAATATCACTGTTTGATTTGGATTATTTTATTTTCTAATAAAATAATAAAATTAATAGTAACAATCCTAATGTAATCCCAATCCAAGCTATAAACAACCGTTTCTTATAATGTTAACCAATCATTACAACAATGGCACAACAATCAACACTTATATCACACCTAAATAAAAAAAATATGTGTGCATAGAATCAACTAGATTCATCTAGTTCTCTAAGTCAGCGTTTTTGACATAATTCACGAAGAGATTTCCCGCCAGGCTATAGTAAGACGCCCTAGTTGTGACTGCTGAGAGCCCTCGTCCGGTCCTCACCAAGGGAGCTGATACGAACTTCTTACGACGCTAGGAGTCAGCTCGTAGTAAAAAAAAAGAAATTCATTCGAGAAACCAAGAGCTGTTGACATTCTTTTTATTCCGTGAATCTTATACGTTATTTTTCTTTCTTTGTTATTTCGTAAATAAAATATAGTTACTAAGATTATCTATTTATGTATTATTATTTCTCGAGGTGTTTTTGTCGATATGAAAATATGAAGTATCTCCCATAAGGTCACTCATTCACTTATTACGAAATCTCAGGAACTACAATTGCTAGAAGATTTAAAATTTTTCAAGGCGGATCTTTTTATGACGTAGACGCTCATTAAGACAGGATTGTGCTAAATTCAACCCCTAAGGAGGTAAAAAGAGGGTTAGAAGTTTGTATGAAAGTCCTATCTATATATATATATATATATATTCTATCGAATTTCTTGCCGGTTCTTCTCGGTAGAATCTACATTCCGAACCGGTGGTAGCTTTTCCTTAATTTAAGTACTTTATGTTTGTTTTGACTATTCAAAAGTGTTTTTAAAAGCCCACTTGAATAAAGTATTTTGATTTTGATACCGCGAAGGGCCGCTAGTATTGTATTAAAATCAATGTTTAATTAAATATTTGATACACCATTTTGATGAATGAAGATCATTTTTCGCTCCAATGACCAATATTAAGTAAATATCGCAAAATGAAAAACATTTTCATAAAAAAAAAATAGGTATTAATATTATAAATGGTAAAATTTTATATATGAAACATATTTATTTGCACGAAGTCTATTTAAATAAGGTGTTTTGAATTTGAATGTTGATGATTTTTATCATTTGTTAGTTCTTCAAGTTCCAACGGCCCAGTGTTTTAAAATTTAATTCCAATGAATATAGGACATGAGCTGAATTTGAACATGGGCTACTATTTATTCCGTACTTTCCACTGAAGTTTGTTATATTAAAAATTGAATTAACTTAGTTATATTTTTACATAAGTATATCTATATTAATATAATAAAGCTGAAGAGTTTGTTTGATTGTTTGTTTGAACGCGCTAATATCAGGAACTACTGGTTCTAATTGGAAACATATTTTTGTGTTAGATAGTTTATTTATAAAGGAAGGCTATATGCTATATTACATCACGCTACGTCTCATAGCAGTAACCATAAACACGAGTGAAACCGTATGCCATAAAAACTAAGTAACAGATAAGATTAAATGATATATCTTATCTCCTAACGCTTCATTTTTATTAAAAAAGTCCAGGAATGCGTTGATATTTTTGTAGTACATTTACTATTTTTATCACACATACATAACATGGACTTACAATATATGTGTAAACATATTATTAGGCCTTAGGCCCAACGATATTTCCTATCAGCATTTTCTCATATTCTGAATACAAAATTTTTCTACGCTTAAATTTTTCTAACTTTTTTATATATAAACACAAACACTAAATTACATATGCATAAAGACTAAATTCATTCCATATTACCATCTAAAAAATGATTACCTTCCATCGCAACTAATTTTATATTTTAACTTATTCATTTATTTATCTAATGAGTAATCGAATTCTAAAGTTGGGTCTTTATGACGGCGACTGGAAACTCTCTATAGACGTCATCAGCAATTTATATCGTTCGTAACTTTGGCCAGTGTTTAACCGTCAACGTAAAGAAGGGTGTTCATTTGAAGTAAAAGAAATATAGACAATGTAGATATGTGAACACATAACTTAATAACTAGATGCACACTGGATGATCCATTCTCACACTTGGTGATGCACTTAGAAATGGCTTCCCTAGTGGGGCACTAGGGGCCAGCGGCAATGGCGGCAATGATTTGGATTTTAAAGTACAAAATTTGTTTTTTATGGTAAAAATGATTCAACTATACAATGATAGAAAATTATGATTTTTAATATAAATTACAAAATTTTAGTATAACTACTTGATCAATTTAAAAAAATTGAACTACAAATGGACGCTGATAAACAATACTGTGTCAAGCCTCACGGACTCCGTTTTGAGAAAATGGCGTCTAAAGATGTCAAACCTATTCATAACAAATATGTTTGAAGAAGTACATATACAGCCATCTTTTATTTTATTTTTTGATAAAAGGTATAATAAATTTAAATCAGACTGATACATTTAATATATTATGTAATAAAAAGTTATTTAAATATTTGAGATTATTGTATTAATTGCAAAAAATGGAACGCACTTGAAATTCGAAACAATTAATTAAGAAACTTTTTTCCGTACTTATTTAATTTATATGACTACAATTTTTTTAATAATGTTAAATAGGTTATATAGTATCAGAATACATCAATATCTACGAATTTGACTTTTTGTGGGTTGACACATTATTGCTTATCAGCATCCAAATGTAACACATATTTATATTATATTATTCTGGAAGTATGCTCTAGATCTCTACTAAGCTTGTTTACTTTTTTTAAGGAGTGCTTTTCTAATACTTTTAAATTGGTAAGTAATGATTAAGATAATTTTTGACAGGCCTTTGGATCGAGCCGCGGGCGATCGAAGCGAGTTGTATCGTCAGGTATGAACTAAATTAATTTATATCAGTCATATTCACCAAAAGGACTTAGCTCGAGCCCTACTATATCTTTGTATAAGCTATTCTGTCACAGCAGAGAATTTAATTAGGCAGGTAACTGTGAGGTTTCATACTTGAAATGATTCTTGAATATCCGATCTTTTAATTCAGAAGCTGACCTGAAGAACTCGGTAGATTGGAAATTTTACTTTCAAAGCAGCGAGACGGACTACAAACGACTATTTTATACAATATTCCACTCCACATAAAAGGAATAGTCGGCGAAATAAAGAAAAACCTTGATGTAAATCCAGACAATAGAATTTTAAATGAAGATCGAGTTAAATGAAGCTAGGGCAAAGAGAATTTTTACACTTGTACAGTAAAAGTTAACGGACTACTAATTTTTTAGCCCAGTTTTTCAGCTCCGCAGTTCCAGACCGCGATGAAACGAACTTAATTTCGTCTCTTTGTTCGGAATAATCTCTAGATAGATAGAAATGTATTTTAGATGAATTTACTTTTTAAAACATATTGAAAAAAGACATTCCATAAAATATTAATACATAAACGTGTGTGAATAGAAACACAGCACTATTGATATTGTATTTTCGGACAGCAAATTTTCTTCTTAAACAATTGATGTCTGATTTTTGTACTAAAGCGAAATCAATCAACTCTCAAACTGTATCGCGTTGTTATAGCGATAGCTCTGCATTATAACTCTTCCGTTTAGGGCAAACGGTCAATTAATCATATGATGTTTTTAGCAACTTTTTAAACCCCCCTACCGCCTCCCTCCCCCTCCTGGTGATACGTGGTGAAATTTTGTACTACACCTCCCCCCCATCTAAAATCACGTGTATTTTTTGTACCTACTACCTAAGCAGGACTATTTAAAAATACTTAACTTTAAAAACAAGTATAATCGTATTGAATTCTAAAAAAATATGCAACTGTATATAATTATATGACTTACAAAAGTTTCAAAAATAAATACACGTGATGTCTTAGAAAACTCCTCGACCCCTTCTGATATTTGTTGAAAAAAATGACAAAGTTCTGAGGTAATCAACATTAACAAAAAACACGCGACATCGGTTGGAAATGTGGTATCTCGTTGAA
Organism: Hypolimnas misippus; assembly: GCA_037950945.1. NCBI lineage: Eukaryota > Metazoa > Arthropoda > Insecta > Lepidoptera > Nymphalidae > Hypolimnas > Hypolimnas misippus. The sequence continues at coordinate 3,643,879 of JBBEEQ010000016.1, read as the reverse complement.
AAGTAACAGCCAATGTTTTTTCGCGTCTACACTGCCTTATTACTTCATATAAGTAAAAACGTGTTACAAAACATCACATAAAAATCGCTTGATATTAAACGAACAAAGTTTTCCGCATAGTTGAACCAAACTCCGCCAGATATGGCACCTAACAAGATATAAAACGAGCCAAGTTTGACAAACTCATGAGTAACGATTGCGGATAACAAGTACGTCCGTTACAAGAAACTTGTCAAATTGTTACCCAACATTTAATTCTATAGTTTTCTAGTGATGTTTTATATTGAGCTCTGCTTAGCATTAAATTTGCGTCATTGGTTTTCAAACAGATATAGACTTATAAGTTGTTGTCTTACTTATAAAAATATTTTTATATCATTTCAAGCTTGAAAATGGCGCCAGTGACAGACATATTGAGGACTATCAGGTAAGCGTAGGATGGGCGTGTTATGAGTATGGACGAATGCCATGTGATAAGAAGAGCGTTAGATATGCGTTATGATGGATATGTTTCTCGAAGTAGACCAAAGAAGAAATGGATGGATTGTGTGAAAGTTGACATGAGTAAGAAAGGCGTGATTACTGAGATGACGGCTGATAGACGAGAGTGGAAGAGCACGTGATGTGCCAATCCCACATAAGAGTGAGAAGCAAAAGCAGAATATATTTATAATTTTCATAATAACTTATCTAATTTTATTCTTTTGTTAACTTAAAGACGTTTCAAATGAAATTTTCAATTTAAGTTGCAGAAAAAATGGCCGTTGAACTAAAAAAGTTTGGGTACATATGGATATTTAATTGAACTCAAAAGTAATAAACCTATCTAACATATGTAAATTTTTCTAAAGAAACATTTTACTTAACGAATTGATGTTGATAAAATAATTTTAAATTTTTAAATTATGAAGTTGTTCAGAGATTTCAAACCTGCGCCCCTGAGTGCTCTGCTAACTTTGCATCGAACACTTTCGAGCAATACTTTTGTTGCTTCATAATGAATAATCATAACTAACTTTCTTTTATTCACAAAAATCTCACGCTAATAATTATTTTCCGACTACAAAAACAGAGAGATTCGCAATTCGTAGTGTATGTTTTTTTTAATGTTTGATATCTCAGAACTTTGTTATTTCTCAACAGATTTTGAAATTTCTTTATTTATTTAAGAGATATTTTACTTTCAGAACATTCAGTTAATCAAAATCGGTTCAGTAGTTTGGATTTTAAACATCTAAATAACTGGAATTAGTATGTCTTTGGTATTACATTTCCCAATGTCTTTGGTATTACATTCGACTTTGTTTTTTTTGTTAAATGTTTATTTTACTCACTGTTTATATAACTTTTATCTGTCCAATAGCTTTGTAATTTTAGGTTCCTTAACTTTACTACTGCTGTCATACCTGTAATCAAAAAACACATTTTTATTTTAAAAAATAATATATACACAATTATTACTTCTTCCTAGAAAAATATTTTGTTAATAAACTGCATTTCATCCGTCAATCAATTTTCCACCCTTAGAGGTGGAATATTTTCTTGAAATTGATATAGGAATAATCCTGAGTATTACCATTTTTATTTAAAAAAAACATTAATTAAATTAGTTACAAATCAAACTTCATTAAAAACTATAACACTACCGCATAAAATATACCATCAATAATAATTAAATATTATATAAAAGTTCGCAAAGTTGATATTCTCTGATTAGTCTCTCTCCATTTTTAAAAAAAAGTCTCGTAGAAATAATAATATATAGATTTAACTTTGACCTCAATGAATCACGTATCCATAACCAGTGACATTCTCTATTTGGCAACGTTAAATGGAGCTCCATTGTTTACTGCGTTTTGTCGGGGGCAACTGGAGCACTTGCTCCAGGCTCCCTGCAGTAGGTCAAGGCATTTGAATCATTTCGTATATCGCCAGATGAATGAACGAAAATGTATACGTTACAAATTCATGAAAAAATATCACTCAACCTAGAAATGTGGGCCGTATTATACGTTTCGCCATTTGAATGAGCCATTACGGGTTTTCTACTTCACCATTAGTCTTTCTTTGAAAATGAAAGATAATAAAAAAACTAGATTAAAAAAAAGCCTTTTAATATATTTATATCTAGCTTCTCCTCGCAGTTTCACTCGTGTTTATGGTTACTGCTTCGCTCTTATGAATCGTAACGTGATGTAATTTAGTCTATAATCTTTGGCCTATCCAAAACTAAAAAAAATATTTCAAATTCGATTAGTAGTTTCAGAAATTATAACCCACATACAAACTTAGAAACAAATTTTATGCCTTTATAATATAAGTATAAATAAAAGATTATGTCTATTTAAAAATGAATTACACATCTGTTTTGTTTTTTTTTTATGAAAAGGTCAAAATAATTAGTGCGTTGTATAACCGTCTACATTAATATTTTATATAACGGGTCTTATCGCGATAACTAATCGATTTTTTTTTTATTTTAACGGCCCAACACCATACTTCTGCTGTAAGTTGGTGAGAAATAGTGTATCCTGCTGATTGCGCATGATGCGAATACTATGTTAGTATGATATCATTCTTAGTATAGTAAATTTCGATCGAATAAGATCAGTAGAAGTTGATCAGATCCTTACAACAACTAGAGTTAATAATCTTAAAACCTCTGAACGGATCTTCATAAATTCTTGCTAAAAACCATCTTGAAATGAGACTATTTTAAACGGATTTAAATCGCGTATATTAATTATTTTTATCATCCCGACGTTTCGAGCACTTTGCAGCGTTCGTGGTCACGGGTAGACTGTGTCTAGTTTCATTTCAATGAATAATAATCGCGAAAATCTAAGACAACGATATAAAAACCATCTTGATTACATCAGCTTTAAAGCGAAAAAACCGCATCAAAATTCGTTCATTCGTTACGGAGATACAATTCCACAGAGAGACACAGACAGACAGATACATAGATACCTACACACGTCAAACTTATAACGCAGTTCTTTTTTAATTGGGACTTAATATTTTTTTCTTTTGCTTCAATTATTATCTGTTTATTATATATTATTGCGTAGACTTACTAGACAAGTAATAATAGAAACTAATTAAATTCGTAACAACTGCTCCAAAACTATTCATGCTACGACTAACCGCAATGCTACGACATGTAGCAGATTGCTACGGAAATTCAGCAATTGCCTTTGAAATAAGATATAAGCGGTCTACGACTGAATTATTCCACAATATTGGATTACAATAGATATTATCCGGTACTAATTTTTAATTAATAAATCTTTTGTAAAATTACGTATCTGTAACAAAAAATATCTACATTTATGTAATTTTTAAGGCTTCCTTTGTTTATCATAAGCTGGGTTAAGATTTTAATAGTATCATAGCACTATCGCCTATAAATAGAAGATATATATCCAATCTATCAATACTTCAATTTATATATATATATATATATATATATATATATATATATATATATATATATATATATATATATATATATATATATATATATATATATATATACATAACGTTCATACTATTTGACGCTAAATATCTGTACCTATTTAAAACTTTGAGTACAAGCTCGTCAATTGACTCGTTACCCCAAAAATCCTCTGCCCTGTCATATTACAGAATCTAGCTGGTTGCTTTCCAATCTCCTCCAAAATTGGTCGGAATTGTAGATATCAAAATTCGTAAGCTTGTGACATATGTCATATAATATCATTATTTTCTGAACAAAATGCCAAATTTATATGACATGAAATTATTTTATATAGCATTTATCGAAAATAATATTACATTACATTACATTATAGTATTTACAAAACGAATATTTAAAAGTAAAGTAAAGTAACAGCCTGTGACTGTCCCATTGCTGGGATAAGTCTTCCTTTCCTATGAAAAAAACAGTTTAGAGCTTAATTTAAATTAGTCCCACACTGCTCCACGCGTTGGCGGATATACATGTGTCAGAATTTCTTCCTGTACATGGAGGTTTCTTTACAATTCTTCTTTCTTTTTTCCATCACCGCCGAGCATAAGATGAATTTAAGCACAAATTTATCACTTAAAAACTCATCGGTCCTAAATACTGCTAGATTTGACCTCGCGATCATTGATTGTGATCGACGTCTTCTAACCACTAGGTCATTTCGGTTCAACAAAACAGATAAATTTAATTTATGTTGTCTGAATAATACATAAGTCATTAGAATATATTACCTGCAGTAGACAACAAAGTTCCATAACTAAAATGACGGATAGCTTATAAAAATATGTGAAACAATGCTGTCCCACTCTCTCACCTCTCGTTGGAAGAGGACAGATAAACTGCAGAAATGCGACCAGTCAGTTGACGCGTAATTGCGCATCTGACGCTAGTATATCGTAAAATCAATGGCGCCTAAAATATATGTTAACTTTTTGAACAAAATATTTCATTAATGTTTTTTTTTTTTTAATTTATATAATTTACTATTTTTCGTTATTGGGAAAGTTTGTTTTAGTTCTGTCATCAATGCGAAACTTAGAGCGGATATTTGTCGCTTCTTCACGCAAAAACAACAGATTTTGATGAAACTTTACAGTCACTATCAATATGCCACAAAGACAACACCGAAAGCAGAAGCTAATACGCTTTAGTGCACGCCGCCGCATAAGAACCGAGCACTGCTGCGCTGATAAAGCCACGTAAAACAGCAAGCTAAACATATTTCCAGCTAAACAAGCATTTTAACCCAATCATTTTTTATAAAGTAAAATTGTAAATTAAAAAAACAACAATCTAATTTAATCCATTAAGAATATTTCAACGAGTCCGAACACGACAGTTGTAAGGTGTAAGTTGGTAAGGACTTGTGTGTCCTGTTAAAGCCAGGTGACGCTGCAACATCCGGTCAAGGTTACGCGACTATGTTTTGATATCGTTCACAGAATAGTAAATTTCGAGTCAATTTAATTAGTAGAAGTTTCTCAGATCTTTTCAACAATAATAAGAGCTGATAACCAGGCCCGCGCCGTTCATACGTGCAAAGTCGTGCGGCGCACGACGGCGACGAGACAAACAGGCGCCGCCCCTGCCTTATCCTTAAAGATTTGTAATTTTTACTGCGGATTTCGTTTTAAAATCTTGCGAAAAAGGACTTGTTGACTATAATAAACCATTTCCTCCTAATATCACTACTACACAAAAGGAGGCGCATATAACACAACGCCGATTTGATTTGGCACGGGCCTTCTGATAAAACATTTAAACGATTCTTAATAAATATCAGTTCAAAACCATCTTGATTACATTAACTTTCAAACAATAAAACCGCATCAAAATGGGTGCATTCGGTAAGGAGATGCCACAAACAGATACACACCACAAACTTTTAACACCTCTTTTTTGGGTCAGGGTTAAAAAACATATATTAGACGCCGGTTTGATAAAACGAAAATGTCAAAAAGAAAGTCATTTCTAAAGCATTCTTTGAATGTACTTACTCCCCTGGCCGAGTTTTCGAGAGCATTCTACAAACAAGTAGAAGAATGTTCTTTTCAAACGATTACAACGCAAGAGGGAAATGCATGTACCCTACATATACACACCTTAAACTTTAATAAAAAGAATTTCGGATTGTTACAATCGTAAATACGCCAACTGTTTTAAGAGTTATGACGTCATAAGTAATCAAATATGGCCGCAGATACTATAAGTCCTAATATCACTGTTTGCTATTAATTAATGCTTCTAAGCATAAGTGTACCTTTTAAAATTTATTTTCTTATGACATAATATATGATTATTAAACTGCTAAATAAATTAACCTATATATATGTCGGAGCCAACTAGCTAAATAAGCTATTCAATTAACAGCCTAGCCTCGTTACTTTACGGTACTTGTCAATTAGAAGCCTGAATAATACGTAGATTATTACAATATTTAATGAACTGTCTGGTCGATGCTTAGGGCATTCATACTATATATTTAAAGGCTTTTTTAGCTATGTTGGCTGCGACATATACGCGAAATGCACTTTTTTCCGAAGCTAGATTCTTTGATCTTAACATTACGTAAAATAGTGTTAGATAAAAGAGCCAAAACGAGAGAAATAGGTCATAGAGAGCGATACATCGACGAATGACGTCCGTTTTAAACAAGTGACTCGAGTGTATTATTATACAGAGTGGAAATTACGAAAATATGGTAAGGTCAGGTGCCTTAATCTTGAGAGAAAGAGTTTAATGGCTATCGGTATATCTAAGGTATGGACCGGCATCCAGTCACTATTGACTTCAAGAAATGCCATGTTTAACCGACTTCAAAAAGGAGGAGGTGCACAATTTGTGGCGTATGTTTTTTATTTACTTTCTTACCTTAGAACTTCGTTATTTCTAAATCTATTTTGATATTTCCTTTTTTACTTGTAAAGGTATATTTTTATTTAAACCAAAGTATTACGCCGATTTTGATGAAATAACTTGAATAAATATGTCTTCCAAGCATTCTAAATTGTTTTTTTCTTTTGTGACCTCGGTTTATTATTTTAAATGAAGAATAAAAATTTTAATATCATCTGTACATATCTAGACGACTTTTCCATTTAAATGTCATAATAGTTTATTCAATTCAATTCTTTGTTTTGTTAACAGTTTATTACGAATAAGTATACGGTGTTGTCAAAATTGTCGGTCCGGACATGTTATGGCAAATGCGGGTAGAATGAGACATATACAGGAACTTTCTATAGACGTATAGACGTCAAAAGGATTGACTAAAATATCATAATAATAATAATATAAATATTTATTTAACTTATGAAAAATCATCACTTACTTTAGACTCGCAGGGCAGTACTATAATAGCTCCCCTTTGCAATTTCACCCGTGTTTATGGTTACTGATTCGCTCCTAGGATGCGTGATGTAATATAGCCTATAACATTCCTCAATAAACGGGCTATCCAAAGCAAAAATATTTTTTCAAATCAGTAGTATCACAGATAAAGCCCTACATAAAAACACATTGGCATCTCTTATTAATATTAGTATAAATAGTATAGACACACCCTTACGGTTTCAGACGCAGTAAATTTCATTTCAAAGATTGGTAGGCCTAGGTTCGACGACTTAACGCAGTGATCACTGCAACTAACTGAAGCAGTAACGGTCACGGGTTCAATTCCCGCTCATGACAAGCCTCTGTATATCTACTCATATTTGTTGTGATCTGGGTGTTTATGCTTGTGTTCTGTGTGTTTTCGGACATTTCACAAGACGACAAGGTCTTAATGGAGACCGTTGAGTGTGAAATTGTTTATTTATCATTGTAGTTACGTCGCCGTTTTTATAAGTAGCGTGATGTTTTATAGCCTATAAATTTCCTCAATGAAGAATGTATCTAAAGAATAAATATTATTCAAACCGAAGGCTTTATTTATTTGTTTTTTTTTCTTAAGAGTTACCAACAAGGCACATAATCGTTACATAGATATAAACAGAAGAAAGCATTATTTATACAAAGGTGCCTCAATTATAGGTAACACTACATTTACCATATCAGCGACTTCATACTATAAAGTGACAGAATAACATAAAATAAAAGTATAGTGAATTAAACAAACCTAAATTAAGATTAGATTAAATAATTAAAGACATGAAAGAAAAACAAACATAAATAAAAACAATAGAGACGAATATACAAATCAATAAATATATTACCACACAACTCTCTATAGTTTTATACAGAACAATTGACTTTTAATAAGGGTCCTTCAAATGACCATCCATTTGTATCTAAGACACATTCCACATAACAAAAATATACGTAAATAACGTATTAGAGAGATTTAATATATTTTTACGTGTTCATTATTTTAACTAACTTTTAAAAGCAGGAAATTCTCAATTCGTAGCGTTTTTAATGTTTGTTCCCTCAGAATTGCGTCATTTAACTGACTTTGAAAATACTTTTTTATTCCGAAGGGTATACGTTCATAAGTCCCATAATTTTTTTATCAAAATCGGTTCAGTAGTTTTTTAATGAATATAACTGGAAATATTATATCAGCAAACGGAATTGCGTATTTTGCTTTTATCAGTTTATTTATTTTTTAACAAATCATCAATGTTCTACTGTTCGGCAAAGTTTCTTTTCCTGTTTAGAAGATTACCAAACTTAATCCATTACGCTGTTCCACTGCGTATTGGGGGAGACAAGCAATTCAGAATTTCATCTCACATATAAAATTTCCGCACGATTTTTTCATTTATCATCACATATGAAGGGAATTTAAAATAGAAATATAATACTTTTAATAATTAATACTTCAAAAGATTCAACTTCAAAAGCAAAATACGTAAATAATATACGTTTACTAGGATGACATAATTATTCCATTTATTTTAATTTTAAAATTAAATTAATAAAATCTGAAAGTATACTCTTTTGAATAAAAAAATAATTTTACTACAAATTGAGAACCTCCTTCTTTTTGATAGAAGAGTGTTTCATACTTTAGGATATTTCGGTTAAAAACATATCTTAATAACGTTTCTGCTCATATAACTGCTAAAATTTCTAAACCTTTAATTTTAAAATAAGAATTTGTTAATTAAAAACTAAAGAATTAAATCGAATAATTCATAAATTTTTACACAATTTTCTCTAGGCCCACAATTAAGATAACGAAAATATTCGTTATCTTAAATCGTGTTTATTTCAAATTTAATCTATACTAATATTATAAAGCGAAAGATTTTGTTTGTTTGTTTATTTGTTTGATTGTTTGCTTGAACGAGGTAATCTCAGGAACTACTGGTCTGATTTGAAAAATTGTTTCAGTGTTAGATAACCCATTTATCGAGGAAGGCTATAGGCTATATGTATGTATATTATCACGCTAAGACCAAAAGGAGCGGAGCACCAATGAAGAATATTTCAAAATCATTAAAGTTTCGCAAAAATCATGTATGACAGAATTGTTCCCCTTTAAAAGTTCTAAAAAAAAGTCCGCGACAGCATATGTCTATCTTTGAAGGTTAGCTCACTATAACCTTTTTTATGCTAACCCAATTTGTTCTAAAAAAAATGCAATATTTACATGTTTCTGAAAGAAATAGTTCTCAAACCTCTTTGCGTTGTTTGATTACTCGAACATAATTTTCAATTAAATTCTTGGATTTCTGGCTTTTAGTTGTGTCAATTACAATAATATAATGACAGACTCGTTGGCGCAGTGATCACTGCAACTGACTCAAGTGCTAGCGGTCGCGGATTCGATCCCCGCTCACAGCAAACGTCTGTATTGGCCATAAGAATGTATGGATGTCTGGGTGTTTGTGTTAGTGTTCTGAGTGTTTCCGGACCCCCGACACAAGGTCACGCGATCTTAATGGGGATAATCCGTTGAGTGTGATGCGTTTATTTATTTATTATTTATGCACATGTTAAGGTCGCGTGGAGTGGAGAAAACACGATGGAGATTGTTCGGTAGGGTCGAGAATCTAATATATAATATAATGATAGTATATATGGCTGATAAGCAATAAAGTGTCAACCAAAAAAAAGTGAAGTTCGGAGATATTGACGTATTTTGATGATTTGTTAACGATTTAACATTATTCAAAATCAAAATCAAAATATGCTTTATTCAAGTAGGCTTTTACAAGCACTTTTGAATCGTCAATACAAAAACAAAAGAAAACTAAACACTAATTAATTAATTAATTTACCACCGGTTCGGAATGTAGATTCTACCGAGAAGAACCGGCAAGAAACTCGATAGTTACTCTTTTTAAAAGTTTTACGATGGGTACATACATTTATGAGTTACAAATATATTAAATACCCTGTGTGAATCCAGCTTATACTAAATCCAAGCATGTTTATCATCTATATAATCTTGAACAGAATAATATGCTTTAGCTACTAAGGATTTTTTAATATGTACTTTAAATTTATTTTTCGTAAACTGTAACACTTTTTGCGGAATTTTATTATAAAAACGAATACCTTGCCCCAAGAAGGTAACATTGACTTTGCGGAGTCGAAACTTTGGCGTTATAAGTTTATCCTTTCTTCTCGTGTTAATACAATGCCTGTTACTGTTTTTATCAAAAGAATCAATGTTGTTGTGAATATACATAATATTATTGTAAATGTACTGCGATGCAACCGTAAGTATACCAACTTTATTAAAAACATCTCGAAGGGAATCTCGAGCTCCTAGATTATAAATACCACGAACAGCTCTCTTTTGCAAAATGAATACAGTATTAATATCTGTAGCGTTACCCCATAACATCAATCCATAAGACATGAGGCTATGAAAATAACCAAAATATACCAATCGAGCTGTATCAACGTCGGTTAGTTGACGAACTTTCCTAACCGCGTATGCTGCGGAGCTGAGTCTTCCCGTAAGAGATGCCAAATGGGAATTCCACTGAAGCTTCATATCCAAGGTAATTCCCAAAAATACTGTTGTATCGCTAACATCAAGGATCTCACCATTTAATATTAAATTATAAGTTTGTTGTTTTACATTAGGTAATGTAAACACTATACATTTAGTTTTTTTAGTATTTAAAACTAGATTATTAGTGGTAAACCAACCATGTATCCGTGATAATGCATTGCTTACATCGTCATAATCAACTTTATTTCTATTAACTTTGAAAATAAGTGAAGTATCATCAGCAAACAATACAATGTCACAAATACTTTTTACATAAAAAGGTAGATCATTGATGTATATTAAAAATAGAAATGGACCCAGAATTGATCCCTGTGGAACACCCATTTTTAGCTCTGATCCAGAAGACTTTATTCCATTTATAAAAACATGTTGAATTCTCCTAGTCAAGTATGAAGCAATAAGATCAAGAGCTTTACCTTCAACTCCGTAATATTGAAGTTTACATAAAAGCGTTTCGTGGTTTACGCAATCAAATGCCTTAGACAAATCACAGAAAACACCGATAGCATTCTGTGATTTCTCCCACGCATCATAAATATGTTTAAGAAGCGCTATACCTGCATCCGTTGTTGAGCGACCTCTAGTGAAACCGTACTGTTCATTATGAAAAATATTATTTACATCAAAATGATCAATGAGTTGATTTAAGATAATTTTTTCAAATATTTTACTTATGGACGGTAGGATAGAAATAGGTCTATAATTACTGGGATCATCTTTGCTCCCTTTTTTGAAAAGAGGTAAAATTTTACTACATTTCAATAAATTCGGAAATGATCCAGTCTCAAGGCTTTTGTTAAAAATTAAAGCTACATATGGAGCAATATCCTCAATAATAGTATTAATTAATTTAACCGAAATACCCCATAGATCATTCGTTTTCTTAATATTAAGAGATTTAAATGTTTTTATAATATCTACTGAAGTTATTTGCTGGAAAGAGAATTTAAGATTGCATTTAGGTACATGATTAACAAGAAACATGGTTGCGTCTGATGAAGATGAATTTAAGTGCGATGTTATATCAGTAGCGCTTGTATCAAAGAATTTTTCAAAGATATTTGCGACTTCTAATTCTGAACTTACTTTTTTATTATTTAAGTTCAGCTCAATGGACAGAGACTGTTTATTAGATTTTCCACAAACACGGTTAATGACGTCCCATGTAGCCCTGATTTTGTCGTCAGAATTAAAAATTTTCCCTTTTATGTGATTTGATTTAGCACAAATACATACTGCTTTAAAAGTTTTTGAATATTGCTTTACATGTTCCAAAAAAGATGCTTCATGATTCCACTGCTTCATACTGTACAATTCATATAATTTGTTTCTACTTTTATAAATACCAGGAGTAGCCCAGTCACTGAATTTCAAGCCCGCAATATTATAAAAAGTTTTAGTTTTAAAAATTTTACTGAACTCATTTAAAATTAATTTAAAAAGTGAACCATAAAGTATGTCTGGATCATGTGCAGTCAAATCTAATTTACATACTTTAGATGCCACAATATCCCTAAAACAATTTATTCTATTCACAGTTATTGGTCTACAAGTTATTTTCTGTCTATTTATAGTTACATTGTCTTTAAGTGAAAATTTTTGACCACAGTGGTCAGAAGTTAAATTATTAATAATTGACTTTTCAAAAATCTCACAGTAACAAAATACATTGTCAATACACGTAGAAGACAGGCTAGTTATTCGAGTCGGTTCACAATATTTGTGACATAAATTAAATGACTTAAATAAGCTAATCAGTCGAGTACTAATTGTTGTGTCTTTCAATAAATCTACATTAAAATCCCCGCATACGATAATATTTTTACTACATTTACACAGCTTTTTTAAAATGTCTTCCATAGTTGTCTCAAATAAATTAAAATCTCCTACAGGGGGGCGGTATACGCAAACTATTATGTATAGCTGAAATTCCACACAAGATAATTCAATAGTTCGCTCGATAGAGAGAGCCACAATATCATGACGACATTTATAAGATATATCATTACGAACTAAAATGTTTTCAAGTAATTTAAAGAAAATGAGTACGGAAAAAAGGTTCTTAATTTAATTTGAAAAACTTATTATTAGATAAAAGTTTTTTTCAGACCAATCTGTTTTTAATTCACTCTACCTTTTATCAAAGTAGAAAACACTACTGCTAGACACAATTTTCCATATAATAGTTAGCTATAAATTTCTTTTGAACGCGGACAAGAAAGCAGTCTATATGAATTAAAGATAACTTCATTGACTAGACGAATATAAATATTGGACGAGAGCAAAAGGAATCAATGCCCATATTATCATACCAAAGGTATAAATATTTTTTCGGCTGAGCATATGGTACGGCATATTGAATCGATATTATTTTGATATCGAGACTCATGAAAGAGATTTCTTTTTGTTTTCATTTAATTTTTTTTGTACAATAACATGAACTGTATTGTTATGATTTACGAATAACACAGTATATTGTACGTAAGTATTTATATAAAATATAGCTTACAATTTTGAAAATACCATTACTAAGATAAGTTGTCATATACAGATACACAAGAGCCGTGATGGCCTGGTGGTTATAATCTTTACCGATGATCGCGGGTTCTAACCCCGGTAGCACCGCTGATTTTTCAAGTGCTAAATATGTGTTTAAATTCATTTCGAGCTCGGCGGTGAAGGAAAACATTGTGAGGAAACCTGTGAAACCAGTGGGACATATACAGACTGTTACTTAACTTTACTTATACAGATACACCGATCTACACATTTTTGTTTAGATTAAAAACATGATTCATGGCTAGATTTGACGTAATCGTATGGAACATACTCAAAATAATAATTCGTTAATAATCGTTATATTGATGATATTTTAAAATATGTTTACATTTTATGAAACAAATCACAAATTAAATCCTTGATAAAGGACGAATCAATTAAGAGAGCTGCCAAACGGAGTTATCGTTTCACTTCGAAAAAGGGTTATTTAAAGGCCAGCGCTGTTATTCCATATAATAATATAATAAAGTAGAGGCAAAAAAACATAAATTTATTTTACACTAGCTGATCCTCGCGACTTCGTCTGCGATGTCTGATGCCTACGTCATAGTAGCTTTATGCAAGCAAAGTCTTAGCCCAATCGGCTTAAAATTTACAAAGTTTCATACAAACTTTCATCCCCTATTTTATCCACTTGGGGGTAGAATTAATCAAAATCCTTCCTTACCGGATGCCTACGTCATAACATCTACCTGTTAATTTGTTACAAGTACATATAATTAAAATTATATGTACTTGTAACAAATTAACATAGAAGTTCAAAAAAACAATTTTACAAACACTGAGAAGAAATTTCTATCAATACGAAAACATTAAAAATCAGCAAACCTTTATAAACAACGCAATGCAATCTATATATCGCAGCTAACAAAATGATAGCGCGATGTAGCGTACAGCTAATGCCATCTATTACAACATTATGACATTAACTGTGATATAATTCTGCTCGATTAATATATATTTTTTTATTTTAATTATTATTTAAATGCGCTAAAAATAATAAAATAAACTTTTCATTTAAAAGTTTTATCGTCGATTTATAACGTCATTACGTAATTAACATTCAATATAAGAGCTTCACGCGATTTGATTTAAGTACTCGTATTGACTTAGTACGAAAATTTTAAAATTAAATTTAAACAGATCGAGTTATTTAATTTACTTATTTATCTACACATGTAAGTCTTCTCGTTATTAGTAATATAATTAGTTATTTATAAATAAACAATTAGTTTTGTTCGAATTAAGGACTAATTATTTGCGTCTTGGCAACACTAATATATATTTTGATATTTTGATTGATAATGTAAATCTAAATATTTTACGAACGTAGTGCAGGGGTAGTGGAGTGTAGTAGAATATAAATAAAAATAAAACGAGGATAAAATATACTATAATTATGTTGTTAATGTCAAAGTCAACAAGTTAGTTCATTGAAATTGTCAAGAGATGGCGCTGAGTGTATCCTGAATCGCGCTATAACTTTGCTTTTTTGAAAGTATAAGGTGTATTAGTACTTAAAATAAAATTTTGTGTTTCCATGGATTGCATCCATGATTGTGTTTTAAATTAAAGTGCTCCTAAGTAGTTTCAAAATAGTTTTTGTGACGTGATCCATATTTACATAATATTTGATTATATTTAAGCGACTTTTAAAAAGGAGTGTTTTCAATTCGACCTTGTATTTATTTTTTTTTATGTTTGTTCGCCGATTACGCCGCCATTTGTGTACCGATTTTCATTTTTTTTTTTGTTTGAAAAGGTATACTTCCAAGGTGGTCCCATTGTCTTCAGGTCAGGATCAGATGATGGGATCGTGGAGAAATTGAGGAAAATCCTCAAATATTATAGGCAAGCGTATACCGAGTTAGGTATTTTTGACAATAACTTATGTTGGAACTGATGACGAAGACCACAAATGGCGTAGATGGGTTAGTCTTATATAGATTTCTATAAGTTTGTACGGAACCCTCGGTGCGCGAATCCTACTCGCACTTGACCAGTTTTTTTTTATTTTCTTTTGACGATAAAGCTATAAGGGATACGGGGATAAGAAGCTTGTGTAAGCCTACTTGAATAAAGTATATTTTTATTTATTTCCAAGCATATCGAAAATAAAATTCATTTTTAATGATATATCGCAAGGCAATAATTACGATCTGTTATACCCCGGCCTAACTAATGAAAGAGCTGACTACCCATTCCAAAATACACATCATCAGTATCGGGGCAGCTCTGGACTCTAGTTCGGGAGGCTCGTCAGTTCTGTCTCAATCTCGGGACGGATCGGAAGTCAAAATAATTTATTTCTATTTTCTATTTACAAGTTCATTTATATTTTATATTCTGCTATATTTCTAATTCATAATTATTAAAATCTTCATATTTAAACGAGTTTTTTTAAACGATTTACGAAACTCAGCTTAACAAATCGTACTATGTATTTGACGTTAAAATTATTTGCCTTTTAACTAGTAGCTAGATAAAGACTATTGGTCCGGACTTCCAAAAGTGGAAGAAATTTTGAACACAAAAATTCATGCACTAATAAATTTTCAATCGATAAGACAAAGTTTAAAATACTACAACCCGAATATACAAGGTGAAGACTGAGCATGTGTTGGATATTTTACCAGGATCGATTATGCTCGATATTTAAATATAAAAAAATAACTATTATTTTTAATTCTCTCTCATAATTGGTAAGCCTATACATATATGAGCCTATAAGATCGAATGTGTCCTCGGAAACACCTTCTATAAATAAATTCCACCATATAAAATGTTATTATAAAAAAATGTATATAGTCTATGTCATCCGGGCCTTGTTACAAACCTCATTCATTAAAATGGGTTAGAAATTTAGGTGCTACAGTGGAACATACAAAAGATACATAAGACTGTCAAAACATTACCCTTCTTTTTCACTACACCGTAGTCGGGTAAAAAATAACATTATCTTTGACGCTTGTGGAACAGGCAAATTGCTATTTCAGCAGTACATATGTATTTCAATTTGTTCCTACGAGATCTGCCTGCCAGATAAATTTTGGGCGATATATACTCGCACACCCACGCATCGAATAAGGTGAAGATTCGTTGTCAAGTTTGTGTCATATTATTATTAGTATCAAGGCCAAGTGGACGCTGATAAACAACACTATGTCAAGCCACACGGATATTATTTTGAGAAAATGGCGTCTAAAGATGTCGAACCTATTCTTAATAAATTGGTTTGAATAAATATTTATCCATATTTTCTTTTCTTTTTTGATAAAAGTTATAATGCATCAAAAACAAGCAAATAAATAGAAGAGATTATTGTATAAATTACAAAATATTAAACGACCTTGAAGTTCGAAACAATTCATTAAAAAACTTTTACCGTATTTATTCAGTTTATATAACTTTATTTTTTTTATTTAATAATGTTAAATAGGTGATCCAATATCAAAATACATCAATATCTCCAAATTTCACTTTTTATGGGTTGACACATTATTGCTTATCAGCATCCAATTACGCAGTTAGCATGTCGATTTTTTTTACGACAGGTTAGTGCAGTGGTTACTACATTTTTTTCTGTGGTAGATCGTAGCTTCAGCCTTCTTGTAGTGGTCTAGTAAAGACATATTGGGAACCAACTAGAATTTTTTATATCTCTGACTCACTATTACTCTAAGCGCAGGCGCACGTTCAACGTCAGAACCTCGATTGACATTTACCCCCGATCTATTGTACGCGAGACACAGTGTATGTATCTGTTGTATACAAACGCTACACCTCTGAATACAGCTCGTATATGGGAAGGCTCGACCGGGGCTGGCTGTACCACTCTGTCACTGTCAGAAAATTAAAAAAAAAACTCCTACTTATACAATTAAAAAAAAAAACAAAGGTACTAACAATGGCGTTTTCAATTCCCGCTCATGACAAGCATCTCTATACGTTTTTTTTTTGATGATTCAATTGCTCATGAGAGCCTACTGGTATAAAGTATATTTTGATTGATTGATTATAAACCATGCGAATGTTGGTTGTTTGAATATTAGTGTTTTGAGTGTTTTCGGGAACAAGATTTCAAAAAAGGAACAGGTTCTAAATTCGTAGCGTAACCTTCATTTAAATTCTGAAGTGTTGATAGTAAAAATAATACACTTTAGGGGCCGGATTACGTACACAAGAACGTTTTCTATGACGGCCCCTCTCGCTCGCTCCACAAATTTTTACGTCCGTTTTTACAGTGCACTTCAGTAAACTCAGAATGACATTTTACGTTTCAACGTTAAGTTACGTTTTTAGGAAGACCTTTTAAATTTAACGAACCATTTTATATTTTTATACAATGAAAATTGAACTTAGGACTGAATTTTTTAGGTAAAATATATAAAAGAAACACATTGAATATTCTTCGTTAGTTTTCGTATAGTTTTGTTATAACAATATAAATATTGTTGCAAAATACATAGTGAAAACAACTTATGATTTCCTAATAAATAAAATTATAAATAACAAAATCTATATTAGGAGAAAGAATTAAAGATAACAATTAAATAAATGTTTCGTCGACGTCCGTCAGTTCCGAGTGCTCAAGCAAAAATGCCCAATCTACGTTTGTTTTGCTCTTTTTAACCGACTTCAAAAAAAGGGGTATTCTCAATTCGACCGTTTATTTTTTTTATAATATCATGATACTATGACACGTGACTATAGCTACTACAACTTTTTACCGCTAACAATAGTAATATAAATTGAATAATAGTTATTGATTAAAATCAATTTTAATATCCAATTATATTCAAATTTGTTTATTCGTATTTGCGATAAAGCCATTCATCCGATTATGATAAAAAAAATTGTCAACTTATTGTTGCCACTTACGAGAAGATTCTAAGTATAATGTAATTAACTTCCAGTAGATGGCGTGCGTGTCATACCAGCTAGAAAAATGAGTTTTAGACATGCATAATATAACCTTTATTAACGCGAGCGAAGCCGTAAGCAAAAGCTAGTGGAAAACAAAATATTCCTATCAATATACGTATTATGTACATTAAATATTATGCAGAGAATAAAATTAAAATACAGCAATTAAAATTTAATAATTATTATTAAAATTGTAAATACTGTATTTATGTGTTTATTCACGTGTCTCTCGGTCAAATTAAATCAACAGACAATTTAATTATAGTGAATAGTTTTCACAAATGAATCCATCTATATACAAACAAGCTATCCTTCGCAGTTTCAGTCGCATTTAAGGTTACTGCTTCGCTCCTGTGAATCGTAGCGTGATGTAATATAGCCTATAACCTTCCTCGATAAACAGGCTATCTAACACACAAAGAATTTTTAAAATTGGATCAGTAGTTTCAGAGATTACTCCTACATACAAACTTACAAACATACAAACAAACTTTACCCCCTTATAACAATAGTATATAAAACCCTTAAAAATGTTTATTAGTATGTCTGAAAACGCTAATCTTACTGTCCGACTTAAAAAAAATTCTATTAGATAGGCCTAATGGTCGATATTCAACCATAATTCATTTTAATTTTAAGTCTGAACGTTATATTAATCTATAATCTATTCTCAATTTGACCACAGACTAACGATAAACCAAAGAGTTAATATGCGTATGAGTGTCAAATGGTAGCTTGTGTAACTTGATCTTATTGATTTATTGTGTTCTTATGTATAACTAAAACATATATATTTAAGCATTCTGCACAACTCTATAAAACCTATAAGTGTGCAAAAATTTTATACTCCTGCTTCCGGGCAATTTTCGTAAAAAAGGGTAAAAAATTTTTGCTTCACATATTAATATAGATTATCTGACATATAAAAAAATGTTTGCGTTTTCGTGTCTTATGCGCTGCCACACCGTTCATCGGATTGCAATAAAACTTTGTTAATTCAATTCTTTGGTTTATGGCTTTTAGTTGTGCCAGTTAGGCACATATTATTTCGCCAATGTCACGTGGAATGGAGAAAGCACGATGGAGATTGATCGGTGTGGTCGAGAATCCAACCTTGACTAAATTTTGAAAACACCCTAAAATAGTGTGAATTTTATTGTTAGTCCTAAAACAACACAAAAAAGTTATAAATATAATAAATATATAGTATACAAAAATACAACTAATATTAATGGGACTATCACATGTTTTATTAACAACTTAATTTTATTACATTTAATATATTTACACAGAAACGAACACAGTGGACTAAACACAAACATCAATAAACATTCAACATTTATAGGACGGGGGATTTCAGGAGGGAGAACGTCATAGAGGGGATGAAGAAGTCTGAGACAGTTAAACAGGATATGGGATGGGGAACCTTCGTCTAAGCCGCATTCGCACAGTGAGTGGTCACGAACTCTAATTTTAGCCAGGTGACTGGGAGTACATGTATGGCCAAGACGCAGTCGACAAATAGTGGAAGTGACCCAGCGGTCCGCACGTCTAAAAAGAAAGAACCAAGGGCGTCTTGGAATGTCAGGTTGCAAAGTGGCATAATATTTACCCTTAACCGATTTTGATGAAATCCAAAAAGATGTCCAAGATTTGGACAAACGAGTATTCGCAACAGCACAGAGATCTTGTGACGAATTTTTGAAGTGCTCTAAAGAACCAAGCTGAATGGCGGATTTGTTCATTCCGGAATCCCTGGCAACGAATCTGCAGTTTCGTTGCCAGGGATTCCGGAATGAACTTTGTTAATTTACACCTCGCGAAAGACCGCATCGATCATGTGTCATAAGTTTTTTGGTATACCCTCCTATAATACAAATTACTATAAAAATCCTTTACAGTGGTTGCTGCTCAACTTTGGAATTCTCTTCCTGATTATATTATAAAAGATTGCAATTCGGTTCATACATTTAAATGTAGATTAAAAAAATATCTCTCAATCTCAATATAATTCTAGACATTCTTATTTATTATATGTACTTACAATCATACATTTATGGTATGTATTTATATATATGTATGTATGTATGTGTGTTTATATATATATTTATTTATTACAACTTGTATTAGTGTTAGATAATCATTAAGTTAATATTAAGGCTGTACCTACATGCTTGAACTCACACTGCAATTGTTACTCACAATCTGGGTGGCTGGAAGAGATCTCTTATAGAGATAAGCTTTCCTTTGTATTACCATGTTTCTTTGTTGTGCTTTCATGTATTTTTCTTTTGGGTACATAAATAATAAATAAATTTATTACAACTTATTACTTAAGATGAGAATTAGACTCAGGTATAAGATTTGCTTTTACACTTTCATAAAGATTTATATACATAAGTGGTTTGTCATTGCTTTATACCTGAAAGAATTTATTATCAATACCTTTTTGACACTCACAGCTTCCGTTAGATTACCAACTTATCAGATTACAGAGTTGTTTAATATAAATTACAAGAGCAAATCTTACTAGTGTAATTCTCACCTAACGGAATAAACAGTAATTATTCTATTTCAATCCTTATCCACAAGTCGACTAGCTTAAACCTTAATTATTCCGTTCCATTAACGAGGCAGCGACAAGAAATAATAATTAACAAACATTTACAAATCGTCTCCTCAAGTCATTGTTTGAGACGTAAATTGAATTGCTGGTAAAGAGGGTAATTGGCCGCGGGCGCTCTCACATAATTAAAGGAAATCTAAGTG
This sequence comes from Hypolimnas misippus, assembly GCA_037950945.1. NCBI lineage: Eukaryota > Metazoa > Arthropoda > Insecta > Lepidoptera > Nymphalidae > Hypolimnas > Hypolimnas misippus. The sequence continues at coordinate 3,623,144 of JBBEEQ010000016.1, read as the reverse complement.
TTACCGACAACTCAATGGAGAACGACATTTATTTCTTTTAATAGCGAACCTACAGTGTCAACTGGGCGTGTGTTGAGCATTTTACCGGCGTTAGCAATCTATATTTAAAAGTAAAAAAAAATATATTTTTTTTTATAAAAAAAACTTTAGTGTATTGAAACGTTGGATCATGTAAACTCGTAAATTATTGGCTTCGTATATGAAAAATAATTTGAAAAAAATAATGTAAAAACCAGCACATGCCCATAGTGATAAAATGCATATAGCGTAAGTCACCCGGGTTATTAAATGACACTTGACTCATCAGTTCGATAGTTTAAGCGCTACGGTGGGACATACAAACATACATATTTACCTAGAAAAATCAGCACTAGACGACGTATCGAGATGAAACAAGAACCGCATGTAAAATTAGATCAGTACTAATACAACTGTGAAACTGTATCAAATTTCGAGCAGTACTGCGCGAATAAATTTTTGTCTGTTACAATTATATAACACAGTATAGATAAAAATTACACGTCATCGTACCACGTAGCGACGTCACTACGTGATTTTTTACGATGCACTTTGTACATTTTCACGACGCGACGCTATAACTTTTCACGCCGTCGGAAGTAGCGACGTCGAACCATGTGTTTCGACCAGAAATTTCGATTTTACAAGTCTATAAATAAAAAATATGTTATTTACGAAATTTGAAGGAAAAAGTTTTTAAATTTTCTGATAATTCTAACCGTATTCAACTTAATCTGACTCTTGATATTTACAAAAGGTTTATAATTGTAAGGAAAAAAAATTAAATTGTAACATTCGTCTCTTTAATCCTTAATTGTATCTACAATTTCTTCTTAAAAATAAGTGCCTAAGAACATTTTCCTGTAGCCATGGCTCGCTTCCTGTACAATGCACAACGTTTGAAGTAGATGCCATTAGGAGGGTCTCAAACTTCATTCTTCTGTCATCTATTATCTGTGACAATTATCGTTGACGACCTACACTGCTCAAAGTCACGTCCGCGACACGTTTCTGATAGTGTGAATTTGTCAATGATTTAAACCAGGGGACTTATGTAAAACTATCAATAAATAATCATGCTATATTATATTATAAGAGATGATTTCTAATTTTTCCTCCATTGACCTACAGAAATCAACTTTTAGTTGATATTTCCATAATAAGCTTTATTTGTAAAATACTATCGCAGTCAAAATGTGCTACATTGAAAGAAGCGTTTTAGTAACATTTAATAGAAGTATGACACACAGTTTCACTCTCAGAATACTCCACGTTTTGATATCAATGGTTTCCATTTAATTTACTTTCATAACGAAGAATATTGATATAAGTTATGTATCTTTGCTTTACATCTCAAACAATTTACTGTCGATGCCTTTATTCTTACAGCCTCACCTTTTGTAAGATTACATAGATAGCTATCACCAGTTTACAGAGTTGTTTTATTACGTCAATTACGAGACTAAAACTTATAAATGGATGCTGATAAGCAATAATGTGTCAACCCACAAAAAGTCAAATTCTGCGATATTGATGTATTTTAATACTGCATTACCTATTTAACATTATTAAAAATATATGAGGTCATATAAACTGAAAAAGTACGGAAAAAGTTTCCTAATTAATTGTTTCGAATTTCAAGTGCGTTCCACATTTTCAAATTTATACAATAATCTTATATATTTGAGAAACTTTTTATTAGATAATATAATAAATATATCAGTCTCATTTTAATTACTTATACCCATTACCAAAAAATAAAAGAAAATATGGATATATACTTCTTCAAACATATTTGTTAAGAATAGGTTTGACATCTTTAGACGCCATTTTCTCAAAATGAAGTCCGTGTGGCTTGACACAGTATTGCTCAGCGTCCAAATGTCCAATTATAAATGATTTGCCTAATGCTCTTGCAAAAGCGCAGTAGTGATAGCTCTAATGATTGTTTACTTTGATTATAGTTATCGTATCAGCACGTACTCGTCCAGATAAACTGTCAATGGGCATTATCTATGGTACTTAGTTTGAATCTAGAACTTTCTAATAAAGAGTTTCATATCAACAATAAGGCACCTCCAACATTGTCTATATTAAAATTTATTTTTTTTAATTGTATATATTTATCTAAATATTGTATTAAAATTATAAATCTTAGCCTGCATTACGCTCGTTGATGTTTTACTGCGTATTTGAAAAATATAAAAATAATTTATGTTCTTAAACTAGGGTTGCCAGATGGTCGGGAAATTCGGGACTGGGTAGTCTCTCGTTGGGAATTTCGCTTTTCTTGAATTCTTTCTTAATAAAAAAATTCTATATAGTTTTTAATTAAATATAACTAAATCAACCTTCTGGAAAGTTATAAATATTAATCATATAGTTTCAAAAGTTGCAATTTTTAATAGTTTTAGTTTTTTGTACTTTTTTCCTTTTTTAAAAAATTTTTTTATTGAAATTCGTTATATGGCATACCTATCGAAAATTAGGTACTAAGCAAATTATATATTTTTTTATATATATATTGTAAAATAGTATAATAATTTAGTAGTATAATTGTCCTCCTCATGATGAACTTGTATCTGGCAATCCTATCAAGATCTATCAATCAACATGAATTATATGAAGTACGTACATACAGCATGATTAATCAAGATAGGTAAGTGGAGAGAGATCTGAACTTAGTCAACAGCTACAGAAATCAATAGGAATCATATCACCAATTATGGAATTGAAACAAAAAACTGCATTTAAAGATTTAAAATTTTCTTTTTTCGTATTTGTTACTTTTTATGTGTTTTTATATACACATCATAAGGAATGAATTTCAGTATGGCACCCAAGAGTGCAATAACAGAACAGCGTTTTATTAATTTCCTTTATTATATTTGTTGTTGTCTTGTTTGAAAATGTTGCCATTTAAAACGAGTCGTTTTGAACATTTACACTAAAGGTATATCAAATTATAAATCTTTATTTCGAAACATCGTCCAGCCTCCGAGGCAGATTTCAACTATGTAATTGTTAAAAATTCCATAGGCTAATCAGTGCATACCGGCCGCTCGGTGCCAATAGCATTCTCGACATTCTGTATCAGAGGACAAATTCTTACGTAACCTTACCACATTACAAATACCAGGACACTGGCTGAACTATTGTTATGAGTTTCGATATCTTTTTGACTCTTTCGCACATGATAGAAATATAAAAAAATGTTTATTTTTACATCTTTATATCTTTGTATGTTAGAAAAGTCACAAAAATTAGGTTTATTTTTTTAATAGAGAACGGGAATAACACTAGAAATAATAATAGCATATAATGTTGTTTGGAATCATAATATTTATTAGACTAAAAGTTAAACAAATAGAAAATTTTAAATATCGCAAAATTAAAATATAATAAAAATATAACAAAAATATAATAATAATTAGAAATAGTTGATGTAAGGAAATAGGAAGTAAGGAAGAGAATGGGGGTTAGGCCGGCTCTCTCACTCACCGTAAAGTAAAATACTGCCTTGGTCGAGTCAACCCGCATACAAGCTGTCAGTAGACAACTAGATTCTACCACAGTAAAAAAAAGTAAATAAATAAGGTGCAAAAGCAATTATAAATATTTTGTAAATTTTAACTAAATACGTGAGCAAAAATAAACAAGGGTAATTTTCGTCTTAGCCTGACCAGTAAGCATTTCTTTTCGAAACATACCCGACATGATACACAATAGCAGCGATGAAAACACACACTTTATACGTTTACTACTCATAAATTATATGTTGAAATAATTTCAGAGTTTATTTCAACGAACTAATCTCATTATCTTTCAGTCCAATTTAAAAAATTGTTTGCGTAATATAGCACGTTTCTTAAGGTAGATTATAAACTATAAAGTTCCGGATACAATCAATAGGAGCGAAGCACTAACCATAAACACGGCGAACTCACGAGGGACAAATCTACAACATGTGTTTCGTCCGTTTTTATGTATGTGAATTCAGACGAAGGTAACAGACTTTAATGCCGACATGACAGTTAGATTAAAACCTTTGAACGTCATTCGTATTCAATGTACTGACTAAAAACGAATTCATGTCTACGTAGCATTGACGAAATCACATATCACTCTTTTAGCTTAACTGAAAGCCGCTAAAACGAATGAATGAATGAACGAACGAATAAATAATTGAAAACAGTTCCAATTTTAAGGTTTGATTTAATGTTAAATTCGGTATAATAGATAAGACTAAGCACTAGCAATTGAGTTCACACACAAACGGATACAAACGAATTTAACGTACTTACTTAATTCCTATAAATAATGGTTTGTAAGCACAATATAATCCTCTTTAGTTAACGCCTAGTATAAAGTAAGGATTAACAAAGCCGATAGCTACTAACTGTGGAAAGGAATTTTATATAAAAACTACAAAGCCGTGCCTGTTTAAGCCGCTAATCTTTACCTTTAGTATTTTCTTAAATCTATTCTAAAAATAGATAAATATTGAGTATTATATATTTTCTTAATTTGTTATTTTTTTAATAATCATGTTAGTCATGTACGTTTATAAAGGGGTGAAGGGGGTTAGGGGGTACAGATATGCCTATGTTATGAGGAAACAAATGTTTTAAAAAAAAATGATACGTATTGAGAAACATTTTTGAAGTGAGTTAAAAAGCCTCCTGGTTTTGAAAACGAGGCCCCTGTTTTGTGAACTGTATGAAAAGTCATTTAGTTTAATTTTTTTCAATGCCACAGCTATAAAATTTTTAAAATTTCTCACTTATTTTTATTGCTTTTTGTAGTTGAATAATTTATTTATTAAATTAATAAACGTCTCAAATTCTTAGTTTTAAATCTTACAAAAAATTATCTATATTTGAATTTATTATCCTTTGTTTCCAAAATAAATATGTAGTATACAAAATAAGTTTTTAATTAAAAAAATAAATTATCTATATATTCCAACATAAAAATTAAAATAAAATATCATAAACCGGGTCAAAAGCTAAGTACCTACTTGAAGTTAACTTCAATATAAAAAAAAAAACAACATAGATAAAATACACGAATGAATCATGCACACACTACTAGAAAACTTAAATAAAATAACTGGTCAAGTGCGAGTAGGACTCGCGCACCGAGGGTTCCGTACAAACTTATAGAAATCTATATAAGACTAACCCATCTACGCCATTTGTGGTCTTCATTATCAGTTCCAACATAAGTTTCTATCAAATATACCTAAATCGGTATACGCTTGCCTATAATATTTGAGGAGTTCCCTCAATTTCTCCAGGATCCCATCATCTGATCCTGACCTAAAGACAATGGGACCACCTTGCAAGTATACCTTTTCAAACAAAAAAAAAATTTGAAAATCGGTACCCAAATGGCGGCGTAATCGGCGAACAAACATAAAAAAAAAATTAAATACAAGGTCGAATTGAAAACACTCCTTTTTAGAAGTCGCTTAAATATAATCAAATATTATGTAAATATGGATCACGTCCCAAAAACTATTTTGAAACTACTAAGGAGCACTTTAATTTAAAACACGATCATGGATGCAATCCATGGAAACACAAAATTTTATTTTAAGTACTAATACACCTTATACTTTAAAAAAAAAAAGTTATAGCGCGATTCAGGATACACCTAGCGCCATCTCTTGACAATTTCAATGAACTAACTTGTTGACTTGGACATTAACAACATAATTATATTATATTTTATTCTCGTTTTATTTTTATTTATATTCTACTACACTCCACTACCCCTGCACTACGTTCGTAAAATATTTAGATTTACATTATCAATCAAAATATCGAAATATATATTAGTGTTGCCAAGACGAAAATAATTAGTCCTTAATTTGAACAAAACTAATTGTTTATTTATAAATAACTAATTATATTACTAATAACCAGAAGACTTATATCTGTAGATAAATAAGTAAATTAAATAACTCGATCTGTTTGAATTTAATTTTAAAATTTTCGTATTAATTCAATACGAGTACTTGAATCAAATCGCGTGAAGCTCTTATATTGAATGTTAATTACGTAATGACGTTATAAATCGACGATAAAACTTTTAAATGAAAAGTTTATTTTATAATTTTTAGCGCGTTTAAATAATAATTAAAATAAAAAATTTTATTAATCGAGCAGAATTATATCACAGTTAATGTCATAATGTTGTAATAGATGGCATTAGCTGTACGCTGCATCGCGCTATCATTTTGTTAGCTGCGATATATAGATTGCATTGCGTTGTTTATAAAATTTTGCTGCTTTTTAATGTTTTCGTATTGATACAAATTTCTTCTCAGTGTTTGTAAAATTGTATTTTTTTTTACCATGGTCAACTTCTATGTGAATTTGTTACAAGTACATATAATTTTAATTCTAAGATTAATATATTTTCCGCTTGATCAATTTACAACTTGATACATTTACGCGTTCCTGAGAAAAAGGTTGAGAGACAGACGTACAGACTGACAGACACACGAACAGAAATTTACAGTTTTCGGATTTTTTCCTTTATGTATACTAAAGGACCTTGCTCCTGGCCAAATTTCATAATGCTTGGTCAATGGGAAGTACCCTATATGTTTTGATTCCCTTGCGAAAAGTTAAAAACCCTATCATACTTAAAATATGTGATATAAATGACCGTATCTTTTGATTGCGTTAACTTAGAAGTTTGATTTTTTCACAGCTCTTAGTAATTACAACTCTGAGTACTTGACGTTGATAAAAATTTGTTAGCTTCACGCGTTTCTGAGAAAAAGGTTGAAAGACAAACTTACAAACAGACAAACATACATACAAAGATTTACAGTTTTCAGATTTTTTCCTTTATTTGTACCATAAGATCTTACTTTTTGCCAAATTTCATCGTGCTAGGTCAATGGGAAGTACCCTATAGGTTTTGATTTCCTTGCGAAAACGCTAAAATGGTCAAAATATACGACATATTTTCCATTATCTTTTGATTGCGTTGACTTAGAACTTTAATATTTTCACGGCCGCATGTCATCGTAGACTTGAGTATATGATATTAATTTCAACATGATACGTCTATGCATTTCTGAGAAAAAAGGGTTGACATCCCGACAGACAGACAGACAGACAGACAGACAGACAGACAGACAGACAGACAGACAGACAGACAGACAGACAGACAGACAGACAGACAGACAGACAGACAGACAGACAGACAGACAGACAGACAGACAGACAGACAGACAGACAGACAGACAGACAGACAGACAGACAGACAGACAGACAGACAGACAGACAGACAGACAGACAGACAGACAGACAGACAGACAGACAGACAGACAGACAGACAGACGGACAACAAAGTGATCCTATAAGGGTTCCGTTTTTCCTTTTAAGGTACGGAACCCTAAAAAGAACCAACTTCAAAAGATAAATAGGTTATACTTTCATACGTACATATGACATACTTATTCTAATTATTTGATTTTAAAACAGAATAGGAATTCTTTAGTTAGTTCAGTAGAAACAGTTTTGATAAAATGCGAGATATATCCATAGAGTACCAAAAAAAACCCAAATCGGTGAACATACATAAAAAAAATTCCCCGACAAATTGATATTCTCCTCGGAATTCGCTAAAAAAATATAGAGAACAATGCTAGGTATGTGTAACTCACGTCTCAACAAAAATAGTTACCTTAAGAAGATTATAACAAAGGTTTCATGCAAGTGACGTCATTTTGCAGCCTTTCCTAATTGAATTATTGAATATTATTAGCCGACTTCCAAATAAGATTTTCAATTTTCTTGGACTTTTTTATATACGATGGATATATATCGTTTCCGTAAAAAATATTTTAGTGACGTCATACGAACCTGTGAAGCTGCCGCTTCATAATAGCCAACATTATCCTAGGAAACGAAATCTTTAGTAAGTTTTTATGTAATTTAATGAAAGCTAAACATTTATAGACTTAAAAAAAGAAACATTTTTTATCGCTTCGATGATGGGAACCAGAAAAAACAATAAAGGAAAACAATTTTATACCACGGGGGTGAACTAAGTATTAAATAAAATATCCGAGATTTTGTCAAAAGTATTTATAAAGTACGTAAAGCCGTAGAAGAAAATTTCGATCCTAAACTTTTTCAATTTAACTAACATAAAAAGAATGCTGGAACTTAACCAATATACGTGCTTTATAGGTTTTTGTTATCGATAACAAGTAGATTTTGGGGTGCCATGTGATATCGTAACATCAGACAAAGGACCCGTATAATTATATTACACCCCACATCCCAACCTTGTCCATACATTTTTTATGGTTGTGAATTGAACTATGTTGCGACTACATGTGTCATCTCTTTTGCAAATCCGATATCACTAGTTATATTGTCTCGTAAACTATTTATAAAGATATATAACAGATCATAGATAAAACTTAAGTGATTATTTTTTCAATCCTCCACAAATAGCTAAGACGATACGCGCAATTATTAATGATTATAAAATATACACACATATTGTGCAAGTATGTACCTACTTGTGTTGTCTCTGACGAATAATTTGAAGTGTATAAAATGTTTTGATTTACACAAAAATGTATCATCTAGAGAAGCTACGAGCATTCACGCGCGAACAATCTGTTTAAATACCCGTATTTACGCCTATTCATCATTATAATTCGAGTATCTGAACATGCGGCCGTTGTAATACTTGTGCATGTCTAATTATTAACTTGCGCAATTAAATCGCTAAAAATGTAACCTTTAAGGTATTAAAAAAGTCATTAGAGTTATATTATAGACTTATTCTATAACTAACTTCGATAAAAATTTTCAAATAACGACATAATTTACTCAACTTTCAATAATTAACAATTTTACATGATATTCTGCATAATTTTAAAACGTTGCTAAGTTATTTAGCGCAATAAAAATAATATTCTAACAAATACAAATACCTATCCCGAACGGAAATCGAATCGGAAACGAAATATAACCACTACGCCAGCCTTTTTTTATAATATCCAATCAATATCAAAAATATATCTCATTTTATAGAAATCTCCGTTAAAATATCTTCACTGCGCGTCGCGTGTTCTCACCTTTCATCGAGTGTTATCGACTGTACCGGGGCTTTAGACAAAATCCGTAGGCGGGAGAGGAAATTCCACTTTTCGTGCCGAATGTCCTTTGACTGTCTCCGGTCCTAATGCGATTTGTCTTTGTCCGAGACGAGGCACCGTAACTCCTGCATCCGAGGATTAAATCGAAACAGTAGGCGGATTAAACTGGGAATGACTGAATGATTTACATTACGAAAATTTTTAATACTATTATTATATACTAACATTTTTTTGTTTTAGTACCGTATAAAATAGAACACCTGCTATTTTATCGGTTTTCGACTGACTTAAAAAAAATCGTATTTTTTAATTGTTTATTACCTCAGAACTCTGCCATTTCTTAACCGATTTTGAAAATTCCTTTTATTTGAAAGAATCTACCTTTAGATAGGTGTCATAGAATGTTTACCAAAATCGGTTCCGTAACTTGGTTTTTCAATCAAAATAACTAAAAAGAATCGGTCCCCAATCGAGGAAAAAATCGGTGAACAAACATAAAAAAATATATAGAACGTCCTCCTTTTTCGAAGTCGCTTAATTAGTATGTTGTCCAAGAAAACGAACTTGCGTATTTTGCTTTTGAAACAAGTTTATTTATTTTTTAATCATATTTAATGTATGTAAGTATTGAATTATTTTTATTCAGTATAAAACAATAAAATATATTGAATGGAACCAAAATTAAATTTTATTTCATTAATTAAAAAATAAATAGAAGTTAAGTCACATAACATGATTATGCGATGTCGATGGAGACAATTTTAGAAATGTTACTAGTAGTGAAAGATATCATATAACTATTTGAAGGATTTTGATACCTAGAGCTAGTTTGGACGACGTTACCTAGCAACTAGGATTATAGATATAGATATAGATATAGATTATATTATATAAGAGGAATATGGATTACATTTGGGCTAACAAGTCAATTGATGAGTTTGTCGAAGTTAAAAATGAGCACAGATTTTAAACGTCAAATAATATGAACGTAAGATATAGGTTCATTAATAGGTAGACAATTCATTAATTTTAATAATTAAATGCTTCTTATATAATGTGTATGTGAATAGATCATTAATTATTAACATTTTTAGTGCAATTTATATCGGATGTATTTCTCAAATAGTTAAAAATATTAATACTGAACGAGTGTAATTATTTAGGAATTTGTGATTTTCATTCCGGGATGTGTTTATTTACTAAATATGTCAAGTAAAGATATATTAAATTATAAATGTCTTTAAACGGCTTAGAATATTCAAAAAGCTTATAACAATATCGTATAAATTCAATGTATTAATTCTTGTTCACTCGTCTGTACCATGCGCGAGTAAAGAATCGCCTCGTGTTCAGACCGACACACTTACGTAAAACAAGGTATATTTATAGTTATAAAATATAATTGCAACAAAATAATTTCGCTAAAATTAAAATAAAAAAAATTTAAATGCTTAAAACTAATTTAATTACATAAATGAAGAAATGAATGATTACAACTTATATTTTCCCCTTCTACTATTTCCCTATTCGTGTTTTATATTCTATAAACAAGTCCAAGTGATGGTATTTTAGGAAAACCCGCTATAAAAACAAGAAGTGATGAGTGTATTTTTCCTCGGAAGCTAACCCTTTTTCTTTAGCCATAAACATGTCGGTGTTCAATAAAAACTTTTTCGTATTGAATTACAAACATAATAGGCAATAAACATAATTATTTTTTTATATTATGCTAACTTTTGCTCGCGGCTTTGTTTGCGTTAATGTAGATTTCATAATGCCAGACGAACGTCTAAAAATAGGTATTTTTCTGTCTAGTTAATTGTACCTACTATGACTATAACCTTCTCGTAAGTGCAAACAATAAGTTGACAAAGTTTTATCGCAATTGGATGGACGAAAAAACAAACAAACACCCTTTGATTTTTACATACCATATACATATTACAAATAACTAATTAAGCTAGTGAGGAAATTACATAATTGCTGATAATATAAAGAATTAATGTATATAATGTAAGAAACTACATAGAAGATTGTTTAACGTGAAGGAAATTGAATTACTCCACTCTTAATATATTTTATAAAAATATAAATTGTGTGAAAAAACATTAAAATTTGTATAAATTTACTCAAAATTGAAATTTTAAGATTTACCGCCAAAATTGATTATATAATATACTTAGTAATATAATTAATATAATTTTTATTACATTTTTTTTAGTTTATTCTAGATCTTTTACAATTTTTAGTCTGTGGTTGGCACCGTCCAGCGTAATATACTTTGGCGCGAAGTGACGGGTGACCTCATCCTACGGAAATGAAGACTCTTGATAGACAGTTTATTAGTCTCCAACACGAAGGATATTTACAGTTGAGTTGTAAATATGTTTAAAACTGGAATAGTTTTATAAAAAAATAAATAATTTTATAACCTCGATTCACATTGGCTTAATTTTTAACGCTCATTACTTTGTTAACAGGCAATAATTTTTATCTCATTTGTCAACTTCATGTGATTTCAAAGGCACGGAAATTTTATTTATGACGCAGAAAAAATATAATATACGAATGAAAATGTTGTAGTCGAATTCTAAAAATTAGAACTCTGTTAGACAAAAAGTGTCAGAGGAAGTAATAAAATGTTTATTTTACAATGTTTAACCATCATTTATTTATACAAAATAGTCGTGACATCCATTTTGACATTCTACTAATCATATTTGCTTGTTTTTTTTTTATTTTTAGTAACAACTACCTTCCTATCGAGAAAAAAGTACTGTTCCAGAAAAATAGAAAAATAACTTTTACATTGGAATCCAGATTAAAAAATGAACGCGAACACAGCCACAGAACTACTATTTAAAAATAAACCATATTTGATAGCAAAAGTATTTTATAACTATAGATATATCATTAGCCTATAAATTTTGACACCTAAACTGTCTTCCTTTTGGAAGACCGACCATACATTCATTGCCTAGTCTTGTTAAAAATCTAATAATCAAAGTAAAAAATAAGCAGATTTTTAATATCAAATAGTGTGAAAATACCACATCTATAGTTACAAAATATCATGTTTTATTCAATTCAATTCTTTGATTTATGCTAAAATATCATGTTTGTAGTAGGTAATAAAAATATAAATTACAATATTATGATATGCGATATACTCTGTGCCTTACGGACCTATTGTATCCGTAAATCTCCTTTTAATGTTGGCATGCTTTTCCACAGATAATACTGCAATCGTACGTCAAAATGTCAGCTGTCACATATCACCGCTGCACATGCAGGGCTCAGCTTATTGCTTAAAGGCAGGGGAATAATATATACATGAAAGAAAATAAGACTAGTGCACATATAAGTAGAATTGTAAACATTTTTCACTTAGTTAAACATGGGTATTTCTTGGGAATTTTAATACTCGAATATTACAAATATTTCGTTAAATTCACAAGTATTCCTAAATGGTCTAAAATCACATAAACTAACTGCCAATGTTCTAATTAAATTTCGTAATGTAGCAAATTCCGCATAAACAATTTGTAAAATATTACGCGCTCGCGTAATTATTATGTATGAAGAAATAATTATATTACATAAAGATTCCAGGTACGTACCTATAGCCAATGCTTGAAACATAATTATGCATACATGGATATCCTTAAAATCGAACCATTTAATTAAAAAAATAATAATAATATTAATACCATCGTAACCCTATCACAACTAGTAATTTTTAAAGGCTCAAAAAACTTGAACCCAGAGCCGTAAAATAAGTAAATAGTAATAAAAAAAATATTAATTTTTTCTATTTATTTATCACTAGCTGACCCGGCGAACTTCGTACCACCTAACTGTCGATTCATTAATATTTTTACAATACTAACGTCACTCAATTGTTTTGCTTTCACGGAACCTCTCTACAAACACTTAAAATTTTTGGCTTTATATTAAAGTTCAAATTGACTTTTAATTATTATTCATATTTAATCTTCTGAATGGGAACAGAAAAGTGTTATTTTTAGACTTTTCCAGGCAATTTTTAATTTTTTTATTCTCCGTAAGAACAATCCTCGTACTTCAAGAAATATTACAAAAAAGAATAAGCGAAATCGGTTTAGCTGCTCTAGAGATTAGCGCTTAGCAACACATTCATCGATTCATTTTTATACTATAGACTACTTGTTATAATCATAGTATTCGACAGAAGCAAAATGGGTACTAATACCAACATATATTTGTTAAAGACAAATCGAAAATTACTGAACAAATATTATCACACTTACTCAAACATACAAACGTTAGCGTTGTTTCAACTGGTATTTACTTAAGCCGCTAAGGTACTCGTGTTAACTCCATAACACAATAAACAAAAAAACTGTACGGGCTAATTTTTAAATTAGAATTTTTTTTTGTTTTTTTTTTTCTTTTGTAAATACATTACTTTTATTGATTTCAATGCTTTTACACAAGATTAGCTTTGTGTAGAATTTTTTATATTTATTATCTATCTCCTATTGTGTGATAAACGTATACAAAAACATGTTTAAGTAAACGTCATCAAAAATACAAACGCAATCACAAGACACAGCTATTAATATAATAAAGTTTAACTTGCTTACATGATGATAATATAATATTAATCAATGATTATATTATCATCGTAAACAAGTTAAAGATGCCCATTAATCTATCCTAATGTGTTCGGGATCCTCCCTTAATGAATTGCAGGGGTGCGGTGGCGACCTCACAGTGAAGAATTGCCGATAAAATAATGGCATTAAACTGAAGAATATCCGGAAACATTGGTTTTTACTAGCTCATCAATTCTCGACGAGGTTTTTCTGAGCTTAACCTTTGAACTTAAGTTATTACTAACTTAAGTTATGTGTTTTTATCCGACTGCGCGACGCAAGGGATGGGAATGTTTTTACCAGTCTATGTATGTATGTAGGTTTGTTCCTTTGTGGCACTATTTAAACCAATCTCGTGGGTCGATTTAGATAAATGACGTCTTTTGATTCATCAAAATGGCCCGAATGTCATAGAAAATATGATATTTTGGAAAAATTAAAATGGCCGATTTTGGACGTCATAATGTGGAAAAGAAAAAAATAAAAATCGACGAACTGTGTTAAGTGGGGCATCGTTTAAAATCATTTTTAGGTTGCTCATATCATTTTCCAATCAGAATTACCGTTTACAATCTATAACGTTTTAAAGTTGGTTAATAACAATTCTCCATGGTCTTGTTACGCAGTCGGGTTTTTCATTTTTCCATCATTACTTGTTATATTGTACGTCGTTCAGATCCAAATATTATAGTAAAAAATGGTTTCATAGATTAGTTTCTTAGGTTTGAGGTCCGACAAATTACATGATCATCGAAAAGGTTTGAGTGTAAACATCTTTTTTTATTTAAAAATTAGTTCACATGGTAACCACAAATGCGTTGCCAGCTTAAAAAATAACACGAGATGAATATAATATGAAAATGGGAGGAGGGGTTTAGGCTTCCGATTCTCTCCCTCACCGAACGAAACTCAGCTACATTAGCTACTGCACGCCGATCTTTTGTAGGACCGAATCTACTACACCGATAGTCAGTCTATACCGAGCTGTAGTCAATTTGATACAGACTCTACCTCAATGGTAAGCGTCGTCCGAAACTACCAAATGACAGCCAACATCAATCTATGTGCATGTGATGTGCACAATTAGTGTCGCAATTACTTACATCGAAACAAAACTGTTAAATAGAAAGCAGAACCCAACAGTAATCTTATCGTTATAAAAAATCCGATAGCTATGCTAAATTAAAAAAAAGACTTTTTAAAAAAGGGGAACCTACTTCAAAAGCAAAATACATCATTTTGTTTACCTGAGCGACGTAGTATTATTTTGATTGTAAAACCAAATTATTAAAGATATTTTGATCTTTGAAACAAAAATATAATTAACGAAATCGATCGAGCCGTTTTGGCGTAATCGGTGAGCATACATGTCATCGATGAATTCAGAACCTCTGCCTTTTTCGAAGTGGGTTAAAACTAACAAGCATTAAAACATAATATCTATCATACCATGAATGTGCAAAAAATATTACGTTATGGACCTTTGAAACATATTTTTCTCAAGCTAAAATAAAGATAAATAACCCAACGAGAAATCTCGACTAGGATTCTTTTCACGCGGAAAGTACTATCCAGAAATATCTGACATAGCTCTGAGAATGAAAGATCGAGGGAACATATTTATACTTTGCTTGTTATTCATATTTTTTTATTATAAAAATTGTTACGAGAAAGGTTTATTTATATTTTCTTCATTTTAAATATATGAACGTACATCAATGATATTCCATAGACGAGTTATAAGCCCATAGTTGCCATTAACGACTGAGTATGACAGACAATAACATTTTGGGCCAACTAGACAATTGGCGAGCTTGTTAAAGTTAATATTAGTACGAATGAGCATAACATATCTGTATATATTCGACATCAACAATTGTCGTTCATTAAATTTCTTCAAACTATTACAATATTGACCACAGATAATCTATTCTCAATTTGACCACAGACTTTATCAATAGACAAAAAATTATATAGTAATAGTAGTGTGTGTGTGATGTTTTTTTTAAACTTTCAATTATTTACGTATAATTTAAAATATATATTAGCATTCCTCTCTTCTTCTTAATATAAAATATAAGTGTACAAAATTTCATACTCCTCCGTCCGCCCAATTCGTCCGCCAAAAGTTTTTGCTTCACGTATTAATATATATGTAGATAAAATATTTTGACGACAGATAATATTTATTGTCTATGATTATTATCATTTGATGATTAATTTACTTTAGATAAAAATATTTTATCGTCGAATGTTTTCGTGATACTAATATTTTAATATTTACACATAAATCACTCGATAAATACTCGATATTGTTTGACTTTAGCTACGTCATGTTCATACGATTTGATGTTAAAATCGGCCCCTTTCTAACCCACTAGGTAGGCAACGGTTCCTTTCTTCCAACAGTTTTTGAAGAAACATATTTTAGATACAAAAAATCATGGCTTAAAAGATTTCTATTGTTAAAAAAAATCATCACAAGCGCAAGGAATTTCCTGGTTTTCTTATACGATTGAATAATAACGTTTGAATTACACTTAACAATATAATGACGACATCTTTATCGATAATTACATATCTATTTATTATCATTGTTTTATCTTTTTGTTCCACATACTTTATCGTCAGTATGATTCATTTGTTTTTTTTTTCAATATAAAATCAGAAATAATTTTAATTCCGTTTACAAAATCGACATTTTCGTTCCAAAATAATTTTGAATGTTGTAAAAGTTTAACGCATTTTTCACAGATCAAATATATGTACATAGCTACATAGGTATATCTAATAATAGCTGTATAAATTCATATAAATATTTATATTTACATTACATAAAAGAAATAACAGCATTTTATAGAGGTAACCAACCACACACGTAACGACATACTTGTGCAATTTTAATTAGACTTTAATATGCATGTTTATGCATGTGTTATGTTACTATCATAAAAATTGACATTTCATTGATCATTTGACCTCAAAGAATCTATGTCCAATGCCAACTATGATAACAGGACTTAACTGGTAGTTAGGCAATGGCAACAATTATATTTTGTCCGGTCTTCCAAAACTTAAAGACATTTTGGGTACCAAAATTCATGCGCTAAAAACATACATAGCAGCATTTAGCAAAATGGAACTTGCATATAGCATAATAGAATTTGCAATAAGTTCCATTTTTGAATGAAATATTAAATTTCATATACATAAAAAAAAGGTAGCTAAAAATTATATAATCTATATTTGCTTGATACATAACATAAATAAATTTTAACATATCGTCCTCTGGCACTAAAAATATAATACACAGCGTAATCGAACCTGCCCAGAAAGCCCTATTTGTGATTTCGTGGAAAAGCTAAATACGCGATTTTGCAGCATCCCCGATGATATATATTGTTATATAAAAAGGTATTAGTACAACAGCAACATAAACCAGCACTAATTTTCACACACCCCTGACACATGTGCAAGTATATACCCACTTTATTAAGTACTAGTTGTATTGGTATAAAATAAATCACAAAATTTGATTTCATTTGAAAACTTAGTACAAGCACTTTGATTTTAGTATCCTTGAGTTTACAAGCAACTTCATCCCAACCAAGCAAAACAAGATTCACAATACAATATAAATTACAATGAAAATGAACATATTAACATACTAACAATCTTTGAAAACGATAATATTATATATTCTACACTGCAGTGGAACCAATATCGAATAATTAGTATTGTTGCAACATTGAGACATGTTTACATTCACGCCATAGTCCACATTAACATTGTTTTAATGCTGTAACCTTACTTATATTATAAACGCGAAAGATTGTACGTATGTATAAATGTATGGATGTTTATAACTCTTTCACGAAAAACCTACTGAATGGATTTTAATAAAACTGTTCAATAATATAGCTTAAACATTAAAGTAACACAAAAGCTTTAATTTGTAAAGATATTGTGTTAATTGTCCAAAATATAACGATAAGTGTCAAGTAACAAAAATTCTATCACCTGCGAGCTATACTACGCTACGAAAACCGTATATGATGTACCTACTAGTATTTTCTCGCAGCTTTTTCTACGTATACTTTGGAATTTCATAGAAGCACTCAGAAAATTTATTAAATACTGCGTTTTGTGTTTTATATTTCATTATTAGCATCAAAAATTATATATATGAAGTTTTAAATAAATATCCCCACAGAATAACATTTTGTACACAGACATTTCTACTCCTTCACACCCTTTTAGAGATGATTTATCAAAAAGAACTCTTTTTTAAATTGACCTCTTCGCTATAATTCAAAATTTCAGGTAAATAGACCTGAAATTTTATATTATTATGATATGATTATACTAGTGATTTTTTTCTGTTCTAGACCTTAGTAGTATGTAGGGATACATAAGAGTTGATTTTGGAGTTCTAGTATATACATATTTAGTTATTCATCCGAATTAATATTTATGCAAAGTTTAAAGATAATTGGTCAAAAAAATAAATTTTCCCCATACAAACTACCCTCTTGCAGTCCAACTGGGGATGATATTCAAACGTTTTATGTTTCACATTTCATTACTGTCATCCAGAATGTCAATGTGTGAACCAATTATATAAAAAAGAAATAGAAAATAAGCGACTCAAAATATTAATCCTATGTAGAAGAAATAGCGAGAACCAGCTAGTAATTATATATGTACATACAAGGCTTTTTGCTTCAAAATACAAGAGCGTTTCACGTCATGTCACATACAATCTGGTTTTTGTACGTGACATAACTAAACATACGTTAATGAAAAACGTATTATCGCTCACCCAGATCCAACAGGACCGAGTTACGGATGTATATTTACGTATATCTTGTCAATCTTATTTTTAATTCTTGTTTTTTTTCACGAAAATATTTTTATATTGTCAATCTTAACTCATTAACAAATTGTATAAATATTTTGTTAAGTTAACGTTAAAAAAAAAAAAAAAAAAACAAAAAATGTTTTTAACGCACCTTTGTTTTTATAATACTACGTTCTTTGTTTCATTAAATGATGAAAAAATAGGCTTAGTTTTTTTTTTACATTAATTTCAATTCTTGTTTTATTGAATTTTTATATAATTGTTATAATGACTACTTAAGAATAACACTTTATCACACATACATAATTATTCATGTGACGTTAAAGATTGTATTCTATAGGCGTATTATTAGGTATATTGTATTGGCTGCCGAACGTTCGTTCTAGGAAACAGTTCGAGGTTGTGTAAATCTTTCATAAAATCATAGTTATTTTAAACAAACCAGATTAAGAAATAACACTTGACTAATAATTTATAGTTTTATCTGAAAAGTACTCGTAAAATAGTTGTTTATAATTAAATCACAATTACAAAATATCGAATAATAAAATTCATATACTTATGTAGCGAGACCTCTGGAATAGAACGACGTAACCGGCGGGAACTTCTAAAATTAATTCCACAGGCCTGTGCCAAATAGAAGTTACATTCGATTTTTCCGACGCATCGACGCAAATGATTGGCTTAAGAGTAATCATGATTCCTTGTCTTCTTTGTTGATACGCCATTGTATAAGTATATACGCCATTGTATATGTTATACTAAGTATAGCAGTTGCTGAAATAACTTTTAAAAACGGATAATCTATATCATTAAAATTACTTGTCCTGACTGATTCATCAACCCAGAGCCTAAACCGCTGGGGCTACGAAGTTGAAATTTTGGCAGTATGTGGCTTTTAAGTTACAGGCACCCACTAAGAAAAGTTTTTCGATCTTCCACCCCTAAGAGGTTGAAAAGGGGTAAAAACGTTTGAATGCAAAATCTTATTCCGTGGTCGTATTAACTTAAAACTTAATACACATACTTCTGGGTGATAGTAATGAAATATAAAATAGAAAACGAGGTACTATTATTCCACACTGGGGTTCAAGGGGGTAATAAAGTTTGTATAGAGGAAATGTATTTTTTGACCGATTATCCTTAAATTCAGCACAAACATTACTTAGAGAGAATAATTAAATATATGTATCCCAAAATTTTAAAATCATCCCTTAAAATGACGCTAGAATGTAGATTTATTTAGCTGAAATTCCAAAATATATGCGGGCGTAGCCGCGAGCAACTGCTAGTTCTAAATAAAATAGCAATGATTCAGTCGTTCTTAGACCCTATGTAGCTAGGATTCATCTTCGTCCTTGCAATAAGAGAATTACATTTATAAGTTCTGCTCTTGTTATTAACATAAAACCGCTTTGTAACCTGGTAACTACCTAGGTAGCAATTCGAAAGCTGTCGCTGTCAATAATAAGAGCATTTACAACAATTTTTTTTCAGGTGTAAATCAATGACAGACTCAAGTAAATCTTTATGTAATATATATGTCTAAGTCTGAGAGCAAAATTAATAAGTATAATTGGACGCTGATAAGCAAGACTGTGTCAAGCCACACGGACTTCATTTTGAGAATATGGTGTCTAAAGCTGTGAAATTTATTCTTAACCAATATGTGTAAAGAAGTATATATCCATCTTTTATTTTACTTTTTTAATATAATGTATAATGAATTTAAATCAGACTGATGCATTTAATATATTATCTAATAAAAACTTAGTTAAATATTTGAGATTATTGAATTAATTGTAAAAAATGGAACGCCCTTTAAATTCGAACCAATTAATTAAGAAACCTTTTTCCGTACTTATTTAATTAATATGACTACAAGTTTTTTGAATAACGTGGAATAGGTGATGTAGTGTCAAAATACATCAATATTTCCGAATTTGACTTTTTATGGGTTGACACATTATTGCTTATCAGCATTCAATTCTCACCTAAGATCACGAAACAAGGTATGGGCAATGTCAATGACAACCTCTTTTAGACCCTATTTAAATTACTCACTACAATTTTTTTGTTATGCTCCCACTTAATTTCAACTTGGCTTTATTAGAGCGATCTACAGAATGGCCCCTTTTTTCACGGTCTGTCTGTCTGACAGACTTAAAGCCTCATGTCTCATATTTTAATTATGACCTGTATCACGTGAAAAATCAATTTATATACTATGTATTTATATTGTTTGCTATAAAAAATCAATCGTTCAAACGATCATCGTAGAAACACATGCTAGTAGG
Source organism: Hypolimnas misippus (assembly GCA_037950945.1). Lineage (NCBI taxonomy): Eukaryota > Metazoa > Arthropoda > Insecta > Lepidoptera > Nymphalidae > Hypolimnas > Hypolimnas misippus. The sequence goes on along the minus strand of JBBEEQ010000016.1, from coordinate 3,602,192 downwards.
AGATCGCCAAAAAAAGAACTCCGTTTCGTACTGTTAATAAGAGAACCAGAAGCCTAATTAATCCCTAAAGACAAGCCATTATTCTCTTTTTGGTTAGTCTGATGCTGAAGACGTTCATATATACAGGTATATGGATCCGGAACATCAGATGACCATCCTTGTAATCATTAAGTAACTGTCAAGATTAACGAAAATGCATCTAGAGCGCAGCTTTTAAGCAAATAAATTAAAGTGTCTCTTTGTAATTTCAAGTTAAATGCATATGAAAGTATTTACGATACTTACACCGAAAACAAAATTTTTAAAATATTTGTCTGTCTGACTGTTTCTTTGTTCCGGCTAATTACTGAAATGGGGGAGCCGATTTTGACGAAACTTCCACTCACAGATATGTAATGTAATAAAAAGTAACTTTTATTTTAATAAATAAATAGAAAAGAGCGTTACGCGAAACAAAAATTCAAACCAGCAAAATAGTGAACAATATCTGAATCAAGTAGGGAAGGTTTACATTATATAAACATAATATTTCCTAAAATTCACGCGGGTGAAACCGGGTGTAAAACTGGTAAGAAATAAAACATTCAGAGCGCCTCCGGGTTATTGATTACATAAAAAACTCAATACCTTTGAAACTTGTTAATTTTCTAGTTGACTGACGGCCAACTGTTGAATCAAATACACAGCGAATAAAACAGAAATGAGATTTTATTTATCATAATACTAAAATGTTACATACTGTAAGGAATTTAAAACAACTGATAGTTATATTACTACTACATCTTAAAAAAAGATTAAGATAGATAAAATTTGCAGGATTTTAATCATAATAATAAAATAACGAATCGACGAATTATTAAATTATATTTATATTACTAGCTGTGTCCGCGACTTCGTTCGCATGTATTACAGAATGCTTGGCATGTCTCATGCTAAGCAAGGCCCATGTAGTCTGCGGTGCCCTTCAAGAAAGAAGCTTTTTACTTTGTATTTGGGAACTTTCTTTTAGGCACTAAATCAGATACGAAATTCCTCCACGGTTTTCACTATAAATATTGAAAAAAATGTTTGGTGCCAGCCTTTTAAATTTCGATTTTTAAACAGTATGCTTCTGCCGAGGTTCTTCTTGAATATTTTCTGCGATGTGACTTTTTAGTAGACCAAATCCGGAAAGGAGTCCCGAAAAATACTTAAAGGAGTCTCGTATCTGATTTTGATAAAACCTAAAACTACATTCATTATTTTTTATAAAATTTGACTTTCCTAGCCAGGAATCGAACTCACTAATTTAAAAAAATAAACACACTATATTATTGCATGTCTTATAACTTCTTCAAAATTACAAATTAAAAGAAAAGACTTATTTTTTACAAAATGCTATTAAATCCATTATTTCGAACAATTTGAATATAGGCTGCATCAAAATGCTAGTCATCTAAAAACATGTGAAACATTACAGTAGGAAATCTATATAATTTTTTTTTAAATAAAAATGAACCAACTTCAAAAACAAATTTAATAGGTCGGTGGCAAGTAAAACCTTTTATTTGTTATTATTTTACTGGATTTTTTTAAATTCTTATTTAAAAAGAAATTATTTTACATTTTTAAGTTACGAACATGGTAGGTGAGGCAGTACCTAAGTGCCTAAGTTACAATAGCCTAACGTCAACTACTTATCGCCATTAACTAAACATTGCTTTTCCCGATGCAGGGCTGTTAATTGTTGAGGAGTTCTCTTGGTGTTGGACCATCAACTCCACTATTCCATATGCATTGTGACAATCAATAATACGTAAATCAGTATAGGTCTGCCTGTAATATTTGAAAAGTTCTCTCGATTTCTCTAGGATCCCATCATCAGATTCTGACCTTATGACAATGGGACCATCCAGGAAATATACCTAGATGATCCCATTGTCATCAAGTCAAGATAGACGTGAAACAAAAACTAAATGTTAAGTCAAACTTAGCAAAATATATTAGTGAAAACCGCAAATCAGATAAGCCCATTCTGAGATTATTGTGCACAAACGATATGTGTTTACATTGGTAGAGGCTCCCATAATATTATTCTCGTATGTTCTTCTCCTTCTTCTTCCACGTACAAAATGCAATCCGTTACAATTTTATTATATGTATACATACATATACCTTTCCTATTTAAATCAGATGTTGTTCACTATTTAATTGGTTTCAATTTTGTTTACGCGTAACGCTTTTTTTATTTATTGTTCTTAAAAAATTTAAAATAGAAGTAAGCCTAAGTTACTTTTTATAACATTAGCTAACTGCGATTAAAAGTACTATCAAAATCGGTTTAGCCGTTTCAGAGATTAGCCGGAACAAAGAGAAAGACAGACATACTGACAAACATTAAAAAAATGATTTTTTGACATAATTACCGTATATACGTTTTTTCTTCTTGATCTTGATTCTTTATTCCATGTGACATTGACGAAATAACATGTGTCTAATTGAAACAGCTAAAAGCCACAAACCAAAGAATTGTATTGAATCTTGATTCTTTTAATTGACATAATATATATATTAAGTCATGCTTTTTACAATATATGAGTGAAAAACGCATCTAAATCGGATAAGCCGTTTCTGAGATTAGCGTCCATAAAGGCACAGATAAACAGAAAAATAAACAAAAATTCTAACAATCATTGTTTTGGGTACTATTGCATTGGTAAAGGCCCAATATTTTTTTCATATATGTTCCATGTGCAGACAGCGACCCGTTAGAATTTTATTATTAATATAGGTAATGTTACACAGATTACACAAAAACGTACACAAATTAAAAAAATACGTTGTTTTCACGCAGGTTATAGATAGGTTTAATAATGAGCTGAATAATAAATACATAGTAATAAAAAATAATTATAAATTAATATTTTTTTGATCGACGAAATGACATTCCAAAACTTCATATCTTCACGTTGGACTAAAGCGCGAATTTCTCGAGACAGCAGTACCGTTAGTTAGCGGCCACTATAGTGTCTAATGACGTCACACAAACATTGTCTATGGAAACAATATGTGCGAGTGTTTTGTTGTGCGACACCGTCATATAGCGCCCGCTAAGTGTCAGCCCCGCTATTCAAAGAAACTATATTTCAGCAGATGTCTTGTAAAATGACTGATGTTTGGTAAGTTCATTTTAATGGTAATTTATTTTTTTATCCGATTGATCCATCATAACAATTACGTTTTATTTTTAAAAAGTAAATATATTACCAAGTAAAACCAAATCGGTTTTCTTGTTATATCTTTCAAAAACATACAGATACATGCTGAAAATTATTACACAAGCCAAAATAAATAATAATATCGCTATTATCTTGTGTTTGAAGGCGACCATAATTTTCTTTATGATGATTAATGACTTGACGGGTAGGAAAAGCAGGATTGGGTTCACTGGGTTCTGGATTGAAATGGATTCTGAAAAAAAAAAGAATAATACGTTAGATTGGAATATTTTTAATAGATTTAAGATTAATTTTTGTTTTTCTAGGACGTGGTAATTAAACAATCGGAGATCATACACATCGAGGTCCGCCATTATCCCTTATCCAGACCAAAAATAATTCTTTTAAGTGGACGAACGTCAACATCATTGGTTAGAACACGTCGATCTTTACCGATGATCGCGGGTTCAAAACCCTTCTAGCACCGCTGAGTTTTCAAGTGCTAAATTTGTGTTTAAATTCATCTCGAGCTCGGTGGTGAAGGAAAACATCGTGAGGAAACCTGCATGTGTCGTGAGAAATTCTGACACATGTATATCCGCCAACCCGCAGTGGAGCAGCGTGGTGGATTAAGCTCTAAAGCCTTTACCTTAATAGGAGGGGAGGCCTTAGCCCATCAGTGGGACATATACAGGCTCTTACTTTACTTTTTTTTTACATCCACATTTTACTATGTGATCTTCAGGTCTGTGGTTTTTGATGTGATATAATAAAAATTCGGTGAAATCCTTCGTGTTATTAGTTCCTGTTATAGTTTGAAAACGTTTTTGTAGTTAAAATGTTTGATTTACGTCAAAAACACATGTAAAGACTTCGCATCATGAGAATATACGACATCCATTTCAATAATCACGGAGCGACGCTTTATCATTGTACGTAATTTTTGGCCGATATAAAATGTAAAGTTTACATTTTATATAAAAAGAAGATTTTCAATTCACTAAATTTATTTATGTATTTTAACTAATTACTCGAAAACCGCTTGGTTATTATTAATTATTTTATTCTTCGAAAGAGTAGTTCTAAAATAAGTAGTAAAATCAAAATACCTTTAATAAGTACCTGTATAAAGTTCTAATCTAAGAATGTCAGTCAGTACTACAAAGTATGTAGACTACATATGGTGATCGCCATATTGGCGGATTCAAACGTCACCGTATTGCATGATGCATATATGTATACACTCAAGAATTTTGTAATATAATATAATGACTAGGTATTAATAACTCTTCATCGAATATTTTACTATCAAAATATCGAAGAAAAAATTTTTTTTTGTTACTTTTAGTTCAATTGTATTAAACTTATTTGAGAAGTCGATTTTTACCCCTAACCGGAGTGAATTAGGAGTTGTAAAATGTAACCCTAGTGAAGCTTCTGCCACTGGTATTATATAAAAAAATAAGTTTTTTTTTTAATATTGAATCTTTAATTTCACAGATAACTATAACATGAGCAAGCATTCGTATAAAACAATTAAAGTATTATTTGAATACAAACGAATACTTCCTTTTTATGTGTTTAATTTTCCATGAATAATGGCATCTTTATGTTGAGAAACGAGGCATCAAACCACTAATGTTAAATAATATTAAAAGTGTCCAACAATTTAGTCGTCACGCGTGGTATAATTTCATTAATGTTTAATTTTTAGCAATCTCAACTTCAACTTATTGACCATGAGATAAATCCTTGGAATTCTCATGACATATTATCATGCCAATAGTAGAACTCAAACAAATCAAAACTAAGCAAATAAACTGTTAGATAAGATAGCAACAAAATGTATTAATTCGATTATGGCCTGTGTCGTAGTTATCAATAAATATTTTAAGGCTGCATCAAGGCCACATCTGCGTCTATATGATTTTTTTTTCTTTATTAATAACTACTGTTGTAAACGTTATTATAAATCTTCCTGTTTCATTTTTTATTAAGCTACGTTTTTTCTGTATATTTATTATTTGCCAATACTTTATTACATAATGCGTATGCTGTGATCTTTTAGAAATTATTAGCTACGCGTCGCAGTTTTACTCGCGTATATAGTTACTGCTTGGCTCCTTGGCTGGTCATAGCGTAATGTAATGTAGCCTTTATCTTTCTCAATAAACGGGCTATCCAACGCAAAAAAGAATTTTTCAAATCAGATCAGTATCTATAGAGATTTATTATATTAAGAACTAAATTATAAAGAGGTCAAGTATGGAGGGTACATACAAATTTACAAGCAAATTTTATATCTTAATAATGTTAGTATAGATTGAAGAAGCACATAGATATATATGAATTAAGATTTTTTATTCTAAGTATCTGATATGAAGTTTTACTAGAATAAAATAAAAATAAAATAGTCAGTAAGCAACAAACTAAGGATATAATAAATACAATAAATAAATAATCAATCACAAACATTTCATAAATCGGCTTTCGAAAAGAGCCAAATGGAATTAAGCCTACTCATGTAAAAGTCATGTATTCGATGTAGCCAGTCAGATATTTCGAACTTAATCCGATCCGATGATCGACATTAGGGGAGAATTACACTTATAACTTTTACTTACATAAGATTTACATAAGCTGTTTGTCATTGCTTTACACGTGAAATATATTACTATAAGTGCCTTGGTTTTTGACAATTACAGCTTTCGTTACTACTTTCGACGTATATCTAAGAATATCAGTCGATTTTATACCAATTACGAGAGTAAGATTTACAATTGTAATTCTCGCTTTAGAAAGACGAAGGTAAATGAAATGAGCGTAACAAACATAATCAGTACGAAAATGTCGCTTTTAACCCACGACCAAAAAATATGGGGAGTATTATAACTTTGACGTGTATATCTGTGCCTGTCTGTGACATCGTAGCTCAATAACGAAAGGATCAATTTTGATTTTAACGTCTACTGGTCTAAGCGAATCGAAAGTTACTATATTCTGAATAGCATTAAAATATGATAGTAGCGTAATCAGCTCAGTTCTTGTTAAGTCTGAAACATGTTATCGAAGGTTTTTCTTATAAAAGCAGGAGATAAGTGATTTGACATTTACAACATAAGAGGAACCACGAGTAATGCACACGACTAGGCTAAGGCAGTTTCTTGACTGACCGTACAAAAAACAATATATATTAGCCATTTCACGCCAGGTTTCTGTAAGAGTGTGATACTGCCACGGTCGAGTCAATCGTATTACATTATCGTCGTATACGAGTTGTAGTGAGTGGATTACGGCTCTACCATAGTTGATGTGACTTATAGTCGCAAACATTTTGCGTGCACACAAGGAACGCGAGGCATATCTAATCAATAGATGTGCAAACTGTCAGGAATGTCGCAAATATGACCTTGAAGAAAACCAAAGAACTGAAGTGACCTTAAAGAAACGAATTAACAAATCTTGTGTATACCGGGCGAACGTCCGAACTCAACGTCCGATACGGTGTCCATAGAATAAACACATGATTTGATTCTTCATCCGTCGCGGCTGTACATTGTACTCGATAATTTATTTCAGTCTTGTCTGGAATCCTTACTAATATTATATACGCGAATGTTTGTACATAATACAATAACATATAAGCTTTAATTTATAACGATATTTTTTTGTATTGTTTAGAATATAACGATAAGTATCAAGAAATAGGTAAACATTCTACCCTCTAAAGACATTTTACGTGCGATCCTAGCGTTAGAGTTACACGTATACGATGTATAATAGAAATGTAAATCTTAAATAGTCCTACAAAAAAGCCCGACAGCATATACACACACAGCACAGCTAATCCCGCGCAGACGAAATCGGTGCATTAACTAATAATAAATGGACGCTGATAAGCAATACTGTGTCAAGCCACACGGACTTCGTTTTGAGAAAATGGCGTCTAAACATGCCAAACCTATTCTTAATAAATTTGTTTGAAGACGTATACATTCATCTTTTCTTTACTATTTTGATAAAATGTATAATGAATCAAAAGCACATAGATTTATTTCATATGTTATCTAATAATAAGTTTTTAAATATTTGAAATTATTTTATAAATTGCAAAATATGGAACGCGCCTGAAATTCAAAACATTGAGTTAAGAAACTATTTTCCAAATTTATTTAGTTTAGATGATTTGAATTATTTGAATAATATTAAGTATCAAAAAACATCAATATCTCCAAATTTGTCTTTGTGTGGGTTGACACATTATTGCTTATCAGCATTAAAATATCGCGATGACTTATCATGATACAAATCTCAATATTTATTGATTATAATAAACAACAATTATTATCAAGCATTTGAAATTCCTTGTCAAGAAAACTATGAAGACATTTTCGAATAAATAAATAAGTAACAGACAGAATATACCGATATAATGTTTGTCGAATGCATTGGTTCATAAAAATTAACATGCTTATAACAAGTGACCGGGAGACGTTACACCGTATTAACAGATCGACATTTGTGACGAAATAAGACTGAAAAACGTGACGGTAGAATTAAAATATTTTTGAAGCAAAAAGTAAGTAGGCAATTGCTGTATAGAAACAATTTAATGATAATGTAATTTAAAATTAAACCATTCTATTATAATCTTTAATCAACTTTTTTTCAATTAAGTGTCAGAGTATTCAACCAAATTAATTTTTTCGATTTTTTTTTATGAATAACTATATTTTTATTATTAGAAGTAATGCCGGGCAAAATATTAGCATACATAGTAATTTACTTTGTTTTCTATTGTAATGTGTAAGTGTAACGAACTCTGTCTATTGCAGAGGTCATTTTTATCACAGTGAGTCAAAACTAATTACCACAACCTTGTTAGGTGATAAACTCAGTTATGTTTTATAACTATAGATGTGTTCTACTTTAAAACTATTTGACGTTAATAATCTATACCTATTACCAATTTGACAAGTTCTTCAATTGACTTATTGACCTAAAGATCTGTCATACTTAATCGCTAGCTGGTTGTTTGACAAAGTCGTCAAAAGTTGTCGGCATTCTGGGTGTCAAAATCTATGGGCTTATAAAAAATCTATAATTATATTATATCATAGGATAAACTGGTAACAGCCTAATATTTCTTAAAAGACTGCAATTATTTTAAACAAAATTTCTTTTATCATCAAAGACTCATCGTCAAAAACCCCCATTACATATCAAGAAAAATGCACTGTCAAACGACATCTAAATCACACAAGTTTACTGTATGCCCAATACAATTAGTCATGTATTAGGTTTATCTACAACATAGTACACCCACCAGTCATATACTGAAATGTTTAAACTATTCAATAATAAAGTCGTCGAGTTCAATAATATAACAATATTTATTAATAGACAAGAGTATAATTTATTGTAAATAAACTATTAATTTCGTTGCATAACACTAGCAAGTCATTACTACGTGTCATCTTGACGTATAGTAATTGCTTGTATAAGTGCATATTTGTGTGTACAATACTATAATTTGTTATTTTGTAAAGAATACAACCTATGTTACAATTTTCCGTGTGTACTAACTCATTATTAATGATACTGCAATAATATTTATATAAAAGTATAAAAAAATCTATATATGTAATTGAAATAAATTTACAACTTAATTGCAATTAAAAGCAATATTGTATTCTATCCTGTCAAATATATAAATAATAAAATATCTAGATATAGTAAAAAATTAATTAAACTATATTCAATTTTCATATTTAAATATCATTTATGTATGGGTGAATGAAGATGACTTATCAAATATTATTTTCTTTATAAATTTTGGTAAAGACAACCATTATGAATAATAACATGTTTAGCGATAGCTAAAACAGGTATTCGCACACATCGCTCAATTGACGAAGTTGATGCGATAAGTGGGACTAAGGAAAAATGCTATACCTTTATAATTTTTTATATGTTCTAATTAAAAATCATAATTAAGTAGAAATATTTATATTAGTTGATAAAATGAAAAAAACTCTATTGGAATTTCAAGTAAAACAAGGATAATTATTAATTTATTTATTTTAGGACCTACCATACCTTTATTTCTCATAATAAACAGTTTTATCATATAATATAATAAAATTATTATTACCTTCTACCTGTCAGTGATTAATCATTAAACTTATGATAAGAATGTTTTATTGTTTCATTAATTTAATAATAGTGCTATAAATCATAATATATAAGATCATAGAAAAAATTGATATCTGTCCCGATAACACTAATTAATTTTATTTGGCCTACTAAAATATATATAAAGTTAATAGGAGTTATAATACACCTATAATGTTATTCTGATTTAAGTAAAATAATATTCTCCTATTCAGAATTAAGTAAATAAATTATAAATCTTTGGGATTAGATGATCTGTTTATAATAAATATTTAATTCAGTTATGAATTTATTAAGCTTATCATTATTTTAAATTGTTATTAGAAAACACTTAAAATTCAAATAATAGGGAATATAATGAAATTCGATCCAATTTAAATCACAATAAGCAAGATTAAGTATGTTTTTAAGTAATGTTTATTTACTTAAACTTTTAAAATAATTGTCAGAAGTATTTTCTATGCTTTATGACCTATAATGTTATATTAATGTTTTCATGAAGTTTTTTTAATAATCTTTCATATTTTTTTTTACAAAAGTTAGATTTTTGTATTAGTAACTTTTGTATTTATATACAATATTTTGTATGATAAAGTAAACAAATTATGACAGAACGTTATCCCCCGCTAAGGACAAATTCTAAATATAGAACGACGCATTCTAAACAGCAATGTTTACGTTTCACATTAGATAAATAAAAATAATTCGAATTGAACTAACCTTTTAGACAATTTGTTAGTAGATTCGGAAGAACTTGCGCCAAAACTAGTACAAATTTCCACACCAAAACCAGTCAGTCTAAAAAACACACTGTCTGTCTATGACTAAAAACAACTTTTATTGATATATATTTATTTTCGTAACGTACACAAAATTATATAGAAATTTAACACAAGTTTCAGTTATTCAAAATATTATAAACACAAGAAAAAAATGGTGAAAGTGCGAAAATTATTATGGAAAACACGGAAAATCCACAAACTGATCACCTACTACCGCAAACCGCAATATCCAACTGACGTTTAGTGAAGAGTCAGACTCGATGTTACCACGAAGAAAAAAAAATCTGCCTGACATATGATAAATTTACAGGGAAAATAAATATTTAAATTACTGTACTAAAGGTAGAAGGGTAAAAGAATCAATACTTTTGAAAATATTCATTGCTATTTTTAACACAGTACTACAATTATAAATATATTTCCTCCATATGAACTGAAGTTAATCAATTATTTTTTTAATAATAGCTTTAGAATAGAATTGAAATCCTAAAATCCGGCACAAATATTCAATTTGGCAACACAGTCTATTTTGAATGATACGTTTCATTTCAAGCAGCAGTTGTCATATCTTTTGTTTTATTAGCCATTTATTTCATTAATTAAATGTGTTTTCATTATTTATATTGATTAATATTTAAATAAAATTAAATGTGTGTTAAAATACATTTTAAGTTTTTAAATTAAAGTAATAAAATAAAAGCTCACTTCTTAATAGGTGAAGAAAATTGTTTAGTAATTCACAATATCTCTGTATATTTATTTCTTGTGCCTTTGTTTATGTCACTTAACTCCTTAACTGGACTAATTATTATAAAATATTTTGGGTATGTTTGTGATACAATTTTCGGGGGTTTTTTTTCTCGGGATTTATATCAACTACAATACGGGTATAAAGATGATGCAACGTGACTGAATCCACTTTATACTTCAATGATGAAATTCCCTCCTTTTTGAAACGCATCGTTGTTGTAGTTAAGAGAGTAAACCTAAAAAAAGATATAAAAGTACAATTTTTTTTAACTATCTATAGTTAAAAAAACTTTCGTCTGTTTTGATCTAGGGATCTACATCTTACGCCAAAGATTGCGTGTTCGATTCTTGCTTAGCACAAATTATCGTTTATCGTGTTTATCGTTTTGGGTCTTCATACCGTGCCTAAGAGAGTACCTAAATGTATCGGTCCCGGTCGTTATCACATTCACCTGTTAATTATGAAACCCCTACTACGTATTATTGTAATAAAAAATGTTTTTTAGTTGAACCAGGGATACCAGCAAACAATAAATAAAAGAAAATAGAAATAAAGTGAAATACTTAGTGTAATTGTTATTTCAAAGCTTATAACATATCTTTATCGTTGTATAGATGAAATCAAAATCGAAAAAATACTTTATTCAAGTAGGCTCTTACGAGCACTTTTGAATCATCATACATGAAAATAACAAAAAAAATACATAAATAATAATAAATAGTTACTCTTTTAAGATATTGTAAATACAACACAGTGTATGATTACAAAATAATTATTTATCCTGTACGAAATTCACCATATACTAAGCCCACGCATCTTTATTCTCAACGTAATCTTGTATAGAGTAATATGCTTTAGCTATTAGTTACTTTTTAACATATGATTTAAATCAATTCATTGAACTGCAAACATTTCTGGGGGATTTTATTATAAAAAAAAAAACGAAAAACGAATACCTTGCCCCAGAGAGGAAACATTTACTTTGTGAAGTCGAAAACAAGGCGTTGTAAGTTTATCTTTCTTTCTCGTGTTAATATTATGTTTATCTCTATTTCTTTCAAAAGAATGAATATTTTTGTGAATGTAAACTATATTGTTATAAATGTACTGTGACGAAACAGTAAGTATAAGTACCTACTTTACTAAAAATATCCCGTAGGGAGTCTCGAGCTCCTAGATTATAAATACCACGAATAGCTCTTTTTTGTAAGATAATTTTGTAAGATACCACATAGCATCAATCCATACGACATGATACTATGAAAATAACCAAAATACACCAATCGAGCTGTATCAACATCGGTTAGTTGACGAACTTTTCTAACCGCGTACGACGCGGAGCTGAGTCTTCCCGTAAGAGATAACAAATGGGAGTTCCACTGAAATTTCATATCCAAAGTTATTCCTAAAAATACCGTTGTATCAGTAACATCAAGGATCTCATTATTTAATATTAAACTATAAGTTTGCTGTTTAACATTAGGCAAGGTAAATATTACACATTTCGTTTTCTTAGCATTTAGGACCAGATTATTTGATGTAAACCAATGTGATATGAGTGATAATGCATTATTTACATCGTCATAATTAGTTTTAATTCTGTCAACTTTAAAAATAAGCGAAGTATCATCAGCAAACAATACAATGTCACAAATACTTTTAACATAAAACTGAAGATCATTGATATATAATAAAAATAGAAAAGGGCCCAAAATTGAACCCTGTGGAACACCCATCTTTAGGACAGATCCAGAAGACTTTATTCCATTTATAGTAACATGTTGAAGTCTCTGTGTCAAGTATGAAGCAATGAGATCAAGAGCTTTACCTTTCACACCGTAATATTTAAATTTATATAAAAGCGTTTCGTGTTCTACGCAGTCAAACGCCTTAGACAAATCACAGAATACACCAATTGCATTCTGTGATTTCTCCCACGCATCATATATGTGTTTGAATAGTGATATTCCTGCATCTTAAGTCGAGCGACCTTTAGTGAAACCGTATTGTTCACCATGAAAAATACTATTTATATTAAAATAAATTTAAAATTAGTTTGTCAAATATTTTACTTAGGGATGGTAATATAGAAATATGTCTGTAATTACCAGGATCACATTTGCTACCCTTTTTAAAAAGTGGTAAAACTTTACTACATTTTAATAAATCTGGAAATGAACCCGTGTTAAGACATAGTTAAATATACAAGCTCAATAGGGAGCAATGTCTCGGATGATACTACTAATTACTTTAAACCGAGATACCCCATAGATCATTTGTTTTCTTGATTTTTAGAGTATTAAATGTTTTTACAATATCTAGTGATGTAATTTGTTAAAATGAGAATTCGAATATTAAATATCTTAACAGAAAATATAAATTAGGATAAAGATACATAGTTTTTAATGTAATTAATGTATGGAAGATACATATTTTACTGTCAAAATTTTATTACCCATATATTTAGGTACTGCATATAGGTTTAATGGATAATCTAATATTGCATTGATATGAACTCTATAGATAAGTTGGTACATTTTCAATACTGATAATTTTTCGCTTTATCTAACATTAAATAAATGCACTCATCTACACGAATATGTATGATAAAATATAGGTTGGGCTCAACAGTAGTCCTAAATATAATATAAACGATACCTGAAATGCTGTCCAAGATATTATCCCTTTGCTCTATTAAACGTACGAATCCTTCATATCATCTATACAATGTTATATTTTAGGTTATCTTCAGGTGGTAAAATTTTGTGCTCGAAACGTCGGGATGATAAAAGTAATTAATATACGCGATTTAAATCCGTTTAAAATAGTTTTATTTAAATGAGTAATATTTGCGAAAATCTAAGATAATGTAATTTGTAACAAACTGTAATAAGATTCTGTTTTTTTTAGGTACATTTAAAATGATGATAAAAGATGACTAAGTTTAATTTTATAGTCTGAAAATAAATAAAATAAATTTATGTCATTTTCAACTATTTTTGATTTAACTGATTATTAAAAAAAAATCTGAAATGTCCGGGTTTTAGGCTCTAAAATCCGGGATTTTTACGCGTCTTGTCCTGGTTGTCAAATTTTAGAGATGGCAACCCTATCTTGAGCGCACACTTCTTTGTGCGTATTTATTTGTAGCTTTGTTTATTTTCGTAATTATTTTTATATTGGTGGCGAATGAAGTGCATTAGCGCTTGTCATCAGAACTCTTTTTTAATTTGATCGCGCGTTGGTGTGGGTTAACGCGCGTTACATATTAACTTAGCCTTAGCCAATAGAGACAATAGATTACTAATTAGTTCTTGCTTCCTAGTGTTTTTGTTCATTAGCATTCTTAAAAGTATTAATTTAAATATTGTCAACACTAAAATAGCGGAAAAATGAGCAACAGTTCACAAGATGTTAAGTGATCAGCCTCACAAGGACATGAAGTAGCAGAGGGTGGAAGGGTATGGATGATCGGGTATAAGAAAAGAAATAGGAGAGGCAATTACACTAGGCTCTCAGCTATCTTACTAATTTTATGTAACACAGCTACATAACCAACGTCACGCTGATTATCTATGAGATTGTGGTACTGCCCCGGTCAAGCCAACCTATATAATATGAGTTGTAGCCAGTAAGTTGCTGCTAGGCTCTACCACAATATAGGCAACTTTTCCAGGTTTTGACTAGGACAAATGTCAATAGTTCTATTGACATTTGTCCTAGTCAGTTTATAATTGAATCAATTTGTTATTTTTGTAAAATATAAAATTTATCAAATTGTTACATTATATTACTAAAAACTGATATTTAAAAAACACTTTCAAAGGCATTTTTAAATGGGCAATAAAATTTTCTTTCCTCCAAGCACTAACTTATACAACGACTACAATAAGCTTGGAATTTAGGTTATCTTAAGATGTGTAAATTAACTTACCGTAGAGGGTTCGGAGATTGTTCCGAATGGTCAAGAGATGTATATCGAGCGATAGTTTTACTATTTCTCACCACTGGCAAGCCTGAAGCTCGGATTCTATAGAAATCATATAATATTAAAATACAGATTCAAATTACAAGCACTTTTAGTTATCCTAAATTGTAAACAAACATTCGCTCATTTTTATAAAGTGAAGTTAAATATGTTTCTAGCTAAGAGAAATCACTTAAGTGCGAGTTAGATCTGCAAACCAATGGTTTCGTAATATCACTGAAGTTAGCACATAAGTAGATCACAAAAATATTTTTTGTTTACGGTATTAAACTTAATACGGCTATGCGGTAATAAAAGCATACGATAAAGTTTGGTGCCATAATATCTACAAGTACGAAACTGGATTTTTTTTTAACGAAAATTTGTTTTTTTGGAATCTCTTTGAACCCACCGACTTCGAATGTATTACTTGGCACCGATTTCAAGACGTAGAAAATATCTATTTTTCACTTTTTAATTTAATTTTTTACGAATTAATTCTTAATTAGATGCTGATAAGCAATAATGTATCAACCCACAAAAAGTCAAATTTGAAGATATTGATATATTTTGATACTACGTCACCTATTTAACATTCTTAAAAAAATTCTAGTCATCTAAACTAAATAAGTATGGGAAAAAGTGTTAATAACGCAATGTTTCGAATTTCAGGTGCGTTCCATATTTTGCAATTTATAAAATAAACTCAAATATTTAAAAACTTATTATTAGATAACATATTAAATAAATCTATCTGCTTCTGATTCAATATACATTTTATCAAAATAGAAAAGAAAAGATGAATATATACGTCTTCAAATAAATTTATCAAGAATAGGTTTGAAATCTTTAGAGGCCATTTCCTCAAAACGAAGTCCGCGTGGCTTGACACAGTATTGCTTATCAGTGTCCAATTCATCATTGAAATGGATATACATTTTTAAAAGTTTTGGTTTGAAATAACCATCTAAAATTTTTTTTAACGTGATCTACAATTGAACATAATTACAGTTTCTTTAAAAATACAAATGTACAGTTTCGAGTTTTCACCAAATTTCAATACTTTTAATAATATTCTTATGTAAAATTTTGAGAAAATTTTGGATGTGAATTTGCTTTAGACTATAAACCAAAACCGTCATCAACCGTCGTCAAGGACGTCCTTTTTTCTGTTTAATTTTTCGAATGTTTTTTTTTTTTAATTTTACGGGAGAATTAACTCCTACTACTTGAAAAAAACTTATCGCATTTATAAGTTACAGGAGGTAATAAGAATATTAAAATAATAACAAAATTATATTCATGTTATCATGCAACACGAGCTTATGTTGTTTTTGTGAATTATATCAAAATAATTTTATAATTATCGCGGAATTGCACCTGATTCAATTAAAGATTATAACGATAATAAGATAACTAAATATGCCAAAAAACACATAACTTGTAAAAATAACCAAGTCTCGCAATTTAGTTCTTCTACCGTAAAAAGTTGTGAGATCATGTCAAGTCGGTTAATTAAATGAGTCCCTACTTAAGGGACCATTTGTCTTAAATTATTGCGTAATTAGCTAACCTAACAACATCTTATAGTGAATAAATAAATATTAAAAATCTTATATATTTTAAATAAATAATCTCACTTGGCAATCGCACTAAATAATATGTAGTACCTACAAACTGACAAACCTCCAAAACAAGTCGTTGTCTTCTCCACCCCATCCCCAATACAAGTTAGAGTACCCATTAACTTGGTGGAAATGCTGCACGTCCATTGAAGATACTCCGCCGAACAAAGATCGAAATTTTGGACTAAAAAGCAATAATTCGCATTAAGTATTTTTATTTGGAGTCTTTATAACCCGATATTAACAAATCCTTTATTTATTATATTATAATCCTTTCCGGAAATATCTATCCTATGCCAGAAGGACATCGATTATATCTAGTAAATCATGTTATGTAAAGTATATTTAACTACTTTCAACCCGCGGATTCGATCGCGCAGTATGTTGATAAAAAGTAGCCTAAGAAAGAAGAAGAGCCTATAGAAATTTCAGCGAAATCGGTACAGTAGTTGATTTTTTTTAAATAACTGAAATTGATATATCATTTAAGCAAACGAAATTGCGAACTTTGCTTTTGAAGTACCTACGTTTAATTTTTCAAAGGTTCTATTATATATAATATTTAGTACTCAAAAAATTATTTTTTTTTCAGCGAAAAATAATAATTACTTCTTAACTTCCACAACCGTTGCACACATGTGTCGCGGCCAAGTCGGACACGAGTACAATATCCTATTGTCCAGAGGTAACAGATCCACATCGTGAAATACAATACAACGCCATTCCCCGAATTTCTTAATCTCGAGATAACCTGCGTTAAAAAGCTTACCTCTGTTGAAGTCATCAGTACCTATTAACAACAATAGTTTGATATAAATTGCTAACTATCGAGTTTCTTGCCGGTTCTTCTCGGTAGAATCTACATTCCGAACCGGTGGTAGATTAATTAATTAATTAATTAGTGTTTAGTTTTCTTTTGTTTTTGTATTGACGATTAAAAAGTGCTTGCAAAAGCCTACTTGAATAAAGCATATTTTGATTTTGATAAAATGTGTTAGACAATTCTAGTTTTATACACAATATTATGTACGCTACTTTTAGGTTACAAGTAAAGTAAAGTAACGGGCTGTACACGTCCCACTTCTGAGCAAAGACCTCCTCTCCTTAAAGAGAAGGTTAAGAGCTTAATCCACTACGCTGTTCCACATGTACATGTGTCAGAATTTTTTCCGGTACATGCAAGTTTCACGAGATGAATTAAAACTCAAATGAGGTGCTCTATTTTTATATTCATATATACTACTAATAAAATTTTACTAATTTTAAATAACAATTCAAAATTATGTGAATTGGTTAATTATTAACCTTTTATTAAATTAAAGAAATAGCATTTAATTAATTAATATAATCTTAATCCACCACGCTGCTCAACTGCGTATTGGCGGACAGTAATTTAATGAGTTCTAAAAAATCTCTGTACTATAATCTAACTACATAAAAACCTAAATTAAAGAATACTTAACCTTACCTTTTTGCTCAATAACAAATATCCTATATTCCAATTTCTGTCTTATTAAAAAAGAATGAATATTATAAAGGAATACGAATAAGTTTTTTTCACGGTCCCTGAGGACAATGGAAAACTTTTGATAATTTTTTTCATTAATCTACACTTTCACACTAATATTATAAAGGGGAAAGATTTTATTATTTGTTTGTTTGCATTCAATAGGCTTACGCTTCGAAATTACTGGACCGATTTGAAAAATTCTTTCTTCATTGATATCCTATATTATCTGTGACGAACATAGGCTATAGATTTTTTTATTTTTTTGTTAAAAACCTATATCAACCTATACAAAGCCGAGGCGTCGCTATTAAATTATAATTATGATAAGAGCTTATAAGAATTACTATAATCCGACATTAAAATTGAACACAATTTTTGGCTATTTATTGAAAATGTATTAAGTTAATCAAATATTATATACAATTGACGCATTTCAGTGAACTTCTAACACTATATATAAAATAATATATCATACTAAAGAATATATTTTTACTTCGTGTAGTTAAAATTTGATTTATTATTTATTATGATGCCTAATTGTGTAAATTATACGGATATTTCCGTTCCCCACTAGAGCTACTAATATTGATTTAGGAACTGTTAGAACTTCACTGACGATTTATTTCTAACCTTTCCAACTAAAAATAAAAACAAAATAACACATGTCACAGAATAAGTTCTTTGTAACGGAACGCTCTCAATTTACGAAAAAAAAATTTGCTTTTAAAACTTAGATAAAAGACTCTTTTATGTAAAGCTTGCATTCAAATTTCAGTATCAAATCGAGAACTGTATTCTTCGTGATGAAACATTCACTATTCAAAATGGAGACTATTATGTAACCTCTATACAACGCTACCGAGACTCAAAAGATTTTTCCTGCCTCTTCCTTTTATTGTAAGGAGTCTATTGCTACTGAATTTGCAATTTTAAACGCCGTTCACTCAAACATTTACATAGTTTATAAACGTATTTAACCTTTAGATTTTTTTTTATTTATTAAAAACTATACTTAGGACTAGCAATAAATGGCAACGGCAACGATTATTGATACAGCTAAAAATAACGTATATAAATTATAATAATTACAATAAAAAATTTACTTATCAAAACAAAATGAATAACTGAAAGAAAAACAGAATCTAAAAAAAAACATTTGCATATTACTTATATAAAAAAAAAACATAATATTGGTCGTACGACAATATTTTAAACATTTCTATTTTTTTTTATAACTACAATTTAATAATTTTTTCACATTTAAAGTTTATTTACGATGCATAACAGTTTTTTAAGTTAAATTTTAAATTTAATTACTTCACTATGCGTCATAAAATTTCATAAGTTAGCTAATATTTTAATATGTATACGTCAATCTTACTAGTTTGTGAGGATAGGTGGGTGTTTGGATGGATGAATGTTTGCTGTTCTTTTATGTAAAAATTACTGAACAGATTATAATGAAACTTTACAATAATATAGTGTATACAATAGAATAACACATAAGCTTTTACTGACCATGCAGGTGAAGCCACGGGTGGAAGCTAGTAAGTTAAAATGGAACGTACAAAAAAACCAACACATCGTACGAAAACGTAATAGCGTAGCATTCCGACGGTTAAATAGTTCGCGAGAGAATTCAACACCGCTTTAATCGTGTAAACAAAAATGTTGAATGAACACAGCTTTATACATATTTATTTATTTTATAAGTCTCCAACAAAAGTTACACAATTCACATTCACAAATTGATGTAAACATTGATTGTGTGCTCCTACAATTATAGGAGACCACAGCGTGCACTATGTTACAAAGCAATTATTAGAAACGAATACAAACAAAACTAGAAACAAAAATTACGCAACAGGTTCAGAAAACATAATAGAAAAAAAATTAAAACTTATAACTGCTAAAAAAATTAACGGCACACACTATTAATTAAAAGCAATTAATTTTTGATGGCGGCTTCGCACGTGTGAATTTAGATGTTGTTATGTCAGATGACCGCTTAAGACGCATTTTTCTATCTATATTCTCGACGGTACGTCACGCACTACTGTAAGTTAATTGTACTATCCCCTTTACTTTTTATTATTACGAACAATATGTTGACAAATTTTATCACAAGCGAATAATGTACGACAGTGCATAAGAACAACTAACAAACAAGCATTGATCCTTACTGAAATCTGCCGTTTAGAAGCGTTTATTCTAATGTGATATGAAATCGAATCCTTTTCAATATCCGTCGACGCTCTAAAGAAGAAATGATCGTATCTTTAGAATATATACGCAGAATGTGTACTTTAAAAGCTATTCTACAAAACTTTAGCAAGTTAAAATCTACGAAAGCATGATTTTATTTTTGACGATATTATAAATAGACGAGCGGACGCAACAGACGTTTTAATCTCCTTTCACCCTGCCCTAGCGTAGTGTCATCTACCGGGTTTAATTGTCAATCTAAGCTATATTCACTAACACATAACTCGAACACTCAGAAAATTCCATCACTCAGCTATTTAGAAGATATTCAGTGACATAAACACGGAAAGAAGAAAAGTGTTAAAGGACGAGGAGGGAAGAAGAAAGAAAGGTTTTATTAGGACAAACCCTGCAGTCGTAAATTTAAAACACACAAAAAATATATATTAAAAAAATGTATGCATGTCCATCACTTGCATTAACCATATTAAGTTATAAATAAAATGGAAAATTAAAAAAAAAATGTTTAATAATTTTTCTCCTCTCGCATAGAAAATCCTGGCCATCTACCGATACTAATGTACTTAAGAGAAAATAAAGAAACGTTCGAATACGAACTCTTACCTATACGGTATTAAAATAGCAATTTTATGCCTGGACTTGCAATCTTCGGGACGGTAATATCCTCCTACACTGACATTCGGATATTCTCGCTGCGTCGAATATTTCGTTATCGTTTTATTTACAGATATTTCACCTAAAAATTTCCAATGAATATTTAATTTTTTGACATAAAAATATAGCTTACAAACGAGCAGACAGGACACTTAATGTTAAATGTTCACCGTCGCCCATGGCATTTGCAGCACCAGACGAGCGACAAAAGCGTTACCAGCTTAAAAACAATAAGGTTATAGATTAAAAAGGTAAAAGGGAAGTAAAGAAAGAGTTAGACTCGGTTAGAGTATCGTATGGGTGCAATATTCACACTAACCCATAACAAATCTTTGAAATACTCGACTTTTCTCGACTAAAATATGTATGAAGCATATAAAACCTCCTTTTGAACTACTCAGCTTACTGATGAAATTGCATTGAAATCCGTTGCGTAGTAAGATCTAAGTATACAGACGGAAAACATACCAAATATATATATAGCATAAATTGAGAAACGAGTGTGCTACAACCAGGGCCGAATTTAGGGGACCGAGACTACAGCTCCGGGGATTGAGTTAGGAAAATCATTAGAACAACGCCTTGTCCCAGGGCCTCCACTTCTTTATTACTGTCAAAGACTACATCTGGTTCTGGCTTCAACTTTAATCGAGTAAAGTAGATTAAGCGTCGCCTTTTTTCTTTTACAGAAAAAAACTTTGACCAGCAATAGAATATTTAGACTATGAAAAAATAAATATTTACCCAATCCAGTTGTATTACGGTAACATATTGGTAAGTTCTCATCTTCCCTTTGACTCTTGATATTGCTCGCTATAAATAAAATATTAAAACAAAATTATGTACTTAAATTTATTTCGAATAAAAACGACAAGATAAAATTTCAGTCCAAAATGAATAAAAATTTAATTCGCGTGATTTATAATACCTCGCCCTAAAGGTCCTTCAGCCTAAATAAACAAATCAGTACAATGGCTTTACCGTACACGAATAAGCACGCAAGCAATTAATTCCCAAATTCACAAAGAGATTTTTTAAATTCATGGTCAGGGCATTGTTTTACCGTGTTTCATTAAAAGGCTAAATTTTCATTAAAGGAATAATGTTTATTCATAGGTTTATTTGGACTTCACATGCGGATTTTAAATTAAATTCGTTTTAATTGCTTTAACAGATTTATTCTTACAATAATGATATGATACTTTTTTTTTATAACCTCTATAATTAATTAATTAAAGTTGCATATACTAAATATTTTATATTTAGTATATGCAACGGTAGGGGGGATGCAAGAAAGAGTACTTTCATCCCGACGCATAGAAGAAAATGCAAGATTTTTTATAAATTAATGCACCTCGCACCCACTAACATATAAAAAAAATCGGATGTTGACCTATTCTTAAAGTATTGAGTAGATTTATTGTATTATACTAAAATAATGCTCAATAATTTTTGCAGGTAATTTTTCATACGACGGACTTAATGCTACAAGCAATTTCAACTTAATAATCTAAACGTTAAAATTTATATCTAAATGAAAGAAATATAGATAGGCATGCAAATAAAAAAATAACTAATGAGAAAGAAAACTAATAAAATAGAATAAAAACATAGACAGCTATGGTGACTGCCAATACAAATAAAAGCTTTAAACTATGAAATAATAAATATAACAATCAATAATCCTCGTAACTGCTCGTGATGGAGACGCGAACCCATAAGATTCTTTCCTACTTCAACACATAACTCAACGCGCCTAATGGGTTTTCACTTCAAAAACTGTCTATTAATGTCTATACCCTAATATATTTTTAATAGACGTATTAAACACCAACATATAAAAATACATACATAAGGGTACCTACCATTTGCATATAGGCTTATTACAGAAGCGTTAATTTCTTCAGATGAAATGAAACTCATATTATTGTATCCCCTTAAATCGGTATCGGACACTATTAATAATCGGATGAAAATTGTTAATACTAATAGTACAATAACAAAAATTAATCCAATATGATTTTGCGTTTCTCGAACATCTTTAATACTTTCATTTAATGTCTTTGAAATTCGTTTTCGTTCTGTAAATAAACATAAATGACAACAATCTCTATCTCATTATATGTACATGTATATAAATAAAAATTAATGTTTGTATGAGTTTCATTGATCGAATTGTGATGAAACTTTGGTACGATGTTCTGGGCACGCCCACGAGGGTTCCTGGTACAAAAAATCCATATACTTTAGGTGGCATTGCACCACATTCCAGGTAGAGCTGGTATATAAATATAAATTCAGAACGACTACGTCTATTTGGTTTTATTTTATTCGTTGTTTTTATAATTGTCTGAACAAGTCTTCTATGAAGAAAATGTTTGAAAAATCGAAAGAAAAGTTGCACAATTTTTGTTTTACGATCTCCATATAAAAAAGTGAATAAATGTTAATAAGTCCACTATTTATTATTATGTTATGGGCCCATGAAACGTATGAAGCATGTTTCCGAATCGTATAGACAGTTCCCGAGATTAGCGACACTAGCCGTCCCAGTTTCGTAGGTCTAATGTACTTTTATATGCAGCAGGCGGGACACCTGATGTGAAGTGATCATTTGCAGTACCAGAGGAGTTGGGTTGCCAGCTTAAAAATTAATAAGGGATGTAGGAAAATGGGAAGTGAGGAAAATAATAGTGGAGGGGGATGGGATTGCGGCTCTCTCACTCATCATAGAAAAGGCAGCTATACTAACTACTTCACGCCAATTTTCTGTGAGAATGCGGTACTGCCCCGGTCTAACTAGCTTATATTCGAGCTAGTCAGTGGGCAGCTAGACTCTACCTCAGTCTATGTAAAAAGTATTTTAATGTTCGTTTTTCGCTTAATTATAAAGCGTTAAATTTTTAAAACATTTTCTTTCATCTTCTGACTATTCCAAATACATACAAAAAATATCTAAATAGGTGCAGCCATTCAGATGTACCAAATGCGCTTACATACATTCCGCATTTTTTTTATTTATATACATAGATTAATCTGTTTGTATTAAAGTTATCGAAATTGTACATGAACCTTCATTCTTTACATGAACAGATAAAACATAATTCTACGAAAACCGATTAGTCTTTACACAGTGATAATACACAATGATATTGCTTTTAATATTTTTTATGATCAATGCTTATATGATAACAGCTTGTATGTACAGTCAAAAAAACAGACTATGAAATTAAATAAATCGCGAACATTTATTTACTAAATATTGTTAAATGATATTGGATTATGGATTTAAAATAAAATGATATACTTCACTTCGACTATATTTTGTTTATTATTTAAACACTAATAACTGCCCTACTATAAAACAAAAGATTTAAAACAGACGTTAAACGCGTGTTTAAAAAATCCATACTACATCCGCGTCTAAACACAGTTTTGAGTTAAACATGCTTTAGATACAGATTAACATACGTGTAAGTGAGTTTAATAGATGTGTAAAACCTATTTCAGCTGTCAAATGTAACGTATAACATTTAACTATAAGTTTTTTTATGAGTTTATTCGCTGTTAAGCAAGTTAGATAATATTTAAAGCAATGTTTAATTTTTAAACACTGTTTAGCTAGACACGTGCTCAACGTGGTTTTAATGCGTCTTTTGTAGTATGACAGTAAGAAGGTACAAGAGTAGACATTAGACCTTTTCTAAGTATGACAACCGTGAATCGTCCCAAATTATAAACATTGCACAGATTGTATAAGCACACTGAATTCCCATTCACAACTTATTTTTAAAAATTAATTTAATTAAGTAACAATATCAACAAGTGACAACAAAACTTACAAATGAGAAACTGACTTCAAAATACGTAATTTCGTTTATTTATTTTTTGTTCAATATTTGGGGGATTTGGGAAAAAAATAAAGAAAACCAAAAGATACAACCGGAAATCGAAGAAAAAAAAAACTTTATTATTATTATTATTAAATCTATACTAATATTATAAAACTGAAGAGTTAGTTTGTTTGAACGCGCTAATCCCAGGAACTACTGGTTCGAATTGAAAAATTATTTTTGTTTTAGATAGTTTATTTATTGAGGAAGGCTTTAGGCTATATTACATCACGCTACGACTCATAGGAGCGAAGCAGTAATCATACAGGCGATTGAAAACGTAAGGGACAGCCAGTTAAGAATAAGATTGAGGATATACATACTTCTAGATTGGTTTCAAAGAATTTTCATTGAAAACGGTTTAACAATTTGCATTTTAAATCAAAACAACCAGAATGAGCATGTCATCCATATAAAAGAAATTTGGTATTTTGCTTTCGAAATCGGTTTCTCTTTTTTAATGTCTTAATTACACAAATATAGTTACTCCTTATAAAAAGTCATACTTATTCATATTATTTGATAACACAATCTAATCACTTAATAATTATGTTATTTTAATAAGTTACATAAAACAACCAGCATATAACTAGACAAGGAAATCATCCTGGGCCACGAAATAGCCGCGAGTATCGATCCCGCGACCTTTTGATCGCTTGCCAACCTCTTACCGCCGAGCTATGTGTGTTTATGTTTCAAGGAGACTAGATTTATGAGATACCTACTGAAATGACCTAAAATCATATATAACAGTTCTCATTCAGAGATGATCTCACGTTAGTCAGTCAGTTATGTCATTTTTATTGTCATGTGTTTTGTCAGACAGACACTTTGGCGCAGTGGTCACTGCAAATGATTGTAGCGCTAACGTTCGCGGGTTAGATCCCCGTTCACGGCAAACATCTGTATTGGCCATTCGGATGTTTGTCGTGGTCTGGGTGTTTGTGTGAACCCCCAACACAAAGCCATGATCTTAATGGGGGCCATTGAGTATAATCCGTTTATTATTCGAAACTGTAAGACAAGAATTACACTTCGAAGTTTTGCTCTCAGACTTTCATAAAGATTTACATAATTTATTTGTCATTGCTTTAGACCTGGAAGAATTTAATGTTAACGCCAAATTTTTGACATTCACAGGTTAAAGATTTGTTTTAATGGCTCTCGAGAGTAGAGCTTACAAATGTAATTCTCGCTTTAAATTACAAATTGAATACATATGTATATATACACTACTGAAAATGAAATATTTATTAAAAAAAAATAAACGAAACCTAACCCTAAGTAATTCAAAGTGCAATATGTATTATAGGAACAGAAATATTTACTTTTTAAAGCAAATTTCTTCGACGCAATCTTTAAGATCTTCTTGATTGGTAATATGTTGAACATTACGTAATTATCACTTAAAAACTCATTACATTACAAGACGACTTGATAATCTTAAACATACAAATCACTAATAACAATGTCGTTTAAAACGATATGAAGAAAACATTCACGTTAAAAAGGAAATTAAAACAAAAACAGGATGTTTTCCTATAATCCAAAATAAAATTCTTTATACATTGAAGTTAAGTGGATGTGAGTAATATTTATAGAATATGATTGTAGCATGACTTTGCATGAAATTAAAGAATAAAAAAATGAACTCCACGTGACTTCCATTTATAAACAATACAAAGCTATATCTATACAATTAAAAATCAATTTCTGCACGCAAGTAAAATTACCACTTCATACATTTAGAATTGAGCGAATTGGGTGTTTATCGTTATCGTCAGAGCGAGGTGTCTATAAAATAAAATTTTGGAAAATCAACTGTAAGAGATGGTAATTGTCGCCTATAAAATATAATGAAATCTATATATATAAAATCACTTGTCCTGACTGATTCATCAACGCAGAACCTAAGCCGCCGGGGCTACGAACTTGAAATTTTGCCAGTATATGGCTTTTAGGTTGCAGGCATCCACTAAGAAAGGGTTTTTCGATCTTCCACCCCTAAGAGGTTGAAAAGGGGTAAAAACGTTTGTATGCAAAATCTTATTCCGTGGTCGTATTAATTTAAAACTTAATACACATACTTCTGGAGGATAGTAATGAAATATAAAATATAAAACGGGGTACTATTATTTCACACTAGGGTGCAAGGGGGTAGTAAAGTTTGTATGGAGAAAATGTATTTTTTTGACCGATTATCCTTAAATTCAGCACAATCATTACTTAGGGAGAATAATTAAATATATGTATCCTAGAATTTCAAAATCATCCCTTAAAATGACGCTAGGGGGTAATAAATCCTGGAAAGGTCACAATTCCTCAGGTAGATTTATTTATTTGAAATTCCAAAAAATACGCGGGCGTAGCCGCGAGCAACTGCTAGTAATATATCAAAAAACGTAAATTTATGGTGATGATAACGAAATTAGTAGTAATAGAATAAATGCCTGACATTCAAATTCAAATTAAAATTCAAAATATACTTTATTCAAATAGGCTTTTTAAAGCACTTTCGAATCGTCAAGCTAGTTACAGGTCCATTGCTTATAAATTTTTTTTTAACCTACCACCGGTTCGGAATGTAGTCTCTACCGAGAAGAACCGGCAAGAAACTCGATAGATCTTTTAAAAATCATTCATACATTATGGATTTTTATTACAATTTTTTTTTTTAATCCTTTAAGAAAATTAACTTACATTAGATCCATGCCTCTTTATTATTCAAATATTCTGGTATAGTATAATATGCTTTTTGTATTAAGGATTTCTTAGTATAGGCTCCAAACTTATTAAGTGGCAAATGTAAAATTGGTTGCGGGATTTTGACATTAATTTCACCAACAATTACTAGTGCAAATGATAGTCAATTGCTCCGTTCATTTAAGTTGAATTAATTGTACACTAGAATTGTACACCAGAATAAAAGTTTGAACAAAAAATATTAAAATACAGTTAAAAGACCTTTTTGTCGATAACGGTTTTAAAAATAACAAAAAAAAACTACTATAACGAGATCGCCTTATATCCAATCACGTTCGCGATGAGCGCTGAAAAAAACCGTAGAAAAAGCTATAACGGATACACTAAAAGCTTGTATTGGAGAAACATTCTCAAAATGTTTCAAAGGAAATTTATATTTTTATTTGATGAACTTCAGATTGAGATTATGAAGAGAGATTCGATCTCCGCTTGGAGCAGATATTTATATTAATATTTATTCCAACGTCTGGGTGTTTCTCCTTGTGGGTCTCCCCACGATCCAAGGCACCCAAGCATGATTCGTGTCATGCTTGCGAGCGAGGGATGCTGGTCGGCCATGGTCTCCTTCAACGACTCCGGTATGTCGGTGAAAGAGACTGCCGAAAGGGAACGAACCCGATCCGTAGGAGACGACCGCGGAGAAGGCGTTATGCACACCTTCTCTCTTCGTCATAGAGGAATTTGTGTAAGAAAACTTAAAAAAAGCACTCTCTAGGTTAAGAAGGCCTGCTTAGGCGGCGCAACCGCTAGGGCACCACGGTAGAATACATAAGCGATCCCCTGACGTCTAATTAAGGCCATTTCCCAGCGACAAAAAAAAAGAAACAAGGGTCTACCTAATACTGTAGTCATCATTTACTGATGATGATAATAATTTTACAATCTTCAGATCGGAACTTCGATCCACGTTCATTTTTGTATGTTCTGCTATGAGCATTGAATGATTATATGATGGCACATAGTTATTAAAATATTTTTACCCAAAGTTCCCGCCTTATATGTCTATTGTTAAATAATAATACAAAATTCCAACAAAACTGATTAAAATTTTATTTCAAGGACATATATACCCCTCAAGGATAACATAAAATATAATAAAATATCTATATTTTGAATGACACTATAAAATACTAGTATGACACAAGAAAAACTTTCTGCGCACGTTTTTCTTCACGTAAAACCACCATAATATATTATGTTTTAGCTATAAACTATTTATATAATTAAAAGATTGAGAATAGTTATTTAATTTTAAATCAAATTTGTAATTATTTTACATATATATTTTAAGAATCTCGTTTGCTAAATTGATGGCAACGAATTTTTTTGTTTTGTGCAACATTTTACAAATGTTAGGTTCAGAAACGAATTTGCAGACATATATAT
Source organism: Hypolimnas misippus (assembly GCA_037950945.1). Lineage (NCBI taxonomy): Eukaryota > Metazoa > Arthropoda > Insecta > Lepidoptera > Nymphalidae > Hypolimnas > Hypolimnas misippus. Next base: position 3,573,264 of record JBBEEQ010000016.1, on the reverse strand, counting down.
CTTTATCATCGGTGTCATCTTCAAGTCGTTTTATTACCTCTTTGACCTGTTCAAGATACGGTGTAGCCCCCACTTCGGGAAGTAGTTCAAAATATGAAGGCAAGCAAATCTTTAGTACTTTCCAAATAATTGATTGACTGACAGCATAAACTAAATCAGGATCTTCTTGTGGTTCAACTTTTGGTTCCTCTGTAAAATCCTCTATCTCAGTTGATTTTCCTTCAACTATTTCATTTTCTTCTTCACATGGTCTACAAATATAAGTCGTTTTTACATCTGTAGCGGATTGTGCTGTTTTACTCCGACTCGTAAGACTCTTTTGTATTTTTGGTATTCGAGCACTTTGATTACTTTCAATCTTTTTAGCCTTTGCACCACCTTTGCCCTTTTTCCCCTTTTTATCGACTTCAGGCAGAGGTTCTGAATATTCCAGTTCTGTAATTAGTAGCCCTTCACATATATTAATTACATTCGTTATCAACTTATCTAAGAATTGCCCAGTACATTTATATGCACACACTAGACACTCATCTCTGTACTTTTTATCTTTTATTAATTTACACACAACTTCTTCACATTCAGTGAACTTATAACAGATCTTTTTACCAATAGCCATCGACAAAGCCATGACAAAACCCTCAAGTGGATCAAAACTTTTGCATAGTGCAAGCAAAAATGCCGAATAATTCATTACATTTTCAGCAGTCTCAAATAACTCAAACAGAAAATGTTTTATTGAATGTTTTCTTAACAAAGCACGTTTATCTTCAGGATTAAAATCTTTTTCGAACCAGAGCTCATTTTCAATAAATATGTCTCTCTGAATTAATTCTGTGGACCGGAGATCGTTACAGCGGAAATTCTTACGATACAGTAACAATTCTTCTAAGGTAGGAAATTGAATATTAAGACAATATATAAGAAAATCTTTCCAATCAATATACGTTGTCTCCCCAAACAATAAAAATACTAACTTTGGAATAAGTTCGGCATCCATTCGTTTCCAAGCTTCTGGAAACATGGGTCCGTCACAAGATTCTCTACCAAAAAAAATAAAATCTTGTAGTAAGTAAATAAATGCTTGTTGCAAAATTAAACCAGTTGGAGCTATAATTTTAAATTGTGATCGTAATCGAGCTAAATGACAGATTTTAAATTGCATATCTGTTACAAATTCTTTAGTAACAGCATCACCTACTTCGACATTTGAATCAGAAAATTGCAAAAGATTTGGATCTATAATGAACATATCTTCTTCGAGTGCAAGACTGTCTGGGATTCTTTTCCCTTCTTCAACAGCCATTTGAACGTATTTACATAAACGATCCACTGATTTTATCTCATTAAGATAATAATTATTTATATCATTCTGAATGTCGATAAAAGTCTTGCATATGTTACCGTTAAATAGTTTCATATCTTCATAGCATTTGTATTGCAAAGCTAAGATACGTAAATTAACTCTAAACATTTCACCATTTACGCCCATACTCCATTCGTCGATACATTTTAAAGCATTAAATTTGAAAAATTCTTCCTCATTCATTGACTCTTCGGAATTATTTTCTTCCTTTTTCTTTGTTACGGGTATTATTTTTGCTATTTCACTGTATTCTCGACTTATAAGTGATCTGTACGAATCGTTTGTATCTTTTACAACTTTTAACGCAAATTTCACATTATTTTCTATTATGAAATTAAAAGGATTGTTAGCATAATCTATATCAATATTTTTCAACTGCATTTCTTGGAAGCTAGTTTTTAGCTGTTTATATATTTTATCTTCTCCTCCTTTCTTACTACCAGACATTTCATCTGTTTCTTTGAATATTTTAGTTAGTTCTTTCGAAGTCAATCTATCACTGGGTGGAGATCGCTTTATCATAGCAAAATAAAAGTCGTGCAATGTTTGATAAGTTAATATAGCTCTGAAAACAATTATGTCAAATTAAAAAAGAAACGAACATTTTACGTATTGAACTTACCAAAATACTTACCTATTTAGTTCAGTCTGCATGCAAGAAATATACGTGTTAACCAATGTAGTCATCTCTTCCATTGCCCAGTTTTCACAGATAAGCGCTTGTCTTTGTTGCTCGGCAAAATGCTTTCTTTCATCGCATATTTTATACAATCTATGTTGTAGTTCCTTTATTTTACAATGCCATTCATTTTTAGTCAAATGGATATCACGCCAATCATTTTCAAAATTATTGTATTCCTGATGAAAACTTTTAACTAAATCTTGTTTACGAGATGGAAGTGTTATTATTTGCTCCATTTTATCCTTAAGAAATCTTGTATATGGTATAAGACAATTCATTTGCAATCGTTTTCCAAAAAACAAGTGCTGTAAATCGTGTATATAGGATTTTTCTATTTCTTCCCAACAAGTAGCTAATGCAATCCCAATGCTTTCATTTATCGGTAATTTGCCATATATCCAATCTTCTTCGCCTGCCATCAATTTTACTTCTTCAACACTAAAAGCTGTATCAAATGTTTCACTTTCATTCTCTTCCTCGTCAACTTTTTCTACTATCATCTCATCTTGGATTTCATCTATAGATTGAGGTGCTTTCAAAATATCCAAATCATTTAAAGAAGACAGTCGACTTAATTTCGAATTACGACGTAATCTTTCTTTAGATTTTCCATTGGATGTTTCAGGTTTGACAATTTTGGATTTCGTACGCTTGTCATCAGAGGAAGGAAAATCAAGAATACTCAAAACATTCTCACCAAATAATTCATCATTTGATTTTAAGGGCATCGTATAGTCACCTATTATGTATTTACATATCAGACTCAGTTGTTCTTTTTCGATAACTTCATAATACATACTATAATTTATTCCCAATACGGCGTAAAACCTATCGATGACGTTGGAGTTTTCTTCGTTTAAATGCCATATGACAAACTCTTTAAGAATATCTTCTGTCTCTTTCAATTTTATATAACATGTGAAATAACTGGTAAACGGTTGATCAGCTAATTTTTTATGAGGGTTATTTACAAGCTTGGATAATCTTTCTTCTTTATAAGGATCTTTCTCTTTTTTTCTGTGATAAAGAAGGCTCTCTTCAAGATATATATCATCTTGATCGTGTAATTCATCTTCATCAGGCGGTGCTCTACCCGAAAATGTTTCTTCTAAAATTTGCGCTTGACGATATGAATTGGGATAGTTTATTATCACAAATCCATTAATTTTTTCCTGCGCCTTTAAGTACTCAACTATAATTGCACAGACTAAGTGATCTGTTAAAATATTACCTGAGCTTAAACACTCATAAGCATATCTACCTAGTTCTGCAGGATATGTTAAAGTTATATCTTCTTCTGGAATGGCTTTCGGTGTTTGCGTTTGTTTAGTGTTAGCAATTAATTGTCCTGAAACTAGTAATACGTTAGCTTCGCTACTCCTATTAATGGCCTCATCTTCAGATTTTAACAGTTTAATGAAATCCTTTTCGTCGTCTTCTTGAGCAGATGCGATAAATTTATCAAACGATAATTCAATATCTATACAACCAATCATTTCGGTTTTAAATCTTCTAAGACAGAAGTTGATAGCAGACTCAAGTCGGACAACATGTATTTTTTGAGCCATTAGTAATGTTTGCATGGCGATTGTGATTGAGTTATCAGGTAAACATCGTACAATAGCCTTAGCTGTATAATCGGGTAAAGTAGCTGGTAGTCGTTGCGGAGGGTACGGATATTTAATTTCGAGGAGCGAATATACTACATGCCCCAAAATACGTGACCCTAAATATTCATACTTTCTGTCTTCGCAATTGGAATCATAATTCGGTATTAATAACTCTACCTTCCACGGATATAAGTAATTATGATAATCTAAAAACTCATTTTCGTTGAGTATTTCTTGTCGGTCTAATTCTAAATGTAAAATTTCGTCATAATCACATTCTTGGTGTTCTTCAATCGATGATTCTTTTAAAATATTTTCCATTGGTTCAAGGTAATCAAAAATAGGTTGTTGTTTATAATATAATGTTTTCCATTCATTTATAAAATGACTTGGTATTTCTCCATCTAATAACCTTTTGAAGTAAGCGTATTTTGTAGCGTAATCAATAATGGACAACATTGTATCATAGCAAATGTCGTAATAATGTTGCCTTTTTCTTTTCATCTTTTCAGCGTACAATTTTTTATGCAACATATTTTGTCTTTGTTTCTCAAAATCTATTTCAACGAGGCCTAGATTTATTTCTTCCTTTAAATTATCAAGATACTGATTAAACTGTTGTGTTCTTTGGTCAGAAAATTCCTCTTCACCTGCGATTCTATTTTTTACTAAATTTCGGGCCTGTTGTTTAGTTTCCATGATTTGTGTACACATCTGCTTTTCAAATTGAGACAATTTCATAACTTTCTTAGCAAGCTCAATATCCAATTTCGATTCTTCTTCGGCGATAGACATATCCCATATTGATCCACTTATCACATTACTGATTTGCTTTTGAAATTCCTCAGTATCGGCCTTTTTATGCATTTTATTATAAAGATTATCCATATAATTTTTAGCCCAATCTGATGCAATAAATGTCTGCCTCTTCTCTGTGGCTTTTTTGTCCAATTCGCATAACTCTTCGTAAGTATAATTATGAAACTCACATGGATACTTTAATGAAAACTTTTCCATGTCTTTCTTATTTTTGTCTGACATTTTTTTAATCATTGTTGCCTGATATTGCAATGGTGTTTTAGATTCTTCTAATTTTTTTAAACTTTTTAAATAACTGTGGCGTAAATAGTCGTACGTTTCTTTAATCTCTTTCGATTTTTGTCTTTGCCATTGAATATATTGATTTTCATCTAACAACGGCTTCGATAAATTGTCGACGAATGGTTCCCGCTCCTCTTTTAACTTATTAACAATAAATCGATGGTCTAATTTTTCTATTAAGGTCGAATAAGTCTTTCTCTCTTGCTTAATAAAGTTGGTTCTATCCCTCTTATCTAAATAAAGGAAAAGTTGATAAAATAACCGGAGTATCGTAGAACCCTTTCCTGATATAATATTTTCCAAATCTTCATCGTTTAAATGTATTTCTAATTCGGACAACCAAAGTTTAATTAGTTTCCAATTACTTTTTACATCTTCATTTAAATTACTTGGTTTAATCAAAAAATGTTGTTCGTCATTAATAACATTATAACTCAGTAGAATACAGGAAATAATATGACCATTTTTCATTTTATCTCCAAATTCCTCAGCTTTCCATGTAATAGAACGCTGCAAACGATTATAAAGCCAGTCTTTTAAAATTTCTGCCATTTTTCTATACTTTTAAGAGGATTATTACAACTTGAATAATAATTAAATGAATAAAATGATTAATATCAATTTTGACATATTGGATTCTTAAGTTTTTAATGTTTTATATAATTAATGGGTCTAGTATTTCATTACTGTATTTGTTTTGTTTTCTTAACTTTATATATTAATATCCAGTAACGAGAGTTTTCTGTAAATATATAAAGAAATTCGAAAATATAACTAAACTAATAGATATTATGCTGACTTCTGGTAACAATTATGAAAATAAAACAATTAGACGTTTGTATGGCAAGCTAAACTAAATGTCATCGGTTATTATGACTTTTTTGTGATGTTTATTTTCGCACGGTTTTTGCATATTTCATAAATTTCATTTACACTTATTCATGATGAAATGCAACGATTTTGAAAAAAGTGTATGTAACTTTCCAACATATTAAGTAGAAAGCTAGCCCATCACCATCTTTTATTGGATACATATTACGTTGTTTACAGAAACCTCGCCATCACATGAATCTGGATAATTTGGATAAAGCTTTACACGATTTGGGTATGTTGAGTGCAATAACCGAGGCGCGCCGCGAATATTTACGGGAGTCTAAAACTAATCTGGGCGTAATGAGGTTGAACACGCGGTACGTCTCCAACGTCACAGTTGGGTATTGTATGAAAAGAACTACAAACAAAAACAGACTTTGCCCTTACGTTTTGCCCGTAAGGCATAGAACTAAGAGTGAAAATTCGGATGCCATCGGTTGTGATGCTAACGATAGCGGCTGTGACTTCAAATACAATTTACTAGAACCATCAACCAGTACCTGCATAAGAGAGAACGTCGACATCAAAAGCCCTGCCAAGCGATGTCAATCCCTCGAGAACCTCAATCTTAACTTAGAATCCCCACCGAAGGCGGAGGTGTCGCCAGACATGGATTGTGTATCGACCAGAATTCAAAAATTGCAAGTGGACGAATGACAATCAAATTAACAACTTTAACATGTGTAAATGTATCCATGAATAATGATCGTGCGTTGAAACTGAGTGTAGTTAATATCAGATTCGAGTGATCAATGAACTCTGAATGTATTTTTCTGTGTATGAATCTATATGATAGAATGAAGGAATGTAGAAGATACTGATTATAAATGTTCCTAGTTCTTAATTTAAATTAATTTTGCATGTTTTTCCTGCCTCCAATAATATATTGTTAGATAAAAATAAGTTTAAAATTATAAGCATATTTGCTCAACAGCCCTTGTAGACCTCATTTGAATTAACTATTTTATCATTGTCCATTTGGTGCATCTTAATCTCTTCATTTGTTTCATTATTTAGAGATAGAAACTCAAGTCAATGCGCATTATACATTTATGAATAGAAAAATTTTAAAACAAGTATTTATTAAAATCATTTATTATATGCACCTTATGTCAAAATTCTTTAAATTGTCAACTCAGAGAGTAGATTTTATGGTTACCTATAGTGTATAGTGATTGTTGAGAACAAATTTTTTGTTTTTCTCTAAGTCACAGATTCATATAACATATTTTACTGGCTTCCAATGTGTGTGTTTGAATTTATTTATATTATAATTAAATTAGTTTTATAAAAATTGTGTTTAGTTGAACAGCAAAGGTTGTTTTAATAAGTTTTTACTAGAGATCTCATAGCATCACAAATGGTGGTGAATATTTTAAAATTTGTGTGTAATCTAGAAAAGAAACTATTATTTATCACTCCGTTTCGCTTATGTGACTTAGAAATGGCTAATACATGTTTGTTAACATATTTTGTTATTTTTTTTTTCTTATTTAATAACCAATATTTAAAATAAATATTGCCTTAAAATATCGATTTGTTTTTTTTTTATTCAAACCTTGATTCCATAATATTTATTTTATTGCTCAATTTATCAAAATATGATCTAATTATATAGTTTTATCAAATTATTTTAAATTCTTTTATTAGTTCTTTTATTTGCTATTATAATATTCATCATCACAAATAATGATGATGAGAATGAATAAGATTTATTTTAAGGTTAATGATTTCGCTATTTTAAGCGTTTCTAGTATTGCTCAATCTGTAAAGAGTTTTTGCTAGTTAAATAATAATAAAACGGAAATTCAGCTATAACAATATTTAGCTTAAAATTATTTTAGAAATTTCATTAGCACTACAGCACCTTATTTCATGTTACATGTATGTATGTATGTATGAACAATCTATACTAATTTTATAAAGGTCAAATTTGTTTGTATGTAGTGTATAATCTCTGAAACTACTGATACGAATTGATAAATTAAATTAAAGAAGCAGTAACCACGCAAGTAAAACCATGAGGAGCAGTTACTTACAGAAAATTAACATCAATGTGTCTGCCGTAATGTTACAATAACAACTTTATACTAAATTTATGTGAACGTTTAGATGGTACTTATTTTGAAAAAACAATATTTTTTTATTTTTGTCCAATCTATTCTAGCTAATCCCTAATCGACTAGACAAATTTTGAATTTAACTGGCAAAGAGCTAATGTTATATGAAGTAACTTAGGGTAATTATCTTTTAGAAAAAGATTCAACTTTCTTTTAGAAAAAGATATAAAATTGTTAGTCGCAAACAAGTACCCAGGTAGTAGCTTGTATTAACTCAAAATGTGCCTCAAACATATCTTTTTTTACAACTTTGAAGAGCAACTAATGCATTTTGGTATGACAGCTTCTCTAATCATACAAAATATAAGCTTCTTTCACTTCTTTAAATATACTACTTTCCTATTTATATACTAATATTATAATAATACTTTTAGTATTTATATACTTTTAGTAGCTATCCCTCGCGGGTTCATTTGCGCTTATGACTCTAAATGGTAGAGTGATGTTAAATAGCCTATAACATTCCTCAAAAAACAGGCTAACTAATGCGAAAAATTTTTTTCGAATCGATTCAGTAGTTCCAAAGATTACCCTACATTATCCTAGATACAAACTTACAAACAGACATTTTTACTTCTTTATAATATTAGTATAGTTAAAATAATAAAATTGACCTCCAATTTAATTATGAAATTAAAAATAAATAAAAAAACAGCAATTGTACTCAGATTTTATTCATTCACAAGACTGTAGGTTTAACACTTAGGAATAGGTAACAAAAAAAATTGTTTTAAATAATATTGCATTCGAATTATTGCTGATTTACAGCGCCTTCACTTTGAGTTGTTTCATCTTCGGCGCTTTGCGTTTTTGCTGACGCTTCTGCTCTTTCAATTCCCAGCGACGCTGCTTCTCGGGGTCATCCTCCTGTAATAGACATATAAAAATAAATAACATAACGGCAATGATTGATTGAAAAGGATATGAGAAACCTAAAGATGGTTTTTAAATACATATGCAATGACACCCAACTTGACATATTTCGTCGATTTTAATGTTTTCTTTTTCACACATTACCCTCTTTTGCGTCAAATACAACAAACAAGTAAACAATTCTTCACTTATAGCAATATCTTCTTCTGCGCCGCTGCGCCGCCTGCTCCTGCCCACTCGACCTACTGCGTGCCCCTCCTTGTGGGGGTCAATAAGCCTCGCTCACCGCCAGGATGCGCTCCTTCTCCTGCTTGCGCTTCTCCTCGCGCCGCTGCGCCTCCTGCTCCTGCCCACTCGACCTACTGCGTCCCCCTCCTTGTGGGGGTCAATAAGCCTCGCTCACCGCCAGGATGCGCTCCTTCTCCTGCTTGCGCTTCTCCTCGCGCCGCTGCGCCTCCTGCTCCTGCCCACTCGACCTACTGCGTCCCCCTCCTTGTGGGGGTCAATAAGCCTCGCTCACCGCCAGGATGCGCTCCTTCTCCTGCTTGCGCTTCTCCTCGCGCCGCTGCGCCTCCTGCTCCTGCCCACTCGACCTACTGCGTCCCCCACCTTGTGGGGGTCAATAAGCCTCGCTCACCGCCAGGATGCGCTCCTTCTCCTGCTTGCGCTTCTCCTCGCGCCGCTGCGCCGTCCGCTCCTGCCCACTCGACCTACTGCGTCCCCCTCCTTGTGGGGGTCAATAAGCCTCGCTCACCGCCAGGATGCGCTCCTTCTCCTGCTTGCGCTTCTCCTCGCGCCGCTGCGCCTCCTGCTCCTGCCCACTCGACCTACTGCGTCCCCCTCCTTGTGGGGGTCAATAAGCCTCGCTCACCGCCAGGATGCGCTCCTTCTCCTGCTTGCGCTTCTCCTCGCGCCGCTGCGCCTCCTGCTCCTGCCCATTCGACCTACTGCGTCCCCCACCTTGTGGGGGTCAATAAGCCTCGCTCACCGCCAGGATGCGCTCCTTCTCCTGCTTGCGCTTCTCCTCGCGCCGCTGCGCCGCCTGCTCCTGCCCACTCGACCTACTGCGTCCCCCTCCTTGTGGGGGTCAATAAGCCTCGCTCACCGCCAGGATGCGCTCCTTCATCTGCTTGCGCTTCTCCTCGCGCCGCTGCGCCGCCTGCTCCTGCCCACTCGACCTACTGCGTCCCCCTCCTTGTGGGGGTCAATAAGCCTCGCTCACCGCCAGGATGCGCTCCTTCTCCTGCTTGCGCTTCTCCTCGCGCCGCTGCGCCTCCTACTCCTGCCCACTCGACCTACTGCGTCCCCCTCCTTGTGGGGGTCAATAAGCCTCGCTCACCGCCAGGATGCGCTCCTTCTCCTGCTTGCGCTTCTCCTCGCGCCGCTGCGCCTCCTGCTCCTGCCCACTCGACCTACTGCGTCCCCCTCCTTGTGGGGGTCAATAAGCCTCGCTCACCGCCAGGATGCGCTCCTTCTCCTGCTTGCGCTTCTCTTCGCGCCGCTGCGCCTCCTGCTCCTGCCCACTCGACCTACTGCGTCCCCCACCTTGTGGGGGTCAATAAGCCTCGCTCACCGCCAGGATGCGCTCCTTCTCCTGCTTGCGCTTCTCCTCGCGCCGCTGCGCCGCCTGCTCCTGCCCACTCGACCTACTGCGTCCCCCTCCTTGTGGGGGTCAATAAGCCTCGCTCACCGCCAGGATGCGCTCCTTCATCTGCTTGCGCTTCTCCTCGCGCCGCTGCGCCGCCTGCTCCTGCCCACTCGACCTACTGCGTCCAAGTCCAAGGAGGGCCTTGTGGGGGTCAATAAGCCTCGCTCACCGCCAGGATGCGCTCCTTCTCCTGCTTGCGCTTCTCCTCGCGCCGCTGCGCCTCCTGCTCCTGCCCACTCGACCTACTGCGTCCCCCTCCTTGTGGGGGTCAATAAGCCTCGCTCACCGCCAGGATGCGCTCCTTCTCCTGCTTGCGCTTCTCCTCGCGCCGCTGCGCCTCCTACTCCTGCCCACTCGACCTACTGCGTCCCCCTCCTTGTGGGGGTCAATAAGCCTCGCTCACCGCCAGGATGCGCTCCTTCTCCTGCTTGCGCTTCTCCTCGCGCCGCTGCGCCTCCTACTCCTGCCCACTCGACCTACTGCGTCCCCCTCCTTGTGGGGGTCAATAAGCCTCGCTCACCGCCAGGATGCGCTCCTTCTCCTGCTTGCGCTTCTCCTCGCGCCGCTGCGCCTCCTGCTCCTGCCCACTCGACCTACTGCGTCCCCCTCCTTGTGGGGGTCAATAAGCCTCGCTCACCGCCAGGATGCGCTCCTTCTCCTGCTTGCGCTTCTCCTCGCGCCGCTGCGCCTCCTGCTCCTGCCCACTCGACCTACTGCGTCCCCCTCCTTGTGGGGGTCAATAAGCCTCGCTCACCGCCAGGATGCGCTCCTTCTCCTGCTTGCGCTTCTCCTCGCGCCGCTGCGCCTCCTGCTCCTGCCCACTCGACCTACTGCGTCCCCCTCCTTGTGGGGGTCAATAAGCCTCGCTCACCGCCAGGATGCGCTCCTTCTCCTGCTTGCGCTTCTCCTCGCGCCGCTGCGCCGCCTGCTCCTGCTCACTCGACCTACTGCGTGCCCCTCCTTGTGGGGGTCAATAAGCCTCGCTCACCGCCAGGATGCGCTCCTTCTCCTGCTTGCGCTTCTCCTCGCGCCGCTGCGCCGCCTGCTCCTGCTCACTCGACCTACTGCGTGCCCCTCCTTGTGGGGGTCAATAAGCCTCGCTCACCGCCAGGATGCGCTCCTTCTCCTGCTTGCGCTTCTCCTCGCGCCGCTGCGCCTCCTGCTCCTGCCCACTCGACCTACTGCGTCCCCCTCCTTGTGGGGGTCAATAAGCCTCGCTCACCGCCAGGATGCGCTCCTTCTCCTGCTTGCGCTTCTCCTCGCGCCGCTGCGCCTCCTGCTCCTGCCCACTCGACCTACTGCGTCCCCCTCCTTGTGGGGGTCAATAAGCCTCGCTCACCGTCAGGATGCGCTCCTTCATCTGCTTGCGCTTCTCCTCGCGCCGCTGCGCCGCCTGCTCCTGCTCACTCGACCTACTGCGTGCCCCTCCTTGTGGGGGTCAATAAGCCTCGCTCACCGCCAGGATGCGCTCCTTCTCCTGCTTGCGCTTCTCCTCGCGCCGCTGCGCCGCCTGCTCCTGCTCACTCGACCTACTGCGTGCCCCTCCTTGTGGGGGTCAATAAGCCTCGCTCACCGCCAGGATGCGCTCCTTCTCCTGCTTGCGCTTCTCCTCGCGCCGCTGCGCCGCCTGCTCCTGCCGCGCCGCGTGCGCGCCGCGCATCCACGCCTCCGCCGCCTTGATGCGCCGCTTCTCGCACTTCGATAGCGCCTGACGGAACAGATTACAATATTGTTAGAGGAACACGATGGTTAGAACACGTCGATCTTAAGCGATGCTCGCAAGTTCAAGCTCTAGCTAGAACCCTTGAATTTTTAAGTGCTAAGGTGGTGTTTAAATTAATCTTGTGCTGTTCGTTGAAAGAAATGTCGTTTGTTGAAAAAAATTCTTCAAATTCTGACAGAAAAGTTTAGGAAACTTTTTTGAAGAATTTTTTTTTTGATAGAAGAAATTGTGTATTCGGCAACTCGCAACCTTCTCCTCTAAACCTTTCCCTTAATAGAAGAGGTGACCTTAGGTGACCACTGCCGAAATAGGACATATACCGTCTGTAATGCCCGAGACGGCCTCTCAAGTGATGAATAAAGAATAAAACCACCCAAAAATATTGTTTTAATTAATTTACTTTTCGATAGCAAAGGGAATTCAAAAAAACCTAAGTCGGGAGTAAAAATAAAGTATTAAACCTCTTTGCTTAATCGAAGCCGCTTGATCTTGTCCAGCAGGTAGAACACCAGCAACAGCAGGGGACGGACCTCGTCACCGCCGCCGTCAGGGCCCAGCGCTAGGCTGACTAGCAACACTCGTTCCGTGTCCGGCGGCTTCGTGGCGACAGTTTCTCTGTCAAAATCAATATTATAAAATTAATTCCTTTGTAATTTTAATAACTTTATAATTATAACTCTAATAAATTATTATTAACATTGCCTTTAACACATATTGCAATTAATGCTAGCAATGAAATAGTTTAATATTAATTTCGTAAGGCTATGTAGACACGTGGCGGTAGTACTGCTGCAGCGCGGCGTCACGTCACGTCGCACGCGGCGGTACTCACTCCATCTGCTTGGGCCCGCAGTAGCGGTCGGACACGTGGATGTACTGCACGTGGCGGTGGTACTGCTGCAGCGCGGCGTCACGTCACGTCGCACGCGGCGGTACTCACTCCATCTGCTTGGGCCCGCAGTAGCGGTCGGACACGTGGATGTACTGCACGTGGCGGTGGTACTGCTGCAGCGCGGCGTCACGTCACGTCGCACGCGGCGGTACTCACTCCATCTGCTTGGGCCCGCAGTAGCGGTCGGACACGTGGATGTACTGCACGTGGCGGTGGTACTGCTGCAGCGCGGCGTCACGTCACGTCGCACGCGGCGGTACTCACTCCATCTGCTTGGGCCCGCAGTAGCGGTCGGACACGTGGATGTACTGCACGTGGCGGTGGTACTGCTGCAGCGCGGCGTCACGTCACGTCGCACGCGGCGGTACTCACTCCATCTGCTTGGGCCCGCAGTAGCGGTCGGACACGTGGATGTACTGCACGTGGCGGTGGTACTGCTGCAGCGCGGCGTCACGTCACGTCGCACGCGGCGGTACTCACTCCATCTGCTTGGGCCCGCAGTAGCGGTCGGACACGTGGATGTACTGCACGTGGCGGTGGTACTGCTGCAGCGCGGCGGTGACGCGCGCGTCCAGCAGGCCGGCGGTGGCCTCGGCGCACTCGGACAGCACGCCCAGCGCCGCCGGCAGCCCGTGCTTGTCGCCCGCGCGCCGCTCCGGGCAGAACATGCTCTGAACGGGACACAGAAAATATTAATAAACTCATTATAACACCTTGCTTTTGGATTTCCCGTTCGAGTTCCTTGACTATAGATGGACATTTTGTATTTTACAATTTAATACATTTAATTGAATTATAAATTGATTTAATTTATGTATACAAGATTGCGTAAACAAAAAATAATTTTTTTAACATTCATAAATAAAAAATCAAGTCAATAAAAATTAATGTAAAGAAAACGTTAATCATATGGGTAAAATTAGCTTAATCACAAGAACGCTCAATGTGCTAAAATAGTACTAATAGTAGTACTCTCACATTATTATCAGAAATCCATCAACAATATTTTTATTATTTACTGTAGACACAGACGATATATTACAAATCCTCCCACCAACATTACTTCAACACGAATGTAACAAAAATCACTTATCCATCCTAATATTATAGGAAGGTAAAATTTGTTTGTAAGATTGTAGGTACTGGGTAATCACTGAAGCTACTAATCCGATTTAAAACGTACTTTTTGCGTTGGATACCTCGTTTATTGAGGAAACTTATTGGCTATATTACATATCGCTTTTAAATATAGAAACCGCAACAGAGGCAGCTAGTATAGTAATTTCACTCACCAAGTCCTGCATCTCCTTAGCGAGGCGCGTGGCGATCTTCTTCTGCGCGATGCAGAGAACGAAAGGATCGCAGTCGTCTTTGCCGAGTTCCACACGGATGAGTAATGTGTCCGGAGTTGGTCTAACTACACCTAGCAACACGTGGACTAGGTCTTGACGCTGAAAAGAAATTAAGATTATTAGAAATTCATATGATTAACATTACTAAATCATAACATTAAAATTAGAAAATCATATGATTATAATTAGAAAATCATATGATGAATATTAGAAATGTATATATGATTAAAATTTGAAAATCATATGATAGCCCATGGATTTTGGCACCCAGATTGCCTACCACTTTGTGGTTACTGAGTACAACAGTCGAGGTCTTTAACTCAATCTACGAACTTGTCAAAGTTGGAAGTAGGTACAGATTTTAATGTCAAATATTATGAATGTCAAATATTATGAATGTCAAACTATTTTAATTTATATTCTTCAAAATTGTTATTGCATTTTTTGTTTGTTATTCTCAAATAAAATGAAGTAACTGGATGACCGAGCTTTACTTGGGAATTTATGCATACTAAATTTTGTGAAATCATTAGAGCAGTTTCCGCGATGCTTATTATATATATACAAGACCAGCTTGTTAAAAGGTATTCGATAATCAAACATGTACCTTAATGAGTTTGAGTGTGAGCAGCATGCCCTCGCAGCACTGGCGGCCGCTGCACCACATCGTGAAGCAGTGCTCCGCCTCGCGCCGCCAGCCGCGCTCGTCCGCCGCCACCACGTCCAGCCCCGTCTCGCCTGCGAACAAACCAATTCATTTCAAATTACGCATGAATTCAAAAGTTACAATTTTAACATATTAACGGAGAAAAATATTCTTAATAATTAAAATACATCAATTGTTTACTGTATAATATATAATAAATATATGACAAAATAATAAGTTTTGACTTCGAACTCTATTGTCTATGAGTCTTGTTTACTTATATATGCAATATGATTTTTTTAATTTATTATGTCATTACAATTTCGGCTTCCTAAATGATTTCTTCTTTTAAATGACTGGACCTATAGTCATTGCTTAGCTATCAATTGAAAATCCAATAGTCAAAATTAAAAATAGGAATCTGTTCCTACATATAATGTTACATAGCATAAATGTAACATATGTATACTTATACAAATACAAATATGCTTTATTGTACACCAAAAAACGAATATATACAAAAACAAACAAAGAAGAAGGGAAAAAAGAATGTTCAGAAGGGGGCCTTATCGCTAAAACAGCAATCTCTTCCAGACAACCTTTGGGCAAAGGACATGAGATTGAATTAAAGTGAAGTTGAAGTGTACAGAATAACATAAGTAAGTACAAAATAGACTATATACTACATACGAACATATAAAAACTAATAAAAAATCATTAATGATTATCAAATCAAAAAATTTACTACCATTATTTTTAAATATTTCAGAATGATCTTACCGACTAAAGTAAAGTTTTCATCCAATAGCGGTTTATGCAGTTTCAGGAAGTTGGTGGCTATGGACGTGTTCTTGGCGCGTCCGACTGCGTACGCGAGCGCGTAAGCTGCGAGCAAGCAACAGAGAATGCCTTCCAACCAATACGCGTCCCATCTCGGACGGATCATTATTGGCACCTGGAACAAAATAATAAGAAATTGTAATTTTTTTTTTGTCAAGTATTTAAAGTTAAACCTGAATTAAAATATAAGTGAAAAAATAATTATAAAAGATTATATATATTTCATTTTTATTATTTTAATTAATATACCTTTTCAATATAAAATTTTAATTGATATATCTTATTGTGTTTTAATATTTTACAAAAATGTAAATCGATTTTTTTTTTTTTAATTGAAAACAAATCTTTATTCCAATCAGAAAAAAAACATTGTAAGGAAACCTGCATGGTCCGGCAAATATTCTGACACATGCATATCTCTCAACCCGCAGTGGAGCAGTGTGGTGGATTAAGCTGTAAACCTTCTCCTCAGTAGGAAAGGACCAGTAGTGTGTCATTTACAGGCTGATACTTTACTTTATTCCAATATGATAGGATTTTAAAATAATGCCTTCCAAAACTTGCACATGCAGTGAGATGATTGATTTCGAAGTCAAAAATTTGGGTCTTTAAATAACTTTAAAGACTAAACAAATAAATTTTGCATTATTTGTAAATATTGTAATATGTTCCTCTGCAAGATGTTTTGTTGAATAATATAGAAATTCATTGATGAAGAAATCAATATATATTATAATACCTGAGAGATTGTTATTTTGGGTTGCTCAGCAGTACGTGGGGTTGTATCCTGGTACCCTTCAAACTCTTCAGGATCTTGGAAATGTTCAAACTCATTATCTTCATCCTGCAAGAGAAAAACAAATTATATATTATTTAATAATATATTGAAATTTGTTTCGAAATTAGCTAAAATCAATTAGAATGTTTTTTTATAATAAGATATATTATGAAGGAAATATCCTTATGAATTTCATAGGGAACAGGGTACGTCCTGACCTTTGCTTTTACATTGAACATTATGCACTATCAGACTACATTAATATCTCCAAATTAGATTTTCTGTGGGTTGACATATTATTGCTTATCAGCATCCATTAAAAATTATACTAAGCTGGAAATTGTATTTACCTCAACTATGATATCATCTACATCATTATTTGCTTCAAATTGTACTTTATTTACAGTCAATTTTGGTTTTAATACTGGCACATCTTCTTCACTGAAATCTAAAACAGACAAAAAATTTAGTTACTCTTAAATTATTTGTTATCTTAAAGATTTTATTATATTTTTTAAAATAAACAAATAAAAACAGACAGACTGACAGGTTGGCATAGTGGTCACTGCAACTGACTGAAGTGCTAATGGCAAATGTCTGTATTGGTCATATGGATGTTTGCCATGAACTGGGTGTTTGTGCTTGTATTGTGTGTGTTTCAGGACCCCCGACACAGTATCATAAGACCCTAATGGGGGTCAGTTGAGCGTTATGCGTTTATTTTTTTTTTATTTTAAATACTAATTTAAATAAATATATTTCTAGGTATTATTTTCATTAATTTCATTTTTAAGCTATAAGATTGATAACCGACTATGCAATTTTACATAAATAACTAATTTAAAATAAAATTCCTCAAACAACTGTAATAATTATAAAATATCATTATCAAAATAATGTATTTGACTATTCCACTATTTTACTCAAATATTTGAACTTTATAATACTATAAATTGTTTAAATACGATAATTCTTCCTTACCATTGCCAGGAGTATCATCATCAGCCTCAAACTGTTCAAACTCGGCAAAATCATCATCCTCGAGTGTTGTGTCCTCGTAAGCTCGAGACACATAAACACTGCATAACAGCAGTGTTAAGGAAAAGAAAACTATACGCATATTCACTCTGTAACAAAAAAATCACTATTATAACAGAACAGGAATTATCTAATGAAGGACCTCTATTCACCAACACCAACGTATTTTGGGCAGACCTTAAGAAAGCAGTGGAACATCTAACAGAAACTTAACTTTCTTAGATTCTTTTGAATAAAACTAAGTGGCGACCTCTGCTAGAGACCATGGATATGTTGTATCAAATAAATTTGTCATAAAAAAAATATATTTTTGATTTACTGCTTTTCCGAAGATAAATTAAACATCTGATCTATACATAAAAAAAAACATAACTTCATAGAGTATTTAACTTCTTGATGGAACTGACTTAGTGATAGAAATGAACAATTTTTCAGACAGGGATTGATTTTGAAGAATTTTCTTTTATTAGTCTTTGTTAATAAAATGAATCTTAGCAGATTATATTTATCATGGTTGTTAACAAAACAACGACACAATCACATAACTGATAAGGCTTTCAGTACACACAACAATTTAATTCTCACTGCACATTAAAGATTTCTTAATTTTTACTTATTTGTCTGCCTTACTGTTTCACACACAAGAAAAATAGTAGTCTCACTTGGAAAGTTTTGTATTTATGATATTAATTAGATAAATATAAATTCCTTGGTAAATTGTAATTGAAATGTAACCTTAAATAAACTTTTTACACAAGTGCTCACATTTATTTTATTATAGGAACTATCACATGTAATAGGTTATTTTAAGAATATACCGAGACAAGGTTACAAGGTGAAATGATTTGTCACATAAAACTCATTATATATATATGTAGGGTTTCTTTACCAAACTAAAGGTCTTCACAATGTATAATTCTTCAATGACCTATATAAAAACTAATCTCTTATTCAACAAGAATTTAAGTCAGCTTTATCTTAATAGACTTTTTATGACAAACTAACCAATTCAACAAACCGAATTGTATATATATTTGTTTCATATATTTAAAAAAAAAATCCACTAAATAGATGATACACTAAATTTGACTCCAATATCTTTCATGATGAATTTCTTATCACTGAAAAGTTTGCTTAATAAAATTTTAATTAATTACCTGTCCGACGAAACAGTATCTAACTTAAAAATAAATCAATACATTTAATTTAAATAACTTATATATTAATAAATTTGTTCTAAAATACCTAGTTCATTACTTAGCACAAAAATCATAAAGATTTTTTCTCGTTTTCGTTAATGATAAATTTGTGATAATATTCTATTGGTCAAAATTGAAAAAGATTAGTTTATCAACCAATCATAAGAGAGAAAGAAAGAACGGTTGTTGTAGTTATTTCATATAATCGTAATGTAAGACAAATAATTTTTGACGTTGACATTATTTTCTGTCGTCACATGACACATTTTCATAGTGTTACAAGTTTACTTTTTTTTTTATAAATACAAAGTTGTAAATAAAAAGAATATAAGATAATATGATCGATGTAATAATCAAAATTTATTGAGAATAAGACTAAATCGGGTACGCTAACGTGTAATAGCGGTTCTTTTAAATGATCAGATAAAGACAGCAGGCAGGCACATCAAAATAAAAAAATACCGCCAATATTGTAACTGTTACTGAACTTAAAATGTCCCTTTATGTATTAATATTATATTTTTGGAAATTGAACTGAAAATTTAAACTTTATCGAGTATATTTTTTACATCTGTAGTGACCAGTATGTAACTTGCACATAATCTGAATCTGTGAAAATTAAATATGTATGGCGAATATGGTAATTTTTTTACGAATCTTAAATCTGTGAAAATTTAATATTCGTAAAAAAATTACCATATTCGCCATACATACATTTCTATCTATGGAGGACCCTTCGTATTCTTCTTATCTTTTTCTATATTACGCCTAATAAAAACTTGCAAAATATGAATTAAGTTAATTGGTCGAATCACCGTGAGAGTTCTAATGACTGTCGCAGCACACATTTCTTGGCCGCCTTCGTGAATCTGATTAACTACTTAGTATAGGTACAGTTAACTAGTATAGCTTTTTTATATTAATATTAGTAAAGCTTTTTTATTAAAATATTAATTTTAAAACTGGATCAAATTTTATATAAGCATACACTCTTAATATCCTTACAATAATTAAACAGAGTAGTAGAGGATAGAAATAGGATGGTAGGGGTGTACATAGTATATATATATATATATATATATATATATATATATATATATATATAATTTATAATTTTATATATATATATATATATATATATATATATATATATATATATATATATATATATATATATATATAAAATTTCGCGAACAACTAATTCTTTCTATAGTTCTAGTTCTAGTTCTAAAGAATTATATATTCTTTCTATAGTTCTATCTATAGTTGATCGCGAAATTAGAAATACAAACACAAAAGCTACATATTGAACATTAAAATTATTATTTATAAGAAGTAAAAAGTAACCATTAAACATTTGATTAAGTAACAATGATCTAAAATTTATTACAACCTAAAGTCACAAAACTTAATTTCGAAAATAAATTTTAACTGGATTATTTCATTTGATAGATCATTAAAAAGGTATTTTATGACAATACTTTAAAACATCGTTATTTCTTTACGAGATCAACGACCGAAAGATATTTTTTATTTTTGTTTATCGGTAGATATCTGATGAATATATAAGTGACGCCACCTATCTTTAAGTTTCGCAATCGATATAGATCCTCGCTAAACCAAATGCAATCGATATTATCCTTTTGATCCTTTTACACTAAATATTGTTGGTCCGTCGAGAGGCTATCGATACTTTTTCGATAGTCGCCTATTGAGCTACATCACTAGTTGAATAATCATTTTTGATATACCGTTGAATCGAATATGTAATTAACATATTTATTTTTATTTTAATATATATAACTAGATTATTTATAACTGTATATTATTATTGTAGTCTCATAAAAAAGAAAAAATAATATTAACAGGTTAACATTAAAGTTACATTTCTTACGATTTAAAAGGAACGGTTTTGCGAAGCGAGTTTGTTGATGTTAAACATAAAACACCTTTTTTATCACTGGAGATGTAATTAGGTAATCTAATTATATGTAGATAAAATGAAAAGTCATTTGAATTTTTCTCATGCCATTGTTCACCATGGCATCTCTTTCTAACACCATACCTAAAATTGTAAATTCGACTTTTATTAACAAAATAATAATGTTCATGCGGAACCTGTTGTAATCTTATTTAATATATTTATTCAAAATAATAATTTTTTCTATAGTTTATCGCGAAATTAGAGATACACACACAAAAGCCACATATTGAACATTAAAATTATTATTTATAAGAAGTAGAATACTACAGCTAATAAATAAATGATTAAAAAAGATGATTAAATAACTGCTGAATGCAGATAAGATTTTAATATTTAATAAACGTATAAAGAAAAAAAATATGTTAAATAATTAAAAAGTAACCATTAAACATTTGATTAAGTAACAATGATCTAAAATTTATTACAACCTAAAGTCACAAAACTTAATTTTGAAAATAAATTTATTTAATATATTTATTGAACCAGTAATCTTATCCTCTCAAAGGCAGTGGGATGACTTACTTTGTGCAGATCGGCTCAAAGCATTAATTGATGCTGCACCTTCCGCCATAGATCAGGCCCGTCTTCTTGCTGTATCTACGAGAGAATCTGGTTACTGGCTTCATGCTCTCCCGTCTCCTCATGTTGGCACTCTTTTAGACCACTTAACACTAACTGTTTCAGTTGGTCTCCGGCTAGGCGCGAAAATTTATCAGCCACATCGGTGTCACTGTGGTGAGGCAGCAGACGAATATGGACATCATGGTTTATCATGCATAAAAAGCGCAGGCCGCTTCTCCCGTCATGCTTCCTTGAACAGTGTCATTCGTCGGTCTCTTGTTACCGCTAAAATTCCGACGGTACTAGAACCTAACGGACTAGTACGCAGTGATGGCAAGAGACCTGATGGAATGACGCTTGTTCCGTGGAGGCTGGGGAGGTCGCTTGTATGGGATGCTACCTGTGTCGATACATTGGCTGCATCACATATACGAGGGACTTCCTTAACGGTGGGAGCAGCGGCATCCAATGCTGAAAATGTCAAGCGGCGCAAATACGAAAACATTGAAAGGAGTTTCATATTTGTGCCGTTTGCCGTTGAAACCATGGGGTCCTGGGGCGAGGAAGCGAAAAAGTTTTTCAAAGAGCTGTCTTCCCGCCTCGTCGAAACTACAGGTGACCGAAGGACTGGCGGCTACCTTGGCCAGCATATCAGTCTGGCCATACAAAGAGGTAATGCTGCCAGTGTTTTGGGCACCTTGCCTCACTGTGACATCGATAGTTACTTAGGTTTAATATAGTTATTTTTAATTTCCTTTTCTTTTTATTTTTAATAGAATTATTTGTATGAATAATATATTTATTTAAAATAATAATTAATAACTGGACATAAGTATATAAATATATCACGTAAACTGAATAATATAATTAAAACGGATAGGTACTGCTGACTGTGGTGTACTAAATAATAACGAATAATAATTTCAAAGCATTGTTTTCTAAATGTCACTTCCTACACCTTGAAGTATAAGGTTATAAATACACTGAAAACTTACTATGATGTCGTAAGTCGTGGCGTGTCGTGACGCGCTGATTTTATACAATTAGTGTAACACGTCACGATTCTCCTTACCATACATAATAGGTCTCAAAAGCTTTGATTTCTTACTACGATGTAGCCTAGAAAAAGACAGACGTTTTACAGCTTCTAATAACGACTATCGAACACATTTTATGGAAACAATTTTCCTGGGGTTCATTAAAAATTTTTTATACTGTAAATTCAAAGATTTTTTTCGTCAAATATTACACCAATAATGTCGAATTATAATATTTGTAAACCAAATTTTGACAGTACTAAATGTATGAAATCGATAGGCTTCAGACACGGCACGACACGTCACGACATACTAGTATGTTTTCAGCCTAACTCCATGATTCAATTTGATACGTAATCGTAAAATCCTGACATTCAATACTGTGTCATGTACTTACAATCTATTTAATATATTGTTGTAATATTGATATATCGTGGTGCAAGTAAATTTTTATAAAATGCTTTTCTGTTTCAAGGTTATTCTGATGTCAGATCATTTTTTCCTAACGATCTGCATGCAAAGATCTAATGAATCATCGTAATAGTGTCTGTGACTTTTATTTTATAATATGTCGGTAAAATACGAGTCATATTTGGATACCGAGAATTCTGTACCACGGATCTCTTATTTTTTTGTATACTCAGGGAAAACCTTTAAATAAGATACCCAATTCCTTGGGGAGAGAGCGAGTGGGTTATGTCGGGATTTATAGTTACTAAAACCCCTGCGATGTCCGTCCTCAGCACGGAAAAGGAGAGCCTGCGGAATCGCTTACGCATGCGCATACGCTGGTTTCCCGAACGGACTCACTCATGAACTCATGAAGTTTTTACTATGTAATTAATATAAAAAACCTAATAAGGATTTTGGTTCAAAAGGAATTTAATTTAAGACTTTCAATTATAAAAATCAATATCAAAACTTTTTCAGTGAAGTTCAGCACGGTAAAGGTTAATACCCGTTTTTTCGGACGAATTACGTCGTTAAAAAAACAATGGAAAATTTATAGTCTTATTTTATATTTATCGATAGTGATGTGACAATAACAATGTATAAAATCTTTAATTATAAGTTATCAACATAACTCACGTTCTAACCCAATCGAAGTTTACATAATTTTACATTAGCTAAATGTGGTAGCTTTATAAAAATCTAAAAAAGTGACATGTAACTTGACGATTCGAAAGAGCTTTAAAAGCCCATTTGAATAAAGTATATTTTAAGTTTGAATTTTGAGTATTCTCTCAATGATGCACATTGCAGTCCGACACTTGTATACCCGCCAACCTTCAGTGGAGCAGCGTGGTGGGTTAAGCTCTAAAACCTTCTCCTTAATAAGAGAGAAGACCTTTGCCCAGCTGTAGGACATATCAAGGCTGTTACTTCACTTTACTATTTGTACTACTTATTCAAAAATACATTAAGAATAAAGTTTTCCATCATGGAAATGTCAACAAACTTTACATGTTACACTGGAAAAAAATAAATAAAATAATTGTATCCTGTTAAAGTGCTCTTCTATTAATATTGTTTATATTTGCAAATATAATCGCTAATAGCTGCCCTATAAATCGGTCGAGTTTATCAATTCATTATTTAATAATACATACTGACTTAATAAATGTTACGTAACGTGCAAACAAGAATATTAAAATTTTTATTACTTTATCCATTACTGAGTAAAAACACACCTACTAATTATATAAATAAATAAGTATAAATCGATATACTATCAATTTAATTGTTTTTAACCAAAAATCGAGTACCTAAAAGATCGCTGGACTGAACATTCGATAAGCTTAAATAATTTTCACACTTTCCGTTTTGTCAACTAAGAATTTCAACAAATTGTCAACAAAGTTTTGCAAAAAAAAAATTGTGCTATACACAATCTATATTAATATAAAGGAAGAGCAAAAAAAAACTAAGTCTATATAAAGAATTATGGTACATATAAAAAGTACGAGTACATTATTCTAGATAATCGTCCTTACTAATATTATAAATACTGAGCTGATTTAAATGAAATTTGGTACAGTGACAGTCTAGAGCCTGAAAAAGGTTTCTTTAAACCCCGAACAATGCACGGTCCCTGAAGGGATGATGATGTAACATGAGCGCAATAAAACCTAATTCCACGCGGACAAAGTCGCCGACAGAATGCTAGTAGGCTACACTTCATGCATACTCATATGCATATTATTTTAAAACATATTCTATATTAATTCGAGTAAAGCCGCGAAGATAAGCTATAAAATATAGATATAAAAAAAAAGTTTCTTGAAAATTACAAATGAAGGCAGAGTAGCATCACGGCCTGTTATTACGAGTAGAATCCTTTCCCAAACTCTTTAACACTACATATCTACCACCGCTACTAACTAGACCCTTCTAGTTCTCGCTATCGCAAAGCAATACGTTAAAACAGTTAATTTGTTTCGTTTAAATACAAAAATCAGAAATCAACAGTCAAAATGTATTGCGTTGTAGTAGCGGGAACTCACCGTAATTTTCACACAGCCAGATTGTTTCTCTGATTCCGATTTTATAGTATGGATCTCGAATATTTAAAAAAATCTGAAAATAACACTCCGAAGAAATTAGAATTTGTGAAGAGAATTGTTAATTATGAGCTGAGAATACAAAATTCCGGCTGTATGTTGATGGCCTTTGTTTAAATTAAATATTGAAGCATCACGACCTTAGCAATTAAACACAATAAAAAACAACACGTTATGGGTTTCCCTTCTGTTCGTATTTTTAGAAATTGATAAAGATCTGATATTCATATGAGTATTTTCATATGAATTCATTCGCTTGATATTAATGTTGATGGTATGGCTTATGACGTCATCATTAGCTCTACCATCGTTCCAGAATGTATAATCATTAAAAATGATTAATAAAAAAATTATGTTTTTTTAATGATAACTGACAAACGAGCAAATGTATGATCACCGCCCATGAACCTTAGCAACAATGAAAACTTTTGTTTATTTGTTTTATTTCAAAAAGCTTAAGTAAGATACAGTTTTTTGTGATTTACCTAAGTTAAGCATAATGTCAACTGCTTATCACCATTTACAAATTATTGCTCTTCCCAATGCAGAACTGATAATTATTTAGGTTCTCCTGATGTTGCACCATCAATTCCAGGTATGCATTGTGACAACGTAAATTTTACAATTAGCAGTTAGTAGTCAGATCGAGCAGGAGACATCTGACGGTAAGTGATCACCACCGCCAATGGACATTTGGAGCCCAGAAGAGCGTAAAATGCGTTGCGAGCTTAAAACGTAATAAAGAATGAAAAGAAATAGGAAGTAAGAAAAGAAATGGAAGAAGGAGATAGGTTCATCGCTTATGGTGCGAAACACAACTA
Organism: Hypolimnas misippus; assembly: GCA_037950945.1. NCBI lineage: Eukaryota > Metazoa > Arthropoda > Insecta > Lepidoptera > Nymphalidae > Hypolimnas > Hypolimnas misippus. The sequence continues at coordinate 3,547,562 of JBBEEQ010000016.1, read as the reverse complement.
TATTACATACTTCACTCCAATCTTCTGTGAGAACGAGGTACTGCTTCCTTGATGGAGCTAACCCATATACGAGGTGTAGTCACTGGGCTACAGCTAAGTCTAATCGACTTTTCTGTAAAAAGATAAATAAATAATGAATAAAAACAGTTTCCGACACAACGGCCCCATTAAGACGTTATGGTCTTGTGTCAGGGCTCCGTTCAGAACGTAAGCACAAAGATCCTGACCACAATAAATATCTATAGGCTCTGTAGGTATAGACCGGAGACCGTACCAGCGACCGTTAGCATTTTAGGTACAGTGACCATTGCGCCAATCTGTCGTCAAGATATCTTAAGATTTTTTAAATCTTTATTTAAAAATTGTAATATGGAATATTACAATAATGACATATTACAATAAATCCGCATGTAAAATAATCACGATTAAAAAACCATAAGATCTTATCTTTAACTAAACTAAGTTATCATCAGTGCTTGCTTGACTTTTGCGTTATTTATTATCTGTTTATCAAAAAACACGCACTTTTAAAAAAAGCAGTTTAAAAACGAAGTTATAATATATTTACATATAAGATAGAATTATAGAAAAAGCTCATTTTCAAGTTTTTTAGCCCATTTTTTTAACTTAGTATAAGTTAAATATATTACCTTACTTCAAAAATGAAAAAGGAGCACATAAGTGCTTTATTATATCATCCATATCCATATTATAAAATATCCCTCCTCTTTCTCTCCGGCAAGACCCTTTCTTTGCTGAAACACGCGAAGCTAAGATCAGGATCAAATAAGTACTTACATAAGTCTGTAAACCCTTGGAACTAAGAAAAAAATGGGACTTAAACGTAATAAAATATACACTAGTTTAAAAGTAACTTTTGTTTTTACTTAAGGATACTTCTCTTACTTTCATTGACCAAGTAGTCGTATTTGGCAATCATCAATGTCTTATAGCAGAAGTAAAGTGAAACTGTAATAATAGAAGTTACAGAACCCCAGATTTACTTGTAACGACTTGTCCTTGGCTAGATATTCCCCTTAAATTTTGCAAATGTTTAACAAACAAACAGATAACTTCACTTTTGAATTTATAAAATTAAATTCGTTACATAATATTACTGCGATACATGCGCAGTGAAAAAAATATATAAAGGAATTGATGCATTATTTCAAGGTATCGTACACAATTGAGGAAGTATTTCCGAGAAAACTTTTTCCCGGATTTAATTTCGACTGTTAAAATACGAAATAATCCTTGAACAAATCGAATATTATAGTTTTGAATAAGGATGACTAATGTTTTCTCTGTATTTACTCTAAATTCTTTAGCTGTGATAACATTATTTAGCAAACGAGGTATTTCCTGAGTTTCAAGGACTTTTTTCACAAAACTTTTGTTGTTATTTCACACATATATAGTATACATATATTAAAAATAAAATTATGATTAAAAAACCCAATTTAACAAATATTTACAATTCTTATTTTAGTAATAATCACAGTTCAAATTCAGTATCTGCAAGATAATTTTGCAAGAAATCATTTCTAATGAAGTAATAAATTGCAATTCAGAGTTTTTAAACTACCCACAAGAATACATGTTCGCCTTTAGGCGTAGTAAAACAAGATTAAGATATTCAAAATCAATATACGCAATTTAGTTACACGTTACATACTTATTTCAATTATTTTGATTTTAAAACAAAACTACTGAATCGCTTTTGATGTTTGAATTCTTACCAAATCATTTTCAAGCAGTTTTACGAAGTATCGAGTAATCGGTGAAAATATATAAAAAAAAAACTCCGACATATTGAAAACCTTCCCTTTTTTTGGAAGTTGGTTGAAAATAAATTAATAACATATGTATAAATATGTTATTATTACATTCTACCACTGACTTAGCTCAGATAGATTTCGTTTGCGTATTAAATAAATATAAACAGACCATAATATAGCCTATGTCTTTTCGAGATATTGTACTCTTTATTGATCAAAGAGTTTTAAAAAATCGTACCCGTCGTCTTTATAATGTTAGTCTAGATTTAAAGAAACAAATAATTATATGTAAGAACTAGACAATACAAATAAATATTACAGCATCTCATTCCGACGCGTCTTTTCCTTTTAAAGGTAAAACAAAAGGTCTTCTTGGAAAGGAAAAGGCGAGAAAAATATCTCTTATTATCTGACATTCGTAAAACGTACGAAGAATACGTTGACTTAAATTAAAACATGCCAATAATTTATATAACTTTTTTTTTCTTGATATATCGCAACTTTTCACAAGCTTTTAATTAACAAGATGGCAATCTAAACAACTCTTTACGATATTCTGTGTTGTATTTACATATTATCGTGATTAAAAAATAAAAAGAAAAAGTAATATTAATAAACCTCAGTATTCTTAAGAGTAAAAAAGAAGAAGAGCGTTCAAATGTTTTTGATATAGATATTTGACTTTTTGACAGCGCCGAGATAAAAGACGAGCTCAGTTACTATATAACTACTATATACAGACTATATACGATTCGGATTGGAATGTGAACCGTTTCGGTCCATTGTATATGATATATAAGATATAATATATAATATGTACTTTTTAGGTGTTTTTGTAAAAAACACAAGGGAAGCGGTAGCGAAGCTGTGATATGTAAAAATATGAAAAGTACGGTTCACAATTGACCGGTTTTTGTTATTTGTTAATTTATAGTAATGTTACGTTATCATTGGGGTTCTTGTCTCTAGTTTATTTGTAATTATGAATATATTTGTGAGATTGAAGACGAGCGATCTATTCTGGAGAGAGGGAGGGTGCGTACTGAGATCAAAGAGATTTCATAGACGAAATACGGTGTAAACATTAATGATACATTTCTAACAAGTAACAATAGATATAGACACTCTTTCAATATTTCAACTCTCTATAATTCATGAAATACAACCTACTGACACAGGCAGATAGACAGACAGAGACAAAACATAAAATTTACCTTTTAAAAATAAACCTTTGCTTTTATACACTCTTATAAGACTTCCGTGGAACTAATCACGAAAAACAATTCGATTTAAGTTCTGTATCCTTTAACTTCATAGGAGAGTCCTTTGAAATATTTATAAGTTGTTACTTTAACATTCTCTAGGATCTGACATGTACAGCTATCGTAGCTATTTTTACTTGGCCTATTAACGTCGCCTCAGACAAAGCTGCAGGCACAGGCTCGTTTCACACATAATCCTGCTAAAATACAACACCTTGTAATGTACATAATAAAATGATAAATAAACAAAAACCTAAAAATAGTATAATAATATTTTTATGGAAACCACTGACTCAAGATCCGACCATATAAGAAGGTTTAAGGCCACGATCAATGCCAGTCGAGAGCAGATGCGCGTGCGCATACGACGCTGATATTTTGAGTTATATTTTTCTTATTTATTAGTTTTTTTTTAACTGTCGCTATGACGTCAGCCGTGATTAAGTTTAGTGCCATTTTAATGCTGGTCGGTGTAGTTGCAGCTGATGTTAGTAAGTAGAAAAAAGATTTAATATGTATATTAATAATCATATTGTTTGAAAGTATTAGGAATATAGGCAAGGGGCTAATTGTGTAAAACCATCGGCATCAGAACATATTACCATATTTTGACAGTTACAGCGTATAGCCGGTCTCACATAGCCGGAATGTAACTCTGAATTTATATTATAAGAAAGCGTGAAATTGCATACAAATGAACTATTCTCAGAGTAATATTTAATTTTTCAAGTGAAATATTATATAAATACAAATTCAGATCCGGCTGCAAAAGACCGGCCTTAGAATAAAAAAGTCAACTATAGTATGTCTTGATAGCGACAATTCCATATAGTGGATTCCAGAGTGGTAAGTTAAAAAACGACTGGGAAGGCGAATGAACTTAATCTTTAAAATGAAGCCTTTTTAAAAATAACGTTGCTACATTTTCATCTAGCGAATCAAATAGATCGGATACGATTTAGGTTACTCTAAACACTCCTTGTGATATAAAAATGTTTGAAGTCATAAACTTAAGTACTTTAAGTCGAAAATTTTTATTATATCTGTATTTTCACTTCCCCTTATACTAGTAGCCTGTAACTTTAATTTCGTTTAATTAAAATTTAAAATGCTAGCTGACCAATTTTGGTACTCTGCAAGAATATGTTCCCCTATTACTTCATAAAAAATGTATTTTTGACGAATAAAAGATGGGAGGAAAATTGCGATAGAATCTCGTTCTATGGGTACTTAATCCTTACGGTAGCGTTTTTAATCCATGACGACTCACAATGTTTTATGGCATAATATTTAAAATCGCTGGTAATCATTTTCAAAATAATATGTTTAAACCCTTAAATAAAATAACAAAAAATACAAATATAATATGTAATAATATAATTGTTAACTCGTTAACAATTAAAAGTCATAGATTGATTCACATAGATTGTTTTATCGCATTAAAGCTTTACCTAGAAATAATAAAAAATAGAAATTGATTATTATTATAAAATACCATTGTTAATAACCGCGATTTCATTCGCGTAATCGTTTTTATTTTACTTTACTTACATAATAAATAAAATTTAGTTTCGTTTTCGAATATGAAGTTCTCATTTCGACTCATCTTTAATTAATTTTGCGAAATAAGTTAAAAAAATTCATACTTTTATTCCCAGATAATATTAAAAATAACTCAATATTTAGAATAATATTTTAGATGGTTAAAGCAAACACGTACAAACCTACACGTTTACATATTGGTCATATTTATAGTCTAGTCTCCACCCGGTTTTATACTGGTCCGGTATTATGAGTCGTAGTATGTTATAACATTATAACTAAAAAAAAATAATTTGATTAATATTTTCTGAGACTGTTTGAAAGCGTAGTTCAAACAAACAAACTCTTCAGCTTTGTACATTCATATTAGTATAAACATATTTTTTTTATAAAATATAAACATGATTTACATAGTCTTGATAATTGCTTTAATTGATATTCTCGAAATTGATGAATGATAACATTTACACTTATTAAAAAAATATTACCATGTAATTTTATTTTGCTTCCATTTTCATAATAGACCAATCGTGTCAATTGCAATTAATTGATTTTACAACTAAAGTATCTGATCCGTTAAGTTCTTTTATTTTTGGGCTGTATATTTAACAGCATGTAGCTTTGGTATCTACAGATAAAAAATAATTTATTATTTTAAATTAAAATAAAACAGACTTCATAAAAGTATCCGAATTCCTACTGGGCTTTTTAAACTATTTTTGTTTGGTTAATAATATTTTTATTATCACCATCATATTTAAGTAGAACATAAAATGTAAAAATATCAATATACTTATTATAACTATACATATGTACATATACATCATGAAATATATACTTATAATATTTATCTACCCACAGGAAATTCTTGATTTGCCCCTCCCCTAAGACCTAAACCTGTTTTACTCCCACTTAGAACATACTCTAACTGAATATGTTACAAATATTTACCATAAAGCGCATATATTACTTAGGCATTAGTAAATCGTTTCAGGAACAAATTATTAAAACAATTACGACTATATTCCGTTAAAAAAACAACGTAATTGTTGATGTACACTTAATTAATTGCAAAATCATAAAAAAAAACTTGATTGCGATCACTTCTGAAAATTATTAATTATCAAACAACAATGCATCTGACGTCGTCGTAAAAAAAAATAATTTCCGTGTGCTTCGATGTTTTGCATAATTACTAAACTATATTTATAATTGAAATAACGGATTTACGCCTCTATGTCGTAATATTCATTTTCTAATTATTATGGCTGTAAACGAAAATTGTCGATATAAAAAAAAAGATTTTTCATTACAAATATATTACTTTCGTGAAATTATCGTCATATTTAACGTTAATTCAATAAATTAAATACTTATATCTATAATATATTTTAAAAAAAGTTTTTCACGCTATACAAAACTGGGTATATACATATAACGTTATTAAGGTTATTGCTTAGGTTCTTATCTTAAGTTTACATGATATTAATAGTATACATATTTCTAACAGTGATGACAAGTAATCTAGAGAGATAGATAGAGATTATAAAAACATTTTTAATTAAAGCTACTCTACTTTTATTTACGCTCTACTTTTAGTTATTATATTCTCATATTTTTTAGATTATGAACGTCCACAAATTTTATGTACTTTTAACATTTAAATCTTTATGTAGTACATTAATAATAATTAATCTAATTGTCATTTCTAACATAAGATAACGAAGTATGAAAAACTAAAATTAATAACATCATCACTCAATATTTAAGGAAAAAAAATCATACCATTGCGACTCATTTCTTAAAATCATTGATATCTAAAACAAAAATACATGATGAGATTATAAAAGCATAATTCTCCTAAATAGTGACAAATAAATTATAGTAAATACTATTGAGGTACTCGTCTTAGAGCCAATTCACACCAAACACCGCACCGCAGTTGCTGACATATCTATGAATCAATCAATTGGTCAAATGAAAAAAAGTCTGCTAAAACTTTTCATTAACTATCGTACTATTTCATTGTGGTAAGGCCTACAGTACATTGACGAGGGACTATTGCTTGTACATAGGCTGGCTTGACTATGGAAGTACCACACACTTATAGTAAATATTAGTACATATTTGGATGTTGATAAGCAATAATGTGTCAACTTACAAAAGGTAAAATTTGGAGATATCGATGTATTTTAATACTGCGTCACCTATTTAACATTATAAAAATAATTTCAAATCATCTAAACTAAATAAGTACAGAAAAAAGTTTCTTAAGTATTGTTTCGAATTTCAAGTCCATTTCATATTTTGCAATTTATACAATGATCTCAAATATTTGAATAACTTATTATTAGATAACACATTAAATATATAAATCTGCTTTCAATTAATTTTACTTTTCATCAAAATAAAAAAGAAAAGATGGATACATACATCTTCCAACAAACGTATTAAGAATGGGTTTGACATCTTTAGGTGCCATTTTCTCAAAATATCTTAATCTTATCAGCGTCCATTTGTGATGTAGCTAATATATGTAGTTGTACTTCCTGCTATGAGTGAGATAGCCTGAAACCTCCACTCTACCTTAACTCATATCCGTTTCTCTCCCTCGTATGGGGAATAGGAGGGATCTGTACTAGGAAAATACATCTCGAATTCCCTTTTAATCCAGCAACGCATTTGCGGCTCCTCTGGTGCTGCAACTATTCATCGGCAGTAATAATCTCAGGTGACTCGTCTGGTCGTTTATCGGATATGAACATTAAGAAATCAGCGAGAGACTTAAAAGCCTAAAATTATATATAAGTATATGACCGTATATACCAATGCGGTATGCATTGGTATATACGATGACGTGATGACGTATTTTCTAAAGGGACTTCTTTTTCCGTGCTGCGTCGCACCGCGTGTCTGAAGCACCTTAATTTGACACGAGTAAAGGTCATTCAGCTGGTATTAGTATAGTTATGCAAGTTGTCTTCCTTCTGTTTATCTTTGTCATGGTAATGTTGAATGTCGAAATTCTATTACAAAAAATAAACAATCAACTACCAGTCTTACCGAGAATTAAGAAATACTAATAGATACATTTTGTCAAGGATCTATTCAACAAGTTTATATATATGTAAGTATATGCTCTTTTAGCAATAAAATTTATTTTTATATTTTGTGTTACACATTTGCTATAAACATATAGTTATGTATTATTGAAATTTTTATGAAAAAAAAACGAATCTCGCTTTTTAACTAAAAATATATGATCATTTTCTGCCGAGATTGTTCTAAACTGGCTCAAAAACAATAATAAAAATTAGACTATGTATTTAGATATATTTTTTTTTGTATTGTTTTAATCTGTGGATACAAATAAAAATCTTTACTTGTGCACAACATTTTTATTTAAATTATTACTTTGCAGCAGTACTGCAAAAACATTTCTAAAAGATATTACTTCTCGTCTCATTGCCTCCACTGGCCAGGTGGCTGTCGCATTTTTCGTTCAGAGAATCGGAATTAGCAATTTAAAGGGAAAATGTTGTTAGCATTCTTGCCACCATTCCGAGCAAACATGATTTGTACAGAAATTATTATACATTGTAAATTTTTAATTCCTCTTTCTGTATTGTAATTTTATTTTCAATAAATATAACATTATCTATTAGTATATATATAACAGTGCTCGGTTAGTGTACGGTATTTCGAATGTTTAACATAGTAACGACATCCGCTGGATCCGCGTGCCAATCAGTCCGGTTCCATCTCGACACCCGTCTGACGACATACTTAGATCAGTTAGATCCTTCAGACTGCTATGTTATGTTTATTTATTTAAATAAACGTTAAAAATGCAAAAATTCATATATTCATATGTGTGGATATAAGAATTGCGTGACATATTTTAATTGTACGTCAATATATAGAAAACATTATGAAATTTTAAAATAGAGTAAAATATTGTTTAAAGTTTAACTGATATTATAAGCTCGTGGATTTTAGCACTAAGAACGCCGATCACGACGAGGTTGCCAAGCAACCAACTAGCAATTGAGTATGACAGGTTAGAGTATCTTTAGGCCAACAAGTCAATTGAAGACTTATTGAAGACTTACTTCAAAGCTAAAGTACAGAGTTTAACATTCAAAAAGTACAAATGTTACATATTTATAGTAATAAAATATATACACAATAGTTTCGGTTTACGTTGACATAATTTTTGAATTACTTAAAAGTAATATTTAATTTTAGGAACGTATTTTTAAATTAAACACATTATTTCTTAAATCCAGACAAAAAAAATCAAATCGAATTGAATTTAGTTCGAATTATATAAACTGTAAAAAATATATTATGCTGTTTTTATATATATGCTTTTAGTATGATTTTACGTTTCGATATAGTTATTTAACTACGAACATGTTGTGTGACAAGATCAAGGAGCCACTATGCAAAAATTTTTAAATAAATAAATTAAATAGCTTCTAAAATTGCTAACTGTCTGTATATAAATAAGGACTATTAATAATCCGTTACATTAACAATCATGAATGTCCAAGTTAGAAATTGCTATAAACAGAATCATTTCCAAGTATTTATTTATATACAAGAAATTAGAAATACAAAATTATGACACAATTAAAATAAATGCGCAGTTCCATTTTTCCAGACAGTATTGATCAACATTATTCTTATGGTATGTAACTTCGACGAAATAGTTCTACGTCTAGTTCAACAGCAAAATCTTATTTCTGCTTAAAGCTTAATTTTGTTTTCATTGCAATAATATAACCGCCTTTTTTATTAAGTCTAATTATGATTCCTCATTAGATATATCGTCGGGGATAGTGAATAACTAAATAAATATGTAAGTAAATAACTTAACTAGCTTTTTCTATAAAATTAAATTTAAACAAAATTAAATTATTGATAAAAATAATGTTTTATACCTTATTAACATAACCATAATCGCGTTAATTACATGTCGTTAATGCCTGTTGAATACCAAATTCCATTCTCTTGCTGGATAGGCATTCCTTTCGGAAATCGAAAAGAATTTTGTAAAAACTAAGCTGTTTCCTTTAGTTTGCCGTATACTATTACTTTCCAGAAGTTGATCCTTATAAATAATAGTATCAGCTGATGCAATAATATAGGGTGCCATTTTAATCAACGAGTTGATTCCTTGCTAGACAATTTTCAAAAAACTAATGATGCAGTTTTAGTTTCTATTAAAATCGGCCCCCAAGGTCCTTGACGTATTTTTCGCTATTCCTTATAGTTTCGGATTTGGCCTACCACGACCAGTTAAAAAATTTCAACCTGTATATTACCATAGACAAGATATATCAATAATATAATATCGCGTAAATATAGCTAGATAACTTCCTCTTTTTTTTGAGTCAACTATAACTGGTTTACACTATGTCTAAACTAATTCAAGTAATATGGTTCGACGTCATCTTAGATCATGATCATGAGATCGATTATCGCCTTACTTCCGCATCTCAGTACATTTATAAGCAACACTATTTTCCTGTCTCTATTGTTTATTCTTTAAACATTATTGATGACACATTGCTATTGAACTTAGACTATGTGTCTTTGAATTTAAAGCTTTACATAACTTTGTAATGAATATATTCGTATTTTTAGTGTAATGGATTAATTTTGAAATATTACTTATTTTTATTGTAGATAATCGTTAATTCTTATGCTACTTTCAGGTACTATACTTTAATTACTATTAATAAGGTACTAAAACTTTATGAAACTGTAATTAAAATCACGTTTTTATAATATATATAATTATATAAAACCAAGTCGGGTTAGTTACACCATACATAACTCAAGAACGGTTTGACTGATTTTAATGATCTTTAATTAGTTGGATTTATCTTCTATCCGAATTGCGTAATATATCATCAAAAAATGTGCAACATCAAAAAATTTCATATAAAAATATTTATGAAGAAAATACAATTGAAATTAATGGCTAATAACTTAACACATCTTAATTTTAAGACGGGACGAAGCCGGGAACTAGTATTTGATAAAAAATTTTACATTTTACAAAAAAATAAGACATGAAAATGGCGGAAAATTATTTTTTCCACTCAATTACGATTCTCGTAAAAAATACACTAACAAACGGATGTAACGCTAAACGAACATTTAAATACTCCTTAATATTTATTTTCATATATTGTGGTACAGCCCCATTTACGGACTGCGACGATCTGGGAAATACCACACTTATAACAAAAAGTGGTGTGAAGAAACCTTATTTAATAAAATAGCTTATAGCTGAGTTTTGTATGATGAGTGAGGGAGATGAAAAATCCCCTCCCTACCCTTATCCCCTCTATGTCTATCACTTCCATTTACTTCCTATTGCCCTTCATCCCCTGATTCCCTTTTTACGCGACAACGCTTTTGTGAATAAAGAAACAAATGATCATGGAAAGAGATGATCACACAACATAGGATCAGGTAACGCGCCTGCCCCGATCGAGTCAGCTCGTAATCCATATACAAACTATAGTCAGTGTCAAACAACGCTGGATTGGCTATAGGGGCACTAGGGGCAAAATTTGGGGTTCAAGAGATTTTTTTGATGATTTTCAATTAAAATTTTTTAAATAAATTTTTCCTTTATTCTTACGGAGTGCTTTTTCTAGTACCAAATTCACATAGGTAATGATTTAGGTAAAAGGGCAGCACTTATCACTGTACCCCATCGCAGTATTTTTTACAGAGCCCCAGGGATTTAGGCTAAACCTGGGCCTGAGTGTACAGCAAGACAGGGTCTTAATCAAATTCGTATTAATATAGTGTATTATTTTTTTTTTACTTTTATAATCGAATTTAAAATTTATATAAATTTTAAATGCAACAAAGTCTGTTGTTATATCGCACGTCAATTATCAAAGCATTTTCCTCTATTAGGTGCGCTTAGCTATACTGAGAAAATAGCATAATCTAACCATAAACAGTGTTATTGTTTAATTAAGAGGTAATAAAAGGTCACAGAATGCATAACTATCATGATATGTAATGCAATGAACAATACATAAAACGGATCTTAACATAGGCTTGGTACACACTTAGTTACAAAGATTAATTTTACAGAAAAAATGGATTTTGTTTCTATTTTTATGTTAGTGTCAATTAAATGTACAGAAACATGAAGCTTGTTACAGTTAAATACTTTAACTCATCTTTTAGTATATAAAAAATTTCTTCGAAAATATTTCATGATGCAGTTTGAGGATGATATTTATTTTTTGAAAATTAAAAAAAAACGTTAACCTAATAAAAAAAATTTCAAACGAGATTTTTAGGCTCTCTATATTTTGCAAGAGCCCCTCTACTTTACGATATAACAATTAAAAATATAATTTACACAAGAAGTTAAAAAAATTGGACTGAAAAAAATGTGTTTGTATGACTATTTATATAAACTACAGTATAACGAAGTTTACTTTACTATTACTACTTAAGATTTTAATAAGAAATATGAACTTTATTCGTTCGATACTACATTTAAAGATGATATTTATCTATCATAATGCATGGTCGTTTATCCGCAAGGTAACGAGTACCTTGACCCTTCGCAATAAATTACATTTGACAACCCGTGGTTAAATCATTAACATAAATAATTTCACGTAAACCTTGTATGTTTGTACGCATATACAATTGTGAATCATCATTACAAAAGTACCTTGAGATTCAACTTTTTTTAATAATAATACCAAAGGTTTGTGTAATTTAGTACTCGTAGTAAGAAGCCCCGTCCCAAATTTTATGCCCTACGTGAATTATTATAATTCTTTAAATATAAACGTAAAACTAAAACTGGATTTTTTGAATCAAGGAATTTCTTTTTGGGAGCAAAATAACTCTGTGTATTTTCTTTTAATTTATGAAGTCAACCGTTTTAAAACTAGAACTAAAAAATGTAACATGCATGTTTTGCTCCTGTTTAGATTACCATACTCGTAAGAATAGAAAAAGTTTTAAAATTTATATAATACGTCTCTCTTAAATAGAAAAATCTTGGAAATATCTAAACCTATCACTATGAGGTTGAGGGATTTCTTTCATTACGTTTCACATCGTAATGAACGCATGCTTTCATTGTGTACGAGATGAAACTAGGAGCCAATAGAATTTTAGCAGTATTCGCGTAAATCTTACTATAACTAACAATTTTCATCTGTCATTTTTTCAGGCCCAGTCACAGAAGTATGTCTAGGGTGCATTTGCCAGGCAATATCCGGCTGTAAGGAAGGTCTTCAATGCGAGGGCGACGCGTGCGGCCTCTTCCGCATCACCTGGGCGTACTGGGCTGATGCTGGGAAACCAACTCTTGAAGGAGTTTCGCCTGATGCGCCTCATGGTACGTTTTTTTTTTAAATTATTTACTCATCCACTCGTTATATAACGGGTGATGAAAAATCTCATTACATATAGTTTTGTTTTTACATACACATGAATAATTTTAATTTTGGATGTACCATCGCATATAATATTTTTTTCTGACTATTAAAATAACTGATTGTACTAATTGTTAGTCCAAAAACTTCAGAAATAGGAAGTTATCATATTGTGACATACAAGAAGAATAATATTTTATCGCGTTTCAAGGGTACTACGAACCGATCAGGGTTAAATACTCAGAATCAGATTTATCCGTAATATGAGTAAGCTTTGACCATGGAACATATCCAAGGTTTTAAAACTCGAATTTATCGATCAGCTAAAAATCAAAAAAGCAACTCTACACTACCTATTCTAGAAAAACCAAAGCACAGGAAATTTATTTTAAAAACTTTTAGTTTTTGGAAATAACAAAGTTAAAAGCCTTAAAACTTTTTTTAATCAATGTATAAATATTACTTTGCTTATTTAATCTTTGTACCTCAAAAATAAATTGCCGTACATTAGTATAGATAGGAATAGCCGAAAAATCGAATACATGATCAAAATTGGTAATTTTTAATGGTTAAAAGTTCACCGGTTCATCTAAAATAGACAGACATATTATAATGTATGGAATATCTGTCTATAATATGCATTAAAATATATTCTAGTTTTATTGTATTTGTGGATGCTTATCAAACATTGCACTTCACCTTTACGTAAAATTTTTATAATTTCTTTTCTAGCTTATTCAAGCTGCACAAACAACCCCTACTGTGCGGCTCAGGCCGTCCAGGGTTACATGAGGAAATTTGGACAGGTAACATTTTCTTTTCTTAATAATAATGTTAAATGGCTTATGGCTCGTCTTTATATGCCACACTATTTCCTGAATCAGTTTTCGGTCTTTAATTCGACGTTTAATAAAAGCTCTATTAAAGCTAAATAAAAATCAAAGAGTACTACCGATTTTTATTGGTTCCGTTTATATTTTTAGTTTTAAAGGAAAAACGGAATCCTTGTCGGATCACTTTGTTGTCCGTCTGTCTGTCTGTCTGGCTGTCAAGTCTTTTTCTCAGACATGCATGGACGTATCATGTTGAAATTAATATCACATACTCAAGCCTACAATGACTTGCGGCTGTTTATATAAGAAGTAGCTGACAAACGAACAGACAAAATGTTAAATGTCCACCGCTGGACATTTGCAGCACTAAAGGAGCTATATATAGCCATATATGCGTTGCCAGATTAAAAAGCAAGAAGAAATGAAAGGAAAAATAGGAATTTGCAAAAATATTAGTTTGAACGCGTTAGGCTTCAGATTCTCTCATTCACCGTATGAAAGTAATAAGAATATACTAGCTACTGAACGGCAATTTTCTGTGAGAGTGAAATATTACAACAAACTGCCAGACAATTATACAGCTAGTGTCTACCTTAGTTTAAATCACCAGAATAAAACCAAAACCAGAATGAATTCCTAACATTCATCCTATAAAACTATTTCTAATTCGCATCATGATATAACATAGCGTACGTAACGCAAAATAATTTTGTAAATAGATTTGATAGCTCTTGAAATTAGTTCCTACGAAAGAATATGTTTAGGCATTATAAAATCAGCACATTTATTTTAGCTCCCAATAGCATCAAACAGGCTTCCTAATGCAAAAAGAATTTCACAAATAAACCTGGTAAACTCGTTATAATATTAGTTATATACAAACTCTTCGCCTCCTAACCGGATAGACCATGACTTTACACTTGCATACCTTTTACATTATTCAGAAAAAAAAAAAACAAAAAAAACATCCGTGATATAAATGTAGGCGGGTATTAACAGAAACATAAATGTAATACTGTACCGTCATTGAGATTTGCATACGAACGCTTCGCATGAGGTCATCAAAGTCACTAGTTGACAGTAAACAAAAACAACCGAACGATTTATTGACATTACTTACATAGCCTTGTTATAATGTAAACTAGTTTAATAGAAAATTAATATGCATGATGATATATCACTATATCATATAAATATAGCATATAAATTTTCATTACCACTATACCATTGTATCGCGTTGTAATAAGTAAGCTTGTAAATTCTTTCAGATTTACAAGTAATGATAAGCAATTTATGTAAATCCATGAACAAAACTTATAAGTGTACTAGCTGGTGCTCGAGACTTCGTCTGCGATGTCTGTGATGTCTACGTCATAGTAGCTATATGCACGCAAAGTCTCAGCCCGATTGGTTTAAAATTGACAAAGTTTCATACAAACTTTCATCCTCTATTTTATCCCTTTGGAGGTAGAATTAATCAAAATCCTTAGCGTATGCCTACGTCATGACATCTACCTGCATGCTAAATTTTAGCCCGATCCGTCCAGTTGTTTTGGCTGTGCGTTAATAGATCAGCCAGTCAGTCACCTTTGAGTTATATATATTTAGATTTCTCGCCTAATAAAGTGCACAACGCGAGAACATCAGGAAATACTAAAAAAGAAACGCGTACAAAGCCGCGCCGATTTAAATCAATTTAAAATACTTTTTATTACGAGTCCATTGTAGATGGCGTATGTCTGTGTGTCATATATTTAAATTGAAATGGTAGTTTTATACTGTCTTTGTTTCTTTATAATTTGCATAATCCATTATCACAGTCAAATGATTCGGCCATGATGTCACGGAACTGGTTTATTATTTTGCTATTCATCGGCTTCTAAAATGTCACTTGACAATATTGATCGAATCTTTGAAATTTTCGTATAAAAAATAATACAATATATAAGGTACTTACGTATGTAAAGTTAAACTATTTTTATATCCGTGTTCGATCATTTCTATATAAAGGTAGCTTTGTAATTGTAAATAATTTAAGTTTACAGGAAATATCAATATTAAGCATCCCTATAATATTTTATAATATTTAATTTTCATAAAAGAAATACGTTCATATACGCGCGTAAAACTTTTTTGCCAATTATATCGATACCTCCCACGTAAGTTGTTGTAACCCCAAAATTACAATTTTACAGTATATTGCCTTTTTTCAGGCGTATTTTGTTGTAACTTTTCTTGAAAAAAAAAAGATTTTTTTGTATTTTTTCACTTTGAATGCATTAAGCAATGCAAATTCGTGTAGTATTCAGTAAAAACGCTAACGGCAATTTTGTGGCTTACAATAACTTACGTGGGAGGTATCGATATGCTTAATTAAAAGTAATATTTGTTTTATTATACCTCGTTTAAGTCAATGGAAACGCTAAATTTCCAAGGTTATATCCTCTCTTAAGTCATACAAAGGCGTTCTGATTATTTACCTTAACGCAGCCTTTTTATTCCTCAACCTAGTAATTAAATGAAGCATAGAATAATTTTTTTTTTTTATTTACAGGACTGCAATGGCGATGGTCAAATTAACTGCTACGATTATATGGCTATCCATAAGAAAGGCGGGTACGGGTGTGCAGGCGATCTGCCCTTCCAATACGTCAATGTTTTCAATCAGTGCATAGCTACCGTCGCTGCGGCACAGGGCTAAAATTAAAAAAAAAACGTAAAAAATCTTGCTCAACAAATCTCTAATTATATGTGACATCATGAGTTTTATATTTAAGTTCAAAGGAATTTTATTTAAGTTAATTGTAATAGTCATAACGAAAATTAATTAAATGCATTATGTGTGTTTATTAGTATTGTAAGTTATTTAGTCGGTAATACAAATAAAGACACAATCCTGTAGGTCAGTCTAGGACATGATTGATCTAGAAAAATTAATTAAAAATAATAAAATTAAACTTTTTTAATATATCTATACTTTAATTTCTTACCCTTTATAACACTCACAGAAAAAACTTGAAGTTAACACCAAGTTCGTTTGACAATTTAAAGAAATTTTAATTTTTGTCAAAATTAAAAAATTTATAATGGAGAAAATATAACACTTTCTTTATTATAATCACGACTGCAACACATCACATTACAAATCTGTGAAATTCTCGGCTTTTCTCTACTATATTATGCATATATTACAATTTTAAACCGTCCATTTGAATTTCTTACTCTTTGCATAGTTTAAAAGATATAAGCGCACAGATGGCCTGGAATGGACTTTGTTTTACGCATGCAAAGATGATGCCATTGAAATAAACAGTTGACAAGACTTGAGGCTTTTATAATATTTAAATCAATTTAAGTTCACAACATATTATTGCTTGCACTAAATCACAATTATAAATACACTCTTTAAGACTAAACATCACTTTTGTTAAAATCAAAAGTTTCGTCTATCAAACTTAAAAAAGTGCATAAAGAAGCAGAATGACCATACAGCATGTGCAAATAGTGAAGGCATTTGTTAAAGGAGAGCGCTGTCGCTTGAAAAACAGGTTTTTACCTAGCTCAGGGACAGTAGGTTTTATTTGTACACCTATTTAATTTTTAAACAGAAATTTGTAAGTTATATAATTGGAAACATGTTATTTTTTGTTTAAATAAACTTTATTTATATAATATGTATATAAATCGGCATGATCGCTTATTTTACTTGAAAGTGATCAATTACATATTTCGATATTTAAGTCATCCGTAAGTGCCTCAGATACTTTAAGGTATACGCCTATACGCATGTATCCAACAGAAATATCAATTCACTACATTTTAAAATCTCGATGCTTGTACATTTTGTTATATAAGTTTGAATGTGAAGTTTTTATTAATTATTAAATAAACTAAAACGCCTGTCAATATATTAGCAGCAATTACATATTCTTAATAAATTATTATTTCGCTGCCACACATATTACCGGCAATCCTTTACATATTATATCGTAGCACTTGAATTATCTATTATGCAAAAGCTGAATTAAGGAAAACCTGTTAAAATCTCCATTAAAAATCAGCCAAGTGCGTGTCGGGCCACGCACAATGTAGGGTTCCGTAGTTGTCAGAATTGTCAAGATCGGTCAAGCAATCTTCGAGTACCTATTTTCGTAAAAAAGTTTACGACGAACTGGGAATTTCCTTTTTAAGTCAGTTTATACAATATACGTACTTACAATTTTAAACCTTTTATTATTATAAAACTATTTTTAATTTCTCTTTAAGAAGAGAATAAGAGATAGGTACGTAATCCGTATCTTTTATATTATACCATAAATGCCAAAGTAAATTCGTTTGTTTGATTGTTAACTCGCTCTTTTCGCCGTAGGTAAATACTGAGCTAATATTTTATTGAGACATTGTTTTATACCTTATTTTATATTTTATTTTAATTTAAACTTATTAAATATTTATTTACTTATTCATTTAAATTCATATATTAATTTAAAATTATAAATATTTACATAATGTGATGCTTTAAAAAGTGAAATATTTATTTTTACTTAGATCATCTATAACTCGATAACCATAAGAACCCACATAGCCGTGATAATTTTTCTTTTAAATTCATTATATGTACTACTATCGTGAATTTTTTCATATTTTTAGACGCAGCAGTTTAGTGGGTAGAGGGGGGGGACACTTGACTCTAAGAAAAATTGACACTTCAAAGCTTAATATTTCGGAAACAGTTCGTCGTTCGGAAAAATGGTTTTCCCACACCTATAACATTTTTAAAAGACCTATCTAACGATACCCCACAGCATGGGATAAATGAGAAAAAAAATTTTTGGTCTCTCTTAACACATAGGGAAGACACCCTGAAAAAAAAATATTTTTAAGATTTTATTCTACGACTTTCTCGGCGTAATTCATATGTATACTTATACCGAATTACAGCTTTCTGGTATTAAGGGTTTCGGAGCAAAGCCGCGGACAGACAGACAGACAGACAGACAGACAGACGGACATGGCGAAACTATAAGGGTTCCGTTTTTTACTACGGAACCCTAATAAAAATACTGAAATTAAAAAAATAGGAACAGTTCACATGATGTAAAATGATCACCGCCGCGCCGCCCGTGTAGCACCAAAAGAGTCACAAATGTATTGCCGACTTAAAAAGAAATATGAAAGCGTATTCTCTTTAGGCATATAAGGAAGATATGAAGAGGAACTAGGCTCCCATTCCGTTCCTTACTTCCTATTTCCTTTCATTCCTTATACCTTTTTAAACGACTTCCACAAAATGAGGAACTGCCTACTCAATTTGTCTGGGACTGTTTTATGCATGTTTACCAGTTACTCAAAAACAACAGAAATGATTTGAATAATTCTTTTAGTTTGAAAGGATATATTTTCGGATTGGTTCCATAGAATTGTGTAGCAAAATCAGTTCTGAAATCTGGTTTTATAATCAAAGTAAGTGAAATAAGTATACATGCCATTAAAATAAACGAAATTATGTTTTTCGTATTGAAGTCAGTTCCCTTTTTAAAGTCTTGTTTAGCTGCCATTTGTGACTTATGTAGTGTATGTATATTATCCTTAGCGGGTAGCGGTTATTAATTAACATCAGTAATTTTTATATTTAAAAAAACCCACCCCTATACCTTCAATACCTATATTCGAACAAAATCCTATGGCTATCAGCCTTCCTAAAGAATTAAACTTCTCTAACAACAGCAAATCGCTTTCAATTGATATATGTAAAACAATACACACATGAAGACGGACGCAATTAAAGGATTCGATTTAAGTGGGTTATTTATTTCTTACGAAAACATAATTATCTCAGTTGTTTACAAAAATGTATTATAAATTTATTTATCATTGCGATCTATTAGCCTATTATTTTACTTGACCTCATTGATATATTTATCAGGTTATCACACATAATAAGTGTTAATATATTTTATCTAAACAGCTTGTAAGAGAAGTACATTTAAGACTAAGCAAACTTATGTTCCGAATAACGCAAAAAGTATATGAATATATCTGCACATTGTAACGACTCAACTGATTTTAATGAAGTCAACTTGAGAGCTTATATCATGATTCACATTACATAGGTTCCTTTTTCGGAAAAAAAAAATTTTTTTGGGGAAAAATAATTAATTAAGAAAAACTAAAACGTTCAAAATTGTTCTATTAGTAATAATTTCAACAAGCAATTTAAACATTTCAGAAAAATACTAATTATTTTATATCAATCATTTTTATTTCATTGATTTGACTTCAATAGCATTTCGTAATAAATAAATTACCGAAAGCTTGCCGAGACGACCTTTATTTAATTTATCGTATGTAGGTAGTGTAGGTATAACCTTCTAGAACAATCCGAGCTTTAGCACACGGATGTTACAGTTAATATTTAATGCAATCAACGAACAATTTGACCGTCACATTATTCTTAGAACTACGTAATATACAAAGATGTGATTTAAAATAATTTATTCTCGCACAGAAATCGAAGTTAATAAATTCCAATCCGTGATCCGCAATAGATGGCCGATCGGAATTATCGGTTTTTGCAAAACATAATAACATTTTAGATCCGTTTGCCGAACCGAGATTCAATTGTTAAAGGTTTTTGCGGTCGATATTATGTCATCGTTCGGAGAATTTAATTTTGTTTTTGAGATACATTGCACGCTGTACTGTAAGTGAAGAAAATCTTTATTTAAGTGCGGACTTACAATTAGATTTAGATGGACGTGAAAATTTAAAGAAATGTTTGTGAAAATATTGTCAACAATATTCGTGTGTTGTTTTTTCGTGAATGTTGTTGCAGGTTTGTATTTTATTACCTTTTGTTATTCTAAACATAACGATTCTCTGAAATTAATGACGATAAATTCGATTTTTGCAATTGAAAGTTTTTCGTGGTTTATTATTGTTTATCTAATTGTTAAAAACAAAAAAAATTAAAATATTTACTGAAAAATTTCGCAATTAGCTTAACTTTTCTTGTAAAAATTGTTTCTTTTAGCTCCAAATACCCAACTTCTTTCTCTTGACTTGCTATTTCATTTCATTACATTTTTTCTTTAAATTATACCCCTACAATTTCAGGTATATACGTATCGAACCTGAATGACTCATGTTTACGGTGCCTATGTCATGTGGCCGGATGTGATCTGTCTCATGGTTGCACGGGGGGCTACTGCGGACCGTTCTATATATCCAGGGTGTACTGGGTCGATGCTGGAAAACCCACTCTACCAGATGACAGCCCTGAGAGGAAAGAAGGTACTAAATCACAAAATAATACTAGTTAATGTATTAGGAATTCAAGTTGACTCAAAGTGCTGTAAAAATATACCAACTGATGAGTGTATATCATTCGTCGTCAATTGGTGATTCTGTGGTATATTGACCACTAATGATAAAAAGAAGTAATTATGATGAAAGACCTTTAGTAAAAGTACGATCTCTTGAAAATTCGCAGTTATTTTAACGCAAATAAACAAGGTTACGAGTCACCTAGTGGTATATAATCAACGCCGCCCGTGAACAACTGCGACATCGAAAACTCTAAAGATGAATTCATAATAGGAAAGGAATATTAAGTGACGAAAAGTAGGAGTTAATGAGAGAATTATGACCCTCTGTAAATAGCTAGGTACTTCCGAATGATTTTGTGTTTGTTGCCTATAACATGGCACTACACACACAATGACTAAGGTCTACCGTAATTTCAAAAGAAGTAACGTTTAAGGAACATTATTTTACTAAATCGTAGTGTCGTAGTATTTATAATTATTTTTTGCTATTTAAATTAATATTATAACAATCTATCAAATTGAAGGCGAGATTCACACTCGTAAGTTCTGTTCTGACTTTTATAAATATTTACATAAGTTGTTTGTCATTGCAGTATACCTGATATAATATATCCAATTAAGAACATAAATGTGAAATGAGAGCCAAGTTCAATGGTCAGTCCTGAAATTTATTTAAAAGTAACAGTATTACATATCATATCTTCTTATAACATAAGATAATGTATTGTAGCGTAAGGTCTGTCTTGGCTAGTTTTTATAAACCTACCAACGAATTATTTTTTCGATGGCTAGTTTCTACCAGCAATCCAAATTTTCGGAATTATAAAATAAGAAGCGACAGATACTTGTAGGCTTAGAACTTGCGAAGGCTGTAATTCATATATGAACACTAGCAAAGCCTATTACACACGGTGCGGCTCGCCAGTTCTGTTTCTTGAACTTGGCTTGACACGCTACTGCGTGTCTAGATAGTCAGTGCCTTATTGTTTGTACTTACGACTCATGTAATGTCACCTAGTTAAGGGCTGCCAGGTTCCAGAGTTGTTTTTAATAACAAGAGTAAATCTTTCAAGTGTAATTCTTGTCTAATAAATGATGTTTTAACTTATTATGTCTCGGGCCACCGTAATTATATTTTGCAGTTTTACAAATGTTATACTTACCAATATAAATTTATGAAATTTATCTTATTTTTTTTGTCAACAGCTTATGAAGATTGTGCAAGAGACTACTACTGTTCTCGAAAAATTGTAGAAAACTACATGGCGAAGTTCGGAAAGGTACTTTTTTAGAGATTTCTTGAATTTAAATCTATATGAATGGCACATAAATAAATCAATATTTTGAGTACTTGTATGCATGTTGTATCTATAGTATTACTTATCAGCGTCTAATTATTAAGGTAAGATTGATAATTTTCTAGAAAAAAAGCAACTTGAAAGACGATGTAGAAATATTCTACGAGTATTATTATAATAAGGTAGGGCCGGTAGGGGGGTATTTAAAAAATAAATTAGCCTCACCTTTTAATAAGGAATGCATGATGTGCTTATGTACATTCCAAAGAAGTAGACACACTTTAAAAATTAACTCCCAAATGATTTACTCCAAAAATAACTTAAGCAAACTATTGTAGTAACCATATTTTAAATTATATTACCTGGATGACCGAGCTTTATTCGGTATTATTTTTAAGTTAATCGTGTTTTTTTGGAAATTACATTTAGATTAAGTAGTAAATAAAAACTAAGACTAGTTGCAGTTTTTTACTACCTGAAAACACGTACTAAAAGACGTTTACTAAAAAATAAACCTAGCTAGATCGATTTAGCGTTCTCGAAAGATCCTGCATAGAAATATCACGAAAATCGTTGGTATTTAGATAACAAAGGTTTTATTTACTTCTAGGACTGTAACGGCGATGGCGTCACAGACTGTTTCGACTACATGATGATAAATTACTACGGGGCCACTTGCTCGACTCCGCTGTACACCAGCCAGCTGGGGCTTAGACGACTTCAGCTCTACCAGCAATGCCGTTTTAACCAATAATAGATAATGCATATCGATACCTCCCACGTAAGTTGTTGTAACCCCAAAATTACAATTTTACAGTAGAGCACTTTTAATCCGTTTTAGTTTGAAAGTTACAACAAAATACGCCTTTTTTCAGGCGTATTTTGTTGTAACTTTCCTTGAAAAAAAAAGATTTTTGTTATTTTTTTACTTTGAATGCATTAAGCAATGCAAATTCGTGTAGTATTCAGTAAAAACGCTAACGGCAATTTTGTGGCTTACAATAACTTACGTGGGAGGTATCGATATATTTAAATACACGTGATTAGCCAATTTATAATGGATTTTTCCTATTTTCTTTGTTTACGAACTATACGAGTAAAATTCAATATATGTAGATAAAAAAAAACTATATACTCAGTTATTGGATTGAAGATTTGGCATCCAAAATGTCGTCCACTTTGGACGATGTTGCCAAGCAACTAGGTTGCGACTGATGACAAATGAGAGTATTTTTAGGCCAATATATTATTTGAAGACGTTATCAAATTGGAAATGGATACAATTTATTAATATATATAGTTCTAAAATATAATCGAGTAAAATAGAGATTTTATTAATAACTATTGAGGATTTAAAAACGTATTTTTGTTGCAATAAAAGAACAATAGTTTTTCTAATATTTATTAATACATTGGACATATGTACTATATACCTTAGATTAAAAGAAAATTTTAATTCAATGTACATTATTTTGAAACAATAAAAATATGAATATACGCCATCATTTTATACCTATAATATTATTTTAAACAATTTTAGATTAAAAAATGAGAGACGTTATTTCTTAGATGAGAATTAAATTTGTAAGTTTTAATCTCGTAATTAACATAAAACAACTCTGGAACCTAGTAATCATTACTTTCTTTTTTATTTTGACAGGGGAAATCTTCTAAAATTCGACTCCTGGGGGGAAATCGGGTTATGTGGCGATTTGTACCCTTTAAAACCCCTGCAATGGCCTTCCTTAGCACGCAAATAGAGAAGCCTCGGGATCGCTTGCGCATGAGCATCCGCTGCCTCTCCCTTGCGACGTTCCGCTTGTAGGGCAAAGTCTGTTCTTGCCCTCCCCGCACCCCTCGCTGGTGCGTACGGCAGTTCGAGGCCATCCCGGCTGCCGTCCTCCTCGGGGCCGTATGAAAACGGATGCGTGGGACCCCCATCTCACGCACCCACGGCCTGAGGGCGCGCCCTATTTATTCTGCCCCGGGCGCTGGTAGGGCTATGATAATCATTACTTAAGTAACCTTACGAAACCTTACCTTACTGTTGCTATCAAAAATTAAGGGACTGCCAATAAATTTTTTCAGGTGTAAATCAATGACTAACAACTTATGTAAATCCTTATAAAACTCTGAGAGCAAAACTTATAAGTGTAATTCTCGCCTTACGATAAAAATTCTTCCAATATTTATTGAAAATTAAAATTAACTCTTCTCTAGACTAATACGTATTAAAAGTAATTAAATTATATTTATTTAATTTTTATTATATTTATATAGTTATTATTAATATTACTTAAGTATAAAAATAATCCCAGCCTTCATTTTGTTTTAAAGCTTATTTTAATTCGCCACAGAAAAATCTTTAAAAATATTTTTTTCTTATATGTTAGCTTAGTCAATAGTTTTATATCGAGTAAAATAATTGTAAATTATAACTTTACAAATACATTTCAAAGTATACATTTTGTTTTCGTATTTTTAAATAGTGCCATTCATAAAATACATCACAAAAAATCTCTTTTTGATACAACGCACCCTCAAGATTTTCCCGAGACGATTCAAATATATTAACTGATGCAATTTTCACTTGAATTTACCAAGAGCCCAGGAAAACAAGACATTAAAAAATATATAAGGTAAAATTTGTACAATTTTTTTTTTATTTTAAAAATGTAGTATGAAAGTTCCCTATCCTTTATTCACCTTTGATTTACAAACATTAAAGGTAAAGTAGCATAAGTTTTTGCGAATATTACAAGAACAATGGATGTATTGACAAAAAAAAATCCGAATATTGCAGTTTTTTTTTTATGTTGACGAAGAAGGTCATATTTTAAGTATTTTTCTGTTAAAGCGAGAAGAGTGAAGTTTTTTCTTATTTCATATCGCTAATTCTGCCAAGACCTTTTTTATTACCCGACGTTTCGACGTCGACGAAGTTGCATCCGTCGTGGTCACGAGACCGTCGTGACTGTTAGTTATCGCGATAAGATCCGTTATATTAAATATGAATAGTATAAATCGCGAAAGCTTAAAATATATAAGGAGCGAGTTAAAGTGAGTGAGTTAAAGTTGTAATGTATTTCATGGATAACCCTACATTTTATTAAGGTTCAGGCGAACGTCACAAGCGGAGCGGGAGAATTCCATTGTTCGCTGTCAGTTTCTTCCTCGGACTCATCGGGGAAATGTACCTGAAGAATAAATTCAAATCATCGTCATTATATATAAATAAATATTAATACAATCATTAGCTTTCAATGTAAACATTTTTAACGAAAGGTTTTGTGAATAATTTACTCAGATACCTATTATTATTGAACAAAAAAAAACTTATATAATCTTATTAGGAAGTTTTCTTTATATTAATTAATAATTTGACAGAGTGCCTAATAATTGAAAAAGTATATCTCGATGCAAAATATATATGTTATAAAACATCTAATAATAATGTAAATGGTCCACTGGTGTAAATATCTGCTTAACAAAATTCTCTTCTCCTATTGAGAATCGACGATAATTATTCGGTACCTTATCTACCAATAATATATCATAATTTCTAGCAACATTATTCCAATTTTATGAGAATATTTTTTTTCAGCGCCGAGTACGGTGACAATTTTAATTAAGTATAAGGCAAAAATCACACTTGTAAGCTTTTCTCTTGCAACCGATATAAAACGACTCAGTAACTTAATAATAGTTGCTGAGGTACCTAAAAAAGTAAGCTTATTTAGCAACGACAAACAATTTATTTAAATCTTTATAAATCCGTGAGCAAAACTTAAAAGTGTTATCCTCGTCTAAAAGCACTCAAAAACAACAACAACCTACTCCTGGCCATTGGAAAATATTCAGTCAGTACCTTTTTATAATCGATTAAATTTTTACATATATTGTCTCAAAAAAATCTTATTATTAAATCAAATAGATATGACAGACGCGTTGGCGCAATGGTCACTGCAACTGACTAAAGCGCTAACGGTCGCGGGTTCGATCCCCGCTCACGGCAAAGGTGTGTATTGGCCATGATCTTTGTCGTGGTCTGGATGTTTGTGTTAGTGTTGTGAGTGTTTCCGGACCCGACACAAGGTCATGAGATCTTAATGGGGGCCGTTGAGTGCGATGCGTTATTTATTTATTTAATAGATAACAAAAACCTTGTACATTTGACAATAATTTGAAAAAGATTATTTAATAGTTTACCCATGGAGTGACTAGGCGCTGGCCACTCGATTTCAGGGAAGAAGCTTGATTTGCTTGCCACGCCTGGAAACAAAGTTACCACGATGATTATTTCTTATTTATTTCTACATCAGAAACACACAACATCATTTGTCACACACACTTTCTAAAATCGACCTAAACATTAGTAAAACCATACGAAATCGGTGTGGGTGAGTAGTAATCTATATCCGCACTAGTATTATAAAAAGAAATTTGTTTCTACAGTGTTAACTCCATACGTATTCGTCGAAACATAAAATTAACTTAAGGAAAACAATACAATTTTGAATAGATGTTATCTATGTGTATGTTTATATTTAAATATTATACAGGTTAATTTTTATAGCCTATTAGTACTAAACCCAAATCAAGCGTGCGAAACTACGGTTAAAAATCGAATAAATAATAATGACTTATTATCATGTAGCCTTCGACGCACATGTATGTATGCTACTGCATGCACATGTAAAACATATGTCTTCAAGGGAAGTTAATAATTCAAATTATCAGATGTTCAATTCCGTCAATCCATCAATCAATGTCATAAAAACATTACTATTAATGTTACTTGAATAAGTTTTTATATCAAAACCATTTATTTCGCAATAAATCGTTATTTATTTAATACATTAATGAGCATTTCAATACGTATAATTAAAAATAATAATAGTGAGATTATTATAGACATAATTATACTCTGATAGACCGGAAAACAACAACACTAAAACTCAATCTATTGTAAGGCGAAAATCACACTTGTAAGTTTTCACTGACTCATAAAAATTTACATAATTTGTTAATCACTGCTTTTAAATCTGAAATAATTATTGTATGGTATAATTGTTACTTAGATAACTTTTACCTGGTCACAGAATCGTTTTATATGAACAACGAGAGTAAAACTTACAAATGTAATTCTTGACTAATAGACATACTATTCCCGATATTTTTACTTTAGTGGATTTAATTAATAATCTTTAGGAAGTTGTACTCTGGCATTATAGCTCCCTAACGAACGGACGAATTTTCCCTAATGAATGGGGTGGATCATAGCTATAATATATGCATATGTGTTGAGATGTTTCAAGGTTGTCAGGTCTTTAATAGTTTTTGATAAGATTTGAGCTCATAATCTTGAAATGGCTGGACCGATTTTGGTAGAAAACGTCTAAGAACCATCGTTAAAAAAAAACTCTTTCAAATAAACCGCATCCAAATCAGTTCACCCGTTTAGGAGGTACGGTGGCTCTGACAGACACACAGACAGACACACATAGCAGTCAAACTTAAAACGCCCCTCTTTCGGGGGTAAAAATATAAAATAGACCAAAAAAATAGACAAAAATTTAATATTACCTGGTAGGCGTCGTTGAACGCGTGCGCAAGAGACAGCGCGAGCGTGCGCGCCTGCTTCCGCCGCGCGCACACGAACACGTGCACCGCGTGCGAGTCGTCCGCACCCGCGCTCCGGCCCTCCACCACCGCGAACACGCGCGCGTTCGCCGCGTCCGCGGAGCAGTAGGAGATCCTGGAATTGTGTAGTTCATCGCAGTGCCGAATTGTTTATACTCCCATCCCATAACAATAATATTTCTAAACTATCTATGCCCTGCAGATTCACTCGCGTTAGTTTGGGTAATAATTACATTCATATAACGTTTACCTTCCATACTTGAATCGTATATTGTTCACACGCTTTTCTAATTATTAAAGTAAAATAAATATATATTTTTTACTTATAATAAGCCTAAGTTAGCCATCTCTAAACTACGAATTGAGAGCCTTTTTGAAGGCGGTTGAAAATAAAGTTCAGTCTTTCAAGATCTGTATAATATTTACGAAATTTTATGTATATTTAATATTATTTATATAAGGATGCTGATAAGCAATAATGTGTCAACCCACAAAAAGTCAAATTTTGAGGTATTGATGTATTTTGATACTACGTCACCTATTTAACATTATTCAAAAAAAAATTCAAGTCATCTAAACTAAATAAGTATGGAAAAAAGTATCTTAACTCAATGTTTCGATATTCAGGTGCGTTCCATATTTTGCAATTTATAAAATAATCTCAAATATTTAAAAACTTATTATTAGATAACATATTAAATAAATCTATCTGCTTTTGATTCAATATACATTTTATCAAAATAGAAAAGAAAAAATGAATATATACGTCTTCAAACTAATTTATTAAGAATAGATTTGACATCTTTAGACGCCATTTTCTCAAAACGAAGTCCGTGTGGCTTGACACAGTATTGCTTATCAGCGTCCATATGTTAATACATTAGTTTCGAACATCTATAGCATTTGATAGATAGATTTTTATTACGCATAGCCCAAGAGGTCCCTGAAGGCGCAGGGCCAGTAGCCTTTCCCCATACCTTTCCTTTCTCCCTATTTTCCATAATCCCTCACTATTTTTTAAGCAAACTAAGTATTTCTATCTCTGGTGCTGCAAATATTAATGACCGGTAATGATCACTAAACATCAGGTTAACCTATTCATGTTCAAGATATTTTTATTAAAAAAAGTCATAAAGAAGTAAAAAGATTCTTTTTTTGTTTGTAACAGTAGTCTTAATAATTACTGACCCAAACTTAAAAACTCCTAATTAGAAAGTTACACTCATTTTAAAAACATAGACAGTATGTTTACATGGGATATTATATTTTGTGAGATAGAACTGTCACATTTGGTCCATTCAGTTTACGAAGCTATTTTAAAAACACGAGAATAAAGCATACTATATTTTATTTTGATTCTCTTAATGTGTAAACTACGTACATGTCACATTATTACCGACAAACAGATAGGTACTTCTGCGAGTTAATTTATTGACACATTTTTTTATCGCAAGTACAACGTTCTCGAGACGAGACTTGCAGGTCAGACATAGATAAAAGAGTCAATGATTTTTCTCCTGTTACATAAATAAATAATAATAAAATTACCGGCATCCTTAAGTGCGTATATAAAATAAACTTTTTCTTTTAACGATATACTAATAATTATTATATTCTGTGTATGTGAAATCAAAAATAGTTGATATAAATTACGGTACCATTTGAAAGATTTTACAATGATCATAGGCATTTTTCGCCTGGAGAATCGGAATTGTGATTCGAAAGGGAAATGCTGCTAGAATTCTTGCCACTATTAAAAAATACGCTCGAGAGAAGCCGCAAGCAATAGCTAGTAGATTATTTTATAGATTTTAAATTAGAATCGTAAAGAATATCAGAATATACGTATATGTATATAATCTCATTATCATACCTATAAATAGAGACGCTGAGAACGTTTTCTTGTGAATCTGCGTCGGACACCAAGATGCCCTTTGAACTGATGTCCAGATTAACCCTCTGTAGTTTTTTGTTTAAGGCTGAAAAATAACAAAAATCTAAAAATAAATATCATTTACACTATAGGCATTCCGTGTATAAATCAAAAGTCTTTCTATTTTATGTTTTTTAAGTACATAATAGTTTTTAATTCCTTCCAAATAAGTAAATGTTGTTTATTCTCATAATAACACTAATAGTTTTGCTCTCAAACTTTCATAAAGATAAACATAAGTTATTTTTCATTGCTTTACACCTGAAAGAATTTACCTTAATTTTGAAATACATAGCTTTTATAACTACTTACTATATTGTTGATACTATCAACGAGATCATATAAAGTTGATTTATATCAGTTACGAGAGTAAAGCTTACAAGTGTGATTCCCGCCTTAGATTATACATAGCCTATCCCGGATTAAAGTAAAAATTCTAGCATTATAATACATGCCTAAATTGACGGCAATGACGGCATTTAGTGCAGTGTTAATTTAATTTTTGTCTATTAAACATACACGAAACAATAACTTCTTTTTAGGCAGTCATGTTCAACGCAAATGGACAAATTAAAGATATTAAAAAAAACTGTAAAAAGTAATAATTCACATCCGTTCTTGCAATCTTTCCGACATCAATCATCTTAACGATGTTATGTCTGTCTTTTTCTCGTTAGTATTGCTTTTTTTGTTATTGTTTTTATGGTGTTTGTAATCCTTAGGCATTAAATAAGAAATTTGTTGTTTATTTTTGCTGTTTTTTCTGTGTATGTACCCGAATAAAGTTATTCTATTCTATTCTATTGACTGTAACATCACGAATGACAATGTATACTTTAGACTTTTGTTTCGAAATTCTACTCACTTTTAGCAGTGTGTAAGGCAGATCGTACAGCGAGGGCAGTAGCGGGGGCAGACGCTGCTCGCTCCACGGGCGCCATGCCCGCGTAACGGACTTCAGAACTACTTCTCCCGTCACGAGCTTCCCTCCACCAGCCCTCTCCTTCGCACTCCGCGAGGGCCCATTCCTCGCATAGTTCTATAGAAAAAAATCAAATCATTATTTTATAGATTTTATATTATAAAAATAAATAGGAAAAGTTGTAACAAACTTAGAAATAATATAATTCAAAAAGAAACATAAACGATAACTATTTATTATTATATGTATTCCTGATATAATAATTTAACACACAGAATACAGGCATATAATGGAGAAAATATTATTTTTGATTAGAGTAAAGTTAATTTTGTTGAAAAGTATTATAGTCCAAATCCATTTATTCATAGGCAAAATAAAAAAAATTGTAATACATAGACACAACGTAGAAAGTGTATATCATAGTGAACGACCGCGATAAGCTAATCGCCAGACTACCATGATTTCCTTAATGGCGGCGTAATAACATCATTATTAGCAATAAACTATCATTTTAATAGATCATAATTGTGAGATCGATACAGTCTGTATTTATTGAAAAAAAAAACTTAGTTATCCCGATATACCTTTAGGGACATCGACAATAAATTCGAATTAGGTATAATAATGACGATTTTAATGAGCGAGCTTGCATATAAAACTTATTTTGAAAAAAAAAACGTTATTTTTTTCAGTAGATTGTTAGATTGTTATCCTACTCTAAAACAGTAGAAAAATACAAAATTTTAAAAAGTAGTATTTATGGGCATTTTCGGTAGATTTCTGATTCCACAACATAAATGTCTAACTAATTTGCATATTTAATTTGTTAATTTAAACAGAATTGTTATTTTTGCTCTCAGGCAAGAATTGAAAATCTAAGTTGTAATTTCAAAGTAACCCAATTTTACACTAATCCAAATAGGTTTTATTATTAAGCCCGTTTGATCGTTTCTTATGTATTTTAAATAAACTAAGCTTATCTGCGTGTCAT
Source organism: Hypolimnas misippus (assembly GCA_037950945.1). Classification (NCBI taxonomy): domain Eukaryota; kingdom Metazoa; phylum Arthropoda; class Insecta; order Lepidoptera; family Nymphalidae; genus Hypolimnas; species Hypolimnas misippus. The sequence continues at coordinate 3,515,594 of JBBEEQ010000016.1, read as the reverse complement.
AACGGAAATTATAGTATCGTTTGTATGAAACTTTTTATGTAGGCTATGGAATAAATTGACTCAAGAAGGCCCCGCCGGCTTGAAAAAAAATTATTTATAAAAATAAATTATTATTTCATTTTTAATATGTATAAACCTATAATCTTGAAAATAAAACTTCTCAGACATATGTATAACTAATGTGCTTACAATATTACTAATAGTTTTAGATGATTAATTGTTTCATTAAAATTAAGTTATAACGTGACGATTTTTACTTGCAGGCCCCATCCACAGAATGTGCCATGGACCCCAGATAGTTACGCCTCTGATGATAGGCTATATTTTATGTACGTATGCGTATTACTTGAAAACAAATTCTATATTAAAGTATTGTATACCCAAAAATAATCCTTTTCTTTTATTGCATCATTATAAAAATACAAAAACAAAATATAGCACCGAAAATGTATAAATTAAACCTTATAAAAGCTACCACAAAGATATGGAAGTGTTGAAATTGCTATTATAAAATACAAAGCCGGCCTACCGGGTCCTAGTTAGAGAATAATTTGCCTGCGTAACTCAATAACAATTTATTGCACTAATACTAAGCGTAAGTACAGGTCTCTCGTGAATTATACCGGGTGTTTCGTAACGGGGTGCGTAGAACACCGCAATTATGTAAAAGTTGATTTTTTTTAATTAAAGTTTGATTTTACTTAGCAATTATTGTGGAAATTAAGTTCGGATAATAAATCTTTTATTACTAAATTAACGGATTTAAGTTTAAGATTTAAATCTTCTTTCTTTAACCACAATTATTGTAACTTTTAATTATTTGACAAAAATTAAACGCCCGTACAGTTTTTTTCCATTAAAAGTTTTTGAGACTAGAATCGTAATTATGTATGTAGCTACTATAATTGTATTTGTAATTCTATAAAAATCGAATAATTCTTTTAGTTGCCTTTATTTTGTATTAACGAATGTCCAATTTCTATCAACAAATAAATACCATTCGACCCGTACGATACCATTAATAAATATTTACTTAATAAAACGGTGTGAAAAAAAAATCAAATTTAATGCAGTATTTAAGGTTATATGTATACTGATAAAACCTTTGAAAAATAGTATATAAAGATACATATTATTGTTATTTTTTTCTATTCATGTAAAATAAAAATATAAAGGTAATTTTATAAGGGTTTTTTTTTGTTTAAAATCACAATAGCAGAAATCTGGTAGTGAAATATCAAGCATACAGAATTCCGTTTGACAATATCATATCACAAACCATATTAGGTATATAAAAAATGACGTTAAAAAACTCTATGAATACAACAATGATTACTAACCAATACATTGGTATAGGCCAGAGAGATAAAACAACTTTTCAATGATTCATATAATCCATGAGTAACTATATTTTTAAAATGGATAATCAATTATCGTAAAATTATATTCATTGGTAAATAAATAAAAACCCCGCGTTTTCCGCTTCAACTGACTACAGCTCGAATGGAGACTGGATTGACCACACTCTCACAGAAAAGCGGAGTAAAGTAACTGGTATAGGCGTCTCGTACGGTGGTAAGCTTAACTTCCTCAATCCCGCCTATTTTTACCACCTTCATCCCTTACTCCTTTTTATATAAATGTGTTACACATTTCAAGCTCTTCTGGTTCTGCAAATGTTCTTAGCGGCGAGAGGTGAACACTTTTAATCAGGTGAGCTGCTTGTTAATTTGTCCACTATTTTTTTCGTTTATAGCGTATGTATATTAACGTTTTTAAAGTAATTCGTATTATTTAAATAAATATGTTTGTATGAATTTATAGAGAGATGTGTTTTTATTTGTTTATCTTAAGGCAAGGATTAAATATATAAGTTTTTCTATCGTAATTGATATTGAGAACAATTCTATTACCCAGTAACAATTAGGTACCTAGATAACCCTACGAAAGTTGTAACTCTCAAAAATAGGCTCTGACATTACTGCCAGGTAAAAGCAATGACAAAAAACTTATATAAACCTTATGAAAATGTGTGAGCAAATCTTACAAGTGGAATTGTCGCCTAAGACAGATGATAATCCCTGTAACTTAAGTAAGAAAGGTATCGATTTTCGTATTATTTTAATTTTTAAGCTATCGCTTTTTTTGTATTTATGGTAAAATTTTAGTCAGTTACGGAAAAAACTGGATTCAAAATTTCAAACACAATAATTATATAATTCTGATTTTTTTTTTTTAAGTATTAACGATCGCACCCCAATACATTCTATTCTTTAATGCCATTTCAAGCAATCTTAAATAGTCCCTCAAAAAGCTTAATTTTCTTTACAAATATTTTGGGGTAAACATACGTAAATGTATGACGTTTCCGAACATAATAATATTTATCGTCACTATCTAGGCCAGACGGACGATAAGTGAAATAGGCCGTAGGTCAGTATATTAGGCGCAGTAACACTATCGAAAGACCATAATAACCGTCCGTAATCTAATCTTATAGTCATTAAGCTTTGTATATTACTTGTATGAACGCGTGGCACTTTTTTAATCGACTTCCAAAAGGAGGAGGTTCATTTTGTTCAACGATTACTCGATAACGGCTAAACCGATTAAATTAATTATTTATTTATTTGAAAGGGGAAACTTTGTCACTATTTGCTTTCCCGACGAAAGATGAATGAATTAAAATGAAGATGATGTATTTAGGAAAATAAATATTTTTTTATCGATTAACGCAATTAAGAGATCAGTAAATGAAGTAGTAAATCCAATGATTTAATTATTTTAATCTATAATTTTATGACATAATAATCGACTTTGATTCGGCGCACCAGGCATTATATTTGAAAACTACTGTTTGCTAATACACATTCAATTTTCATAAAATACTTTCAATTTATAAAATTATATTATTTCTATAATAAATACAGATTTATAAAACAATATAATATTGAGATCAATTTTTTGTCGCTGCATTGATAACATGATATCACTTTATTGAGGTTTTCCGTGTTTAATTGCGCGGCATCTCTAATTTATAGAAAATTAGAGATGCCGCGGAATTAAACACGTACTTACTAACAGGCGTGGAATTCATATTTAATGTAACAGATCTTATCGCGATAACTAATGGTAGTAATACCTTTTTATTACCCGACGTTTCGACGAAGTTGCATTCATCGTAAAAAATATATATAGATATCGAATGTTTAAAGAAAATAATAATTTTTACCAAGGCACAGAATATGTCGGGTCTCAAAATCCCTTAAAATCAGATCAGAATGATTGATTTATTTAATAAGGATATCAAATGAAAAATCTTAAGATATCGAAATTTTGTCAATAGAGCGTCAATATCAAGATATTTATTTTATAAATAACTATTTTGTAAATAATTAAAGGATGAAAATTGTTGTTATTTTTTATTTCTAATATCTACTATCTAAAGTTAACTCTTAAAACTTCAATGTGTTAATAATAACTTTTAATAATAAAATAAAACTTTATAATAATTGAGGAAAATTGTATCTTCAGCTCATTTTCAATATAATAAACTAAACCTATTAATGTTAAAAATTAAGATAATTAAATTTAATACTTTTGACAAGATTTAAAAGATATATCTGCATTAATTATGTCAAAAGTATTAAAAATTACTTTTGTCGTTGAAACTGAACTTTAATTCGGATTTCAGTTGAATTATGTTTGAATATGAACTATTAGGTAATTCCAATCAATAATAATATAGATACAATTATGTCAGCTTCTATCGAGATCGATAGTTCGACGAACTAAGAATAAATAAATCTTAACGGATGAGATGCGAGCAGTTATAATTACGTTCATAAACCCTAGATAAACGACTATTGACTCTAGAAAGTAGGCATCGGTTAAGCGGGTTTTTTCTTGTTCTTAGAAAGCCATGTATAAATGTGTCAAAGCCTATATTATTTTTTTCCTAGCGTCTAATAAAGACGGAGTAACGGTAGACCTATTGGCGAGAATGTCTGTCTAGAATTTTATAAAATTAATAAATTATTGATTTTTCTCTATGTGAGGGATCATCCGTCTTATGAGGCTCAAAAGTGAGGGAGAGGTTTTAGAAAATCACAAACTTTCATAAGAGGGAGAGGTGAGTGGTGAGATATAACGGATATTCATTTTTTCGTTGATCGCGCGACTACCAAGACATTTTTATTACAGTACATAATTTTCCAGAATAAAATAAAATTGAAAGAGAAACTTTAAGATGCTTTTTAACAAAAACACACGTAATTTTAGGTAGGGCTGTGTGATTAGTCTAGCATCTCACTTACCAGCATAAATTATTTTTGTTAAAATTATTTGTATTTTATCGATTTTTAACATAATTATACCGAACCAAAATAAGTAGACCTTAATCGAATAAAAATAAATCTGGATCTTGCTCTTCTTTAAAGTATCTTGTCCTTTGCACGCTCCATGCACTTAGCTGGCTACAGACCTAGTCATATTATTAACTTATACAATGCGTTATGGAATTGTAAAAAATCACCTGACAGAGTTGATTATGAGATCAACAATGTTATCGATATATTTATAAATTGAAGCCGAATAATAATAAAAAATACGTGTTAAAGCATATATGTTATATTTGGTAATTATCGAAATATGATTTTAAAACATAATTGTATATATACCGATTAATTTATATGCACTTTGTGTCTCTTTATACAGCTACTTAACACAAGAAAAATACAAACAGAATTGTCAGTTTAAGTTTAAGAAAAATTTAAAAATAAGTTCAAAATAACTGGTCAAGTGCGAGTAGGACTCGCGCACCGAGGGTTCCGTACAAACTTAAAGAAATCTATATAAGACTAACCCATCTACGCCATTTGTGGTCTTCATCATGAGTTCCAACATAAGTTACTATCAAAAATACCTAAATCGGTATTCGCTTGCCTATAATATTTGAGGAGTTCCCTCAATTTCTCCAGAATCCCATCATCTGATCCTGACCTGAAGACAATGGGACCACTTTGGAAGTATACCTTTTCAAACAAAAAAAAAATTTTGAAAATCGGTACCCAAATGGCGGCGTAATCGGCGAACAAACATAAAAAAAAAATTTAATACAAGGTCGAATTGAAAACACTCCTTTTTAGAAGTCGCTTAAATATAATCAAATATTATGTAAATATGGATCACGTCCCAAAAACTATTTTGAAACTACTTAGGATCACTTTAATTTAAAACACGACCATGGATGCAATCCATGGAAACACAAAATTTTATTTTAAGTACTAATACACCTTATACTTTCAAAAAAAAAAAGTTATAGCGCGATTCAGGATACACCTAGCGCCATCTCTTGACAATTTCAATGAACTAACTTGTTGACTTCGACATTAACAACATAATTATATTATATTTTATTCTCGTTTTATTTTTATTTATATTCTATTACATTCCACTACCCCTGCACTACGTTCGTAAAATATTTAGATTTACATTATCAATCAAAATATCGAAATATATATTAGTGTTGCCAAGACGAAAATAATTAGTCTTTAATTCGAACAAAACTAATTGTTTATTTATAAATAACTAGTTATATTACTAATAACCAGAAGACTTATATGTGTAGATAAAGAAGTAAATTAAATAACTCGATCTGTTTGAATTTAATTTTAAAATTTTCGTACTAAGTCAATACGAGTACTTAAATCAAATCGCGTGAAGCTCTTATATTGAATGTTAATTACGTAATGACGTTATAAATCGACGATAAAACTTTTAAATGAAAAGTTTATTTTATAATTTTTAGCACGTTTAAATAATAATTAAAATAAAAATTTTTATTAATCGAGCAGAATTATATCACAGTTAATGTCATAATGTTGTAATAGATGGCATTAGCTGTACGCTGCATCGCGCTATCATTTTGTTAGTTGCGATATATAGATTGCATTGCGTTGTTTATAAAGGTTTGCTGCTTTTTAATATTTTCGTATTGATACAAATTTCTTCTCAGTGTTTGTAAAATTGTTTTTTTGACCATGGTCAACTTCTATGTTAATTTGTTACAAGTACATATAATTTTAATTCTAAGATTAATATATTTTCCGCTTATCCAATTTACAACTTGATACATTCACGCGTTCCTGAGAAAAAGGTTGAAAGACAGACGTACAGACTGACAGACACACGAACAGAAATTTACAGTTTTCGGATTTTTTCCTTTATGTATACTAAAGGACCTTGCTCCTGGCCAAATTTCATAATGCTTGGTCAATGGGAAGTACCCTATAGGTTTTGATTCCCTTGCGAAAACGTTAAAAACGCTATCATACTTAAAATATGTGATATAAATGACCGTATCTTTTAATTGCGTTAACTTAGAAGTTTGATTTTTTCACAGCTCTTAGTAATTACAACTCTGAGTACTTGACGTTGATAAAAATTTGTTACCTTCACGCGTTTCTGAGAAAAAGGTTGAAAGACAAACTTACAAACAGACAAACATACATACAAAAATTTACAGTTTTCAGATTTTTTCCTTTATTTGTACCATAAGATCTTACTTCTTGCCAAATTTCATCGTGCTAGGTCAATGGGAAGTACCCTATAGGTTTTGATTCTCTTGCGAAAACGCTAAAATGGTCAAAATATACGACATATTTTCCATTATCTTTTGATTGCGTTGACTTAGAACTTTAATATTTTCACGGCCGCATGTCATCGTAGACTTGAGTATATGATATTAATTTCAACATGATACGTCTATGCATTTCTGAGAAAAAAGGGTTGACATCCCGACAGACAGACAGACAGACAGACAGACAGACAGACAGACAGACAGACAGACAGACAGACAGACAGACGGACAACAAAGTGATCCTATAAGGGTTCCGTTTTTCCTTTTAAGGTACGGAACCCTAAAAACAAACAAACAAATGAATCTTAAACATTATGCATTTTATATATTATAGAAAGTATAAATTTCACATAGGTATATCTATAAGTGTGAAAGTTAAAGATAGATAGATAAACATCTTTATTGCACACATTTTAGAGTTGACAGAATAATTAAAAAACAAGAGTACGTGAAACATTAGTGTATAATGATATATTTTTCTAATGTGATCTCATTTAATTTTACCAATAAAACGCATTACCACTTTTCATATCTAAAATGTTTACAAACGAAACAAAATTGCATGAATTATTGTTACGCAATTCGCAAGTGTTATCAATGTAGGACTCTCTAGCCTTGGGAAGGATGTTGAATTGTCAGTTTGAGCTGGAATTCTACGAAGTTACAATTTCGCTTCATTCATGATACATTTATCAATCATTTGCATATACAATTCAAATAATTTCGTTAAGTTTTAAAGTAATATTCTGCAAATAAATGTAAAAGTGTTAATAAAAATTACAAATTTATCTTAATTTACATAATAGCTTATGTCGATCTCCAAGGTACAATCTATTTTGTACGAAAATTCATCAAAATTGGATGAGCGCTTTTGGCGTGAAAACGAAATAAATAGACGAAAAGCGTTAGGCGATTTGGCATTGATAATATTAGTATGGATTTATTCTTCAATAACATTCTACCGAAGAGATTATTTTTATCGGACTAGTCAATTCAAAATGAACACATTCCAGTAACCAACACACATATTTGAGATTTATATAAAATTTAGATAAATACTCATAAGATAACATAATTATACATACATAAAAGATTCTTCAATACTGGTAATACTTCTCAAACAAAATATCAAAATTCGATTGAAATTATTCCATCGGATAAATAGTACCAAAATATTCTTGAAATAATACAATCACGTGACTCTCTTACCCAAATTAGTGGGAACAAGTTTTTGTTTATAAAAACTTAATTTATCACCATGTACTCCTCAAAAAACTCTAAGAAACGTGCATACTATACCGTTAAGCGATTCTTTCACTTGGTCAACGACTCAGTGTGTAGTTCATCGAAAAATGACTTTTTTATCTCTATTTCCTGAAGCTATACCTAATCTTAATATTAACATATAAACATTTTTAATCTATACGAAGATACAAAGCAGCAAAGTTTGTTTGTCCGACTTTTAGGAACAACTATTTTGATTTAAAAAATACTGTCTCCAAATAATAGTTCGTATACGATGGATGGTATTTTCTACGTAATAAACTGAGAACGAATCTTGTATGTGCGAAGTAAACTCCGGAACCACTCAAACTATTCCAAAAATTGTGGTACCATTTGAAAGGCAAATTATTCTAGATAGTCAAAGAATACATTTTATGTACTTATCGCGTATTATTTTAAAACACAACCTAGGAGAGCGAAACCGTGAACATGCTAGTTCTTATTAAAGCTCAAAAAGCAACGTGTTTTAAAAATAAAAAAAGTGATTTAAAGAACTTGTAATTAATAAATTCTATATAAAAAGTGTATCTAGATTTTTATTTCGAATTTCCTACATTTAGAGGGTTATACGTGTTATCCATACATAGTATTATGGCCTAACCTGACTTGCTTCTGTCGACCACAAAAAGTGGCTCAGACTTAGGCGTGGTCAATCCGAAGTGACTAATTGATAAGCTAATTAATATTTGATAAGGAATCTCAATAAAAAAGACAAAATATTGAAGAAAATTTGATCTTTACAACAATACTCAAGTATTTAAAAATATTAAAAACCTGGCTGCTTAACTAGATGTATTATACTTTTTTTATGAATTTTAACCAGTGACGCTCGCGCCATCAAAAGGAATCTAATGACGTATAATCAAAATCGAACGACCGAACAGATCAAACACATAACTCTTATATTGGGCTCTACAACAATCTGGTATTAGAGACATAATACTATGTAGTTGTCTCTGCTTGTGTTTTTAACATTGAAGACGCGATCAAAAATAATACTACTTAATGAAACTATTTGTTTTATGAATTCACAGTGAAAGTTCTGAAAGACACAATAGGTGCCTTTTGTTGCCTAAGATCTGATAATATATTAAAGCAGCGTATGTTCAGATAGGTAGGTAAATATACATATATATACCTACTAAATACTAAATATGCTAATACGTCGAAACTTCGTTAAAACGCTTTCAAATTACGCGTTTAACCAGTAGCCTGCGCACGCGCAGTACAACGTTCTTAGATACTGAAACCTTAATTCTTCTCAAATCACATAAATAGCGTTATCGTTTTTTATAAGTATTGAATTTATTAACTTAATCTATATATCTATGTCACTAGGTTGAGTTATAAATAATAAAAAAAACTGCGCAATTCAGAACGTTCTTCGCAAGGGTTCCGTCTTATATTGCGAATTAATATACATATTTTTTAACATTCGTTTAACTAAAAAAACATAATTAAAACTGCAAAGAGTAAGAAATTCCCGAGTTTCAAATTTCGCGAAACATTAGGTACGTTTTAAAAATTTTGGCTTGAGTTATAGTAGAAAATATTAAAGTGATGAATGTGTCAATCATAGCACATACTTAACTTATTAATAACATATTTTTATTATTAACGTGACTACCAGCGGTTAACCGTTATTGAGCAATTAGGCTAAGCTGACAATCAAACAAATAATCACCGTGCACCAATACATTTAAGCTTAAAGTAAAGTAAAGTAAAGTAACAGCCTGTTAACATCCCACTGCTGGACCTTCTCTCCTATAAAGGAGAAGGTTTAGAGCTTAATCACCATAACATTAACCACGCTGCGTCACTGCGAGTTGGTGGATACATATGTCAGAATTTCTCATGGCATATACAAGTTTCCTCACGATGTTTTCCTTTTACCGCCGAGCTCGAGATGAATTTAAACACTAATTTAGCACTTGAAAAATCACTGGTGCTAGCCGGGGTTTGCACCCGCGATCATCGGTTGAGACCGACGTGTTCTAACCACTAGGCCATCTCGGATCTTTTATGGGTTTAAGCGTATCCTTTCAAAACGAACACAAAGTATATACAGGATCTCACTATTTTCTTTTATAAATGTATGTCCCATTCAATTTATATAGTGATTACTGATTAAGTTTACTTCTATAGAAAACTAACACGACTAGTTTTTTTACAATCCCACGAAGCACCCAGTAAGGCGCATGTTACGAGTTCTAATTCCTAAGCAATTAGAGAGAAACTAAGCTCATGTGGACACAGCTTAACTTGGAACCTACGTGAAAAACTATAACACAGATTTAACGTTAAAACTACATTTTTATTATTTCCTAGCTACATAGTTTATTACATTTATTTAAGTAAATTAATATTCGGGCTATATTTACCTATTTAAAAAAAAAACTCTGCAGTCCCACAACAAAATTTTTGTTACGAATAATTCTTGATTTATTTCTTTACCTTCCGATTCTTTGCAAGGAAAAATTAAAATATATATGTATATGTATGTTTTAAAAAAATAATATCAAAAACTTACTTTTGTGCTTCGAATGGGTCCTCCACATTTTTCTTAAAAGCGTTGTCATTTTATACTTTGTTTTTCGTCTTTATTATTTCGTAAATAAAAAAATAATAATATTCTCTATGCAAAATGTATAAGCGTATAGAACGCAACTTTTCCCGCGCGTTGCCTGCAGATAACTGCAACTGAACCGCGCGCAACCCTTTGATATGGGCATGCGAGATTCAGGACCGCTATAGAAAAGTATTTCATATTAAAATTAAATTACGCATTATCTTATGCGCCGCAAGTTTATTCTTATATCTATCTACCACTGAAAATAAATTAGAACCACACAAAATGATCATATTTGTATAATTTATTTATTTTCAAACTATTTAAATATGCTTGTAATAGGTACCTAAATTGTTTGAAAAATAGTGGTTTTTTGGTATTAATCTAATATCTTTAAATAACATACAAATTCTAATTTAAATTTATTACAATTCATTTCACGTAGCAAATTTAATTTATTATTTTTTAATAGCAAATTCACTTATCTCGCAATGAGTGCTAAGTCTAAATTGACAGAACTCGCGATATTTTATTAGTGAATTAAAAGGTTTATTACAATAAAATTAAACTGCATATTACTTACCACGATACGAATCTAATAAATATACCATAATACATAACTCTCCGTAAATAAGCAAAAATAACAGCAAGTTGACATAGATAATATTATCATCGCATCAACATCTAACCCAAAAATCAATAAATCATATTTACATCAAAATGTTAGTAAATATAAATCACTTTTTAACAAATTGAAATAAATAAAATTGTAATCATTCCGTCTTGGTTCGAATATAATTTAAAACATTCGACTTTTGTATGGAAACGGAAATTCAAGTACGAAATTGCAGTGTTATTAGCTGTTGCGTTTACGAACTCGAATCGAGTATTAAATCGTAATTATTTGGCGGCAAAAAAGTGGTGGGGTCCGGTTTAAACTCGATGTGAGAGCAAAAGCTCCGTTGTTGCATCAGGCATGATCGCTCAATGGAGACATTTACATCAGCGATTGCTAAAATGTACATAAATTATTTAGAGCCCTCGTGTGTGGAAAGCATTTTCACCGTTCAAAATCTACTTATAATAAAACTACGTCTTCAAGAGACATGAACGAAGTGACAGTTTATTTCTTAATAAATACATGACAATATTGTAACAGAGGTTTTATATGTAATACATATTTTGATATAAACTAACACTACTTTCGTATAAATGAGATTTTGAAATTTATATTGGGTCACAATTAGGCTTGTTACATTTATTTTGAAGAAATATAAATATTTTGTGAAAAATTTGTAAAATAATGAATTAACCATAAATATTTTTTTGAAAATGTGAATTTTTGATTTTTCTTGCCACCTAACCGCTGAAAATAAAAATACATACACTTGACGAAAATATACTACACGCGGCAATCCTAGTGAGAACAATGAAGAAAGAGTGATTACATCTTTAAAAATATATTATAAAAATTTGATTTTATATAAGTTATATTTTAATGTGTGGAACAGCCTGTAAGTGTCCCGATTGGGCAAAGGCCTCCTCTCCTATTAAGAATTTAATTTATAATGCAAGATTTGCTCCACTTTGCGGGTTGATGAATAGGTCTACATGTATCAGAATTCCTCGTAGTACATGCAGATTTCCTCACGATGAATTCCATCCAAAACAATTTAGTTTTTCAAACTCAGCGGAGCTACCGTGCTAGCCAGTTCTTTAACCCGCAATTATCGATTGGAATACATATATATATATTGTCCTGCTATATGATAAAAAATAGATACGTAAATCCAGATTTTATTTATGCGGCCTTTTCACAGTTAGCTATTTTTATAAGAATCCTAAGATACCAGAATAGTAATCAATGAAAACATATAAAGTAAAATAATAAATAAAAAAATAAATAAAAGTACTAAATAGGTTAATAAACCATTAAGGATTAGGTTAGTTAGGATTAATTTCGCTAACGAAAACTTCTAGTATATTGCAGTTCATTGGTTTTTTTTTTTAATTTCTGGGTATAAAAGTTCAGACTAACGGGAACACTTAAATCTGTTTCAATTTAAGAAGAATCTAACGAAACTTTATAATTTAATTTAAAATCGTCGTGATGTATGTGTATGATCGTCTATGCTAAAGAAAAAGATATCCATACACTCGAAAAACATTACCTTCTGTCTAAGGTTGTCGGATAAAATTACTGTTTTATACGACACTAGCAGTTGCTGGCGGCTACGCCCACGTATATTTTTGATTTCAGCTAACAATCGAAAAATCTAAGTAATCTAAAAATCTAACAGCGAAATTGTGGCCATTCCAAAATGTATTACGCCCTAGCCAAGGGCGGATCCAGGGGTCATGACCCCCCCCCCCCCCCCCTGGGCTGGGTCCAAGACCTAGGTAGAACACTAATTATAATTATTAAGCATGATGATGATTAACTATTTACCTGTATCGATTATTATCAAACTTAAATTATTACTTCTTGTGACTTGACCACAACTAGGTGACCCCCCCCTTGGCGACGAAGCTGGATCCGCCCTTGCCCCTAGCGTCATTTTAAGAGATGATTTTGAAATTCTGGGATACATATATTTAATTATTTTCCCTAAGTAATGTTTGTGCTGAATTTAAGGATAATCGGCCAAATAAACATATTTTCTCCATACAAAATTTACTACCCTCTTGCACCCCAGTGTGCAATAATAGTACCCTGTTTTCTATTTTATATTTCATTACTATCACCCAGAAGTATTAGTATTCAGTTTTAAGTTAATACGACCACGGAATAAGATTTGGCATACAAATGATTTTACCCCTTTTCACTTTCTTAGGCGTGAATAATCAAAAAACCCTTTCTTAGTGGATGCCTGCAACCTAAAAGCCACATACTGCCAAAACTTCAAGTTTGTAGCCCCAGCGGTTTAGGCTTTGCGTTGGTGAATCAGTCAGGACAAATGATTTTATATATATAGATAATATAAATGATCATTAGTAAAAAAAAGTCAAATCATTTTTAAAATTAATATTTGAATTGAATACATAAATAATAATAGTTATAAAATACTGTAATTAATTCGGTGGATATAAATGCCGTATTACATTTTGCTTCTTAACGCCATCTAGTGACCGCATCTTAAAGTGAAAATAAATTTTAATGGCGTAGATGCGGTGAACTCATTATATATTTTTAAATCATAAAAAGTCATCCAGAATATTTCTTTCGATATGTTTTATGACCATGTTAAAATTGAATTATTAAATTCAGTTAGAGATATGTCTACCCAACCTATTTTTACAAAATTATAAAATAATATTCAACAAATTTAATTATTACTTTTTTGGTATTATTTAGTTTAATACATTGCAAAAATAATATGTTAATACTATATAAGGCATACTTTTCGTTTAAATCGTATAATTATTTTTCTGTCTTCGAATTATTTAAAATAATATATAGTATAAGCAGGATCGAACCAGCGACAGTTAGCGCAACCTCTTACCAACCAAATCCAAGCCTGTGAAGCCAAATGTGATATGCAACCGATTTAATTTTATATATTTGTCATTAATATTCAATATTTTCATGTCGTCTTGATCTCTGCATATCAGCTTATCATCACTTAAAAGCAGAGATGATCGAGTAGATAGAACACGTGGACCTAACCGATAGTAGAGGTTGCTAACCATTGAGTTTTTAAGCCTTGGTATTTATAGGTATTCATTAATTCGACGGAGAAAGAATTACCATTGAAACCTACATCAAGGTGTTAAATAAAAGATACATATGCAGCTAGTATATTTAAAAAAGCTGATTCAAATAAAATTAAAAATTAAAATATAAACGACGATCCACAGAACATGTGAAGCAATGCCATAATTGCTGTTTTTTATTATTTTATCTATTCAAAATTTTTTATTTATTCAATATTGTGAAAAAAGGTGTTTCTGTAATCGTAAAAAAATAAATAAAACAAAAATAAATCTTTCATTATGTGTAATAAAAATAACTTTAATAATATAGAAATCAGTATTGTATAACTTTTAATGTTATAACAATAATTGGTACCTAATAGATATATCCTATTGAGTTAAGTGCAAAATATCTATCACAATCTATCGAAGCTACCTAGTCTGAGGCTGTAGCAACTTAGCATGATACAGTTCATATAAAAATGTAAAGATGATTCATTTCAATATTTAGAATTATCGATTTTAATTTGACACTTTTATAGTGATATAACTTTCCTAACTCTGTACTAGCCAAACTTTGTAATTTACCTTAAAAGATTATATTTAATCCAGTAATAAGTATAACTAGAATATATAAATACAATTTAAATTGAACGAAAATTATTATATTTATTGCTATTTGACATTTTTAATTTTCCTATTAAATGCACATTTCAGTTACTTCTCGCACATGTGTAGTCTATGTTTATTTCACACGAACTGGAGCCCGTGACTGCTCTCAGGTTATTGTCATGTAATGGTGTTATAGTAAATGATATCTCAAGTAAAGTCAATATTTAAGAGACATTTGGTGTGATGCATTAAAATTAACTTACATTTAATTTAAACAGGGTAGAATAACCAGAATCGTTATGAATATTACATAGATAACAAAGTTGTCATAGTTAAAACAGAATAACATTGTCATAAAGGAGTTCAATCAGGCAACTTTAGAAGTAATCAGTCACAAGCACCCAACACACTACTTTTGACATGGTACTGGCTATATCGAAACATTAGGTTGTTTGTAATTTATATATTAATTAAGACATCTACTAGATCTATTTATTTTGTTTTTGTTGTGTGGAGTCTAGATTCAATATATTAAGTCCATGGTAGCCTTTATTATCTTATATAATCCTCAGCTTGACAATTTAAACAAACTAGTAAAATCATTTGTGAATCAACTATATATGCCATGCTGGCACTGGGCTAGCGCAAAATATTTGACTATTTTGAGCTAGTCCAGTGCCAGCATACAAAAATGTTTATTAGTAGGGAGAAGTAATGCCTGTGACTGAAATAGAAATATGCCTTAATGATAGCAAGTAATTAAAACTATTCACAAAGAAATAATCTATTTTACAATGTTTTAAAACTAAAACAGTACTATTACCATACATAACAGTAAAAACTTCTAGTTATAAAATAACATTAACAGAGCATTTCAGTTTTAACATAAAGGTTATGAAATGGTATTTTCAAACTATTCTTTAACATATTCATTTTTGTGTATTCTTTTTTTTTAAGAATGTTTCATTTCTCTCTTTACTTTTCCTTTACTTTGTCTCAAATTTATTTGAATCAGTTATTTTCCTGTGCCCCATTTTTTCTAAATATACATTTTTACCTAATTTAGCCACATTACCTTAAATTGGCAGTTATTTTTAGCCTCAAACCTAATTTAATGAATTAAAAATAATGTATTTGATATTACTTGTCCAACTAAAAAGTAACTTCTCTTTTTAATTAATCTATAACTGAGAGGCACATAATACAGAATTATAACATTTTTAAAACATCTTCAGTTAAATCTAACCAAAAATTGAGTATAAACAACTTCATTTACGGTGATTAATTTCTGATTAAAAAAAAAATACTTTCATATTTGGAAATAAATCAGTTTTCCACAATTCAAAAGAAATTTATGTTTAGTATATCTCATCAACATAATGATTTTGAATTTATGAACTTCAGTCTTTGCTTGTGTAACTTATAATTATAGGAATTAACTATAAGTTTGGACTAAAATTGTTGTTAATATCATGAAATATATAAGTCAAATTCTACTGAATATACTATGGAAGCACTAAAACCTAGAATTGATTGTATGTTGTATAGTCAAATTGAAACCATTGATGTAACAATGTAAGTATTTCTTCCTTCACTAGTTGATTATAATATCAAAACGGAAATAAACATATTAGACGGAATAAAATATTCATTTTCACTATATAAACACATCTTGGATTTATTTTAATATAATATAAGCTTTATCAGCGTGATAATGGCTTCTCCTAAATTATCCTTATACTTTTAATTCATCAATTTACCCTAAAAATAAATTAATTCTATATTAATCCATATATATTTTAATAGAAAACAATATGTTATATTAGATACTATGCCTATAACCTAATATAATCACTTTGTTTCTTTCTTAACAGTCACAGTCTTTTCTGCAGGCTTAATGGGTGGTTTAATTGTGGATCATTTCTTTTTTCTGTCTTGAGTACACTTAGGGCAGTACCACTTGCCCTTAGGCTTAATTTTAAGATCCACACACGCGAAGTGGAACCACTCTATAGGGCAGTCGGGGTTATCACATCCTATCATTTCACCATAGGAAACTTGATGACAAAGGCAATATGTGGGTTCATTGGGATCGACGGGCATGTCCAGCACGTCACTGGGATGAGACATTCCTGGAACCGAATCTAAGTCCGTATTTTCCTCCTGCTCCTTAACAGCTGTGGTAGTAGTCGTAGTGCCTTTCCTTTGAGCCTTTTTCTTGGCCGCCGATCGACCACTCGCGACCGCGTCCTCTTCGCTCGAAGCGCCCGTGCGCTTTTTCTTACCTGTTGTCGCCGCGGCCTTTTCACTACCTTTATGTTTCTTCCTTCCCTTCTTGACGGTAGCAGGATTAGATTCCTGATCCGTAGCAGCCTGTTGGGCGGCGCGAGAGCTCATTACTTTCTCTTGTATTTCGGATTCGAAACGTGCGAGGTCAGAATCAAGGCGACGTATGTGTTTATCTACTAATTCGTAAGTTTGAATGGCAAGCTGCACTTTATCATCTCCGTATTCTTTAGCTTTATTAAATAAACCCTGGATAGTGTTCACTTTTTCCTTTTTAGTTTCTTCGTCCATTTTAGGAATATTGGGAAGCAATTCATCGGCCATAAGATCAATTGTCCTCATTAAGCCGTGGGCTCTATCGTCGAGATCCCTCATCAACTTGAAATTCCTTTGTAATTCTATAGGTAAATGCTGTAAACTATCCAGGTAATGTTCCAAATATAAGGCTGAAGTCATTTTGCAATATTTTGTAACGACTCCACTCTATATTGTATTGCTAAGGCGCCAAAATAAAAGAAGACACTAATTAAATTTACACTAACTTAATTTTGATTATCCGCTCAGTGTAATCCAGTATAGAAACTTTACAAAATCATTTAATAACCGAAGAAATAAAATGAAAAAATATGCTTGTATTCTTTTAGATTACATTACAACAAGCAATTTCCACTGTCTTTCAACCACCAATCAAACGAATGAAACCGACGAAATTACGTTCCTTTACTGCGTTTTTTATGTTTTAAAATGTATTTTTCAATACTTATTTTTTTGTAATAAAGTTTGATTTTTTATAATATTATTACATTCTTTTTATCTAGGGTACATTGAAGTTTTTAATAGTTTATTTATAGCAATAGTATTAAAAATAAACGTAAAAAGGAACCATTTTAAGATTATGCCTTCAATGCCTTTCGTTAAAGGCACGTACATATAGCACAGAGAATATAAAATAATTATAGTGATGATCATTTAGTACAACGTAATTATTATAAAATGTAACAATTATTGTGAATTTAAAAATACTTTTTTTCCAAAAGGCATTCATTTCGTTTTGATTTGTAAATATTTTTTTATATTTTTGTCTCAATATGTAAATAATTTGAGTGCAATCAGTACACATACAATGTTATTATATAACTTTAAATATTTTTAAACATTATAGATTTTGTCACGAAGTCTACTGACAATTTTGCTAGCAACTGAATATTACAAAGATTATAAGTAATAATGCAAAGATCGTAGGCATTAAAGTTAGATATTAGGGTATATGTTGAGACTATATATAAACAAAATAAAAAAAAATAGTTGCTATTGTGATTACAACCCTGACCTGATCAATCCTCAATTCATATTTGATATTTCTTTAATTACTTATTTATCGGTTGCTTTTATTAAGTCTTAATTATTCAAAATGTTCTTATTCTACAATTGTTGTTGGACACTTTGAATTCTACAAAGATCTTGTATTTGACCCTTGCTCTACTAAGTACATTAGAAAAGATACAAGTTTTATGCGTAGATATTACCAAAGTAATTAATATAGGTAAATAGTTTTAGAGTTACAAGATATATCTATTTTATATACGTAGACATACAAACGTACGGAGAATTATTAAATATATAAGAATTAATTTTTTTTCAATCATTTATGTCACATTGAGATCGTCAATTATTGCAATGTACATTACCTTTTTGGATGTAATTAGCTCACCCTACCTTCATTTAACGTTCGAGAATTTTCAATAATCACCTTGTTTACTATTTTGATCATTTATTTTAGATGGGCGGCTATATATTAAAAGCTTATATACGATAATGTTACTCAACTGCGTGCAAGGTATCCCCCATATATTAATCTACCGAGCTGCAGCTAATCCCCAGATTCTTGCTTGGGCTACCTTACCCTTTGTGATTGTATAGTAAAACACAGATAATATTTTTTATATTTTATTGTATTAGCAAATAAACAAGTTATAAAATATGTTCTTAATAGAAATGACACTAGTCCGGGATACGAAGCACTTTAGCTTAGTTTACATAAATTGCAATATCGGTTATTTTAATATAAAATTACGATTTTCATATATAACTGTTTTTTTTTTTGTTATTTTAAGATACATGCTTTTTACCACTGTGTAAGGTTCCATAATAATTGGGACAGCATCAAAATAACCTATAAAACAATTAATGTAATATTTTTACATGGACTATTCAATTACAGCGAATATAACAACTTGCTTCATATTTAACATTTAAAATTATAAACTTTAAAGGTAAAAAATGCAAATAAATAATTAGCGTTCGCCAAATTACGGCAAAATAAAGGAGCGTTTACATAATCTACAAAATATAAAACATGCTTTAATTACTTTCTTATATACTATAATTTACATTTTCTTACGCTAATCGTGATCATATATGTAAGTTATACTACTATACTACAACATTGTTCATAGACATACTGACAAAGTAATTATTGATGAGAGTAGATACTTTTTCGAGGTTACATAATGATGGTATATAGTTAGATTTGTTTTATAACCATCTTAATAACTAATGGAACACACTGAATATAAAAATAGAAAAACAGAATATACACAGGAGACGAGGATGCTTAGGGATTATTCATAAGTATGCACGAATATGTTGTTATGTTTATATTTCTAGAAAAGTTATTTAATTTCTCCAGTTACTATCTAAAGGAAATCATAAGGTACTTAAATGAAGTGTCAACTTAAGCCTAACTACATACAACTCTACATATTAAGAAAATTTGGTACACATTCGTTGCTCATATTTCCATTATAGTATCCATACAGCTGCGGGGCAGTGAGCAACTGAACATTGTGGAATGCATTTAATATAAATCAGATGTACTTAATGTATAAAAAAAGTAAAAAAGAAATTTAAATAAAAAATCTCTGCTCTATACTCTAATACAAATTCATTACTCCAAACTCTAAGGTGAATATTATAATTTCTTATAAAATGGAAGTTATTGATTTAAATGATAAACACCTTCGTTACAAATTGGCACTACATATGCAGGTCACAATATAATTATATGGTTATTAGAAAAATCGTACTATCAGTGAATTTGTATAGGCATCTAAATATTACAAATATTCACCATCTAATAAACATGTCAATAGAAAACGTTCATCACTAAAATTGCAAGACAATACTCAATCGGCAGAATAATATAAGTCCTCACTTCGATCTTCATACATGAAAAACGGACTAGCTAAGTCATCATATTCAACATACTTTAAAGCATTTTAAGATAAATTAAAATATATTTAAATCTCAAACATGTTTTCACAACCGCTAAAAAATATTTTAGAGAAACAGATTTAATTTTAACAAGCAAAAGCACCATTCAAAGAGATTGTGCTATGGTGGGCCTAGATGCGATTTAAACTCGTGTCCGATATACTAAGAAAGTAAAAACGTACTTACAAGTAAGAAACAATACAAGCGCCACATAAAATCTGCCATCTATTAAACATCATAGTAGGGGGCGAAATAGACATTCTTATTACCACTACGTACTAACCTTCTCGTAACTAATTTAATTCAATATTCATATATTTGGTTTATAATAAAAGGTTTAATATCTGATGCTCCAACAGCTATCCCACATCGTATAACTATTTATGCCTAGCGAAAAACTCTTCAATGTAAAATACAACGTATTGACACTCGAAACCGTTTACGTGGATATACCTTAATAAATATTACAAACGACACTCCACGCTAATCGCACCGAATTACACTTACAAAACGAACTCGCATCCCTATATACTGATCATATATGGGGTACGACAGCCTTACACGATTTACTTTACGAGCGACTATCACAATATTTTATAATTCATGCATGGAATAGGGCGGTTAATGCACTATACTAATGTTTCGTACTTGTCTAGAACGTGAGCTTGATTGTTTTCGTCGCCATGGGAACGAGAGCGCGGACGGGGCGTGGTATCGGAGGTAGAGGTTTTCGCTCGAGTTTTCTTATCGTGTCCACATGTACAGGCTACTGAGGACTGGCGTTTCAATGTTTGGGCACGTGCTCCAGCCCATTGAGGGTCTAACGATTCGCTTCTAGCGTACATCTGTCGCTTCGTGCGCCCCATTGTCGCGTGAGTGAATGCCGCACTCTGGCCACTATCGGATGAGGGTCGCATTGATTCGCTTCGCATGCAGAGGTTTCCGCCCGCTCGGCGAAACGAATCCAAAACGCGTTCCTCGATTTCTTCAATATCTTTCTTCTTCACGAGCCATATTTCCTCTGAACCCCTTGTGAAGTAGCTGGATCCCTTGCTAACAGAGTACTTTTCTTTAGGTTTAAATTTACACGTCTTAAAATTATTCTGAGTATTTACATCCTCGTTGAATTTGTGTAAGTTTGAACGAGCGGGGTCGGGGGATGCTACATTACGGAAGGCCGTGCCGTGTGATGGGAACTGATCTGGCAATTTTGCACCGAGGCTGGGCGAACGTATTGTGACATCGACGGGTGAGGGCATTGGTTTAAATTCTGGTTTAATGATCTTCTGTGGTTCAGGTTTTTGTATTTTTTCTTCAAACGATGCGCTATCGTTGCGCTGCCATTTTGCAGCTGCGGAATTCACCAATCCTTTGGGTAAACTTTGTTGTTTTTCTAATGTTTCTGTATTATTAGTGAGGTTAGATTCTGTACCATTTTTGTCAGTACTTCCTAAATCGAAAAATACATGATCTTTAAATGGTGTGGCTGGCGGTGGTAAATCTTCTTTATTATCCGATCCAAGTCTTTCAGTGCGTGATCGTCCACGTACTGAGCCCGGTCGAGATAACCTTCCTGCATTCGCGCTAGCGTCTTCCGCAGCTTTCTCAAATTTTCTTATTTTGTCCCCGACTCCATTAGATTCCCCAGTTTTTCCAGCTTTATCATTATCGCCATCCTCATTTTTGCTTGTGTTAGGCGTGTCACTAACCATTTTGTCTGAAATTTCGTTACTCATTGTCAAAGAAAGTTTTTCAGTTTTAATAGGAGCTTCCTTAGCCAGCACAATTTCTTTTTTAATCTTTGTTAATGGAGTTTCTTCAGTTTTCGCTTCCGTCTTATTAAATTTAAAAGCATTTATTGGAGGCGATGTTACAGCTTTAATTGGCGGTGGAGAGGTTACATCATTTTTGTTTTGTGGAGAATTCACTTCTCTATTTGAAGGTGGCGAGACAATCTTTTTGAGGGTTACAGATGTAACTTCTTTTTTCATTGGTGGTGATGTGACCTCGTTTTTCTGCGGTTGCTTTGGTAAATCATTTTTGAATGAAGGTAGCGTATTTAATTTATTTGGTGCAAACGATCCGTTTTTATTAAGCTGAGATGAAATTTTATGAGTTTCAGGAGGCGATAGGACTTTCTTTGGTGGCGAGGTTGAATTTTTAGGCGGTGAGCCGTTTTTAGGCGGAGACGTCGAATCCTTAATGAGACTACTTTTCCTCGGGGGCGCCGAGACATTTCTGGGCGGACTATTTTTAGGCGGCGACTCCGATTTGGCCAATGACTCCACTTTAGCCTTCTGGGCTTCGATGTCGCGACTGAGGAACGACGAATTTCTGACATAACACTCGTCTTTATCTAGAGGCTGCGCGATATCGTTCTGAGTCGTCGGTGGGTGTTTGATTTCGATGTTGACATGAGCGGGTTGCGTATCGTTTTTATCGGCAGATTGTTCTGGAGTGGGATTGTGCTCAATATCGACGAGGACCGGGTTGCGTTTATCGATATCGGTAGAGCTGTGCTTATCAATATCGCTAGGGTTGTGCTTATCGATATCGGTAGGGTGCTCGATATCGTGTCGCGAGTGCCTGCGCGGCGAGGCGCGACGTCACGCGCGGGAGTCGGTCCACTGGTCGGAGTCGTCCGAGTCGGTGTCGTTGCCAGAGCTCGTGTCGCTCTGCTCGACGGCGACGCGGCGCGCGAGAATGGACGCGACGTCGTGCAGCGCGGGCACGCCGCGTAACGTGTCGTACTTGCCGGTGTTCTCCTCGCAACGCTTCTCCACTTTGCGGAGTTTGATACCTGTAATATAATTATATTGTGTGATTATTTTTATAGATAAGAGATTTTGATGAAGAGATGACTTTACTCAAATAATATATACTAAATATACTAATATAAATAATAATAAATTTCGTCATTAACGAGGTAAACGTATGACAGTAAAATCAGAATACGAAAATATTAACGTCATTTTGTTATATGGTAGGATTAGAATTCTTAGTCCTAGATATTTCTAAAAAAATTGTTAAATCACCATTTAAAAAAATATCCTGTTTAATCCGTACTTTATTTTATAAGTGAAATACCAGTCACCCAAAATCTTGTACATATGATATATTTATAAATAATGGCCTTGTGTTAAAATCAAAATCCCCTTTATTGCTCATTCTTTCATCATCATCAAAAATCAATTTTATTTCCTTTTATTTCTCAATCTTTTTTAATCTTGTAGTACACATTTGTGGATAATCGCTAAAAATGCTTGCTTGTTTGTCCACTATTTTCATAAAAATATACATTTATAGCTTGATTCACATAAGTCTAAACCTAGCATACCTATTATATGATCATGATTATAATATTACAAGTAATTTAATTTCATAATAATATTAAATTACTTAAATTAAAGAATTGTCTAAAGGTCTGTCCTGATATCTAATCTAGTGCTCTGTCTAGAGTAATGCTCGGTTTTTGACAGACACATTGTCGCAGTAGTCACTCCAACTGACTAAACGTTTGTGTTTGTGTTTTGTTTCCAGATCCGCCGACACAGATTCATGAGTACCTAATCGTTGATGTGTTTATAAAAAAAGTTTAGATCATTCGACAGTGGATAGTGGAATCGTGGTGCACCTTCGCGTATCGCCTTGAGCAGGTCGGAGCGCGGGTCGGGCGCGGGGTCGGCGGCGGGGCGCGGCGGCTTGAGCGCGGAGGCGCCGCGCAGCAGCGACGCCGGCGAGGGCGGCCGCGGGCGCTCATCCTCCGGCGGCGGAGGCGCGGGCGGCGCGGGCGGGGGCGTCGGCGCGCGCGGCGGCAACTCCTCCGACGACATCATGCCTGGGGGATATTACAAAGCATTTATTATCTATAATAATAGCTGCTCGTCGAGGTTTCACTGCTGTTTATGGATACTGCTTTGCTGGTATGGGTACGACCCATATGCGTTGTGAACTTTCCTCAATAAACAGGCTATCTAACGCTAAATAATTTGTCAAATCGGATCAGTTGTTTCAGGGATTACCCGATCATTAGATTTTCTCAAGCGCGACAGATCAAGATATGGTGAGTTAATTACATACTATAAGGTGTACATTCAGATAATCTGACGACTACAGTGTGATAAGGATGGCTGAAGAGATAACAATTTGTAAAAAAAACGTGATCTTCACATACACGGCACGGTGATATATATAATTTTTTCATTTTAAAGGAAGTAATTTAAGAATCACGAAAATAATATAATCTGCCGGTTTCCCCAAGTCGGAATAGTTAAAATCATAAAATATGATATCTGCAGCTGATGAAAACTATCTATTTCGTATTCCGCGCATCTCTTCGCTACTCACTGACTAATAAAAGGAAAAGGATCCCGATTCGTAGCGATGTTTTTTTTTACAGTAACCATTTTTTTTTACATTTTCGAAATTGTATAGACTCTGATGAACGGGTATACGTCACATAATATATACATATTTTTCTTTTTTTTCATCTAAGCTTCCAAATCTTATAAGTCTTCATGACACTCAAGTAAATCCAAATTAGCATCGTCGGCTCCCTTACTAACCAACGGACGATCAAGACGCTTCTAACGATACCTCATTTATCCAGTTTTGATAAGTAGTTTAAGAGCTATGAGGAAACAGATTAACATACATACATGGCTTCGCCGTAGTGGGGTAAAATATCCAACTCACCGATGACGGCGTGCATCTGGTCGAGATGCGCATCGAGCGCGGTGCGGTGCGGGGGCGAAGCGCCGTTGAGCACGGGCGGCGGGGACGCGCCCTCGGGGGGCGGCGGCGGCGGCGGCAGCGTCGATCTGGAGATAAGTTTCGTTTTATACTTTTTATAGTCTTTAACTATATAAAGGGTGTTAAATGCAAAATCACAATAATAGTTTATAAATCACAATAATAGTAGTAATAAGCAAATCTAATATTGGTAGATATCATCGGGGATAGTGCAAAATCGCTTTACTAGCTTTTGCAATATGGTCTATCTTTGCATCAAATGTTAAATTAAATAATTGATTTTAAAAAAGCTACCTCAAAAAAGATTTTATAGAAAAATGAATGAATGATCATTTTATAGATATGTGAAAGAAAATATTTTGACACAAAAATGGTTGTCGGTGGCTTTGCGTAACCTTGGTTTTCTTCAAGATCAGCCAAAAATCAAACATTTTCTAGCTCTAATTAAAATTACATGAATTATATATATGTATATATCGATATTTTTTTAATATTTTTATTCTTAGTTACCTAGTCGGCGTATGATGCGGGGGCGTGTCCGGTTGCAGAGGTGCCGGCGGCGCGGGCGGAGGGATGGAGGGTCTCGCCCTGCGGGGGGTGCCTGCGATACTGCCTCCGTATATCGGCTCTATGGGCCCGTATGGACTCTCCTCTCCCATTACTGTAATAATTTTTTTTTTTTTATATAAAAGAAAAGTAGGTATTTTTAAAAACATATTTTAAGGTCCCAACTTAAAAAAAATACAATGTACTTAATTCGGTTGAATTTTAAATTTTTTGAAAATAAACCATGTTGGAGCATGAGATATCTATATCAAGCGACTTTGGTAAATGGCTATGATTAATGCTTTTATTGTTATATAAAGACTTATTTTAACATAGATACCGTCCATGGCTGATTAAGGTTTTTCAAATAAAATGAAAAAAAAAATTGTATATATAATAGAAAATTTGTAAAAAATAATAATATGTTAACATAAAACCAGGAAAAACAATACCATGCAAAACATTAATTACCATGTCCATTTCCAGTAAGCCTAGGAGTCCTATTTTGTTGATTTTCGATTTCGATAGAGTTCGGTCGTGCGGGCTGCGACGACGCTGGTCTACTCTGAGGCGCTCTGTATCCACCGTCTGTCATTGTAGTTGCTGAGAAATAGAAAATGATTAACATTAACTGATCGAAACAGTTTTAAATAATATAGATGGAATTTTATATTTCAAATAATGTATAACTTTCCCAAGTTTACGTTAAAAGTTATTATCCCGAAATAAAAACTTTCTGCGGAGACTTATCGCGAGTTACTTGCGGCACGTTAAGTTAACTGTGCTCATGAGACACGTGTCAGGTACTCACTCTGGTAGAGCGGGTCGGGGCGATACTGCTCGATGTTGTACCGGCGCAGCTGGTTGGGCGCCATGATGTGCTCGCCGCGCGTCACCACCTCCGCCTTCTGCCGGTCGCGCGTCGAGTGCGGCACGCGCACTCGTCTCGCCCCTCGACCGTCCGCGTTGCCGCTGCGCGGTTGACGCACCTATCGCATTCATACACTATTGTTAAAATTCACTTTCCTCATGCTGGATGATCATTGGGTATCCAAGGTGAAAAATGGCGACCCCGCACCGGGAGACGCAGTGCTGGCAGATCCTTCCCCTCCGCCATTTAGGTTAACCAATGACATCAAGAGTCTGTAGTTGTTGGAGATCCATGTAAAAAGCCTATGTCCAGCATTGGACGACCACAAGTTGATGGATGGATAGATGGATGGATTTTTGTGCTCTGCCTTAAAAGAGAATGTCGCCTGAGGACTCTTGAATTGATAATGTTGGAGAGACACGACTAGCAAAAGATAATCTTTCACCGTGAAGACCCCTTATGTGGCGATGTGGCTAACATGTATTGGATATTCTGATATGTTCTGTCGTGCCAACGGGCCTTAGGTATATGTCTGGTATTTCGCAGACGAAATGCAAATAAAAGGACATCATATAAAAGATCTCGCTAAGCCGACAGTTATTGGGGTAGACTTATTTGGATTTAGATGGAAAAGTAGAGACAAGCCGGCAGAAGGATTATTGGGCGACCGTTTGAATCGATTACTTTAAGAAAGTCAGGAAAAGTGGGTTATTGTACTCACAAGTTGGAGGAGACCTATTATTTTAAATGATTATTTATACATATGTATAAAGAATACGTAGATGTGCTAAAAATATAATCAATAAGCTAAGTTATGACATGATATAAACTTATTACCTTCTTCCCCCTATCGTGCTGGATCCTCTCAGTGTCTTGCAACATCTCCCTACGCCAGAGCTCGAAGAAGTAATCCGGGTCGGTATAGAACTTTCTCGCATCCCGACCGTCGTCTCTGAACTCGTTGAGTCTCTCAAGCGGCGGCGGGCGATCGCAACGAGCGTACGTTGCGAGCATCGCAGACGGCATTGTGGTCCGAGAGAACAGCTGTTGCTGGAAGGTTCTAGACGATCGGAAAGCCTTCCTCATTTGAATATCTTGGAGAGATACTGAAAACGTAAAAAAAATATTTTGTATCGTATGCGAAATTAACTTTTAGGGATTTAGATCAAGATATTTAGATATGATACGTCCATACTATTTGAAAGTTGCTAAGTTTATCAATTGACTTGTTGGCTCAATAATACTCAATCGCTAGCTGGTTGCTAGACAATATCGTCCAAAGTGGTCGGCAGACTGGGTGCCAAAAACCATGAACTTATAACATATCTATAGGTATATAAGACTATTGATTGAAACAGATAACTTTGTATCGAGTATGGTGTTTTTAAGCGTTCTTACCTTCTTCCACGCCTGAGTCTAGTTGTGTGACCTTTATAGCAAGCCTATCGATTCTCGCTTGCAGTATATTTGTCCTTTCCGCTAAACTTGTTGCCTCTCGCGTCAACTCGCCGAACATATCCTCAGCATGTTTTGACAATGACGAAAGCTGCCTGTAATTCGTTTAAATATAATCCAATAATTTAAAATTATACTTTCTAATAACACATTGTCTACGACACCATATTAATATCAAATTTTCCTTTTATGAAAGTCTACTGTCACTACAAATTATATGAACATATACGTTTTTTATAAATTAAATTATCCAATTATCTACAAAAGCACCATTATATTTAACATTTCATTAAAGTCTCACTTACGTAACAGAGACAGATACAAAATGGGAAAGGTGAAGAAAAAAGACCGTGACTTTTTATTGTAATTTTTCTTCAAAAAGTTGGTACATTGTAAAGATTCACTAATGCTACTCAATTTCAAGTTACCATTAAATGTCGTGCTATCACGACACATTTATGACGTTAAAGAATGATGACAAATTTAAAGACGACTTCAAATTTGGTATAAGAAAAGTTAGAATAGACTGACATTTTTTATACATATTTTAGGTTTTCCTTTAGTTTATGTAATTTTCCTATGGTAGTTATTGCGGAATGTCAACTTCTATAAACTAAAGCTCAGGGTCACAGCACGCAATTTCAAATTTATGTATATTGATTGAAAATTTGAAACATTTTCCTTTCGTTTAACAAGTTGTCTTTTCAGAACTACTCCACAAAACCGGTTGCTTTTAAGGAGTACTTCTAGAATGTCCAAAATACATTAGCTTTGGTGGCGATCAAGTATTACATAACGCAATTTTTAAAGATTTGAATCCTCTTGTCCCGTGTAAAGCATGTTAACGTTTTCTCCTAAACGTTACTTGACCATTTTTACTCAAAAGTCACAATAATGATGCATAAAGCACTTAAAAGTCGCTATAATACCTTTTATATTTTAATTGCGCCCCTGTAACGCATGGTAACGCATAACAAGACCCCCTCGCCAAAACGCTCATTTTTCCAGATCACTATCGATTTAGAATAAAACATAATTCCTGATTGGAATTAGCGAGTTATTTGTATAGTCACCTGACAGTATTCGCAAGGGTCCCATTCGTGACTGCTTCCAACTCGGAGGGCACGGCGAGGCGCTCGGGCACGGTCCCGCGCGACACGTGCACCGGCTCCACGCAGCGCTTCGGCAGCGGCATGGCTGCGCTGCGGTGCCGGCTACCTCGTGTACATCACTGGGGACAAAAGGATACCTTCAAATTACACGGTAAGCGGTAAATCATTTCAAGAGCTTATTATAGCATAGAAGTAGAAGAATTACACACTATTTTGTGTACAAAAACGAATTTATTAAATTATATAACTATAGATGTAAACCCGAAGTTGAACGACGTTGCCTACCAACCAGCTAGGGATTGGGTATGACAGGCGTGAGTATTTTGGGCCAACACCATTATTTTTCATTATTATTTCAACTTTGACAACACGACCTTGTCAAAGTTGAAAATGAGTCTGAACCCATCTAACAGAAAATCTGTATTTTTGACGTCAAATAGTATGACCTCATTACATTCATAGTTATATAATATCATTGACCCATGATTTTATAATAGAATGTTAATAATATTATAAAATCACCATGTCGCGCATTTTCGCAGCGAAACTGTCACCGTTATATCAAAAAAAAAAATATTAGAGATTTGTAGATTTCATAAATGTCTATAATAATATCGGGATAGGACATCGGCGATTCAATATACGAAAGTACAGATAATTATTATGTTTATACAAGCTTGTCGTTGATTGTCGTGAGGTTCGTAATGTGTTTCCGGCCCTTGACATAACATGACAGGATACGCTAGATCGTATCCTAGGCCGCAGAGGTGTTTATTTATGTTAATCGATTCATGTAGTATAACAAACGACAATTCCTCTAAACTCAAGTTTTAATTACAATAGTCCTTTACAGCTCTAACTATAACTTATGCAAACATGAAAAATGCAACAATTAAAAATATCCACGTTCGATAATATAAAACTGTTATCGCTAATTAAATGAAAATGTGATAAAAATACAAATGAAAATTTATCATTTTCACTTAAACGACTTCCATTCGCTTTAGATACGCAAGTTTTTATCGATAAATGTCCGTTATCATACCCGAGATATACAATAATAGTAATTTGAACATTAGCGGCGTACACTGAACCCTGGAGTAGAAAACATAATGTTGCAAACAGTTATAAACGACATACGCAAAGTATAAGTTAAGTGCAGATTCCTAGAATATCTAAGAACACAGCTATCTACAATAGGTTGTTAAGATCTAGCGCGCTGTGATCATTGTATGATACAAAAAATACTAACCAATCTATCTCTGAATTTAACGTGGAACAAATAGTCATACAAAATCGAAAACGACCTCAATGTAGCGGTATACGGGAGTTTTTGGGAATAATTAGATACGTTTAATATTGGAGCAAAGTGCTTATCCGTAGTTACAATGATATGAGAAATATTATTTTGATAATAATGATCGCTAAAAAGCCCTATGTACTTAAAGTAAAAAATATATATAACATTGAGAAAATATAAGTATTATAAATTACAGCAATAAATGTGATCTTTAACAATAGTAGGAATAAGATAAGTGTTCAGTCACAAATGCCAGTCTTACTGGCGTGCCAGTGCTAGCATAGTATTGGCTCTAATAATATCTTATAATTACGTAATGGTACATGAGCTTAAAAACGATTCAGACTGCCTACCTCAGCGCAGTTTACTAACTCTTTTAAGTCCTTGTTTTCCGCATTGCTATTCTGGTCATAAGTTTACCAGAGCGAATCATTTACAAACGTCGTTTTACTATGAAAGTAACAAATCTGTATAAGATTACTGGCATTTTGAATATGGCTATACTACTGGCACGCCAACGCTATCATCTTTGGCTACCGTGGTAAAGGTGTCAAATACTGTTCGTGCCAGTCCAATACGAGATACACATTTTGTCTGCAGTAAAAGTATTGGTACCGTTTAACTACACTTTCAGTCTTGCCGGAACTATCGCGCATTGCAGAGGCGGATTAGCATAAGATACTCGTAAACACTAATCTGTTAATTGCTTGGAAGTTCCTGTATCATTGCATCTGTGCATAATTTATAGGACAGATTACGTGTACGATTAAATAATTTAAAGCGTAACTTTCAAAAAATAATCTGTATTATTTTCTAATCGATTACCTTACGAAAAGAAATTATTTTTCGAACTTCTTAGACACAATAAAATTAAATTTTTAAATAGCACACAAAAATAATTAATTTGCAGAAGATCAAATATTTTTAAAATCTTTAAAACGGTATTAAAATATTTCCTCTTCTGATTAATATATGTACCTAAAGCAAAAATTTATTTAAAGTTCCATTTCTTTAAAAAGATTTGCTGCAAAAATATTTTTAAAAAATGTCAATTTGCTTGTGCTTTGCCTCTATTAAGATCGTTATTGATAACGTCGATTGCTTCCTGCGTTAAGTAAATTCAATAATTCACGCTTGACGATTTCCCGGCTCGGCCATTACCGTCACCAGTTAGTTCCTAGCAATTTAGCAATTTAGCCAGTCCAAACCACGATGTTCAGTGCGCGTGAAATGTTCATGCCACGTGGAAGTGAAAATTAACATTCAAATTATTTAGTTTCACTACTGCTACGGCGGATATAATTATTGTTTTTTTTACTAATTAAGAACCAATGCTGGTCGCAAGGCACGTTTTCTGTTGCTCTATGATCTCAGATGCTTAAAGATGTACTTATGGATAAGTTGTTGTTTAACTTATATAAATATTCTCGGCGTTTGTTGAGTGCGATCTGAAAAGAAGTTTATAATAATCTTTCTAGTATAAAATTTGACAATATTTTTACTTTAATCATTGTCATTCGATTAAGATTTTGGATAAACATTTTTCCACTAATTTACATCAATGGATTCATACATTGTGAGTAAACTTAGCCTAAAAATTCTATTAATGAATGAAAACTATTTCAAGATGTTACTAGATAGATAAAATATATTTTAATAAAATAATCGAAAGGCGGACGTTCTAATGTGACTCACATGTGAACTCTTAGCTACATTGGTCGCTCTTTACATGACCAGTATCCTGCTAAGCATGGGAGTTATTACTACCCTTATGCCAATAATTTTACTTCCTCAGTTAATACTTAAATATAAAATCCGCTTGATCTTTGCGATTAAATATAAACTGCCTTACTACAAAAGATTTAAACAGAGGTTCAACGCGTGTTTTAAAAAATCCATACTACAAATTCGCGTCTAAGCACAGTTTTGAGTTAAACATGCTTTAGATATAGATTAACATACGTGTAAGTGAGTTTAATAAATGTCTAAAACCTATTTCAGCTGTCAAATGTAACGTATAACATTTTATCAATAAGTTTTTTTATGAGTTTATTCGCTGTTAAGCAATTTAGATAATATTTTAAGCAATGTTTAATTTTCAAACACTGTTTAGGTAGACACGTGTTCAACATGGTTTTAATGCATCTTTTGTAGTATGACAGAAAATCTTTTTTATTTGATTTAAGTTGGCTCAAACAAATATATCTCAATAAAAAGTCAATATAGAAGAATAATTTCGTTATTGACTTGAATAAGAAATTTATCAGAATTTCATAACCTCGGAGTCAGTTCATTTGCCCCTAAAACGTATTGCTTTCAGTTTTCAAAGAAAGATGGACGGAAAAAGGATCGTTAGCGAAAAAATGAAGCGTGTTCCACTTTGGAAGTAGTAACCTAGTTTACGCATTCAAGAGGAAAGGCAGTAAATTTTCTCTTCAGGAATATAAGCAAAATCACACGCAATAACATTTCAAGACTTTTATATTTGGCAAAAGATATAATAAAATGTAAAACTATTCAGTGGAAAATACATAAAGTAACAGCTAGTGGAAATCCAACAGCTGGGCAGAGACTCGTGCTTTTTAACGATTTAGCATAGCCTATGCAAATTATAAATTCGTAACTTATGGTAAATTTTATGGCGAAATAAGTTAGTGACAAATATGAATTATTAACGAAAGGTTAGCAATCCGACATCGAATAAATCAGAAAGTAGCATATTTAATACTATGCATATTTATTAAGAATATGAAAGTGGATATATCGAAGGAACTTATACTTTTACCGCATTTGTTAGGAATTAATATCCATGACACATAACAATTAATATGCAAATAAAATGCATGCGATCTATAAATTTCAGTGCAATTTTCACCAAATTTCAATTACGAATATTTCGATCCCATTATAATGGTTCTGGTATCACAGTTTTGAGTAGAAACGCCGTATAGTTTATTTTTCTTATTTGTCTTTCTAGCCAAAAATAAGAGTTAGATAATAAATTATCCCTTAAATGATTGAACTGAATCAATTTTTATAATGCAAAATTATAATGAAAAATAATTGTTCGAAAATTCGGGATTTTCATTCGGGTTATTGTTACCAAATAAAGACAAATAAAGAAAAATAGACTATACAAGTATTTTCTCAAATACATTCTGTAAATGGACGTAGTTTAGCAGTAAGGACTCAACCCACAATATGTTATTTCTGAGTTATTGAGGTTTTAAGTTTAGGTGTGTATTGCTCCAATGATTTAGTATTTGGAATATTTTGAATTATAATCACGTAATGACAAAATATACAACAATTTTATGAGTCAAGTTGCAGTAAGAAAGACCAACTTATTTCCGAGTTATTGGGAAAAATGTTGGTTTGAGCCGTTTCTGCAAGTTTTAGTGGTTTGAAGGAAAATACCCGTCCTTATGTGAGTTGGTTCGCGTCATTAAAAATCATACTTATGGTAGTAGTATCACGTATCTTTTTTGCTGAGTGAAAGAACCAACCTTTAGGATCTCTTTGGTATATATAACTCATTTTTGACCAAAGTGTGGATTGAGTCCTTTCTGCTAAACTACGTCCAAACGTTGAAATGTATTTTTAATCCCGCACGACTCTAGAGGGACACGTGGCGTTTTTAAAGTTTAAAGCTACCATGAATAGCGAAGAGGCCCGGGTCGAATCTCTACAGACGCTGTTAATAAATTGGTACATCGTACACGGTAGACTTGCATACATACGTGTCTAAGTGCTAGCTATTGCACAGTTGCCACTGCAATAAGTTTCTACGTTGAAGGTTGCCTTTTCAATCAATTAACAATGTTCAACTATTGTAGATTCAAGAAATTAAAATTTTTAAAATCAAGTCAAATAAGGCGTTATTGAGGCTATGACACAGCTAATATTGCAATTTTATTTCTTCTTAAAAATCGTTATTTTTCGCAATAAACTGTTTCCATTTATTGATTTACGTTTCTGTTTACGTATTTCCTTTTTATTAAAAAAAATAATAGTTTCCAAAAACAAACATGATTTTAAAAGAAATTCCTAATAAATATATCAAGGACATACACAATCATACTAGTTTAACTTAAGAAATTAAATATGTATACCAAACATATTAATGCTTAATTGATTGCCTGATATCCGAAGAAGGTTTAACTTAATATTGATTAAACCCGACTATATATATTTAGAATATATACTTGGAATATATGCTTAGAATATGATTTTATTAATAATATTTTACTAATTATTAATTAATGAATAACTAATTAACAATTTAATTTTTTAATTGGCTTTATGAAATACAATCAAAATTCCTCATTACGTTTGATAAGAATTTAAATTTTGTAATAACATTTTTTGTATTGATAGAACATGTAGTAATTAAGTACTTGAATATTAATGAAATTAAAACAGCTATGAAATTGATTTAGAGATTACGATAACAGGGATAAAGAGACGGTAAATGTGAAAAGTTACACATAAAATTGTATTGACGATCAGAAATGAATGGAGTTGTTTATTGAAGAGTTTCGTACAATAAAACAGATATACCAAAAATAGAGGTGGCTAGTTCTCATTCAATTACAGAGAAACATATTTATATATGGAAAACAAGAAAGACCAGTGCACATCCCATAGAAGCTTATGCTACACATCTTTCTACTACCTTCAAATGTTCCATTGCAAGACATAAATCTCTATAGCTGTTCAACAAAACTTTGAAACTCCACTTGATCTACGGCGTATTTTCTTGAAACTTAAGGTATCCATTTTAAGACGATATTATTTTTGAATTTTAAGACGATATCTTTAATGTATTATATGCAGTATGTTACAAGACACAAAAAATAAACACTGTAACCGATGCCAGAATTTTAAACCTTCGACGGGTAGCGCCTATTTACTAATCTTCCTTTTTTTTGTCCTAAATATGTGTATTATTAAATATATAGGACGAGAGAACCAATACACAATGACCTTGACTCCGTATAAGGTCAGACCGGTCCGGAAGAACCCAGAAAGACCACACTAAACCATGCCCAATTAAGCCGATAGAACAAAATTGTCTACATTCTAAAATAGATCTAGAACTCTTAATTCTTTTGAATTTTCTACCACAATATAGTATAATAAAGTGAACAGGCGAAAACATAATGCTACTATTTACAACAGTTATTTTTGTGTAACACAAAGCGTTCCCATCCTGTACTCGATAAGATTATCCTGTTTTTGTAACTATGCATTCATAAAAATAATTTATTAAACGAATAATGCACAATGTAGATTTATTCATTACAGTTTATGATAATGAATTCATAATAAGAACTTAGTCGTAATATAAGAATTATACCTATAACTTTTTGTCAGTGATTGTCTATTGAAAATTCGATATGGAGAATTCATAGCAGCTAGCGTAAATATATTGTTATATGAACTAAATCGTTCTCCAAAAACTGATCAATGTTATTATGATATTCGATATAATGTAAGTTTAAAAATATCTTAATATTTATGATTCTTCTATCGAGTTGTCTTTATAACAATTGAATTGCTTTGTCGTTTCGTTAATATCGCTTCGGTTATTCCTAATTACCAATAGAGCATTACTATGATATCATCCATATAACGCGTGGGCGCGTAACAGTGTTAAAGTAATGTTACATCAATTAGGGTCAATAACATGTGTTTATTGTTTATGTAATATATAAATTAATTTGTATCAAATATTTTGAAATATATCTACAGCCGTAACATTTGATTTTCAGTAAAATTATATAGTCTAGATCAAATTTTAACCTGTTCAAGTAAAACCACAGGCAAGAGTTTGTAAAATATAAAGTTGCCCACTTCAAACGTGAGATGCCAAAGCATGGTCTAATATGATATGTCAAGGCTTCAGAAACGGTTACTTTCGATAACAATTACGTTCACCGCAGACTGTAGATTTTCTATCGAACGATATTAAATGGTGAGTCTACATGATGTTCACGTTCTTTCTTACAGCTGAGGTGTCAGTAATGCGTTGCCCGTAGAAAATTCTATAGAATGTCTGCATCATGTAGACCAAGCATATGTCGGATTATTTTTTCTACTTCATACCACTACTCTCCACGGGCTTTTGCGTCCGTGCTTTTGTTTACATTAACCTAATTTTGGTTGCTTAATTGGATTTGCTAGTTGGGTTCTTAATGAGGACGCTAATATATGCAAAGCTAGCACATTATTACGATTTAGTATGGATCGATAATTTTCATGGGCTATACGAATGCCTTTAACCAAACTATCGACCGACTGTTGGCTAGGTATTAAGTGGGTATTTTCTACGCTCTCACAATCGTACGTGAGTACTTTAGTCGATTAGTCGCCCGACTATAGGCCGATAAAAAGTATATAATCTGCGGAGGGCATTAAACATTGGCAACAGCAATCGTTTTATCTGTTCGTGCTCAAACAACCACTGTATCGTAAAACTGACCTCATATAGTAAATATACTGTACATGTATGAACATATATATAGAATAATGACATCATATTGAATTAAAAGTATATACCTATCCTAAAGTTCATATATTGTTATTTATGTATAGTATAAAGTGTATCTTTGGTATAGAAGACATAACGGTCGTCATAATATTTTTTAAGAAGCGTTTTAGTTTATTTAGTTTACACTTGTTAAATAAATAGCTATTACAATAATTTCTTGATGGCGTTATGCGTGATTATGTGTTCAAAACTTTCGGTCAAGGTTAATAAACTTTAGTATTTAATTAAAATGCCAAATAATAAACGCCAATTAGATTTATAACATGCTCTAATAAACGCGTATTTAATTAATAAATTTACTAGTTTTTAGCTTATAAATATGTCCATTTTAATGTACCAAGAATCTAATTTCCAAAAATTCTGTATTTTTTCTCCTCCTGGTCCTGTATTTTTTGATTTTGATTTAATTAAAATAGACGCCGTCAATTTCACATTTACTTAAATCTTATAGAACCTATCATGTCAGATCTATTAATACATTTATTCTACAGACCATGCAAAAGAAATTAACAGACATAATATGTACAAGCAAAAATTACCCTTCTTCTGAGGCAATTGAGTAAAAGCTTAGCACAGTTAAATAATCACTTACATAATGAAGATCATAAACAAAAAAAATTGAAATGTTTATTGTAAAATTTTATATTCATCGTAATCATAACTAGTATTAACGATCATATAGTTGCAATTTCTACGAGTATTACTAGTTTAAAAAGACTTTCACTTCATAAATATTAATTGAATACGAAAGATTCATTAAAAATCTATAAATTATTATCGCTGACTATTGGTCTGGAGAAACGTGAAACTTGCGTCAGAATTCTATGAACCTGGTGATGACATAATTAAAAAATGTCAAGCTGTTTTAATTACACAACCTTACTATAATCGTATACTCGTAATCTTACTTGAGTTTAGTATCTAACATTGCGATTTTTATCTCTTTTTATAAGAATGTTGAAGATTTTTATCTCTATAAATGTATAATAAGATTCTACGGACAAAGAAATGCCATATATCTTACACTAGCTGTCCCTTGTGGTTTCACTCGCGTTTATGGTTACTGCTTCGCTCCTATGAGTCGAAACGTGATGTAATATAGCCTATAGCCTTCCGCAATAAATAAACTAACGCAAAAATAATTTTTCAATTCGTACCAGTAGTTCCTGAGATTAGCGCGTTCAAATAAACAATTCAACTTTATGAGTTTAGATTATGTTACAATTTCCCTTTAATTAAATAAAAAAAATAGCTTGATATTTTAAATTTTATTATCTAATATTTATTATATTAGCCGGGAATTACACTTTTAAGTTTTGCTGTCGTAACTGCTATAAACGTACTCTATTACCTGGTAACAATTATCTATGTAATACGTAAGCTGTAACTTCCAAAAAATATATCACTAACAAATTCCTTCAGGTGTAAAAGCAATGATTAACTATTTATGTAAATTTTATGAAAGTCTGTGAGCGAAACTTACAAGTAATTTCTCGCTTTAAGATTGAATAACTTATCGTAATCATCATCACTGAATCGCTTTGTATTAATTTTATTTTTTATATAAAACATAGCATATAGACGACATAATTATATGATATATAATCTACAGCGTTTATTCTCACTTAAAACTTGCATAAGTTCACAGGTAACCTTATATAGGAACAAAGCTTACAATCTCTCGCTAATGGTAAAACGTTTAATAACATAAACACAAGGTTTAATAGCGAATTGATATTAAGTAAATGTACTTTAATTAGGTTTATAACCAAACTCACGCTTACAGACAATAACAACGCTGATACATTCATGTGGGCGGAATAAATTTGACACATCCGTTGTTAACTCTGGTTCAACGTTCAAGTAATATTTATTGAAAGAATATAATGTAATTAAATTTAAATTAACATTTTAAAGAGATGCGCAGCTGGACACCATATGACTTTCCTATGGATGCGATATTTTTATATAGGTATAGCTAGGCTAATTGATGATTTAGCTGTCTTTAAATCGAGAGTTGTGTACTGTAAATTTTGGTCTCAAACTTTCATTATTATTTATGCAAGGTGTTTGATAATGCTTTACACCTGATTGAACTTTTTTACGGTTACCCACGTAGCTGTTACCAGGTTACTAATTTTCTTTGTTGCTCAATTACAAGTGTAATTCTTGCCAAATTCTTCTTAGTTATTCATAATAAATGTGTGCGAACAAACTTGTCGTTAAAAGTAATCTAAATATGTTCAGCAATAAT
Source organism: Hypolimnas misippus (assembly GCA_037950945.1). Lineage (NCBI taxonomy): Eukaryota > Metazoa > Arthropoda > Insecta > Lepidoptera > Nymphalidae > Hypolimnas > Hypolimnas misippus. The sequence continues at coordinate 3,476,394 of JBBEEQ010000016.1, read as the reverse complement.
CAAAATGGATATTTTATAATTTCGAACGATATTTTCGGACCCTCCGTACCTCTAAACTTCATGAAGTAAAATGCGGTACTATCCGACACAAACCGGATAAAATGCAATGGAATTCATAAAAATTAAATATCGTATACTCAACCAACTTCGTATAGGTAAAATGAATATTTCTTTTAAATTCTGAAACCAATTTGATTACAACACAGGAAATTTGACAAGAAAAAAAGTAAAGATAATTTTATCAACAAACAATTCATTTTGAATAAAAAATTCCGCCCAATATCGAACTCACTAAAATGTGGGTCATTTTCTACGTCTTGCGCTATCTTTTCCTGCGCTATGTAGAGTAATCATTGAGACCGACGCGACGTTAGAGATTATACTTCTTGCTTTCATTCGATAATCGAATGGCCATGTCTCAATTTCATGTATATACGCTGCGAAACACGTAAACATATTTCGATCCAATTCCTGCGAGATATGACCGCTTTAACTCGACACGATACATACAAATGACTTAATTACGACTCTTCAATTTCAGACGTAATTATTTAAGTGATTAATAATTAATTTATGAACGTTGGTGGTTGAATACAAGTTTCGCAATTGAATATATTTTTTTATCGTTTCTGTTCGCTGTTATATGTACTTAGGTTAGTGTTCTTCCTTGCAAGAATTGATTTGTAGCGAACTATGTTTCGACACTGCGTCGAATGTTACGAAATTTACCTGCATTTATATGTTAGTCATACAGCACACCGATTTTTTTGTTTCTTAAACCGAACTGTAGGTATATTCTACTAGAAATACATAGAAGGAATATAATCATATTTTTATCGTGGGTATATAACAAAGATTCTTTATATTTACGAGCTTTAATAATAGCACTTAGGAGCCACTTTTTACGAATCAGTTTTTTTATCTTTAATCGAGACTGCATCCGTTTTAAGCAAATCTCCCGATACCTACAAATCATATCTTTATTGCATATTTTTTAATATCGCGTCAATGATCATTTCGATATTTGAATTTGAATTTCGATATTTGAATTCATGCTTCTGAATTAACGTGTATAAACTAATATAATACTGACATTTTTATTTCAGAAAATTTATTGTCTTTGGCATATTGAGAAAAGATAGCAGAGCATTACCTCAAACGCTTCGCGTGCAATAAATGACTAATTCGGCTCATAATAGAGGCACATTAGACATTGTCTCTTGTCGTCATACAGTTTTTGATATATCACACCGTTCACACAAACAGTTCTCACACTAGTTTCAACGAGGTCGTACAGGGATAAATCCGTGAACCAATTTTATTGTCCTCCATTACGATTGATTTTAAATTTAAAGTCACAAACAATCGCACGACACGCAAGTAATTTCAAACGGTCGCATTTTGTAACCGTAATGTCTCGTATGTTTTAATTGGCGAACTAATTTTATTCGACATGTTTTCTCTCGCAAGCACGATATCACTACACACACGTGTATCTACACAAAATAAAGATCAATGTTAGTATATCTGTTCTCTATTAGTTTTGAAACCATTGATCGGATTGTGATGACATTTCGGTAGAGTATTTTAGGGACGTCCACGAGGGTTTCTGGCCTAAAAAATCTATATACTTTAGACGGTATTGCCACGAATGCCGGGTAAAGCTAGTAGCAAATAAAACCAATTGACAATTTGGGTTCCTACTTAACATTAGTTATAAACAGGGGCGCCGGGCGCCCAGTCTATATAGGCGGATCAGGAAACTGCCTAGGGAGCTTGAATTTAGGAGAATGACAAGTTTGCGAATAAACAGGACAAGCAAGCAAGTCAGCAATAGACATGCTAGTCTAATAAAATATATAGATGAATTTAAAATAACTAATATATTTGTTGCATATATCTTGTAGATTATTTAATCACCATTAAGATAATTAATCTAAAGTTGCAGACACTATTTAACCTGGCACTGATTATAAGGAAAACAAAAATTTTTTCTTAAAGTACATATTTTTAAATCTGTTTTGTAATAATTAATGGATCTAATTAGCTCATCTATTATGATAAGAAGTAAGTCTGTAAGATTAATTAATAATCATCATAATGATATAAATCATACAATACCATTATAATCAGTGCACTCAACATTGAATACACATTTTTACAAACAAATAAAAGAATCGAACTGCAATGAAAACAAAAGACATTCATTGAAATGGGGGAAAAGAACCGGTTTCTACCTTGCAATGAAAATAACCTTTAAAATGATTGCTGTTAAAACCATATCCCTTCACCCTATAGGATAATTTGTTGGTATGACTCATAAAATAAGCACACCCTATGACAATGTGACGTTGATTATTCACTTAAATTCACATGAGTTACTCCTGCAAAAAGCTTACATTTCTCCTCTGAATAAGTTTCTTCTTAATAATGTATGATGTATAAAAGTGCCCAGATTATTATGTTATAGTATCGTCACACGAATGAGTTGGTGGTAACATACTTTATATCAACTGTTGGCCAGCTTTTATAGTTGATGCTATTCTATGCTTATACGTCGCCGATTTAAATAATTGACTTTAGCCAATTATACTTCAAACATTAGAAAGTCTGTAGTCTGTAGGAGCTCATAGCTATGTTTATTCAGTCTTTCTTTTAACCATATAATTATAAGGGACGAAAATCTTATTAAAAACGATTAGTAATAAAAAATGATTTTAAAGGTCCATCAAGTTCTTTAAAGATCAACGGGTTAATGATTTTATTCATTTTCTAATACATTATACAACATGTTAGAAACTTTCCTATAAAATTTTATGTCATTCAATAATTATGCAAACATTCCACACTACCATTCCCATAAAAAGAAATATTTTCTAATAATTTTGAATATTTGAAAGTTACAATATTACTTAAAAAGCACTATAAACTTCAGAGCTCTTTTAATTTCATTTTAAATAACTTTTTTTTTATACAATCAATTGATAATTGTATATAGTCAGATGGTCTTTTTAATTCCTTAAATAAATAAAGAAAATATAATCATCAAATTAATGTTTTCATGGAAATTTCAATTATGACCAATTTCAATATCTAAACACACACAAAATATATGTACCATCTGTCTATACATGCTTTATAATGCTCAAAAGATAGGACTGTTACACACCTACCATATTTGTATTGAGATTAACTAAGGAAAAAAGACATCCACAAAAAGGATTTATTTAATTATACTAAAATTGTATTGGATAATTTAAAGTATGTAATGTATACAAACAACCTGTTCAAGGAAACCTTTTAAAAAGGAACCAACAAGAGTAAATAGGTAAATTCAACATTCCATTCACCTTAAAAGAACTAACAATAATGACAGGTTTGTTTCAAAAGAGTTGAAGAAATAAAGAAAATATTTGAAAAATTGTATTAAATGTATAAATAAATAATATTATATAGTTTTATTATTTAGATTTTTATCAATTTGAATTAGCTGCAGTTTTTATATTGTATTGTTTGTTTAGTATTGTGTGGCAATCAGAAAAATATATCATTGCAGCAATCATGTTTATATTTTGCTTGACTTTTTATTGCAAAATGACACTATCTGTGTTATAAATGCATTATAATTATATCCTGTAATAATTGGTATATATATGGCAGGAAAGAATGCCTAGCAACCAGTTGTTGAAGTCACAAGATATGTTTCAAAATACAATCTAAATGAATGGAAACCAAAAACTTCTCATCAAGCTTTAAAATTCTACCTTCAAATGTAAAGTTGAACAAAATAATTAAAGTCAACAAAACTTTGAAAATTAAAACCTTAACATGATAATAGAAAGAGAAAATTATTCTATGTCTAACGAGATGTCAAATAGTGTCATTCAGCATCAGTGTAAGCTCCTTAAACCGAGTAGCATGCTGGATTGTATTTCGGAACATATCATGTTATTTTCTTACAAGAGTAAATATTAAGACATGCATTAGAATGGAGTGTTTTATTATTATTCCTTTCTAAAGTCTTCATCAATATATTCTTATTAAAACAATATATTTCATAACCTAATTATTATTTAAATAATACATATGTTTTAGTAAGATTGTTAGACTTGTTCTTTTATTTGGTCAGAATTATATTAAAACTTATATTGTCAAAATCATACACTCAGTTGTTGTTTCAGGAGTCCAAAATGTGCACTAAAAATATATTTTCTTGCCAAATGAATGAATCATATTAATTATAATCAATTCACATTGTTAATATTCCAATAGGACAATTATTGGAAGAAGAAAATTTCAACCTACTTATTATTAATAAAAAAGATATATTGCACTCTGAACTGTTATACATACATATATCTTCAAAACTCTATAATTATACATTTCTTACTTATTATATAAGTTCACCTACAAGATATCCTACAAGATTAAAAAACTTTTTAAAAACAATATTATATTTAATTTCCTTATATTTATTATAATTATTTGGTCCTTGTGACTTCAAAAAGACCATTACAATTATTAAAAATTGATAATATCATTGAATTACAAAATTAATTAGTAATATTTATTTTTACCGCAAAACAACATCATTGAATTCATTAGGAAGTGTATGACGATATTAAGAACCCTTCGAATCACAACGCCCATTTCTTTAGAACATTGCTCACTATCATATCTGCAATAATTACTCAATATTTGAATTAGACAGCGCGTGATATAAACAAAATCAACATCGCAGACTTAATGAGTCTTTAAAAAAGTATACTTTTACGGAAAATAAACGAAATATTGATGCAAGATGTACTTACCCGATCCACCCAAGGAAGTCAACAATTACTCGATATAATATTTCACTATTAAAAACGTCTCATAGAATTTTCACTTGCATACAGACACTATATTATTATCTTCCAGCACTGATAATACAAATAAATAAATGATATTTTAAATAAATTTCACTAAGACTGCCGCTATAACCGTGCCACAAAACGAAAATGGCAGCGTTGATGTTTCACACTGAAAAAAATGCTTGTTGTTATCTGACAACACTGTCTAAATTCCCCTCTCAAATATTTTCTCAATTTTATTAATTTAGAAATATTTCCTAAGGAATGTTCTTTTTTTAACAAAATATTAAATTTTAGTGAGAAGAGATCTATATATCGACATTGTAACCTTGTGTAAAGTTGAAAAGTAGTTTAATTTACTGGAATCTAGAGCATTATATTTTTTTACCGCAGAATTATGGTCTGGCACATTTTTTCCGTTGACCGTCAAGGATGTCATATAAAAAAAATTACTTTGTAAATATGACTAATATCTTGAATAGTTATACAGTTTAAGATCTTAATTAATTTATATACATAAATTAAAAAAAAAAATAAAAGAAAAGATTATACATTAAACTATTTACATCTTAATAACTATAAAAAAAAGGATTATATTTTACAAAACATTGTAGACCTCATCTAAGCCACTGCATCTGGGTAAAGTTCCCAAAATACTGGCAGCATTACCCCGTTGAATAATAACCATTAATTATAATAACCATTTCATAAATGTCTTCAGCTAAGTGAGAATGGAACTTCAGCACTAAGAGCTCCGTATTAAATATAATATTTGATTTTAATACAAATTGTCTTATGAATTTATGAAAAAAGAAAATTAATATTCAAAGTACTATATCTAAAAGTATTCATTTTTATAATTATACATGTGTATGTATGTGTGTGTGTTATGTTTGACACGTAATTATTTTTGGCCATATTTTACAGCCCTTTTCCCAGTGCGTGTTGAAAATCTACGAAGAGCATCGTAAAAAGCACGACTGATGTTGCGATAACTAATGGTAGTAATACCTTTTTTAATGGCCCACGTTTGGACGAAGTTACATCCATCGTGGTCACGAGTTGACTCAATCAACTCCGTGCAATTAAATTAACTACCAATTACTGATTAAGTATGAATAATATATATCGCGAAAGTTTAAGACATGATTTTTAATTTAAAATGAAATAATCGCGTCATGATTTTTACGTTGCTTGTCGTAGATTTTCCTACGAAATAATCCTGAAAAATTTTCTCGTTTAAGATATGGAACCATAAAAAAGATGAGTGATAATCTTAAAAGTAAGATAACTCGGCATAGTGTTGCTGACCTTTGCCAGATAATAATCTACTATCTGAAAATCTGAAAAACGTTCCTCTATTATTACAGTTTATCTTTGTATGTATTGTATATTGAACGTAACAAACTGAAAAATAAATCTTGTCTTATAAAAGGATTTACCATATTGTAGAAGATGGACTTATTTTGCAAATATCAGTAATAATTTTTAATTTTACTTCTACCGTGCAACATTATTGTGAAAGTGAATTCATTAGGCTGTCTATCCAATTTCTGAATGACAGACGACAGTCATTGTCAGTTGTCATATATTGTGCTGTTGTGTGAGCTGTTGTTGCGCGGTAATTATTACAATTTGAAAAGTGGAAAAGCAAACAAATAATATAATTTACTGAAAAGATTTTTTTTTTTAATATTTTAATATCAAAATGAGCGATATTATTACAGTAATAGCACCTGTTAATATAGCAGTGATCAAATATTGGGGGAAACGTGATGAGAAATTAATATTACCGTTAAACGATTCCGTTAGTGCTACTTTGGATACGGGTGTTATGTGCGCCAAGACTTCTGTTTGCGCTCGACCTGATATTTTAGAAAATGAAATATGGCTAAATGGAATTCAGACTTCATTTTCTAACCAACGACTACTGAATTGTCTAAACGTAATTAAAACAATCGCGAAGGAACAGCAAAGCGTTACTGAAGAATTTTTATCATGGAATGTACGTATTTGCTCCATAAACAATTTCCCAACCGCAGCCGGATTAGCGTCCTCAGCTGCAGGATACGCCTGTTTAGTAACTGGTTTAGCTAAATTGTATAAAATACAAACTGATATCAGCAAAATTGCCCGAATGGGATCTGGTAGCGCTTGTAGAAGTGTGTATGGTGGCTTTGTGAGATGGCATGCTGGGGTCAATCCTGATGGGAGTGATTCAATAGCAACTCAAATAGCCCACTGTTTACATTGGAAGGAAATGAGAGTGTTGATACTTGTCGTAGCAGATACTAAGAAACACATAAGTTCATCTAAAGGTATGACTTGTTCAGTGGAAACATCAGATTTGCTCAAGTACAGAGTTGAACATTCTGTACCAAAACGAGTCGAAGAAATCTGTGAAGCTATAAAAGACAAAAACTTCTCAACATTTGCTGAGATAACTATAAAAGACAGTAATCAATTTCACGCTGTGTGCTTAGATACATATCCACCTTGTGTGTACATGACAGATGTTTCTCATAAAATCGTCGAAATTATACATAAGTATAATGAAATTAGTGGTGAGATCAAAGTGGCATACACCTTTGATGCAGGACCGAATGCGTGTTTGTATCTGTTAGAAAAAGATGTCCCTGAAATTCTTTCTTTAATAAAGCATATGTTTCCTACATCTAGTCATGAGTTTATCAAAGGTTTAGAGGCTCCTGAGACAAATAACATAGATTTCTTAAATGACTTCTCAGTGACACCATTTGAAAAAGACTTAATTAAATATGTAATTTATACTAAAGTTGGCGATGGCCCTAAAGTAATCAATGACGAGTCTCATCTTCTAAATCCACAGGGAAATTTGCTTTAAGTTGTGATTGAAAACATTTCGAATATAAATATATTATATTTTTATTGTATTTGTTATTAATATGAAGAAATATAATTATGTAGCATGGTATAGTTTTATACTATGCAATTATTTTGCAATAATAGATTAAGTTATTTTAGATACTATTGCATGCCTCTGTGCAAATATGCTTAGGTTATGTTCTGCTAAAAGTCACCTAAATATCAAGTTATGGATTTTTTATTTTTATAATTTACAAAACAATATAATTCTTATCCATATTAAAACATTTATGTTAATACATAATCTTCTCTTGAATAAGATGCCAAATTGTATACAAATTAATATTTAATTATTAATTATCTAAATGAAGATCAATTAAATTATTTTTAGTTCACTAATTTGGGATGGTAATATAATTTTGTTTATTGCTTATTTTTAAGGGTGACACAAAACAAAAAGTTAAGTTTTGGAGCACTATGCAGCATCTTTGTTATAAACTTGTTTAAAGCGTCCTGTAAATGATCAAGTTTGTTCAATGTTGGTGGTCATCAAACTTCATGCTATTGTTTCATCAAATAAAAAACATTCAGTGTTTTGTTTGATAACACAAAAAGCTGAAGAATTCGTTTAATTGAATGATCTAATCTCAAGAACTACTAGGTCGAATTCTTTTGTTATATAGTTGATTTATTGAGGAAGCCTATATTACATCACGCTACGACTCAGGAGCGAAGCAGTAACCATAAACGCAAGTGAAACCGTAAGGGACAGCTAATATCAAATAAATAATTGGACAAATGTAACAGAATTTTTCTTATCTGTATTAGGTTACACAAATGCTACTGTTGCGTTACTGATGTCTACTGTAGACTAGTTATAAGGTGTTCTGAGTATACATCTATACTTAATCATATTCAATCACATTTTATTATAATTAAGTCAGTAATCTCATCTGAATTTGATGTAACTTTTCAAGTAATAAGAAACTCTATGGCAAGTAAAATATTTTGTTGGTTAAGGTTTTTTTTATATTTATGTATTAAATCCTCTTTTTACCTCTGTTTACTTCAGTATTATTTGTAATTTAAAGGTGTAGGTATTATGATAGTGTGAATCTGTCCCTTCTTAAAAGTAAAATGTTACAGTTAAATCTTCCTCCTCGCATTGTTCACTTTATTTTCAATCTTTTCATAGGTAGATCAATTAAAATAAAACATCAAGGTACTATTCTCCCTCCTAGAGTGATCTGGAAAGGCATTCCTCAAGGTTCTGTTTTAAGTCCTTTACTGTATAGTTTGTTTACTCATGACCTTGAAAAATCAGTTGATAGTTTCTGTAATATATTGCAATATGCTGACGATATTGCCTTATATTATAGTTCGAGTGACATAGCGGATATATCTTATAGGATTAATATGGCCTTGAGATACCTTGGAGAATGGCTTTCAATGCATGGTTTGTCTCTATCTGTTCCAAAATGTAAAGTTGTAGTATTTACTCGTAAAAGACATGTTCCTCACCTTGATATTCATTTTGAAGGGCAATCCATTCCTATTTCTGGTTCTGCTAAATTTTTAGGTGTCTATTTAGATTCTAAACTATCGGGTGTAATTCATATGGAGTATGTCTCTAAAAAGTGTGAGTCTAATATTCAAGCTTTGCGTGCTTTATCAGGTGTTTGGTGGGGATCTCATCATTTTACGCAAAAAATCTTATATAATGCAATTATCCGAAGTCATTTTGATTACGGAACTTTCCTATTAGATCCATGTAATAAGGCAGCCCTAGAGAAACTTAATAAAATTCAGTTTAAAAGTCTTCGTATTGTATTAGGGGCGATGAAATCATCTCCCACCAATGCTCTCCAAGTGGAATGTGTAGAACCTCCTCTTCATTTACGCAGACAATATTTATCTGATCGTTATATTTCTAAAATACTTCAATCTTCATCTCATCCTCTTTTATCTAGCCTCAACCAACTTTCTAACTTCATCATTCCTAATAGGGAAAGTCCATGTATTTTAAAAAGTTTTCTGAAATTGACACAATTACCGGTTCCATTATTTAATTCTCCCATCAATCCTATTTATTCCTTACCATATAACTCCCTTATTTATAATCCCAATATTATTACCTCTTTGGGTATTAATAAGAGTTCAGGGATTGATAAAAAATTTTTGGAAATTATAAATAGAGATTGGCATGATTATCTTATCATCTTCACGGATGCTTCTAAATTTTCTGATGAAAGTAACGTTGGTGTTGCCTGCTGGATTCCTAAGTTTAAAATAATTCTTAGTTTTAAATGCCCACCGGAATCCTCTGTTTTTACTGGGGAATCCGTAGCCATACTGGAAGCTATTAAATTCGTTGATTCGCATAATATTAAAAAAACCATTATTTTTTCCGACTGTTTGAGTTGCCTACAAGCTATAATTCAAAATCCGTTTCGTAGCGTCTCAAGGTTTCCAATTATTCTTCAAATTAGGGAATATCTGTACACTTGCCATCAAAAAGGTCTTCTCATTTCAATTGCATGGATTCCTAGTCACTCTGGTATCCCTGGTAATGAATTTGCTGATCATTGTGCCAAAGCTGCCGTTCAGTTAGGCTCATTATCTCATTTTTTCAATTATTCTCATGATTTAATGTCATTAGCAAAGAAATATTTACGAAATGAATGGAATCAAAGATGGAATATCTCCATGTCCGCTAAGGGTAAACATTATGGTTCGATTCAGCCTGTTGTGCCAATTGTTCCATGGTTCAATCGGTTTCGTGGCGCGGATAGAAAAGTCACCTCCACAATATGTCGCCTACGTTTGGGTCATGCATGTACTCCTGTATTTCTAGCTAAAATTAAAGTTAAAGATAGTTCTTTGTGTGAGTGCGGCTTGGATGAAGGTTCAATGGACCATATGTTTTTTTCCTGTCCTAATCTTCAATATTCTTTATATGAAGTTCTTCCCCCCAATATTCAACGCCCAGTTAACATGAAGTTTCTTTTAACATTGGTTTTCTCTCCTTTCATTAAATACTTGGTTAAATTTATCATACGCAATAAAATAAAATTATAAGTTTATGTATTTTATATAACAGTGTGTAGAGTTAAACGCTGTATTTAATTCATTTGTTTTCATTGTATTTTTGTATTGTTGTAGATTTGTAGCAGTTTATCTACATAGTTTCTCATCACATCATTTGGACTATCAAAATTTTTTATAACTGTTTGGACTCCTTCGTGTCTTCTCCAACATACGTGACATTGGCAGAATATTTTGCGCATAAGTAGCGCGGATGCACGCCATACTATAAGGAAAAAAAAAAAAAAGGTGTAGGTAAAAGATAAATTATGTAAACTCAATCCCACTTAACATTTCTAAAGGATGGAGTATGAAATAAAGATGTAATAATAACACAAAGTTTATTTACATAATAAAAGACAAATATACAAAAAGATTGCAGATACATAACTGCATTTAAAGTACCTTATCAGTAACTATACATGGAGATCATAATAAAAACACTGAAGTCAGTCAATTCCATTTATTTTTATACTTAATACTGAGGACAAAAATAAATGAAACCATTTTCTTGTTTAATATCCTATCGTGCAGAGACTGAAACCTGCCAGACTCTGATGATGTTGTCGGAGTAACCAGCGAAGAGGGTCTGACCATCTGTAGACCACGCCAAGGAGAGACACTGGGGAGGGTCAGTCTTGGAGGTCTGTGTCTGGTTAATAATCTCTGGCTTCAACTCCTCAACCATTTCCTTGCTTTCCAGATCCTGTTAAAGAAAAAAAAAATAGTTATAATATTCTTTTGATTAAATGGAGATTAAATGTGAAAATGTGTAGATGGATTTTTTAACTTACCCAGATCTTGATAGAAGGTCCAAAGGCAGCACAGAGCCAGTATCTGTTAGGTGAGAAGCAGAGTGATGTGATAATATCATTGTGGTCCAGGGTGTGAAGGTGCTTGCCATCGTTCAGGTCCCAGAGCATAGCCTTCATGTCCTTGCCACCAGATGCACAGAGTGAACCATCAGGAGACACAGTCACAGTGTTCAAATATCCAGAGTGTCCCAAGTGGTTGATCTTCAACTTGCAGTTGGTCAAGTGCCATACCTTAAATTGAAAGTTACATAAGCATATTTAACTTTTTTTAATGACAATAGCTGACAAATGAGCAGGTGGGTCAACCAATGTTAAGTGATTGCTGCCATCCATGAACAAATTTACTGCATCTTTCGGTGATTTAAGCACAAATGCATTTTCTGTGCAACAAAAAATAAGGAATGAAGCACATAACACAGCTTTACTATTTTAATCAAATTTTCTGTGACACTAGTACTTCCCTAGTCAAGCTAGCCAATATGAGTTCTAATTAATGGAATAGAACTATGCAATACCACAATGATCTTAAATAAGTATTTTTGTTTACGAAAATACTTCTAAATAATATTAAATTATAATAGTAAACAATATCCTACCTTCACGGTACGATCCCAACCAGCAGAGACAATAATAGGGTTAGCATGGTTTGGTGAGAAACGCACGCATGACACCCAGTCAGTGTGGCCATCGTCTTGGATGGTGTACTTGCACTCAGCAAGGGTATTCCATAGCTTGATGGTCTTGTCACGTGAGCCAGATACAATCTGACGATTGTCAACTGAGAATGCCACAGACAGGACATCCTAAATAACATGAGAAAATTGTTATTAGTTTACTACATAATGGTTTTAAAAAGAAATGGTTAATTTAAGTGTACTCCACAAGTATGTTAAATTATGTATGAAATGATGACATAAAAATGATCTTTCAAAAATATAAATGTGCAACAAAACAATTTAAAACATGATTTCATGGTGTAAAAGTGCTACAACCTAATGATATAATTATTAATGATTTTGACCAAGGTTCAAAAGGACATTTGAATTCATTAAATAAAGCTATAATACAGATACGAAATAAGTCAATTTTAAATTGGACAGTGCACTTCTATTCATACCATATTATCCATAATCAGTTTCACAAGCTACTTACTGAAACCAATGTCTCATGATGTCGCACCTAATTCTTCTGCCTCGCAAAGGCACATACACACATTTTAACCTCGCACAGGCACTATCTTCTGCCTCGCAAAGGCGCTTAAAACTAATCTTCTGCCGCGCATCGGCACTAATCCTACCAAGTTAAGAGTTCTGTCACACCTTAGTATGGTCTTCGAAACGCCTGGTAGTTTTTCCTGCTGCAAGATCCCAGAGACGAAGAGTCTTGTCCCAGGAACCGGACAGAGCGTAGTTGCCGTCACTGGACAGCACAACATCAGAGATGAAGTGAGAGTGTCCATACAGACGCTTTTGTGGTACACCGTAGTTTGTCTCGTCACGGGTCAACTTCCATACAATAAGAGTTTTGTCTGTAATAAATTTTATATAGATGAAATTTCGTTATAGTAAAATCAATATGGAGTGTGTAATATGAAAATATCAGCCCCATATCCGCTTGCCGCTCAGGTTTCGCGTGGCAAAGTAGATCTCATCATATTGTAAAAATATTCTTAACATTTAAATAGAAATACCATAGTCTAAATCGTAAGGGTATAATATCATAAAATATGAATGTAGATTTAATGATGGTAAAAGATTTAAATTTTAAGGTTACAATAGCATATGCATTATTAAATCAAATCTTACCTCGGGAAGATGACAAAATCATATCCGGATATTTAGGATTGGTAGCAATTTGGGTAACCCACCCATTGTGGCCACAAAGAGTGCCCCTAAGTTTTAAGGTCTCGGTCATTTTGAATTGGGAGAAATCAGGAACCCCCTTCGCGACGCACCAAGCTGATGTAAAAGAAGGAAATAGATCGGTTGTTGAAAGATATTACCGGAGAACGAATGTATGAATGGAAGTGCCAACTGTTGACAGATAATATTATATGATTGAGAATGATTTGGAAAATTAATTATATAAATGTAAGATATAAAATATAACATAAATTAATTATTTAAAAAAATACTTTTATTTTGTATTATAGTTTTTTTGTGATAAACTGAATTTTAAAAGTTTTAACATCGATATCAGAAAATGAAAATTTTAATTTGTTTATACCTTTTAAAATTTTGTTTCCTTCAAAAAATCATTGTAATAGCAATAATATTATAAAACTACTACCACGCACCAAATTGTCCCGGGTTACATATAATTAAATTTACAACTTCTTATTCACCCGCTTAGACGTAAAATTTTTAAAAACTCCTGGTATGGTTGTGTGATAATCACAAAGTAAATGTTTCCTTTCTGGGGCAAGGTATTCGTTTTTATAATAAAATCCCCCAGAAATATTTGCAGTTTTCGATGAATAGGTTTAAATCATATGTTAAAAAGTCTCTAATAGCTAAAGCATAATACTCTATACAAGATTACGTTATAAATATGCGTGGGCTTAGTATATGCTGAATTTCGTACAGGATAAACAATCAATTTGTAATCATAAACTGTGTTGTGTTGACAATATTTTAAAGAGTAACTGTCGAGTTTCTTGCCGGTTCTTCTCGGTAGAATCTGCATTCCGAACCGATGGTAGCTTCATTATTGATGTATTTTTTTTTTGTTTTTTTCATGTATGTACGATGATGCAAAAGTGCTCGTAAGAGCATACTTGAATAAAGTATTTTTTGATTTTGATAAGAAATAAAAAGTAACTATATTAAATTTCGTGTTTCTTACTTTGAATATGGCGGACTATCATACAAACGCCTATCCCTTATTTGACCCCCATAATAAGAAAATTTATAAAAATCTTTTTTTTGTGCCACTTTTTTCTACAACCAAAAATTTAAATTAGTAGCTTCAGTGGTTTAAGCTTTTCGTTGATAAATCAATCAGTCAGGACAAGTAATTATGTATGTATAGAAGGACGTGTTATAAGCTCATGGATTTTGTCACTTATAATTAACACTTTATACGACGTTACCTAGCAACCGGCTAGCGACTGAGTATAACTGCCGAGACTTACTTTGGAACAAGAAGGTAATAGACAAGCCTGTGAAAGTTTGAAATGAGTACAAATTTTCAACGACAAATAGTATTAACGTAAAATATCTTTATTTTATAGTTTAATAGGTGAGAATTATTAAACTTATATAAACATTAAAAATTAAAATATATTAGTTAATTACACTTATATTTTGCTCTTAGGCTTTCATAACAATTTTTTTAATTTTTAATAAATAACTGTTACTAGGTTACAAAGTTGTTTTATATAACAGGAAAACTTACGAATATAATACTCTTCTTAGAGTACTTTGTTTTAAATTTATATATACAAAAATTAGGTAAAGTTTTACACGAACCACATATTATTATCGCCATCTATTGAAAGAAATTCGAAATGACAATCCCAATCACCAAAATTACAAATATACACTTTTTTCATTTCATTAACCAAATAAAGATGATTTTAGAGAAATAAAAACTACCAGCTTCATATCTTATTAAGTTTATTATTAAATAAATATATCAATTCAAAAATGTGCTTTTATATGTCATATTAATATTTTTATAATAATAAAAAAGACTATGTCAAAGATCACGATTTTCGTTTTTTTTTTTTGTAAAATCCGTTGCGTTCAAAATTTAGATTATAAATGTAGTATAAAAAGTAGTCGATTTATGGCTTTGTGTTGCCACTTTATTAAGACGCTTAAATATAAAACAGTTTAAATAAGCCAATATTCAAATATATACATTATCTGTTATTTACATTAATTCATTAGCATCAAATGTAACAAATAATTGTATTAATGCACATATATTTGTTGTATAACATTGTCTTAAAAACACTGGACCAGCGAATGCATCGTTATTTGGCATCATGTTGTAATGCCATTGTATTCCGCTTGGGGGACACCGTCGTTCTTTTGAACCAAATTGACGTCACGCAAGTGGTACCTACGCCATTTTGTAAGTGTCTGCCATAGTCAGTATTTCTGGGCACAGTGTAAAATACAAAATTCGCATGGTTTTGTGTACATTTAATAGATAAAAATATCTCAAAACTAAGTTAACGACTAGTGCGTTAATTCACAGACACAAAGTATGGAGGACAAGGCGTCATTAAAGGAACTGGATCAATGGATAGAACAGCTAAACGAATGCAAGCAATTGACAGAAAACCAAGTGAAAACGTTATGCGATAAGGTAATAATACTTTAAATTTATTAATCCGTTACTAGACTTGTATCCAAAAGATTTTGTTTATGTGGTTACTAATAAGTTAGGTTGGTGTCCACTTATACTTATGTCGAATGATTCATGTACATACATAGGCAAGACCGAGATCGCGTATGTAATGTGTGGAAATTGACTGACCAACTATTCATTCCTAGATAGGTGATCGGTTTCCTATAGAAATTGGATAATCACGTATCTTTGGTATACCCAAATGTATTTGTTTGTATCACCACACCCAGGTAGCTACAGTTTTTATTTCATGTCGGTCAAATAGCCTAATTGAATAGGATATTTATAGACGAGGTACGGAAATGATGGTTACAATTATAATTTCTATGTAGTCTAATCTTATTTCCTTTAACCATTGTAGTACTTAATCTAAACCAATATAAGTGTTGGTCAGAGAGGTGTAGCTATAGTTTGGTTTATTGATAAATAAATCATTATGTACCTATCAAGTTGACTAACAATATTCTTTAAAAAACAAGCACTGAAAATATATTTTTTTGTATTATGTTGTTTCACAACCCTCCAATCCATCAATTAGCCAGATTTTTTTTTATTACAAAAAAGTGCCTAGTATGCATGTACATTCAAATTGCAATTGAAATTACTTGTTCATTTGCTTCCCTAAATTATGAGGAAACAGACTGACAATCGTTTTATTAGGTAAAAACCAAAACCAAGACCATGAGACATTAGACTTGAATACTTCTACACGTTTTCATGATTGCTAGTTTTGTTGTTTATATTGATTTGAGTGTAGTATAGGAATCAATAATCACAGCTTCAAGTTATATAAACAGAATCTTTACGATCAATAAATGTTTTTCATAATATAAAATGTTTCCTCTAAAAATGTGTTATACAATTATTTTTATCAATTCATTTTGTTATAGATGATTCACATCCAACCCTATATACTCATTCAATTTATTATTTATTAAGGTTTATTCTTTTTAGTTGCGCTAGATATAGATATTACAAAAAAAATTTTGAATATTCTTGAAGAATTTATAAATTTGATATATTTACTTAAAAGGAAACAGTTTAAACTTCATATTATTCATTATGAATTATAAACATAATTCACCTTGCAATGTTTACCAATTTAAATGTTTTTATGAATTTAAAAGTTATACATTTCTTTTAGATTAATATTAATGATATACTATACGTACTTACAAGTCATTTAAGGCCTTTTGTTATAAATCTTAAATATAAAATCTCGGAAATACAGATTTTATTTATTTATTTCGGGAGAGAAACACATGTAGATAAATAAAGTTACATAAACAGAGTTCAAATAATGCAAAATCCAGTGAAATTTCTACAAATTAATATTACATAAAATGAACTATGTTATATGAAGATCTTTATTTATATGCTTAACCCATATAAATAAGAAAATAATATGTTTATTTGAAAGTTACTAATCAGAATTTCTTAGTCCAATTTAAAATCTTGCATTACAATTGTTTATAAAGCTTGTAAATTAACACATGTTATTGACTATTAAGCATCATGTTAATACTATAGAAGCAAAGACTATTCATAAACATAACTGTACTGGTGTATACAAATATTATACTACATATTATACTACAAAAAATAAAATTTAATGATTCATGAGAAGATCACAATTTGACAAATAAATTGTGTTGTTTTATAAGTATAAAATATTTAGTAACAGTAATCATTTCTTGTTCCAAATAATACCAAAATCAAAAAACACATTTCCATTGAACTAATTGATTGCATATGATAAATTGATTATTATGGACATTAATTATTATAGTATTCCATCTATTTCTATCAAGGTCATGTTTGTTTATCAAATAAGACTTTCTTATTGGAACTGTGTATTAGCACACAAATAAATAAATATCCTCAATGGCTTCCAGTAGGATGAGATTCTGTGTTGGGTGTCAAGAAATACTTACAACACCCACATACACCATGACAACTGAATAGCCTATACAAATATTTGTCACGAGTCTATATCAAACTCATAATTGGATGCTGATAACCAATAATGTGTCAACCCACAAAATGTTAAATATCGGTAATATTGATGTACTCTGATTATGCGTGTATTTAACATGATAAAAAAAATTGCAAGACATGTAAATTAAATAACTATGGAAAAAAGTTTCTTAACTTAATGTTTAGAATGTTGAAGTGACTTACAAATTTTGCGATATGCAATAATCTATGAGGATTATTGTAAAACGAGGATTGTTGTGTTGAGAAGTATTTGAAAAACTTTTTATTTGATAGAACTGTGTATTTTACTAATCTGCATTCTCATATCATATTAATGAATTATCAATACAACTTTTATCAAAATAGAAATGAAGAAATGTACTTCTTTAAAGAAATTTATTAAGAATAGTTTGGACATCTTTAGACATCATTTTCTCAAAAGGAAGTCTGTGTGGTTTGACATAGTATTGCTTATCAACATCCAATTGTTAGAGGTACAACCAGTTGCAGTTATAACTTTACCAATCTGCGATTTAAGAACATACAATTTTTTTATTATTCTATTAAATATGTTATTATTCTGTAATTTAAAATATAACTTATATTTTGTTAAAAGATTAAGAATACTTTCATTGATAATATAAGCTAATTAAAAATGTTTATATAATAATTATTGAATAATAAAATTATATTTATTGAATTAAGAACTTACAATTTTTTTTCATGTTAAATTATGTGAAAAGAAATTTGAATGAGGAAAGATTCTTGTTAAAGTGTTTATAAAAATAATATAAAGTTTTACAAATACTTTTGTTGATGTAAATTTTTAAATAATTTTTTACTTAAACCCATATGGTTGAAAACTCTAAACACTGCATAAATAGACTATTAAAATGATTCTTCTTCATCACATTTCATTTTAGCGACCGTAGGAGACTTAAACATTACTTAAAATATATGTTAATATCTTGAGTGTCTTATTAGAGCTAAATATACAAAATATATAATATTAAAAAAAATACAATAATATAATATAAAAATCAAAACAAAGTATGTAACTAAGAAAAAATAAAATAAAATAGAGTGTAAACATAGAATAAATATAAGGCAGAGTTTAGCACCCAGTATTTCATACACCATACAACCACGCACAACATTGTTTATTTATACGTAACTACGATAACAATACATCATATTCCTTAAACCTTATACTGTTTATAGTTCATTAGATATAGTTTTTTAAAAGTAGCACAGACAAGCTAGGTAGGCTACTCTTAGTGTTATAGCGTCCTGTTGTCATCTGATTGAAAACAAAGTGATCCTATAAGGGTTCCGTTCCTTCTAAGGTACGGAACCCTAAAAATAAACATTTCCACATAATATTGCCCGTCCATATATTACACGTGTTTCGATTTTATTATGCGTAATTGATGTTTCCTTTTCAAATCGTTGTATTGTTATAATTATCTCATCCCTCTGCCATTGACGGTGTTTATTTACAAAATGTGCGAATTTTTTTATTGAATGAAAAGCGAAAAACGTTTTTGCTTCACGATTTTCTTAATGCCAGTTGATTAGTTATTCTGTCGATAAAGCGTCTCGTTCTCGCCCACACGTCATTTTTATTTTTTATTTCGTGATATTTTTATAAGTTACTAGCTTTTGTTCGCGGTCTCGCTCCTGTTCATATAGAACAATTCTACCAGTACAGTTAATTGTACTATTCTTATAACTTTCTCGCGAGTGCAGAAAATAAGTCGATAAAGTTTTATCGCATTCGAATTAGTGGTATGACAGCATGTAAGGGTGCGTCCAGATCTGACGAATGCTCTGCTCGCGAAATGCCCTCGCCCAGCACGGGTGCAGTTACTGCAATCGTTTGATGCGCCTCTTTAGTGCGTCGTTCGCAAACAATACAAACAAATATTAATTCTTTTACTTTAAAAACAAAACCTATGTATCCAAGTTTTATTTTGGTACGAATACCGAAGTAATCAAAAATTGTAATATCGCTATTAGTTCTTTGTGGTTTTCCTCTGTTTATGATTACTTTTCATTTTGTGCAGGTTGTTCCATGATGTTTTTTAGCCTACAACCTTCCTCAATGACTATTCCATATAACGCAAAAACATTGTTTTAAATTCGAAATATAAATTCTCCAAAAGAGCGCGGTCAATTTAACAAACTTCACTCACTCTAACAAAATATCGGTGTGCAGTAGCTAATGTAGCCGCGGTTCTTACGGTGACTAAGAGAGCCGTAAGCCTTACCTCTTCCCCCATTTCTTTCCTTACTTCCTATTGCCTTTCTTCCCGTATCCCTTTTCAAGCTGGCAACACACTTGTGGCTCCGTTGGTCTGTAAATGTCTATACAATTTACATCAGGTTTTTTTTTGCTATAAAATAAAACCTTTACATATTATTATAGACGTAGTAGTCGCAAATTCGACTGTTTTAAAACTTTCATCCCCTTCACGCTTAATTTTCAAGATACAAAGTAATTAACCAATATCCTTCTAAATCGAATCTACCTAAAACAAAGGTACCCTCTTAGCAGTCAGTAATCAGTATTGTCAGGCGTAAACTTAACAGACAGACAGACAGAGTAACTTTCGTATTAATAATATTAGTACGGAATTTATACTTGCCTGCGACTTCGTCTACGTAAAACTATGTACGTATATATACTATAGATAACATGGCTTTTAACATGACTTAACATGGCGTATCGATATGAAACATGTACCAGATTCTAAGTTGGAACAGCAACTGTATTACTGTGAAAACCAAATCAAATTTCGTTAAGTAGTTTTTGCGTGATGCGCTTACAAACATCGGCCAGTTACAGTAATATTAAACGAATAGATAAGATTTTAAAATATCATTAAAATAAATTCAATGTTTTACTAATACGTAGAACAGGTTTATAATTACTGCGTGTTTGTAATTTTTGAAGTTCCAAGTATGTTTTTAATTATAACATAGTACCTACGTACGGTCACATGCCTACTTATTAGATCCATTATTTAAATTAGTTTTTTTTTGCTACTTAATACTTTAACATGTATTTATGTTTTTATTAAAAAAAAAACACCCGTTATATGTTAAAACCTCCAAGATTTTGTAGTCGATACAACACCTCTACATACATACATTTATTAACATAAAATAAAAAAAAATTGAATACGAAAGTAAAATAAATAAATAGAATTTCCTGATCTTTGAGTGTGGTTTTAAGCTTTAAAACATAATACGACAAATGAGAGCGGAGATGTTACAATAAACGTTAAATCTAGCTAGTTTCGACCGCAAGAAACTGTACCCCAAAAAAAAATTACATGTACCCCAAAACTACACATTTAGGTTTCCATAATTAGAAAGGTCTTAATGTGATCCTATTAATATTCCACTGCTGTCTGTCCTTCTGTTAGCAAGCTATATCTCTCAAACCGTATTAGATAGAGTTGAAATTTTCAGAGAGTATTTCTATAATAAATAAAAAAAATCGGTCAAGTGCGAGTCGGACACATTGTTATAGCGCCTCTTATTTCGTTTTTACATTATGAGTGAGACCGAGAGCTTTTGATAATTAACTTAAAATAATGTCGTTTCTATATTTATTACCACTGCACCCACTTATGGTCACAAAAATCAATACTAATAACAGTTTAGCTCGACATCGCCGCGGTTAAGCGATGTGATTTAATGCACTTTGAAATATAGCTACCGTTCGCCTATTGGTCGAAATTAAATGATTAACATTATTGATAATTTAGGGAGAACGTTGAACTGATTTGTCTTTTGTTGTTGTGTGTATGTGAAAAAAAAAACAAAAAACTTTTTTTTCATTATTTATTAAATACACGTACAGTTCGTCAATAGCTACTAATGTATAATTTTATAGAGATAAAATTTGTTTGAATGTCCCCTACATGCTCACTAATCGTAATCACTGAAATTATTGATTCGATTTGAAAAATTATGTTGGTGTTAGATAGTCCGTTTATTGAGGAAGGTTATAGGCTATATTACACTACTCCAGAAATAAACGCGATGAAAATCGCGGGTATATAAAGAAAATTGATCGTGATTCTCATGTTAATAACTTATTGAACTGTTTAGCCTATTTATAGATGAATTATGTTCATAAAACCTCATAAATGTGTAACTTAATCGTTATTTCCTATCTATTGTTGTTAATTTTTATCACCTGTGCATCTTATTGTCGTACATAAAAATGTGTTTACATATATTTGATTTACTAGTAGCAAGTCCAATGAAATATTTAATCACTAGATTTTAAAAAAATCCAAAAATAATGTTAACTCCTATTTTATTTAATTAAATTTTTGTTTTAATAACCTTTAGTTGTGCCATATGACAACAAACCATTTTGCGAATGTCACGTAGGAAACGTGAACATACTCAAAGAAAAAGTGGCACATCTATGTACGTACATTGTCACTGATATTCGACTTTTATGAACAAAAAAAAAAAACAATAAACTTCAAATTTATTTAACAGTAAAGTTTTTCATTGTTTCTTTGTTCAATTTCCATTATAATATACATTATGCGTAGTCACGTTTCTTACATTAATTTACGATGTCCTAAAGTTTACAAGGGATTTAAAATTTTTGATTTTTTTTCCATATGAAATTGTAAGTAAACGCATAAAACGAATATTATATCCGGTATAATCAAAAGTAGTACTTTAATCGATTTATTATCATCCAAGGATTTACTTTCAAAATTTTTCATATTTAATATATTAGTTTTAAAAGATTTTAAGACTTTTATGAATACGAATAAAAAAAAATTGTTTCGGAGTGAAAAAGTTCATGACGAAGTGTAGTCGGCTATTTCTGTTTACGCGACAGGAAAGATCTTTCGAACTACCCCTCGCTTGCTGCGCCCGAGGTGTTTTGTTAATTAACATGTCCAATTGCTAGACGATACCCCTGATATAATTCTACCCGATTTCAAGTGTTTTCCGACTGTGTATTGATCGCCTATCTATAATACATACTGTTTTCTTTCATTATTTACTATCTGCAAACAAAATTTTTACTTTTGCGTACGATTTATTTAAAAAAAAAATCTTTCACACAAATCTTGCTCTGACATTGGACGCTGATAAGCAATATGTGTCAACACACAAAAAGTTAAATTCTGAAATATTGATGTATTTTGATACTGCATCACCTATTTAAGAGTATACAAAAAAATTTAAGGTTAAAGTTTCCTAATTAATTGTTTCGAATTTCAAGTGCGTTCCATATTTTTCAATTTATACAATAAACTCAAATATTAGAAAAACTTTTTTTTTTGGTAATATATTAAATATATCAATCTGATTTTAATTTATCAAAACATAAAAGAAAAGGTGGATATATACTTCTGCAAACATATTTGTTAAGAATAGGTTCGAAATGTTTAGACGCCATTTTTTCAAAATGAAGTTCGTGTGGCTTGACACAGTATTGCATATCAGCGTCCAATTTTAAACAACAAATAACCAATAGGTGCAACTCGTTCGGAAGTTATGCCGAAACATACATTCGGCCATTTATTTTTATTTATACAAATTATATTGTCTTAAACTTATTATATAATTTCCTTAATAATTATATATTTTTATCGACATAAATACATATTTATGTACATGTACGTATGTAGTACATGTATAGTATGCGTTGTATCCGAATATCTCGCTTTTGACTGGCCTTCCCATATTTGCATTCCGTTTTCCTAATGTTTCGTAAACATTCGAATTCTCATGGCCGTACGCGTGCTTAGACTCTTCTTTTCGACGTAATGAAATGCAATAATTGCAATATTATTATCTACAATTGTACTTTAAATCGTCGCATTTTGTATCCATTTTTAATTACTCGTGTACTAATTTATAAGACTGTAATGTAATAACTTTATTTATAAACTACAAGTATATTTTACACTTGGATGCTGATAAGCAATAATGTGTTAATCCACAAAAAGTAAAATTCGGAGATATTGATGAATTCTGGTAATGCGTCGTGTATTTTTCATTATTTAAAAAAAATTAAGTCATCAAAACTAATTAGATTCCGAAAAATGTATCTTAATTTAATGTTTCATATGTTGAAGTGTATTCCATTTTGCTATATAATACAGTACATAATACAATAATCTCATATTAAAAAAAAAATATTGTTAGATAAAACTTTTTATGATACTAATCTGCTTTTGATATATTATACATTTATCAAAATGGGAAATAAAAAATCTTTATATACTTCTTCTAACAAAATCATTAAAAAGAGGTTTGACATCTATAAACGCCATTTTCTCAAAATAAAGTCCGTTTTGCTCGACACATTATTGCTTATTAGCGTCCGCTTGTTTATTAAGGAAGACGCGATTCATAGTTGACTAATCTAATGTCATGTAATTTTTGCACAACTAAAAGCGCGTACAACCAGTTGTAAATAATATTATATGCCTCAGTACTTTGAATCATCGCACTTTGTATCTTCAACATAAATATAGTCATCCATTGAATTAATAATGCGTACTGGATTATTAATTTACAAACGTAATTTCAAATGAAAGAGATCGTAAACTCGAATGCCTAACTAACTATTAAGTTGAACATTAATTCAGTACATACTAATAAAACTTATATTTATTACCTAATTATTGCACAATATCAATATTCACAAATATAATTTAAATGTATTATTTTCTTAGATTGTCGCGATTACCTACTACACAATTAAATAAAACTATTATAAACGGATTTAAATCGTGTCTACCCGTGACAAAGATCACAGTAAATTGTTCGAAAAGTCGAGATGATAAAAATAATTAATATACGTTTTATGTAATTAATTTAAGTGAAAAAATATACAGTAATTTCTATCATTAAATTCAATCGGAATTTAAATATTTAAAGCTCACTTCACCAGACGATTTTTCCAATCAACGGCATTACGTTGCATACATCCCTAACCCCTGTGAAATCCCCTCCCCCACCCCTGCACACCGCCCACAGGCTTCCACCCCCCTACTAAGTGCACTCCCCAGGTTAAGGATCAGACTTAAAATACACATCTAGGTCATTCTCCACAGCCACAGAAATTTAATGTAGCTTTCCTAGGTTGTAATAGCAAATGTGATTTTTTAAGTCATATTTTTTATCTTTATAATTATTTTTTAACTTTTTAATAACAAGACACTAATTAGTTTAGATAAATCGTTGGACGTTTTCTCTTCTCGTCTAAAGAGTAATTAATTTGTTTGAGTGAAATATTTTAGATCGTAATTTGAAATTGGCTTCCATTTGACGTAATATTTAATACTGGGAATTAGATCTTTAACTGAAATGGTGCAAATTTATTAAAAAATGTAATTTATAAAATATGACAAATAATTTTATATAAACTAATTATATCAGCGAGGATGTTGCACGACGCTTCGAGAGATAATAATGCTGTTGCCCTAATATAATTTTTAACGTTTTTTTAAATATTTTAATTTCACTATAATAAAGATACAGAGAATTTTGTGTTTATTATAGCAGAATATAATGTTTCTTAAAAACGCTTTGTCACCATGTTGTTTTCACTACTAACGTACTTTGCGACTCAATGTGCCAAAAGAAAAGTTAGTTTAAAATATCTACAATAAATGTAAACCAGGGACATAATACAAGAGAAAATATTTGTACTATTTGATCGCATTTTCGTTCGTATTAATCGTCTAAACCTATTTTTCCCTCAGACCATTATGACCCACACGCAAAATTTAACTTATTATGACTATAACCTTGTAAGTGCATAGAATAAGTTGACAAAGTTTCAACGCAATCGTATGAAGGGTATGACAGTGGATACGAACAAATAAACATTAGTTTTATATACTAGATAGTCCTTGGTTCTTCTAGCTGTTAATGTCGCCTACTTGTCTGATTGGCGTTGACATAAAACCTCAAGAAATATTTATACAGTCTCGTGTCACGTAACTAAGAGTCCTTTACTAACGCACACCGGTGCAAATTAACACGTATTCTATACTATATTCATTAACATCATTAGCTCTGTTCCTTTCAAGGCGTTTGTCTATAAAGCAGTTGAAGACTGTTTTTGTCGTCTGTCTCGTGCAGGCTTTGACAAACTAACTTCAACTTTTAGGCTTTTGATGTTATTTTTAGATTATCTTGCATTCTCCATTTTAATTTTTTTATTTTTGTTGACCTATAAACACGGGCGTAGCCATAGCTTTCATGGGGAAGCTGAAGGGGTGGATTGTAAGTCAAACTCGTACAAAGATAAACTAGCTTCTATCCGTGCATTTCGCAGTAAGATGGTTTGATTCTAAATGCTAGTCTCAGGAATTTAGAAACCTTCGTTGTTGTCTTGTCTTGTCTTGTTGTCTTTGCCATTCGTTCAATGTACTAAGTATAAGTAAATCCTTTACTAAAGGAGGGGTTCGAACCCACGAAATACGTCTATACGTCCATGCCAACAAATGTACACGAATTTTTCTTTAGTTTATTCCAACGAATTCAAACAATTTTTTTTTTTGTAAAATAGCGGGATATATAATATTAAGTGATCACCACCGTCCATAGATATTTGTATTTTGAAGTACCAGAAGAGCCACAAATGAGTTGCCAGCTTCAAAAGGAATAAGGGATGGAGGAGGGGAGGGTTGTATGTAAAAGAATGGGAGAGGGCTTAGTCTTCTGGCTGTCTCACTCACTAAACTCAATAACGAACCAATTAATCTAAAGATTATTCAGTTATATAAATAAGCGTTAATAAACATTTCCTAGGAATTGGGGGAAAACTTCATCGTACATCTTATCTAAGATACTTGCGTAACGTTCAAACGGATCTTGTTCAGGGAAATATCTCGCAGGCTACCTTAATGAGTGAGCTGGAAGCGAAACCAGTTGAGGGCATCTTGATTGGCGTCCGTGCGAGTCGCTGTGTCGATCGTTGCCTTTTTGCGAACGAGAAAGTTGATATCGATTTTGATAGGAATAAAAATGCGGTGATCACTCTACCGCTTAATGTGGAAGTAAATGACATTTAGTAGAAACTAGTTACTAGGTGTTTTTATGTAAAGGCTGCGCAAAACAAATGGTAACAATAAAGTTTAAAGTTCGTCTGTTTTCGTCTTTTTTTGGATTCCATCACTCCGATTCGTTATTTTAGTAGACTACCATTTTGAGGTGAAATATAGTATTTGTATTTAGTTAAACATTTAAGTATCGACATTTGAAATTAAAAAAAAAAAAAAAATTAATCAATCATTAGCTACCAGCCGCATTTGTATGGGTGTACTAATTGAAGACACTTTTTTATAGAGAGATAGATAGAGAAGAACCTCGAATTATTCACTTTTGCTAAATAGGTGCTGATCAAATTGGATGCGTTTATATACATTCAATAATGAATTTCTTTAAATATAAATATATATTATTAATCGAACTGCATAAAACTTGCAATATAGCTGTAGAAAAATAAGCATCATATTTAAAAAAAAGTCGTGTCACATTCTCGTGTTTCCACTTACTTGAAAATAAAAGCCTCTTCAAGTAGGTACTATTTTAAATGCCGCATTGTTTCACGTGTAGAAAAATCTTTCACTGTATTTCTTTATTTTAAACTTATAATTACGTAACTTTGAATGTATGATATAATGTTATTATTAACAAGTTAACAGCGCATTGTAATTGCATTAGACGTTCATTGTTGGACGAGAGTTAAAATGTATTGGTGATATCATGTAGAACATGGTTGTGGTGATTTGAATGCGAGTCGTGTCCGTCTGCGATGAAATAATAAACAATTTCCTATTCCTAACATCTGGCTGCCGGATTGAATGAAATTTCTCGTGAGCTGGCGTTATAACGTTGTCCGCGATTGTTTTATTTCTAAAACGGAATGCTGGTTTAATTCGTTTATATACCATTTACGTTAGTGATTATACATAATGCAACTTTAAGTAGTCCATAATCGGATTTTTTATTCATTGTACAATGTATATTTATATATTACAAATACTTTACGTTTTATTTTCGTGACCATTCGAAGGTCTGATCTATCTTTATACCAAAATTCATCAAAATTGATTTAGCGGTTTGGACATGGAAACGTAACAAACGAGCAGATTCGAATTTATAATATTAATATGAATTATTTCACTGAAGATTTTGTTAAAACGCAATTATTTACAAAAATTTTGTTAGGTTATATTTTCCTTAACATTAATTGGGCTAAAAAATGTCTAGAGGTTAATATGAATTTGTTGAAGCTTAGGGTCACTGCTCCATTCCTATTAGTCTTAGCGTGTCGTTTTATACCTTAAAACTTTCTTCAATAAACGGTTCATGTAAAGCAAAAAGTATTTTTCTAAATAAATTCGTTTTATCTGATGAGATTAACATAGTTCGCAGTCTTCGTATAATGAAATAACTAAGACTTATTTAAAAAAGAGACGATATTAAAAGCAAAATACTTTAATGACCAACTTATTTTAATATTAAACTTATTTTTTTTTATTTTATTTAAAAACCAAACTTATAAGTTAATTTTGATGAAAATTCTATGGGATCAATTTATGTAATAAAAAAAAAATAAAATTAATCAAATCGGTCAATAAATAAAGGAATACTAAGGATTTGTTTTTTAATTTAAAAATTGCAATGTTCGGCTTTGGCTGTTAAGTTTTTTAATGTGAATTCTCTTTATAAGTCCTTTTGCAAAAAAAAAAAACGTTTTATGCGTACTATTGAATAAGCCAGACGGAAAATATAAGATTTATATTTTTTTATCGACCAGTCTAAGTAATGTACATATTGTATTTTGTAAAGGTCGCTAGCATTGATTACTCGTTTAAGCTGCAAGGTGAGCGCATGCGATACATTTGTAAAATTCACCTAGACTATGCAAATATATATGAAAATTTGAATTATTTATATTAAATTACATACTATTATACCTTCTTCTACTTGCGACGTAACTATAAAATCAGAACAAGTAATTATAAATGTATTACTTAAAGATGAAATGATTCAAGGCTCTGTCGATATGACCATGAATACCTTTAGCTGTAAATATTCTTAGATTTATGATTAGCTCTATTAATTAAGATTTAATTTGATCATTAATTTCAATTATTTTACAACATCCTAATTGAACTTTGGCACGCATTGCAATGTTTATGAAAAAAAAAATTAATACGGAATTATGTATTTAAAAATTAGTTAAACAACTTCATAAACCTTTCTAATAAAGTGGTGATCACAAGCATAATATAGAATTAATATAATACCACTTCTAATTATTTTATCGAACAGATAGTAATACTTAATGAAATGGAAATTAATTTGGCATTTGAAAAGGGTCTTATAAGCCCTTTGAACTTAATATACTATAATGGACACAGACTAACGTTAAGTTTTATAAAAGTAACTAGCCGTATACCACATGAGAAACACCATCGTAAACAAGTAGGCCTTTGATTACAAAAATATTGTTGTGACTAGTAGGTCCTTCCGGATTTACTCGCCGATATAGTTACCGCTAAATTCCTAATGTTCCCTTAAAACGATGGACCACCAAAGTGGCCATCTCGATGGTTCATACGACATTCATTAGAAGGTTCCTCTTTACGCGCCATTATCCTTTGTGTCAGAAAAATTTATAAGCCAATTGCGCGCCATTACAGGCCGTCATTATATACCCCAAACCATTCCTTCAATAAACAGTCTATGATTCTCAGATTAGCGCATCCAAACAAAAAATATCGACAAAATTGACTATATATATAAATGAAATGCTGTTCGTTTGACTCGCTGAAGCTCGAGAATGGCAATACTGTTTTAGTTAATTTTGATCTCGAAATATTTGTGACAGTTTAAAGAAGTTTTAAACGAAGAGTTGAGAAACATAAATACTAAGTAAAGAAAAATTAAAATTTCCGTACAAACTGTTTTGTCACTTGGTTGATAAATATTTATACGTGCATCCAGTTTGTCTGTTTCATAGCTGTAGTGTGAGATCAGGTCACTCACTCACTCTTTGGTCCATTTTGTTGGAACACAAAACTACTATTTTAGAAATAAAATTAAAAAGGGTATTACATTTAATGTAGATAAAATTTTGTATTATTTTTTAACCACATTTTACACAAATATATTTAATACAGACAGCGACCCGTTAGAATGTTATTATATGTATAGATTTAAGTACGAAGATATGATACGAAGTTCACCGGGTCTTCGAGTTTTAAATATAATAAATGAATTCTTCCAGGCAAAGGAGATTCTAACTAAAGAGTCGAACGTGCAAGAAGTGAAATGTCCGGTCACCGTCTGCGGCGACGTCCACGGTCAGTTCCACGACCTGATGGAGCTGTTCCGCATCGGCGGCCGCTCGCCCGACACCAACTACCTGTTCATGGGCGACTACGTGGACCGCGGCTACTACAGCGTGGAGACGGTCACATTGCTTGTTGCACTTAAGGTAACACCTTTTCCTTATTATTTCCTTCAATCTAGTTATACGTTAAATATGCGTATCCTCGGATACGGATTCAAATATGGATATTTGATGTCAACATTCGCGGATACGGATCTTAACTTTCTTTCTTAAAAACTGACTACTTCTATACTTGTAACGATGGTTGACGCCACTTGCTACGATTTGCATTGCGTGGGTCTTTCATTTCGTTGATTATATAGTATGACCTTGGGCGTTGGTTTTATATAAAATTTATGAAAATTAATGAGGTAAAAATATTCGCCAAAAAGTAACGGATACGGATATCCAGATAAAATAGTATTCATTCCGATGGATTAATGCAATAGTTGATTTGTCATCGAAATCAAAATAAATACGATTTATTTTAATTATTTCATTACCCTTATCATCAGAATAGCTTTTAGAAAAAGAGTGTTTGTGGATTAGAATAATGTGATGGATACCTGTGTTTATTCTTCGTATAATTAGCCGCAGCCAGTGTTATTCTTGTTATAAACAGTCGCTAACTGATTGCTAGGCGACGTCGTCCAAAGTGGTCGACATTCTTGGTGCCAAAATCCATTTACTTATATGTATAGCATATTTATAGCGGTCAGAATTTAACCGTAGTTCATTAAACTTTCAACCGAATTCAAGATTGATCACAGATAATCTATTCGCAATTTGACCACAGACTTTAATAATAAACAAAATAGGATATATACGTGTGTGTGTGTGTGTGTGTGTGTTAAATACGTTGTAGTGATTCTAATGTAATTTTATACATAAAAATAATATAAGCATTCTTCTCTCCTTCTGTATCTCTCTACCAATATTATAAAGCTGAATAGTTTGTTTATTTGTTTGGACACGCTAATCTCAGGAACTACTGGTTCGAATTGAAAAATTATTTTTGTGTTAGATAGCTTATTTATTGAGGAAAGTTATAGGCTATATTACATCACGTTACGACGCGTAAGAGCGAAGCAGTTACTAAAAACGCCAGTGAAACTGCAAGGGACAGCTAGTATGAACTATATGTGTGCGAAATTACATACTCCATTCGCGCGATTTTCGTAAAAATTAATATAAACAAGATATAATATAATTTTTATATCTTTATAGAATTAACTGAGCTTTGATGTGAAATAATATCAAACGTAGCGGCGTTTTGTTACTATTAAATATAATGACCGTAATTTATCTTTCCTTGAGCAGTCTACAGAAACAATACCGGTTCTGTCCCTTCATTGTTTCTGTTTCAACATTTTATTAAGATTAAATAAATGATGATTTACGTTGTCTAAGAAATTAAAAAATATCGTTGGTTTCGAACGAAGACTAGATAATATTTTAACATCAGAAGTTTTAAAGCGCAGAAAAATATAGAAAGGCTAAAATTAAAAAAAAACCGTTACTATATTATTTTTTTTCTTCATTGATATTTGTGTTTAAATTCAACTCGTGTTCGGCCGTGAAGGAAAACGTGAAAAAACCTGCACGTGGTGAAAAAAATTCTGACAGAATACATATATCCTCCCGCAGTGGATCAGCGTGGTGGATTAAGCTCTAAATCTTCTTATTAAAAGGAGAGGAGACTTTTATCCAGTAGTGATTTGCAAGCTATTACTTTACTTTTACTTTCACTATATTTAGCGTCCAAAATATGTTTTTATAAATATTATTAATTTACATTTAATTATCAATATTAAGTTTACAATATAAAGTAACAACAAAAAATGAAGTACTTTTACATTTTCGATATTTGAATTCGTACCAGTGTATAGTTGTAATATGAACTTTGTGATACTTAGTCACCCTGGGACGCTTCAATTTATACTAATATTATAAAGCTGAAGAGTTTGTTTGAACTCGCTAATCTCAGGAACTACTGGTTCGAATTAAAAAAATATTTTTGTGTTAGATAGTTTTTTTTATCGAGGAAGGTTATAGGCTATATTGCATCACGCTACGACTCATAGGAGAAAAGCAGTAACCATAAACACGAGTGAAACCGCGAGGGGCAGTTTAGTTGTATAATACACGAGAGTCAGTTAATATATTATTGCAATGAGCGATGTAACGTTACGTAACGCTAACGGGGGAGAAGTACAGTAAAGAAATCATACATAGACAGTTTTACCGCGTAATTTATATCGATTGAAATTTTATATGGAGCGGTAAACTATTTCCCCTTGAACACATTCAAATGATTATGCAATGTATCAATACATTGCATTTATAAATAAAAAAAATATTACCTAGTTTGAACCTAGGAAACCTAGTTTCGGTACTACCTAGGCTAGCGATTCTAGATACGTCTAAATCTTAATGCAATTATGGTTAAAGAGTTCACTCTTAAACATGAATCGTAAAAACAACATTACACCATTATATCGGGCAGTCGCGTGAAATTTCCTCCAACTATTCTATTCTAATATAAATGTATTTCTTAGAAGTCGATCCGATCCGAGAGCCTTGTTTATATCAATACATTCGATGAAATCTACGTTTTCTCGATGTATAGTTTTTTTTTGTTCGTTTTCAATTAACGAATGTGTATGAAATTTCCTCTTGCGTTAAAAAAACATCGTCCAAGCAGTTTCCACTTTGCAAAAATTACATACGTTTATATTATTTGTAAAATGATAATTATTCGTAATTTTGTTTTTACATTTTTATATTTTTTTTTGCTTGTAATGTGACCCAGTATCTACATAAAACTATTATCTGACTAAATAACCCAACTTTGAAGACGTTATTTATTTATTTGTTTTCTTAATTTTCGATAACCTCCTTCTTAACTGTTCTTTATGTAACAAAATAGAAGCCGAAGCTGTTCTTTATATCGTCCAGTTTCGGTACTCGTCTAGAGTTTGCCAAATAGTTTGACAGGGGTTACTGAACCTATGCATCGTAGCGTGATGATTTATAGTCTGTAACCTTAACCTTTCCTATTAAGCGGGTCTAACGCTAAAAGGATTTTTCATATCGAATTGCCCTGACCTGACTGATCCTAAGATTAATGCTGTAAAAAACGATTCACCAGCTTTACTGTATTAGTGTTTATAAAGTTAACTTATAATTTTAAGTTATGAACACAATGCTTATATTTTATTTTGGGTTATCGAACTCGAACTGTTAGTTATCGAACTGTTCTCGCATGGAAAGGAAGACGTTATATTGAAGCATCTGCTAAAACATATCTTGAGAATAAACTGAACGATTTTATTGTTTCTAACATTACATAGACTACGTGAGAGCAAGTTCGCCTTATCAGCTGGTATCTTTGATAAAGTCAGGTCACTGTTTGTATTACATTTATCAAACAGATTATCAACGAGTTTATTCGCAAATGAGCTGTGTTATTATTGCTAATTTTAGCTGTAAACACATAATTATAATGAACTCTTAATTTTTAACTTAAGTTTTTATCATTTTCTAAATTCGACTTGTGTACTTTTTTTCTCTGTATGTTATATTATTATTTTATTACCGACGAAACACGTATTAATGATCATTCGTTATCATAACGTTTTGTCATTAATGAAATTTACCAAATTTATACTAATTGTAAAACACACGGCAACCAATTGGTCTTATTCGATAAGAAGTAATATGGAATATTAGGTCACTAATTTTGATTACTCATTTGAATACTAATAATATATTTCAATACCTAAAAATTCCATATTTTTGTGGAACAAATCTATTTGTTTCTAAAAATGTTCGTTGTACCCGACAATTTTAGACAATCAAATTATCCTCTTTTTCTATCTCAAAAAGATTTGTCCAAATCGGAATAGCACTTTACGGGACGGTTTCGTTCATAAAAACTCTTTTAAGTTTATTAGTATGGATATAGATATAATTATATGTTCAAGGTTATACGCGTAATACTAGTGGTGCTAATTCTTCTCATTGCAAATCAGTGTATCAGTCTTGTTTATATATATACACGAGATGGTTTCTGAAATTAACTTGCACGGTGTAAACAAAGAATTTATATTGCTTTAAGATAATTTAATCAAGATATACATATAATTTAGATGTTATAACATTTCACAATTGAACAGCATCATGGGTAGGTTTATTTTACGACGTTAAGAAACCGATTATTTTATTTGGAAGCTTTCATTATTTTAATTATTATAAATGTCGTATAACAGCGTAAGCCGGTTTTTGGTAACTTAAGATCGTTCTCTACAACGTGTTTGAGTTTTTTTTTTTACAAAATCAGCGCAATTAGGCATATTTTGTCTGTAAATATTCTTTGCTTGAATTCTAGTAAAATATACTCCCGTAAGAATTAACATCGATTTGTTCTTTGATGAATGTATGATCCCTTTAAAAATAATATGATTAAAGTACTTAAAAATACGAAAACTAAACATTACACATTAAAAATTCCAGGTTAGATATCGCGAGAGAATAACAATACTCCGCGGCAATCACGAGTCACGTCAAATCACTCAAGTGTACGGTTTCTACGACGAGTGCCTCCGCAAATACGGCAACGCGTCCGTATGGAAGCACTTCACGGATCTATTCGACTTTCTGCCGCTGACTGCTCTGGTCGACGGGCAGATATTCTGCCTGCACGGCGGTCTCAGCCCGTCCATAGACACGCTCGATCACATCCGAGCACTCGATCGCGTGCAGGAGGTGCCACACGAGGGGCCCATGTGCGACCTGCTCTGGAGTGACCCTGATGATAGGTGAGATTATTGTATAAGCTAATAATTAAGACTAAAAAAGCAACTGACTTCAAAAGCAAAATACGCGTTTTCACTTACCTGGACGACACACGTATACCAATTATTATTGAGAAGCTCCTCGTTCTTGAAGTCGGTTGAAAAATAAATCCATTTCCACAACCATCATAGGGATGATCTTGATCACAGCTCCAGATAAATAATCGCCGTAGCTGTAATAGTTAGTATTACTATTAGGACTATTTTTGACAATGTTGGAAGCACATATTTAGCAAATATTTGTCAAGAATTTGCGATCATAAGCGTTGTAAGTAGCTATGGTAACCCTTGAGCTAATTAGTCGCCACACGGAGGTTCCATGTGGACCCATGATGATATTTCCACAGCCTTCACAAGGATGACCTTGACTACAAGAGAGATTGACACGGAGTTGGAGGCCATAATACCAATGTTGAGTAAATATTTGTTAAGAATCCTTGACCTTTAGCGCAGTAGATAGTTATGGTAACCTTTTGGTCGTCAGATAAATTGCCTATGTGTGACCTCTGGTACGACCCTAACATGCAACAACCTTAAATAAGATAACCCTGATGACAGGTGAAATAAATTAAAGCAGCTTCAATAGTCTCCGCCTAAGACACCCTATGTTATGATATACATATTCAGCAAATATTTTTAATAATTCGTAACCGTTAGTGCAGCAGATATGGTAAACTGGAGTCAAGTAGTCGTCAGATGACTCCAAAGGTAACTCCTTCGTGTCAGAAAAGTCTTCTAGTCTGCGGTTGTATTTCAACTTCAATTGTAAACATTAATATGCATTATTTGCTAAGTGAACTATGTATTCAAGGATGTTTTTAGTAATTCAAGCTTTGTGAGATGGTCTGAAGTACCATATATGTACATAAAGTTTCATTAAATCTTTTTAACCACGAATGTCCTCTTAAAGTTGTGAATGATTTCATTTGACGTTTTAATGTGATATATACTTTATCTTTTGTGGAAATAAAATGAATTATGAATTGCTTGTAACGATAAAAAGCGACTTTATGTTTTGCTCGACCTCTGTTATTTCCACTCTCGGTATTTTTTTTTATTAACAACGTTTTGAAGATTACATACACTTAATAAATTTCGATTATGATAATTTTTACCTGTTGCTGGGTTGAAAATTATAGGAAAGTTATCTGTGATTAAAGAAAATAATTTTGTGATGTATATATTTTTACGACCATATTATTAAAAATAGTCAATGTTTGAAGGACCTTATTATTAGATTAGATTACGTATAAGATTTTATGATATATTCATATCTATATGAGTTAAATAATTTCTTAGAAAGCTTTAATAATTCCTTGAACTAATTCTATTAGGCCGATTATGCTCATATGAATTATGCTAAACTGTTTACATAAACTATGAAAGTATTGTTCCGCCGTAATCAATTCGCGATAAACTAAAGACAAAACAATATTGACCACGAGCAATCTTAAATTAAATACAGTAAAGATTTCTAGGTCACTAGAGTAACGATCTGTACGAAAATAAAATCACACAAACATAGTCACGGTATGGTAATAAAAGTGTCTGCTTATTTAAGATATTCTCGAAAATCTTTAATCTAATTTTGCTCTTGTTAGCATAATGGGATGGGCTATTTTACCGAGAAGATTTTGAGAATATACCAATCGCTATATCGCTTGCGTATTGTGTGTAACGAGGTAGGTAAGTTTGTAATTATAATTCTGTGGTGCATAATGTTTAATTTAAAAAAAAATAAAAACTATTCTATCCACATTTTGTCTCATTCAAGTAAATAAGTAACTGGACGAAGAAACGAGTGTAAAACGTTTTTTGCGTTTTGCGTCCAATATTTTTTATTTTTTTTTAATTCGTTTTAAAAGTAAGCGTACGATATAGATTTAAACGAAATGATTTAATCAAATTTTAACTTAATTACACGTTAGAAGATATAGTACATACTACACATTAAAAGATACGTTTATCTTAAAGAGGCGACAATGAATCATTCGTAGTGTTATTACAAGGGCATTTAAGCGGACTCGTCGGTTATTATCGACGCGATAATTTGTGGAGGCGCTAGACATCCGCTGTTTTCTATTTATATATAAAAGTAGCTTTTTCTCACGGCTTTACTCACGTTAATCTCGAATCTAGATGTTATTTTCTCTATTACTCGTTAACAATATTTTCCATATATTAAATATATAGAAAATATTTTTAACGAGTATACAACCTAGAATTTTATAATGATTGGATGAGTAGTTGAGGCGTGAAAATGTAACAAATAAATTATAATTCTCATACGAATTTATTGTATAAGTTAGGATGGCTCAATCCAAACTTGTTAATCCAATCGACCTGCGTTCCGTTGTAAATATATATTGGATTAGCGAGGGCTTTAGAAAGTTTGTATCAAGCGGAAAATTCGATTTTTGATGAAATGTTAAAATATTAGGGCTTATATCGACGGGATTTCGTTGTGGCGTTATGTGTATTTAAGATAAAAGGTAATGGCACAACTGTTTACTTATTAGTGACACATTATTTGATGATTGATGATTAAAATGTATTACTAGTTATAAAAAAAATCTTGGACTTGCAACAGTTGATAGTTAAATTATATTACTAGAAACTCTCAATATATTTTTTAAAATAATTTCCATGCACATGTTAAAATGTTCCAAATATAAATATCTGGTTTAAAATTATATTTATTTCATATTACAAAACAATCTTCATTCGCGTACATTTATGTAGTCAATATTTTTGGTCAATAATTTTAACAAATTGTTGAGCGGTGTGATATATAAAATAAAAATATTTTTTGTTAGAGGAAGTTTGCTCAATAGTGGGATATGTACAATTATAGTTTTATATTGAATCATGACTCAGTAAAGAGCAATCTGAAACTAAGAGAGCTAGAGAAATTTGTTGTATGTAATTATGTCAACCCTTTTGAAGTTAATTTATTCTACACGGCTCGGGAATCGCACCTGGTACTTAAAAAATATATTGTTTTATATTTTGTTACTTATTACAGCAATCAATAGCGTAGGTTGATTGAATTATTGGAGAAAAATAATGGAGTAGTTGACGCGAGGTACAATAATAAGAGAGTTTCTTAATATTTGTTACTTAAACTAAATAAAACGTTTGTAACACAGAGGCGGATGGGGTATATCGCCGCGAGGCGCCGGCTACACGTTCGGGCAGGACATCTCGGAGACGTTCAACCACAGCAACGGGCTGACGCTCGTGTCGCGCGCGCACCAGCTCGTCATGGAGGGCTACAACTGGTGCCACGACCGCAACGTCGTCACCATCTTCTCCGCGCCCAACTACTGCTACAGGTGAGCCACGCCACCCCATACCGCCCTATCCACCCTACTCTACTCCACACTAACCCAACACGAACCCCACACTAACCTAATCTATACTACCTTACAATTCACTTATGTCATGGATTTAAAATAAAAATATTTCACTTTCACGAATCTTTGTATATTAAATATTTCTTATTATAACACTTCAAAGGTACATGAGACATCGACTTTTTTCTAAGGATAACAACCGTAAATCGGGTTAAACTATTAGCAACAGATTAATTAGAACTTATTTATTGAAGATTATTTATTGTATATTAAAGCCATAATACCAACAACACGAACCAACTACTGTAACCTATACATACATTACACTACTCCACCCCACACTACACTTGTAACCTATACTCCCCTAACATACACTACACTACCCCACCCCACACTACACTACCCTTATGTTGTACTACACTACATTATATAGACTAAACTGTCCTATGATGTACCTAACTATTGTGATGCTTGTGACATCTTAGTTAGATTACATACTTACTGTTTACACTATACACACAATATGTGAACGAAAAAAAACATATTTATTAATCATAATATATGATAAACTAATAAGTTTTAAATTGGCGGATGAAAGGGACACCAAATGAATGATCATCAGTTTCGCATTTGTGTTTGGTTCCATATCTGTCAGGATTTATTGTAATTTGTGACGGTGGACGATTTTAAAAATTAGCTTAATATTGTGTAATAACTTATTTTCTTATAAAAATAAACGAACCACTCAGAGACATTATAAAGGAATTTCTTATCCTGCATCATGTGAATCACTTATAACTCTGTACTCATCTCATTCTGCACACATAAAAAAACTATCACTTAGGTGCCTGCCAACCAGAAATGCTTCAATATACATTTTAGGATAACTAAATACATTTCACCAATTTACTTTGTATAGTATGTGTTATAAGTATTTTGTTTTGTTTTGCAGATGTGGTAATCAAGCCGCCATAATGGAATTGGATGATGCGCTTAAGTACTCATTGTAAGTTTATTTATTAATATCATAAGAAAATAATGATTAACACTGTTAAATTATATTCAACTTACGTATTTAAATTAAATTTTTAAATTTACCCCAAATCAAATGATTAATAGCGCAAAGTGTTGACATATTGCATTTGTTGAATCAAATCAATATGGACATAATGTCCCCTGAACCGTGGATAGAGAAAGTTTTATGATCGTAATCTTAATAGTGTCCCATATATAAGTGTATAGCAGAATTGTAACGCGTGTGTGTCCGCAGCCTGCAGTTCGACCCGGCCCCGCGGCGCGGCGAGCCGCACGTGACGCGACGGACGCCGGATTACTTTATGTAGGCTGCACGTAAGTTGAAAACCTTTTTTTATACTAACTTTTTTTATAACGAGAAATTGAGTAATAAAATCAAAAACCCGACCAAATAAGACCATCTGCAGTCAGCAGTACTGGATCAATACCAGTTCCGTTTGAAAGCCTATAACTGAGAATTGTTATTAACCAATTTTAAATTGTTATAGATCCTAGACGATTTCCCATTGAAAAACAATATGAGATACATAAAAATAATACTAGTACTAGTTACTTATAATAATCAGAATTTGATGACTTATATATTTTATTTCATTACCAATATCCATATACCTTATCTAAAATCTTTTCTCTGTTTGATAATGAATCATTAAAAATTTCAAAACTGATTGTCATACAACTTTGATTTATCTGTATTCTGTATTATTCATGTGAATGTGATTGCAGTGTTAGTGTGTAAGTGTTAGTACTTATCCTGTGAAGCTCTACATGAATTTGATCTATATAAGATCATCCTGCATCCTGCTTTAGTGTTTAGATTAGTAGCTTCCTATAACTTTTTTATGTATGCGTAAGAAAGAAAACCTTTTTTTTCTATATCAATTAATATCATCAAAATGTGTATACTATTTACTAAAGAATAATCGACCAATCTTAGTTAATTAAAAACATTATAAAAGATTTTAGGAAATAAAAAAAAATCTTTTTTTTACTAATTTTAATGAACTAACATTAGTCAAGGCATTGCTGGTGTACCACCAAGCGAGCTCACGTAGCAGGAGGAGCACAGGAGTAGACGGATCGTTCTAACAGAATGTGTTCCGCAGCGCTGGCGCACCCGCTGCGGGCGCGACGGCTCTCCGCCCCCGCGCTCGCCGCCCGCCGCCCCTCGCGCGCCCGCGCCGCGCGCCGCAGCCTGCTGCGCGTCGCGCACTGGCTCGCCGCCATCTGACCGCCGCACCACACCTCGCCCTCCGCCCTCCGCCCTCCGCACCGCCGCACCGCCGCACCGCCGCCCGCCGCCTAGTGACGCGGCCGAAACGCATACACGCGATGCTGTGTGGACGCTGATAACCAGTACTGTGTCAAGCTACATGGACTTCATTTTGCCCAAAATGGCATCTAAGAATGGTTATACATATGTGCAAAATTTTCATAAAATAAAGGCAAGTTGTTTTAGTAAAGTTAAAGTTTTATCTATTTTTTTTTTAATATGAGGTTATTGCATATTGTAAAATACAGAACACATTATGTTCGAAACAACAACAAGTAAACAACTTTTTTCCTTATTTATTTACTTTCGACGACTTCAAACATTTTTGAATTACATTAAATACCTGACGCGTTATCAGACTATATCATCATCATCAACTCCAGATTTTACTTTTTGTGGCTTGACACAGTATTGCATATCAGTGTCGAATTATATCTGCGCGGGCTCATAGTGAAAATGAATTCGTGGCCCTCGAACTAAAGTTTAAATGATACTCTCCTTGACATCTCGTCATCGTCATCTCTTTTCATATTTAAAAAATAGTATTGTGAAGTTTCAAAATTGTACATGAAAAATTTTTCTACGCACAGATGCGTTGCTTTCACTTTACGACGTAATGAAACCCACGACGACAAGGATGTCGAATCGTTGCACGATTTACGGCACGACGTCGATTCTATGCGGATGTATATGATGATCTCAAAGCTCCATCGTTTACGATACGCGTCGTAGAGTTTCAAGATAGGATGTCGTAGCGGTTCACGATGTTGTAATGTATCCCGCGTCTTCGTATCGTGTGTATGTGTTTTGACCTATGCTGGGTGTGTTCCGAAATATAATCTAATAAGCTCGCCATGACATCTTGAATAGACGTCGAATCGCAAAAGTCGACGTCTCTTTACACGTAGTAATAGTGATAATTCAAGATGTCATTCGTTCCGGCCGATATATTGTATTGTATTTCGGAACACACTCACTGTATCGAGTTCGCTTGCAATCAATACTGGGTAAACTCAGTCGACACCATCTTATCTATACAGAAATGTGCTTTTGTAATATTGTATTTGTGACCATTCTGTTTTTATGAAATGTGAAATTATTGTTAACTTTGATTAAAATAATGAATAACTCGAGTCTTTGAAAATTTATTTGAATGACTCGGGTAGCAGAATTGTACTCGAGTTGTCACTAGGCTAGATAGAGCGGCTGAATAGCTGGGGATTTGTATGGCTTTGATCGATTCATCGCATCGGTTGTCTCTTTCTAATAGTTAATTATTACTGCACGACGTTTGTATTAGAAAGAGATGAACGATTTGTAACTCAATGTGAGTCGTAAGCCATGTACAGATTGCGTTTTCAGATATGCATTCACTGTAATACATACAAAATTCTCAAATGTTGCTTGTATAACATTGTGTGTGTGTAACATTGCAGTGGGACTTTAATTTGCAAAACTATAACATTAATACATAAAGGTGAATTTTAAATCATAGTTGTCAAATTTTTTGCTAATATTTTTAATTTTTCTGTTCCTGTTTGCTGCATTCAATAAAATTACGTACTCGATTTAGTCTTGTTCTTGGCTACGGAGCTGGCTGCACCACCCGCTGACGGACTACGCGTATCCGAGAGCGAGCAATCCGTACATGGCTTACGATTTCACGTGATCCGTAGCCCACTATGCTCATATACTTCAAGCATTAGGAATATATTTTAAATCACTCGTATGTATTAGTCACGAGCGTCCGTGTATATTTTTTTCAACGTGTCGTTGCAAATATGCGTGTAGGCAAATATGTTAAATCAAATAAATGTTGAATATTGAATCGGTATTTAGCTGATATTCTGCTGTTTGATTGGTCAAACGCATTATATTGCAGGCATGGTTGTGAAAAGTAATGCATAG
This sequence comes from Hypolimnas misippus, assembly GCA_037950945.1. Lineage (NCBI taxonomy): Eukaryota > Metazoa > Arthropoda > Insecta > Lepidoptera > Nymphalidae > Hypolimnas > Hypolimnas misippus. Next base: position 3,433,625 of record JBBEEQ010000016.1, on the reverse strand, counting down.
TTACATCTATCACGCTGGAGGTCTACTGAAGCATATTGTGGCTGTAGACTAATAGACGGAATTGAACAGAAGATTGAGTGAACGTCTTCGGAAAATTTATTCATTTCGATCTATTAATAGTGGAACCGACAGTGTGATCGATGGAAATAAATGTTTCTGGTGTACATCAATAAATGTTTCTCGATGAGTTAACCTAATGCCATGTGAAGTTTGAATATTGTATAGAGTTTTGTTACGAGCACAATTATAATTTAAAAGAAATATAGATTTTTATGTATTTGGTTTGTATATCCAAATTTGTTGAGTGTACATCTCGATAACGAGAATCTAATCAGTTCATTGACATGTGTAACTTAGTGTCGGTGTTTGTAAAAATAAAAATGTAGCGTTTACAGTGCGCTTGATTATCTTATTGTATAGTAGTCTAGTTTACTATATAAATGATTTTAAGGACCCTATTCTAATTTCGCGCGGTTTGAAGGCGGGGAACGTGGGCTGTGGCGTGCATTATATATACAAAGTAATAATAAATTAGGTGATGTTTTTACAATGATATTTTATTACTATAGATATGTTACGTTCATAATATTTTGATGTTTAAAAATCTGTACCGATTTCCAACTTTGACAAGCTCGTTGGAACAAAGAAACTCGTCCGTTATACTCAGTCGCTAGCCGGTTGTTAAGCAACGTCGACAAATAGTCAAATGGTCGGCAATCTGGGTGACAATATCCATGAGCGTAGAACATATCTACAGTTATATGATAGCATTGTTTTTTTACAAGTGGCGGGCGCCGGACGCGATTAAATTATAAGTCACCGCAATTTTAGGTTCTTGCCCCTTCGCCGTCGAGCAAACTGACAGCTGGCCGATTTTGGATATTATCGCGATGGAAATAAGATTCAAAATCGGCGAGGTGTTAGTTTGCCCGACGGATTCGCCCGCGCTATTTATGCTGGTATGTTCATTATGGCGGTTCACTGTTGTATGTAACTTACGATGTATCAAAGACACTTAGACCTCATTAAACGGCGTACATTTGCTATACGGTAGTTTTATTTCAATTGGAAAACACCATCGATCGGCGGGATGATGGACATACCACCATAATGGAACTTTGGTGACCGAACAAGTCGAGTGCTGCCGTCTTGCGGCTGCTCTCACATAATTTTTTTAATCTGTTTCATCATATAATAGCCTAGTGAAAGTTTTTTTTTAATTTCCGTAGATCAAAATTTATAAAGTTTCATATTTTTATTCTTTTAAAACGTCATTTTTAATTATTTTTTGTTTTTACGTACTTGGACTTGCTTCCCACAAGCAAATAAACAGCACAACATACACACTGACGGGCGTACTCGTTTTTATGTATCTTGTGTAGAACAATAGTAAGCATTTAGTTTTATGACAGAATGGTAGAAAATATTTACGTAAATTAATATATACGCATGACTAAGTCACATTAAAAAGTATTAGAATTATATATAACGCGGTTAGAACGTTCTGTGCGTCCATTCTGTCATAAAATGTATTGAGACGTGCATTTCGAGGTTGATTTATCGAAATTCTCCTGTTCTTGTGCCACAGTACCTGTATAACATGGAATAAAGTGTTTCACAAGCGTGGAGCTTTAATAGTTTCTTTTTATTAATTTTTCACTTTAATTATTTTAGGTAGACGTGTAAATACCTAAAGATCGAGGCGTTGCATAAGTTGTTATAAATTAAGCACGAATTGTTTCATTTCGATGTACTCAAACACACCGAAGAATACTTGGTAGATAATAAATTTTACAACTTTACACGAACCTGTAATACCGTTTGAGGGATCTACATATTTTAGTGACGTTCTAAAAATATACAAATTTATAATATTGTGGCTGAATCACGTGTCCTGCTGAACTTTAATACGATTTCGTTAAATTTAGGCGCATTTTTAATTAAATTAAAAGAATAGGTACAGTCAAATATAATTCCATGTATATTTAAGATTCGGGCGATGTTCGGAGCCCAAGCTTACGAAGCATGAGATAACATTTCCAAATCAGCACTACGATTTAAATAAACGCGTGTGTAATATTAATACAAAGAATTACCCACCAATGACATCGGAAGCCACACGTTTCGTTAAGTATTAAGTATGTAAGTTAGGTAACAAATAAACCCTAAAAACCACAAAAAAATGTATAAACTCGAGCTCCCTTTGTGTGAAATAAAATATAAATTTGAATTTAATGATGTATGGCTTAAGGTTGATTTCATTTCTTTCCTTATTTCACACAACCGAAGCTCGTTTATTTAATTAAGGCTTTCTTGGCAAACCGTTTGGGTATAATGCAACATTCGAGAGTAATTCAGGCAAGTATAAGAACTTTTATACGGAGCGAGTGTTGTGTGAGAGTTATCTTGACAGCAAGTATAAATTGTGTCAGATATATTGATATACACATTATATTATATGGTTATATTCAAAGTTAAAAATCGAGAAAAGTATGCAATAATGAAGGTGAAAAGAAAAAGATTAAAACAGTTTATTCTTTCAACTCTGTACTATGCCCGTTGATAGGAATTAGATAATAAATAAAATTAATTATATGAAAATCTTTTATTCATCGTCTTCAGTTTCCCTTTAATCTTTTTAATAAATAAAATTGATTTATTGAAAGAGTATAAGAACCTTATTTTCTACATAATACTTAAACATTTCGATTATAAGAGGTACCGGTTGGGAATTTTTAATACAAAAATTATGTTTTATTGAAGTAATTTCAGTGATTGTAAAATTCAGATTTAGGGGACTTATTTTTATCCTTACTATACGAGAAAATAAAATTAAAGTTCATATTAAGTTTGTTCATGAACAATTGTTTATTTAAAGTTGTATTAAATTTGACACTATGGTAAAATTGCAAAAGCATCGAATAAAAAAATCATTTATTTAATCCCGTCTCTTTAATATGACTACCAACGAAATGCTATTTTCAAATGATAAAGAATATAATATGTAGGTTAAAAAATAGGTGAAACTGAAATCACTATTACAGAAATATCTTTATTAAGAAAATAAATACAACTCTTTATTTACCTAACTGTACTTATAATTTACAAGGCATTCTGTGCTTTTTTATTACAATTAATACTTTTTTAACAACAGCATTTCATATCGTTGACATATAACTTATTAATTATCATAAGTAGATGTAGCAAACAAATTTTTTTATTAAAACTTTCACAATGAATACACATAAATAATTAGATAAATCAATCCAAAAATACTATTATCTTTACGTTAAACATATTATGCTCATTTAAATAAGACTAAATAACAAAATATTTTATAAGTAAATGTCATTATTGTCACCGAGTCAGTTTTATACATTAGATTACATTATATTTGTTCGTAAAGTATGACTTCATTTAAAACGTTCAAAAATACGGAAAACAGAGAGCAAATTAATATTCTTTTGAGTACTTGAACAGAATTGAGCTTATTTAAAACATAATTTTTATTGTTTAAATAGTATATAGTTATATATTGTGTATGCATTTTACGTCCTACCCAGCCCTTAACGATTAATATAAATATATTTTTATACCTCCTTTACCATTATATATTTACAAAATCTAATCGCCTCTCTTTTTACCACAAAAATATTGAATTCCATAGTTTTTAAAATAAATACGTAAAGGTTTAAAATATATCTGAAAAGCAAGTTTATAGTATTAATATCTTATTGAATATTTTTATTGTTTTTTTAGGTTTCAACTTTTCGTCCTGTTGGTAATACTGGAAAGGCATTTGTCTCGATCTAATTCCTCTGCTTAACCTAAGGTGTAAAATCTTTCACCATAATAAATATATTATGTACACAACATTTGAGCCTCTTTTTAAATTTGTAGTGATTCTTGAACATAGATGCAAATACTGAGATTGATTTTTTTACAATCAATAATATATTGAGTGACAGTTTAATACATAGTTTAAAAAAACAAAATCTGTTTTTTAATAAAGAAATAAAAAGTTGGTATTTTATATAAAGTCAAAACATACAATAAACTTCGAGTCAATAAACAATTGTCATCGTTAAATACATACTATCTGTATCAACGTGTTGTTTGATCGAACAAAATATTATAAAAAATAGTCATTGCATTTTATAATAAGTACAAATCATTAATATATAAATAAAACAACGCTCAATTTTCGATTAAATTAATTTAAAATAACCGACCTATAAGAGCAAGTTTAAAAATTTACGTGCAAACACCTCTATTCCCTAATCGATAATCTTAATAAATAAAATTTCAAGTGATTTTCAAATGAAATTAATATTCCACCTATTTTTATTTATTGTCTGTTTACTAAAATAGAAATTTTCAATATCTAAGTTTTTATTATGAATAAATAAAAGATAAAATAATTTGGTAAAAGCTATTAAGCAAGATATTAATCTGCTTTCTTATATGTCCTACATATTTTAAATAATAATTTACCTAAAATTTTATTATACTGTGGCTCTCGAATGTTTCGAATTATAGAAAATTTTAGGAAAAAGCTGCTGTCTATGGTCACTTTATAAGATAACCACTTTTTTTATAAAAAAAAGTTTGAAGCAGATTCTTATTATAAAAATATAATTTATTCCTTCTTATTATAAATTAAATACCACAATATTTAAAGGTATTCTAATAATAACGCTAGATCGTCATCAGAAGATACTATTGTAATAGTATCTTCTAAATTTTGTTAATTAAATGTCATATACATTTTTATTTTCTTTGTTCTAGATTTTATTCTTATTGTTATTGTTGTAAAACAACATTAAAGTTACAATATTTCAACAAATTAAACGACATTACAAAACAAATAGATTAACAAAAAAAATACTTCTAATAATTGATTCTTCAATTTTACAATTTACATTTAGCGCTCTAAAATACTTTCATATATAAAAAGTGAGGTTGTCATTTTTAACATTAAACTTTATATTTGTACAAATTGGACGTACATTGCATCATTCTGACGCCAAACATGACGCCCAGCCGCCGAAGGTTATGTTTTTATTCAGCTGTTTACTAAACACATATTTTATAAGTCATTTAATAATTATAGCTTTATTGTTTTTACTCGTACCTACAATAAACCATTAACTGGGTTTTTGATTAATATACCATAAAAATAGAGTTACAAATAAAATGTACTCTATGGCGGGCGCTACATTTGTAAGTTTTACTCTCGTTATTTAATTACGTAAACTGCTTACAAATAATAATATTAAAACTGTATAACCTGGTTAGTTATACAAGCTTACGTAAGTTGCAAGTTTCAACAAAAAAGCTGGTCTAAACACATCACGACATAAAACAAAAATTCAAATTGGACTTCAAATCAAATTTTAATTAAATCCTAAGTCCTTTCACGTGTAAATACGTAAATGTAAATTAAATCTGTAAACAAAACTTAACAAGTGTAGCGCCAGCTTAAAAAGGTACATACGGTCTTTGGATGGTAGTATTGCCTATGACAGCTTCATCCCCGTGTCCAGTTGGAGAAGCTGTTTCATGAGCTCGTAGGTGGAGAAGGAAGTGGCCACCATGGGGATGGCGCGGATGTAGTTGATGGTCATGCCTCGATAGAGACCCTTCACTATACCGTTCTCGCGGTATATCAACGTAAGGGTTTTCACCATACCCATTCTGGTAATTATAAAATAGAAATAATTAGTTAAATATATTTAAAATTATATAAAACTTAAAAGTTTGAGATCGCTCAACACAAATAATATTGTAGAAAAAAATTTGAAACTTTTGATAAAACAGCTAAAATACGTCGTAATTACCTCAACTTCTACATAATTGTGGTGCAACAAGTGTCTTCTTTCAGGATTCTGATTGGTCACGTCAATTTAGCTAGCACTACCAACCATAGGCTAGCAGAAAGAAGACAGATATTGTCACCGAACTTGTTACATCTCTTTCTACAAAGTGATCAATTTTAGAAGGTCTATATCAATCCAAATATTAAAATTAAAATATTCCAATCAGTCTGTGGATTCATATTTTAAGTCCATTTAGCTACAACCCTTATACTAATTCATAGTCAGGCAAAAGTCTCTAACTTACTAAGTGATATTTTAGTGGAAATTTATTTCAATCCAAAGTGTGGCCATAATGACTGAAGGTCAGACAGCAATCATTTTGTAAAGACAAAATTATATTACTAAGGTTTTTTTTGTACTCATTTTTATTATTTACTGTCATTTACACCAAAGTGTAATCAGTAAACACATTTACTAATCATATTATATATAATATAACATCATTATATATTATTGTTAATTCTTGTAAAAAATATGGTTAATAAATAAAATAATAAGAATAATTCGACATTATTATGCAGAAATTACCCAGACCACTGACATAATTGTGGGCCCAATTATAATTATTTATTATTATATGGGTTGAGTTTATTTAATTTTATATATTTAAATAAATAAAAGGAAAATATTAGGCATATAGAGCAAGAAAAAAAAACCCTCAGCAAACTAAGCCTTTAAACGAAAATCCGTATAGCGAATTATCAGTACTCGATAACGCTATATATATACAACTGAATATTCATTTACGAGAAGTGGTCTCTTAGTAGAATATTAACAACAGACTGACAAACAAACATCGAAAAACTGTAATAGTTTATGGATTAGTGCTCCTTGAAAATTACCACCAACTCCTTGACTCCTAACTTTTGTTTATAAAAGAATATAATACCAACCTTCTGTTAATGTTGCCAACACCAGTGCAAGAAATATGCAATAAAAAATAATTTATTATTTAATATATACTTATACATAAATTAGTACATATTCCATAGTTAGTTACTAAAGAGGTATCGAATATTAAGTAAAGAAAGAAAGAAGTACATAAGAAAAGTGGACTTATCATTTACATACATAACAATCTATATAAATTACTAACTATCTACTATATAGGCGGAAAAGAATATGGAAAATCGAAGGTTTTAACATTCCAAATAATGCAACATATATTTATATATATTATACATACATATAAATATGTAATGCATCAAATACTAATTAGACATATACTATAATGACGCTGGAGACATACATCGAAGTAAGAATTGAATAATATTAAAGCCATTTACAAATGAATCAATGTCAAGATATCTTAAAGTAAGTATGTATAGAGAGATTGTTAAAAGAAGTATTTAATGCATTTGACATATCATATGTGTATGAGTGTGCTTAAAAGTGCCTTACATGTATTTGTGAATGTAAATATGTCCATCTATGTCAATGTGTTTTCTTTATGTTTGAATGTAGTGTATGCATGTATGTTATGCTATGGATTTGGGGAGAGTATTAGGTTTTCGGCTCTCTCTCTCACCGTACGAAACGCAGCTATTTTAGTAACTTTACGCCGATCTTTTGAGTGTGAGGTACTGACCCCGTCGAGCCAGCCTGTATACGAGCTGTAGTCAGTATACTTTTTCTCTATGCAAACTTCAACTCTATGCTTTCCCATAGGGCCATAATATAGGTACTATAGTATTTACAATTATGTGCACTAATATATTGTACGTGTTCACTAATTGATTTTATAATATACGTGCATGTGTGCGTGCATGCGTGTACGTACAGGTGCAAAGAATTAATACCTGTTAGTTCATATCTGTATGTTTGTCTTACCCGAATTTCGCGGTACTAGGGTGCATGCAGGCTAACTGCATGCGTCGTCTAGTGACATCTAGCGGGTAGGATACGGATTGTGCGACCGCACCCGCCAACCCACCGCATACGAGCTTGCCGGGTACTGTTAGTACCAGGCCGCCTGCGAATTAGTAAGTAGTAAGTCATTTCTTAGGCGCAAATTACACTTGTAAGTATTGCTCACAGCCATTTATTAGATTTACATATTTTATCATTGCTTTACTACTTTAAATAATTTACTGTCAATGACCATACATTCTTTGAAGTTTACAGTTTTTATTGCAGACTATCTTACCAAGGTAACCGTTACTTGGTTAATGTATTTCTATATAAGTTACAAGAGTAAAACTTGCAAGTGTAATTCCCACCTTATCTTTACTTTGTTTAGCTTTCAGGGGGTAAAAACTAAATATTCTAAAAATAAATAAAAACGTTTCTACTGTTATAATATAAAAAAAAAAACTTTTTTAGTTTTCCATAGTTTTTGGAAAGTTTTTGGAAAAGATCATCTACATTTCTAAAGTAATTTAACTTAATATTTATGAAAGAGATTATTAATTTGTATTACCTGTATTTCTTTCACATTTGCGACACAATGTGCTAGGTAGATAGGTCATACAGAAGAATTTGAGCGACTCGAAGCAGTAGAAGCTGAAACCAGCGTACGGCACCATGCCCACCATGGTCGGCACGAAGCCGCGGTACAGTGCACGAATACCTCCTTCCTGGAAAACGATTGAAAAACAACATTGAATAAATTGCATAATCAAGAAAAAAAAAAAACAAAAAAAAATTAAATTGTCTATGGTCACTTGTACTATAATGTCAGCGCATCTCAGGTTTATGGGGCAAATTAGACAACATTGTCTTTGTATCAGAATTTGTTGTGGAGAGAGATGGAGAACTTTTGTGTAGCGTGTCGGATACAAGGCATTTTCGGATATTTTTTTATAGTCAATATGAAATTTATTACTCTCTGTGCAGACGTAGCCACTTTTTGTGTCCAGTTTCTTACACTTAACACAAACAAATTGTCAATAAAAGTGTCTTTGGTGCAGACAATTGCAGACAAAAAGTGTTAATTTTGCAGAGTTTAATTCTTAGAACAGTGTCAAAATAGACAGAAAATATTATGTTTATTCGGCTTGAAGTATTCACCTATTTGTATGCTTGTCTAGTATATGTATTTGAATTGATTATTGTCTCACGCTTCATATGTTTACTATAAGTAAATATTACAGACTAAAACATACGTATTGCTGAAGTGAAGGTTGTCTGCAGTGAGAACAATAGAGATAATTTTGTACTTTTACAGGGACAATATTATTGTATAATATGTGATATGTTAGATCAGTTACCACTTTTATGCAACAAAATGATTTATATTTTAAATTTATTTATGAAACATTAAAATATTTACTAATTATTAGAGATGCGCCGAATAGTCACTTCACCGAATAACCGAATACCAAATACTATTCGTTTTAACCTTTACCGAACCGGATATTCGGCCGAATTATTCGGTTTACCACTCCTATCATTTCCGAAGATTCTAAAAGCGAACTCGCTGTGGAATTAGACAGCTATGCAGCTGAAGGTCTTTTACGTAGAACCAAGAGCGTTTTGAATGGTGGGCAAACAATAAGTCTGAATATGCACATTTAGCTTATTTAACTAGAGTGTTTTCAGTGCTCCTGGTAGTAGTGTGTATAGCGAACGATTATTTTCAGAAGTAGCAGGGAATCTGTGTAGAAGAAAAACGCAACAGACTCTTGCCGGAGATGGCCGAAAGCCTGGTGTTTCTACACCATTATTTACCGTTAATTAATTTTAAAAAATTAGAATATGAAATGCTGATTTAAGAATTAAAATAAATGTTGACTATGTTAATTATAGGTTAGAAATAAATATGTTGACTTAAGGTTTCAAAATTATTCATAAAATGTCTTTGATTTATAATATAACATATATCTTACATAAGACGAGTTGTCTTTCATTTCTATACTGTGTCGTGTAGTCAAGAAAATAGAAATAGTCGAACCGAATATATTCGGCATCAATACCGAATAATTCAGCCGAATACGAATAGTGAAAAAGATGCCGAATACGCCGAATACCGAATACCGAACGAATATTCGGCGCATCTCTACTAATTATGTATATATATTACCACATTGGACGGTATTGCCTAGCGACCCGGTAGAGACTGAGTGTATAAGCAAGAGTATTTTTGGGCCAAGAGTCTTTTGCCGAGCTTGTCAAAATTGGAAATAGGTCTATACCTATTTCCAATTTTGACATAAATCATTTTATTTATTATAAAAGTGGTAACTGATCTAACATATCACAATAATATTGTCCCTGTAAAAGTACAAAATTATCTCAAAAATCTATATTTTTGACGTCAAATAGTATGAACGTAAAATGTACATATATAGTTAAAAACATCATTAATCTATACTAATAACAAAAGAAAACAGTGACTGATTGACTGATATATGAACACACAGATTAAATCACTGAATGGATTAGGATGAGTACACATCTGCGGGCAAAGCTAATTCATACGTAATATGAAAACACCTGCTTCAAGGTATAGCAATAGCTCTTCAATTTCGCAAACACTAGGCGATCACCTAGTTTACGTATTAGGATGGGGTACATGAGTGATTTTCAATATTTTTCATAATAAAACTCACAGTTTTAAATATCGTCGTGGCGGCGTGCACTATTCCGGTGTACCGATGTTCGCCAGTGATCTGGAAAGCGAGCCTCGCTCGGATGGTGTCCAGCGGGTAGGTCAGCGTGACGGCCGTCACGCCCGCGCCCGCGCCCGCTACGAACTTGTCCCCGTGCTGCACTAGCGGTATACTCAACCCGCTCAAATACTGCAACAAGTTTTAGTTACGTTAAAATTTTAAATGAAATTGTTCTTGTTCTATAATCGTTGATATTTAATCATATATTTTCGCTCTCTCGGCGTAAGGTTTATGGGCTGTCAAGTGACTGTATTGTCTGTGACATTAGTGCTATTGTGATTCTGTGACATTAGAATCAGATCCGGTTCCTAGCTCGCTCTCCGCTACCTGCCTCCGATGCGTGACCACTTAAAATGTTAGTTCCGGTAAATCATCGTGTTACCAACATCAAATCAATTCTTATTTATACTTATTATAAAGCAGAATTTAAAACTATCACTAATTAGTTTATTATACAGTAACTTTAAAATATTTCAACCGACTTAAATCCTGGTTAATGGCGATAGCATTAATTTGTTTTTGTCTCTTTGGCAAGGGCCGGTCGCTTGTGATTTATATAAAAATTGTTGAAAAATATTTTGAAATTAATTAAAAGTTGTTTTTTATCTGTGGTATTTCCATATTAAATAAACAATTAAATTATCTTATTGTTAAAGTCACTGAAGCATAAAAGAATAATATCCTCATCAAATTAAAGTAAAAAAGTTATAATATTGTTTAGTATTTAAATGATTAACAAAGATTGACTTTTTGGGATTTACCTACGCATATTATACGTACTAATGTGTTTTCAATTTAAATGAACTTTTAAGAAAATACAGACAAAAGAAGCATAACATACATAGCAAAATGTACATAGAAAAATATACTTTATTACAATGTATCAGAGACTATAATATATACATTGTACATACATTCATATGTATCAAAAAGGTATTGTACAAATCATATTCAAGTCCCGTACTCGGGTGACGACGAGCGTCGACAAAGCGTCGCCAATTATTGTGGTGAGCATCGATTACAAGCAATCAGCGAATTCAGTCCCTGGTTCAACAGCCTTATAAATCATTTTGATGACGGATTCGCGTACCAGGAAACACTTTAGGACCGTTTTTATTTCATGATTATGTAGTAACTTTTCACTACAATCACGTTATTTAAACTCTACTTATTATACGCTGCTGTTGAATCTCGTGCCATCTCTGTTCATTATTTTCCGTAAGCATGTTTCTGCTTACGGAAAATGATGAAAAGACAACAAAAAAGACTTCTTATAGGTAGGTTTTTAAATTTACATGTGTTAATACATAAACATTTGCAATGGCGTCTTTAGTAGGTTTTGTCGTTAAAAATAGTAAACAAAAAAGTTGGTAAATGTCCCACTGCTGAGCGAAGGCCACCTCCCATATTAAGGAACAGGTTTAGAGCTTCACTGCAGGTTCACGGATATACATGTGCCAGAATTTCTCCCGGCAATGCAGGTTTCATCACGGTGTTGTCCTTCACCTTCCAGCACGAGATGAATTAAACACAAATTTAGTACTCAATAACCCAGCGGTGCTAGTCGGAGTTTGCACTCACACTCATCGGTTGAGATCCACGGGTTCTAACCCTTAGACCGTCTCGGCTCCTTATTCAAACGGTCCCTCCGTTTAACAAAGTCTGACAAAATTATATAATTTTTATTAATTACTGTTCTCTTGGTCACGTATTTAGTTTTGTTTATCAAATGTATTGAAATACACAGATGTAGGTATATTTTTAGTTCAGTTCATTTACATTGCTATGGTTTTTCAACAGTTCGTGTTAAGAAGTCGATCTGATAAAAATGTCTTGACCTTTTTTCTCTAAAATTTTACAAATAGATATTATAATAATAGATATTAGATAAGAGATTAGGATATTCATGTGGAAGGTTTTAAAAAGAATCCTTATATAGGAACATTTAACTAATATTTACATAACAAGATACATTTTTGGTAAAGAGGTTATATTTAGAAAAAAAATAATAATTAAAAAATAAATTAAAATAATTGTATAGTCAACGATTATTAAATATATAATATGTATGTTCCTAAATTCTATTACATTGATTACTTCATCTATAGGCATATAGTTACGTACAGGCCACCGGTGGATTTACTAAATGAGTGGTAAAAAAAATAAGCGAATTACTCTCATAGATGTGTCCACGACTTAATGGACGATTTCGCGACAAATTCGCCTCGCTTGGTCAACCAGCCAGGTGCGTTGTTAATGAATGAACGCTAAACCGGAATGTTGCTCGTTCGGAAAGGAGAGTAGAATGGTTAACATACATTTTAAAGTAGGTAGAATTTTTATGTAAAATATTTTTTGGCGGTGAGAGAAAACGCTTTGTGGCAAAACGCGACGTGTTATATGGTCAGCTTCAAGGATAGAAATGTGTGGAGGGGGTTAGGTTCCGATCTTTATTTGTATCTTTCACTCACTATACTATTATAACAGGATTACTCGTCGGCTTTTTTAGAAAAAGATTAAGAATTTTAATTACTTTATTATTATAGAAAAACGGATATAGAAAGAAATGTTTAGAAGGCCGAACAACTGACTAATTAAGGACTTCAGCTTTAGGGTTCAGCGTTATTCTAAGCAAAATTCTGGTATAACAGTGCGAAACACTATATAGGCTATATTAGGTACTTTACGGGGATTTTCTTGTGGTACTGCCTGGTCGAGTCATCCCACACGAGTTGGAATTACTGGGCTACACCTAGCCTCTACCATAGTAAAAAAAATCATCTTTATCTGCAATACATTTTAGCATGTCCATTATTTATTTCAATTTAATAACCTATCAGCGAAGTTGGGTAATAACAGAAGTGGACAAGTACACATTTCAGTGTACGTGATGTGCTAATATCGAAAGATAAGTGCTAATAAAGATGTTTTTGTAGAATTATAACTTTGGTTATTTAGTTACTAGTGGCTAAAATACGTCGATTTCAAATGTTGATCGCGGGTAGTTAAAACCATAGCTAGTTAGCTGTACTAGCTATGGTTTCAACTACCTAACACATGCTAAATTTCTGTTTAAGTTCATTTCGTGTTCGGCTTGAAACCTGCGTGTATCAGCAGAAATTCTGACACATGTATTTCCGCAATCCCGCAGTGAAGCAGCGGGGTGGACTAAGCTTAACCTTTTCCTAAATAGGAAAGGTGACCGTTGACCAGCAGTGAAACATTTCCAGAATGTTACTTTAAGACCGTATTTGCATCTAAATTTTTTTACTCTTCAAAGATTTATTGATATAGATATAACATCAAAACATTAATCAGCAACTTCGCTAAAAACTATCAATTTTAATATATTCAATTTTCGGTAGCATTTCCCTGAACCATCCCAGTATTTAAACAAACTTAATAAAAACAAAAATATATTTGTAGTTTGTATCAATTACCTTTAATTATTAAATTGTAACGCCGTGATAATGTAAGATCGTATTTGTATTTTTAATATTACTCTTAAAAAATTATATCTTTCATCATTGGCATAAAATTACATTTAGATATATTAAACATATTTGTATATAATTTTTGTGATTAAAGAAACAACAATAACTTTATTTAGATAGGTGTTATTTATTCCGGAAAATAAAATTATTCCTAGAAAAAAAAAAGATTCTTGCTGTTCTTAACTGTTCCGAATTCATGCAAACGATCGTAACGTAAGCACTTACGCACGTAGTAATGTTGTATGCGTCACTTTCATAGAATAATGATATTTGGTGGAATATGTATTTTAATATAAATATACGATTACCGTTCATCCGAGTTTCCGTTATTGGAAATGAACAGAAATTTCCGGAATTAAAACGGCTCAGCGATGACGACGCGCACCGCGCCTTAAAATCGTGTTAGTATGCCGCAAGCAAAATCACGCAATTCCGAACATTCCCGGCATTCCGTAGTACGAATGCGTTTAGAGTTCCTTAGCTGCCGGCTTAATTATACACTACTAGCGCCCCGCCCCGGCTTCGCACGGGTACATACATTCACACACACGCAGGCACACACGCACGCAAGCACGCACACACACATACATCCTTCTTTTTTGCGTCGGGTTTCAAAAAAAAAAGTAAAATTATAAAGGAAGTTTGAATTTTTTTTAATGATTTTTTTTTATTCATAGTTTTTATTAATGTACTCGCGGCACGTTATTTTATTACATTACATTGACTCCCCCCGTACCCCAGTGACGATTGGGTTACATTATTAGAGTTTTAGTAAGGATCCCTAATTTTTTTTTAAATATAATATAGCCTATGTTACTCGGGGATAATGTAGCTTTCCAAAGGTGAAAGAATTTTTGAAATCGGTCCAATAGTTTCGAAGCCTATTCATTACAAACAAACAAATCTTTCCTCTTTATAATATTATTAGTTATACACTACTAACTGCTTCAAAGTTCAAAGTGAGTTTGCGGTTTCAAACTCGCGATAATAAGTCTTTTTTTATTTACACTTCAACGCTAATATAATAAAAAGGATAGATTTGATTGTTTGTTTGTTCGCATTGAATAGGCTCTGAAACTAATGGACAGATTTGAAAAATTATTTTTGCGTTGGTTAGCTCGTTTATTGAGGACGGTTATAGGCTATATTACATCACATTACGACTCATAGGAGTGAAACCGCGAGGGGCAGCTAGTATATTAATATACGGGGTGAATTTTTGAGATGTGGTAGTTTTTCAAAAAGGGAAAAATTAATTAGATGCCTCACTGCAATGACATCTACAGATTTGTAGGTTTTATATAGTTTAATTTTTCTTTGTTTAATTCTTCTTTTAATATTTTTATTGTTTTTTTATTATTTTCACAGTGTTAATTATATTCTATTTATTGTTTGTTTATAAATAACTAATTATATTACATGTTATAATCAATAACATCATATCTAGTATTAATAAAAGAAAAGTTTTGGTTGTAACAAGTATTCATTTTAGTGGTCAATCTGTCAGGAACAAACAGTAAGACTATAATAATAGTAAGAGTTTTTTTTATGTAGTCTGTTCATTGACAAAGATTAAGTTAAAACATTTATGTAAGAATGACCGTATACCAATCTGGCAAGTACCGTTTTACCTCCAAAACACACACGATTTTTTATAATACAAGTTGATATTTTTACGACATCGTAACGTGCTAAGACGCGACGACTTATTCTGGCTGTGTTTTGGTTTTAACGCGTGTAAACCTTCAAAGCATATCTAGTAGTCATTACAGTATTAATAATAATTAACAAACATATAAGTATATAAATAAAAACTGACTGGCTGAGTCATTGACTGATCGAACGCACAGCTAAAACCGCTGGGTCTAGAAACATGAATTTTTGCACAAATGTTCCTTAAATTCGTAAGTGTGGCCTAAGAAAGGATTTTTGAAATTTCACCCCCTTAATTAAAAAGAGAGTTGTACGTTTGTTAGGTATCAACTTCCTAAGTGTACTCGTAACATGGCGAAGAGGCGGAGAAATGCTAGTAGACTCATATATTTTCGGATTTATAATTTTTATTATTGTCATTACATATTTTGTATACATTGTAACAATAAAAACATTATCGTGTTATTTTATATTAATGTATGTATACATTCGCGTGCAAAGTGTTGACCCTTGGCCGCGAAAATTTACAATATAAAAACTGTATACACATTATTTATTTGTAGTATATGAATGAGTGCAAAGGCGGCCTATGTTCATTACCTTCTTATTTATTATGAGAAGTTCTTTTTAGTTTTTAAACATTTTTTCATTTTTTTTCAAAAAAGTTTCTTTCAAAGCTAACAGTATTAAATAAGTTTACATTTTTGAACGATTTTGGCTTAAGATATTGTGAGAATTATTATTATAATAAAAGTTAGTTATTTGAATGCCGTTTTCACTAGAAAATCCACTATTCCCTAAATTACAAACGAAATCACGAAAAAAGATCGTTATAATTTATTGTTTTTAGTGGACTTTTAAATTAATATTATTTTTAATGAATAACCAATGTTTATATAAGGTCCCTATACTTCCTTAGTTGTAGTAGACTCAGCGATAAAATCATAAATATATTACTAGTGAAAACCGCATCTAAATCGGATAAGCCCTTTCTGAGATTAGCGTGCACAAGCGCACAGATAACAGACAAAAATTCTAAAAACCATTGTTATGGGTTCTATTGCGTCGGTAAAGGTCCCCAATAATATTTTTTTTCATCTATCTTCCATGTATAGACCCTGTTAGTATTTTATTATTAGTATAGATGATAAATTGTATCCTGATTTAAGTACTTCTTATCTATGGTTATCTAACACGCGGTGGCGAATCTATATTTTATCGTTATAAACATATTTGTTTTGGGTGTAGAAATATTTGTTTAAGATTTTGGATTGTGGACTTTAGCCCTAAGGTAATGCTAGGTTTCTCGACGGTTTTATATACTAAGCCTGATATATATAATGGATGCGAAAATAACTTTGTACGACTGTATTTTTGTTACGTTTTCACGCTCAAGCCGCTTAGGTTTTGTGAATTTTGAGGATATTTATTGCGAGAAAGTAAAACGAACAGGAGTAATAGAGGGTTGTCATTCCCACGCATCAACACAGAGGAAGTCGCAGTCGCTAATTTAGTTGTTCATAAAATTGATGTACATTTTTAACACAATGGGTATATGTATATTGCACGCTTTGCAGATAACATTTACACGTTATAAGGATGTAAGCTTTAATACTAAATTGTTAGCGTAAATATTTACATATTGAAAATAACTTTAAGGTGTGATATAAGACTCAAAGATTCATTTAACGTGTCTGCTATATAAATATGCAATGCGTTAATTCGTATACTTCACTAGCTATGTTTTTCGCAATGATATAAACTCATGGGTTTTGGCACCCAAAATGCCGACCACTTTGGACGACGTTGCCTAGCAATAGTATGGATGTAGGTATGTTACCTAGTTATAAAATTTCCTTGGTTATACAGTCTCCAGGGGCGTAACTATAGGGTGGCAGGGCTGGCAAAAGCCACGGGCCCCTGACCCGAGAGGGCCCCGGCCGAAAAGAATTTTATTAATAAAAATGTTATTGAAAGTAAATTGTCATTTCATTATAAATATGTTTAACCTATGCTCTTGATAATAAAACTTATCAGATATTTAAATAAAACGCACATAATCTTAGTATTAATAGTTTTGAGTAACTAACTTAAGCGGTTCATTAAAATTACTTTATAACGTGAAGATTTTAAATGTATTTATCACGGGCCTAAGATGGTATAATTACGCCCGTGACGGTCGTCCCTCGCATATTCGGATACATGCCACACACAACAAAGTCACTGAAGCATAAAATAATAATATCCTTATCAAATTAAAGTAAAAAAGTTATAAAATTCTTTAGTATTTAAATGATTAACAAAGATTGACTTTTTGGGATTTACCTACGCATATTATACGTACGAATGTGTTTTAAATTTAAATGATTTTTTAAGAAAATACAGACAAAAGAAGCATAACATACATAGCAAAATGTACATGGAAAAATATACTTTATTACAATGTATCAGAGACTATAATATATACATTGTACATATATTCATATGTATCAAAAAGGTATTGTACAAATCATATTCAAGTCCCGTACTCGGGTGACGACGAGCGTCGACAAAGCGTCGCCAATTATTGTGGTGAGCATCGATTACAAGCAATCAGCGAATTCAGTCCCTGGTTCAACAGCCTTATAAATCATTTTGATGACGGATTCGCGTACCAGGAAACACTTTAGGACCGTTTTTATTTCATGATTATGTAGTAACTTTTCACTACAATCACGTTATTTAAACTCTACTTATTATACGCTGCTGTTGAATCTCGTGCCATCTCTGTTCATCATTTTCCGTAAGCATGTTTCTGCTTACGGAAAATGATGAACAGACAACAAAAAAGAATTCTTATAGCTAGGTTTATAAATTTACATGTGTTAATACATAAACATTTACAATGGCGTCTATAGTAGGTTTTGTCGTTAAAAATAGTAAACAAAAAAGTTGGTAAATGTCCCACTGCTGAGCAAAGGCCACCTCCCATATTAAGGAACAGGTTTAGAGTTTCACTGCAGGTTGACGGATATACATGTGCCAGAATTTCTCCCGGCAATGCAGGTTTCATCACGGTGTTGTTCTTCACCTCCCAGCACGAGATGAATTAAAACACAAATTTAGTACTCAATAACCCAGCGGTGCTAGTCGGAGTTTGCACTCACACTCATCGGTTGAGATCCACGGGTTCTAACCCTTAGACCGTCTCGGCTCCTTATTCAAACGGTCCCTTCGTTTAACAAAGTCTGACAAAATTATATAATTTTTATTAATTACTGTTCTCTTGTTCACGTGTTTAGTTTTGTTTATCAAATGTATTGAAATACACAGATGTAGGTATATCTTTAGTTCAGTTAATTTACATTGCTATGGTTTTTCAACAGTTCGTGTTAAGAAGTCGATCTGATAAAAATGTCTTGACCTTTTTTCTCTAAAATTTTACAAATAGATATTATAATAATAGATATTAGATAAGAGATTAGGATCTTCATGTGGAAGGTTTTAAAAAGAATCCTTATATAGGAACATTTAACTAATATTTACATAACAAGATACATTTTTGGTAGAGGTTATATTAGAAAAAAATTAATAATTAAAAAATAAATTAAAATAATTGTATAGTCAACGATTATTAAATATATAATATGTATGTTCCTAAATTCTATTACATTGATTACTTCATCTATAGGCATATAGTTACATACAGGCCACCGGTGGATTTACTAAATGAGTGGTAAAAAAAATAAGCGAATTACTCTCATAGATGTGTCCACGACTTAATGGACGATTTCGCGACAAATTCGCCTCGCTTGGTCAACCAGCCAGGTGCGTTGTTAATGAATGAACGCTAAACCGGAATGTTGCTCGTTCGGAAAGGAGAGTAGAATGGTTAACATACATTTTAAAGTAGGTAGAATTTTTATGTAAAATATTTTTTGGCGGTGAGAGAAAACGCTTTGTGGCAAAACGCGACGTGTTATATGGTCAGCTTCAAGGATAAAGATGTGTGGAGGGGGTTAGGTTCCGATCTTTATCTGTATCTTTCACTCACTATACTATTATAACGGGATTACTCGTCGGCTTTTTTAAAAAAAGATTAAGAATTTTAATTAGTTTATTATTATAGAAAAACGGATATAGAAAGAAATGTTTAGAAGGCCGAACAACTGACTAATTAAAGACTTCAGCTTTAGGGTTCAGCGTTATTCTAAGCAAAATTCTGGTATAACAGTGCGAAACACTATATAGGCTATATTAGGTACTTTACGGCGATTTTCTTGTGGTACTGCCTGGTCAAGTCAACCCACATACGAGTTGGAATTATTGGGCTACACCTAGCCTCTACCATAGTAAAATAAATCATCTTTATTTGCAATACATTTTAGCATGTCCATTATTTATTTCAATTTAATAACCTATCAGCGAAGTTGGGTAATAACAGAAGTGGACAAGTACACATTTCAGTGTACGTGATGTGCTAATATCGAAAGATAAGTGCTAATAAAGATGTTTTTGTAGAATTATAACTTTGGTTATTTAGTTACTAGTGGCTAAAATACGTCGATCTCAAATGTTGATCGCGGGTAGTTTAAACCATAGCTAGTTAGCGGTATAGCTATGGTTTCAACTGCCTAACTCATGCTAAATTTCTCTTTAAGTTCCTTTCGTGTTCGGCTTGAAACCTGCGTGTATCAGCAGAAATTCTGACACATGTATTTCCGCAATCCCGCAGTGAAGCAGCGGGGTGGATTAAGCTCTTAACCTTTTCCTAAATAGGAAAGGTGACCGTTGACCAGCAGTGAAACATTTCCAGAATATTACTTTAAGACCGTATTTGCATCTGAATGTTTTTACTCTTCAAAGATTTATTGATATAGATATAACATCAAAACATTAATCAGCAACTTCGCTAAAAACTATCAATTTTAATATATTCAATTTTCGGTAGCATTTCCCTGAACCATCCCAGTATTTAAACAAACTTAATAAAAACAAAAATATATTTGTAGTTTGTATCAATTACCTTTAATTATTAAATTGTAACGCCGTGATAATGTAAGATCGTATTTGTATTTTTAATATTACTCTTAAAAAATTATATCTTTCATCATTGGCATAAAATTACATTTAAATATAATAAACATATTTGTATATAATTTTTGTGATTAAAGAAACAACAATAACTTTATTTAGATAGGTGTTATTTATTCCGGAAAATAAAATTATTCCTAGAAAAAAAAAAGATTCTTGCTGTTCTTAACTGTTCCGAATTCATGCAAACGATCGTAACGTAAGCACTTACGCACGTAGTAATGTTGTATGCGTCACTTTCATAGAATAATGATATTTGGTGGAATATGTATTTTAATATAAATATACGATTACCGTTCATCCGAGTTTCCGTTATTGGAAATGAACAGAAATTTCCGGAATTAAAACGGCTCAGCGATGACGACGCGCACCGCGCCTTAAAATCGTGTTAGTATGCCGCAAGCAAAATCACGCAATTCCGAACATTCCCGGCATTCCGTAGTACGAATGCGTTTAGAGTTCCTTAGCTGCCGGCTTAATTATACACTACTAGCGCCCCGCCCCGGCTTCGCACGGGTACATACATTCACACACACGCAGGCACACACGCACGCAAGCACGCACACACACATACATCCTTCTTTTTTGCGTCGGGTTTCAAAAAAAAAAGTAAAATTATAAAGGAAGTTTGAATTTTTTTTAATGATTTTTTTTTATTCATAGTTTTTATTAATGTACTCGCGGCACGTTATTTTATTACATTACATTGACTCCCCCCGTACCCCAGTGACGATTGGGTTACATTATTAGAGTTTTAGTAAGGATCCCTAATTTTTTTTTAAATATAATATAGCCTATGTTACTCGGGGATAATGTAGCTTTCCAAAGGTGAAAGAATTTTTGAAATCGGTCCAATAGTTTCGAAGCCTATTCATTACAAACAAACAAATCTTTCCTCTTTATAATATTATTAGTTATACACTACTAACTGCTTCAAAGTTCAAAGTGAGTTTGCGGTTTCAAACTCGCGATAATAAGTCTTTTTTTATTTACACTTCAACGCTAATATAATAAAAAGGATAGATTTGATTGTTTGTTTGTTCGCATTGAATAGGCTCTGAAACTAATGGACAGATTTGAAAAATTATTTTTGCGTTGGTTAGCTCGTTTATTGAGGACGGTTATAGGCTATATTACATCACATTACGACTCATAGGAGTGAAACCGCGAGGGGCAGCTAGTATATTAATATACGGGGTGAATTTTTGAGATGTGGTAGTTTTTCAAAAAGGGAAAAATTAATTAGATGCCTCACTGCAATGACATCTACAGATTTGTAGGTTTTATATAGTTTAATTTTTCTTTGTTTAATTCTTCTTTTAATATTTTTATTGTTTTTTTATTATTTTCACAGTGTTAATTATATTCTATTTATTGTTTGTTTATAAATAACTAATTATATTACATGTTATAATCAATAACATCATATCTAGTATTAATAAAAGAAAAGTTTTGGTTGTAACAAGTATTCATTTTAGTGGTCAATCTGTCAGGAACAAACAGTAAGACTATAATAATAGTAAGAGTTTTTTTTATGTAGTCTGTTCATTGACAAAGATTAAGTTAAAACATTTATGTAAGAATGACCGTATACCAATCTGGCAAGTACCGTTTTACCTCCAAAACACACACTATTTTTTATAATACAAGTTGATATTTTTACGACATCGTAACGTGCTAAGACGCGACGACTTATTCTGGCTGTGTTTTGGTTTTAACGCGTGTAAACTTTTAGTGCATATCTAGTAGTCATTACAGTATTAATAATAATTAACAAACATATAAGTATATAAATAAAAACTGACTGGCTGATTCACGGACTGATCGAACGCACAGCTAAATACGCTGGGTCTAGAAACATGAAATTTTGCACAAACGTTCCTTAAACGTCGTAAGTGTGGCTTAAGAAAGGATTTTTGAAAATTCACCCCCTTAATTAAAAAGAGAGTTGTACGTTTGTTAGGTATCAACTTCCTAAGTGTACTCGTAACATGGCGAAGAGGCGGAGAAATGCTAGTAGAATCATATATTTTCGGATTAATAATTTTTATTATTGTCATTACATATTTTGTACCTACATTGTAACAATAAAAACATTATCGTGTTATTTTATATTTATGTATGTATACATTCGCGTGCAAAGTGTTGACCCTTGGCCACGAAAATTTACAATAGAAAAACTGTATACACATTATTTATTTGTAGTATATGAATGAGTGCAAAGGCGGCCTATGTTCATTACCTTCTTATTTATTATGAGAAGTTCTTTTTAGTTTTTAAACATTTTTTCATTTAGATTCATGGATACATGATTTTAATTAAAAGCATTTAATTTCCTGTCTTAAGTTAGGCAATTAATAAATTCTCCGGTTTGTTTACAGTCTAGATGTTATAGCTCGTACATGCAAACTGCCGAACTTTACAGGAGCGACAAAAAGTTTCTTTCAAAGCTAACAGTATTAAATAAGTTTACATTTTTGAACGATTTTGGCTTAAGATATTGTGAGAATTATTATTATAATAAAAGTTAGTTATTTGAATGCCGTTTTCACTAGGAAAATCCACTATTCCCTAAATTACAAACGAAATCACGAAAAAAGATCGTTATAATTTATTGTTTTTAGTGGACTTTTAAATTAATATTATTTTTAATGAATAACCAATGTTTATATAAGGTCCCTATACTTCCTTAGTTGTAGTAGACTCAGCGATAAAATCATAAATATATGTTACTAGTGAAAACCGCATCTAAATCGCATAAGCCCTTTCTGAGATTAGCGTGCACAAGCGCACAGATAACAGACAAAAATTCTAAAAACCATTGTTATGGGTTCTATTGCGTCGGTAAAGGTCCCCAATAATATTTTTTTTCATCTATCTTCCATGTATAGACCCTGTTAGTATTTTATTATTAGTATAGATGATAAATTGTATCCTGATTTAAGTACTTCTTATCTATGGTTATCTAACACGCGGTGGCGAATCTATATTTTATCGTTATAAACATATTTGTTTTGGGTGTAGAAATATTTGTTTAAGATTTTGGATAGTGGACTTTAGCCCTAAGGTAATGCTAGGTTTCTCGACGGTTTTATATACTAACCCCGATATATATAATGGATGCGAAAATAACTTTGTACGACTGTATTTTTGTCACGTTTTAACGCTTAGGTTTTGTGAATTTTGAGGATATTTATTGCGAGAAAGTAAAACGAACATGAGTAATAGAGGGTTGTCATTCCCACGCATCAACACAGAGGAAGTCGCAGTCGCTAATTTAGTTGTTCATAGAATTGATGTACATTTTTAACACAATGGGTATATGTATATATGTATATTGCACACTTTGCAGATAACATTTACACGTTATAAGGATGTAAACTTTAATACTAAATTGTTAGCGTAAATATTTACATATTGAAAATAACTTTTAAGGTGTGATATAAGACTCAAAGATTCATTTAACGTGTCTGCTATATAAATATGCAATGTGTTAATTCGTATATTACACTAGCTATGTTTTTGGCAATGATTTTACATAACCATTGATATGTTATAAGCTCATGGGTTTTGGCACCCAAAATGCCGACCACTTTGGACGACGTTGCCTAGCAATAGTATGGATGTAGGTATGTTACCTAGTTATAAAATTTCCTTGGTTATACAGTCTCCAGGGGCGTAACTATAGGGTGGCAGGGCTGGCAAAAGCCACGGGCCCCTAACCCAAGAGGGCCCCGGCCGAAAAGAATTTCATTAATAAAAATGTTATTGAAAGTAAATTGTCATTTCATTATAAATATGTTTAACCTATGCTTTTGATAATAAAACTTATCAGATATTTAAATAAAACGCACATAATCTTATTATTAATAGTTTTGAGTAACTAACTTAAGCGGTTCATTAAAATTACTTTATAACGTGAAGATTTTAAATGTATTTGTCACGGGCCTAAGATGGTATAATTACGCCCGTGACGGTCTCCCTCGCATATTCGGATACATGGCAGATCTATTGACGTTTACAGTTATTGCTCCTCTTCTATCAGTCTTAGAGTGATGTTTTATGACCTACAACCTGCCTCAATTGTCGGCTTAGTGACGGAAAAATACTCTTTTATTCGGACTAGAAGTCTTTGAGATTAGGGCGTCCAATTAAATTCATTAGTTTCATATACTAAAATTTATCTATACTAATATATTTACTTGTAGTAACAGTTCAATACTACATTATAAATGTAAAACGTGAACGGGCAATAACTGTTTACAAACCATTGCCGTGACGGTAATGATACGTTTGGTTTCATTCGCTACCATTTAATACTCCTTCTATTTAAACTCGAGCGAGAATATCGACGCAATTTAAAATATCTGTCAAATTGAAGTAAGCGGATTCCGTTCAACCACCCCGATTATCCCCTCTGACTATGTACAGTAAATAACGCGATTAAATTAATTTTTCAATTTGTGTGATATGATTTTTTAAGCTCGCTACTAAAAATAATTTGGTTTATTATGTTTAACGAAATTAAAAAAAAAATGTATTTAATACCTCAATATTCCTTGGGGTGTATAGTCGGAAGATCAATCAGAATGAAATTTCGTGTATCCCCCTTAGGGTGGCTACATTAGGGTGGCTAAACGGAATCATCCAAGTAAGGTAAATTTAAAGTCGGTAACGCACCCGCAATGCCTCTGTTGTTGCAGATGTCCATGGGCGATACTAACCACTTAACATCAACCCTTTTTTATAATAAAAAAAAGTAAGCATGTTAATCTATAATAAATCTTTAATGTTTTACTTTAGATGTTTCTTTAGTCAGTGAAGTCAAACCGTCAATGTATCATCAACACATTGTACATTTATCTAAAAAAACATTCGCTACGAATTGAGAACCTCCTCATTTTTGAAGTCAGTTGAAAATGGATCAGTTTTAGGTCCATCGTTATTTCTCACAAACCAGCGACATATCAAGATGTAAGATCTAGTTGTATGAACGCGCTAAGCATACGATTTTATGATCTATAACTGTAGACATTTTCCTGGGCGTATATAAGAGGAAGGGGAGGTTTTAGGGGGTTCGGACCCGCCTTTGTACATGACTTACTTAGTATAAGGGCGAATGGCAATTGCAATGGTTCATTTAATTTCAAAATAAATGAGATTGGCATTTCGAATCATCCTACTGCGTAACCCCCGTAAACTTTGACTTATTTCATCCTGAAAATGTTGAACACAAACTGTCATACTACAAAAGACGCATTAAAACCATGTTCAACACGTGTCTCACTAAACAGTGTTTAAAAATTAAACATTTCTTAAAATATTATCTTAATTGCTTAACAGCGAATAAACTCCTACAAAAAGTTATTGATAAATTGTTATACGTTACATTTGACAGCTGAAATAGGTTTTAGACATCTATTTAACTCACTTAAACGTATGTTAATCTATATCTAAAGCATGTTTAACTCAAAACTGTGCTTAGACGCGGGTTTGAAGTACGGATTTTTTAAACACCCGTTTAACGTCTGTTTAAATCTTTTGTAGTAAGGCAGAAACAGTTTACTGTTGTTGAACCAAGATTAGAGAGACAGTCGCAAACTTAATTTAAATTAATGAATTACGAGCGAATTTTGATCACTTCGATCATAAGTTCGCCTGCTTGTAATAATTATTATAACTTTATTAAAATTACATTGGGTTCCAGATATTAGGTTTGAGTTAAACAGTAAAGTAAAACTATGTATTCGAGCATTAATATGATAATTTGATATATAAAATTTTTTATTGGATAATTTGTTTCAAATTAATTAATCAAAATTAATTTGTATTTAATGTATTATTTTAAGTTATTTTATTTTTTATTATTTAAATTTGTTCGTAGTATGCTGTATAAACTATCAAAGAAGACCGCAGTAATTAGATGAAATGATATACTACTACTACTAAATAAACACATCAGTAAATAATATGTGCAATTATAGATTTAAGAGAATTCTGACTAATTCTTAGGCTGAAAATTTTGTTTATCGGTTAATGTTCTACTGATTTTTTTGGTTCAAAGCCAATGCAATCAATAGTTGGCAGACAGGATGATATATCATTGAAAATTGATGATATATGAATCGATGTAAGCATTGTTCAAAGCCAGACATTTTGGAAATAAAACAGGTTTACATATTCTATGTAAATTTTATAAAAATATGATATTTTGTACTTTTAATATTTCTTTGAACATATGAATTATCTTAAATTAAAGGTATTCTTGAATCATTACAGAAAATCTAAGTTAAAAGTTAATAAAGTATACCTTGATGATCGGACTTTGATGTAATAAGTATTGAAGTAACTTACCCTTTTATAAATTTCAAAGCTCGTAAACTGTGTCGCTGCATATGGAAATATTCGGACCATTTGGGCACCGTTTCCCTTGTACAGTGCAAGTAGAGATTCCTGTTTTACGATGGCCATGAGTCCACCGAACACACCATGGTGTTTGTAATGGGTTGACTGGGCTTGTAGGAGAATCTTGATACGATCTAGAGGTGCTACTGTTGTCTTTGCACACATTCCTGCTACACCTGTTTTAAGAGATAGAATAAATTTTAAATAAAATAAACGCATCACACTCAATGGCCCCCATTAAGATCTTGTGACCTTGTGTCGGAGGTCCGGAAACATACACAGCACTACAAACACCCAGACCACGAAAAACATCCGTATGCTAATACAGACATTTGCCATGAGCGGGGATCGAGCCCGCGACTGTTAGCGCTACAGTCAGTTGCAGTGACCACTGCGCCAACGTGTCTGTCTAGTAAATTGATATACTCATGTATTATATTAAGTTTATAATTATGAGTGTTTCATAGCATCAATTATGATTTTAAGTTAAAGATTTAAACATATTTAAAAAAAAGGAGTGTTCTTAATTAGTCAAGAGACCTTTTTTTATTATGTACAGCGATTACTCAAAAACAACTGCACAGATTAGAAATAATTCTTTCCATAATTGAAAGTGTATAGTTTCAGATTAGTTTCATAGAATTTTATCAAAATCGGTTAAGTAGTTTGGTTTCAAATTAAAATAAATGGAATAAGTGTGTCTTTCAAATAAATTAAATTAAGTATTTTGTTTTTAAGTCTGTTCCATTTTTTAAAGAAAGAAATCTAGTGAATAAATAATTATTCAACTTAGTTAGTTAATAAGTGTAACTGATAAATACAGTATACAGTATTTTAGCTTAATATTCCTTCTTTATCTCATATTCAATCTATGTATATGAGCATTATACAAATTTTCTTTTAATTTTTTTAAATTAAAAATTATATTAGAAATAAAATATTTAAAATGAAATTTCTATAAATATCAAATTAAGAGTTTACTCACCACCAGCTAGTAAATTTTTTAGTATAAAATCGAGGTCATTTTTAGATTCCATCTTGAGAGCCATCTTCAATCAGATATTTAACAAAACCGATAAAATTATCACACTTTTGACCTGAACACCCTAATTAGGCAACTGATTAATTAACACTATTTGGCCGACAGACGAGGAACATGTCTTCACGATTTGGAACGCAACATATTAAACACACTTTCACCTCCAAGACTTGCAAACAAAACTTTCTTTGTATGACTATTAATGATGTCACAAGTTTAAATTTATTTATGAACTCAACTTGAAAACGAAAATAAAAATCAATAAATTACACTCATTAACGTATATTTACGTTTTGAACCGAATTTAAATTATTATCTATAAACAGTTTTCGTTTACATTATTAAGAAATAATCTCCGGTCGTCTTCTCAACTTGAAACGTTGACGTTCGTCTGACTAGACTGTCTGACTGACAAGTGACATCCCACAGTCTGACAACAGTTATAATTGGTGCTGTCACTGATTTGATTTTGGATTACCATATAAAAAAATATCATTATGTTTTGAAATAATTGGTTTCAGAACGCTGTACTTTTTTGATTTTATTTTATAACAATCGTTAAGAATAAATCACAACATTCAAATGGTTTTTATTTAAGTTAAAATTTTATAACCTTATTAATTTAAATAGTTTACCAATACAAATACTTATACCAATACATATTTGCACAAAATGATTATTTTAGTTCAGATACGGATGAAATCTTTTTTTGAATCTTTGTAAGCAATTTTTTTAATAAATTCAATCAATTAAACGAATCATTTTATTTTCTATATATTTGTTTAAATTGGCTTAGGCACTTTTAAATTACAAATTAGTAATAGTTCATTTTAATATCAAATTTTTTTATAAGTTTTCAATATATACGTCTTTGCGTAAAGTTTCATACAAACTTTGACATAAAAGAATTCTGAAAAGGACATTACAGCTTTCATTGATCCTGATAGCTTTGAAGGTCACCTTGAAAGACCGCGAAAGCTCAAACGAGTGCGACAATAACACGAACATCGTAAAATTATTTGGGTGCATGCTCGCCCGCACGTTGCACCGCGCACGATAGTATAAAAGTAAATAGGGAGCCGTTGAAAAGGGATTTCATCATGTTGCGTTTCTTGGACGGAATAATTGTTTAACTTCATACGCGACGCTTGTTTCGCTATTATCGTACGCGTGTATTATTTCAGTGTGTTTTAGTTTATTAAATAATAATAAAATTTTATTTGTTAAAATGGATGTGCCAGCTAAAGGAAATATTTTAGGGCGTAAGTGTTTTTCTTTATTACGTTCTTATTTTTTTTTATTTTTTTATAAATATTGCGTAAATTTATAAGATAATTAACATTTACAAATATTTTGTTAATAAATGAAATATTATATTATTTTGTAAATAATATAATATATGCATTATTTAAACACAATATTGCACGCGTAGTGTGAAAGTAACCGAACTTTTGCTAAGTTATCTAAGTCGATTCACAAAAATTTTGAATTCAGTCACTGTAATACTAAGCGTGCAATATATTCTATAATTATAGTAAATGTTATTATTCTGAAATAATATTAAAGTGTATTCTTATTTCCAATAATCATTCGTCTATAAATTAAAAAAAAATCTACCCGTCGCCGATGAATTGAGAACCTTCTTTTTAGGAACTCGGTAAAAAAATCACTAATTAAAAAAAAAGTCATCTTCTTAAAATGCTGTAATTTTATTAATGAGATACAAAATAGAGATTCCTTTTTATTTGTAGCTGTTATTTTGTTTTAAAGAATGGTTTTTAGCTGACATTAAAGATATATGAGATCGACTCGTATTGTTTATTCTGAAAAAAAAAGATTGAAAAAGTAATTCTACAAATCTAAAGAACCGAAACAGTAATCGTAAAATTGAGTGAAACCACATAGGATAGCTTTTAGACTGAACGTGAATTAAATATCTTTGTCACAAAGATGACATTGTGATATAATATGTACACATATTATGTAGGTACTTGTTAGAACATATGTGTATCGCTGTTTCTATTAATATTAAGCCGTACATAACGTACATTTTAGATGGGATTTGAAAAAAGATTTTCACATTAGAAAATTAGATTTTTAATGATATCATTGTATAGCTTAAAATAAAGTTCTTAGTGGATGTATATTTTGGAGCTGCTGTCAAAGTTTGTGTCTCCCTAAAATTAAATGTATTTTGATATTATTTTATAATAAAGGCTATGTCCCCAAAAATAAAACAATAGATATCCATATTAATAAACAAAATTGAACTGTCTGTTTATAATTTTAAATTATCCGCTTTTAATTAAAAGCATATTAAAGTATATACGATGCTTAAACCAAAAACACAATTTTTAAAATTGTTGTCTATCTATCTGTCTGTTTGTTCCGCCTAATTTCAGAAACGCCTGAACTGAACGGACTGATTTTGACGGAACTTACAGTAATGTTATAAGGAGTAGGTTACTTAGGTTACTTTTATTAAAAAAAGGGTGAACAATATCCAATTCAAGTAGGAAAGGTAAACGTTATATAAATATAAGTCTTACTCTAATTAACGCGGGTGTAGCCGCGGAGCACAGCTAGTTCAAAATAAAATCTAAACAAAATATATTAATGTTAATTTTTATACGTAATGTTTTATGTTTTATAAATTTACACTTATCTACTCGCAATGTAAGTATTCATACAGGTACGTATAGAAATTAAGTATAGAAAAACGTAAAAAAAATTACAGAATACTTTTTTCAATTACCTACTATCAATCTCGGGTCATGTCGCGACCTTTACACAAGATTAAAAAAACACTTCCAATATAAGACTCAAGCAAAAATATTGAACGAGAAGAGCAAACAGCGCTTTTATCTTTTATCATATTATTTGCAATGCAATTAAGTACTTCATTATATTTATTCGCAACATTAAATTAATTTAAATATTAACCGACTTCGGAATCAAAATGCTTAATTTCGTTCACCTCTACCCTTTTGGAATTCGGATAAAAATTTTATAGGTAAGTTGTTGTAGCAAGATGATGTAGCAAGTTCTTATACATTGATACTTATGTAAGATACATGAAATTTGCTCCAAATTTAGTAGGTATTTTAATTTACAATGCAATAAATTTAAATTAGACTAAATTACCATATAATTTACAAGTATATATTATATATATTTAATCACGTTCTTGTAAACTTGTGCAGTTTTTTTGCTCACCTGTAAATATGCAATTAACAATTTCGACTTATATTCTGTTAAAATTAAAGCGATGATATCTTGATATTTATAATACTGAATACATACATAATTATGTCCATTTGTACATGTACTTACGTATATTAATTGTTTGCAATTTGCATACGGAAAATCAATAGACAATCTCGCCTATGTTATTGATAACTATATTTAAAACAAATACTTAATAGGTTAGTTAATTATACTTATTAGTACTTGCAAAGTTTAGAAATATACGGACACAACTAAAATAATTTATTAAATATTAATAATATTGGCTATACAAATATTATATAAATTAGGTAAAATTTGATTGTGTTTATGTGTAAGGTAATCTCTGAAACTACTAATCTAATTTGAACACATGTTTGCCGTTAGATAGCCCGTTTACTAAGAAAGGCTATATTACATCACGCTACGACTCACAGGAACAAAGCAGTAATCATTAACGCAAGAGAAACCGCGAGGGGCAGCTAGTCTTTTGTAAAAACTGCCCATGTATAAATTAAGAGTTAGAATTAAGTTTAGTTATTTTTATATGGAGGTTTTTCAAACAATTTTTTTACTTTGGCCTACGATTTTTCGAACATTTTCTTTTACATCAACCTTGTTCTGATAATTAAAAACAACAAAAACTACATATGTTATGTGTAGCCGTTCTAAAGTGATGCACGACTCGAATATACACATAGCATATGTATTTGTAAATATAATATATTGTCACTTTCTTTGGACGGTAAGAACATCATAAAATATTTTTCTAAAAAATGAGTAGTACAGTTCACCTTTAAACTTGCTCATAGATCTTACATACCTTTAAACTAGTTTTTGGTTATAGCGCGGCATCGGTTTTGTTTGTATTTGAAATTTTACTGGAAACTTAAAACCGGTTTATGATAGGGCCCAAGACTATTTGGAGAGATAAGAGCTTCGATGACCCTACAAGTAATGTTAAAAGGCATATGCTAGCGGTGCCCAGGCACGGCGCAGATCCTGGAGGAGCGTATTAATGACCAGACTAGAACCAGGTTTTGTATAATGCACAACAAAAATGTTATGTTACATCTTTTTTCGATGATAGAGTTATTTTATAGAGGTCGTCCTATTTACTTGTACTGTCATCAAAGTCAGATAAAATTATTTTTCAGGGCGCAGTTATAGAAGCTTGGACCGCTTATAAAATGATAGTTACGGACTATTTATTAAGATCGTCCTCTGTGTCGCGCAGTCGGATAATAAATACGAATGTTGTATCAACCTATGTATGTGGGTTTGTTATTTGTGGCAGACCAAACACATTGGTCGATTTTGAAAATTTCCATGTCGTTTAAGGTTCGTCTGTTCGAAATGTCGCGCGTTTGGATGATAAAAATAATTTATATACGCGATTTAAACACGATCAAAATTGTTTAATGTTCACGTGTAGTAATAGGGAAAATTTAAGAAATATTTTGTTTAATTTTCCAGGGATCGTACCAGCGCGGTATGTCCTTGCGATCCTCGGCTCTATAGGCATGGCGATAGTATATGGCTTAAAAGTCAATCTGTCCGTCGCTATGGTGGGCATGCTGAACCATACCGCTATAAAGCATGCTGTACACAATGTGAAACACGAAGATAATGTTACCGCTCCAACAGGGGACTTAGAGTGTGAACTAACGACGAATTCGAGTGCTGCAAAGGTAAGTCAATCGACTCACATTATGCAGCCTCAGATACTTTACAGGATGTCAACTGGGCATGTGTTGGACATTTTACTAGCGTTAGCAGAATCGATATTTAAAAGTAAAAAACCTTCATAAAAAGGTAATTTAAAAGTTAAAAATTAAGACGTAGTATGCCTTTTATCGACAATGTTGAAACAAAAGAATTTAAATGCATCGATAATTATTAATCAACCCAGCATATTTTGGCACATGTTTTATAAACATTTCGTTAATAAAAACAAATTATACACTTATAAACGCTTGCGTCTTTTTATATCTTAAGAATTTTTTTTTAGAATTTGGAATGATTGTAAATTGTTGGAGATTACGTTTTTTTTGTCCTGGAAATGAAATTTTTTCTGGTCACATAACTGCGTATAAATTTTATGGGGACAGATTTTTTACGGTATAAAGTAACTACCTTTCTGTTTTTTATTAACTTTGTAATAACAGATTTAAGGGAACATCTTATGCTAGTCAAGTATTATTAGGATTTTAAATATTTTGAATTGTTGTGTATGCAGTAAAACCAAATTTAACTTTTATTCCATGGTTTTATAGCTATAAATTAATATCAAAGGCACTTTGGTCATCTTTGACGAGACATTGGATCGTTTCCAAAGATTCAATTTATATTGTGTGTGTTGAAGGAGAGACATTTCAGACAATTTGAAGGTTAACGATTTTCATGACGATATTCACGATAAAGAAATAATTAAACTAGCTTAATAAAATATGTTATACTAACTTTTGCCTGCATTTATTCTTATTTGGTGTCGATTGTTCGTTGTTTATCTTCACTGTTATATATTCCGTTCTCATAAAATATAAATACAAAGAAGCCAAAGTCAAGTTTTAAACACAAACGGTACATTACAGCTAAGTAGTTCTGGCATTATACGCGTACAAACAGCCTCTTAAGCTCGTTACAGTTTCATAATAACATAAACCCATAGATTATATTTAGGAATATAATTATTAATTATTTTAATTAATATAGCTAATATTTTTTTCTTTTATTTCAATAAAAAGGAAATTATGTTTGATGACCCACTTTTATCTAATTTGGTCATAACAATAAAGTGTTCATAATTTTTATTACGATGCATCGACTCAAATTTTATTGTGGTCGACTATAGAGTTCATTGGTTTATTTATGTAAGATACGTTTTAATGAAAGCGAATGGTCAAATAGTTGTCTTGAAAGAGTATCTTGAACGATTTTATTTTGCGCTTCCTGTATTGTATTATTTAAATAAATATTATTTGATTTTTCGTTTCAGTTTTATTCATGAAATCTATTGCGATAATGTATTTAAGGGAAAGTGGTCAGCCTTTGTATGCTCTTCACGTTTATGCTATTTACTTTTTGATTAAGTGGCTAAAGGACCAAATTTATGCACCCACATATCACAAATATATCGTAGTTAATTACCAAGAAGTGTGAAACGATTATATTGCAAGGTTAAAGAGTAATAGCGATTTTTGTACGATATTTAAAAAAAAATTTAGTTCACTTTTTTTTACTTTTACATATCGATCCTAGTAACGCTGGTAAAATATCCAACACAAGTCCAGTTGACACAATGTATTTGCGAGCGATTACTGTATAGTTGTATATTGCTCTTTTGCGAATACGAACAGCGCTTTTCATGTAGGAACATAACATGGACATTTGTGGACATTTAGTTTTAGTGGTGTGTTATTTATAACAAATTTAATCAATATAATATTAATAATTTAACAATCTAGGAGGCAGAGGGACCTTTCCTCTGGTCATCTGAAGTACAGGGCATCATACTCAGCTGCTATTTCTGGGGCTACTTCGTGTCACAAATTCCTGGTAAGATGTGTCATAAGCATGATAATAAGCGATTTTATTAGGCCCAATGCATATCTTTGATATACAACTAAGATATTTTATTAAAGAAAACTTCTAAACAGAATACGCCACTTCGGTTACTGAAATGACGAAATTTCAGTTATTTTGATTTAAAAACCGAACTTTCAAACGATTTAGACGAAAATACTCTCCTCAAATATAAATCTATATAATGTGCATCCAATACTGGTCAAGCCCCAACCCCACCGAAACCTGGGATCCGTCATTGCACCCATTACTAGCATTCTTCCACGTCACATATATAATGTATCGGCTATTATGTGGATGCGGCTAAGTAATACTGTGTCAACTCACAAAAAGTCAAATTTAGTTGTATTCATGTATTCCGATAGCTTATTTCATATTTAATAACATCAAAAAATTTTCAAGTCATCTGAACTAAATAAGCATGGAAAAAGTTTCTTAATGTAATGTTTAGAATATTAAAGTCCGTTCCATACTTTGGATTATGCAATAATCTCATGTATTTGAAAAACATATTATTGGATAAAACCATTTATTATACTAATCTGCTTTTACTTAATTCTACTTTTTATCAAAATAAAAAAGAAAATATGGATATACACTTCTTCAAACAAATTTATTAATAATAGTTTGACATCTTTTTACAAACGCCATTTTCTCAAAATGAAGTCCATGTGGCTTGACACAGTATTGCTTATCAGCGTCCATGTATGTAATGTTTTACATCCAGGCGGTCGTATAGCGGAGCTGTTCTCGGCGAAGTGGGTGATGTTCTTCAGCGTGACCATTAACGTGGTGTGTACGCTTCTTACACCTGTCATGGCAGAGGCGCACTACGTCGCGGTGGTCGTCATGAGGGTGGGCGAAGGGATTGGTGGGGTAAGATTATTATTAATAGTTTATAATACTGATTGACGTAAACTCACTTTGACCTTACTTACTTCAGTAACTAAATAAATAAATACGTTTGCAAAGTTCAAAATTACCTAATTTTTTTTTTTTTGGGAAACTTAGTGTTATTATGTTTTTATTAGTGTTATTAATTAAATTAGTTGCATACACAGAAGGTATTACGTATATTTTGATGCAAATATCAAAATTTCGCGTGGCACGTGCTTGTGTTGTTGTATTTTCGTAACGTATTCGTCCTTACCAAAATAACTTTTGATTCAATTGTATTTACAGTCGTAATAAAAATAAAATTGTTGATTAATGGAGCTAATAATCAGTTATTTTTATACAACATTGTTTGCGTTAAGCGGTCGGTGGTCGGTGTTCTGTTTTTAAAAATAAATAATTATATTTAATAAATAAATATAAAATAAAATTACATGTTTTAAATATATTTCTATTAAGAACAGCTAATTTTAATCTAATAGGGTCTCGTTGGTTTTCCTAAAAACAAAAATTTGTGTATCAAATTGAGAACTTCTTTTTCGAAGTTGGTAAATTTATCTAGGGCGTAACATTCCCCGCGATGCACGTGCTGCTATCCAAGTGGGCGCCGCCGGCGGAGCGCGGCGTGATGGCGGCGCTGGTGTACGCCGGCACGTCGCTGGGAACTGTCATCTCCATGCTGATGGCGGGCGTGCTCACCGCGACTCTCGGTAAGATATTATAATACAGGGTGTCAGACTCTGCTATGTAATCCTAACTAATTTTATAGATATTAATGTGGGTTTGTTACTCTATCACTGCTCAAGTACTTAACTCATCATCATGAAATTTTGCATACCTCTAGTCAAAGGTACATAATAGGACATGCGAGTAAATTACCTTAAAAATAGTACTTTTTATGAAGGATAGAATATTATTATGGATTATTCTAAATTTTAGATAAGTCTACGTTCGTAATGCTGTCTATGAATAATTATGAGTGATTCTTAATTTTTTATGAGATTACGTTAAGTTAGAAAAAGTATTTTCCATGAGGGATACTATAAGTAATTCTTTATTTTAGACGAGATTACGCCTCGTTTTGACGTCTCAAAAATAATTTTTATTAATTCTTATTTAGGATGGGAAAGCGTGTTCTATGTGATGGGCGGACTGTCTTGTATGTGGTGT
Source organism: Hypolimnas misippus (assembly GCA_037950945.1). Lineage (NCBI taxonomy): Eukaryota > Metazoa > Arthropoda > Insecta > Lepidoptera > Nymphalidae > Hypolimnas > Hypolimnas misippus. Next base: position 3,396,598 of record JBBEEQ010000016.1, on the reverse strand, counting down.
GTGTTGTGGGTGTGTCTGGTGCAGGACTCACCACAGACGCAGCCGCTAATCAGTTTGGAGGAGCGCGAGATGATCGTCACCTCGCTGGGTGGGAAGGCTGATGGCCACGACCATAAAGTGAGTTATTTAAATTGTTTTAGTGCTATTTAAGTGGTTTGATTGATATTTTCATCCTTGATAGAATTTTTCTGGAAAATTTTTTGGGTTTGTTTTGTCGGACTAAATTAAAAAACTATATCTAATCTTGCCAAAAGCAAATGCATACGTATTACTGGGTTTCTTATGTAAATTAGAGCGGAAAACCTAATATCCTTGTTCCTTTTCTCACCTCGTTCTCGCTTCCATATCCTCTTACACATTTTTAGCAGGTTTGCAGAAATATCTGGAACTTCAGATAAACCATGAATATACTGCTATGAAGTATATTAGATTCCTTCTTTTTCTAGCAAAAGCTGGCTGTGCCGTGGAAGGCGGTATTCACATCTGGACCATTCTTGGCTATCTTGGTTGCCCATGCTTGTTCTAACTGGGGCTGGTACATGCTGCTCATAGAACTGCCCTTCTACATGAAACAAGTGTTGAAGTTCAACATGACCGAGGTTAGTAGAATTATTGAGTATTTTAGGTCTTCCGAATATTTAAGTCAAATGTACGTGTAATTTAAAAGATTCTTATAGCCAATTTTGTCATTGTTAATTCCGTTGTTTTGGATCCTTTACCTCTCTTCACCAGGCTGCGTCATATTTTTGTTATATGATTTGTTAAATTTTGTTACATTAGGCACTGTCCATCCCCTTTCGTAACATTGTCGTTTCGTTTTCGAACAGATTTTATGGATGACACCCAAGTAATGTTAGATTTTGATCCACCTGATTTTTTTAATCATCTTAGGTTTTAGCTAAACCCTAGTTCTTTCCTTTTTTTCATGGAAGAAGAAACCTTCATCTAGGAATGGAACAGTCACAAGTTATTTATTCACTGAAGATGTAACATAATGTATAAAATATTTCCAGAATGCGGTGACAACAGCTCTGCCTTTCCTTTCGCTGTGGTTCTTCAGTATCGGTCTGAGTCGTGGCTTAGACTGGCTGCGTAGTAAGGGGATAATTACTACCACCACTGCTAGGAAGATTGGTACACTGTTCGGTAAGGTCATTTACATATATGGGGAGGATGGCTTGACGTAAGTCAAATCGAGTATCATAATAGAGATATTTATTAGAATATTAATATGTTGAATAGCTGGAAAACGAATAGGCAGGACACCTTATGTTAAGTGGTTACCGCCACCCATGGACATTTGCAGCAATTAAAGAGCCACAAATACTTTTTATTAGATAATACATTAAATATGAACCAGCTTTTAATTCATTATACCTTTTATCAAAATAGAAAAGAAAAGATGGTTATATACATCTTCATCGTCTCCAAACAAATTTATTAAGAATAGGTTTGACATGTTTAGCCGCCATTTTCTCAAAATGAAGTCCGTGTAGCTTGACACAGTATTGCTGATCAGCGTCCATGTGTCGCACAGCCTCCGCGGTGCCGGGCGCCTGCCTGCTGAGCGTGTGCTACGCGGGCTGCGCGCGCGGCGCCGCCGTCGCTCTGACGGCTGTAGGCGTCACAGCCATCGGTGGCATGTTCTGCGGCTTCCTGTCCAACCATATCGACATCGCGCCCAACTTCGCTGGTAACGTAGAGCTATACATATAGTCTTATTTTCGTTACTTGACCTATTTGGTTACAATACCCGGAGCGAAATTCACTTATTTTCGGAAATTATTTTTCATTGATATAAATGATTTAGTACAATCATTCGACAATTTCTAATTCTTGTCTACTAAATAAGAGTAGTAAAAAAAATTAGACTATACAACTAGCGCTTAAACGTACACATGAACACACACACACACACACACACACACACACACACATAAAACTTACGCACACGCATATAATTCGTGTATTTTTGTAAAAAGCAAAGTAAAGATAAATTATCCACCTTATCTTTATTTTAACGACTTTAACTTTTCGTTGTAACTATCACATGACGATTTTTATACCTATGCACATTACACCAACGTATATTGTACATGTAAAATTATAAACATAATACTTTACATATGTAAAGCAACTTTAATACAGTAAAGAAAAGTTTATATGTATTTCATCTATATTCTATTTTACAGGTACTCTCATGGCTATAACCAACACAATTGCCACAATTCCTGGAATCGTGGTACCTATTTTCGTCGGAGTCCTAACACATGGCAATGTAAGCTTTTTACTAATGCGTAACAAAATTGGTCCTTCAAGCCGGATATTCATTATTAGAAAATTATCTTCATCAATATTTCATGAGTACTATCAATTAATCATAAATTAAAAAAAAAACTTTGAAGCTTCTATGTTATATTATCATAAAAAGCTGATTTTAAGTATATTTTAGTCATAAAAATATAAAACTCACTGGTATTTTCTTTATCTAGCAAACTATTTCGGCATGGCGTATCATCTTCTTCGTGACGATTGGTCTGTACATCATCGAGATTATCGTTTACACCATTTTCGGTTCAGGCGAAGAACAGCCTTGGAACAAAGTACCAGAAGTCGCTGACAAGTCAGAAGAAACTCCGTTGAAAAGCCAAGACTGTGCTAATAAATAATGATTAAGAAATTTATAATATAAAGATAACCATCACTTCCCTATAAAATTTTAAAAGCCTTACTCCCTTAGTATATATTATGTTTTTACACAAGCAAATTTAACTTTTCGTTGAGTTGTGCAAACGAGTTATCTTTGAAAACTGTAGACTTTGCTTTAAATGAATAAATAATATATTTAAGTACTTAATACGCAATAATATTTATTATATAGTATACTTGATGCTATAAACTTTAAAACGACGCTAACACACGTGAATTTTTTTTTGCTGTTTAGTTGTGCAAACGGATCATTTTTAAAAATTGGGTTTTATAATCAATACTTAAATAATATAATTAATAAATTACCTAGTATGCTATAATATCCATTATTAGATTGTATAATAATTTAAAAAAATCGCTTATACGCGCGAATATTACTTACCGTTTAGCTGTGCAAAAAAAGTTTGCACAGTTTTTGACGAAATCGTTAAACACTCATCAAAATTTGAAATATTATAAAAAAATATGGTTTCAATTTAAATATGTAGGATCAATAAGTAGTCTCCGTGCTGATTTTGTTATCAATTCTAAATATTATTAATATGAACTTATTAATTTCTTATTTATGAGCTAAATGTATATGACATGGAGTAACAAGATCTCCTGATACAGGTATTTTGATACTTATTTAGATCTCAACACTGCCTGTAATCAGTTCTATAGATACAAAATAAAAAATATTTTATTTATAAACTATATTATACTTAATTATAATTTGTACATATAAAAAACAATGCTACTTATAATTAATATATAAAATATGTTTTGCGTTGCTAATGATAAATAATAATAATTATTAGTACCTATGTATTCAACTGTTTATTGTATTGTAAAGATGTAAACACTTTTTTATTAATATATATTTATATTCATGTACACTTATAAATTTTTACTGTATTCGTTGTTTTTAAGATTTATTTTTAGGTCACGTATAAACAGTAGACATTTTTGAGACTAATACAGATAATATATTTTCTAAGCTATTAAAAATATTAATTTTAAAGGTGTATAAAAATGTAGAAGTATAAGTTATAAAAATTGTGCCATGTGTTTATTATTTAATAAGGTATAATAAATCTATATTGATTTAAACAATATTAATCACTATAATATATTTACATGAATACTATATATGTACTTAATTTTTTAATATAAATGTTAAAATATATTTTAAAAAATCAATTAATATTTTCAAAGATTATAATTTTATTTTTATATGATATATAAATGTAGAAAAAAGATTGATATCAAAATGTTTGTAGATTTAAGCATCAAAAATATTTAAACCATGTTAACAATTAATATGTATGCAATTTTGCAAAATAAGATACTTCTTAAGTATTCGACTTAAGTAGTCGACTTGTATATGTTTTGCTGTTGTTATTCAAAGAAAATATACTTTACAATAATACAAAAGAGGTGGAGATTTTATAGATAAAAACCTATATATGGCAAATTCCCTAAGCTTCTATATCAATACAAAATGTTTACAGTTAATGTTGACAGATTATGTTGTAATAGTAACTAGATTTCCTGAAGCAATTTTTAATTCAGTGACATTTGCAAAAATGTGCATTAAAAAACTTGTACATAAAGTCGTTTTTTAAATCAATATAATTGTCAATTTTGTCGGTAGTTTTTATTTTGTCGTGCCAGCCTGCTGCCTTGGCCTACTATTTAAAAAAAGTCGCCATTACAGGTTAACACACTCGATGAAGTCTTGTTCTTGACTATGGAAAGTGCACCACTGTTGTAGGCTAGGGTCTTAAGGCGTATTCTAGGCAAGTACTCATTTTCATACTAAGCGGGTTCATGTGTAAACCCGGTTTATACGCGCCGAAAATCCGCCCAATGTATGAGCTCCCTAATACTTTGATTGAAATAATTTCAATTTGATTTAGTATATACGTCTAAACTATTATGAAGCAGGTATTGTGCAATTTTGTTACTAAAATATGTACCATTAATTTTTAGCTATTTTTTTTAAGATAATGAGCAAATTTATGAGCCAAGAAATGAATCTCTATTATAAAAAAACTTTTTTACTGACGCATTTATACAAATTTTTATAATATATAATGTATATTTAATATGAGTATTGTTTTGTATGTTTGTACTTCACATTGTGCTTACCAAAGACAGTTTGTATTTAAAGAAATAAATGTTTTAATAATTATTTTAGTGTGTTTATTTAATACATATTATGAAATGCAATGAGATAAATTAAATTCAACCAGAACGTTAAAATAATGAAGATAGAATAAAAAACAATTTTTATTAACAGTTCAATTTATTTAAATTAAAAAATGGAATATTTACATTTAACTCCAAAGACGTCACGACAAAAGCGATATTTATAAACAAATCATTCTAATTTTAATACCTAAAAATGTAATCGAATGTTTCGTTTACTTTATTCTAACAAGACGCGCGATGTACGCGGGACCAAAATTAGCGGCAATGTCGGGAACCACCAGCTGTCCGTACTTGGGTTTCGCTTTCCCGCTACCGAGCTGGAGGGTGCTGCTCAGCGCGCTGAATGGTACTGATAAGTCTCTGGAATAAATACACATTACTTAGTATTTGTATACTTTTAACTATGTCTGTGTTTTGTTTTTCTAATTTGTATATCGCGGTATAAGAGTCAGATGAACGTATCTACGTTTTAAAAATTTTACTTTTTTCTAATTTAGCACTACTCATAATGTAGTTTTTTTTGGTCCTATAGAAAAGTGGTTCTAATAATAAATATAACGTTTTTTTTTGGAATTAGTGAAATCTTAAATTACGTTGTTTTGCCATTTCATAGAAAACATTTTCAACGGTTTTAGTTGAAAAAAATATTTTCGATATTTTGTAGATACGTTCATCTGGTTGTTATACCGTGATATTCAGTATCTCACTACAATTACACTTATAAGTTCTACTCTCAGACTTTCATAAAGATTTACTTAAATTAACTTTTTTTTGTGTGCTAAGGAAACAAACAGTACAATATAACTTAATTTACAACAATAACAAACATTAATACACAAATCGAAGCAAGTTTCCATTTATAAATAAGTATATAAAATATTAGAGTAGTGACGAAATTTAATGAATTAACAAAACTAATCAAAATTCTAAAAAACAATAATATATAAAACTAACTTAATTTACAAAAGATAAAATTAATGTAAATATATATATTAAAACCATATAAAGTATAAATATTAATTTTAATAATAATAATAATTTGTTTGTCATTATTTTACACCTGAAAGAATTTACTGTCAGCCGTTATTTTTTACAGATAAAGCTTAACTAAGGTTACCTAGGTAACTGTTGACGAGGTCAAAGTTTTGAGCTAAAAAGCTGACCCGAACTCCTATCACCTACCTCCTCATTCAATCATTGACAAAAGTATTTACTAAATCTTATTGATTCTATGTTCAGAACTAATCGCAAGAATAAGACGGCGACGTGTTTGTGTGTCAAATACTCACCTGACAGCGGCCAGCACGGAGTGTTCCCGGAAGGCGAGCTGTAAGGCCGCGTGCACAACTCCGTCGTTTTGCGCGGGGCTCAGTGCACACGTGCAGTACACGACGGCGCCCCCCACGCGAACCAAACGAAGGGCGTTACTGGAAACATTTATAGTGCTATACCTTGTTTCACGTAAGTGTGTCGGTCTGAACACGAGGCGAGTCCGAACTCGTTCATGGTACAGTCGAGTGAACAATAATTAAGGTATTTAATGTATACGATGTTGTTATAAACATTTTGAATAATCTAAGCTGTTAAAAGACATTTATATTTTATTATGTCTTTACTTAACTAAACACATCCCGGAAGGAAAATCACGAATTTTCGAATAATTACACTCATTCAGTATTAATGTTTTCAACTATTTGAGAAATAAATCCAATATAACTTACATTAAAGATGTTATTAATTAATGTTCTAAACACATTAATTTGACATATATCACTATATCAGAAGCATTTAATAATTAAAATTAATAAAATTTCTAAACGAGTGTCCTGGTGGCTAATTTAGTGTTCTGCGCAGCGTCATGCGCATAGTTCAGTAGTAACTATTTACAACTGACTCAATTAAAATCTGCTTTATTCAAGTAGGCTTTTACAAGCACTTTTGGATCGTCAATACAGAAATACATAAGAAAACGAAAAACGAATTAATTAATTAATTACCAACGGTTCGGAATGTAGATTCTACCGAGAAGAACCGGCAAGAAACTCCATAGTTACTCTTTTAAAAAGTTTTACAATGGGTACATACATTTATGAATTACAAATATATTAAATACCCTGTGTGAATCCAGCTTATACTAAATTCAAGCATCTTTATCATCCATATCTTGAACAGAATAATATGCTTTAGCTACTAAGGACTTTTAATATGCATTTTAAATTTCTTTACTTTCAGAAAAGAGGTAATTTTATAGAAAATACCTGGCAATCGAGCAAGCTGAACATCTGATGTTGAGAGCTCACCGACGCCCAAATGCGTTGCCAGGTGAAAAGGAATAAGTGATAATAGGGTATAGGAATTTAGGAAATTAATGAAGGAGGGTATAGGGGTCGGTTCTCGCGTTAGTTACTCTAAATATTTTGATGTAGCTTTGTAGTCTATTGCTTATAGAAAGTATCTAAGTGGTTATTTAAATTTGATATTAATTGAAGTTCACAAATTATCATTCATTCATTCACTACGATTAGTGACAGTGTTGCCAATATTTCAAGCAAATCATTTCTGTATTACAACTAAATAGACATATGTCTTTGTTGAGAAATCTTTTCATAAAGAATATCAAAGAAAATTCGATCATAAACTTACACCAACAATTGCGTTTGGATCTCCGGTATTCTCAATCTCTCTTTAACTCGGTCGGGACGGAATATATTATTTTCGTCCTCAATCACTGAGTGTCTGTCCGTAGTGCACGGTACATCGACTAAAACCTGCAAGAAGTTACGAAAATGCTATTTATTTCGTTCGATTAAAACTTTCAAGTGACTTAAAGTACACCAATAATAATGGAAAAACGTTTAATTCAAAAATATGTATTTTTTATTTCAACAATCAGATATTTTTAACAATTACTCATTATTCAAATAATAAACGTTAAATGTTCACGTGAACTACATTCTGTACTAGAAATCTTGTACCATGTGTTCTTGGGCACGCGTACACTCAAATAAATCAAAATATACATTATTCAAATAGGCTCTTACGATCAATTTTGAATCGTAAATACATATAAAGATTCTACCTAGAACTGACAAGAAACTCAATTGTTACTCTTTAAAAATTTGATGAATACATATTTATATAAATTATAAATTTATAAAACATTCTGTATAAAAATCAGCGTATACTTGCATACTTGCAGCCACGCGCTGTATTATAGATACAGCGCGTGGCTGCAAGTATAGCGCGCAGCACGCGCACGCGCACGCAGTGCGGCTTTACATTCTCAGTGTCCAATGGAGAAATTTCGCATTGTCAAAATATAATATAATGGTATTTAATACTGACAGACACGTTGGCGCAGTGGTCACTGTAACTGACTTAAGCGCTAACGGTCGCGGGTTCGATCCCCGATGTCTGTATTGGCTATACGGATGTTTGTCGTGGTCTGGGTGTCTGTGTTGTGTTTCCGAACCCCCGACACAAGGTCACACGATCTTAATGGGGTTCCGTTGAGTGTGATGCGTTTATTATTGTTTATTATTATTATTATTTAATTAAAATATAAGTGAAAAGTAACGAATCGATAGAAAAACATTGAAAAATCCACCCATAAATAATAGAGATATGAAATATTAAAATTAAGATATTTTAGTACAGAACGAGTAAGAAACGCGAATTTAAAATAATATAATCTTTCTAGTTATGAAGATATTTTAACTATGTATTCATATCAATTAATATACATACAAAAAAAAGTGTGAAACTTGGCCACCAAAGCGTCAAAAGTTAAACTGTAGCGGAGCATCGATAGCCGTCGATGAAATCATTAGATAACGTGGTATGTATGTCGCAGCAGTGAAATGTGCGTTTAGCGCTTATTATCTGAATGTAGCTTGTTTTGTGTTTATTTAAAAAAAATTACCCTGTCAAAGCCGTTATCATCGGTGAAGTGCCGTCCATCGACACGTGTTATCAAAACTCGCTCCTGCCATTTGTTGCCCGTCTCGTAATCTAAGAGATAGTCGCGGAATATCCGACTTATCCTGTAAAAATTACAAATCAATTAAGTGACAACTTAAAATCTTTGAAATATTTTAACAGTTTCATAACTCAACATTGTCGAGGAGTCGTCAGCTCCTTGCCGCGGGCGAGACTAGGTAGAGCCTAGAGACTAGGTAGAGCCTAGAGACTAGGTAGAGCCTAGAGACTAGGTAGAGCGGGTGGAGCGGCACCTGTTAGAGCGCGACACGGACGCGTCGTTGCAGACGAGCACGTCGGGCAGCAGCGTCTGCAGCGCCGTCAGCGCCTTGCCGCGGGCGAGACTAGGTAGAGCCTAGAGACTAGGTAGAGCGGGTGGAGCGGCACCTGTTAGAGCGCGACACGGACGCGTCGTTGCAGACGAGCACGTCGGGCAGCAGCGTCTGCAGCGCCGTCAGCGCCTTGCCGCGGGCGAGACTAGGTAGAGCCTAGAGACTAGGTAGAGCGGGTGGAGCGGCACCTGTTAGAGCGCGACACGGACGCGTCGTTGCAGACGAGCACGTCGGGCAGCAGCGTCTGCAGCGCCGTCAGCGCCTTGCCGCGGGCGAGACTAGGTAGAGCCTAGAGACTAGGTAGAGCGGGTGGAGCGGCACCTGTTAGAGCGCGACACGGACGCGTCGTTGCAGACGAGCACGTCGGGCAGCAGCGTCTGCAGCGCCGTCAGCGCCTTGCCGCGGGCGAGACTAGGTAGAGCCTAGAGACTAGGTAGAGCGGGTGGAGCGGCACCTGTTAGAGCGCGACACGGACGCGTCGTTGCAGACGAGCACGTCGGGCAGCAGCGTCTGCAGCGCCGTCAGCGCCTTGCCGCGGGCGAGACTAGGTAGAGCCTAGAGACTAGGTAGAGCGGGTGGAGCGGCACCTGTTAGAGCGCGACACGGACGCGTCGTTGCAGACGAGCACGTCGGGCAGCAGCGTCTGCAGCGCCGTCAGCGCCTTGCCGCCGGGCGCGGCGCACAGGTCGAGCGCGCGCTCGCCGCCGCGCAGGCACAGCGCCAGCACGCCCAGTATGCTGGCGCCGTCCAGCGGGTAGTAGTTGAACACACCTGGAACGGAACACAGTGTTTTGTCAGTGTAATAGTAGAGTTGACTGTGATAGAGACTATATATCTCCTATTAATAACAGTCGTACACAAGCTGACTCGACTGGGGAATTTCCACACGAGCTTAGAAAATCGGCATAACTATGGATTGGACGGTTTCATTTTCAAATGCTGAGTTAGAACGCCGAAAGTTTACCCCCTTACAACCCCACTCTATTCCTCTTCATTGATTTCTATACAGGCAACCTATATGAGGCTCTGTTCATACTGCAAATGTGCATGGGTGGTCACTTACCATCAAGTAACTCACCTGCTTTTATACCTACTATTTTCATAAAAAATGAGTTTATAATTTAAAAAACAACCTTAGTGAATAGTTAATTTTAAGGCTTTCATAATACAAATTTTACTGTATTTTTTTTTTAAATTAATCTGTTATGTACAATATTTTGTTACAAATGAATGGGGTACTTCTTTACTTTATTGGTGAATAAAGTGAATTAAGAGGATATAGATAGGCAATTAATTACAAACTCATGTCTTTTCCTTGTTCCTACGAACATAATATCTCACCTGTCTTACACCTTTTTGGCTCTGGAAATTTATCATATTCACTATTCATTTCATATGTCATCACTTTTAAATGTTCTGGGAACACAAATTCAGTCTCGGGTTCAATGATGAGAGGGAAGTCTATTTCGTCTGTAAATTAATATGTTTGATTATTTATTATTTATTAATTTAATTTAATATTACAATATAATATATAGAATGTAAGAACATACTGTTGGCGTAATATGAATAGTGCATGGACTCTGGCACCCAATCATCGAGTCCTTTAATTTTGGTCGCTGGAACATACTGGTATAGAGCTTCTGATGTGAGACCCATTGATGGCTGAATTATACGAGAATCATCTATTTGAGCTTCTTCTAAAGCTTGATCTAAGGTGTACGCGGATTTTGAACTATATGAGAAATATTTAATTATAAACAGGTGACAATAAATAAATCAGTTTTGTTATATTATATTTAATAACATAAAACCCTTAGAAGCTTTGTTGTTTTGTGTTTAGAACCTTTTTTTCTACAGGGTAAATCTGCAAACAAACTTAAACTATTGTTCTTTTTTTTATTTAGTTTCAATGTCTCTGACTAACAAATAATAATAATTGATTCAAAATAACTCATCGGTACCTAAATATATAAAACTGAAATATTAATCACTTACACTTCCTGCTTTTCCTCTTCTTTTTGTTCTGCCTGTAATATTCTGTCTTCGCTTAATTCTAATTTGTTCGGTATGTTTTCTCCTTGTGGATAGATTTTTGCTATCTCCTCGCTTTGTAATTTTGCTATATAACTATCTAAGTTACTATTTTGATTGGTATTTGTTTCTGTTGGTTCTTGTGGTGTGTATTGATCATGAAAATTCTTTTGAACGGACATCAAATTTTTAAGACAATGGGCACCTTAAATTTAACGAGTTATTAAGTCTTTCACTGAACAAAATGAGATTTATAGTTAATATATAGATATTTTTTATATAAAATAAAAGTTTTTCTAAATACAAGCATCAAAAAATTAGACTATATAAAATTTTAATACTATGAGTATTGGCTTTGTAACTTTATTTGTTATAAATCAACATTAAAGAATATTTTAAAAACAAAAAAAAATCTTAAGTGTGTAAGTATCATTAAATAATTATAAGCATGAATATATATTGCTAAAATATGAAGACTTTCCGCAAATAGATACCTCGTTGCGATAGATATTCCATAGTTTCTTCCGGATCGCCATAATTGTTAATAAGCGCGACGTACTTGGACTTTCGCAACAGTGCTTCTCGCATCGGTTCCCATTTATTACCGAACACGGAACCATAGAACTCATCGAAGTGGTTTAAAGCCTTGTATTTTGGACCAGTCTTCTTTTTTAATTTTGCCTAAAACAAAACGTAAAGTATTTATTTACATTTTTTGACTACGAATATCGGTGGCAGTTTAAAACAAAAAAAGTTTACCCAGTGAGTTTTCGATTTGAACCTAGCTTGTAAAACAGAGTATGTATTTATTTGAGCATTTTTCAGTATATTTTGAATGCTAATCATATTTAATTAATATATATTTGCACTATTTCTAATATGCACTTTTAGGTTATATTTTTGACAGTGACGTTTTCTAGTTAAACTTTTTTATTTTTTAAACATTAAAAAATATATATTTTTTAAAATGGTAAAAATCAGTTAATAAAATTTTCATAGAATTAAACAATAATACAGTGTATAGCATACATTCAAAAGACAATACTTAAAAATTGGTCAATTTTTAGACATTTTAGAACGACACGAAAAATTGTCACCATGACAATGAAAGACAAGGACAATAACATCTCTCTTATTTATTTACCCGCACGCCCGCGAACGCCAAATTGAGGAGTATTGATTTGTTTACAAGGAGCGAATTGGGAGAGTTTTAGTATACTTCGCTATACGTAGGTCTCTCAACCTTGTCAAAACGATCGAGATAATATTCCGACTTAATTACTTCTTTACGTGTTAAGGTGTTTATCAGCGAATCGTGCCAGTTTAGCTTCGCGCCGGGCGAAGTTTTGAGGGTCTTAAAAGCTTAATTACCCGCGGAACGAACTGCTGATCGATTGTACATCCCTTTCGCATCCCTTTACGTGAAGTGTACGAGCTAGTAATTCGATAAGGATCGAAAAATGCGCGGCGAACTCACTATGTGTGCTAGTGGTTCCTATAAAATGACTGTTTGGTAAGTATTGTGATCACGAATTTCTTTTTAGTCTTTTATTTATAGAACTAAATACATAGTTTGTCTTTAAGGTTTTTTAATACTTTTTCGCAATGGAAAAAGCAGTAATTGTGAATTGAAGCGTGTCTTAAATAGCAACAGTCATGTATGGGATGTTGAATATTGTATGGAATGAAGGTAATAAGGTGGAATGGACAACGGTAGGCTGGATACCGTCCCTCCTGGGACTGTACACTTGGACACTGTGAGATCGCTTCATCAAACTGTTGTGTCCCTTAGGACCGCTCTGGAAATATCTAAGAACGAACTTAAGGAATTGAAAGAAAAATACCAGGAACATTCTCGTTGTATAGAGTATACTGATATTATAGAAAAGTTGACTTTAGAGAATCACATATTACGACGTAAAATTATTGACTCTGATGATTTAGGAAGTGATCCTCATCAGAATATAAATTTAGCGGTTTCTTATAGTCCCAAAGGAGACAAAATCGCGGAAAGTTATAGGAGTGAAGTTCTAATTAAAACTGCATCTACAGATGAGACAGTTGGCGCTTTAGATCAGAACTTAAATGAATTGAAAAATAAATCTTCCGAGAAGCTAGAGGAAATCCTCGAAGAATCCAAATCTGAGTCAATAGCTTCAGATAATCCTAATATTCGCATTGCTACCAGCAGTCCAATTGAAGATCCTAATAGTGAAATATTTGTCTCTAAAGAAGAATCCGATATAAATGTGCCAAGTTTCAAAACAAAATTGGAACTTTTGTCGAAATTCGATGTTAGGATTAAAGTTAAAACTTTAAAAGAGGGTAGTGTTAAATCAAGCACAACATCTGACAGTGAATCTACTACTGAGGATAGAAAAGAGAAATCTACAGATAAACCTGAAGATTCGAAAGCTACTTATCATTTTGAAGAACAGAGAGAACGTTTTGAAAACTTAAAAAATCCTAAAGGAGATACTATTAACTTTAAATCTGTTTCTACAGAAAACATTAAAATGGCTGTCCCAAATGAAGCAGAAGTAAAGTCGAAAACTGATAAGTTTGATGTACAAGTGCGTATCACATCTGAAGATAATCTCGTCGTGAAAGAAACTAATGAAAGAGTTAGAAGAAAAGATACATTAAACTTGGATGTGGACAATTTAAGTCTTCGGTAAGTGTCACGTTAAAAATTAAATAGTGTAAGTAAAATCTATCTACTATTTAAATACCATTAATATAATTTGTTTTAGATCAATGTCCGAAGGAGATAATTCAGTGTTCTCTGAAGGCGGAACAACGCCGTTAGAACAAAATATAGCACCCGATGATAAACAAGATCAGGAAAATGCGAGCGGCAACGAGTCCGAGGAAGTCGACGATATAGAACTTATTTTTACGACGGATGAGTCAAAGGATATGAGCAATTTGCAGGCAAGTTGTGTTGCTTGAAAGATTGCATTCACCTATATATGTGGTTGTTTAAGTAATGTTTTCTTTAATTGCGATAAAAAATAAATGGGTGAATTATATTTATTTTCAATTTTTAACTTTTTTTTTTGTTGATAGAAATATATATATTGTATACTTGTTTAAGAGATAAATATTGTTTGAGAGGTAACAAAAAGTTGTTTTTAACTTATTAATGACTATTCATTCTATTGAGCTTCTTAAAAATTCTTGAAATTAAGGTTCATAATTTTCTCAGAAATACCATAAAAGCTTAATATGCCTTTTGGTTGATGCAGCCAAAGTTCTTTCGCGCGAGTATTTACTTCTTAGGCTTTAGTTCATAGTTACACTTTAGCCTTTGAATTCAATGTCTGTTTAAAATAAAATATAAATAGAGAATGCTTTAGCAAGTAGCTTTGCACGGATAGGGTTGATAAAATTATTATCAAAAGGAGCAATTCACAAACACGATGTAATAGATTCTGCCGTTCAAGTTGATTGCGTGCGAACGTCACATAAGTTTCGAATTCGAGTATCCATGTATCGCCCCCATTTATTCGCGTCGTAAATTTGCAACTCGGAAAATCAGAATTGTTTCGACGATTGGAGTTTATGGTTTTGCGCGTAAAATAGTAAATCTGTTTAGAAGAATATTAGCTGCCATATTTCTATTGGATTTATGTGATTCGGTAATAAGAATGTCTTGTTAGAATTAATACAAGTGCAGTGCATTGTAATGATGTAAGCGATGTATAAAACATCCTTTGTATTAAGTAATTATATTTCTTGCAGGAGGATCTCGTTTCTATACGAGAGACTGATCATTGGGTCCCTGCTTCTGCATCTACCACCCATTCGACGCCAGTTTTGATAAAATTCCATACTCTAGATCCCGATTTCCAACCAGGAGGCGATATCTGTAATATCAGAAAAGAGAATCAGGAAAATAGCCCCTGTTACACGACAGAACCGTCTCTAAGAATGAAAAGAGTGTCATTACCAAATGACAAGGAGATAAAACATGTAGGATTCAATGAGAAAGGAACACTAGAACTGCCCGGACGAGGAATCCTAAAGAGCTACGACAATAAGTCCGATAACATGCTATACAGGCGAAGTCCTAATGCAAGTACAAGGAGACTTGACAGTGTTGATAGCCTGACTTGCGAATACAATCGTGGGCTAAGCTTTGATAACACAAAGTCTTCGAGTTTTGAACTGGGGTCAAGTTTAGATGTTCTACACAGGGAGGAGAGTGTGGATAGCTTTCATAAACCGCGAATGGGACATCGTTTTTCGGTATTTGCAGAAACTGATATATCGAAATGTGGCATTTCTGAGGACGATCTTGCTAGCAATCTGAATGTTCGGCGTAATACATGCCCCAATCCATTCCAATATAGGTAAGTTTTGTTGATAAGTAAGTGCGGTATGTATCTAAGAATACGTTATGTTGTTTGTATTTTTAAAGTTGCAGAAATTAAAAAAAATCTGTACTATTATCTCAAATCGTAGTATGCTTTGTAATTTATTATAATTATTAAAACAATATTTATAGTGTAAGGTGTAAATACACAATAAATAGATTAATGAAATATTCATAACACAACTGAGCAACACACTCTAGGAACAACGATACTTTTTGTATATGGTTCAAAAATACACTATACAAGCTTACGAGTAAATGCCTAAACCGTAAAAAATACTCTACTACGTTATACAAATATGTGTAGAAATCGAAGCTCGAAGTATCGAAGCTTAATAAAACCATTAACTGTAAAATTCAATTTAATGAACACGACGCTAATTACTCGTCAAACAACGAACGGGAAATTAATGGTGATGTAGAACTCACCATTTCAGAAAACGAAACGACCATTTATCCATTAAAATCGGTTATTCTGTTCGTAATGTTAAATATACTATAGGTATATAAATAAAAAACAATTATCGAATGTGTTTTTACGGTCACTTTCAAACGGTTTAATCTAATTGGGTAATTTTTTTTTGTTGTTTTTGTAATTGTTAGGACAGGATTCGTAGAAAAGGAAATGTTTTTAAAATTGGGTTAAAAAAAGCGTCTATATAAATAAAAGTCAGTCCGTATAAAGCCGGGACAAAGAGCCAGTGTCAAATAAATACAAGAGGACGCGTATTATTTTCCTTGGTTATTTACGTTATTGCATAAAAGTAAAGAAAAAAATGACCAAAAAAAATTCAGAAGTTTGAGCGCATTTTAAAAGTATTTTTATTAAAATTCAATAACGACTATCAAACAAGACACTTCAGTTAATTAAAGAGAAATGACAACAGTATTAATTTCAATTTCAAAGGCTTTTTGTATGCAATATCTCATCTCAAGCTTAATAATAATACACCCGTGCTTTCTCTGATTTGAATAATAATACGCAAGAACAAATTTAATGCTGTTTTTGTTTGCCGAGTTTTCGCTTTTGCTAAACCTTCTTATTTGGACAAATAATTCGCGTCTCTAATAAAATTATACCACATTTTTGTACTTGCATCATTAAAATTTTTTATGTTAAATGTTACAATTTTACTACATAAATATACCTAAGGTTTTAAGTTGTACAATGAGTAGAGTACGGCAACGATTTTCAAGAATTACCACTGTATATATTACTGTTTCTTATCTATATAATATTACGAAACTATAGTTTTTTTTAAAGTAAAACTAACAGAACGGACATCGTAAAATGATGTTTCAAATACATGTAAATTCCTAATTGAATAGGGACCATTATGCGACCAAATAAGCCAATAAGACATAATCGTCTCTAAAATTACGTAGTAACATTCCTGTATGATACTACAAGTACTAGTATTTTTGCAGAAATTATCTTGCTTTGCTTGGTAAAAAGGAAACGGATAAGCTTACAACTTGAAAAAAGTCTCTACTCTTCTACTTAAGAAGAATAATAGGAAATTTAATCTGCAACGTTGTTCCAACGTAGAATTTATAATGGATATATCTCAGAAATTTTTCTGACATAATATGTAGATTTCTTTAAGAAATTATCCTTCAACGCCGAGCAAGAGATTAATTTTGAAAACTTCGACACTTAAAAACTTGGTGATAACAACAGGAACTTGACTTTCCAACAATTAATTCAGATTCGCATCTTCATTGAGCTATTTTACGTTGGGTGTTTGTATTAAGAACATGTGCATTTGCACTTTTAGGCCTTTGATGTCACGTATTGGAGCCCGTTCTGGGTATAAAGCTACGGGTCGTCCTCGGCCGGTGGTGTATCAGGGCTTCGCACCTCGTCGAGAAAGCGCCGCACAGACAGATGTGTCCGCTCTACCCCCGAGATGGACTTCGGATGGATATCTGGCTTATAAGGTACTATTGAAAGAATTGCTGTTCTTATAACGTAACAATAATAAAATGTTCATATAATTGTAAACAATTAAGATTTAAACAATATTATCAAATTTCTGAAATATAAATAAATCGAATTGGCAAATAGAATGCAAGACCCATCTAATGCATTGGGTCATAAAAATTGATTTGAAATTCCGCAAACTTTGTTTATTGTCGTTAAACAACGACAAAAAGGAGGAGTTTCTCAATTTGTAGTGTATGCTTTATGTCACTTCAAAATTATTTTGTGAAAAATTGGTTTGGTAGTTTGGCTTTTAAATCAAAATAACTGGTATAAGTAAGTGTATGAAACGGGATTGGAGTTTCTCTCACTCATCGTGCAAAACGCAGCAATATTAGCCACTTAACGCCGATTTTCAGTGAGATTGAGGTATCGCGCCAATCGAGCCAGCCCATTCCATAGACAAAAGTATATATTTAACTAGCTGGTGCTCGCGACTTCGTCTGCGATGTTTGTGATGCCTACGTCATAGTAGCTTTTTGCATGCAAAGTCTTAGCCCGAGCGATATAAAACTTTCAAAGTTTCATATAAACTTTCATCTCCTATTTTATCCCCTTGGGGGTAGAATTAATCAAAGTCCTGGAAGCTTACATCATAACATCTACCTGCATGCTAAATTTCAGCTCGATCATTCCAGTGGTTTGGGCTGTGCGTTGATAGATCACTATGTCAGTCAGTCAATCACCTTTGAGTTATATATATTTAGATTTTATCATGTATTCCAACATTTAAAACTAGATGACCTCCACTCATCCTACGGTGGTACCAACTCTACCACAACGCACAAGCACGTCTCGTCGTTTAACGATTCCGGACGCGAGACCTCCGCCGCCGCAGCGACGCACTGACGAGGCTCGACGGGTCTTACTTAGTGATATCGGTATGTTGTACTATCAATGCATTTGGAGACTTTGAGATCCCTAGGAAGTAAAGACTCTGAATGATTTTGAAAATCAGTCCTTTTTGCAGTTTTCAAAATTGAACATTGAAGTTTTCATGTTTAGCGTTTTACATTATGATTCATAATTACAAACAAATTATTTCCTCGTCAATAAATTTAAATCCATCTCTTATGAAAATTTCTGGATTTCAACATCTGTTCAATTCAATTATTTGGTTAATGGCTTCAACATCTGTTAGTAATATGTTAATATCTGTAATAGTATTTGTTATGCGAATTTTTTGCTTAGGTTAAATGACTATTATTCTAACACTCTGAAAAATTTAGAAGATAATGGTTGGACCCTTTGAAGTAGATTGGGCTCTAAATCTTTTATCTATAAAAAGTTGTGTGGTTGTGTGTTCCCATAAATATATTCCCATATCACAATGATTTAGTATAATTGCTACGTTGCTAGTAAGAGTCTGCCACAGGGTTCACATCCATGGTGCCTGAGTTGTCGCGCTCAGCTGAACCTCTATGGACACGACGAGCTACGGGATTGCATGATCCATCTCAATCACCTTCCAGGTAAATATATAGCAAAAGTTTTCAATTTTGATCACAATTTTATATTCTTTAATTTTAATTTTATATTTTCTTGATTAAAATTTGTAAAAGTTATTTCTCTATTCCTCAGGAATAAAATTTGGTTGGATGAAATATACCTTGGTCATATATGATCTTTTTTCTCCCCTTGATAACGTATATAGAAAATTCAAATATAAAGGCGTGAAGATCATCGGTGGAGTAGTTAAGGCAAATTACAGTAGCAATCGAACACTTTCTGCAATCTGTGTTAGTTGCTTTTCTGTTAAGCTATGGTTCGCACAATCGCGATGTCCAAAAATTTTTGATATGATCATTTTTATATTCGCTCTAAAGCGACTTTTAGTGACATCTATTCAGATTTCTTAACTAACCAAAGACTCATGTTACAATGAATTATTTGACGAAAGCCAATATATTGCTATTTTAAATACAAAATAATAAATAAAAAGTTTATAATATCAGTTAGGATCTCAGTTACTATCAAAAATATAAAAGAAAAGTGCAAATAAAATAAAAGTGTATGTTTAATTTTCAGATATCGATACCGCTCACCGTGTTTGAGTGTAGATCGAAGCAACGATTGGACTCAAACTGCAAGCATCGCACCGGGTAAAGGTAATGTGTGTTTATGAGCTTAAAATATTTTAAGATTCAATCGATTTTTAAGTGATTATTTTATTTTAATTTTAATTTTATTTAATTATAAACGAAAGGTTTAAAAGGAATATAAAAGGAGCTAAAATAATACCCTGTGGGACTCCGTTTTTGTATTAAGCGAGAATTACACTTATAAGTTTTGCTCTTAGACTTTCATAAAGATTTACATAAGTAATATCTCATCGCTTTACACCTAACAGAAGTGGCTATTAGTGTCTTACTTCTCACATTTACATTTTTGCCCTAGTTTACAGAGAGTTTGTTTTATATCGCTAGTAGTAAATCTTACAAATGTAATTCTTGCCTTATATTTGATAAAACTATATTTCATTACTTTTTAATATGTAGATATAATAATAGATTAAATAATCTTACTTGTTGTATAGTGAAATGTTTTCGGAAAAAAGTTATGTGAAAGATGATCAAATGCTTGACTTAAGTCAGTAGATTTAAATCTACGTGTAGTTTTTTTGTACTTAATATGTGAAAGCATTATCGAAGTTAAACTAAGAGTAGTTAATAAAAGCGATATTATTTCTTATATAAATGTCTAACATGCATGTCTCAGGTGCATCTTGGCGTGGTTCGCTACCAGATGTTCGTCGAGATGACACAGATGAGCTTTTACAGGAGACTGAAGCTTTCTTACGTCGCTCTATAGACAATTTGCGATCTACTTCGCTTGAATGTTAGTATTTACATTGATTCTTCTTGCTACTATCAAGATACTATTTGTACTTATCAAGCCTTTCTTTGCTTTATAAGACAATATCCCATTCATTTACTATTCATAAGTTATCATAATTGTTTTGGTTTTCTTAAAACTTGAAACATAAATATTTTTTTTAGTCTGCTAGCTGTAGGTGGCATGCCTTGCGTGTCTTGCAATGCCACCAAAAATATATAGATTTTTTTTTGAACCAGGAACTCATGTAAACGTACCTAGAACACCCTTCCAAAGGTTCTTCATTATCCGATCAATGGTTTCAGAGCACATAAAGGACAAACATACAAATTGTTTTATTTATATAGATAAGAAGAGAAAAATAAATAAAATATTTATTAGAGAGTTCGTTAATTGAATACATATATTATTGATTAATTAGAATTATTAATATTGTGGTATTTTCCATGTTTTCAGTGGACGGTTCTAGTGAACGAGCTGGGAACCCGTACATACCGTCTGAAGCAAGGCAACTACGTCTTGGACACGCCGTGAAGCTGATAACTCCCCACGGAAGACTGGCAGTAGGCCGAGTCAGGTAATGTAGGCTATTTTATAACACCATCATGAACTACTACCCCTCGCGGTTTTGCTCACGTTTATGGTACAGCTTCGCACCTGTAAGTCGTAGCGTGATGTTATATAGCCAATATAAAGCCTATATATATAACTTAGCCTTCCTTAAGAAACGCCAGTTTGAATTTTTCTAATCGGATTAGTAGTTTCAGAGATTACCACCTACATACAAACTTACAAGTAAATACCTCTTTATAATATTAATAGAAAATTTATTGAAGGTGTTCATTGAGGTAATTTTTTAGTGATTTTGATTACTAAATTATAAAGATGCCATTTTTAGTTGCATTATATTTCGGTACTAGCCAGTTTGGCTGATGTTTATGATAATATATTCGTGATTTCTGCAGTCTGAACCTATGTTTTTAGTAAATAATTTTTCTCGAAAGGGCTGTCTAACGCAAAACGATTTTTAATGTGGCAACACCTTGAAATAGCAGGTTCAAGCAAACACACAAGCTCTTTAGTATATATTTATGATATAAAATTTTCTTGTAGATACGTCGGCCTCGCAGGCGGTACCGCTGCGAATAGCGGTATCGTAGTTGGCGCGGAGTTTTCGATGTCGCAATACCCGGGGATGCCCCGCAACGACGGCACGTACAACGGCAGGCGGTATTTCCTCACGCCACCGCAGTACACTGCACTGTTCGTACCTTTCTCGAAGATAGTCATGGCCTGGGCCAACTAGATTTGTGTATATTTTGAATCATCCGGTTCGAAGGACCATTTCTGAATTTGTCAAATAAATGTGAAATTGATGTAAACGTATTTTAATTCGTTGTGTGTAATAGAATCTTGTAGAGTGGCCTAAGTAAAGCGTATTCTGTTATAATCGTAATGTTACTATGAAAAATAATTGCTGGAATTGATTAAGGATTGTGAATAAATAAGAAACTTGATTTTCATGATATTTTAATGTAATATCGAGGAGTTTGTTATTAAGGTTTATTTTTGATAACCGTAATGAAACAGTTGAATTCGCTTGTGAAACTTGCTTATTTATAATTTTATAAATATATACGACATTTTTAATATATCTCAAACTAAATGGTACCCTTAAAATAAATATTTTCGAACATTGATATTTTCTAAGATGAAGTTTGACTTTGGTAGTGTTAAATTCATTGATAACTTTAAAAAGTTCATAGATCAAACTTAACCTTTTAAAAACTGATTAAGATTGAATATTACTTGTATGTTCTGTATTGTATAGGCTAATTATATGCATGGTATGTGTGTAATGTAAGTCTATGAAATCTCAAAGTGAGGGTAGATTTGTATTTTTAAGAGGTGTAAGATCGATTAAAGTTGGTAAGGAATTTGTCTATTAACTGTTTTATTATATATATTACAGTACATAACTAAATGAATTTCTATGTACATACTTTTGTGTGAAATGTGCGTCGTAAAAAGCAAACTACCCTCAAAATCTTTTCTTCTCTTACCTTCATATTTTCAAATATAAAGGCGTTAAGAGTTTAAAGATCTATTTATATCGTCGTTAGGACATAAGACTTTGTGTATATAAGCTGTTTTGACTCACCTGCTCACTTTTCTAAATTATGGTGCTCTCTCTCTTTCTTTCTTACTTCGGAAGTTATTTCTATCTCTTTCGTTGTTTTGTTTTTTTTTCTCGTTATCTTGTTATCAAGAAAAAAATGTTTGATATGGACATTTTTATCTGTTAACTGTATTTTAATATATCATATCGTATCAGCTCTGTAGGCGAATGTATTTTCAGATGTTGTATTAAAGGACATAAATGTTAGAATATAATGTTCATGTAAATGCATTTTAGATTTAATCTCAAGGTCGTGATTATGGTTTTAAAGAAAGTGTCAGTTTTAAAGAACGGTCTAAATGAAGAGCTAAAGACTATAATAGTTCTTTTATTAGTGTGTGAAAATGAATAGTGTTTTACTCTGACGAGGTAACGTCGACGTGTAAATAACATTGGAATAGGACTCATCGTTGACTAGACCATGAATATGCGGTCTGTGATTGGTCGAAAATTAAAATATTTCGTAACTGATGCGCTTTGATTGGTCGAATGTGACAGCCCGCGTTTTCTAACTGACGGTTAAAGTCTCTAATTGGTCTAAAATTTGAATATTCCGTAACTGACGTGTTTTGCTTGGTCGAATGTACATCCCGCGTATTTGACAAGCGGCTAAAATATTTTATCCAACGTAAATTATTATTATTTATTTAGTGTAATTAGTATTTGTAGTGTTTTTGATGTAAAGTATATTATAGGCATAAATTAACGCTTATACTAACTGGCTAGGCTACTCTGTGAACATGAAATAGGCGTTGTAATTAGGGTTGCCACTTTATAAAAAGAAGAACTGTAAACAAGTTAATTCGAATATTTGATTGTATTTTTTTAAACATGTAAAAATATACCCAACTAATTTGTTTTTTAATAAATAAAGCACAAAATGAACAGATTATTAAATTATCAGTGCATTGGAGCTCAAATACGCACGAATACTGTGTACGAGTACAAATAAATTCTGTTGTGTCTCCTAATTTAGTTTGGTACAAAAAATATATTACAAATTGAGCTTTAAAGCACGGGGGTTTTAGTTAAAATATAAAATATAGTGTTAATATAAAAGACGCGGTATCTTTTTACGAATATTGCTTACTTCTCAGAATTTTCTCCAACGAAAGTATTTAAGTGAGTTTTCATATCAGGCATATTTTCGGCGCGTATAAGCTCAAATTTTTAAGAAATATACGCACAATATGAGCTTTTAATTCTTATAATATTTGAGCGTAAAACGTGAATTTTATAGAAGGTACGGAATCCAGCATACGTGTTTGACCCTTGGTGTGTTCATTGGCGTAATATTTCACGATGTTGTTTAAAATAAGGTTCACTATTTGTACACTAATTTTCAAAACTGCGGTTATTTTTTAAGTATTTTTCATAGCTTGGGAATTGAATAGAAGAAAAATCGAAAGTGTCTTATTAGAATATTCTTGGCTTTCTATAGGGAACGGTTAGTTGAATGCAAGTATCTACCGAATTTATAACAAAATGTACAAATAGTACTTCAAATATTATATGCACTGTAATCACTAACTCTATAAATAGAGGATTGAACAAAATATATCGGATTCTTTATGGTATTTCATGATGATGAGTTGAGTAGTTCAGTCGTGAAGTGTAACAAACAAACAAACTCACCTTTAGGATGTAAAATATCTTTAAAAATCACGGTTGTTACTTGCATCTGATTAGGTATCGATAAGACATAGAGTAGGTGACGGAGGGGCTGAAGGATGTTTTTTGTTTTTATTGTTTTTGGACGTTTTTTACTTTTTATCTGTGATTTCTCTTTACTGCCGGGTTAATTATATTTTTTTAAATCTTTACAACATATTTTTGTCGCGATTTTTTTTAATAATGAATAATTTTTATTTATTACAGTATTCAGAAATGTTTAAATGGTAATTTATGGTATTTAATATTAATTGACGTTGTGAAAGGTTATTGAAAAAATAAGAAAGCATTTTTCTTGAATGAAAAGCGAAAGTACAATTTACGTAGCGGGTCATTGAACTTGTGGTCCAGAGTAATGAAAATTTATGGAATAAATTACAAATCAATTTTATTAATAGAGAAATATGACAGGGAATTGATATTTTTTTCAATAACCCATCACGTAGGTATATTTAATTTTAACAGTGTTGGTAGAGAGTATTCGAATACAACCGAAACAGAATCGAATATTTTCCGACATTTTGACTCACAGTATTGTCTGTCTTTTGTAAATTTTTAGAATCGACTCTACAGATTTGCTAAAATCAATAATTGTATAAGGTTAATTCTTAGTGTCTTTTACTCATTGTCTTTTAAGAAATCCTTCTTATTTCACGCAAGATTTGAGATAATTGAAACAAAAATGTATATGTAGACTTTGTGTGTAGTACAAATTAACAAAAAAATTAAACTTTGTCATTAATATATAGAATAAAGAATGTACATCACTAATGATAGGTGTTAATAAAATTAAATATCGAACATGCATTACAAAGCGAAGCGAAAGCAACTTGGACAGATAATTTTAACAAAACCTTTCGGTCACTGATGATGTATCCTCACGGTAGCGACTTTAGTTTATTCGCATCGATTTATTGTTTAGTGCAATGATATTGTAACTACCTATAAATATGTTATTAATAAATGTACTTAAATTTTGGCACCTTAACTTTCTCCCACTTTTGGAAGATCTGGCATATAGTCGTTGCCTAGGTACCACTTATGAATCCAGAAAATGGGTACAGATTTTTAAAGTCAAATAGTATCAACGTAAAATATGTATAGTTGGTTTAATTTTTTGTCATAAAAATGCTCCTAAAGTACATATATTTTATACTGACTTTGACGACCCCAGCGAGTCATCTAAAGTTGTTGCCGTAAACGTATAAGTTTTTATCAGTCATAAGCTTTACAGTTCTATAATGAATCATTACGTGTTCCAGTCGCTTTCGTTCGTATGTTCGATTCCTTATATGCCGTGTTCAGAACAGGTGCCAAATGGATTGGCTAAATGTCGTTGTGTGTTATATGTGCTGACGCCCTTATCATGTGCTTTTACGTGTAAATTAATGTACTTTCATAATTCCCTAAACCTTTGTCTACATATTCATAATTTTCACAGTATTCATTTCCAATGTTAAATTGATGGTTCTAAAGTGAACATTTTTTCACTAGGCTGTTCTCAGACGTACTGATGCTGCGCAGTCAGCTGTGATCGAATAGTATATCATAAAAATAATGTTTTTTTAAAGAGATTTTTAAATTAAACGTTTAGCAAGTGTAGCATTTGCTTTTTTTTTAATAACTATATTTAATTACACGACGTCATATTAAGTTAGCGTAACGAAATAAAGATTTGATTTCTGTATGTCATGCAATGGTACCCTATTTTACTGAATTCGATACTAACATACACACTTAGTTTTTAAATCAAATGTCACGACTACAACTGTATTCGGACTGCAAAGAACTGCACGTAAACAGTTCATCTGAAAACAGCCTTTGTAGATTTTGCCACACTCATGAAGTGTCTCACATTTTTTTTTACATTACTCTACATTTTTAGAATGTTCGAATATTATCATTAGATTTCAAAATGATTAGTGGTCTAAAGCTACCGAGTCTGAGGTCTGACTTTTTAAATCATTAGCATAATACCTAGTTTCATAGACATGCATATTCATCAACTCTGTTATTGAAATAAAGAAATATATTTTAAATATTACTGTATAAGAATATATGTTAACTGTATGATAATAAACTGTAAAAATCATAATTATTGTTTTTTTTTTCGTTCTTTTGAAATAAGTTACAGCTTAAGCCCGATTGGAATCATTTTAATTTTTTTAAATGATATAATAAGTGGCTTGATGGGTGGTTGATTCTGTCGTCTCTTCAGTTAGATCAATCACACAGACAGACAAGTTTTTTATATATGGAAGTAAATTTTTTTTATTTTATTAATAAAATATAAGGTGTAGGTTTTTAAAATAAAAATACCGTGTATGTAATATGTTATTAGGCAAAACAACATTTATTTAATAACAATAACAAATAACATTTTGTGCGTTATCTTAGTTTGTTCTAAATCACCAGGTAGTTCTAAGTAGGTAAATAAAGGATAGATAAACATACCACAGATAACATTACAGTATACAAGTAAGGAAAGACACTTGAAAACGAAAAGCAGAAGCGAAAAAAGCAGGAAAGAAAAGAAAGAAGAAGTAAAAGGAAGAAAGCGTAAAATAATAGATAGGCATCAAGTAAATAGATATAGGTTTTCTATTTTTATATATAATCGGTAACAAGAAATTCAATAGTAAATTTTACTTTATTATATTTATATATTATATTTTAGATAAATATATTAGAATAAGAAAAGTACAGGTAAGGAAATAAAACGGTGGCAAAATAGGATGCAGTGAAGGCGTAAGAAAAGAAAAGAAAAGAAAAGTGGAGATTGAAAAATAGCAAGTGGAAGGGAACAAATGAAAGGGCAGATTAATAAAGTATAGACTATGTAGTAATAATAATAAAAGTACGAATAAAGAAATAAAATATAGTAAATATTATGTTTGATTCGTTAATCATAGTTAATATCAAAGTATTGCATGAAGTATAAGAAATAGATTGCTTGAGAAAGAATACCGAATGATTTTGATAGACACAAAAAGATTTGCGAAGTGAAAAAAAACGATAAATTAAAAGAAATGAAGATTTAGATAAAGTAATGAGAACATAGCTACAGATAAGAGAAGACAAGTATGAACATTTGAAATGAGAATAGTAAAAAGAAAGATTTCAGATTAAAGATTAAGAATTAGAATATATATTAAGAAAAGAAAATCAATACAGATACTTCACAGATATAATATTAAAAAAAATAAATGCAAAGTATTAAGGGACTTTAGGTGCAGATAAAGTAAAGTAAAATGTAGATGTAAAACTTGATATTTAAAGATATAAAATAAGTGAAAGTAATGAAAAGTATGGTTGAAGGAAAGAGAAATGTAATAGAGAAACAGCATGATAAGTATAACTGTTCTGATATAAAGCAACAAGTTGAAACAAAGGTAGTATTTCGAAACATCAAGAATGACAGTAGTAAAGTGAGTAAAGTTGAAAAGAGTGAAGTAGAATGACTGAATGAAAACGTTTCAAAATGGAGAAATATAAGTAAAGATAAAAGAAGATAATGGATGACTAAACAAGATTTTAATGTAAAGATGATTTTAAGGTATGTTTCGTATGATGAAATGTTTTGTAGTATGAAAATATTTCAGTTATTAAGAAAAGTGTGAAGAGTAAAGTTAAGAAAAGTATGAAAGAATTTAAAGTAAATACGACCCCATAAAAATAAAATCATTATGAAGTGCTGTGAAGAAAAGATTTCTATGAATGCATGATTTTTAAGAATGTTTACAGATATGATAGTTAAAAGGAATAATGTAAAGTATTAAGAGAATTTAGGTGCAGATATAAAGAAGGAAATGAAGTAAATGTAGAGAAACATATTAAGACATATTTTCGATTGTGTTTTGATGAGATATCATGATAAAGCGATAGTGTAAGTAGGAAGTTTGAAATAAATTTTATGAAAAATTAGAAAGATATTTAAAAAATAGAATGTGTATAAAGAAATAGATGATAGATAAGGTAATGAAAAGAGTGTTTAAAAAGTTAAATGATGATAATATATGAAAAGAAATACTTAGAAGCAAATAACTATTAAGAAAATAACAAGAACAGTTCGAAATGTAAGATAAATTGTAAAGTTAATAGAAACAGAGAAATAGTACAAAAATGAAAGTATGATAGTTTGATAATCTTAAACATGTGCATTATTTCAATCGGTGAAGTATAGATGATTGCGACGATGATAATAATAGCTATCAAGTAAAGAATAGAAAAATATTTTATGATTAAAATAATGTATGACAAGGAAAGATAGTGTAAATTTTATGACAAATGAGAAAGATGATTTAAAAATTGAATGTGTATAAAGAAATAGATAAAAATAGAGTTTTCTAGATTTTGAAAGATAGAGATGTAAGAGAGAAAGTAATTGATAGATGAAATATAGTCGTAATAAGTAGAGATATACGACAAAATGAGAAGGAATGAGAATAAAGCGTACTGTAAATATTATAAAAATTATAGAAATTGAGATAAATTTGGAAGTAAAACAAAATAAAAACACAATATATAAAATAAAAAAATAAAACGATAGCGATAAAAAGAAAAATAAGAATAAAGTTTGATTTTGAGGTTTACAGTGTAAATTTGAAGAAAGAAAATTGTATTGTGAATTGCGATTAAATAAGTAAGAAAGGTAATTTAGAAATTAAGAGAAGACTTAGAAAACGATTTGAAAGATGAATAAAAGAAAGAAGAACAAAGTTTAGAAGAATTATTGAATAGAAATACAAAAAATGACGGCATTAATAGTAAAATAATAAATGATAAGACGACAGTAAATGTGAATAAAGTATTAAAGTAAGAACAAAAGAATTAAAATAATAACAAGAGATATGTAGGTATGTAGCAGGCGCACGGGTAGAGCCTGACGTCGTATTGTAAATACATGTATTCATAAGATTTACATAAGCTTTAATAAATTTACGTATACTTCGAGTTTGGTGACCCTAGGTATACGAGATCATAAATGTATTCAGTGCCCGCAATTTATGCACGTAAAATAACATAAGGTAAGAAATAAAAAGAATTTCGACAGCAGAAAAAAAGCAATAAGCGATGTATATGTAGTGAAAAGAAGTAAGAAGAATAGATATGAATACAAATAAAATATTTAGAAATTTATAGATAAATATAAAAGTAGTGGAAACGCAAGAAAAAGAATAAAGCACTAAGAAAGAAAGAAAAGTTACATAAAATAAAAAAGAAAATATTCTGAACTACTCTGGTGCGTATCACAGTGTACTTTGTCAACTTACGAGTAAAACTAATGTAAAGGAACATTAAAGAAAAAGTGCATAGCGGAATTAACCGTTTGAAACAAATGTGCGGCAATTCGGCTTAAAATTAATTTAAACATATCACTTGGAAATACTGTCTTTGGTAATTTAAATTTCGATGCCATTCAATCCATCCAAAAATTGTTGGCAAGAAAAATGTTTCCTACTATCCTAAAAGTCTTTATTGTTTTCATTAAGATACTCAAGTATAAAATACTGGATGTTGGTGCTCGTCTTGTGCATCAAATTTTCTGCGAGCACCTTAATTTTACTATTATTTTAAAACCTATTTCCTATATGCTGATGAGTCTTGGTTATTGACGGGGTAGTCGGCATACCAGCCGAAAGCGCCGTTGTCTCCGGTGTGAGCGCCGAAGTCGACGTACTCTCCGAAGTCTGGCGGTCTTTCGGCGTATTGGGAGACTGCGCCTATATTGGTTTCACTTGAAGCCCCATCTTGTACTTGAAGTCTTACTGAGGCTTCTGGCGCAGGAGGAGGGACGAGCGCTACAGCTGAAATTAATTAAATAATCTTACTTACCGCTGAAATATATTATTAAATAATATGTTTCTGGCGAGGATATGGAAAGAGTATGTAAAATATTTTATATTTAAATAATAACGTTTATAAATATTTAAATTGCCTACAAAGTTTCCTTACTACCTTGATAGTTTTTTAGTCAATACCGGAATTCCGAATTTATTATTATCCATACCAAATAATAAATCTAAATCGAAGTAATTTAAACGAGTAAATGAAATAGACATCTATAGAGGCCATTTATTAAAAATGGTATGAAATTATTGGTGAATTTTAAATTTATATGTTGTTTAAATAAATTCATATAATTATCTTGACAACCATACTACATCAATACTTAACGTCAACGTTAATTTAATAGCGGAAGGTAATCTGGCAATGTACAATCTATAATTACTCGTCGACTAAATCGAAAGTGGTTGGCCACATTGCAACGATACCCGTTTTACATAACTTCACTTAAAACTCTAGGGACAGCTTGCATCCACGTTGTATAACTGTACACTTAAACTATTTAATTGGAACTAGGACTGCAACTGCCATTGAAATAGATAATTATATCTTTTAACTTGCTGCGTATCATTACTCTTTATGTCATTTTTCAGTTGAACGCTGCTTTTCTGTGTAATTTTAGTGTACTATTTATTTATGAGTTGTAAAACCGAAATGGCCTTATGGTTAGAACACGTCAATTTCAACCGATAATAATAATAAACGCATCACACTCAAAGATTAAGATCTCATGACCTTGTGTCGGGGGTCCGGAAACACTCACAACACTAACACAAACACCCAGACAATGACAAACATCTGTATGGCCAATACACACGTTTGCTGTGAGCGGGGATCGAACCCGCGACCGTTAGCGCTTTAGTCAGTTGCAGTGACCAATGCGCCAACGTGTCTGTCGGTGTCTGATAATGGCGGGTTGAAACCCCAACTAGCATCGTTGATTTTCAAGTGCTAAATTTGTGTTTGAATTCATCTCGAGTTCGGCGGTGAAGGAAAACTTAGTTAGGAAATCTGCATGGTTTGGGAGAAATTCTGACAAATATATCTACCACACTGCAGTGAAACACCAGTAAACGTTTATATGAAACTGACGAACTTGTTTGCTTGTTTGAAAGCGTTAATTTCAGAAATTATGAATGTAATTTGAAAAAAATATCAACGTCACGCTACAGTTATTGGGCAGAAAATATTAATTTAGACGATGCCGCAAGGGACAAACATTATGACATAAGCGACAATGGTTACAAACAAAGATAACAAAACAATAGATGAAAGTTTCCATTACAACATATTTAGAAATGGAGTAGGAATTGTTAAACAAGTTACCGTGTGCTAGAAAGCGATCCTTTGTGACGGTGAAAGTGACGATGATTGATAAGCGTATGACTCGCTTATTACGCTTTCTTTGACATTTACCAAACTGATCATAGCAGTCAGGAAGTGCATGTCATTATAAAGTCACGTTTAAGCCTTTAACCTTTTAAATTTAGCATTGTTAGACTTAGGTTTGTTACGTAACAGACTGTTTCTGGTTACCCGGATGGAAATATCTTTGGTTTGATCTCAGAATTCAAATAGAAAGAATTAACGTTTATTAAAGTATTACAATCAGTTTACTACATTAGAAAAAAATTGCAGCGTATATAAAACTAAAACTTTATATAATACGTTTTTAAAAAGCATTATTCTAAACTGAAACGTACATACCTACATTAGACTTTTCAATTTTTAGACATTAGACTAAATTCCAATATCGAAAGTTCAAATGAAACATTTATTTAAACTATCGATACTATCCATTTTTTATAGTATGTGCCAATAACAATATGCTACTTACTGCCTTGCTGGTAGTTCTGCAGAGGTATCGGCTGATAATTGTCCTCATACAATGCTTCTGGTAGTTGCGGTGGAGGCGGAGCCAGTGTCTGTCTTGGAACCCTTCGAGCTCTTAGCGCTGTGAGGTCTACGAATGCTATCTGGTCCGCCGGCACCGCTATGTATGAAGGCATGGCGCATGCCACGGCTATACAAGCCGCCATTATCAGGAAATGCTGTAAAGAAATTCCGAATTTAGCATAATTTTCGCAAATCGCTTATTCTAAATAATAGGGGAAATTATTATCATTAAATTGCTATGAAACAGCGAAAGCTTCTGGCAGAACTATTGTTAAATAAAAAATGAAAGCTACATCAAATTTTGTAAGATTGTTATTTAGTTTTGTAAATCAATAAATACGTTTTCAATTTTACAGAAAATAGTTGTCATTCATAAGACATGTGGCATTTCAACTAACAAAACATTAAATAATGTTAAGATTCGAAAGTTAATATGAAATATAATATTAAGCATACCACAATAAAGAATTATATGTCACGATTTACGATGAGGAATGTATTTGGATATGATTACTTTCTAATACATTTCAATACATAAATGTCTTTACTACTTATATTTGGAATGTTCTAAGTGTTTATGAAACATCTTATCTCGTAAGCTATGGTGTGTTACGTATACAGAAAGCACGAGGAGTAATTGAAGTATGTCGGAGTAGTAACGAGATGTGGTAAGGCTGGTCACGGACCGATGCGCTTGCGCAACCAACGTAATTGGAGCTTACGCTCGCACGGTTACCGCCAGACACTATTGTTGTCTTTAAACGTTTGTCTTCAGAATGCATGTTAATTTGAATTTCAAGGTATACAATTTAATTAGAGTTCAAGCGATTAAGATTTGAAAGTGTGATATTAAAATTCGCAAGCGGTTGCAATAATTATTATCGTCCACGGACGTGCGTAAGTGTTTTCACTTTCCGGTTACGTTATATGAATTAATGGTTGATTTAATTGATTGTTGTTGTGATGCGGTCGTCACTTCCATTTTCAAAATTGTTTAAATCCGTGTTTCGTAGGATAGCGATGATTCAGGCTGTATTTAAGACGGTATATGCGAGTCGTGTCTCTTAAACATTGTCTATGGAAACAATTTGATATGTTCCCTTCAGAGTTTTGACATCGTAAAGTCAAAAAGCTTTTACTTCCGCAATATAACATCCGCTGTTATATTATTAATATTTTAGGGTAACAGAGGTTAGTCCATTGTTTGTATACTTTCTAAATTTCGTCAAAAATAAGTAGTTATCAGTATTGTTAACGGCTGCCTTAAGTACATGTACTTGTTAAATGTTAACATATCTGTTATTCATCAGACGTGGGCCGAGTTTCCGACATACTTATAAACAAACAGCGTTTATAGACTCCCACGCCGCCCTTCTAATATCTATTCGTATCTATTGCCTAACATTCAAACCAGAGTCCAGAACAAAGCACGGTATTTAAACTATAAATACAAATATTAAAATAAATTCCTGTATAAAAATGCAAATTTAATTGTTCTATAAGTAACTAAAGCTTCTTCTAGTACATGATTTATTAAAAAAATGACATATATTTCTAATACGTTTGATGTAAATATAATGTAAAGATAAGTGTAATGATTTTATAACGAGACACGGTTCATTAAATAAATATTATATAAGCGAAAAGACATCACCACGCGACAAGTCGTGATTATATTATTACTTCCGAATTACCAGCTAACATCGAAAAGCGAAATTGTTTTTACGTAACATCTATCCCACGAACACCGACATCGTACAGAAAATCGGAGATTGCGATACTTGCACTCATTATTTTAGAAAGTAAAAAGTACAGCCGTTAATGCGATTTGGCAACTCGATACAGTTTAAAAACGTAATTTAAATAACGAATACGAAACGATGAAATCGATACTAATAATTTCATTATCGATTACTATACTTTTTTTTATTGTCATAAAGTTTGCCAGTACTAACCTAAAAAAGATAAGACACAAAGCTCGAATTTGTTTTTTTTTAATTAAAGACTGTTTAAACATTGTGTGTATAATTAAATAATATGGGGATTAAGCATAAACATTTTCGATATGCGCTATAATTAGGGCAAGTGACATTTATAATTTAAGTTGTAAACTGTAATAACGGCCGCCCACTCCTGTCAACCTTCAAAAGGTTCCGTATCGGTGAAAGGCGTCAATGCCAGGCGCGGTGACCATTGTGAGTTAAACTACAAAGAGTTCTAGTAAGTAACAAAATCAAGGTTTCGTTGCTAAATCACTTTTACTTGCTCGATTTATTGGAGCACAGATCGTGACCACGTGGATTAGTAAGGTAATGAAACTTTAAATAAGAATTTATTACAAGTTGTCGTATATTTCTGTCATATGCGTATGAAATTTCGACTCTAAATACCTGTTTCGTATTGATAGCGATAGTAAAGCTTAAAGCCTAATTGACATCACGAAATTAGTGGTGAAATTAATTTAATAAAGGCAATTTCATTAATACTTTCACGTGTAAACATTTTAAAATGCATTCATTTCATGTGACATGGATTAGGCTCAATCAACAATTAGGTGCTTCGTATAAACAAACAATGACATATTTTACGACATTATTCTAAATAAAATTAAAAAAAATGTTTTAATTCACTATCGGTTGTTTCTAAGATTATTGAAATACATCAATTTAAACAATTTTATATTTTCAATATGTATTTTTAGACTGTAAAATTGACCCAAATGTAAAAATTTTGTTTTTTATATGCAGCGTAATATAAATGCCGTAAATAATGTAAATGCATATTAATATTTACTTTAAATTGCCGAATTTTACGATTCCAGGGTTGCCAGAAAGCGGACCAAGGTGACCATTAAGCAACAAATGCAATTCAGAGTGCATACAATATCGTTTTCAATTATCGGTTATAAGATCGGTTGTAAATGAAGTGGTTTTTTAAATGGAACTACTTGTATTTTTTTATTTATTCCCACATTTCAATTTAATATAGTTGTTGTTGGTATTATAAACACAAACCTTTATGATATTGTCTCTGACACTAATAAATCATCTGTTTTATAAATTCTCAATACGCCCCAACTCTATCTAGGTAGAGTAGATGAAGCTACATTCGTTTTATCTATATTACTTATGTGAAGTAACTATTTACAAGAATTTGATCTATAACATATCAGTTATTACTCTAACTTAGCAATATAATCTATCGTTAACTTAAATTTTTTTTTAATTGTGTTAGTAATGAAATATTATTAAGAAAGCTACCATTACCAATTTAAGCTATAATAATTAATAAGTTAACTTTGGAAATATTTGAAGAAAAGTTTTTGAAAAAATTGTTTGGTAGACCTATGTTTATATATGTTTGTTGGAAAATGTATTCCACATGGTATAACAAAAAGTTTTAAACTCTTTAATTTTTTTAAGCTCCAGATTAAAGAGTAGCATAAAATTATGATTGAAATATGGTAAAGTACTGTACTTGTTATATTGTCAAAACGGTGTACGATTATCCAGTTTTTGATTTCTAAATTTCTTGAAGTTATAATTATGGCGCTTGATTACTACTTAACTATTTAAATAATTAAAAAAAAATACTTATTATCATTATATTAACTTAGATTAAATACAATTATAAGAACGCTATTTCGTTATAAGATGAAATACGAAATATTGCAAAAGACCAACGTTTCACTGAAAGCAAATACTTTCTTTTTAAAACTAAATAATAAACTTTAAATTAAGAGGTTTTTTGTAAGATCATTTGAATGAACTGAAAGAATATTATAATGTTGTATTGTTTCAAGTTGTAATTAAATACTGAGAAAAAAAATTGCATTGTTTAATTAAATTATAAAAGATTACACATTGCCCTTGTTACTCTAATTTAACGCTCTGATTCCGCGTTGATCGGCTGAATTAAGAAACAAAAACAATTATTAGACAATTGCTCGTGAAGCGTGAAATTATTCATACTGGATAATTTACATACTAAGTTTCAATAAAATCATTGATTATATGCATAAAAAACTCAAAAAGAAAAATGAAATGAAAAATGGAATTAGAATCCCTATATCCAAAAAAATTCATTAAATGTTCAAAAATTTTACTTCGGTTAATCTCAATTCAAATTCACTTACAAAAAATCACAATAAATAACAATGCTCCATATAATATATGTAACACAAATGCAACTGACCATGCTGCCCGGTGTACCACTTCACTACCGCAGGGCGCGCTCGCCTCAACTGAACTCGACGTTGGCGCTGCCACAATTTTTATACCAACCTTTCAAAGTTTCACTTTCTACTCGGCCCAGTCAAACGTGATCCACTTTTTTACGCCTTTAAAGGTACAAAGACAACCCCCGGGCGATTATAACAACCTATACAGGGGTCGAAGGTAAGTTGAACTAATAATCAGATGTTGCGCAAACTTGGCCCGCTTGTTCGACTAGTGTTGAGTGGACTTTAATTTCTAGAGACATGCAACTAAAATTTACCAGGTGGCCCAGATCACAGCCAGGCTTTTGACTTTTGCATGAGTTTTATTTAATGCATTTATAAGTATTAATAGTGTCATAATAAAGCATGCACATTGCATGTACACCTAAACGTAATATATTAAAATAAAAATTCATAGTATCAATAGAATATTCTTCCTTTGGTTTCGGATAGACTTAAAATAAAGTACTCTCTCTTTATACTTATAGAGATAAACCGTTAACTAACAATAAAGTTATTGGTACTTACCGAAGAGACTGTCGCTTTACAATCAACGTAAAAGTCAATTAAATTAATAAAAAAAAGTTATCATTTAAAACGGTTTCTGGAAATTCGAAATATATATTACAGTAGATAAATATCGATTTGATAATCAAATTAGATTTTTAGAAAAAAAAATACCTAGTCGCAACATTTGTTGTTAGTAATTGAAGACTTTAAGTGTCTATCTTAAATAAACGTTTATTTAAATAGCGAAAATCAGATCATTACTTTTAGTGAAAACTGCAGCCAAGTACATAAATACGTATGGGCCGAATACGGAGCCTCCTTTTATGAAGTCGGGTGAAAATCACAACGCGCTGTGGCATGGTTACTTTTTTGTTTAGCTTTAAATAAAAAGTTCATATCGTACCATGACATCACGTCGTGATTTTTCACGAAGTACTTCGTAGATTTTCACAACACGAAAACGTAACTTTTCACGACGTCGCGTCGCGTCGGAACGTCGGAACCTGGTCACATATTCTCTCGAAAACACTTATCGGCTGGTGTTTCCGCCCTTTTAATTAGTGCATAACTCAGGGGAAGGAAATTGTCCTCTTTGTCCCTTTCCTTGGATCACGCCTAATGACATAACTGTATTGCTTTAAATATCTCGACGTCCACATTATTACATTATTTATATGACTAGTTCACAGCAGACTCGGACGCTTAACTATTTTAGAGAAGGCACGTACTTGGAGTAAAATATCGTACAAATGTCACGCAAATTAAATAACGAAATAATTTAAAGATAAAGATTAGTTGCGCTTTTGTTGCTAGGACAAATTCTAACAACAGTTTTTTTTAATTATATGTTTTTTAGAGAACTTGAAAAATGATAATAAATAATATTCTATAATTTAAATTCAATTTATTCTTTTGATTTATTGTTTTCCAAGGAGACATAAGCTAATTGTTTACATATAAATCATACATTCATATCATACACGTTGGCGCAGTGGTCTCTTCAACTGACTAAAGCGCTAACGGTAGCGGGTTTGGTGCCCACTCGCGGCAAACGTCTGTATTGGCTATACAAATGTTTGTCGTAGTCTGGGTGTTTGTCTTTGTATTGTTGTTATGTGTCTTCGGACCCCCAACACAAGGCCACGAGATCTTAATGAGGGCCGTTGGGCCTCATTAAGATCCTAAGTAGGGCCTAAGTATAAAATAAAATTCTATTATTCGACCGCCACAAGCAACACACGGAAGAGTTGCTTTTAAATCATTTTAGTTCTGTGTATTAATATCAGATATTTGCGTTAACAATTGTTGCCCACAGCGTAACGTGCTTATAAACACAACACAGCTTATAAACTTAATAAGCAGATTGAAATACGTATATATATTAAATATATAATATAAATATACGTTATAGCTAAGTACCTCATGGATTTAAGCACTCAGAATGCGGACCACTTTGAACGACATTGTCTAATGACCAGGACTAGGACTTGGGACTGAGTATGACAGGCCAGAGAATCTTTGACCAAACAAGTCAACTGACGAGCTTTTTTAGTTGGAAATATATAACGAATTTTAACGTGAAATAATAAGAATGTAACGTATATATGGTTGTGAATTCAATACACACGCGTTCAACGTAAAATGTTGTACCGACCATTATAATTAGAATATGAAATCATATAATGCAAATGACCTTAAACAAAATTTTTAATGCGACACTTATTTAAATGTAAGATTAAATAACATTGAATAGATAAGAGTGAGATAAAATACAACCTAAATACATCTCAATAAAGAATACAGTCTATACTTCATTAAATTCAGCTGACACGACATCATTGAGTAACAATCTTCTATGAAATTGTCGCAATTTATATTATACGTATTTGATGTAATTAGTTTGAAAAAATTTGATTACCAAATTTAAAAAATAATGGATACCACATGCGTTACTCGTACGCCTATCAACAAGAAGTAATTAGATATCACAACACCTAAATACGAAACTTACTTTATATATTTTAATTTATGCGATATACAAACGTAAATGCATACACAAGTAAGTAAACACACGTAACTTACGGCCGGATTCAGCAACTTATCTTATATCTATCTGTGAATTTATCTAGCGATTGAGCTTAGGCATAAACTCTATGTAAGAAATCATATATCATATATCAAAACTCTATTGCTAGAATATAAATCCATTAAACAACTATAAATATTTATTACCACTTTAAATAAATATACTTACTGTTTATGCTCACATAAAAAAAGATTTGAGCTCAATTTATCCTGTCCATTGTAGGTTTTAAAATATATCTTGAAATATATTATTTCCTTGATTTTTTTTCTACTCTTTGTCAGTCTAATCTTCAAAACGGTACTGCACTGTTTTTTTATAGTAAATCACGTTACATACTTAGTTTAAACTTCAAAGTGTACTTAATATAGTTTAGCCAAGCTGGTTAAACAAGTATAAATATCTTGCATAATAATTGTACTAGTTAATCTTATTTCTACAGAAAACAAGTTAGGTATAACATGATAGATGTGGTTGGTGTAAATATCGAATCACGGAACGAAATATTAACTTAACTCAAGTAAGGTTTTACACGCATAGAAAAGAAAAGGCCTGATTCGATTACGTAGTACGGCTTAAATTTTAAATTTTTCTTTTTTAATTTAATCTCGTTCTTAAGTTAACAATAAGTATTTCAATTCAAAATGAATTTTTCACTGTTCTGAAAAGTGAATGTAGTATTTTTTTATTTGTTTGTGTGAAATCTACTAAATAAATAGCTTTTTTTAACTTGAAAACAAATTATTATTAAATACGCATATCAGTTGATATGTAAATATTATATCGAAAAATTATTTTATATAATGGTTGAATAAATGGTTGTAAAATGTAATCTGTATCATATCGCAATATGTCGTTAAAATCGTACCAAAAAATTGCTAGCCAACCGTAGAAGCATTTATGTCATACATCTTTTTTATCAAATACTTTTTTCTTATTTGGTAAAGGTTCGTTTTTTCAATAAATAACAGGATATAAGGCATAAAATGGTACAAGAAGGTAAAATATACGTGCAACCTTAGCTGTCCTTAATATTATAGAGATTAACGCCAACCTTGACTGAGTGAGAAATGTTACAATATGTATTGCTTATTTATACTTCCTGGTACAGAGCAAGTATGGTTTCGTAGCAAACACATGGCATTTAATTATGTTCAGACTTTTTTTATGAATTTTTGTTGTTGATCGTGCAAGTCTAGAAGGTAAAATGTCACATTGGAAATAAAATATGAACTGTGTATTGACGTAACGTTAAAATAAATTCATATTTAAATTTTGCATTTTGAATACTTTTACGTAACGATTAAAATTAAATAAACTATAATGTTACTAAAGTATTCACTATTAGTTCGTAGAAATATGAAAAAGTGCTAAAATTAAATTTTATTTTATTATAATTGATAACGGTAGTAGAAATATATTTACAACGCTTATTATATACATCTCCGTCGTAATCTTTAAAAAACATTTTTTTTTTATAATTGTGAAAAGAACCCTTGACCAGTCTGGCGCTGTTGTACAATCATTGTCTTCCATTACAAATGTTGCACGTTCGAACCCCAGCCAAGACAATTTTAATTCAAAATTTATCCAAGTCTATTCATATATTCGCGTATGTATATTTCGGGACCCTCAAAATAAGAATTTTCAATAGGGTTTAAGAGTATAAAGCGTTATTTATTTTAAATTGTTCGATAATTGCCTTATATAAAAGCTTTGAACTGCACAGCTGTTAGTCATTTGTCTGTCAATAAGAATGGCAGGTGGTCAGCGAGAGGCAGCTGACGCTTGAACTAGGGACTTACTGCCTTACTACAAAAAAATTTAAACACACGTTAAATCCTATAGCCTAAAGCCTTCCTCAATAAATAAACTATCTAACACAAAAAAAATTACGAATTCGAACCAGTTCTTAAGATACGTTTAAACATACAAACAAACTATTCAGCTTTATAATATTGGTATAGATTGTATTTTAAATTCCATAAAACAAATTGATTTAACAGTACAGTAATTTATGTCACATCTAAAGAAGTATTTAGCACGAATTGCGCCAAAATAATTGTAATTGAAATTCTATAATAATTACGAACTATAATTGATGAACACTTTTTGGCGCACTTTTCTCGGCATACCTATGACCTGCCATATATACCTTATATATGAATGATTTAATTAGATAGATTAATGACGATAAGTGCCTATGTGATTTTTAAATGGGTAACGTTCTAGTTTTTTAATTCTGTGTTCAACCTGTGGATAGCTTAGTTATTTTAACTGAGAATTAAAGCTTTTGAATTTGAAAGTCTTTGTTGTTTTTATGATTTGTTAATAGTGAAATCACATTAAAACTTATTGCAACAATGACAAACGCATAGTCATAAAATGATGAACAAGAACATCTAATTTTAACATATTTTAATTTAATAAATAAAATAATAACATTATCGATGTTGTCAATCATCAATTCATAAACCAACCTAAAAATACTTATTAAAAAAAAAGAATTTTCAAAATAGGTTAAGAAATGACAGTCTTAATGCAACAAACTTAAAAAAAATTACGTCGGTTGAAAATATGACGTTTCGAAATTTAAAATTTAAAAAAGTTGTTAATTCTTTTATGAAATTAAACTTTATCACAACATGTTAATAAAATTGTAAATACAGTAAAATATTCAATCTCTTGAAAACCGTTTAAATCTTATACAACGAACACGAGGCCACCATAACTTTTCCAATGAACGCCTACTCCGTGAATAGCCATTCAATATCGTATTATACAATCGTTTATAGAAATCGTGGTAAATACTTTAACAGTATAAAGTGTAAAATCTATTCGACGCGTAAACAGTAATAATCAATTAAAAATGGTTTTAAAGAATTAACAACATAGTTTTATGGTCACATTTGGATGCAATAATGCGTCATTCAATAAAAAGTCAAATTTAGAAATGTTAATGTATTCTAATAATGCGTCACGTATTTAACATTATTCAAAAATTTTTCAATTCATTTAAAATAAATAAGCACGGAAAAGTTTCTTAATCTAATGCTTCGAATATCGAAGTGTGTTATTTTTATTATTTTTGCTATATGCAATAACATATAAAATATTTAAAAAACTTATTATTAGATTAAACTTTTAAATTCACTATTCTTTTAAGAATTAAAACAACTTGCAATAGCTATTTGTAAACGTATGTGCTTCTCATATTTATATGGCAAAACAATGCACGGGGTGATAGTGTGTGGTTACCTCCGACTGTACATTGTCAATGGCATTTGGCAAGACATTTTCATTGTGTTGTTAACCGTGAGAATACAATTTTATTTTTCATAAGATTATTGTTTATTTGGATACAATATTATACCTTTATGTCGCTGGCAACTAGATCAATAAGCCGTTCAATTAACAGCCTATCCTCAACTAGCGGAGTGAACATGCCATACCATCTATTACAGTATTTAATAAACTGGCTGGTTGATGCTTGGGCCATTTATAAAATAGGATGACTATGTTACCCTGACTGTTAATAGTGTATTTTACCCCTTGAGTGTTTTTTATATTGTTCTAATTATTATTAAAAAACTTTTATACATTTTAGCCATCATAATTTCAAGTATCTGTATTTATATGAATGGGCTAGGCAAATAGTTAAATGAATCGATCAAAGTCATTTGCTTAGCTATGTAATTAAATGGATGAATGTTATTTAGGTCGCCGATTGACCGGTCCCGTAAAGTCACGAGGCTAGGCTGTTAATTGAACCGCTTATTAAGTTAGTTGCCTGCGACATATATACGAGTATATCAAGAATTTACAATAGTAATTGAAATTAAAGTGGTATTTTCTCTTTTATTTTTGGCATTCTTGCCACTATTTCATACAGACACAAAAAGTTGAATTCAGAGATATTGATGTATTTTAATACCGCGACACCTCTTTAACATTATAAAAAAATTGAAGTCATATAAACTACATAAGTACGGAAAAAATTTCTTAATTAATTGGTTCGAATTTCAAATGCGTTTCATATTTTGCAATTTATATAATATTCTCAAACATAATAAAAGATAATATATAAAATACATATATCAGTGTGATTTTAAAAAACCTTTTATCAAAAAATAAAAAAAAAACGTGGCTATATACTTCTTCAAATATATTTGTTAAGAATAGGTTTGAATTAAGTCCGTGTGGCTTGGTACAGTATTACTTATCAGCGTCCATTTATAGTGTATATATTTTGCCGACTAAACAAAAATTAGGTAACTTTTATATACTTATTTATTGACCAAATGCATAAAGATATAAATGGGTATGAGGTTAACAATTTGATTAAAATTAAGGTTGATTACAGTTAC
This sequence comes from Hypolimnas misippus, assembly GCA_037950945.1. Taxonomy (NCBI): domain Eukaryota; kingdom Metazoa; phylum Arthropoda; class Insecta; order Lepidoptera; family Nymphalidae; genus Hypolimnas; species Hypolimnas misippus. The sequence continues at coordinate 3,353,380 of JBBEEQ010000016.1, read as the reverse complement.
AGATTACAAGTTTATTGTTAACTAGCTGTGCCCGCGACTTCGTTCGCGTGGATTACAGAATGCCTGGCATGTCTCCTGCAAAGCAAGGTTATAATAGTTTGCGGTGCTGCTTAAGAAAGGAGCTTTTTTACTTTGGATTTGGGAACTTCCTGGTTGTATTTATAAGCAGACACTAACTTAGATACGGTACTTCCTCCACGGTTTTCACAATGAATGTTGAAGAAAAGTGTTTTGTGCTAGTCTTTAAAATTTCGACTGTAAAACAGTATGTTCCCGCCGAGGTTCTCCTTATATTATATATTGGGTGACTTTTTTAACTGAGGTTGATAAGCCAAATCCGGAACTATAAGTAGACAAATACTTAATAGAGTCTCGTGTCCGATTTTGAGAAATCTAAACTGCATCATAAGTTGTTTTTGATTTCATGATTCTCCAGGCCAGAAATAGAACCCACTAATTTTGAAAACAAAATACATTCTGTATTATTGCACCTCCTAATAGTGTCACCTGTAAGAATCAACTTTTGGAAAGTAATAGAAAGCGACAAATTAAAGGAAAAGATTTATTTTTTTACAAAATAACATTAAATCTATATATGAATTAGAAGTTAAGTAATCGATTAGACCCGGTAAGTTTAGAAAAAAAAGTCTGCATTACTTCGAACGATTTGTTTATAGATTGCATCAAAATGCTAGTCACCTACTAAAGTAAGGAAGAGTGTGAACAATACAATCGAAACTATACAAAGTGAATAACTCAAACTCAAAGAATGTGAAGTTTGTTTTGGTCCCCTTCACCTACTCCGTTACCTAGGTAGATTTAGATAATTCTTAAAAGGATGGATCAATTTATTAAAAAAATTACATTTCACTGGACTCGGCTTTTGTACTCACACTTGTTTTAACATGCCGTTTTAATTTTAAAATTTCACTTTTAGGTATAATCATTTTTTGAAGAATTACTAAAGATTTAATTAATGTGTGAATTTGATAGAATTTTGAAAAATAAGCCTTTTCTTTTTGTTGGAGTTAACTGTATACTCCTGAAGTTGATGATCCTTATTATATGTGACAGTATCAGATGGTGCAATAATACAGAATGTTAATTTTCTGCAAAATCAACGTGTTCGTTTCTGGCTAGGAAAACCTTTTTTTTTTCAAAAAAACTAATTATACAGGTTTAGTTTTAATCCAAATCAGCTCTGTGACTCCTTTAATTATTTTTCGCTTATAGTTTCGGTTGTGGTCTATCATATCCAGTAAAAAATTACCCAGTAAATATATTATTATTTAAAATTATTATATTTATATAATATATATCTTTCCTATTTCAATCAAATATTGTTCACTATTTCATTGGTTTCAATTTTGTTCCTTATAAAATTGGCTTTCTGCCAGTGAAAGTTTCGTCAAAATCGGTCCAGCTGTTTCAGATATTAGCCGAAAAAAAATGTATAACAGAAAGACAGACAAAAATTTTAAGATTGGTAATTTTGTTGTAAGTACCGTGTATACTTTAATATGCATTTATTTAAAATTACAAACGGACACATAAATTTTATTTATTTTTATACCTTTCCTTTTTAAATCGGAAATTGTTAACTATTTTATTGGTTTAATATAAGTAGCCTAATTTAATCCTTATAATATTAACTACAGGGGCTGCTGTAATGTTTTTAAGAACTTTTTAGACTTTGTGATATTTTGTGATTGTTTTCTTCCATTCCCACTCCCTTCTCTGGGCCTCACGTGATTAATGGACATCCTCTAACTGCGAGTGAAAGTCCCATCAAATTTGATGCAGCTGTTTCAGAGATTAGTCGTAAGAAACAGACTGACAGTGCTTGATGTAAGTACTTTTATGCATTTAGTGAAAATCACAAAATAATGTTCGACGTGACCCCATGAGTTGACATATCTTTTTTAGCGGAAAAATAATAAAAATAGATAAACAGATAAACGGACAAACAGACAAAAATTCTAACAAATTTTGTTTTGGGTTCTATTGCGTAGGTAAAGGCCTCCAATATTTTTTTTCATATATTTTACATGTACAGACAGCGACCCGTTAGAATTTTTTTCATATATATATAAAATAGAAGTAACCCCAAGTCACTCCTTATAACGTACGTACGATAGGTACGTAATCCGTATCTTTTATATTATACCATAAATGCCAAAGTGAATTCGTTTGTTTGATTGTTAACTCGCTCTTTCGCTATAACGCCGTAGGTAAATACTGAGCTAATAAACATTTTATTCCTTGGATGGATGAAATGATTATAACCCGTGAGAAGGCTTCTAATTGACTTCTCTAACACTTGTAAAATATACTTAGCGCCGATAATTTTTCTTCCTGATTAGCGCCTATGAAATCTATGGAGATTTGGTTGAAAACTTCATAAGCGCGATTCAGAATCACTCGCGACATGTTTTATTGAGACATTGTTTTATACCTTATTTTATATTTTATTTTAATTTATACTTATTAAATATTTATCTATTTACTCATTTAAATTCATATATTAATTTAAAATTATTAATATTTACATAATGTGATGCTTTAAAAAGTGAAATATTTATTTTTACTTAGATCATCTATAACTCGATAACCATAAGAACCCACATAGCCGTGATAATTTTCCTTTTAAATTCATTATATGTACCACTATCGTGATTTTTTTCATATTTTTAGACGCAGCAGTTTAGTGGGTAGAGGGGGGGGGGGACACTTGACTCTAAGAAAAATTGACACTTCAAAGCTTAATATTTCGGAAACAGTTCGTCGTTCGGAAAAATGGTTAACCCACACCTATAACATTTTTAAAAGACCTATCTAACGATACCCCACAACACGGGATAAATGAGAAAAAAAATTTTTGGTCTCTCTTAACACATAGGGAAGACACCCTGAAAAAAAATATTTTTAAGATTTTATTGTACGACTTTCTCGGCGTATTTCATATGTATACTCATACCGAATTACAGCTTTCTGGTATTAAGGGTTTCGGAGCAAAGCCGCGGACAGACAGACAGACAGACAGACAGACGGACATGGCGAAACTATAAGGGTTCCATTTTTTACTACGGAACCCTAAAAAGTACCATCAGAACCGGTTAAGTCGTTTCAGAGATTAGTCGGAACAAACAGATAGACAGACAGACTGACAGACAAAATTTTTAAAAATGTATTTTTTAATGTAAATACTGTATATACTTTCATGTATTTAGTTATAAACACAAAAAAAAATGTTCAACGTGATGCCTTAAATTGACATAACTTTTTTATTTATGGACCGATTGACATAAAACAAACCCTAAATGTTAAGTGAAGCTTACTATGATATATTAGTGAAAACCGCATCTAAATCGGATTAGCCGTTTCTGAGATTAGCGTGCACAAACGCACAGATAAACAGACAAACAGACAAACAGACAAACAGATAAGAATTCTAAAAATCATTATTTTGGGTTCTATTGCGTTGGTATAGGCCCCCTATAATATTTTTTTTCATATATCTTCCATGTACAGACAGCGACCCGCTAGAATTTTATTATTAGTATAGATTTCATATTTCTTATAGTATGTAAAGATTATCTATGGCATGTTTTTCAAAGTTGTTTTGATATTTTTTTCAGTTAGTTTGTTCTGTAGAGTGTGCGGTAGGTTGTCAATTGCTTTTAGTTCAATGTAAGACATACTGTTATACTACAAAAGACGCATTAAAACCATGTTGAACGCCTGTCTAGCTAAAGAGTGTTTAAAAATTAAACATTGCTTAAAATATTATCTAAATTGCTTAACAGCGAATAAACTCATAAAAAAACTTATTGATATAATGTTATACGTTACATTTGACAGCTGAAATAGGTTCTAAACATGTATTAAACTCACTTAAACGTATGTTAATCTATATCTAAAGCATGTTTAACTCAAAACTGTTTTTAGACGCGGATTTGTAGTATGGATTTTTTTAAACATTAAACGCGTGTTTAAAACGCGTCTGTTTAAATCTTTTGTAGTAAGGCAGATAGTCTTTATAGACATAGTTCCTGCAATTTAAATATTTTAGTACATAATGATTTTACAATGGAAAAATAATTAAGTTAAGTTATATATTATACAATAAAGTCATGTATTTTTTATTTGATTGTAAATTTTACAGTTATTTTTTACTTCAAATTCTTATTCTTTGGTCGAATAAATGAAATCGCTCTTAACTTTCGCGTACTTAACTTTCTTAATTTTTACGACTTACTTGTATTTTACAACGTTTTACAGTTTTCTATTTATTTTTAACCAATTTCCAAAAAAGGAGGACGTTTTCAATTCACACGTCGCTTCTGATCGATGTTAGAAAGATCAAATCCAGCAGCACTGAGTGTTCATATGTTTAAAAGTATCAGTGAAAATGTGGTAACAAAATATATAAAAACATAATTATTATATTATTGAGGACATATATCTATATTAGAATTTCTTCAGAACATAGATTATGCAAGAACAGTTTCCACTTGACCAGTTATTTCAAATATTTCTAGTAACCAAATGTGTCTAACAAAAAATACTGTTCAGTATGAACGAAATTGAAATAGAAATTTAAATCAATAAATACAAAAAATTTAAAAGAAGGATATGACTAAATGGCCTCGTTGCAATTTTTATTGTATGTATTGGTGTTTAAAATACTTACAACATTTTCAATGATACATTACTAAAAAAAAACTGAACATGTTGTTCGTGATAGCGTCGAATTTATACTAATATTATAAAACTGAAGAGATTGTTTGTTTATTTGTTTGAACGCGCTTATCTCAGGAACTACTGGTTCGAATTGAAAAATTATTTTTGTGTTAGGTAGTTTATATATTGAGGAAGGCTATAGGCTATTATATCACTTTATGACTCATAGACTCAAGCAATAACCATAAACGCGAGTGAAAACGTAAGGGAACTGTCCCTATCCAATAGAACTATACATAATAGATTCAATAACATTTCCCTTTCACAATTCTGGTCCTTGTAGTATTTGAATTTAGAGGAACACTTTCCAGTATTTTCGCCAACTCCACTTGTAAGCTAATGTTTTATATAACAACAAACAGACAGATAGTATAGCCCAACTCAATCGAGACAGTCCCACACTTTTACAGAAAATCAGTGTGAAGTAATCAATATAGTACCCTTTTGTAAGGTGAGTGAGTGAACAGCCGGAGACTTACCCCCAATCCCATTCTTTTCCTTGTTTCCTATTTAAAACCTTCATCCCGTATTCCTCTTTAAGTTGACAACGTATTTGTGGCTCTGCTAGTGCTGTAAATGGCCATGGGCGTCGGCGATCACTTTACATTAGGTGAGCTGCCTACTCGATTGCCCACTAATTTTATTAAAAAAACTAACAACAGTTTCTTGTAAGGCAAGTTTTGTGCTACAAAAAAATGGTATTTAACACTTAGAAAGTTTTTGACATTTTGAATTAGATTAGAAAAAATCAGACTAGTTTTAAAAAGCGACCTTCGCATTATTTAATTTTAAAAAATATCCATATGTATTTTTTAATTAATTTATGAACAATGTCAATAGGAATAATTTTACTCAAGGATTAATATGACAACCATATTTAGCGTTTTTATATTTTTATAAGCTAAATATTTTAATGAAACCGGATATAGAGATAATTCCGGAATACGGAAAAAATTAATGGATCTTCAAGAAATTATAATCTTACTGAACAAACATAAATAAGATACTACCTACTTCATTATTAAATGAATATGTGAGTGCACATCCTAATATTATGAATGCGGATGTGCGTTTGTTACTTGTAACGTTTCAACTATTCCGATTGTCATGAAATTTTGCATAGCCATTAACCAAAGAATTGAAATTGAATTAAATTTTGCGCACACGTTAGCATTCATACAGAAAATGACATAAGGTACCTTTCATGAGACGACATTCGCCAGCCACGAGCGGAGCGTCGCACGGGAGGGGCAGCGGATGCGTATGCGTAAGCGATCCCGAGGCCTCTCCATTTCCGTGCTGAGGTAGACCACCGCAGGGGTTTTAGTGGGTATCAATAGCCACATAACCCGATCTCCCCCCAGGAATTGGGTATCTTTTCGAAGATTACCCCTGCATAATCATAAAAACGGTACCTTTCATCCAGAAAAAAGGTATTGTATCCGTAGGATACAAACTAACTATTAGATGGACATCCGACATAACGAAATTTACAGTAACGCGAGCGAAGCCGCGGGCAAAAAGTAGTATTGTTAATAGAACAAACCAAATAACAAACACAAAGACTGAATTCTCAATCTCGATCAATCTCTCTTGAAGAAATTGTTCTTGTTTATGTTACAACTTTGTCCTTGTGGTAATTTATGTCATATCATACATACATAACTATTTGACCTTAACATATTTTTACACGAAAGTTCACACAGCACATAAACTGCTGATAAAATTTGTTGTTTCGTTGTGGAGTAACGACTATTACCCAATTGTTAAGAAAACTACGTTGATTCAAAACAATGTATTTTTGTAACGATTGACCAAGATATCTGAGAAACAAATCTTGAATTGAAATCCTTCAAGGAAAACCTCGTACTAGGTACTACATACGGTTACGACTTTATATGATAATAAAGCTTTTAAGACTTTTTTACAACTGATGTTTAGCGCACAACATCAATTCTAAAGTAGTAGCAGAAGTAAACTCATAACTTAATGTACCTAATATTTTTCAAAGGCTAAAACTTTAATTTACTAATTTTCAATATGGCCATTAAAAAAAAGGAAAAAATGAAGGTTTAAATTCAATTGAATAATATTTAACACTTTAATTACAATTATACTTCAAATGCAACATTTTGTAGATGTGAATTACTTTTGATTATGCATTGTCAGCGGACACGGTGAGAGTGTGACGTAACATTGTAGGTAACTACCACAATCCGTCGTCACGACACTCGTAATGCCGTAACATGGCAATATTGACGGTGTTATTATAGTGTTAGCACTTAGCAGATAAAGTGCGACATAATGTGTTTTGACTGAGAAAGTCTTTATTTGAAGTTTCTTTTGATGACTATTTAAAATTTCAAAGTCAATATCATAAACTACAATCGTAGTCAAATGATATTAGCTTATTATTTTATTTATATTTAAGATGCTTAAAAATGTGAATGGTTCTTACTATAATTATATCGTTATCATAGGTCTAATTGTGTGAAACTGTTGGTATCAAAACAAGTTAATTTTTTATTACAAAAATCAGAAATGAACTGTCAGTATCAGTGTCTATGTTGTGTTTGTTTTGATTGCGATTGTTTTACACAATAAGCCCCCTGGATGTCCGAATTTCTTTAATGTACTATTTAATGAGAAGAAAATGATAAGAATAAGAGCAAGCGGAGTTTTATTTAAATACGAGCTATCCCTTCGTTTCACCTACTTTATATGGATGCTGATTAAGCAATAATGTGTCAACCCACAAAAAGTCAAATTCAGAGATATAGATGTATTCTCATAATTCATTACATGTTTCACATTATTCAAAAAAAATCAAGCCATTTAAACAAAATAAGTACGGAAAAAAGTGTCTTAATTTAATGATTAAACTATTGAAGTGTGACACATTTTTTGAGATATTCAAGAATATTATATATCTGAAAAACTTATTAGTAGATAAAACTTTTTATTTTACTAATCTGCAATTAATTAAATGTACCTTTTATCAAAATAGTAAAGAATAATGGATATATAGGTCTTTAAACCAATTTATTAAGAATACGCTTGTTATCTTTAGACGCCATTTTCTCAAAATGGAGTCTGGGTGGCTTACAAAATGGAGTCACCACAGTATTGCTTATCAACGTCCATACGTAGTTACTTCTTTGCTTCTATGAGCGTGATATTATATCGCAGATAAACGTAGCGGTACTCATAATACATTTTTTTGGTTCATTAGAAAAGTGGTTTCAATACTAAATATATCGTTTTTTTTTGGAATTAGTAAATATGAAATAACGTTGTTTTACCATTTCATAGAGGAGATTGTTGACATTTCGACGGTTTTAGTTGAAAAAAGATTTTGGATTTATTCTAGATGCGTTCATCTGGTTGTTATATCGCTATATAGACCTTTTCCAAAAACGGGTCTTAAATAACCTTCCACAATAAAATAACTTATCTAACGCAATTGTCAAAATTAATATAGGTATTTAATTTATTTTAGTTTCGTACGGTCTATCCTATCTTAAAAACTGTACAAGTGGCAACCCTAACGAAAATCGTTAAGCACTGATATTACACGAACTAGTAAGACAAATCATGTAATTTACTTAATAGATATGACCCTCGTCTGAGCTCTTATCTAGAGCATATTTCGCTGGCTATTGAAACTGATATAGTGGTCAGCGTAATGGTGACTTTTGGACTGAAAATAAACAGAACAATTTTTTTTTATTATCTATACTAATATTATAAAGCTGAAGAGTTTGTTTGTTTGTTTGATTGTTTGCTTGAACGCGCTAATCTCAGGAACTACTGGTTCGATTTGAAAATTATTTCAGTATTAGATAGCCCATACATCGAGGAAGGTTATAGGATATATATTATAACGCTAAGACCAAATGGAGCGGAGCACCAATGAAGAATGTATCAATATCGGAGGATATTTTCCTATTGAGAGAGCTTACACTGCGTGCGCTGAGTAAACGGTTAAAGATTCGCAAAAACCATGTATGACAGTATTGTTCCCCTTTAAAAGTTCTAAAAAAACTCCACGACAGCATATGTCTGTTTTTAAGGTTAGCTCACTAAAATCTTTTTTATGCTAACCAAATTTGTTCTAAAATAATGCATTATAAGCACGCGTGGAATAGTTCCTTTAACATTTCCACGCGGATGAAGTCGCGGGCGGGAGCTAGTCGTGTTATGTAAAGGTTTAGTTGATTACATTTTCACTTTCATGATTTCATAAAAAATATATAATTGTTTGTTTCTAAAGTAATAAATTTATTGAAATTGTGGGTGCGGTCCTCGTTCATAGTAAACGTCTGATGAGCCACACAGATTGTGTTGTGTGTGTGTCCGTACCTCCGACACAGTATCTTGAGAGATCCTAATTAAACTTAACGATCCCCCGTTGAGTATGATATGTTTATTGCACATGTTTATTTAATTTTTCTTACTACTTATCTGACTTTAAAAGTTCTTAAAGGTACTAATAGAATGATAAATAATTCCAAAATCACTAAAATTTTATAGTCTGTTTATACGTTGTTTTTTTAAATATTTTGTTTAATTTTATGAAATTTAGCTAATTAATATAACCGATTTTACGCGAATCTATGGGTAGATTTAAGTACGAAATTAAGGATGCACTGTAATCGCGATTCAGCTTTCATAATTGTATGATAATATACATTTTGAACATCCTCGTCTGTTTTGGGCTATTTTAGCGTATTCTGTATATTTGCCCGGAAGTTTCTCGCATACTTTACGATTAGGTGCAGAATGTTGAAATTGTGTTTAAAAATGTTGTAACGTTCACTTATGCATTTACGCCGAAACGGAAATTACGAAGTTTTATTATTATTATTTTTTTATTTTACATATGGAAGTAGCCAAACTGTATGTTAAATTGGCATATAGAAATTAAAGAAACAGAACACTCAGCAACTTAGTGCAAACCCAGATGCAGGGTCAAAGGGTAAAGGCAATTAGTGCAATCGCTTACTGAGTCATACTGAATGTGGATGTCGATGGAGGACTTGGAGAACGTGGATCAAAAGGCCAAGCAAAATGTATTTTTCAAATGTACTTTTACAGGTCGAAGTTTCGTGTTATATTACATTTAACTTTCCTTGATAAACGGGTAACTTAACGTTAAAAGACTACTTCAAATCGGACTAGTAATACACAGACTACCATTTTGCTCCCTTAACGTTTTATTAAAAAAAAAAGGCATTCTCTATCCCAAACTTAAATAAAATTGGTTTCACAGTTTTGGAAACATTACAAACAGATAGACAGAGTAACTTTTGCATTTATAATATGATAGTGCAAATAATATTAATGGAATAAATATTCTGAACAATAATCTAAGTTATTAAGTTATTCCATAATTTCAGCTTCTAACTAAATGTTATGTACTTATTACTTATTGCAAGCTTACGTGAATACTCCTTCATATTTTAACACTTTCTCTTAAAAGTACTGGCATAACTTGTGAGTTATTTCGTTTTTGAATATAAAATAAAATAGCGATTAAGAGTTTAATATATCGGCATAGCCGAAACCAGGAAGAGTCAAGTATACGCCTCATTTTCCAGGTGCTCCAGTAGTCCATTAGGGGGTCCATTAGTCCATATTATTATTAAAAATAGGGGGTGGCGTAGTTTTACACATGGGCGCATATGGATGCTAATAAGCAATACTGAGTCGACCCACAAAATGTAATATTCAGAGATATTGATGTATACTGCGTCACTTATTTAATATTATTCAAAAAAATCAAGCCATCTAAACTAAATAAGTACGGAAAAAGGTTTCTTAATTTAATGTTTCGAATATTAATGTGTGCTCTATATTTTTCAATATACAATAATCGCATATATTTGAAAAAAATATTATTAGATAGAACTTTTTACTATATCGATCTGCTTTTAATTCATTACAGCTTTTAGCAAAAAAAAAAGATGGAGATAAACGTCTTCAAATTAATTTATTTAAAAAAGATTTGACATATTTAGAGGCCTTTTTCTTAAAATGAAGTTCATGTGGCTTGACATAGTATTGCTTATCAGCGTCCATATATGGCTAGCAGCGGACGTGACTAAACTTATGATATGGGACGATGCTCCCATAGACAGGCAACAAAATAGATTTCCCTTTCACTATCATATTCATATAAGTACAATATAACAAGCGTGGCTAAACTAAAGAACTCTCTATATTCTGCCCTAATACGGGATCCGTGTAACACTATGCAATAACGATACTGTCATTGAGTAATAACAAATTAAAATTCTATGTGTGTACACTACACGCATCGCATACGTTTGTTAGTACTGCTAAAGCGTGCAGTTAACATATTACTTAAATATTCTATTTTTTAGAAAAACGTTGGAGAATAATTTTAAACTTAGCCAAAGGTCAACAATAAAATAACTGGTGTATATACTCTATGGTAATACCAGTTGGTACTAGCAGGAGACATAATACTATGCTGCACTTAGTACATTAAAAATTGGAATCAGTTATCGTTTTTAGAGTTACATTGTCAAATAAGGAACCATGGTAGTTGCCATGTTCGTTTTACCATTCTAATGCATTTATATCTCTACAATTTTGTACCGAAATATACACATGTATATGTTAAGATCGTATACATATCAACGATCTGTCTGTCTATTATATGTATAATAAAACTTTAGTATAGGGATTCGTTGATTTATTTTGAAAGGAGAAAGGTTAAACTTAGGTTCGATCAGACGTTCCGCATTTGTAGGCACTGTTCCGATTTTTATCAATTTCTCGCAATCTAAGAAACTTTTTGTTGCTCCCAATAAACCAATCTTCATCCCGCTTTATTAATATCAAAATTTGGTCTCAACGCTTAATAGCTTGAGGCTGCAATGAAAGCTTAAATGATACTAAAAACCAAATTCTTCGAAATGTTTGAATATTTTATAACACTTTCTTAAACGAATTCCAAGTGGGCGTATTTGCACAGTCGCTATCAACATTATCAACTATAATATGTTTTAAACATTTCCATTGTTTTCTAATTCTAATATTCTAGTCTTTCTAACGAATACTACATAGAGTTTTGGATTTCTCGTGAATAGCTGTTTGTAATAGATATCAGGGCGTGCTTTCGCAAGTTTAACTATATTTCATACCTAGTACAGTAACTGTCACTCTTGTGAAAGTCTGATGCAGGGCCAGACGCCCAAGTATTCGATTATAGTACATTAACGTTACTCATTAAGGTTCAACGTTGATTTTGGTGAAAGGAATCCCTTTATGTGAATTTTTTTTTATATTGTTGTCGTTTTTAGAATAATAATTCGAGAAAATGTTTATTATTTACTAATATGTGTTTGAGACTCAAATGAAATCTTTAATAAATAAAGCATATTATACTATACAAGAATATTTTGACGACAAAGAGGCGTGGTTTTGATAAGCGTTGATTTTCTATCCGGATAACATAATTAAAATGTAATAAAAATACATTATGTAGAAATGATTTTAATAGAGTTACTATCGAGTTTATTGCCGGTTCTTCTCGGTAGAGACTACATTCGCAACTGGTGGCTTTACAAAAATCTATAATGAAAATATGATATATAACTTGATGATTTGAAAGTGTTTTAAAAGCCCATTTGAATAAAGTATATTTTAAGTTTGAGTTTGAGTTTAAGTTTGAGTAATATATTACTTTTAATACTGGCAATCGTCTCCGTGAACATCATATCATGCTTCGTGGGGATTTAAAAATATATTGGAAATTGTGATCATTTAACGTGGGACTGATTTAAGATACGTGCGGTCGTAGAATTTAATGATAGGTAAGTTATATAGTGGTAATTGCAACTTTCCGAAGCGCTAACGGTCGCGGGTTTCATCCCCGCTAATGGCAAACTTTTGTATTGACAATACGGATATTTTGATGTGGATGTTTGTGTATTGTGTGTGTTTTCGGACCCCCGATAAAGGGTCATGAGATCCTAATGAAGGCCGATCAGTGTGAAAAAATACATGGACTAATTTCTTATTAAAACTAAAATAAAGAACTATACTTGTAAGTTTTGCTCACAGACTTTCATAATACATAAATTGTTTATCATTACTTTTATACCTGAAATAATTTACCGTCAATGTCACATTTATTAACACTCAAAGCTTACTCATAACGGTTGCCTAGGTAACTGTTACCACGTTAGATTCGTTTTATATCAGTTACGAGAGTAAATCTTGCAAGTGTAATTTCCGCCTAATAGAGATGTTTTTACTATTTTTTCCTTCAAAATTTTGTCAATCAAATTCAATATAACTGGTATTATTATTCACTATTTGTCCCTTACGGTTTCTCCCACGTTTATGGTTACCGCTTCGCTACTTTGAGTCGCAGCGTGATATAGCCTAAACTAACTAACACGAAAATATTTTTTTTAATTCGAACCAGTAGTTCGTGAGATTAGCGCGTTCAAACAATCAAACAAACTCTTCAGCTTTATAATATTAGTATAGATTTCAATTTCGAGTTCTTAGGGAAAGTACTAGCCCTTGACATAGAAGGGAAATGTACCTTTAGTACTGAAGGTTAATAATGGTTGAGTCTGTGGCGTATAATTATATTGATTCGAATCAATAATTACGTAAATTATTTATTTGCTATGGTGGCTGTTTATAATGAATTTCGTATTTAATAATTACAAGAGCGATTGAGAACGGTTACGTAAAAAGTAATTAATTTAAGATTTTTTTTGCAATGTTTGAAAGTTTTTCATTAGTATTTAATAAATATATGCTACCTATATACATATGTTGGTACGTCTTTTTGTGTATTGCCTTACACCGCATATTTGAAATAGGTTCTAGAAATATTTTTTATAAAGTTTAAATGTACCTATTAAGATTTTATCTACAACTATGCTTTTTGGATGATACCAAAAAAGATTAATTAGTAAACAAAAATCATTGAGGATTTTATAGTATTATTATTAAATTCAATAAGTATTTAACATGAAGTAACATTTCAACTTTGTTTTTATACTGAAAACGTAAAAAACAAAGGCAGTTCGGCTTTACGGTCGATTAAGAAGAGTTGAGACGCGGAGATAAGCCATTTTTTACGCATTTTGCATAACACTTTCGTTTGCACTTTTTTCTTCCGTGACAAAATAATAGCGGACGCGTCCTGTTACGAACTAAACGCTCAAGCATTTAAATTGTCATTATTTTCTTTTTAGAATATTTGTAATGAAAATTATAAAGTCGTTGTCTTTACTCTATGGATTTAGTTTTTTTTTCTGAGTTGTACTATGTACGTGTGTTCATAGCTCTAATTATCTATGACATAAATCGTAACGAGCGAAAACGCGCGACTTCTGAACACAGTAAAGAAGTTCAAACGACCCTCCTCACGATTTTACAGCTAACAGAGATATAAAGCAGATTTAAAAACTCATTAAATTAAACTTGAAACTTGTACAGTATTAAACAGATAATTTAAATAAGCTCATTCGTATACACACGTTTATGTGATGATTGGTTTATAACAATTATCTTTTTATTTATGCATTTATTCTCTAGAACTAGTGCCTAAAAATACTTATTAATACCTAAAAGATGTATCTGTTACAAAAACCTTAAACGACCTTATTTGCCAGATCTTCGACAATCGTAGTTTTGACTGAAATAACAGTCTAAAGTACTGTGGCAAAAACATTAACCTATCTTAAATTATTTGCAGGCTTGCCTGTCATATTCGTTATTTAAATTAAAAAGTCTGCAGTCAAAACTAGTTCTGTACGGTTAAGGGTTTTAACTGTAAGAGAAGGAGAAAGGAATGCTAATATATATATTTTAATTATGCATAAAAGAATATATTTAATCAATAAAAAAAACATTACTCAACTACCATTTATTTGATACACACGCATATATACTCTTTGGTTTATTGTTAGTCTGTGGTTAAATTGAGAATAGATTATCTATGGTCAATCTTAAAATCGGTTGAAAATTTAATGTACTATGGCCGAATTCGGACCGCTAGTAATAAAAAATGAATGAAAAAAATATAAAATACTATCTTGTACCATTCCATAACTTGTACCATACGCCAGTATTATTTCCACGGGTCGTCGCTTTGCAACCATTTCCGAGGCGGATTGATAACAATTTGCGGTGAGAGCTCGCTTTCTGCGACGCTTTATTACTATTGTCTACATTTTAGAGTAATGACTGTTATTATCTGTAATGTATGCTGATTTCATAGATACTAGGTTACGGTCGCGATAATGATTGATGAGTTTATCATTACTTTTTAATCTACTATGATGTTACGATTTTTTCAAGTATAAAAATTAATTTTGCAAATTATATTTCGTAATAAAAAATTAAATATCATGTTTTATCTAAGTTTAGTTGTATACAGAAACTGTAATTATAAATAACTGTATTTGTATACGTACATTGTTTTCAGAATATCCCCGACGATAAAGTAGATATACGATATAAGCAGCTCGGGTCTGCTTTATTACAATAGATCTACTTATGTCTAACGTTTTAAGGAATCTTTAAAGGTCAGGAGGGTTATTACGCGGAGCTATCACTATCGCAATGCAATGCCTTATGGCCGTTTATTTGTTTTGTTTTGGGACAAAAATCAACTGTCAAAATTTATCGCGTTATGATAACGGTATCTCTCCTTAATTAGCCTGCAGATCGTAAAATGTCAAAATAAATGCAAATTAAAACATATTAAAGTATTCTTAACTGTCAACAATAATTATTTCAATGAATCAATAATTTAATATCTATCATAATACTTAAATGACATTATAAGATAAAGAAAACTCAATTCAATGTTCGTTTTATTTATTGAAAACAAATATTACAAAGACGCCGTCGTCGGCTGTTTGAGATTACAATAAGATTCTTAAAATAAAATAAAAAAATCAAAAAGAAAACACATAGATTATTAGTCGAGGGTACAAATGAGTAACATTTGTACTGTCAGTATGGCACCATACTTATTATTACAATGGGAGACAGACACAACACAATCGTTTCTTTATTTACAATAATTTACTCAATATTACATTTATTCGTATCAACTTTATTAGGATGGCAAGTTACATAGCACTATATACGAATGAAAAAAAAAATAAAGTCAAATCACTTTTTTAAAAAAAGATGACGCAATCATGTTTTCGTAGACTTTTAACTATGTGACGTTTACCGCCATCCATGGAACCACAGCAAGATGAATGACAAAATTATTGTAGGTAAAACCTATAAATGCACGCTGATAAGCAATACTGTGTCAAGCCACACGGACTTCATTTTGAGAAAATGGCGTCTAAAGATGGCAAATTTGTTCTGAACAAAAATGTTTGAAGAAGTATACATCCATCTTTTATTTTATTTTTTGTTAAAATGTATAATTAATTTAAATTAGACTGCAACATTTAATTTATAATACAATAAAAAATTATTTAAATATTTGAGATTATTGTTAAATTGCAAAAAAATGGAACGCACTTGAAATTCCAACCGATTAATTAAGAAACTTCTTTCCTTACTTATTTAATTTATATAGCTACATTTTTTTTTAATTTGATGATGCAAAAATACATCAATATCTCTGAATTTGATTTTGTGTGGGTTAACACATTATTACTTATCAGCATCCAAATATCCGCTATAAGCTATATGTAAAATTAAATTTAATAAATATCAAATCATAAACAACTTAAGTACCTAAAGAAAACTATTTACATAATTGCTACTTTATTCTTATCTCGCACCACGTAAGTTTTAATATTGTGAATACATTTTCATTAATGTATCTGAACTAATGTTTTACTGTAAATATATAATAAGATTATTTGTGACGCCTTTGAACTTTCAAACATTATGCTATTTCGTTATTATTATTATTATAAATAACGTTTTCTTAAAAATAAAAAAAAAAAAACAAAAGAAACATTTTTTTTTCTTTTATAAAATAAATCAAATTTATTTTAATTATGCACATATATGAAAACAAAATAATCTCTCTTTATAGCAATAGATAATAAAACAATTATTAAAATAACAATAACATCAAAAATTTTGTGCTGAAAAATTTTGTTTAAAATACAATATATAAAAAAAATCTCAAAACAGTGGGGCTAATATCATAAGATTTACGACATCAATTTCTTTTCTTTTTTAGATAGGAGGCAAAATTACACTATGTATTAATTAAATAATTTATGTGGTAATAATAATAGGAACGAACGGCACGATTAGTGTTATTTTTTAAGAACTCTTTATAACTCAACAAAAAATATATATAATGGTGCTTTAATTTACATGCTGCATAATGATTTTACTTTAAACAAAATAATTATAAAAAGTGTTAAGTTCATCCCTATCTTTTAACTATTAGACAAGATGATTAAATTGTCAAAAATAGCGAAACAGCTGTACTCAAACGTGCCCCCTTCGACTTTCACTTCCATGTATTCTATAATTATTTTCACGTACCATACAACCAGTATAGCAACGTCAAAGTTCTCGATCTGATTCATATTATTTAAACTTTATCAACTGTGGTGACATCTATACACGGACGAAACCCGTTAGAGGCTCGGGGCGGCAAAACTGAATGATGCCCTGTCTTAGCAGTTTTTGTATGACGAATTTAAATAAAACCGACCGGTACAGGCTGTATTTATTTTTAGCTATGGGTCTCCTAATTCTTAACCTCTTCGATAACTGACCATATTTTTGAAACCTTATTTAGGATTTTAATAAGAAAATTTGTAAACATTAGCAGACACCCTCAAACGAGAGGCCCTGGTATCGCATATAAATATTATTCGTAACTTGGGTTGTAAATAATTACGAAGTAATAACATTGAATGTAATTACAATTTAGAACCAAACTGAACGGCCTTTGAAAATTGCGATCAATCCAAGGTCACAATGCCTGATTTAAATTCACATCCGTTTGTAAGTTTTCAATCAACTGCAATGTCAAGTTTCACTTTCGATAAACATTTTTTTTTTATGAACGAACGAATGACATGCAAATACACTTTTATTAGATAGTATAACGTCCAATTACATAGTAATAATCTTAAAAATATAATCTGAAACGGTTTTAAAAACATGTTTTTCTGTTTGTATACATTCAGTTTAATCCTAAATGAACAAGAGAAAAATAGGACGAGCTTAGTTAGGATGAATGAATACGTTGGACGGGAATTAAACTTTAAATTTACAATCGTTAATTTATTTAAATAAGAAACTACAACCGAGCGCAGAATAGTATATTTAATTGGTGACCCAAAATTGTTATTATTGTGCCTATTAAATTTTTCAAAATCGCGGCTGTTCCAATAGAATAGATTTTTGTGACGTCATATAGTCACATTATGACTTTTATTAATAGTAAGGGCGAATAGAATATTTCACAAAAAAGAATTAAATCGATTAATTCATATTCATGTTAGAGGTAGAACAGCTTAGATCACACTAGCTTTTGTTGAAGGCTTCGCTCGTTTCGGTTAAGTCAAGACGTAAAAAAATCGAAAAAAATGTTTATATGTTACGATGTTTTTAAGATATTTGAATCTTGTAACCTATTTTCTTCTCTAGGGTTTTTCCACACTGAATGTAATTGAAATCGTTTGAGCTATTTATATGGTCTAATTCAATATACAGACAGTGCTTTTCATAATAATATTAGTAAGTATGGTTAATAACGCGTTGGCAAGTGAAATGTCTTTTACAATGTCTTTGCAATACGCATCTTAACACAAGACGTCTTAGAGCCTTTATACATTCGGCGTATTTTCGCTCAAAACACTAATTATGTCCACCATAATACGCCCGGTTTTCTGTGTATTCTCTTTTGTTTTTTCTTTTTAGTTATAAATCCAACAATCTATTCAACCAATACAATATAATACAATATCCACCTTATGTAAACATTATCTACATCGTATTTGAAGTTTATTCCAATCTCATTTGTAAGGAACTTAAATTAATTATTTTATCACTTAATTTAATACCTTCATAGGTAAAATACTTTAACATACCTTCGGTTAAATTTCTCAAGATCCTATGAAAAATAAACAGAAAAATAGAGTTTTTCTAAGGTATGACGGTAGATCGTTTGTTTATTTGTAATAGACAGGTTAGCCATTTTATATTACGTCGGGGATACTACAGAACCACGTATATAGCTTTTCCTATAAAGTCTAAATTTAAACCACAAATATTAAATTACATTATTGATAAAAATATGACCTTATGGGCACTTTCTATAACGCAGTGTAGTGTCACGATATATCAGAATTAATTATGTTAAATATTAATTTCACAAATATGTAACTAACATAATTTTTAGCTATCTTATTTTTATCAATAATAAAATTTAACATTTGAGTCAAAGATGGGCCTTATTTCAAAAGCCAACTACGCGATTTTGCACTATAACTGACTATATATATTGTGAGAAATAAACCAGAGCGATTTTGTAGTGCGCAAGCGCATCCAATAGAAAAGGTTTATTTTACTAGGTATATTTCGACAAGGACGACTAAACGGTTCGATTCAAATCGGTTATATATTTATGAAAATTTATTATAATCTTCTATTTATCTTAAGATTGGAATAAACTACGAATCCCTTACCCTTACAAACCCTGTTATATCAAACAAC
Source organism: Hypolimnas misippus (assembly GCA_037950945.1). Classification (NCBI taxonomy): domain Eukaryota; kingdom Metazoa; phylum Arthropoda; class Insecta; order Lepidoptera; family Nymphalidae; genus Hypolimnas; species Hypolimnas misippus. The sequence goes on along the minus strand of JBBEEQ010000016.1, from coordinate 3,333,919 downwards.
CTTCTAGTATCACAAATTTTTAGTTTCATTTCTGAAGAACACTCCAATTGTGGTATAATTACGAATAGTTCCCAAATATGTTAATTTCGGGATAACGTTTGAATACCTCTAAGGCGAGAACTACACTTACTTTTGCTCTCAGACATTAATAAAGATTTACATAAATTGTCATTAATTTACACCTGATAGATTAATTCTTTCAATGTCTTTATTTATTTTTGACAGCTACAGCCTTTGTAAGGTTACCTAGGTAACTGTTAGTAGGTTGTTTCATAGCAATTACGAGTCTGAAACTTAAAACTTTAACAAAATTCTCTCCCAATATATCGCAGTGTAAATTTTTTTTGAGACGTCATTTTACTAAACTTAATTCGAAAATACAATTTTTTGTCCATACATCAATTACTTTAAATTATAAGGGTTTAAGTACAATAATATAAATGTAATTTTTATGGTGCCTTAAATTTACAAAGTAAAAAAAAATACTACTGTTAAAATATTTTTATCTGTTCAACATTTACCATTCATTTATTCCTTAAATATAAATCGTTCATTCGCATCGAATTTTGTCACTGACACCTAATAAGCGAAAACACCAAGCCTACGCTACTGACAATCACAGATTAAATATAATTTCTAATTAATCTTACAGATAATATATAAATACACAATAGTGTTAAAAACATCGAAGAATATCAATTAGGTGGGAGATTAGCCACAAGTTGTAAGTGTGTTCCGAAATAAAATCCACCAAAGAGTAATGACAAATCAATATGGCATTTTTTCTCCAATAGGTATTCATATGGCACTTACTGAAAGCAATCAAAACAAAAATTGAATTGAATTAGAATAAATAGAAAAATGTCTTTCTACATCTCTACGTCATTTTTAAGATGTCATTAAGATCGACAAGTAAGTATGCTGGATTCTATTTCGAAACGTACCACGTATATAGGATGTTCAATATCTGTTAGCGTTTAACAAGTTATCGACAACGCCATCTAGCGATCATTGTTTCACTTAAAAGCTCATTACAACGTCTGCGTAAATCTATAATATTCCTTTCCTGGTTTATATGTTAAAGGTGACTCGAAGCGATTAAATTATTATTTTGATGATTTTACTGTACTGTTACTTACTTTATAGGAGAAAAAAATCTAATTTTAGTATTTTCTTTATGCGATGCCTCTAGTTAAATAAACGCATATAGAGATATCGAACATCCTATAGAATAAGTACAAATAAAATATAATACTAAGGTAAATATTGGATTTGTTAATTACAAAGAGACGGTATGTTAATGTTATGAATAAAAAAAATAGTAATCTTTTTTTTATAATATTTTTAGAAGAAAATAGGAACAAACGATAAGATATATACAATAAAGGTTTTTATAATAAAATAAACGTGTCAAAATAAATCAACAGTATATAATTTTATTCATTAATCTACACATTGACAACCACAGACTATGTATTTGAAACATCAAGGATTATAAATAAAGTCACAACGACTATTTTTAACGATACCTTACGCTAATATTACATTATTACGTTATATTTAAATATTAGGCCATATGAAATTAAAAAGAAAAATCCAAAATATTGTTCTGTCTACAAAGTGTAACTGCCATACTACAAAAGACGAAATACCATGTTCAACACGTGTCTAGCTAACCGGTGTTTAAAAATAAAACACTGTTTAAAATCTCGCCTAAATTACCTAAAAGATAATAAAATCATGAAAAAATATATTTATATAATGTCACACATTACATTTGACAGCTAAAATAGGTTTTAAACATCTTGTTAGCGTATATTAAGCTACTTCCAAAGCACGTTAAAATTAAAACTGTCCTTAGACGCGGATTTATAGTACGGATTTTTATAAACACATGTTTAACGTATGTTTAAATCTTTTGTAGTAAGACAGTAATAGTTTATCTATTAGTTTTACTAATTGGGAGTATTTTTATACTTTTTTTTCCACATTTTACGCTTATGTCTTCAGAACACGATTTTCTATTACGCTAAAGTCAATGGCCAAATTTTTGCTTGTTCGTATGCGTTCAGTTTCCTATACAGAATGATTCATGAATATGGGTCAGTACAAGGTACCTTTATATCTAAAACAAATTTGTGAAATGACGATTCAAAAGACGTTAAAAGCCTACTAAAGTACATTTTGAATTTGTATCATTTATACCATTGCTATTTTACCGACTTTGACTATAAGGGTATTACTCGAAGCCATTAAAACCCATAACACTTTGGATCCTGTAGTAGATAAATAAAAAAAAACCAATCCAGAAAATTTCGAAAAAAAAAAAAATCTTAATCAAATTAAGATAATCGACCGTTATCAATACAATAATAAAATAAAATTACCTCTTCACCGCTCTCTTATTGTCGTCCTAAAGCTTCCAAGTTACTATGATGCGAGTCGATTCTGTTCATATTCGCTTTTAAATCTTCCCTTAACATTGAGCTTTGAGCTTCCATGTGCTGTCTCTCCGAGGAAATGAAATCATGGGAATTGTTGACATTGCTCTGATTATCTGGATAGGATAAGTCGAAATTTGAGATGGATTTTATTTTATCTGAGGATTCTAAGCCGGAGGCTAGTGATCTCGACGTTGCGTTATCTGTGGATTAAATTATGATCAGTTTTTTTTTTTTAAATTTATTATGAGGTATTAGGCGAGGATTACACTTACAAGTTTTGCTCTCAGACTTTCATAAGGATTTACATAAGTTGTTTCTCATTACTTTACACCTGAATGAATTTACTGTTATTACCTGTTATATTCCTAGATATTTTAATTATTATTTAATATTTATGATATCGTTTTATTTTTAAATGGGATTTATGAAATGTGTAATTAATTTCATTGTACAATTGGCCGAAATTGTTTTTTCTTTTTATTTAAAATTTGGAACAAAAGAATGTATTGATTTTTGTGGGGCGTATTATGTATTATTGTTGACAGACATAGTGTATAAGTGTAAAAAAAAAAACTTAACAAAATGTGATTTATTTTGGAAATGGCATTTTTCATAAGCTAATATTATATTAAAATTAGGAAAAATCAAACTAGTCTCCACTTTAAAGATTGATTTGTATCGGTCTAAGGAGGGTTAAACACTAAACCTGTACTAATAAAGCTTACCTTTCAAGGCATCTCCAGCCGGGTCAGCGGATCCATCTTGCCGCCTTTCTTTAGGCATGGAGGCAGCGCGTGTGCCCCCCACCAGCATACCCAGCACCCTGACGATACCATGAACCATAAGTATGGGAAAATCGAATAGTCTATGGTGGAGACAACTGTCTACATCTATACTAATATTATAAAGCTGAAGAGTTTGTTTGTTTAAACGCGCTAATGACAGGAACTACTGGTTCGAATTGAAAAATTGTTTTTTGTGTTAGTTTATTTATTGAAGAAGGCTATAGGCTATATTACATCACGCTACGACTCATAGGAGCGAAGCGGTAATCGTAAACGCGAGTAAGATCGCAAGGCACAGTTAGTCTCTTATATGGGCTGACTCGACCGTAGTACCATACAAATGAGCGTGAAGTTAGTTTATGTAGCTACATAAACTAACTTCACTCTGATTTTCTCTGGAGCTGCGTTTGTACGGTGAGTGAGTGGGAAAGTCTAACCACCTTTAGAATTCCTCTTCCTATTCCCTATTACCCTTCATCTCTCATTGCTTTTAAACTAGCAACACATTTGTTGCTCCTCTGGTGCTGAAAATATCCATGTAAAACGCTGACTTTACATGTAGCCCACTAGTTAGATTGGTCACTAACGTTTATATAAAAAAATATCCTAAATACTTTAAGAGTTAATTCTTTCTTCGATATAGATAAACTGATTTTGAATATGTCAAATTGTTTGGTCAGTAACAGATAATACCTGGAGTTGCTGAGGTCTCCGAAGGGTGTCTGCGGCGTGGGCGGGGGGGAGCTTCGGCCAGTTTCGCAAGCTTCGGCCCACCCCTCCGCCACGAGAACTTCCCCGATGTCCACTGATCCGTCTACAGAAACAGATTTTTGCAATTCATTTTTTTTTTCAATATTTATTTAAAGAAATTTTTCACAAAAAAAAGCAACTATATCATAATTATACCTATACCTGACGAGTCTACAAGATCCAACGATTCAATGAAAAACATTTTTTCATTCATTTCATTCAAAAATCCACTCGCTTAAACAAGAAAGCAAGGTTTGAGACTAACATAAGCATATCTGGATGCTGATAAGCAATAATGTGTCAACCCACAAAATGTCGAATTCGGAGATATTGATGTATTTTGATACTGTGTCACCTATTGAACATCATCCAAAAAATATCAAGTCATATAAACTAAATAAGTACTGAAAAAAAAGGTACTCAAATATTGTTTCGAATTTCTAGTGCGTTCCATATTTTGCAATTTCTCAAAAAATATGGGTATATAAGAATCGATTTGACATCTTTAGATGCCATTTTCTCAAAATGAAGTCCGTGTGGCTTGACATAGGATTGCTTATCAGCGTCCATCTATCTTATTCCCAAACCCAACTTCACAAGATTATACTGCTCAAGTTTAATCCCATAAAGGATAAGTTTTATGTATGTAGGTTTTATATATACTGGGTATTATAACTGGCCAGTACATAATATGACTAGAGAGGAGCAATACACGTCAAGTGTTCTATTCAAATAAATAAGCGTTTTATTTCTATACATAACAATAAGCCACCACACTCTAACAACTTCTTTAATAATAATATGTGACATTTTCATAACGGAAAATTTCAATCCAAACACATTCCATTAAAATGATATACGTCTTCAATTTTATCATTCGGTACAATTTGGCGTTTCACTTTTTCGCATTGAAAACGAAAATGTATTTATTAGAATATAGCCAGAAAGAATACTTTAAGTATTATAAGCTAGAACAGTATCGTATCTCTTTAATTTGTTATTAATCCAGGGAAATTCAAATTCATAGAAGGACCTTTTCGCAAAAGTTACTTACTCGGCTTTTCACTATCTCCGACGACATAACATTATGTATTTATATGTGAACTTACCATCAGTGACGTCATACAGCTTGATACCGGGCACTTCCTTCCCCCTGTCCCCGACGGTGGCGGAAGACTTCTTGTAAGTGCACGTGCGAGACACTAGCGGCTTCCATCTCGCTACCTGATACATATTTTTTAAAATTACATACTAGTTGATCCCGGCGACTTTGTTTAGAATTATTATTAATCGATTTCGAAAAAGGAGGTTCTATCTTTGGCTGTAGATAGGATTTTTTTAAATAGAATATTTCTTAAAGAATTGATGGACAATTATATATTTTTAAACTTTCGCAATTTTTATTATTCATATGTTATACGGCTCCTCCGCACCTGCACGAGCTCCTCGAAGCGCTCGACGGCGTGCGGGTGCCAGCGCGCCTGCGCGTGCGCGGGCCGCACGCCCGCCAGGAAGCACTCCATCGCCTGCGACGCGAATATGTGTTACAGGTCACTTTGATATTTACAAAACAAAAATTTACCTTAACGTTTAAAATTTTTAAAATTAATTGGATGCTGATAAGCAATAGTGTGTCAACATCAGATTGATATATTTTTAAACAGCCTCACGTATTTAACATTATTTAAAAAAATACAAGTCATCTAAACTATATAAGTAAGTTCAATATTTTGCAAATTATACAATAATCTTAAATATTTGAAAACTTATTATTATGCAACATTAAATATATAAATCTGCTTTTAATTCATTATACCCTTTATCAAAATAAAAAAGAAAAGATGTATATGTCTTCAAACAAATTTATTAAAAATAGGTTTGACATCATTAGACGACATTTTCTCAAAATGAAGTCCATGTGGGTTGACACAGTATTTGCTTATCAGCGTTCAATTAATTATCAAATTAAAAAGGAATGCATACAAATATATAAAACTCAAAAAGATTTTAGAAAGAAGTCTTTAAACTTAAAAAAAAAAAAAACTTATAATCTAGGTAGTTAAAAGTATTCTTTAGAAAATAAACAAAGCCATTGTGCCCCGAAATATCACAAATTAATACCTGAAATCGAAGCCGTAGTAAGTCCGCTCGAAGTTCGCATAATTCGTGTGTCGCTACGTATTCGCTGTCACCGTAGTCCAAGTAAAATAAGTCGGCAACCTACGAACAATAAATAATTTATTACACTCAATTTGTTTGGAATTTGTATAAAATGTCAATTTTATATTTTATGGTCGCCAATTCTACACGACATCCACACTTTCTGATTTTAATATTACTAATGTATACCGTGTATAACAGAACATAGTTCTGTCGTGTCGGAGCACACCACACCTGCTCACATCGCCGGATGTATAGCGGCACGTACCTGCTGCGTGGCGTCGAACTCGTTGGGGCGTGTCGGAACACACCACACCTGCTCACATCGCCGGGTGTATAGCGGCACGTACCTGCTGCGTGGCGTCGAACTCGTTGGGGCGTGTCGGAACACACCACACCTGCTCACATCGCCGGGTGTATAGCGGCACGTACCTGCTGCGTGGCGTCGAACTCGTTGGGGCGTGTCGGAACACACCACACCTGCTCACATCGCCGGGTGTATAGCGGCACGTACCTGCTGCGTGGCGTCGAACTCGTTGGGGCGTGTCGGAACACACCACACCTGCTCACATCGCCGGGTGTATAGCGGCACGTACCTGCTGCGTGGCGTCGAACTCGTTGGGGCGTGTCGGAACACACCACACCTGCTCACATCGCCGGGTGTATAGCGGCACGTACCTGCTGCGTGGCGTCGAACTCGTTGGGGCGTGTCGGAACACACCACACCTGCTCACATCGCCGGGTGTATAGCGGCACGTACCTGCTGCGTGGCGTCGAACTCGTTGGGGCGTGTCGGAACACACCACACCTGCTCACATCGCCGGGTGTATAGCGGCACGTACCTGCTGCGTGGCGTCGAACTCGTTGGGGCGTGTCGGAACACACCACACCTGCTCACATCGCCGGGTGTATAGCGGCACGTACCTGCTGCGTGGCGTCGAACTCGTTGGGGCGTGTCGGAACACACCACACCTGCTCACATCGCCGGGTGTATAGCGGCACGTACCTGCTGCGTGGCGTCGAACTCGTTGGGGCGCAGGTCCTGCACGCGCGCGCGGTACCAGCGCCCGTCGTGCCGGAACACCGCCGCCACTACTTGCCCCACCGACACCTTCTCCAACTGATGGACATGAAACAATAATTTAAAGTCGTATAACAACAAGACTTTTTTATAAAAAAAGTGAACCGACTTCAAAAGTATAATAAGTTATTTCTTTAACAGTTATTTTGAATTTAAAACAAATTACTTAACCGTTTGTAATAAAAATTCTATGACCAATGGGAGACACCTATAATCTTTACAAAAAACGAATTAGCAAAACTGGTCTAGCCATTTTCAAGTAATCGGCGAACGTACATGAAAAAATCTCAGACGAATTGAGAACCTTCTTCTTAGGATCTTGGTTACGAATCCTAACGTTACATGATAAATGTTTTTTATTTTATACTAGCATTTGCTCGCGGCTACGCCCGCGTATATTTCGAAATTTCAGCTAAATAAATCTACCAGCGAAATTGTGACCTTTCCACAATTTATTACCCCTAAGCGTCATTTTATGGGATGATTTTGAAATTCTGGGATACATATATGTAATTTCCTTAAGTAATGTTTGTGCTGAATTTAAGGATAATCGGCCAAAAAAATATATTTTCTCCATACAAACTTTACTACCCCCTTGCACCCCAGTGTGGAGTAATAGTACCCCGATTTCTATTTTATATTTCATTACTATCACCCAGAAGTATGTGTATTAAGTTTTAAGTTAATACGACCGCAGAATAAGATTTTGCATACAAACGTATTTACCCCTTTTCAGCCTGAATAATCAAAAAACCCTTTCTTAGTGGATGCCTGCAACCTAAAAGCTACCTACTGCCAAAATTTCAAGTTCGTAGCCCCAGCGGTTTAGGCTCTGCGTTGATGAATCAGTCAGCACAAGTGATTTTATATATATATATATAGATACTATCGATTCACCTGTCAGGTAATTGTGCTACTTGAAATCGCCTGTCAATTTTGTTTTAAAACTTTACACTAAATGAACTAAATCACATAAGAAATTCAAGCTTATACAAGTTTTTTTGTAGTTTTATTTATGCTTCCTTTGAGTGGATACCTGCTAGATAATGGTGATCATACTTGACTTGTCTAAAAAGATCTAATCTTACAGATCTTATAAAGTTACACAGAGATTAACGCTTTAGGTAACTTGCCGTTATGTAAATTACTTGGAAATTATTTCAAATGATGATTTAAAAATTAGAAAAAAGATATAACAAGGCATTTATTCATCTATTTTGAAACAAATAATATTCTTATATATATACTAATATTACAAAGCTGAAGAGTTTGTTTGTTTGATCGTTTGCTTGAACGCGCTAATCTCAAGAACTACTGGTCCGATTTGAAAAATTCTTTCATTTCATTAGATAGCCCATTTATCGAGGAAGGCTATAGGCTATATAGTATCACGCAGAGCACCAATGAAGAATGTTTCAAAATCGGGGGAATTTTCCTATTGAGAGATCTTACGCTGCGTGCGCTGTGTAAACGGTTAAAGTTTCGCAAAAATCAGAAGACAGAAGTGATCCCCTTTAAAAGTTATAAAAAAAAGTCCGCGACCACATATGTGTATCTTTTAAGATTAGCTCTCTATAACCTTTTTTACGCTAACAAATTTGGTTTTGTCTTAAAATAATGCATTTTTAGCCCAAAATAACTAAAATGTAACAAATTACTTACGGCGTGATTAGCTCGGTTTTCCTTATTGCCATAGTACTCGGTCATGTGAGTGACTAAGTCGTCGAGTTGCGCAACTTGTGGCCCGACAAATTGCACCCAGAATCGAGACGGTGATGACGACGCCGATACGTATACTTCGATTGAGGAACTTGAAGCCTCTGCTGAAGAATTATATGTATATTTTTATAAGAAAAATTTAAATTTGAAAATCATCAAAAAAGGTTAAATTTTTATAATTTCTGGACTAAGGATTAATTGTTGTAAAATTAGCATTTGGATATTTTTGAACATTTAAGATCTATATAAAATATGCTACACATTCGTATAACTACAACTGCAGGGTTGCAAGTCTCAAACCTAATTCTTATTTTTTTAATTTTGATGGTTAAAAAAAAAATTACGATTTTAAAAATCTAAATTATTTTTCATATTGTTTAGCTTACGACAATACTAAATAAAAATATATCATATACATATATCCGTCATGTGAATGTGACATTTAAAAAAGTGCGAATAACTGTAATTAAACAGAAAGGTTAAAAATCTTTTAAAATTATTTTTTTATGAATCTGAGATTTTAATGAAAATTGGAACATAGTAATTATTCTCCATTACTATAAAAAAGTATTAAAAATCTGTAAATCGGAAGAAAAGTTAATAAAAACTTCACACCGACATTGTATATAGATAAATGAACACAGCACACTCAAAAACAACTGTCACCATAAACACGAAAACAAACAAGAAACTAAAAAAAAAACTTATTCCATTTTTCAAATACATTGATCGCGTGATACATTGATCCTGACAACATTTTTCAAAAACAATTCATATCTTAATTAATGAAATAAAAATAGACAAATAAAATGATAATTAACGTTTAAAGAAGAGAGTGCAAAAAATTAGAAAAAATTATTGCAAAAATCTTATCTAGTTAATTTTAAAAATGATTGTGTTTACGTTTCTTCTACAAAAACATATAATACCTAAAAAAATATACTTTTATAAAAAATATGTTTCAAGTAAAAGGTTGATGATTAATATATAATTAATCAGTATATACACACAGTTAGTACACAAAAATCAAAGCCATCAAACATCACACGTCTGTTAATCGAAACCTAGATTTAAAAAATGGGGCAGTTACGGCATCTACCTCAATATAGCCAAAAAAAAAATTTTTTTTTTTTATGATAACATAAATGCTCCAAAGAATCAACATATTGCTATCTAAAACGCAGGAAGAATGCTACGAAAATATAAAATTATTAGATACACTTAAGACGCCTTATATTTAAAATCTGGTAGAAATTATTATTAGAAGAATTAAAAATGTAAAAATGTGAAAATCTTCCTGCTAAAAGGTAAGTGCCTCCACTGCCCCACTCTTTTATGTACTATTCATATTTTACTTACACCTAAAAGTGGAGTGGAAGTAATCTTCATTTAACATTGTAGTTACAATTTGGCTGCGTTTAAATTAATGACTAAATAATATTAACGGCTGTATTAAGTTATTTTTAATTTACTCGATATATAGATATATTTATTTTGAAAAAAAAGCTTATGCTATTAAAGCGATTTATAGAAATAGGTGACTTTAAGCAAAAGCCCAAAAATAAGATGATGTAATACTAAAAGTTTGTGTGCAACTAAAAATAAGTATGTTCTTACATTTTTAGTAGTTTTTTTTTAAATGATTTTTACCGAACCGAATTCACTTTAATAGATAACTCAAAATCATTTAAGGTAGTAAAAGGTGATTAAGAACTTTTCAAGTACAGTAAAATCTACTCTAGAATAAGCTTTAAAAAAGCTATGATATGACAATGACCAAGACTGCTAAGCTATTTAGTCAATGATTAATATTCGTTTGCGGCTTCGGTCGTGATAAAATTAATTTTTCCATACAAATTTTTGTACCCCTGAAAATTCAAAACCTGCGTCATAATAATTATTTGTGTGCCATATTTCAACCCAATCTTTTCAACGGTTGAGGTGTACGTTGATAAATCAGTCAGTAAGTCACGGCTTCCTTTTTATAATAACAAAATTACACAAATATTTATTTAATCATAAAGAATTCCACTGACAGCGCCATCTAGTGCAATATCTACGAACAAATTTTAGAGCTAACAAAATTCAGGTTAAAAAAATCTGTAAAATCACAATAGAGCTAAGCAAAGCATGCTGTTATCTTACCAGTCCTGTACTTGGCATGCGTGGCTTCACCTGTGGTTTCCGGTTGCTCCGCCGGTAGCGCTGGCGGCGTGGCCACGCGCGGACCACGCTTGGCTTGTTCGATTTCGCGTCTACACCTCTCTTGTTCCACCTTGGTTACAATTCAAATATTTATATTTCAGGTTGTTTTGTGGTAAACTAGCTCACCATCGCTCCTGAGTCTTAGCTGGATGAAACATCTATACTAATATTGTAAAGCTGAAGGGTTTGTTTGTTTGAAAGCGCTAATCTCAGGAACTATCGGTAGGTTCGAATTGAATAATTCTTTTTGTGTAAGATAGTCTACTTATAGCGTAAAGCTTTGGCTATATTACATTACGTTACGACTCGTAAAAGCGAAGCAGGAACCATAAAAGCGAGTAAAACCGCAAGGAACAGTAGTCTATAACCTTCCTTAATAAACAGAGTATACAAGATCGGTTTAATAGTTTCAGAGATAAGCCTCCACATTAATCAATCAATCTTACCTCTTTACAATAATAATATCAATGAAAAAAGTCTGATATGATGTGACTAGGTTAAGAAGTAACAGGACGAAAATCTGAGGTTTATGCAACTGGCAACTTAAATGAAAAAAAAAAACACGGAACAAGAAAGAAATACCTTTTTAGGTTTTATGGATTTTCAAATAATGTTATTTCCCCATCACTCTGTTTCGTTACGTGCTCTTTATTGTAGACTAATGTTTTTTTTTTTCAAAACATATAAGATACTCGACTATTTTACCCGCATTTAAGTTATTTTAAATTTTCGCTTTTTATTTTTATATATTATTTTTATACATTTTAATTAATGCTGGAATTGCATTAAAAACACTCCTTTCTTTAGTTTTTCGTACATTTATTCTGTGCATTATTACCAAAAATTATGTCCTTATTAAATGATATAATAAATATAGTCCTTTTTTTTAATAAACGATAATTTGATTCCTGGCTACGAAAACAAAATATTTCAAAAAACGAATTTGACAGTTTTAGTTTTAATCAAAATTGGTACCAACTTTTTTAATTGTTTTTCTATATTCGCAAACCTTTAAACATTCAGCTAATATTTTAATAAATTAAAAAAAAAATTATAAACTAGAAATACTTTAATATATTGCTAAAGGTGAATTCTTAAAAATGAATAAACTTACACATTCTTTAATGAGATTCTTGGCAACCAGAATCTGTTCTGCGGTACCGCGGAAGGTAACCTGCCTCAGTGCACCTAAATCAGGCCCTCTTTGTCCATCTAACCTCACACGAGCGCCGCTACGGTGACTTATATCGTTTATGTTCTCACCACCAGTACCTAATAATAAATAAATACGTTTATTTATAACTAATGTATATATTAATGTTATAATATTGAGAGCGAATTTTACACCTATTATATAATTTGAAAGATATATTATTTGATAATATTGCTGTTAACTTATTTGACGTAACAATTATTTAAAAAAAGTTCAACTTAGAGGTAAGAAGTTTTCTTATTATATATATATATAATTAACTTAAACTAAATCTTATTATCGTTTGGTTGGTCTGCCCTCATAACAGCTTGTCTTTCGACAAAGGCCTCCTCTAAGGCTTTCCATTTGCTTTTATCCTTTGCCATTTGATGTATATATGTGTATTTAAAAAAATCTAAATTAATGTAATAAAATTGTGAGCAAAAACTTCTATTCGACGTATTCTAACCACTAGGCTAGCACGGCTTTTATAAAACAGATAATAATAAACTTGTAACAGATGAATAAATGTTCATAAATTTCTGTTATATTTGTTGTGTATTTTATTTACATATATAATATAATTCTCTATATGTAAACTCAACATATACTTTATATTAAGTAGAAAATATAAAAATCTCTCACCAATAATTTTGCCGCAAGTCCAACTCGGTACAGTCATTGTATCCTCCACAATTACCGGTTGTTGTTTTATAAAATCATGCACCAGTGTCTCAGCAATCTGTGTAGAGTGACTTCGCCCTCGAATGATGCAAACATCGTAATCTTTCTCACTAAACTTCTTAAAATGTATCATTGCACCCGTTTTCTCTTCTATTTGCTTTACATTTGATCCATTTCGACCTGAGGAGAGAGTGTAGCACACTGATGAAACATGATGACCCCAAGTCCAAGGCATATTGATTTGAGACTATTAAGGTTCTTGGTCAAAGTGATAGTAATGTAGATACAAAAACAATGATAATAATAAATTAATCGAGAAATATACAGAATAGAAATTAATATGTGGCAGTGAAGAGTATAGCTGCCCTAGCTGACAGCTCCTAAAAGTATCAATATATAATTATTAATAGTAATGTTATTTTTAGATATTAAACTCCTTTAAAAATACATGTATTTTTTATAAAAATAGTTACAGGGAAAGTCTTATAATTGATCAAGTCAGATATTTATATTATTATATAGATTGTTATAGATTTATAAATCCTAATATTAATACTTAGTAAGAACTTTACTTGTAAGATTAGCTCTCAGTCTTTCATAATGATTTACTGACGTTATTGCTCATTATGTTACACTTGAAAGAATTTACTGTTAGTGGCTTATTTTTGGCATTCACAACTTTCGTAACTACTTACGACTTGTCTGTTACTAGGTTACAGAGTTGTTTTATATGGCTTGAGAGTAAAACTTACAAATGTAATTCTGACCTGAGATTTACACATCTTATTTTTCTGTTATTCAATACAGAAGGCCAAAGGAAAATAAAATATCAAATATAGAATATCATACTTTGACAACTAAAACAACAATGACCTTCAATGAAATAAAGTAATATGATTAAGCAAACATGATATCTGATTGTAGACATGTTTAAAAATATCTATTACTATAACATTGTATAGCTTTTGCATGATAATTTTGATTTGATGTTTGTGTTTATTATATGAGAAGATAAAATACATCAAATTTTAAACTTAATAATAAGCCTTCAAACATAAATTTTATTTGAATGAATCAAGTAGTTTTTACGTGACGCTCACAATAACACAGAGATAATCAGTTTTATACTATGATAATATGTTTATAAATATATTTAAAATACATGAATATTTATTTTTTAAACATTAAAATAGACAAAAAAAAAATTTTGTTATCTGTATATGAAGGCACAGTATAATGGATAGCACAAGTATTAAGGAGATATTATGATAATACAAAGCCATACAATAAATAACAATAATTTTATTGTTCTAGCAGGCTTATGTCATATATAAATTACATTCGCAATTAGAAATATGAAGGCATCATTTAGTATATGGTTAACAATAATGTTTCTTCATTAAAGTCATAAAAAATTATTAAAATTTTGCATGACATATTTTTTTAGCAAGCCTATCATAGTTTCATTACTTCAAAAATCTCTTTCATCTGTCTATACATATAAATAAATGGGTCAAACTGGTGAAACTACAAAGTTAAATTTCATAGACAGTATTTTTTTAAAAATAGATAAAGGATATGTTAACGCAAATTAAAAAAAGTTTCGACTTTGCCAAGATTATTTAGCACCATTTCATAATGTAATAACATTCTGAGTGGGAGTAACAAGTGAAAATTAGTCATAATACTGACTGTATAATTATATTTTTAGTTTATATTTACATTACATAATGAAAATATAAAAAGTTATATCTTCTATTCATTACAATACATTTAGAACAGTTATTTTTGGTATGCTAAGTCGGAAACATAACAACGGTACAATTAAGAGCCACTAACCTACAGAATTGAAATAAAGCAATTAGTGGTAGCTTGTTAAGTTATCGTATTAAAAAAAAACATAATATACTTATTAGAAAAAAAAAATGCACAATAAGCTTACCAATTAAAGCAGGAACGATACTCTTCGGTACTTGCACCTCAATTACATTCATCTTTGTGGTTCTCACTGTTTTCTCATCATTTTCTTCCTCTTTTTTAAACACATAGTAAACTACAAATGCTGTAACAGTCACCAGTGAGAACCCAAGCGCCACAGGTACCAGTATCTTCGTATTAAACGGCATCTTCTGAAATATAATAGTATATTTTTTATGATATGATAATTGATAAATGGAATACTAAAATATGTTTAGTAATACCAAGAATCGAGTGATAAATAATTATTTCACATAAAATAAATGTTGCGGCAATTATTTTAGAGGTAATATTTATATTTAACACTTAATATCATTCACAGTTCAAAGTTTAAATTTATGGACAGGAAAGAAATAACATATAGCTGTAGACTGAATTATTCAAATAGCAGGTTTAATTCTTAACAGAGTGGACAGTCGAATAATCTCAAATGTAAATAAATACATTGTGATAATGATATAATAATCTATTAGCAGATATGACATAATGAAAGTTACTTCACATGTAATATGACACCTGTTACGCATAAAATGTAAAAAGGATATAATTTACCTTAATCTTTGTTGTGAAGTACCTCCGAACAAAACAGTAAGATACCCCTTATTTCGATTTTAAATATCTTTACCAAAACAAAATATTATTCGCATTAATTCCGTGTCTATTCAAAGATCACCACAATTTTTTAATGCACAGATTATAATAAATCTTTGACACGTTAAAATTGACAGGATGTTATTATTACCACAGTTTGTTACAACTGAAATTTTATAAAGTGAAAACTTATGCTTGGTCCTCACGACAATAACTTTAGCCGCTTGTGTCCACATAATGACGACTTAAAAGTAATCATTCAATGCCTTTTTTTGTAGGGATTCTTTACAAAGCACATTAAAATATTTTATCAACAACTCATAAGTTTGATACAACAAGAATAACAAATCGCTATCATGTGAATGTCGCAGGCAACTAGCTTAATAAGTCGTTAAATTAACAGCCTAGCCCTAACTAGCGGTCTGAACAATATGCAGCCATACCCTCTAGTATAGTATTTAATAAATTGGCTGGTTGATACTTAAGCCAGTCAATAGGATGGCCAAGTTACAAAAAAGAAAAAAGCGAAAATATTTGAAATTAGAAATTGTTTACTTAATTATTTAAAAAAAAGTCTACGAAGGAAAGCATGGATGCCTGCGTTTTATTACGTCAAGGCGGAGAGGCTGCTCCTCTCGCAAAGTCAGAGACGTAAAAAACCCCTAGTTGGTATTAAAAAAACTTTTATAAATTGTAGCCACCTCAAGGTTTTATATTTAAATAAATAGGCTAGGCAAGTAGTTAAATGATAAATGTGATAAGCAAGCCTTTAAATCTTATGGATCCAAATCATTTGCCTAGCTAAGTAATTAAACGAATGAATATTATTCAGTTCGCTAGTTCACCTATGTCGTAAAGTAACGAGGATAGGCTGTTATTCAACGGTTTATTAAGCCAGCGACAAAGACACAAGAGTTTCAAGACGCCAACAAGTCGTCGTCGACCAAAGTATCATGAGAACCCAGCATAACTCATGAGTGACAGAAAGTTTTTATTTTGTTAAGTTTCTTTTATTTTTTATTTATGTTTACATAAAAAGAGTTGTTTTAAATTTGACACTTTCAATCAAGCTTTAACTTTTCTATAAAGATTAAATAATGCAAAAAATATATAATAGTAAACACTTTAATGGAGTTTATTAGATATTGTAATGTAAATTAAGTTAAAAACGTTTATAATTGAAGAAAATTAAATTTAAATATGAAAGGTAATCAATGTTTTTTTGACTTCAAGTTTTTCAATAATCACGTAATTAGTTTGCTATAATCCGCGGAATAATATAAGTTAACAGCTGTCTGGTATCATGCAAAATTAATGAACGCCTCGCGAAAAATTTGTAAATACTGTAAGTTCTGTAAAAACTCTTTACAGATTTGCAACTGACTGTTGTATAGGTTAAGTTTTCTGAGGTGGATCTGGTGTCGGAGTGAAACAAGCATAGAGTACTTATCTATATGGTGTCTTGTAGTGTTGACGCTTTCTTGCTGCGTTTGCATATGTGGGAGGGCGTTAGTTGCCTGTTTGTGCTGCATGTGCACCATTTGCATATGTGGGATGATGGATTGCTTGTGCTTCATGTACGTGTGCGTATGTGGAAGGCAGACGGTGCACGTTTATGCTTAATAAAACTAGATATCTGTATTTTGCGGATTATAGTAAAATAATTTTGAGATTATTTATTATATAATTTCGCTAACTAACGCCTGATTCAATAAAATGTTTTAAAATTTTTTTATATTATTTTATGCGTAGGATTTATTTTTATAGTTTTAAATGTTTATTTCAATTTATTTTTATTATCTAATTCTAGTCTAATAATTAGACTAATGGAGTTTTTTTTTCAGATGTTTATTTATTTTTTATTTTTTAAAAGCCATAGTTAAGTTTTTTTTTGTTTAAATTTATAAAGGAGATGACGTGGGACGTAACATTGGGTAAGATCCCTTGTTTAGCTATTTATTATATTAGATACTTATCTTTCTTTCATGTTTCTAACCTTCGCGATTTTTCATTTCGTCGAATTTAATGACATCAAAAATTGTGTCTCGTGTATACAAGCGGCGTTACGGTAACCACATTTTAAAATATATTTAGAAAGATTGAATATTGTAATGTGTTTATTTTTACTACACATTGTTATATTAAAAAAAATAAAAAAAATAAAAATAAAATAAAAATAAAAAAAAAGTTTTTATTGGTTATAACAATGTTTATTATCTTTTATTAATTAATTACTAAAGAAATAATCTTAACTGATTACAATTAATTATAATTAAACTATTATTATTAAAATAAGTTTAACAAATTTAATCTTATTAGAGAAGAAAGAAAAGAGAAGAGAGCCAGCTAAACTCAATCGGGTGGGTCACCAGGTTGTACACCAATGCAATTACTTTACAATATGTTAATATAAAATGTTAGGCGCCACTGACAATATCTTTAGTATTTAAATTTCGGTGTCAGGCCGAATAGTTACATACAAAGTAAGGAAAATAATTTAAATCATATCTATTAAAGTATAAAATAGGAAAAGACATAACCTTACATTACCAAAGACAGAAAACTACCGCTACCGTCTCGTAGAAAGTTTAACCCGTATGCCGCTAAGATGCGAGACCTCCGGAACTGGCTTAGGTAGACGTCGATGTTCCCGGGTTAAAGCAGGAACTGAAGAACACGGAGCTGAACCACTAGGCTTCAATAGTATTCACACCACCCCATCGGTGTGTATTGTATTATATCCCGAGGTGGGATATTGTATTTGAAAGGGATTCCTTTTGTATTTATTTCTTATTGACGTTCTCTCTCCATAGTCAAATATTAAGGTTTGATTAGTCACATAATCAACCAATTCTCATCAATAATAATAATAATCCCCTATAGGAATGAATAAGAATTCATTCTATTTAATATATAAAAAAAAAACTCCTGTAATAAAAATAAATGATATTAGGACACGAAATATTAATGCCTAATCTCAAGAATAATAGATTACTTGAATGTAATAAATACCTCCAGAAGGTTTAATGCCATGCCAACCATGTGCCGACAATTACAACTTCCGAGGAGTTAAAAAATCCGAAATAGACTGAAAATACGATAAAAACACTCAATAATCTTGCGAATAAAAGTTAAATCTTTATGAATTAGATAGAAATATATGCAACTTACAACGTTTGACGAAAATCTGCGATTTAAAGACCACATGGCGAAATGTCGACTTTGGACATTATCCTATTGGAATATGCAAATATTCCTATAATTGTCTGAAAATAAACAATCAAATAAGAATACTACAAGACTAAAGAAGTGTGAGAACACGTGCTTGAAGACCAAGACTCACCATAAGTTGTTTGAATACAA
Source organism: Hypolimnas misippus (assembly GCA_037950945.1). Taxonomy (NCBI): domain Eukaryota; kingdom Metazoa; phylum Arthropoda; class Insecta; order Lepidoptera; family Nymphalidae; genus Hypolimnas; species Hypolimnas misippus. The sequence continues at coordinate 3,314,968 of JBBEEQ010000016.1, read as the reverse complement.
ATTCTATATTTAGAACCGGCGCGTGCGTTTCTAAAAATAGAAAAGATCGATGACCGAATTAATCTTTAACAAATCAACTACGAGTTACCATATACACCCAAAAATGTCCCTAAATGTGGGTAATTGAAATCAAACAGATATTTCAAAATAATTACTAATAATTATTAAATGGCACCTAAAGGCAAAAGAAGATATATTTTACGAAACCAAAACAGTTGTAGTAATAAAAATGTCGTCAGCAATGAATTTCTGTAACAAAACGAAACTTCAAAAACTGAAACAATAAAAATATTGACACAAACCTACTTTGTGAACAATAAATAATTTAATACCTTATTTTAATAACATTTCCGTATATAAAATCTAATTTTGTAAAATAAATAATTTTCACATTAGTCCTAATTATTTCCTTAGTAATAGAAATAATTTGTTAAAATGGTAACACTATTTTATCTATTACTATCAAATTTGCACAGACTAATTAGAAAATGTAATGAAACGAATTATAAAGCTTCTGACACACATTCAATTATATGTTTTTGTGAAATTGCCATTTAAAAATGTTAAAATTAAATATTAAAATTCCGTTATGAAATTTTATCATAACAGTGCCCCTCACGCCGAAAGAATTTTGCGAGAGTAAGCGAACAAAATTCGAGCTGGCCCTCCAGCTCAAACCTAAATCAAGTAAACAAATTCAATGAAAATGTTTAAATCCTAAAAGTAAAACATTCTATAAATGTCTCCATCTGAAACAAAAAAAAAACTTTCAATTGACTTACGTATCTTAACGTAATTAAATAGGTAACAGGACCCAAAAAAAAACTGTAGCCTTTAAACAAAACATGTACCAAGGCAATAAGCAAGTCTTCTTTAAACTAAAGACTAAAGAACAAAATCTAATTCACCAACTAGCTAATTATCTATGTAATTAATTAATTCTGGAGAATTAATAGTTCTAAGACTATTAGAATGTGAAGAATGAGTTGCAGACTATGCAGAACAAACTTGACTAAAAATTACTCACTAAGGAGTGTTCAGAACTTAAACCACTGTAAGTCCTATACAATAATAATATAATATAATGGAGTTAACTATCATTCAGAAAACTCTTTTTTACCTGTAACATGGTAACAAAAAACGGATTAACAATGAGGATCCTACTCATTGTTAAACAAGATGTAACAACATTAGAGTCGTTAATATGTAGAAACAATCTGGTGACAACCAGAGAGAGAAATAATCCTCAGTCTCCATGACCGAAGGAATAAGAATTGTACTATACAAAGCACAAAACTTGTATTTCAGCTAACCAATGAGCCAAAAAGACAAAATGTGAAGCTAACTAGCAGTTCACAAATGTAAAAAAATAATATGAGATATATCACACTAGGTATTATAATAAAATTAGTCCTAATTAAACTATAACCAAAATACAGCTTACCAGAGCAAACCTATCTAGTAACTACAAATATTAAATAGTACTATCCTATAGCAATTAAGAAAACAACAAATGAGCTCCAAAGACGGAGAATAGAATTACTACCCTAAATTCGAACCCACACAAAACAACAACTATGCATAAACTAACTATAATTAAAATTTACTAACTATACCTAAGTCAATCTAACAATTTTGAGAGTAAACTTTGTATTGTTGGCAGTGAAGGAAAAAAAAGAAAAGGAATTATCCTCAGTTTACCACTTTATTAATCAGAGGAAACTGGAAGAAATAAAGAAAAGAACTTTAACAGTTAGCACCTAGAATATATGGTCGAACTGGAAAAGCATATTGGTATAAGGCTTATTTAGAGAGTTACCTACCGCTCTACAAGTGAAAGAAAAGAGGTTGGGGATGAGGATAAGGATTTAACCTAAGTTTACCACTATACACATCAGTGGAAACTAGAAAGAACAAGTAAAGAACTTTAACAGTAAACACCTATGATTTATGGTGGAACTGGAAAAGCATATTTGGTATAAGGCTTATTTAAAGAGTTACCTACCGCTCTGCAAGTGAAAGAAAAGAGGTTGGGGATGAGGATATGGGAAAGGAAACAAAAACCACTGACCAAAACAAACAAAATTAAACCGAATATACTCAAACCTAACGAAAATGCATTCCTTCCTACTATGCCATCTATCAGGACCGATCTTAACAAACAATTAATAACTCCTCTGTCCGGACTAGTTGTAATATACTAAACCTAACGACAATACCAACCAAAAAACAACCAACTGTCAGGACTGATGTTATCTAGCCGTTCGTAACCCTCCTGTCCGGACTAATGTAATATACTAACCTAACGACAATACCAACCAAAAAGAAACCAACTGTCAGGACTGATGTTACCTTACCATTCATATCCCTCCTGTCCGAACTAATGTAATATACTAACCTAACGACAATACCAACCAAAAAGAAACCAACTGTCAGGACTGATGTTACCTAGCCATTCAAATTCCTCCTGTCCGGACTAATGTAATATACTAACCTAACGACAATACCAACCAAAAGAAACCATCTGTCAGGACTGATGTTACCTTACCATTCATATCCCTCCTGTCCGGACTAATGTATAATATTATCAGGATACTTTTAATTCTTTCCTAAAAAACCAAGATTTACTTCGACCCTTAGCCTTCGGAACCAATAACACTGGATTATTCCAATATCTAATACTGGGTTTTTTAATCCTCAAACGTAACATTTCGTCTAATTGCTTATTAAGCTCAATTAGACGTTCAGGAGAAAGGCAATAATAACGCTGTTTAATAGGCAGCGTATCCCCCGTATCAATTGAATGAGAGATAATGGTCGTAAGACCTAAGCCTTTCTTTTCAAAAGAAACATCTTGAAAATCAAGAAGAACCTGATCCACAATCGCACGTTGTGGAGCAGACAAATCCTCCATGGGATGCAAATATTTAAGCTCGCAAACCTCTTTGGGTTTGTAAGCCTCAGAAGAAAGCTTAAAAAATAAATCCTCGGCCAATTTAAATGCACGCCAAAAATTTACACCGAGCAACAAAGGCGTTGTCACTCCTGGGACAACATAAAATTTAATTACCTTAGTGTTACCGTTCAGAGTAACAGGTAAGAAAACATGGCCCAACACCCGTGAAGTCGAGTTGTTGGCCGTAGCAATATCAAGAATGTCGGTGTTCTCATATAGCTGAACACCATTCTCAATAAATTTAGTTCCCAAATCGGAACCTAAAATAGAAATACTAGATCCGGAATCTAGTAAACCAGAATAATTTTCGTCAAAAATACAAACAGATAAATGGGGACGAATATCATGGGGATAATTAACGGCTGCAACGCCATGAGAGAAATAAAGAGAGAGTCGTTTTAAATAGTTCCGCCAATCGTCGGGATCAAAATTACTAGAATGCGTTGGCGGAACGCTATCTAGTTTTTTGAACCGTCCGGTATAACACCTTCTTTGCAAGAGGTACAATTATTAAACGTAAACCCCTTAGTACCACACTTAAAGCAAACTAATTCCTTAGACCTGCAAGTTTTAAAATTATGACCCTTTTGCCTACACCGAGGACAAAATAATTCTTTGGGACTAGAATTAGGTTTTGAAACAACCTTCACCGACTCGACTTTACATTTAACTGGTTTCGGTTTAATATAACTAAGATCACTTGCTAATGTGTGATCAGTAATGGGAGGAGGTTCTTGGAATTCCGTAACCTGAACGAACGAATACTCTAAAAGTTTACATTTGTCCTTTAGGTCTTTAATACTCTCAATTTTTTCAAGAGCCAAAGCCTTAATAAAATGAGGACGTAAATTCTTCCTAATTATTTTAAGTTTCTCAAGTTCAGGAACATGATACGACAACCTAGCAAAATAATTTATCATGGTAGCAATGAAAATTGTGCATGACTCACTGTGACCCTGAGTACGGCGTCGAATTTCTGACATCAGCCGCTCATCGTAGTCAAAAGGTGAAAATTCTTCAACTAGTTTCTGTTTCAATGAAGTCCAGTCATGAACTTCAGATCTTATACTTCGAAACCAGATAAGTGCATCGCCTGAAAATAGTTCAATGGCAGATTGAAACAAAATGTCATCAGAAATTTTACGAGCAAGACATAATTCTTCCAGTCTCAGTAGATATAATCTTACACATGACTTTCCATTATACAAATGGTTTAGGCGAGCAAGAGTTCTTTCATTGCTGCAGGAATTACAAATATAAACACCAGATGGATGTTCAACAGTAGGTCGTACAATTGGTTGATCAGCACCTGGAGTAGTAATATTGTCTACTTCCTCAAAAGATTTTCGAAAAGATCTAAAAAGATTATCAATTTGTGCCAGGCAGTTATTTAATCTTGTGTTGACTTCCTCCTTTTGATTGAACAAACTAACGTCGGCAACAACCCTACTAAATCGATGAAATAGATGATGAGCAACTGCTCTCAATCGGTTGAAACTTTTGAAGGGAGGGTGAGAAGACAAAGTTAAAAGAATCTCAGAAAGTTTGGAATCGATCACCTGAATTTCGACCTCTGGATCATGTGAAGTCTCTAGGATCTCATCCGCTGGGATAGCATCTGCCAAGACCCGAACCTGTCGACGAAGCTCTTCAACCGTCGTCTTTGGTTTCTCATCCCGTATTTCAACCTCATAAATCAATTCATCCTTGCGAAGCATATGATAAGCTATTGGGCGTTCCATAATGAAAATTAATTTGTACTATAACAGAACAAAAAAATAAAAAATATAAGTATGAGAAAAAGAAAGTCAAAACTACCTGAAAAAGAAAGTTAATTGGTACTGAACCTACTGGACTTTTAATAAAATTAAAAGAAAATTTTAAGGAATTCCTAATAATATCAAAAAATATTTAGTAATTTTAAATTATTACCATATGATAATTAAGTTATTATCAAATTAAATAAATAAACCAAAAATAAGTCGAGCTGGCTTAACAAATAATTAAGTAGTAGGTCTAAGAATTAAAATTAATTATACAATAACATATGTGGCAGGTTTACATAAAAAATATTTGAAGCCTCCGTGTTCATACAGTAAAAAAAATGTAACCAACAAAATTAGTAATTGCAATGGCTTAATCGGTACAGCAATAGACGAACCAACTACACCTGGTAAAGTGACCCCACGTTCGTGTGCCAATTGTTATATTAAAAAAAATAAAAAAAATAAAAATAAAATAAAAATAAAAAAAAAGTTTTTATTGGTTATAACAATGTTTATTATCTTTTATTAATTAATTACTAAAGAAATAATCTTAACTGATTACAATTAATTATAATTAAACTATTATTATTAAAATAAGTTTAACAAATTTAATCTTATTAGAGAAGAAAGAAAAGAGAAGAGAGCCAGCTAAACTCAATCGGGTGGGTCACCAGGTTGTACACCAATGCAATTACTTTACAATATGTTAATATAAAATGTTAGGCGCCACTGACAATATCTTTAGTATTTAAATTTCGGTGTCAGGCCGAATAGTTACATACAAAGTAAGGAAAATAATTTAAATCATATCTATTAAAGTATAAAATAGGAAAAGACATAACCTTACATTACCAAAGACAGAAAACTACCGCTACCGTCTCGTAGAAAGTTTAACCCGTATGCCGCTAAGATGCGAGACCTCCGGAACTGGCTTAGGTAGACGTCGATGTTCCCGGGTTAAAGCAGGAACTGAAGAACACGGAGCTGAACCACTAGGCTTCAATAGTATTCACACCACCCCATCGGTGTGTATTGTATTATATCCCGAGGTGGGATATTGTATTTGAAAGGGATTCCTTTTGTATTTATTTCTTATTGACGTTCTCTCTCCATAGTCAAATATTAAGGTTTGATTAGTCACATAATCAACCAATTCTCATCAATAATAATAATAATCCCCTATAGGAATGAATAAGAATTCATTCTATTTAATATATAAAAAAAAAACTCCTGTAATAAAAATAAATGATATTAGGACACGAAATATTAATGCCTAATCTCAAGAATAATAGATTACTTGAATGTAATAAATACCTCCAGAAGGTTTAATGCCATGCCAACCATGTGCCGACAATTACAACTTCCGAGGAGTTAAAAAATCCGAAATAGACTGAAAATACGATAAAAACACTCAATAATCTTGCGAATAAAAGTTAAATCTTTATGAATTAGATAGAAATATATGCAACTTACAACGTTTGACGAAAATCTGCGATTTAAAGACCACATGGCGAAATGTCGACTTTGGACATTATCCTATTGGAATATGCAAATATTCCTATAATTGTCTGAAAATAAACAATCAAATAAGAATACTACAAGACTAAAGAAGTGTGAGAACACGTGCTTGAAGACCAAGACTCACCATAAGTTGTTTGAATACAAATTCTATATTTAGAACCGGCGCGTGCGTTTCTAAAAATAGAAAAGATCGATGACCGAATTAATCTTTAACAAATCAACTACGAGTTACCATATACACCCAAAAATGTCCCTAAATGTGGGTAATTGAAATCAAACAGATATTTCAAAATAATTACTAATAATTATTAAATGGCACCTAAAGGCAAAAGAAGATATATTTTACGAAACCAAAACAGTTGTAGTAATAAAAATGTCGTCAGCAATGAATTTCTGTAACAAAACGAAACTTCAAAAACTGAAACAATAAAAATATTGACACAAACCTACTTTGTGAACAATAAATAATTTAATACCTTATTTTAATAACATTTCCGTATATAAAATCTAATTTTGTAAAATAAATAATTTTCACATTAGTCCTAATTATTTCCTTAGTAATAGAAATAATTTGTTAAAATGGTAACACTATTTTATCTATTACTATCAAATTTGCACAGACTAATTAGAAAATGTAATGAAACGAATTATAAAGCTTCTGACACACATTCAATTATATGTTTTTGTGAAATTGCCATTTAAAAATGTTAAAATTAAATATTAAAATTCCGTTATGAAATTTTATCATAACAACATATTGCTTTTAAATATCAGTAAAATATTTTGTTTTGTAGGGGCGAATTATTAATATTGTGTTTTATAGGCTACTGGCGGACTCATTTTTATGATAATAACCGACAGATGAGTAAGCGAGTCACCAAATACTAAGTGATCACCGCCACCGCCATGAAAAAGCAGCACAAAAGTAGCAAATGTCTTGTCGGCTTAAAAAGGAATAAAGGCTTAAGATGTTAATTAATCAAAGGGATCGGTGGTAGAGGTGTACTACTGGGCTACCGGCATTCTTTAAATACATACTACCTAAGAGTACGAAATGTAATTCGGTAAACATATTCATGTTCCGTAACATAACATTATTTTTTTATTTTCTTTTTAGAGAATAATTGTTTTTTGTTTCTACTTAATACTTACAACAAATGTACGTCATTCGGTAATAACGATTATACTCTTTATTACTTACTTGTGATTATAATATACACATTTACCGACCATATATTAAGCCGGATACTTGGTCGGTGAATAACTAGTCCTGAACGAGAAAGAATGCACCCTACTAACGAAGCGAGCGTGCGACCCAATAAAGCGTAATAGTCAGATTTGTCATATTTTTTTATTGTCGCTAACATCACGAAAGCCTTCGCCGTTTATCCGGCTGTCAGTTGTTCTGTGAACTTTAAGCGATCATGCAGAGGCCTTACCGAAGACGGTATCTGCGACCGAATAATATGCACGAAGCGTTTCATGGCGGTAAAATATAGGATAAAAACGTTGATCGTTTCATAGTCATATTATTTATTATTTTTTTTAATTGTATATAACGCCTTACCTACTTAATTAAATATTAAATCTTCAATACGTACCTTTATATATATATATACATATATCATTTTATAACGTGCCTAATTTTATTTTAGAAATAATCGTTTATTGTTTCTCTTTTAATCATAAGTAATGGAGAAGTGTTTCTAAATAAATTGAAAAAAATGGTAAAAATTGAAAAAATATTTATTCATTCATAAACAGATTTTGAATATGTGGTAACAAAGAAAATACCGCCCCGCATATGTTTCGGGACAGGTCTGGATCGGGAAGTATTACCAATAAAAGGTCCGATGTTAAGCCCTTTTATGAGACGGAATGCGCCTGAAGTGAAACCGAACCTGGGCCCTGGCACCTATGACGATAAAAGAGACGCGTTTTACGACCTGACGCACAGGGTAGGACTTCAAAATAGCAAATTTAGAATTTAGAATTAATTTAATTTTTATTTTTATTTTAAAAATAACCGAAATACAATTCGGGAAACTTTATGAACATTTTCATAATTATGTCGCCAAAGTACTGTACTGTATATTTAGTAAGAGTTTTGATATTTTTATGTATGATCACCGTTTCCTCGAAAATGGCTTGACCGAATTAGATAAATGTTTTTTTTTTGTTTTAAAGGGTTTCATAGAATTTTCATCAAAATCGGTTCAGTATTTTTGTTTTAAGTCATTAATAACCTAATTTTTGATCGGTATTCTTCCATACATTGAAAAGCCTTGCCTCTAGCGAAATTATCGGTAGTGAAATTGAAAATATCCAATAATAAATTATCACACCTTGTGGTTTGTCCTAATGAGACCTCGCATCAACGTTTAATTAGGCTAGTTGACTTCACGCTAGGTAGTAAAATGACTATTCCAGATGCGAATATCTCTGGCAAATCATACTGAATTGTATGTCGGAACACACCAATAATATTTTTCAAATTTCTACGTTACACCTTCAGATTTACAGCAAGTGTTGCTATGGGTCAAAGTCGCCTAGATGGAAAGTTAAACATGAATACCAGCCTCCTCCTAGAGAACCCTTGCCTAAGGAGCCTGAACTTCAAAACTGCGCACCCTTTAATTCTACTTCCAGGAGAAAATCCTTGTTCAAATCTGGTGATGTCCCAGCGTAAGTTTCTTTATAATAAGAGAGTTCAATTCTAGAGTATAGATAATAATATATATCTACAATCTTTTCACCCTTTAAATCCATTTCGAAGAGAAAGCTTCAAATCTTGTTTTAACTTTTACTACCTATGATAAATAAAGAATACGCTATTTTTGTTTATGATCAAAGATAAGATTATTGACCTTTATACCTTAAATTGCTTACGATATACTCTAGAAATCGTCCCCGCAGTCTTCTAAAATCATCAGAGTCCGAGGCAGAATAAATGGAGCCCCGCCCTTGGGCCGTGAGTGAGCGAGATTGAGGTCTCAAGTATCCATTTACATGCGGGGTGTGCAAGACTACCCATTAACCTAGAGATGATCTCCGCTAACCACGACCAGATTGACGCACGGGAGAAGCAGTAAATGCGCATGTGCAAGCGATCCCGCGGTCTCCATTTCCGTGTCGAGGAAGGCCATCGTAGAGGGTTTATTACCCGATTTCCCCCGCGTAAACAAAAAAAAAAATAGTACGATTTTAGAATTGTTTTTTAATAATCATATCTTTAGAACTGTATCAAATTCCGTTCAGTTAAACAAATACTATCCACATATAAATAAAAATATATATTGAAGTTACGTAAAATAGATTTAAATTTCTTATAGAGCATGTGATTACTATCCAGAATACAAGAAGAGGCAAATGAAATTCGCCTATAGTTTCTCTGGTAAAAAAGTTCTGAAATGCGCTGTTGAGGTAAGAATACAGATAAGACTATGTTTAGATGAAAAAAAAATGTGAAGCGCACGCTGAAAGGCAGCGCACCATATTACAAGAGTGGCAGAGTATAACAGTCCATATAATCATATAATTTTGTGTGTCAGGTCTCTCTTTCCCACAAGGTACTCTGGGCGCTGATTTCAGCTTACGCGTCAATAACCACACGCGTTTACAACTAGACGAATTTTATTCGAGACTTATATATCTCGTTTCACGTAAGTGTATTGGTCCGAACACGAGGCGAATCCGAACTCGCGCATGGTACAGTCGACTGAACAATACTTAAAACATTGAATGTGATATGACATTTACTATCTATTTGTCTTTACTTGACTGATTTGGTGAATAAACTCATTCAGGAACTAAAATCACGACTCCTCGAACAATTACACTGGTTTAGTATTAATGTTTTCTACTACATATTTGAGAAACACGTTCGATAGTATATATAAATAATCTTTTAAACATATTAATTTGACATATATAATAATATAAGAAGTATTTAATAATTAACAATACAGATATATCTAAACGACTGTACTGGTACCTAATTTTGTGTTCTGCACGGGACATAGTGCAGACCGTGTTGGTCTTACTTACTTCCGTGAAAAGATAAAACATTTTTAGTAAGACAGGTTAATTCTATACAAGAACCCAAATAAGTATAAAATAAGTAGCTGAACGCACGCTTTCGACGCCTCAGTGCAATTTTACAATAGAGAACATTTTCAACAAATCTAGAATTTAACTTTGTCGGTATGTGATCGGTGTTTAAAAAATGATTTCCGTATTATGTACGACTTAAAATAAGCGAGTTTTGAATTCAAACTAAACTAATTAAACCTTGTCATCTGAACCAAGCCTTATAATACTAGCTGCATTATAAGGCTTGGTTCAGCTAAAGTTAAATAAAATAGTGTTATGTTTCCTCAGATAAAATGTGTTCCATACAATTTGGACGCATGTGGTTTTTGCGGATGCTCGTGTTCTGCCCAGGGAGACTATTGGCATTTTGAAAATAGAATATTCCTATGTAGAAAACATTATTCCAGATTCTTTAAGCATTGCTTGGCCAAATTTCAGGGTGTAAAATTAGCTGAATTTAAGGTAATTTTTAATAAAAATATTATCCTTCAATTTATTTATTATGAACAATATAAAACTTAAACACTTCTTTTTCAGTCAGTGAGAGATTGTTTCTTCGCACATGCACATAACAGTTGCAAAGCTGCTATGAAAATAATGAAAATTGAAGAAATAGAGAAGAAACTTCGAAAGGAAGCCTATCTTGACTTATATTTCCCACAACGTAAATTTTGTAACAATTAAATAAAAATGATAAACGTAATCGCCATTTTTCATAATGTTGTTTGTATGTTGTAATCTTTTTTTGGAAAGCATGTTATGAAAAAATTAAACGAAATAACTTTTACAAATTAATGTAAAAATACCTACCCTTATCATTAATTAAATGATTCTAAAAGATAAACATAAAATATTTTCAGATATAAAACGCCAATATTAAACGGATAAAAGCTGACCCTAACTTATTATGATTTTTTTACATGGCAACATTTTGATATTGTCACTACCACCCGTGTCTCAATCATCCATCAATTTTTCATATCCTAAAACAAACTAGTGTCGTAAGCACTAATTTTCTTTAATAATTACTAATATTATAAAGAGGTAAAATTAGTTTGTATGTAGTACTAATCTCTAAAAATACTGTAAGGGTATTCATTAAAATAAGACATTTCGATATCAAGACTCAGGTAAATTTGCTCACTTCGAATGTAAAGTCAACCTTAAATTAGTATTCTCTAAACAGTTAACGCGCTATCGAAGTGAAGTAACTTTTATATCGTGACTCGATTCACTTAGGATGTCTGCTTTAAAAACTATAACCGGTAATATATATTTTGAGCATTTTTCGATAAAAATAATGATAAAATTAATGAAATCTTGTTGTTTTCTTGTTTTCAATTTATCATACAAATCATTCCATATAGTTTATATAATCTTGTTCAGTATAATATGCTCTGTTTTAAATTGTTTGTTGAATCTTATTACAGATGTGAACTAAGCCTCAAAAAAGACTTAATTTATTATGAAGTTCATTTGGGGTTAAGTGCTATTTCGTGTCTGCCACAAAATATTAATTAACTCCTGCTGTCGTGACTGTCTTTCTACAGCTTCTCTAGAACAAGAATCTCTATGCACTTCATGCGTATGCATTCCAGTGTGGAAATCGTTCTCTTGTTGCTGGTCAGGGGTGTCTAATATTGGTGCAGGAAGACCTGCACTACTACAAATATTGTGTAACACACAACATGCTATAAATAGATTGTAATGAAATCAAATTCTATTTATTAAATACTTTAATTTAATATAACGTTATAGATACATAAAAATCATTGTTAGACATGATCGTTACCAATTTTAACAATAAGATGTATATTTAAGTAAAATAAAACATTTTTTATAAATAATTAAGTTCACAAACCAATTATAACTTTACCAATTACATATTTCTGGCATGGTATCCTTAAGGGCAGTAAAACCTTTCCTCATTCTGTGAGGGCCTTACCATGGTAACAAATGTCCCATCAATGCATCCTATTACAACTGGAATTTTATATTTTTAACTCTAACATGATTTTTTTTTATATTCATAAATACGTACAAATGGTACTATATATATGTGTACAGGTATTGGTAAAGCATGGTAATATTAGAATATAACAAAATTAAGTTGTGAATCTTGTTACCGCTTCTTCAATTTCAGTCTTTCTTGAAGGTTTTGAGGGAACCGTATATATTTTTTTTTAATTGAGGGGTGGCTAAGGTCTTCTACTATAGCATGTGTTCTATAATCGTTGATTAGATTTTTTGATTGTTTCTTTATCATATATTTGCGCTCAATCGGCGTAAGGTTTATGGGCTGTCAAGTGACCGTATAGTCTGTGACATTCGTGACAGTGATACTCTGTGACATTACTATTGGGATCCGGTTTCCAGCCCTCGCTCTCTGCTACGTGACTCCGATGCGCGCACACTATAAACAACAATAGTTCCTGAAAATCATCGTGTTTACCAACAACAAAACAGCATGTATACTACGAGACACTGACAGTTGTGATATAAAAGATTTAGTATTTCTCCCACAAACTTTTTGATAGTGTCCCTTGCCAACAAACGAAAGTGCACATAGCAACTGAAAACAAATGAAAACAATTTAACAATGTTTAATTCTTAATTCCATAATATCGATATTTTATTAACGTAGTGAAATTGTTTATTGGCCAGTTACTACATATTTACTTTATTTTAGCTGATAAACCACGTCTATGACGTTGAGTCGGTTTTAGAAGATGTTTAATATCTTCTAAAACTAGGTTTACCAGTTCCTCTGAGAATCGGTAATTGTGCATGAAGTCTTTATTGGAAGTCACTTTTCTTATTTGCTTGATTTCTATTTGTATTCAATTTAATAGTATATGCTTCTTGTAGTAAACTATTTTAAATAAATAATCGAGCCATATTTTGGCTAAAAATTAATATTTACTTCTTTAAAACTTACGGGTATGAAACAATAGATGAAATGTACTTTTAAAATCGAAACATAATTAATTCGATTATCGAAAGGCAAATTGTTGTTATAAGATACCCTTAGACCATAAGAGAATACCAAATTTATAATCTTATGTCAAATTCTCACAGTTATACGTATCGATGCCACGTTCGTCAGTGAGGTGGCACTAGCGCGAGCGCTTTAGAATTTTTTTTTCAAAATACGAATCTGTTTCTTCGTAAATCACATATCATCTCAAATTATAATCAATTTTGACCTCTGCTAATAAAGCAATTAAATGATAAGCACTTTTATATAAAATTTTAAAGTTTTTTCTTATTTTAAGACCCAAAATAGAAAAGTAGAAACTTTTCTAAAAAAACGGCTATTAAAAAATAAAGCAAAAATTTTTTCTCCCATGGTAAAATAGCCATTATTGTAGTACCACTCAGTTAAATTTTTTAGTCTGTTACGAGTTCGCATCCGTAAGGGCACAATTTGGGGCAGCCTCGATGATTTAACTATATTTCCTATTAGCTAGCAACATCATAATCATCAATCATCTGACTGCGACAACAAGTGCCCTCTGTCCTTATTTATTATTTATTTTGATAACGAATCAATATTTCCACAAAATAAATTGAAAATCATGAAACTAGATTCGAATAATAAGATGATTAATGGTGATAGTGGTGCTGAGACGCCAGACGACGTCGTTGATCCTCGTCAAAATGCTGAAGACATTATTGATGAGATACTCGCGGAGTTTACGGATTCTCGATCACCTGATGCTATCAGAAATGGAATTAATGGAAACGGTATACCAGAGAATTTGTTCAATATTATACAGCCACCTCGGACGCGCACACCCGCTAATTCGTTCTCGGAGAATGCTACCATTGACGACATCGATCCGGCGTCAGATTTAGGCACTTCCATACGAAATAAATGTTTGGAGCTCGAGGAAATCCTACAAAGCCTCAAGTCGCGACTTAATCACGTCGTGCTTGACGAGAATATCGTGCTCAGCCCGGAGGCCAACTCGATGGAAGCTCAGCTCGAACACGACCTCGATACAGACTGCCAAGAGGATCTTTCTCTGCAAGAATTCCTGGAACTTCTACATTCACAAAACAAAATAACCTCCAGTGGCGTACAATGATTGCCGAGACGAATTTAATTGTAAGATAAAAAGAATTTATTGTGTGCAAATTTGAGATTAGACCATATTATGAAATTATTAAATGTTTAGACTTAATTAGTTGTTTTAGTTCTGAATTCAATAAGGTAAATTAAAATCAATAGTAATATGAAATATTTATTTAAACTTAACAGGAATATATCCTTTATAATTAAGGTACAAGTTTTTTTTAAGCTTAAGCCAATATTTTACAAAAAAATGCTCTAAAATATGTTATTATTTTTAAATAGATATAAAATTAAAACAAAGAGAAGACAGGTGTATTATGTAATAATGTCTAACCATTATTACTTTACAAAAATAGTTATTTAATAGTAACAACATTAAGTCTTAATCAAACCTTAATCATAAATCATACAAAAAATTCTAACATTATATGTAAAAAAAATATAATTAATTTACATGTTATCAAATAGATCATTAACTTCTGAACTTATAGTGACTTCAGTTAAAATAGGCACTGTATCATTTTCATATATCTGGCTGTCATCGCATGTATCCGATTCAATGTTACTCAAACTGTTCTCACTCTTTAAAATATAAGCTAATTTCTTTTCATCTATCAAGTTGATGATTTCATCTCTTCTTCTATCTATTAATTCCATTCGGAATTTTTTAAACCAGTCGTTATAATAGGATGGTTCTGTTTTGAGACATTCTTGTCTGAAATGCAACATAACTTCCAATGCTTTAGAAAAGTTACCATCTATATTTCCATATACCAAACTTTCAATAGCTCCTATCATCTGAGGAGCAAGGTCATTCAAACCAGTACCTTTTTGTTTAAGAGCATCAAAGTCATTAATTGGATTTTGTGTTCTTATCTTCTTTATGTGATCATCTGATTTCTTATTAAGGTCTATTTTAGGAATATTGGCCATATCTGTATCATATGTTTTAGATGTAGACACTTGATCAGACTGATCTATATCCATTGGATTGTAAATTATTTTCTTTTCTTTCTTTTTTGTTACAACACTGTTTAAAACAAATAAGCTTTTTAATTTTTCAATTGTTTGTTTACTTCTCTTTTCTACCAATGGTGGCACATTAAACAGCATTGTTATATCATCCCGTGGTGGTGGTAGAGGTTTCCCTGGATTCATGGCTCTAAAAGCTATGCAATCTAAAACATACTGAGCAGAAGGGCTAACCATCTGAGCGATTGGGAATGCTTCTGTATCATCAAACTCTGTTTCCTCATATGCCCTCATGAGATCCATTGCTTTTATCAATTCTTTGAATGCATTGACCTGTTCATTAGTGCATTCATATTTTTTAATATCTGTTGCTGGAAAAGACATGTTTTTTATTTCCTCTTTAAAACAAATACCAATCATAGATAGACAGACAATGTCATCAGAATCAATAACAGGCATGAGAGCATACATTTTCGGCGCATTTCCATTATTATGGACCTTTCTCACTATGCCTACTAAGTCCAATTCAATGAGACACTCAATTAAACATCTCACAGCATATTGTGCTTTTTTATCACCTTTACGTCCAAAGACGTAAGATAATCCATCTCCATTTAAGCACTGCCAAGTTATGTTGGATGCTTTTGTAAAACCGTATACAGATAAAGATTTCTGACCAGGATCATAGAGCATTGCCTTATCATAATCCGATAATGGGATAACTTGCTTCCCATACACTTCACCCTTTATATTTTTATCTGGTTCAACAACTGTTTGAGTTTCAGGGTTGACCAAAATCTTAGTTTTGTTTATATATTCTGTGCTACTTTTTGAATTGGTAACTGGATCTTTTACAGCATGGGCCCATTTTTTAACAACGGGTTCATCCTTTAGTCTGTTGTATGCTGTGATGGGTATTTTTATTGCAGGTCCAATACTTAAATCAACATTCCAGGGTGAGGCATTGACGGCTTTCTTCTTATGAAAAAGTAAGTACCTCATGGTGAATTCAAATGTTGCTGTAAATCCGCTTGTACCTTCAATAAATAGCTTAGCTAGTTCTATTTCACTGTTTTTGTTTTCTTCTGAGTATAGATCCGGCCCGATTATGTCTACTTGAAATCCTTCTTCTTGTAAACCATTTACGGCCTGTAAGTATAAAGATACTTTTCTATAATTGTTATGAAAATAAGAGTTAAGGAATAATTGTTACATTTATTTAATAAAAAGTTACTTCTGACACAGCTAAAGTTCCCATTTAAATTACAATTAACCTTCATGCACTTTGTTGCATTCCATTTTAAAGAAACAACATAAAACTTTTTTTTTAATTTGCAATAATTTTTGTGAATCACACTTAGTGAATGTTAAGTTACATCTGGGGTTTTAATCACTAGTTTACTTTACTAATTATGAATATATTTGTGAGAATGAAGACAAGCGATCTATCCTAGAGAGAAGGAGGGTGCGTACTGACAATATAAAGTTAATAACTGATCAAAGAGTTTTCATAAACAAAATATGGTCTATATTTATTAATTATATATTCCTGAATATACAAAACAATTTTACCTGTTCCACCTCACTTTCATCTACATCAGAAGGTTCTTGGAAGTTAGTCATTAATATTATCTGTTTATCAATGATTTTGGGATTACTTGTTACATTTCTAAAATTATCAGCAGCCACCAGCAATGAATCGAACCAGTTCCCGCTTGACTTTGAAGGCTGAAATAAAAACAAAATTATAGTATTTTTGTATATATTACATTTTGTTAAGCAAAACAATTATAAATAGTTTAGATAGTCATATCTGAACTATTTATAATTTTTTACTAGTCTGTAGCCCATTGTCTACAGCTCATATATGGGCTGGACAGAAGAGTAGGTCAGTATCATAATCTCGTAGAAAATTGGCATTAAGTAGCTAATATAGCTGTGTTTTGTACAGTTGGAGAGACTTAAGTGTAACCCCATGTCTTATTGTCTTTCTTTTATAAGCTAGCCTCGTATTTGTGGCATCTCTGGTGTTTCTTTTGGCCAAATTGATTACTCAACATGAGAAGAATGGTCTGCTCGGTAATCTATTTTTATAAAAAAAAAAATACCTTATCCGGTAAGTCGCGTATCATTTGCCATGTTGGAGTCTGTAACTCCGCATACACTTCTATATGCTTGCAACCTGAGTCTGCTAATTTATTTTTAGTTTTCTTTGAACCTAGCAATATGATACCAAGCAAATTGTTTTCTTGACTAATAATTTTCCTTTCTATTATACGTATTGCACATTCTCTAGCCAATTCAAAGAAACTTTTGCCGTTTTTTTCTTCTGGATCAGAAACATTTTTTCCGGTGTCTATAATGATTACTGTACCGTTGTCTATTTGTGAAGGAGCCATCGTGTAAGAAGACCGAGGTCCGTGTGGATTTTTTTTATTATATACTGATATCTCCAAGATATTTGTACTTAATAATTTCAAACTACAAGTTTCAACAAGTTCAAATACTTCAAATTTATGAGTCAATTGAACTGTCAAAACAAATAAAAAATGCTAAAAGAAGCTATTCACGCCAAGACGGTCATACAAATTGCAATCGTATTGTTGTAAATTCAAATATTTAACTTTCTTATGCAGATGATAATTAGTTATTGAATATATTACAATAAATTGTTATTTATTTAATATCATTATTTGTTTTGAATGTAATCAATCAATCCCAGAATGTAAATAAATCAATTATACATCACATTAATCGGGTATCGGAAAAAATATGAAATGAAATATAACCTGTGAGCCTTAAGTTGTTAATTGTGCTCCACATACTTATTCTGTGTGTATCATAATAAATATTTATTTCATTCATCGAAAAACGATACTTTAAAATGTGCATCACTAAATATATTGACATTGACAATTTGACAACGATTTGTTGATCAATATTGCCGTGAAGTCCCACGATGAAAAATCTGAAAAATGGAAATGCCCTTTTTAAAACACCTATGTAATATTTATACTCGAATAACATAGAAATGTTTTTTTATGTTACGTGCTGTGCATAATATTTAAAATGATGAAGTTTTCTTTCCAACATAGAGCATTTTATTGTTACCTAGGCATGAGTGTTTGGATATTTTTTCTGATTACAGGTTTGTAATTTTATATAAACGTTTAAATTACTATGTAATTATTAGTATAAAAACTATATTTTGATATATCTATGTCTTTTTAATGTATGTAATTACATTACTTAAATAAATAAAAAAAAATATATAATTATAATTAAAATGTTTCAGTTGTATACAAGTACATGTCAGTCGTGGAAGATACAGTCGCAGTAAAGGTTACACAAAATGAATATGTATCAAAAAGTGATTCAAAGTATAGAAAATTATTTCTCCGAGCATGTAATCCCCCTGACAGCATTGTAAGAGGTTCAGAAGGTAATATCTTAACTAATATATAATATTAAGGATAATATTCATTTGTATTTATCAAAATTATATTGTGTTTTATTTAGATTATAATTGAGATATTTTCTAAACATACATATATAATCATTAAATTATAAACCTTCACAGGCGTTTTCATAAAAAAATTGTAGTTTCATCATAAATAAATGAATGAATGGGATGCAAAATAAACACAGAAACATAATTATTTGTATCACTAGCTTTTATCCGTGGCCTCGCTTTTGTCAAGCTCTTACATTCTTATGTACAAATTTCTATACACCTTTAAGAATTGAATTTTTCAAAAATCTGCTCTTAGCCTTTATCCTTAAAGCTGTCGGTGTGAACATTTTCTATGCCATCTTTTTAGTAGCTTAATGCATTCACTGCCGCCGACACATGAAGCATGTCCATTAACAATACATTGAACACATAGTGACAGTGAATGTGTTAAGCTGTGCGTTAATAGATCAGTCAGTCATGGTTTCCATTTACACATAAAATTGTACATAACAGTATGTATAAAATTATATAAATATAATATAAAAAGTAAATAAAAAGTACTTGTAGTATATTTTCATTTTAGGCATTATTTAATGTATGTAAAGACATTAAAGAAAATAATTACAATCCACATTTTTCTTTTAATATATGCAATAGCCCATTTATAGTACTTATTATAACTATCTAATCATATATTTTAAACTTTCACGATTTATACTATTCACATTTAATATAACATGTCTTATTGCGATAACTAATGTTAGTAATACCTTTTTATTGCCTGACGTTTCGAAGAAGTTGCATTCGTCGTCGTCACGAGCTGACTGGTGTACCACGCGCCCTCCGGCGGCCAGTGCGCGGTTGCAATTTTCACTAAATATTTGTTCCTTTTAATGCATTGTATATAATCATAGCAACTATTTAGTAAGCTATAATATTTTTCAGGTGCTGTAGACACTGATACATGGTTGTTGCAAGGTGTGTTGGTTGTAGCGAGGCACGGTGACCGTGGCCCTCTCACTCATCTTCGAGGGGGAGATAAATTGCCGTGCGATACTGTGCCTGTATCCCCATTACTTAAGAGGTAACATTCACTTTTTTTTTAGTTTGATGTAAATGTGACAAATGAATTATTTAAGAATGCCTTCACAAAATTAGCTAACAACTTTATTGAATATTGGTAACAGCAAAAAAATATTGTAATAGCCAAATATATATATATATTGTCTTATAAATGAATACAGTTCTTTAATGGGATATTAAATATTTCAGTTACGAGGAATTTGTGCTAAATGCAAGTGCATCAGGCCGTGCATGGTGGGTTGCTGGTCCAGGACCGTTTCACAATTTTCCATCCCTCCCACGAGCCGCTGCCACTCATTGTGCACTCGGACAACTCACTCCAACTGGAGTCCTGCAGATGATCACTGTTGGTAAGCTATGTATTATAATATAAATACCTGGTCAACAAAGCTTTGCTTTGTACTGTTTTTTTTAATTCGTTTTCTAAAAATGAAACCTAGCTAGATCGATTTATTGCCCCTAAAGTGCTTGCATACTAAATTTCATGAAAATCGTTAGAGCCGTTTCCGCGGTTCATATTATGTATGGATGCTGATAATCAATAATGTGTCATCCCACAAAAGTTAAATTCTGAGATATCGATGTTTGCTGACAATGCGTCATGTGTTTAAACTAAACTAAAAAAGTACGAAAAAAGGTTCTTTATTTAGAGTTTCGAATATAGAAGTGTGCTCAATATATTGCGCATTATAATAATCTAATATATTTGAAAAACTTAATATTAGATAAAACCTTTTTTTATACCAATCTACTTTTAATTCATAATACCTTATATCACAATAGAAAAGGGAAGATA
The DNA here is from genome assembly GCA_037950945.1 of Hypolimnas misippus. Classification (NCBI taxonomy): domain Eukaryota; kingdom Metazoa; phylum Arthropoda; class Insecta; order Lepidoptera; family Nymphalidae; genus Hypolimnas; species Hypolimnas misippus. The sequence goes on along the minus strand of JBBEEQ010000016.1, from coordinate 3,294,250 downwards.
CAATACAAATTTGTTAAAAATAGGTTTGACACCTTAAGACATAATTTTCTTAAAATGAAGTCCATTCGGTTTGGCATAGTATTGGTTGTCAGCGTCCATATATATTTATGAGAATTACTCATTTAAAGGTATTAGATAATTGCAAAATGTAACTGAGTTCAAACAAAACGTGATATTTTTAGCAACTTTTTAGACCCTCCCCCTCCCCTGGTGATACGTGGTGAGGTTTTGTAATATGTATTTTTTGGTACGTACTACTTAAGTAGGAGTATTTAAAAAATCTTTTAAAGCAGGTATAATAGCATTGAATTCTGAAAACGTATGCAACCGTATACAGTGCAACCTTAATATAACGTACCTCAATATATCGACTTCCTCGAAAAATTTTTCGTAATCCCCTTGAATTGTCTATAAGAGTCAATATAAAATATACCTTTACAATGCGAACATTTCTTGCGCACAACCGCTTTGTAACGAATTTTCAACTATCAAGAAAAAGTATTCATACCTCTAATTAACGAATTTTGTCAACCCTTAATGTAATGTTTCCACCAATATAAACTATTAACCTTATAGTGTGTGATTCATGTCGCGACATGTTTAGTTCGTAAACCAATCATTGTTGTTTGATGGAAAGTAATTTACACTTTTGCTCGTCACTATTGTTAAAGATTTAAGTTAAAATGACTTAGAAACGTAAAAGGTGTACCTCTTTATTAAGCATTTTAGACCAACCTAACCTGAACATAGCAAACCTCAGTTCAACGAATAACTTGATATAACGAATATTTCCTTGTTCCCCTCCGATTTTATAAATCGAGGTTGCTCAGTATATGTATATACATGTATCGCTTACAATAGTTTCGAAGTTAAATACATGTGGTATCTTATTAAGCCCCGCTTTCTCCCTTGTGATGTTTGATAATTTTTCTCCCAGACCTCTCCCTCCTTTTAGGCCTGATACAGTGTTTTTTTCTTTAAGTGTTGTTTCATTTGAGCGACCAGTCGATTCGGCAGTTATTAGAAATACTAAAATCTTACTTGATAAATATAGATTTAAAACAGCGAAAAAGCGAAAACGCCATCCAAATTGGATTAGCATTACTATTATTTCCAGGAAATATTCTAAGAGAGGCCTACGGTGACAAGCTTGGCGCAGAATTTATGGATTTGACAGGAAAACGTGAGACAGGTGAGTTAATAGACAAAATTGTAATTAAGCAGATCAAAATCTTTCTAATACATAAAAAGCAATGTTTGTATTTCTTCATATTTTATATTCGGTCACACCACTCATTTAGTTGTGATAAAACTTTGTTAACCCTCAAATGTAAGGTGTATCAAAATGAAATACTTATTTCAAATTCTACTTTCAATTCATAATTTTATTAAATGTCTAATTAGGTTGTTTTTATTTTACATGATATGGAATTGCCGAATACACTAATTTTACTATTATATATTTTAAACTTTCACGATTGATACTATTTATATTTCATATAACGGGTTAACCCGATAGCTAATAGTCAGCTCGTGTGAGTGACAGTGACTGAGTCTGCTCGTGACCACGATGAATGCAACTTCGTCAAAACGTCGGAAAAAAAGGTATTACTACCATTAGTTATCGCGATAAAACCAGTTGTATAAAATATGAATTGTTTTACTATTTTCCCATGAATCTACCGGGTAGTCAGTTTATTTCAATTTTTTTTTATTTTGATGATTTAAAAAAAAAACAATGCATTTAAGGCTTTACAATTAACTTATTGTTGGTTCTTATGTAGGGTTCACCTCACACTCTCGCACTAGAGAGAAGATTACAATGAACTACACTTACACTTACATGAATAGAGGTACTCTGTACGGATTAGTATAGCTTAGTCGTTGTTACTAGGCGGGGTGCTGTACAGCACACGCTACCGGCGCACGTTCCAGTCGGCGCAGGCGCTGTCGTTTGGCAGCACGAGAGGCGCGGCCTCGGCGCGGGAGGCGCACAGTGTTGCTTTCTGCTTCCGTCATTGCGCCTGCGCAGCGCACCACGCGCTCGCCAAGTTAGTAGAGAGAGAGAGAGAGAGAGAGCGAAGGATTATTTACCTATTATAATTTTCACTTTCGTGTCCATATTCACTACCATTAGTATATAAACCATAGTAAACTATCTATAAACATAATTTCTTAAAATTTTAAAATTATGATCAAATTTATAAGGAAATTACATATATTGTACTGTACAAAAAATTTGAACCGTAGTTATTTTAAAAATATGCATTGCACTTGCAAAAATTTCTTCAAAATCGTTTTAATAATTATTTGACACATATTTCATATTTTAGGGCTGGAATCGCCCTTGATAGACGGAAATGTAGTAGCGGAAATGCTACAAGTTAAAAGAGGGAAAAGGAGGAGAAAAATAGAGAAGAGGATTTTAATGTGGCAATACTTTAGCTACTTATTTGAATTCATTCGGCTTCACGAACGAAAATTCATTTTTAATATACTTTAAAGTATGTATTTAACGTAATAAATTTTTGCTTACAGAAAAATTAGCTTGCAAGCGAAAAGTCGCTTGGAATCCCATCCAGCCATTAAGGAATTGATTAACAAACTTTCTAAAGTATTATTCGAATCTCAAGAGTATATTGACGCGGACGTGGTCAGAGATGCGTTATTAGCGTACATGTGTCACGATGCACCGTTACCTTGCACGGAGAAACTGATTAAAACAAAACCAAAACAAACTCTGAAGAAACGAAAGAGAAAATTACGTTCCGAAACTCTCCCAAATAGACACCTTCTAGACGTAGACATAGACACTTTGAACATGGAATTGGATTATATAAACAATCAGCTAGATTTCAACAACGAGATTGGAAGGAAAGCGAGAGATATCATCGGGAGGTACGACAAACAGAAGGCTCCGTTAGATTTCGACGCCCAAATGGAAAGAGAGAAGTTACTCTACTACCAACAGAGATATATGGATAATGCAGAATCTTATGACGATGTTGTAATCGTTAAGAAGAATTTGGACGCCGATTTCAATTTTCCGAACGACGCTCGAGAAACTGACTTCGATGAGGATTATAAGGAACCGACACCAGAGAGTAAAGAGGAGTTTTGTATCAAGAAAGAACATGTTATATCCGTTTTTGCTTATTTGGAATGGAGTTATAGACAAGAAGTTAAAAACGTTTACAACAGGCGACGCGGACTTCTTATAGCGTATGGCTTGATACATAACATCGTCCAGAATATGATTAGGATAATATCGGAGAGCAGACCGAAATTCGTAGTTTATTCCGGGCACGATAAAACGTTGCAAGCGCTTATATTAGCGTTAGGTCTGAACAGCTACCAGCATTACAACATTCAATACGCTTCGAGAATGATTTTCGAGGTTTACAGGAAAAAGGATTTGCGAGATGAGTTTAAGTTTACCAAAAGGAAAGCTGTTGCTCAGGATTTTTACTTCCGAGTCGTTTACAATGGCGAAGATGTCACAAATAAACTTAGCTTTTGTAGGAATCGTCAAAATATCGTGATGAAAGTCAATGATCCCATAGATGATGTTAAAACGTATAATACATATCTTTGCCCAATAGAAAATATCGTCAGATTCATACATGATGATTTTTTCGCTGGTTTCAATGTTAGTAACTTCAAAGACGCATGCGCAACGTATGGTAATGGAAAGCACATTGTTTAGACAATATACTTAGATTTTGTAAAGGTTTTATTTATCTTGATACAAGTAATCATATCAACATACGGTAAAATATAATTTTGATAATATTCCTCAGCGCAAGAACAGCCTAAGTGATATTTTGTGCAAGAGTTAGTTGTCCTATATTAAAGTATAAGTCTTAAAAATGATAATTTATAATTATTAATTTTACGTTCTTTTTGATTTTATAAATCTGGTACAGATTCTTTTCCAACTTTGATATGTTCGTATGTATTTATCATGCCCAGTCGCTAGCTGGTTGCTAGGCAACATCGTCCAAAGTAGTTGACATTCTGGCTGCCAATATCCACGATCTTCTAACATATCTATAGTTATGTAATATCATTTTTTGTTAAATCTGCCTTTTATGATAGATGACAGAAGGAGATAAAAACATATTTAGAACAGCAAACACTCAGTCATTTTTGTGGGATATGTTACTTAGATCGGTCTTGTACTCGTTGCCTTATTTAATTACTGGAAGAGTACTGTAGAGCCATTCCATTTTTAAGAAAAACATACTATTTTGGTCATCATACTAAAAATTTTTACGGGTATTTGATGCCTTATAAAATGTATGGAAAATATGAAACATGTATGGGCGCTTTACACGTCAAAAACACTACAAACAACTAATCTACTAAAAACTATATACTAACTATGGAGTTTGGACATAAAATTAACAACAAATAATAAAAATCATGATAACAGATAAATATTCAATAGTTAATTTTTCACGATTTTCAAATCGATAAAAATAATTTCATAAAATATAATAAAAGCATATCGCAATATATAAAACGGTGAATATATTTTACTGTCCAGTGTAACGCGTACTTAATAATGTACTTTTTTAATGAGATTACATGGAGACTGATCGTAAAATAAACTTTAATTTTTAGGTTACTTTTTTAAACTTGACTTTTCTCCCCTGAAAAAATTGTGGGAGAAAATGTGTTGCCATATAAAATATCACAGCTATAAAGACATATCACATATACGATAAAATTAATAAGAGTGTGCGAGATAAAAAACTTTAATTAACACAATCGACTGAGGGTTAATTCAAAATTATCGCCATTAAATACGTAATATTTGAAAGTAAAAAGCGTCGCTTAAGTGTGTCATGTACTTAGGCGATAAAACTTAAAAAATTAAACAACTGTAGGTATTGATGTATTTAAGTTTTACATTATAAACTTTTTCAAACATATAAATTGGGTAAATTTTTGTATCCGCTTTTTAAAGCATTTTATTTTGGTATCCCACTCAAAAATTTTTTTTATTTCGGTTCGCATATTAATGGGCATAAAATCCATCATTTTCGATTTTTGAGAATTCTATGTATCCAGTGTTACCTTTCCCGTTGAGTCGAATTTAATGTATCATTTATTAAATTCGGTTTAGCCGTTGAATAGTCGAGAAACGGACACACAAACATACATAAATACTTACAGGTCAAACACGTAACTCTCCCTGTAGGCTTCGACGCAGTCGGGTGTAACTTAAATGTTAAAACAGTGCAAGATTTGATAGCAATAATTTTAAACAATTAACCCCCAGTTCCGACTTCTCATATCAATATCAATGTAGCATTGATGTAATGAAATAAAATAAAATTTTAATTATATTGAAAACAGAGCAGAGCAAATTATAGTAGCGAAAGCGCGTCTGTTTTAATAAACTTCACTTCTTATTATCTACTAAGTGATAACTTGACGCTCACTGATTTTCGTTTAACAAGATCTCAAGTTGCTAATTTATTTTTTATAGTTATTAATTATAATTAACATACAATGGTATATATAAAATAGTAATACCTAATATTTTAAATTATATTATTATTATTATAATCATCGCACAAAACTATTGTCGATTTTTTTTGTGATCTCACTACAACTATTAAGCAGTTTAAATAAATATTTTAAGTGTGTTTTAAAATGTATTTGATATCTAGTGAAGTTTGTAATATACTGTATTGAATAAAGCCATATAAATAATTAAAAAAAATACCGAATCCTTTAGCCAGTGTAATTAATATTTCTTATTGTATTTATTAACTAGTTGTAAACCCATCAATCGTAGTTTTATTTGATTTATCTAAAAGACTGCACGAAAGTATTTATCATAAATGTTATTTAAAATAAGGACTTAGATAATAAATGTTGTATTAAGTTTATAAATGGTTTTGTCACTTATATTTTTGAATATTTATTATCTGTTTGCCAATCTTTAATTGTCTATAGAAAAACATTGTCCATTATTTTGACATATCATTTTGTACGATGTAATAATAATAATTTATTGTATTTGAACCTTAGGTTAAATGCATTTCGTAATAAATCGTTGACTTTAATAGTTGTTTTAATTTATGAATGAATGAATGAGTGAATGGAACCTCTCGAATGAACATAAACCCTACCTGTAATCTATCAAACAATAAATATAAAACATCAATAATGAAAATATAATCATTTTAGTTTATCACGATCCTTTTACCCGCATGCTGGCTAGGGAATTATCTTTCTTATGAAGTTTTCACTGAGCGATATAATATAAAAACCATTTCTTAAAGGCCCGCAACGCCCTCTAAACTTCCTTAATGTTGCAGATGTCACAGACACTTAACATGAGGTATATAAAAATTTTAATTACACGAGTTTTAATTACAAGAGGATGTGAACTGAATTTGAACAGAATTTATTTAAAATAAAGTTGTTTTGTAGTAATTATTGCGTAGACGAGGAACGATTTTCGGGGTCCCGCCGGCCCGTATAAAAGTCGCCCAAATAACGATATTACATACTTGGTGACTAAAGTCTTTCGTCTTCGCAGATAGTACGTCGGATGAAAAAAAAATGTTTATTTCGTCTTACGGAGGTTCTCCCTAGTAGAACAGGCAAAAATTGATCGATTAATTTGAATGTAACGGTGTTGTTTATAACGTAGATTTATATCAGTAAGCTAGGTTAATTTATTTTGTTGGAAAATCAGATTCGCGGGGGCGTAACTACACATACGTAACAATGGAAATTAAATATCTAGCTAATTATTTATAATAAAAGAAGTTTGCGCAATAACAAAGCTAAGTATATTATTAAAATAATATACTCACGTGTTATTGTGTCTTGTGTAAGATCGGTGACCTTGGCAATGACCAAGTTTTGTGATCATTCGCCCCGCATTGCCGATGCGTCACGCTTTTACCGAGAAATGATAACATTGAAAATATGTGGTTAAAATGTTATTTTCTTATATAACACATTCGATATAACTCATTCTTTACTTTCATACATTTTGTAATTGAATTGGTTATTTCAAAAACCTCGTATGTCGTACAATTAAAATGTTTTCGGAATTAATAAAAACTGTTTCATGCAGAAAGAAACGAGTAAAAAAGTTAACATTTGTTCGCTTCTAAGTTTATATGTAAAGGCTAATCTCTGAAACTACTAATTTGACTTGAAAAATTATATTTGTTAGATAGCCCGTTCGTTGGGAAAGATTATAGGCTATATTACATCACGGCACGATTCGATTAGGAGCAAAATCAATAACCATTAGCAGTAAAATCGTAAATGGCAGTTCTAAAGTCTAAACGATGCTATAACTGATAAAATAAAAATTATTAATTATAATTCAATTCAATTCTTTGGTTAATAGCTTTTAGTTGTGCCAATTAGACACATGTTCTTTCGCCAATGTCACGTGGATTGGAGAAAACACGATGGAGATTGGTCGGTGGGGTCGAGAATCCAACCTTAACTAAATTTTGAAAACACCCAAATTAATTATCATTTACGTTTGCACATGTTTGTTGTGACATAACAGATAATATTACGGTTCTCATAGCTCGTAGGTTACTGATTTATAGTCTTGTTTACGCGGAGGTGTGACTGACTTGCGCTTGCGCATCTGAATACCTACATATTAATAGATAGACAACGTAAACAGGTAGATCACGCCACTCTTCGCGTCTCGCTTTAAATGTTTTTTATCCTTGTCACTTTTGTGTCACAATATTCTGATAAAAATAATAATAATAATATGGATAACATTTCTATGAATTCATTTATTTTTTATCTATTTTAAAATGCATATGTATAAGAATATTTTAAACAGTAAACGATAACGTTTACTTTAACGTAAAGGTTATTTCGGCAAAAGCTAAAGATTTCTCTATGCCCGTTAATTTTAAAAATTATTATTATTATTACTATTTAACTTTATTAATTACTTATAATGAAATATTATTTATAAATTTTGAAAAAAAAACAATTTTGAAATTTTGTATTTTAACCTTTTTTTGTGAAAAAATGTTTTATGAAAAAATGTAACGTAACAATGTAAACTAAAGCCTGTTTTGATTGTACTTTTATTATTTCGTTATTTTGTAAGGCCAGACTTACACTTTTATGTTTTGCTTTCAGATAAACCAAAATGAAGCATTATGTGTGTGATTTGCATGTGTGTTAGTTCCTATGTCCACTCCTACTCAACAGCTTAGCGATTTGATAAATGATACGTGTTTAGATTTTAAATTAGTCTTAATAGCGGAATTGCCACCTAAAATATTTAAAAAATCAAAAGAGCGGATTTGACGCGTAATCGGATTTTATTCTTTTTTAATTTCTCGCCATGTTTAAATAGAAAAATATTATCGTGAAGTAGAAGTCTAACAAAAAAAAATTGAATCGGCGTCATTGCGTCGCGCATTTGCAGTATCGCAAACAAGTTAATTGAAACGGCTGTTAAAGGGCATGAAATACTCAATTTACATTTTATTAACATACACAATATGTTGCATAGATAGAATATTTCTTGGTGTTTGTAGTAACGTTGTTTCGTTATAATAAAACGTGTTTTCAAACGGGAGGTGTGTCAGCTGCGTATGCGTTGAGTCAGAATTCAATGAGTAAAAGTAAACACGTTCAAGGTTTTTCGTATAATTGATGGTTTTTGTTGTTATTCGGTTAATTATTGGACACACGTGACCATTTGAATGAGACTTCTGTGGTCGGTTGATGCTCCGTGATGTTAAAAACAATTGCTTCCTTGTTTAAAAATTTTGAGTTGTTTTATTTAAGTAGCTGTAAAGGGTCGTTATAAAAATAGGGCGTACTTCAAATATTGACTGTATTAATCTTTGTATTATTAATTTGTGATTATTACTTTTTTCTTTGACAAACACTATTTAAGTTTTTTTAACTTTTTTTATGCTAATTGTATTTAAGTAGCAGAGGAGGCGACTCTCCTAAAAGAAAGGACAAAGAGACAAAGGGAAATAGAATGTAAGGAAGGGAAACCCTTATGAGGAAAATTATTCCACTGACTGTGTATAAGCGGAAAAAAAAGTATGAAGCCCGCAGATTGGACTCAGACCATGCATTCAAGCATGGGTCATATAAAGACTTCCAGAGAAGGTGCACCATGTTAAAGACTTCCACAGATGACTCTTCATTGTACAAACTGTAAAAAAACACAGAGAGTCAACATTCCTTCAAATACTTCAAGGTTCTAAACAGTCTTGTCAGTTAGGGATCTCTTTCAAACACCATGCTAAACGCAATATCAGTTACTTCACGCCGATTTTCTGTGAGAGTGAGATACTTCTCCGGTCGAGTAAGCCCGTATAGGAGCTGTAGTCATTAGGTTACAGCTAGGCTCTACAAGTAGATAATTTTACCATAAAGAAAAACTATGTTTATTAACTTTTACGATAAATTCCTTACATTATAGTTAATTGTAAACAAAATATATAGATATGTAAATTGTACATTCATACATATGTCTTTTTACTTTTTATTTTTTACAAACGCGATTCAATACTTGGAACTTGTTTTAAATTCAAGCAATCTAAATACGGATAACAATTGACATAATGTAATATGAATATTGAATGAGAGAATGGTTGGTATTCTTCCGATGTAAACAACCTGTGACTTCCCGGAATTTATTAGTGACTCGACTGTTTTATTGCAATCCTTGGGGAGAGCAGCGACAAAACCTTAATAGTTACTGCCGAATGCACTTCGTTTTCGTTCAGAAATAATATGAATACGTTGGTGGGTTAGATTAAGACGATTTTTATTGAAACAAGTCTTAAATTGTTATAAATGTATTATTGAGATTAGTATATTTGTATTTATATTTTAAAAGTAGATCCAAAATAAATTTGATATACCTATTTGCGAATTTTTATCGGCCGTGATATTGCTATTAATTTCATGAAGGAATTATGGGTTACTAGCTATCGCTCGCGGGTTTGTTAGCGTGGTAAGATGTATGTGTATTACTTTAATATCTATCAAAATCTGTTTAGTAGTTTTCACGTGAAAATGCAACACACATCTATTATCGCACAAATTTTCGCATTTATGTATAATATTAATAGTATTAGAAAGAAAGATAGAAGTAATAAGATTAACATGAAAGTATTAATAAAATAAGTAGGTACTTATAATGTAAATAGATTTTGTATTATTATATATTTAATTACAGAGTTTTTTATATTAATATATTATAATAGTAACAATAAGCATAATAATAATGTGAAGTGATTTTTTATAGGCGTCAATAGCCTTTTCTTCTCCATATAGTTAGCATAAGATTTAAATACCCGTCCCATTCATTCATTTATAACTATTTCACTTTAAACTTTTAAACATTTAGAACTTCATTAAACGTTTAATAGAAATTTTTTGAACTAGTAGCCCGAAATTCCAAGTCATATGGGTTTGTTTTTCGCCTGAGGTATATTTTTCACTAGCTGCCCCTCGTGTTTCGCGTTTGCGGTTATTGCTTCGCTCCTAAAAATCGCAGCATGATGTAATATAGCCTATAATCTTCCTTTAAAAATAATTTTTCAAATCGGATCAGTAGTAGTTTTAGAGATCACCCCTTACATACAAACTTACAAAAAATTACGTCTTTATAATATTAGCATATATCCTATTATACAAAACAAATTTCATTGTATTACGCAAATTAACAATGATCCTATGTTTTTTTTATACAACCGAAGCCACAAAATTTATTTTACCTCTATTAATAAGAAAACACTTAAATTTTATTATAATCGAAATAGCACATCATAATAACTTTACTCTCCTCCCTACTTTATTTTTAACTGTACAGCATATCATCACTCGTGGCTTGTTTTCGTAAAGTCAAGGTCGACACGGTCCACTGAGTTACGAATTAATGCTTAAGGTGGGTCCACACTGCCTCTAACTGAAACGACTGTTTTTAAATAACAAGGAAAGATCAATAGTCCTGTGTTTATAAATCAGCCGCCTCAGAAGTCTTGGATTTTATCGTATAATTCAATTTTTATTGACCGTTTTGTGATTTTCTTAGAATAATTTTGGAACTTACAAAAACAATGCGGTAAATATTTTTAAGACTAAAGACTAATAGAAGTGTTGTTATATTTGAACAACATAGATGATACTTTCTAAACTTTCGTTCTAATATAATTCCATATGTTTGTAATTGATGATTTTGTTTTTAACTAGCAACCCTCTTTGGCTTTACACGGATGTCATTTAAAGCGATATGGTTGCTAAATATTGTTTTGTTACTACTTAACGAAAAAAACTGAATTAGGATTTATCTATACTAATAATAAAATTCTAGCGGGTCGCTGTCTGTACATAGAAGATATTTCGTTATTTTGTAAGGCCAGAATTACACTTTTTAGTTTTGCTCTCAGACTTTCATAATGACTTACACAATTTGTTTATAACTGTTTACAGCTGAAAAAAACTATTTTTGTCAGCCACAGCTTTCGAAAGGTTAAATAACTGTTCTATAATTGTTGATTAGATAGTATACCATATATTTGCGCTCAATCTACGTAAGGTTTATGAGCTGTCAAGTGACTGTATAATCTGTGACTTAAGTAAGTAATGCCACAGAGTAACAATATCACGATATTGTTACTCTGTGGCATTACTTATTGGAATCCGTTTTCCAGCCCTCTCTCTGCTACGTGACTCCGATGCGCGCACACTATAAACAACAGTTCCTGAAAATCATCGTGTTTACCAACAACAAAGCAGTAATTAGTTATTTTATATCCATTACTAACAAGAGTAAAACATATTTGTACAAATCTCTCGCCTGAGCGTTAAAAATGAACGCCATATTAAAAAAAAAAACTTGAAAAATAACTGACATTTACAATGTGCACATTATATAAATATTACAAGAATATATCAAGTTATGGTTATTTATCATATTAAAATTTATTTTAATACACGATGAACTTGTATCGGCGCCATGTCTATATGTAAATAAAATAATAGACAAGACTCTCGAATTTCAATTTAAGTTTTGTTGAAACTTGTTTCAAACATGGCAATTTTCTTCACTACTCTCTTCTTAATTTTCTTCTGCCCGATTTTCTGTGAGATTGAGACATTGTCTCCGTCAAATCAGTTCGTGTACGAGCTGCAGTCTAGGGGCAACAACTAGTCTCTAAATCAGATAAAATAATATTTTAATTCATTAAACATTACGAAATTAGTGGTATAAAGCTTACTTCATTATATTAATTTCATGTGATTACGGATGACATTAGACCTTTATACAATTCCATATGACGTGTTAGTGTATACAATCATGGATATGGAGAACTAGACGTAACTCTCCAAAATTAGCCACAGCGAAAGCGATGAAGCGTTTTGTCGACAATGCCTATCTGCTTTCTTTACTCGTAGAGCTGGTAACACTGATGTGAAGAGATCAATCACAGTTCTTGAAAGAAAAAAAAGATCGACTAATGATATTCACAACTATAGATTTGTTACATACTATTTGACGTTAAAAATAGCCATTTCCACCTTGTTAAACTTGTCGATTGTCTTGTTGGCTAAAAGATACTCTCGCGTGTCTTACTCGCCATTTGGTTGCTAGGCAACGTCATCCAAATTGGTCGACATTCTGGGTGTTAAAATTCGTAATCTTATAACATATTTACAGTATATACCATCATTGTTCTCGAGCAATTTTTATAGCTATGGAAGTTTCAGTTCAGTCCTCATTCTGTCGACACAACTACATACACATAACATGTAAACGCTATTACTTCTCTTTAATAATTCCTGTCTGGCATTTCTCGGTTGCTATAAACAAAAAACAAAGGAAGTAGGTTAGACCTTGACTTGAATGACATCATAATTTGTATAGCGCTGGTGTCCGTTGCTACGCGTAATATACGACTATCCTAAAAGGAGAGTGTTGTTTTAAAGGTTTATGAATATACTTACTAGCTAAAAAGTTATGTATCTATCTCTCGAGAATGGTAGTTTTTTTCTGGAAGAAAGGTACACTCTGTCTTTTTCCGTATCCCTGATAACGTTTATGGAAAGATTCATGATGATTTCGGGTGTGATCTTTCTAATCTTAGTAACAAACAAACAAACTCACATTCTTATTTATGATAGGTTTAAGTTTAAATGTATTGTCTATACCCTGTTGCTTAACGTTTAATTAGTTTAATTATTAGTGTTTATAATTCTTATTAATTTAATGAGCTATGGATGACATTATTTACAAAGTAACGTGAAAAAAATATTGAAATGTTTAATTTTATATATACACGCATACAGACACTACGGAATAATATGTATATATAAGTAGATGAAAAATATTAAACGCAAGCACGTGTCACAGCCGACTAACTGGCGCCGAAATTTGTCCCAATTTTTTTAATAAGTCGATGTTATGATCCTTTATGGTGTAGGAATTTTTTTAATCAGCATTTTAGAAACAATAAGATTTTATTATGTTGTTCTTATGATATTTATAAGTATTTATACGTTACGTTCATACTATTTGATTTTAAAAATATATACCCATTTTCAACTTTGACGAGCTCGTCAATTGATTTATTGGCCGGAAGATGTTCTCGCTTGTCATATACTCGCTATTGTCATATAGTCGCTAACTATTATCAAAGTTGTGGGCATTTTGGGTGCAAATTCTATAAGATTATATGTATAGTTATTAAATATAATTGGTTTGTTCCTCAGAGAATAGTATCTATGACAAGGACGTGGACAGATAAAAAGAGAGGCCTAGTGGTTAGAACACGTCGATTTCAACCGATGATTTCAGGTACAAACCCTGGTTAGCACCGCTAAATTAAATTTGTGTTTGAATTCTCGCGCTCGATGGTTAAAGATAATATTGTGAAAACCTGTATATACCTGAAGAAATTCTGATACATGTATATCTGCAAATCCGCAGTGGAGCAGCGTGGTAGATTAAGCTCCTTGTTAGGAATATATCATAAAAGTAAATAATACTGTATTTTGTCTATGGTAGCTCGTTGATCAGTTAGTTATTATTATATATCGGCAGTACGCACCCTCCCTCTCTCTAGGATAGATTGCTCGTCTTTACTCTCAGAAATATATTCATAACTAGCTTTTGCCTGCGACTTCGTCCGCGTTTTCGTCGTTTTTCGTAAAAAAGTAGCATATGTCCTTCCTCAGGGTTCACTGTTTTGATATGACAGACAGATCGTATTTTGGTAGGGAAATATAATATGTTAATCCACAATACTTGATTTCTATGATTTTTTTATTGAATAGGTAATAATGTTAACTTTTTTAAATTAAGGATGAGTAAGAGTCTTATAAACTTTTTATAAGAGTAAACAAATATAATCAGAATGCTCCGAACTGCTAAGCTATCAGGAGTTACACGTGTTATTGTGAGTCAACCATAAAAGATAGACATATGCTGTTGCGAGAAATTTTAGAAAATTTTATGTAAAATATTTCTGTTGTACACGATTTCTATGTAACTTTAACCATTAAGGCAGCATACGCGACGAAAGCTTAAAAATTGGAGTAACGTCTCCCGTTTTCCCAAAGTTTACCTTCACTACTCTGCTCCTATTCATTGTAACGTGATGAAAAGTATACTATAACCTGTCCAAGAGTATGAAGAATAATTGTACTAAGTTTCGTTAAAATCCGTCGAGTGGTTTTTGTTTCTATAAGGAAAATACAAACAGACAGACAGACAGACAGACAAAAATTTTACTGATTGCAAATTTGGCATCAGTATTGATCACTAATCACCCCCTGATAGTTATTTTGAAAATATATTTCATGTACAGAATTGACCTCTCTACAGATTTATTATAAGTATAGATAGATTATAAGTCAACTAGGGACTAAAACCCCAGAGGGAACTTAACACTCCTAAACCTTATTTTTAATAGGAGAAGAGTCCTTTGCCCAGCTTTGCCCAACAAAACGATATTTTGTAAGCTTCTATTAAACGGAAAAAAGTAGTGTAATAACTATTAAGCTCAATTGACGTTACGAAATTAGTGGATTAAGAATAATATCATGAAGCCGATTTCGCCTATAATTTTTCGTGTAAATATCAAGTTTTGTGTACTTACATCATACTTTTAGATACAGTTCGATTAGCTTAGTAAGTTAGCAGGATTTTGTAATCAAAACGCTTTCTTGAGTAGGCTTTTTATAATCGGACTGGTAGCTCTCAAGATTAGTGCGTTGAAACAAATAAACAATACATAGATCATCAATATATTTGTTATAGACTTGACAAATTTAAAAATAACAATTAACAACTTTATGTAAGTTCATAATTTTTAAAATTAATTTCAATGATGTTTTAGTAGACATAATTATCTAGGTATTTTTAGTTCTATACTATTCTAGCTTTGACAAGGTATTTTATTATTCTGTTAATTATTATCGAACTAACTTTTACACAATATGTAAAAATAAAATAAATTATATTAAACAATTAAACTACGCAATAAAGTAAAAGACTTAAGATAAAGAATATAAAATTCCGGTCTACGCTGTGTACCTCAAAACGAGTTTTTAGACAAAAAACTATTGATGTGTTTATTCGGTAGAAGTAATTATCGCTTGCGAATGTAAAAATACCTATTATACTTTTTTATGTATTTTAAATTATGTGTATTTAATGTTTTGTTTTAGTCTTAAATATTTTACCATTAACAAATGGTACTTAGAATATTTAATTGAATCAGGCGTTACATGCAGCACAAGGGAAGGACAGCCAACCCTTCCACATATACACTCGCACATGCAGCACAAGCAGGCAAAAAGACTTTGCAACTGACTGTAGTGGAGGCTAGATCTCCTGAGGATGCTCCGGTGTCGGAGTGAAGCGTGCGTAGAGTGCCTGTGTGGTGTCTTGTGGTGTCGACGTTTGCCTGCATGTGCGTTTGCATATGTGGGGAGGTGTGCTTGTGCTGCGTATGCGTGTGCGTATGTGGGAGGGCGGGTGGTCCTCATACTGCATGATACCAGACAGCTGTAGATGGTTTTGCGGATTACAGCAAAGTAGTCTTGTGATTAATTAGGTACATAGAATGCCAACAACTTTGGACGTCGTTGCCTAGCAACGAGCTAGCAGCTAAATATGACAGGCGATCTTTTGGTCAAAAGATAAACATTAACATTTCAAAAATTTTTCAAATGTTAATGGACTCCTCTTCTCCAACATATGTGACATTTGCAGAATACACGCCATACTATAAGAAAAAATTAACATGTCTAAAATCAAACACAATCTTGACTATATTTTTGATAAAGTTCTTACTTGAAATAGGTAAAGCATTCGACCTTGGATTATTGTTTTTTTAATTTTATTTTCGCTTTAATCTTGTTTACACATTGTAACTGCGTAGTTGCAGATGAAAATAAAAACAATACAAAGTAATACATTGATCTTTTCTGAAAAAATATTTAATTCAAGCGCGACTATCGATTTAAACATAAATTTTCTTTGAAACATGATAATTCCAGAATCGTGGCCTTGAATTTATGCCATTTATGTTTTATTTGTTTTAAAAATCAGGCAAATGAAATTACATATCAAATTATGGATAAAATCTTTGATTAAGTACTAACATTATGGACCTAAAAATTGTATGTTTTATTCTTGTTTGAATGCTTTTTTGTAGAACTATTAGTCCGATATGACCAAATATTTTTTATTTGATAATCTATAAATTAATAGTGGTTACAGATTATAACATAGAGAATTCGTTATTATCGAAAGTATCGAAATAAAAAACGCGTTGAAACAAATTATATTTTGTTTTACAAATTATATAAATAAATAAAAAAGCACGAACATAATTACTTTACGCTATATCTTTTATTCTAGA
This sequence comes from Hypolimnas misippus, assembly GCA_037950945.1. Taxonomy (NCBI): domain Eukaryota; kingdom Metazoa; phylum Arthropoda; class Insecta; order Lepidoptera; family Nymphalidae; genus Hypolimnas; species Hypolimnas misippus. The sequence goes on along the minus strand of JBBEEQ010000016.1, from coordinate 3,277,331 downwards.
CTAGAAGTAAACCGTAATCTACATTATCAGACGTCGGTCAAGACACGTGACTAACAAGATAAAAATATATACTCTGACACCCTGACATACATACATTACGTGTACCAAAACACGTTTCGTTTGTAGCACTTTATATAATCAGAATGAGCATCGGAGTGACTAGGTTATGTTTGGCATTTGATCTACGCACACGTGGGATCGACGCGACGCGCGACGTAAGAAAATTATAATGAAATTCACAATTAATCTTACACTTTTGCGATTTATATTATTAATAAGGATATATGAAAGGGATACGAAGGACTTAGATTTTTATCAGACTGCGCGATAGTGAGATATAGGCTTTCATTTCTAAAAAACAAAATGGCGCCCAAAAAAATTGTAAAATGGCGGTAGAAAAAAAAATTCAATATCACATCGAGTTGCATATCACTGAACGATTCTTTTATCAAGACGATGTTTTTAAGACTATTTTACATTTTTAAGCTTAATTTAAGAGTTATACAACTTAACTTTTTTTAAAAATATATCTTTACTTAGCATGTTTGAATAATTGTTGTTATTGCTTAACGAATTGACTGAGTAATATCTATTGTAGTAACGAGCTGACTCTCAGTAGTAAACAAAAATTGAAGAAAACAAAATGACAAAAAAATAAGCGTAACGTTTTAGTTAAACATCATCGGCCATTCATCTCGCTCCCTCATGCTCTTATTCACTCTTACATCGTTTATTCATTCGCTCGTTTAAGCATTCATTTCACATTCAATCACATTAATTCACTTCCACACACATACATGCTTTGGCACATTATATTCTATGACGTGTTTTCATCAAACACTAGTGATGGTTCAAACATACAGACACGTCTGGGAATGTAATACTTTGGGATAAAAACACAAACAGCATAATAATCCGACCCTATGGTTTTATGAATATTTTAATTATGAAGGTTAAAACAACGTTTTAATAACTATTATATTGTATAATTGAACTGTTCGTTTTATTTATTTACTTTCACATTAAATGAATAGATAATTTCATACATATAATATTCACAAAAAATCGAAATAATTTGAAGAAATTTAAAAAGAGGCAAAATCACCAATCACTTCTCAATAATTTGGTAGGAACTATGGGGCAGAGTGCCTAGTGGGAAGGTTGGTTACTTTCATACTATTTGACGTTAAAAGTCTACAGTCAGCTCGTGACCACGACGAATGTAACTTCGTCGAAACGTCGGGCAATAAAAAGGTATTACTACCATTAGTTATCGCGATAAGACCCGTTATATTAAATATGAATAGTATAAATCGCGAAAGTTTAAAATATATAGTTAAAAAATCTGTATTCATTTCCAACTTTTATGAGCTCGTCCGCGTCAATTGTCTTGTTTGCCAAAATATACTCTCGCTTATTATACTCAGTTGCTAGCTGGTTGATTTTATAACATATCTATAAAAATTAAAGAAAAACATAAGAAATGAGGTATTAACACTATCTAATATAGTTAGAACAAGCATAATTAGATGCAGATAAGCATTAGCGTGTCAATCCATAAAAAGTGTAATTCGATAAGATATTGATGTATTTTGATACTGCATTACCTATTTAACATTATTAAAAAAATTGAAGTCGTATAAACTAAATAAGTATGGAAAAAAGTTTCTTAATTAACTGTTTCAAATTTCAAGTGCGTTTCATATTTTGCAATTTATACAACAATCTTAAAAATTTGAAAAACTTTTTATTAGACATTTTTTTAAGTATCAATGTGCTTTAAATTCATTATACCTTTTATCAAAAAAGAAATAAAAAGTTGGATAAATACTTACTTAAACAAATTTATTAACAGTAGGTTTGACATCTTTAGACGCTATTTTCCCAAAATGAAGTCTGCGTGACTTGACACAGTATTGCTTACCAGTGTCTTATTACACTCGTTTGCTTCTAAAAATACGATAATTTAGTACAAACGAGCATTGACTTTAGATTAGACATGATTCATTGATGTTTACTAAATGACATGTTTTTGTACTTCAAGGTCGAAAAATATCAAATATTATGTAAGATATAAGTAAATAATATCGTGTCGAGGAAAATGCATGCTTACAAAATATTTTATAACAGTTAAAAATACTTAAAATATTTTTTTTTTAAATATACGTGATATGCGAATAAAATGTACGATTTTTATAGGAAGTAATTTCATTATATTATATTTAAGTAAATAAATATGAAGTAATGACATCAACATAAATTTTTACTATGTAAGTATACGTTCTTATATAACGTAATTTTCTGTTAAATGTATGTTAGGTATAATGTAAATGTTTTGAATATTCATTTCAGTTTTTGATTGTTATTTTTGTTCGTGTATTTATTTCGTATTTTAATTTTATTGGTTGTTGTTACCATATGTTTGAATAAAAAATAGGTATTACAGATATCAGCGACATCATTATCTGGACGCTGATAAGCAATACTGTGTCAAGCCACACGGACTTCGTTTTGAGAAAATGATGTCAAACCTATTCTCAATAAATTTGTTTGAAGACATATATTTATATTTTCTTTTCTATTTTGATAAAATATATATTGAATCAAAAGCAGATAGATTTATTTAATATCTTATCTAATAATAAGTTTTTAAATATTTCAGATTATTTTATAAATTGCAAAATATGGAACGCACCTGAAATTCGAAACATTGGGTTAAGATACTTTTTTCCATACTTATTTAGTTTAGATGCCTTGATTTTTTTTTAATAATGTTAAATAGGTGACGTAGTATCAAAATACATCAATATCTCAAAATTTTACTTTTTGTGGGTTGAAACATTATTGCTTATCAGCATCCATCTGTCCTTCAAAAATTATCTCGTGCTAGACACGCGGAAGTAAAGCAAAACATCACGAGAAGATGCATGATACAGAACAGGAGAGGTGCCAAAAGAGTTTAAGTAATCATTTTAATGACACGTCTGGGAATTATTTTTACCTAACAGTTCAAAAAATAACCTAAATCCACGGGTATTTTTATAGCGGTAGGTTAATTATATTATGAATGCGAAAGTTTATGAAAATCGGTCAATCCTCCCAGATTTATGGATGTGCGCATTACCTCTTTTACATAAAAACCGAACAGATTTTGATGAAACTTTATAGAAGTGTATAAAGATTATATATGTATCGATTCACGGTGAATGTTGGAGGCGCATCGCTTTTGGTGGCTGAATAAAGCAATGTGAGACGGACATATTCAACCTCAGACCTGACAGGAGAAGTAAGCGACCGATGGTACCTACTAAGAAATATATGAATTGAATAATAATATTATATTTTCATCGAAATATTTTTCCTTAAAACTATTTTTTTCTTTGTATTAGATGCAATCGCATTTGATTATAGATTACTTAATATTAAAGCTCCAAATTTCGAGTAACATTGATAACATAACAAAACAAAGAAATTTTATTTATTATCACAATATGAAATAAAGACATACATATTTTAAGATAAGTGAAATGCGCTCATTCTGACAATACGTTTTAGTTCGAGGAAATCCTTTTAAAATGAATTGATAAACATTGAGTGTTTTATTTTCCTACTAAATTCAAGGTGATTTTCTATCCACTTCGGTATATTTTGAAAACAATGAAAACATAAAACACTTCAAAACCGTGTTTATGTTAAAAGCGTGCAATGCGTTGCGTCGTTTATTTCTCATAAACAGTTGCTAATAATCTTTTTTATTTAAAATGTATATCTCGAATCCGAAATCGGGCCAGTGAGTCAGAGAGCCGGAAGCCTAAGCCCCTACTCTATTTGGATGCTGATAAGCAATAATGTGTCAACCCACAAAAAGTCAAATTCGGAGATTGATATATTTTGATACTGCTTCACCTATTTAACATTATTAAGAAAAATTGAAGTCATATAAACTAGATAAGTACGGAAAAAAAATACTTAATTAATTAGTTCGAATTCCAAGTGCGTTCCATATTTTGCAATTTATACAATAACCTCAAATATTTGAAAAGCTTTTTATTAGATATTAGTCTTTTTATTATATTAGTCTGAATTTAATTCATTATACCTTTTATCAAAAAGTAAAAGAAAAGATGGATATATACTTCTTCAAACAAATTGGTTAAAAATGGGTTTGACGTCTTTAGACGCTATTTTCTCAAAATGAAGTCCGTGTGGCTTGACACAGTATTGCTTATCATCGTCCATTTCTTTCCTTACGATCTATTCCCATTTCTTTCCTTACGATCTATCCCCTTCATCCTCTTTCCTTTTTAGGTCGCCAACACATTTATGGTTCTTCTGGTCATTACTTAACACCAGTTGACCCGGCTATTCAGCTCCTGTTTAAATGTGTTCTCTTTTTACCCGACCAAAAGCCAAAGGAGGGTTATGATTTTGAGAGGCTACGTATGTATGTATGTGCATCTGTTTGTAGCTTCAAAACTACTTATCAAAAATTAGGTATCGTTAGAATCGTCTTGATCGTCCCCCGGTTTTGACTTTATAAATAAAAGTAAGAGTAAAGTAACAGCATGTAAATGTGTAGGACATTGCTGGGCAAAGGTCTCCTTTTATTAAGGAAAAAGTCTCTAGAGTTTCCATAGCTGCTCCACTGCGGGTTGGTGGATATACATGTATATATGCAGATTTCCTCACGCTGTTTTCCGTTACCACCGAGCACGAGATGAATTTTTAAACACATATTTAGCTCTTGGAAACGCAACGGTGCTAGGTAGGGTTTCAATCCGCGATCATCGGTTGAAATTGACGTGTTCTAACCACTAGGCCATCTCGGCTCACTTTCTTTTACTTTTTTCTAAAATTGGGTATATCGCAAGAGTTCTGTTTCCAATGGTTGTGTTATATTGCTCTCTACTTTGAATGATCAGTTTTTGAAAGAAATTTTATGGTAATATCTTAAAATTAACTTGTGCTCGAGCACAATACGCACGACGCAACTTTAATATCTTAACATTAACTTGTGCTCGAGCACAAGTTAATTTTAAGATGTTACCATAAGCCTTGAGGCTTCACTTGCAATGATGTAATTTTTGTTATGTGGAACGACCGTCTATTTATTTTTCTGTCTGGCGGATACATTACGCGTTCTACGTACTAGAAGTTAATTGTAGCAAGCCTATAACTTCACAATTGCAAACAATATGTTGACAAAGTTTAATCGCAAATGGACGAATAGCATGACAACTTTTACTAATAAATTACGATCAAACCTACACGATTTTTGTATAATACGTTAAAGAAAAAGAATAATCAAAATTGATTCACAATTAACGAAAATATCGCGTAACGTGTGACCAAAAAATATTTACCTAAATTAAGAACCTCCTTATTTGAAGTTGGATAAATATCACTTAAGTGGTAAATATTTTTATTCAATATTACCTGATACTCGGTTTGCGTGTTATACTTAATTAAACCGCACGCTCTCACGTGATAAATTCGTCATGTAATATACTTTTCATAAGAAATTACTTCTTTTTCTTGTAAAATAAGGTAATAATATTTATATTTAAAAAAAATCTATTAACTCCTTAAGTTTAACTTGTCGCATAAACATGAAAATTTACGTATAATATTAAAAAATGTCGTTATGATTCAAACTGAATCAAATTTCAAATGTATAGTATTATTGTCCATACCATTGACATTGATACCGTACCATTGATGTCCCTAGTTTAAGTACCAAAAACAGTCTAAAATAATTAATCTTAATACAGTCAATTGGTCATAACTACATTTGTTCAGGCATACCCATGTTAAAAATGTATACAAAGCTAAGGCCACAACAGATCTTGTGTTCTTTCAATTGCTAAGACTTGAAGAAAAGGACTCGCCTTCTAAAGCAAAATACGTGATTTTGTTTACATTAGTAAATTACTTATTATCTTGGTTTTAAAGCCGAACTATTCAATTGATTTTGAAGAAAACTGTGGAACCAATCTGAAAGTACATTCGTTTAAATAAAAAATAGATTTTTAAAAGTCGATTAATTAATGCCGAAGCTTTAAAGTAATGAAAAAAAAAAAAAACAGTGCGAAAGATCACAATCCAGTGCGAATTGAAAACCCCTCATCTGAAGTCGATAATGTAATAGCTATCACAATGATCTAACAATAAGTAATACTATTGCTATAGTTCTGTGATAAGTCACGTATACTGACGCGTCTACCTACTGGAGTATCAAGTAACAATAGGCACTTGTGAATTGTCAACGAGGCGCCAATTAAAACTGACCCTAAGGTTGTTTTTCACATTATTATATTAGCACGCCGAGTACGTAATTGTCGACTTCTAATTTGTTTTTTACTCGTTCAAAATCCAGTTTCGAGTGTTTTGACAAATAAAGTAATACCAAGGTTTTTCATGTCGCGTACAATTTTATGTTCTTAGTTTAATATAAAAAATCCGAGCTAAAAGTTAATGGAATATTTCTACTTTACTGCGTGATAGCGTGTTTGAAAATTAGTAACTACGAAAGTAAACAAATAATAAGATTTAATCATATATTTCCTTATCAATTATATTATGGACAGAAGTTATCGCAATATGGTCAGTCCAGATTAACTAACAAATTTAGTACATTATTTAATAACATTGTAACATATAACAAGAATATACTTCTTTAAAACCACACTAAAATATGTCATACATAACTCGGTTCTTTTAATTTACATATAAAATTAAATAATCTAAACGCATCATTATTTTATTTATTTAATATGAATTCCCGCCCACGAAGTCGGCTGTGTTAATTTGGGATATATATATGTATAACACACACAAATTTTCCGCATTAAAATTTACTTAGAAATTTAAAACTTATAAGCGATATGAGAACGCATTGCAAATTGTTCGTACTATTTAAAGTTAGCCCAAACGACATTTTGTTATATTTATCAATTTATATGCAAACATTTATATGGTAATTTGAAATGAATATGCTTAGGAGTGAGCACAAAATGTTCATATCGTATATTGCTTACCCAAACGTTGCGAGAATATCAATCACATGTTATTATTATTTTTCATGTAAGACACAAATATATTTGTGCGAGTTTTAGCTGTAAAATTAACGTTATTTTATAGCTATATTCACGTTACATTTATATTATTTAATATTAAAAAGCTGTAGCAATTTCCAACTTTGATAAGTTCGTCAGTTGACTTGTTCGCCCAAAGGTACTCTCGTCCGTCATACTTATTCGTTAGCTGGTTTCTAGGCAACGTCGTCCGAAATAGTCGTCATTTTGAATGCCAAAATCCATTAGTTTATAACATATAATTATAGTTAATATTTTTGAGTAAAAGCACTCGAACACCGTGACGGCAAATAATATTAGGCTCACATGCCGTTACGCCTCCTCTACGCCACCGCTCTCGATTACGTATGTGTGTGTGCGCGTTCACTATACTTTTTTTTCTTTATTTGTCTTATTTGGCAAACAAATATGGCGTATTTCTAGCCACACATAAGAGTTAGATAAGAAATTATCGATCGAATGATTAAACTGAATCATATTTTATAATGCAAAATTGTAATGAAAAATAAATGTTCGTATTTCGTGATTTTCGTTCGGAGTATTCTTACCGAATAAAGACAGGAAAAGCAAAATAGACTACATAAACTTCGTTGCTTCGATGTGTGAGTTGTGTACTTTGTGTGATTACTTTTTACATGATTTTATTGTATATTTATATACATTTTTATAAATTATATATTCTACCATAATATTTGATGTTTCGCATCTGTCAGACGTCTCGTGACGGTAACCTTTTTTTGCTTTATATAAAAATAGAGGCGAACATGCAAGTGGTTTGGCGATAATTACAACACACACATGCACAATTATTTAAATATGTTCTACGATTTCGAAATTTCAATAATTTTTTTGGTAAGTTTGTAGCTTCAGCGGCTTAGGGTCTACGTTGATGAATCAGTCAGTCAGCAAATCAGTCAGTTAGACCGAGTAATTATATATGTAAAGATAATCATATGTTTACAATAATATTATATGCAATCAGTGTCCTTCTAGTTTTATTATACGTCTTGATATGATTTATTTTACAAAACTATACTTTTCTTATCTTCAGTTAGTACGTTAAATTTTATTGTAAGATTTTCTAGCGAAGGTAAAATATTAGGAATGTAAAGTTAGCACCATTTTGAATTAATAATATATAGTTTTAGATGATAAATATATTTTTTTACTTCGTGTACTTAAAATTAGATAAACTATTGAATTATAATGTAAAAATATATATTTGAGTAAAATTATGCACTTTTTTCGCTCTCCCTTAAAGTTGTTAATTTTGACTTACGCAGTGTTAGAAATTAGATTTCATATCTTAATCCCACTTTATGGTTATAAATAAAAATTGATTTTATTTTATTTATTAATAATGAACAAGACCAAAATAAGGATTCATTTGAAAGTAAAAATAGTTTAAAGTAACTTTGGAAACCGGACGACGCTCTACATTTTCGTTTGTTAGGCTTGAGGAAGTTTTCTTTTATGGGGTTGCCAAGCTATTACAATCGCCCTTCGGCAATGTGTGCTAAGTCTTAAAGATGTCTTTAGTAAGAGTATGCTGCAAGTTTTCTTCAGGAGCTACTAAGTTCGTTTTGTTGTGGTAAAATAGATTATACTATGTTTTATGTATATTTATTTTTACATTACTACCATAGGTATGTATCATTATAATATTCCGATATTGTTTACAATATACTTGCATGTAAAAACCCATAAACCTACCATAACCATTTAAAATGCTCTAAATGAACCAATAAATCATAAAACGTAAAATATTAAAAAAATATTTGTATACATATATTTATTTTATACAATTTAATCTTTTAATTTTTTTAGTTTTGAATATCTCCTTTTTGCAAAAAAACTTCTTTTGTAAACGTAAATCTAATACATATATTTTTTTATTAATGCCTGATAATAACGATGCATCGCACGCATCATGAAAGCGCAAAGATTTTTATTTTCACGTTTCACACAACATAAAATGCGTACATACAAGTGGTATTTTAATCGATTTTTTACATCGATTCTCTTGAAGAACTATTATTGAGATGTTATTTTGATTAAACAGGTATTCAACTCAAGTGATTAATTTCAAATGACGAAATAATTGGATACATTGCATAGTTTAAAATCGGGTAGCGAGAATACACATTTGTTTTATAAATATTTTGTTATCGTGGCGATAAAATATATTAATTGTTTTTTTCTTTTTCATTTCAATACTAGCTCCCCTTTGCGTTTCCACTCACGTTGATGGTTACTGCTTTGCTCCTGTGAGTTGCAGCGTGACAAAATTTAGCCTATAACCTTCAAAACATTTCTGTAGTTTCAGATATTACCCCCTACATACAAACTAAGAAACAAATTTTACCTCCTTATAATATCATCTAATATAGATAAAAAATGCAAATAAGTATAAAATGTAATACAATACATAAATATATTTTCAAAATAAATAGCTGGCACACGAGCAGGCGGAACCTACCGTTAAGTGATCACCAACATTTGCAACACCAGAGAAGCAAAAAAATGCATTACCAGTTTAAAAAGGCTTAAGACGTTAGGAAAGGAAAGGGAGAGAGTTAGCCTTCCGGCTCTCTTATTCGCTGTACGAAACTCTATGTTAGCGCCTGCAGGCCGATTTTTTTTGTAAGAATAAAGTACTGCCTCGATCAAGTAAGGCCATAAACGAACTGTAGTCAGTAGTAACTGTAGTCAGTAGGCTACGGCTAGGCTCTACCTCAGTGTGGAGGATCAATTCAGGTAGATTGACTAGACGGCCGGTAGTCAGAGTTCCCGGTTGAGAAACCGGCGTACTGTCCTAGTCGATTCAGCAATACCACATTTTGGATCTTGACTTGACGAGTGCGAACAGCCGTGGAAGCCCAACTTTAGGTGTTAAGAAAAGCTTGTTGGGATCAAACCATTGGCAGATATTATGATTAGAATAATTTCAGCGGAGACCACATCCCACATGTCGATAATATCGTGCGCCAGAGCCAAGTATTTTTGTTTCGGATTCTTTTACGAGATTTTTATTGCTATAATTATTATAGTTACTGCTTTGTTTCTAATATTTAGTAGAGGCGTTATATTTTATCTGAAATAAATTAAGTATTTACAACAAATGAATTTCTCATAAAAGCGTAATACGTAAAAGAGGAACAAACCTCTAAACCATTCAAAAACTCAAACATTTAAACATCCGAACATTAAAACATCCAGACATTCAGAGATCCAATCATCCAGACATCCAGACATCCAAATATCCAGACATCCAGACATCCATACATCCAGACATCCAGACATCCAGACATCCAGACATCCAGACATCCAGACATCCAAACATCCAGACAATCAGACGTTCATGTCAAATCATCAAGTCATGAGCAAGCTATCCCTTGGTGCCCAGCTAAGACGATGAGGTCATCACTGGGTGGTGTGGTGCGTTTTGTTCGTTTCAGGATTCCCACACTTTAAACTTGGACGGAATTCATAAAAGTTAGTTCAACGTAAAAAATGGATCGTAGGGATTGTCAAACCCAACTAACGAGTTCATAAATGCTAGAGATAATCCGACGAAAGAAATTTAACGTCAAACTTTGTCCAGTAACTTTTTTTTTAATAAGAAATAAGGAAAAGATAACAAAATTTAATTTCTCACTGATATTTATATCTAAAAGTTGTTTTTCAACTATAACGTCTGTAACCTTGATTTTTTTGTAATTTTTTTACCAACTAGTTTTTTTTTATATAAGCCAGAAAATTTTACGGATTTGATGAGGGCGATTTTTATAGATAAATAAATATAATAACAAATAGGGGACATTTGTATCTAGACACGAATAGATAAATATATTAGATATATTTTTAGTTTTGTTTAATAAAAAGATAAGTTTTATCGCCATAACAACCACGCCGTTTTAGAGCATAAAAAAATACTACGCATATTTTTTTATATATGTGTGCAAATGTTTATTAGATAATACGCGTGTGTGTGCGAGTTTTAACAGAGAATAAAGTATATTCTTTCAAAGATGAGGTATTTATGTAATCCTTCAATTTATTATGTTTTAATCATTGGTATATTTTTCTCGTTTAATAAAATATTAATTTCATAAATTACTAGCTGTCCAATCCGGCTTCGCAACGCATGTATTCAGAAAATAAGATCTTTGTTGTTTACAGTAAGATTATGTATATTTTAACCCAAATTTTTCACTTTTCCACAATTTTTCTTAAATTATTTCCTTTCACATATATTTGTCTTGACAATTATAAAAATAATAAAAAATAATTGGCGAATTAGGTGCAGCCGTTCTGAAGTGATGCGCTTACATGTATTCTGCAATGAATTTTGATTTATATAGATAGATAGATTAAGTAGCCTTTTAGTCTTGTCTTAATTTCATATTGTCAATCGATTAGCGATCATAAGCTCGTCATTGTTACTGAATAAAATCGTTTCGCTATTCACTCTTATTTTGGTCACAGAACTTAATTTTAAGGTGAAATATAACTAAATAGGTTAGTTATTATTGAAAAAAAAGATGGCTAAATGATTGTTCCAAAACTTGGTGGCTGGGCAAAGGCCTCTTTTCCTGTTAAGAAAAAAAGAGTTTAATCCATCACCCTATTGAGAATTTATGGATACTTATTACTGGTATCCCTAATTTTTTTCTAAGATAGTGTCATGACTCACCACCTTCACCTTTAATGTTGAACATAAGATCATTTTAAAGATAAATTTAACACTTTTAAGCTATGTCTCATGTTATTTATTTTGAACCGTGATGTTATATTTAAAAAAAATAATTTTACATAAACAGGTAGTTTATATGTAGTAATTTCATCACAATCATTATTAAAAAATAAATTATTTAGTCGAGTAATAGTAATTTTTATATTGTCTCTCAGAGTCTTGTAGATATTATGTATAAAGTGTCAGACGTCTCGGGCGTTTTTATTATTATTCTATGAATGTTTTGATGGTGCACACTTATACGTTTGTCTCATGTTTACACTGATACGGCTTTGTGTGCGCGTTAAGCTGCGAACGTATTTATTTTAGACACCGGCGTGCCTCGGCTCAGTTCTCGACACTCCGATCAGCTTGTCGTGTGTGATTGTGATTAAATACCCTAATTCAAAGGAATAAAGTTGAAAATGTCCGCGTCACCAATTGCAAGGCAAGCGACGCATAGTCAGGCGATACCTTCAAGGCGAGTCCTCGTCACGGACCCTGCCCAGATGCCTGATGTGTACTCCAGTACACCCGGTGGCACCATTTACTCTACCACACCTGGAGGTAACATCTTAATTTGAATCTTATTCCCTTATAAATACGACTCTATCAATTAATAACCGCTAAAACACGAAATACGAATATAAAATCAATTTATAAATTACGTTGTAGCGATTTGTTTGTTTTCCCCAAGCACGTGTTTTTATCATTAACTTCTAAAAATTCCATTCATTCCATTAAAATTCGTTTTCGATTTTTAAATTGATTCAATTTAAATGAATTTAATTATTGGCTTTTATTCGCTTCAATTATTTATCATCTACAATACATTACCAACTTCAATGTCAACAAACATTACATAACACCGCGTGCTCGTCGTAATAGGAAACTAGGTTAGTAAAAGCAGTAATGTTAAGGTAAATAACCTTTAACAGGCCGGGTACGAGTTCATTTGTCCAATAAGATTAATTTAACCTCGGCGTGGTAAAATTAGATGTGACAACGACCGCGTGTTAATCGGTTATATCGGACCTTGGTGTTCTACTGCGCAGCGCAATACGCATCGATACTATTTTACGCTCTCTTGATAAAAACTAAAAAATGTTTCACATCTGTTATCGGAAATGAAACGTTTTCGTACATAATATTATTATTTAAATAGTGATGTAGATATACAAGCAATTTAAGACGTAGATTTTTCGTGGCGATAACGTAAAATTATCTATTCATTTAGTATTTTTTATTATAAACAATAAATTATTGAACTTTAACACAAAACCATTTAGAGTATAGATATTGGTAATAAATTATTAATGTTTTAATAATATTTACAATACGGTAAAATCAAAAATTTAAAAATACCATTACAATCTATTCATTGAGACCATTTCAACGAACCCCAATACGATATTTCTCCTGTAAGTCTACGAGGAGTTGTATTTTCTTGCTGATTCCAAATGATGCAACAGCATCAGGTCAATGTTACGCAATTATATTATTTTAATATCATTGAAGTCACAGTATAGAAAATTTGGAAGAGATAAGATTAGTAAAACTCCTTATTACCTTTTAACTCCTATAAAATATCTGATTACCTTCCAACATCTGAAAGATCTTTAGATCGATTATAGTAAAGAACCATTTGTATTATATTAGCATCCAAACAAAAAACAACAGCATCAAAATTGGCGCATTCGTTAAGGAGCTACGATGCCACAGATATACATACAGATAAACGCATCAAACTTAAAACACCAACCTTTTTGGTTCGTAGTTATAACAATACATATCTACTTAAATAATTACTTGTGATTCGTCATTAAACCGGTTATAGATTTGACTAGCAAATTTCATGTCGTTAATAATTTATTGTTTTATAAGTTAGTTTTATTTACTTATTATTATTATTATTTAGTTTGTTTTATATTATTTCTAATATTTTATATAGTTACGAACATATCACATGCTAATAATAGGTACTAAACAAATAGAGCGTAACTAATTTCTATTTGAAATGTACAATAATGGCTTAATAATGAACGAGTGTTCGTTCATTAATTCAAATTCAAATATAATTATTATTTATTATATCAGGAAAACATGTGTTCTGTTTTTACTTATCTATATTTACTACTACAACTTTTTTTAAAAACACAACCGTTTTCAATAGCAAAATACGTAATTTCGATTATGTATACACATTTATAATGGTTAGTTCGATTTTAAAACTATAGTATTGAATCATTTTTGACCAAAAATCTTCTCCTCCTTTTTGAAGTCGGTTGATAAATTAGTAAGTGTTATATTTTTTTATTAATAACACTAAAGCAAGCGAACAATATTTGGACGCTGATAAGCAATACTGTGTCAAGCCACACGAACTTCATTTTGAGAGAATGGGGTCTAAAGATGTCAAACCAATACTTAATAAATTTATATGAAGACGTATATATCCATCTTTTCTTTTGTTTTTCATAAAAAGTAAAATGACTTAAAAGCAGATTTATATATTAAATGTGTTATTAAACAATACGTTTTTCAAATATTTAAGGTTATTGTATAAATTTCAAAATATGGAACGCACTTGATATTCGAAACATTAGATTAAGAAACTTTTTTCCGTACTTATTTAGTTCAGATAACTTGAAATTATTTTTAATTATGTTAAATAAGCGACGGAGTATCAAACTACATCAATATCTTCGAATTTGACTTATTGTGGGTAACACATTATTGCTTATTTATATACGTATATATTTCTTTTGTCTGTGTGTTTTTCACGGAAATCCTTAAACGTATGGATTGATTTTTATGATTTGTTTATGTTTGAGTGTGTCTCTACGTTAGTTTTGGACCCAATTGGTGACTATATTGGGCAGGAAAACGACTGTCGGGTCTACTTTATACATTAATATCTATAATAGCGTGGTACGACTGCTTAAACATTCACATTATATTATGTAAATAATAACGTGACATACGAAATTAAAATACACGAAATATTTATTTATGGAATTGTTGCGGCGTATAACATATTGCAATATTGTAGAGTCAAAAAAAAAAATCTTTATACAGAGTTCTATTCATACTTATAGTAACATTTTGTTATAATTAGGATAACATATCTCTACATTTATAGAAAATAAAATTACAATATTGATTTTATTTATAATTTATATTAATTATTTTTTGACATGTCGGACATGTCGTCCGTATGAAATGGCGGTAAAAATGCAGCATGTTCCGTTTCAATCGCAATTTTAATTCTTATTACGTCTCTATGTTTTCTCTAAGCATAATATATGCTAGCCCTCCAGTCATTAGGACAAATATTTTGGTACATAGTGATAAAATTATGGTATTACTAAATATGTTTTGTTGGTTTAACCGTTATTTTCTGTGTACCCGTAGTCCCCTGGTCTAGTATTTATGTACTTTATGGTTACTGCTCTCCTTTATTGGGCTATAGTAGATGCTACAACCCTTTATTTAATAAACGACCTATCTCCCGCATTTTTATTCCTCAATCGGATTGATAGTTTTTGTGAATAGCGTCTTCAAACAGTTACATAAACTTTTTAGGCTGTTTTGGCATTAAGGTGTAATTAAGGCTCATTCATTAATATAGGTATGATCCAAGTTAGGGTATTATTAATACTTAAATTACATGAATATGAATATGAAAACAAGAACCTAACAGCCTTCTAAATCGGAGGGTTAGAGAAGTCTTTCTATATTTTTGTTGAAGTTAATTTTAAGAAGGAAATTCGATTTAATAGAAACACGAAATAACATATATTAGATATTTTGGATTTTTTTTAACTTTATCTTAGAATGTTTTATAATCAATCTTTTGTTATCTGTGACTAAACAAAATTCATAAGTCTAATTATAGAAGATATGTGATGATTTATAATTATATAATCAACAAATATATGTTAAAAATAACGAGAGACATTTAATTAAATTAATAGTATTTTTCTTTTTTTTCAGGCACTCGTATAGTCTACGAAAGGTCTTTTATGATGTCGTTACGTCAATCACCTATATCACAAACGCCACCAAAGTGTTCTCTACCCGCTGCGCTATTAAAGAACCCATCGAGCGCGCAACAGTCGCCTTCGACGCCTGCGCAGAAACCACGTTCTAATTCCATCTCCTTCGATGAATCACAGGAGACGTTCAGTATGGATCTCTAAGTAGAATAAGTTAGTTTTTTTAATTCATGTCTCTTTAAAATTAATCAAAGCTTAAGAAATATTATTTTGTCGATCATTTATAATTTTATACACTTAATTTTTTAATGCCAAGCGAATAGATAGAAATAGATATTCTTGTGACATCATGAAATGAGTGTTATGAAAGTTATTTTGCGGTATTAATTAACCAATAACTTCGCGTGTAAACGTCAAGTTTTACAAAGTGTTAAACATGAAATAAAAGATGGCATTGTAAAATTTAATGCTTATAGGAGAAATTATTGTCGAAATTAACTTCATATAAATAATTTATTACCACTAATTTCGTAATGTTAATTAAGTTTCACTGGCCAAGTTTTTAGCTCTACGCATAAATGTCTCAGTTTATGCAACGTTTAAATATAAATTACTTTTAGCCTATTTTCTTAAAATCCAATAAACAAATTAAGAATACAGATGTAAAATACTGTATGTATTAGCTGCTTTTGTTTTAATGTTTTACAACATAATGTTAGAGATAATCTTTCATCGTTCGTTTTAATTCCGTTGGTATGTAGTAGACACTATTTTGTTTTTTTTTTCTTCTCTATATTATATGCATTAAGGCTTTAGTTTTAACATTTTAACGCTTGGTCTATACTTGTAACAAATTCTAGTCAGGTATTATGACGAGATATTTGGTCGTTTATTTTTTCGTACTATGTTATAGTAACTCTAACAAGATCGACAATAGTTATATTTTTTAGCTGAAGCAAGTAAATCTGTAAAAAGTTATTGTTAGAGTAGGTTCTATTTTACGCGTGACTGAAACGTTTTATTGCGTTAGAAACACACTCCTTTGCCTGGACACAATAAAAATTTATAAAAAATATAAAAACCGTTGAAAAATAATTATATAAAAATGTCACAATTTTTAATGGAATGGCTGTAAATGTTGTTAATTTATTGACTTTTAAAAACAAAGAAAAATGTAAAAAAAAATTGTTTAAATAAAAATTATCAGATAATTTTAATTGTTACAAAAATGGCAAAGGAAAAATGTAAATACGGCCTAGGTTTAAGTTGCGTATGACGCACAATTACAAAAGTATTTGTCTGTATTTTTAAGCAAGTGCCATTGTACTATAGAAGTTAATTTTAGGATAATTTTCTTCTCGGAATGGTGTTGCAAAATGTAATCTCAGTATGCTTGAGATTCGAATATATTTTTAGGTCACACTATTGTTTGAAATATGACTGTAATTAACGCTTAAGTTACTGGTCGTTGAATCAATACGGTAACATTAGTTAGAGCTGAAATGAATCACAGTAATAGCTTCGTCTCTTTCTCGCCCAATAAAGTATCAAATAAATTTAATAGTTAGCAAGAGATGATATGAGGTTCTTGAATTTTTTTACTACCTTTTTTAGCGATACACGATACTTTATCAATGATTGCAGAGTTTTGAAAACAGTTTTTTAAAATTTGACCAAGAAACTAGACATAAGGTAATTTATATTGTCTATGGTTTATTCTTTAATAAGACCTATTTCAATTTTCTATAGATCCCGTACATTTCCTATAAAATTTAGACCACGTACATTTTAGGTATTTGTTACAACATCGGCGTGGGGTTGTTACATGAATATCATAATTAGTTGAAAGGGTTGGGGTGCATATTTTAAGCAAAAAAGTGTGGTTGCCATACATCAAAAACTTTTAAATCGCCAACCGTGCAACGTTTGATCAAATATTTCCGGCCAGTAACTTTCCTGACTGTTATTTTTCTAAAATATTGACTTTATAAAAATGCAATTTTTATGATCAGACTGTAAATCGATAATTTTCGGTGTTTGTTAAAATATTGGTAATGGTTCTAATGTTGAAATTGTAATAATATTAAGTGGTTATTGTTAAAATGTTGTTCCAAAGCATTTATCGCTATATATTGTAATTAATATCTTTCTTTTAACTTTAATCATAGACAGAATGAGTATTTTATACTATTTTCATCTCAAGTTATATATAAAAATGTATAGTTTTAAGGAATATGTCAAAATGTTCTCATAGACAAGTTACATTTTTAATTACCATGTATTTTGATATTACATTTTATGAACTGCCAATAATTAAAATTAAATAAAAAAATGTTAAAATAATATTCTCTCTTTTTTTTCGCATTTTCACTTCTTTTGTACTATAATACAGACGCTACTGATGTTTTTATTTAGATAGAACAGTAAAGAGGGATCTGCTAATATTAGCGAAATTATATGAAAAATAAATAAAAAATCGGCATTTACCGATTTCTAGTAGAATTCACGCGGCTTGGTAATCGTACGTGATATTAGAATGTAATAAAAAATAAACTTTTTACTTTAGTTTGCCGTATATTATTACATCAAAGTTTTTCCTTATAAGTTATAGTATCACATGGTGCAATAATATAGGATTTCTTTTTTTTTCAAAATCAGCGGGTTCGATGCCGGTCTAGGAAAATGAATTAAAAAAAATAATAATGCTTTAGTTATCATCAAAATAAGCCTCCAAGGTCCTTTATATATTTTTCGCTATTCCTTATAGTTTCGGATTCGGTCTACTACTTAAAAACGTCACAGTATATTCTGATTCTGAACAAACTATACATTCCGATGACGAAATTTTTGATACCATTGAATTTGTAATTTAAACAAGCTTACCTATTTATTTTGTAATTCACAACAGAATGCATCATTAAATGAATACCTACTAGGTAAGTGGTAACTGTACTTTTGAGTATGGTAAAAATTAGACTTTAACGTATTTTTATATATATTATTCTAAAAGTCACATTAGCGTTTAGGCGAGAATTACACTTCAAAGTTTTAGTCGTAATTGATGTAAAAAAATTCTGTAACCTAGTAAAACTTTATACTACAGTATAGAAACGTAGTTACGATTGCTGTGGATGTCAAAATAACCTGATGGTTAAGGTTCTTAAGGTAAAGTACTGACGAACAACTTATGTAAATCTTTATGAAAGTCTAAGAGCAAAACTTATAAGTGTCGTTCTCCCCTAAGGTGATATATGGACGCTGATATGCAATACTGTGTCAAGCCACACGAACTTCATTTTGAGAAAATGGCGTCTAAAGATGTCAAAACTATTCTTAATAAGTTTCTTTGAATAAGTATTTATCCGTTTTTCTTTTCTTTTTTAATTAAAGCTGTAATGGATTAAAAGCAGGTTGATATATTTAATATATCATCTAATAAAAAGTTTTTAAAAATATAAGATTATTGTATAAATTACAAAATAAGGAACAACCTGGAATTTCGAAACAATTAATTAAGAAACTTTTTTCGATACTTATTTAGTTCATATGACTTTATTATTTATTGAATAATGTTAAATAGGCGATGCCGTATCAAAATATTCCAATATCTCCGAATTTCACTTTTTGTGGGTTGACACATAATTGCATATCAGCATCCATATATGAGTTGTGAATTATCGATTTTACACTGCTTACCATTACAAAAGCTGTAGATTTACGTTTTAATATTTTGTTTTAATGTTGTCAGCGTTAATTTTATCATATTTATTTATTTATTTATACTTTATTCAAAAAGTCCCCTAAATTCCATATGTATATTTTTATTATAAAGAACGTAAAAGAAATACGATTTTTGCACAAACTATCACTATCCTATTCGGGATGATTTTGGTAAAATTTGTGGTCTAAGTTTGTTAGGATGTGTGTGTTATTCTGTATTATGTAATCTATACAAATAAAAATCAACGTTTGTAAATTTGGCCTCTACGTTCCGGAACCACTGATGAGATTGTAATGAGATTTTAGCAGGGTGTAGTGGTGACATCTACGAAGGTTCTAGTCCAAAAAATCTATATACCTTAGTGACATTACAATGCATACCGGGTACAGTAAGTTTTTAAATATATATGAACGCGGAGGAAAATTTTGCATAAGAACATTTTTCAATTTACAGATTTGACAGATTCGCACGAATGTTTTATTGATTTTACATCTAATAATTGGACGCTGAAAAGCAGTAATGTGTCAAGCCACACGACTTCATTTTGAGAAAATGGCGTCCCAAGATGTCAAACCTATTTGTTTGAAGAAATATATATTTATTTATTTATTTTAATGCTTTATTGTACAATACAAAAGTATTAACAAAAGGCGGGCTTAATGCTACTGCATTCTCTCATTCATATATCCATCTTTTCTTGTCTATTTTGATAAAATATATAGTGAATTAAAAGCAGATTGGTATAATGAAAATTTTCATCAATTCTCAATCTTTTTCCGTATTTATTTATTTTAGATAACTTGATTTTTTTAATAATACTAAATACATAATGTACTGTCATAATAAATCAATATCTCCAGATTCGACTTTTTGTGGGTTGACACATTTTTGCTTATTAGCGATATCCAATTATCATTCAAATTTCATCCAAATCTGATAGAATATAATCATCCAAACCAAGCAGCCTCAATCTAACTTATTGAGACTCAATCTACACATTTTACGACGATTTCGTGAATTTGAATTTGACATTTAAAACGTAAAATTTTAGAAAATTCATTTAATCGTAAGTTGCGGTTTATTATCGAATCATGATTTAACGAAGGTCATTGGCCTGACGTGGTGTACCAACAAACCATCAGTTATATATCATTTACATATTTTGTACTCTATGTTAACGTATTAAGGTTCAAATTCGTTTCTTTCAATTGTTTTTCAACCCTCTGTTCACCCTCTCCCTTCATCAGTAATCTGTCTGGGACTAATCGCTCTTGATACTTACTATTTTGTGTACGATACAGGATTAGAATTGAAATGTCATGGCATTTGTATCATTCCAATGATGAGATACAAAATTTTATATAATAGAAATACTTTGGAACAAATCAGAAAGGTTAAAAGGGTTTGTTAAAAGGATAAGTATACTTATATATGTCACTAAGCTAGTAAAGATTCGGTTTTAGATATTTAAGCATCACTTCATGCTTGGCAGACTGTTATAATTCTTTCGTATATTCGTTATAATAACAAACAAACATATTCTGAGAATATAGAGCCATTTAAAGTTCGGACAGAAGAACGGACAAACGACTTAATTTATAGGGCCTTGTTTGCAACTTTTAAATCTTTTTGCTAGTTATCTTATCCTTAAAATATAGATCTTAGCTAATAAAAAAAGTTAGAAAAAAAATTGAATCGTGGATAATTTAAGGTCGTTAAACTGAACCTCGCCTTCAGGGGTCGCCCCACGAATAAGTGTATGAATAACCTTTTACATAAAAGGCTTGGTATTCATTCCAGAGGACGGAATCCACATACGCTTAAGATAAAATCTCTAAGTCATAGCTCTTTGTACTGTAGAAACAAAGACGTAGGGATTAAAAATGGCACCAAAATGAGAATGTCGTTGACATTTTTGTACGTTCGAAATTCGAAATTTTTTATACTAAAAAATCTTTAGGAAATAATTAATGTATTTTTAAATACCTTTTATTGATAAGGTTTTATTTCATTACAGTCTCTTTTCCTAATTTATGTAGATAAAATCCATTTTATTTATGTTTGCTTATTTATCCGAAATAATTTCAAAAATGACTATAGTGATTTTAGTAGACTTTTTATTATATATACTTTCTTTCTTCAGAAATTAAGGGTATGCGGAAAGATAAATAAAAATTAAGAATTGGTTACTATCTTAATGTAAATTATGTGGAGTTGTGGCCTAAAAACATAAATAATCAAATAATAAAGTATAAATCCTATATATGTATTTTCTGTAAAGAAAACAAGAACGTATACTTCAGACTCTAGAGTAATCAATTGAATTTTGTAGCGCACCTATACGAATATGAAATTTCTAGGGAATTCAATTGATTTTTTTTTATAAACATTGGACAATAGAATGTTAAATAACCTCATATTACAACTCAGCATTTTCACAAGAACTACGAATACATTTAATTTTTTTCGTTATTATAAAAAAGTCGCCAAAGATAAGAAATTTAAAGAGAAGAAGAATAAATATTGTTATTTTATTACAGTGGCTGCCACACTTGTGGTTTTCTTTAACTATTAAGAAAAAAATATTGAAGTGGAATGTGGATTTACAGTTTTCTTTATACTTGGTACTTATCTCAAGACTAAATGATATCGTCGCGGATAGTGCAAAACCGCGTAACTAGCTCTTGTAGCTTTTGCAATAAGGTCCATCTTTGAATTAAATGTTGAATTTAATGATTGATAAAAACGAGCTAGCTAAAAATTATATAATTGATATTTGTAAAATTAATACTTTACAAAAATAATTTTTGAGATATCGTAGGTGACACTAAAAATACAAAATAGACTTTATGGGAAAGTCAGATACGCGATTTTATACTAGCGATATGTCTATGGTATATCTTGCATTAACTGTCATGGGTTTAACTCTGGCTGATGATTTTAAATCTTACGAGGGTTTGTCTTAATTTTGTTTTCTAGTTTAAAAAAAATCTTTTTACTTTAGATATCTCGAATATTAGTGTAGATTTTTTAGGTTATAAAAATTACGTTACGATTTCTAAGAACGGAGGATTAAGCTAAACATGGTACAAATGCGGGAAAAACCATCAAACACAGCTAGGGTTATATACAAGGAATAAGAATAAAATCAGTAAATACCAAGAGATGGCTGATAGGCTGTAAAACATCACACTATTGCACACACAGTTCAATAAGATATAGATAAGTAATCAATCAATTAATCGCTCAAGTAGCGTTTAACATAAAAATCGCGGGACAGACCTAGTCGTATATAGTTGTCATGTGTCGGTGTTGAGAGGCTTCGGATAAACTCATTAGCGAAGACCTCGTAGCAGTGACGTGGCGGCGATTAATTTGTCCAGATCAATTAACTCTTTCGCATAATTCCATATAGTGTTTATCTTCTATACATGTATAATTTCTTGTCCTTGCATGACTGACTGATCTATTAACCCAAAACCTAAGCCGTTAGACGTTGAAATTTGAAATGGCAGTTAATCCTTTTATCTATATTAATATTATAAAGAGGATTTGTTTGTATATTTGTAAGTTTGTATGTAGATGGTGAAAATTACTGATCGACTAGAAAAATTATTCGCGTTGGATAGCCCGTTCATTGAGAAAGGCTGTATTAAATCACGTTACGACTAAAGGAGCGAAGCGAGTTAAACCGCGAGGGGCCGCTAGTGTTATAATATAAACATTCACTAAGAAATAATTTAAGGAAATTTCATCCCTAAGTGGGTAAAATAGGCGATAAACGTCTGTAAGGAAGTCCGCTATTTTCAAAGTTAGAAATACGAAATTAATATGTCTAATTCTAATTAGAAATAAATGCATATCTTTATCGAAACTATTCTCGTAAGAGGTTGAAAGATTGAGACATATTGCAAATTTTTGTACGTATATAGGTGATTATTATTCATAAAAAATATATTTAATGGAAATAGAAAAAAATGAAACGTGACTGTATGATCACGTGATGTCCTAATTGTCTAATTGAGACAAGTTAGTCGACACGATACATTGATAGAATTAAGGCTTAGATTGTTATTTAATTATGTTACTTATAATTAAGACTAATTTAACGATAAGTCTTTACGGCTTAGATGAGGCTCCAATTTTATTTTAATAATAACAGACTGTTCTATAAAAAATTACATGGACTTATTGTTAACAAATAAAAAATAAGATATCTTAATCAATATTAACGGAGAACTTATTATTTAAGGACATTGAAAATGTTGTAAGGTAAAAAAGTTAAAAATATAGAAGCTGTATTTAAGCTTGAAGAACTCTGAAAGGCCGAGAGGTCGTAAGGTATTTATTTTTAAAAATTAAATTGCGATGGTTCTTCTTTGACTGTCGATCGGTAATCCCACACGAAATGTCACAAACAAAATTTAGAACAAGCAAATCCTTCCTCACTCAAACTGTACTAACAAAACTATTGTTTCTATATAAATTGAGATCGTTATTTTTGATAAAGAAGATTATTAATTAATGCGGTCGTTAAATGCCGATCACCGCTATCCTGGTAAACCAGATTTTTAAGTTGAGTTGGTTACTCTGTAGCGTATATTGTGATGACGTCCTCATTCCTGTGACGTTTAGAAGACCTCCGCAAATTGGACTGTAATAAATATGATTTTATTTCTCAATTCCGCTTGAAGGGTTTAAATTGTAGGTAATTGTACGTCAACTTTATACACGCATTTTTAACTGACGTCAAAAATGGAAGAGATTCTCCATTCGTACTGTATTTTTTTGTGCTACCTGATAACTTCATCATTTCTTAACTGACTTTGAAAAAATAAATTGTTAAAAAGTTGCTTTCAGATTAGTCCCACAGAATTTTTATTATAATTAGTTCAGTAATTTAGTTTTTCAATCTAAATAACTAAAGTAAAGAAAATTGTGTATTGAAGTTTTTTTTTTTAAAGTCTTAGTTTTCTTTAGAAATAAATTGCAATACTAACAAATACTGTTAAAAATGTGAAACTGTCAATACAGTTTTTTATAACTTTAAAAATCATGGTTAATTTCAATAAATTTCTCTAACGCTCAAAGTTTCAGATTTCTCCCTACTAAGCCCTCTGAATGAATCACTCTGTATAATTTACGTAATAATTTTTTAAACATGTACATATTATGAGCTATGAAATCGTCGTAAATAAGGCATTGTTATTTGTCATGAACGTAATTATACCATCAAAATTTCAAACAATTTTCTTCGAAGTACGTAAAAGATTTTTATTTCGCTCGCTAAAACACATTTCAATAGAAACAGTATTTTAAGCTCGAGATTATAATTACAGAATTGTTTTTCATGGGCTAAGATTTAGTTCTTAAGACGTTAAGCATAGGGATTAAGTTTCAGCGAATGAATTTTGCTTACTTGGTTCTATACGATAGTCGCTTGACCTCCTCACTCTACCTTAGCTCAGTTAAAGAGCTGAAATGGTATTAAAAAATACGAATATCGGTCAAGGACGTCGGTGTCGAAAAATTTCACATTGAGTTGTAGTATATATGCATGCATGTATGTTCGTCAAATTCGGTATTTCACTAATTAACTTAGTTTCAAAATTTTAATTTTACTTAAAATAAATCTTACTAATTTACACTCGAATTTAATATAACGGGTCTTATCGCGATAACTAATGGTAGTGATTCTGAGTCAGCTCGTGACCACGACGAATGCAACTTCGTCGAAACGTCGGGCAATAAAAAGGTATTACTACCACTAGTTATCGCGATAAGACCCGTTATATTAAATATGAATAGTATAAATCGCGAAAGTTTAAAATATATAATTTATACTCGACTTAGAAAGAGGCAATATATTTCGCACATAGGTACGAGTTTGAGTGTATGTAAGTATATATTAATGTGTCCCATTGTGATTTTAGTGTAAACAATTGAACCGACTTTAAAGTGCTAAGTGTCATTAGATTTTTGCATGATTGCCCGGAGTATCAGAGACTATGTGACGTCAGTAAAAAATCAACAATCAACATGGCGGACATAAAACTGTCCAATCGTCGTGAACCTAAACAGTTAAACCCATTTTAAAATTAATTGCAGTTTGCTTTTCAGTTCCAAGTGTATTAAATTTATTTTTATAAATGGTTCCTTTTATAAACATATTGGCTTCAGAGCTAATTAAGAGATCTTGTAATTGGCACGTTCAAATAAACAAAGAAAATCTTCCGTAACATCATTTTTTAGAAATTGTCCAGCAACTAAACTTACTTAATTGTAAACCAGGTATAACTGTATAATCCAAAAAGATATTATAAATGTTAAAGTCACAGACAGACGTTCTACCTTTTACGTTCTGTTGGAATTTTTAACAAAGTACCAGATTATAAATAATTTGAAACCTCGTTAAAAAAAAAGTAAATTCGTTCTGTCTATCTGTTTGCTATCTTTTCTTTGATGAATTTCGGTGTAGATATAAATTTAATATTGAAGAAGTATATGTTACCTTTCAAAAAAAAATTGGCAATAGAATGACATACTTAGTCCAGTTATTTTGGTTTTCAAACCAAACTAAGGAACGGATTTGGATGGAAATTCCACGAAAAAACTAATGTGCGAGTATACCTATTGAAAGAAGAAAAACATAACCAACTCGGTCGACCCATTATGGAGTAATCAGCTAACATAAAAAAAGTCGCTGACGATTTCAGAAAGTCTCCTTTTTTTGGAAGTCGGTAATAAATATATAAATAATTCCTTTTTATTGCAAATATACTATGCATGTGAAACAACCTAAATCCATATACACGTGTACTAAATGCGGACTATATGTATCGTTATCTACGTTAATATTACAGAACTTGTTTGTTTACACGCGTTAATCTCATGAACTAACGCAAGTGCAATATTTTGTTGAAACTTCTAGTAATGTTATGCAAGTTATTTCATCGTTTAATCTCGACGCGAAATTATTTGTAGGTACTAATAATGTGTCCGGAAAGCATTTTTCTATTGCAAGATCATAATCATCGATTCAAGTACAGATAAACATAATACATATATAATTTTTCCTCAAATGAACGCGGGTGTAACCGGCGCGCGCAGCTAGTACTTAATATTAAAACCATTTAGAAATATAAATTAATAGAAAAGTGCACTAAATATTTTGAAATATTTAATTTTATAATGTTACTGTCTTTGAAACAACCTCATGTCTCATAATAAATAATCATTATGTAATAGATATGTAATATGTATAGACACCTCTTTATTCAGATATAAATGCATCGTATTGTAAAGCCGACAACGACTACACAGGCGCCATTTTACCAATATGGCCGTGCGTCTAGAAAACATACGAGGTGGCAAAGTTGAAATTCGGAAAAAGCATATCAAAATCTAGAAGATCACTAATTTTTAAACCTCTCAGAAAACTTTCCAAGTAAAACTTCCAAGGATCTTTTAGTATTATCGATACACTCGGTGTGTATAAGCTAGGATTCACACGTATCTAAATGTATATAATTCAAAGATAACTGACTGACTGACTGACATAGTGATTTATCAACGCACAGGCCAAACCACTGGACGGATCGGGCTGAAATTTGGCATGCAGGTAGATGTTATGACGTAGGCATCCTCTAAAGGGAATAAAATAGGGGATAAAATTTTGAATAAAACTTTGTCAATTTTAAACCGATCGGGCTGAGATTTTGTATGCATAAAGCTACTGTGTTGTCAGCATCACAGACATCGCAGACGAAGTCGTGAGCACCAGCTAGTTTAATATATATTTGTGACTCTTAAATGTATGTATTGTAAAACATTTTAAAAGAGTAACAATCGAGTTTCTTGCCGATTCCTCTCGGTAAAATCTACATTCCGAACGGATGGTAAATTCATCTATGTTTTTTTCTGTATTGGCGATTCAAAAGTGCTTGTAAAAGCCTACTTGAATTAAGTATATTTTGATTCTTGAGTAACGAAATGAAACAACAGAATGATTAGATTAGGATTTTCGATTGACTTCAAAAAATGAAGAAGTTCTCAATTCGTAGCGCGTGTTATTTTTAATATTTGTTATCTCAGAACTCATCATTAACCAATTTTGAAAATTCTTTTTTATTCGACACAAGAAAATTAGTCATAAGATGAATAACCTCATTCAACAAAAGAAACTTAAGCGTTTCGTTTGAGTTATGATCAATTATGAGTATTTATGAGGCGATGTTAAATCAAACCCATTAGAATGTTGTCGTTCATGCAAAAACTCAAATACCTCATGATTAATAGCGAGTTTGGAGTTTTGGAGCAATCACCTTTATATTTACCGTATTCTCGCGTTCTCCGAAGCGCGTGAAAGAAAGTAAAAACGTTTTTTTCTATTTTCGGAATTTCTTTTTCGATTAAAATAACAAACAGGACGCATTACTTTTTTAGTGTAAATATTTTTTTATTGTTGAAAGAAAACGTGTTATATTTTAAAACTTGTGTTTTTTTTTTCTTTCTCTTTGAAAGAAATGACATGAAGCGTTATCTTATCCACTTCAAACGTAAAACTATTTATTTTCAAATCTAAATATTATTTACTGTGGCCTAGCTGAAGCCCACTGATTGCACGTCATATACGGGCTGGGTCAACTGGGGCAGCAGCGCCGGTACCTCACTCTCACAGAATATCGTGAAGTAGCTAATTTGGGTGCGATTCATAAGGCAATGACAGTAAATTATTATAGGTGAAAAGTGCAATGATAAACTATTTAGCTTATTTTTTATAAGTTATAATTTGTGAGTAAAACTTACAAGGCTTAAAGTAACATACACGAAACAGTCTGTAAATGTCCCACTGCTGGGCACAGGCTTCCTGTAATATTAAGGAGAAGGTTTTAGAGCTTAATCCACCGCTGATCCTCTGCGGGTTGGCGGATATACATGTGTCAGGATTTCTCCCGGAACATGCAGGTTTTCTCAGGACGTTTTTCTTTACCACCAAGCTCGAGATAAATTTAAATAGAAATTTAGCACTTGAAAACTCAGCGGTGCTAGCTGGGGTTTGAACTCGCGATCTTTAATGGTTAATATGTGAAGCATTTGAGAATTAATGGAAGTTTCCTCCATCCGTTCAATTTATGCAGAGATAATACAGTACGACGTGACCATCCGAGCGTAATGACTCGTACTGAATATTGAAGATGCAATAACTTAGTATCGATTCTTAAGCACTTTAGAAATTTATAACAATCTGTTTTTATTGAAACCTGAAAACTACTCTAAGAACAAGACCAAATATGTATTTCACTAGCATAAACTATAGTCTATTTTTCTTCACTTGTCTTATTTAGCTGACAAACTTACTTCTAACCACACATAAGACTTAGATATGAAAAATGATCGATCGAATGATCGAACTGAATCATTTTTTTGGCGCCTACCTTGGTCAACATATCAGTTTGGCCATTCAAAGGGGCAATGCCGCCAGTGTTTTGGGCACTTTGCCTCACTGCAATGACATCGACAGATTTGTAGGTTTTATATAGTTTAATTTTTCTTTGTTTAATTATATAAAATCAATGAGTTTTTTTTTGTTTTAGTAGTATATGTAAAACAGATTGGTATAATAAATTAAAAATGTTATTTAAACGCGCTAAAAATAATAATTTTTTTTTTTTTTATAATGAAAAATGATATTAAATGATGGTATGTAACCATATATGTTCCACTTTGATTCACACTAACATGTTTTAAAGCCTTTTTTGTTGTTATTAACTAGCAGTGTTTTGTATTATCGTCCACAACGAAATTTGTAGCGTTTTAAGCGACAATGTCCGCATATTTACGGTTACCGAGCCGCTCCTAAGGGGAGGTAATGTGGTTTTACATGGCTAGTATCTTACTCCAATATTTAAGTTATTTTTAGGTTAAATAGCATGTTACTATTTAACCTAAAAATATTTAGGATATTAAGTGTAAATTTATGTTTCTGACTGGTGATTTCAGAAATTTCCGCGTTTAAATAATCAAACTCTTGCGCTTTATAATCTTAAAGTTGATAGAGAAAGGATTGTTCAATATAAACCTATTGTTGCAAAGAATAATTGCCATTTCATTGCAGGTAATTAGAGTGTTATACAATTTGTTGTTCAGAAGTGAACGAGGGAAGAGATCGCAAGAGGCTTAATTGGCAGCGCGTTATCAATGTCAGGGACTGAAGGAATGCAGGTACAATTACGAATTTCAATAACTAATCCATACCGCAGACGTATTCTATTACGCATGTATCTTGCTAACTATAATTATTAGATAAGCTATGTGTATATATAGCTGTATTTATGTACACGTACGTTGTGTAATTGAAACGCAACTTTAAACCTTTGCGTATTTTTATATAAACTATGAACTTAGTAACGTCTTTGTTTTAATCTAAAAATAGATTTTTACAATTAAAATTCACAATAAGTGTCACAGTTTCCAAACGAAGCTGCGGAAGCTTTGAAATAATGCCGCTTTTTTTAAATGAAAATTGTATTCAGGTCAGGCGCTGCGGATGTAGGTTGAATTTTGACGACGAAAATACTACAGGGAAACTATTGAAGATTCGATTATAGGAAGCGAAGTCAGCTGTGCCGCCCGGCGATGCCGCAATATTATATAACGACTGCAGGTTAATCATCTCAGATATGCTCAGCGGCTCGGTATACAACACAAATCGATCTCGAGCCCATCGCCGTGGAATAGCATCCGATCGACCGGACAGCGCCGGGTCCGACCGGCTTAATTGGTAGCGAGTGGATTCTCGATCGGTAATTCCGTGATTTACCGCGGAGACGGTGTTGTTTACCGGGCGGGGCGGGCCGGCGGGAAGGGTGTCGCGCGTCGCGGGGCGGCGGCCGCGGTCAGCTGGCTGCGCGCGCCGCGGTCGATACGCACGTGGCGCAGGGCGCAGGCGCGAAGCTATCGAGCCCGCAAACGGGCTGCTGCCACCGCGAGCCGCACACGCGATGCATGCGGGCACCTAGCGGATACACGCGCGCGGGCCTCATGGGCACCGTGCTGAGCTTCAGCCCGCGCGAGCGGCGACCGCCCGCCGCCGCCCCGCCGCCCGACCGCGCCGCGCTCGCCTACTCCTACGAACGACTCAACAACGCCAAGAACAGGGAGAACCGCGACGCGCCGAGGGACGAGCGACGCGCCACCCTCGACGATGCCGCCAAGATTATCTCGGAGAAAACTGCTCTCGAGAAGAACCTCAAGAAACACTCGCTGTTCATTAACGCGCTCTCGTGGAAGAGGTTCTCGACCGCGAATAACAATAAGAAAAAGTTAGAATGCAAGAGTAAGAGCGTTTCGACGTTCCGGGCGCCGCTGACGGACAATGCCCCGCTCGATAGGAACAAGAATGTCAGCGTTGGCGGCGCGATATACGCGCGGGCCCCGGTGGCGCCGCTCCCGCCGCCGCCGGCGGAGGTCGCGCGGACCAACGCGCTGAACAATAACGTCTGCTACGCGGACAAGCTTCCCACCACGGCGGTGGGCACGGCCCCGGTGCCGGCGCCGAGGAAGACGGTGATACAGGCGTCGACGTCGGAGCTGCTCAAGTGCCTGGGCATGTTCCTGCATGCGCGGTGCCATCGCCTGCGCGACTTCCAGGCAGGCGACGCCGTCATGTGGCTACGGACTGTCGACCGATCGCTGCTCCTGCAGGGTTGGCAGGTAATCCTTACAATTTCATAATAAATATCTAATAAATTATTAAACCATGACTTATTTTGGTATAAGATAACAGAAAACTAATATTATTGTTTATGTTTAAAGATAAGTAGATTGGTTTCAACATGCTTTTCTGCGTAATAAGTATTTTTTCCGAATACGTTACGCATTGCGCAAATTTATATAAATTTGATACATTTCAGAAATTAGGTCTAGATACTTATGACGTCGACATTACTAAGAAAAGGTGAGTGCACAGCATCTGCATCGTGTCCGTGACATGTTTGCGAGTGGAGTGTACTTCCATACCCGATAGCTGTGAATGCATAATGCGAATTACTCGTAGTCCCAATATTAATACACCACATTAGACCAATTGTAACGCGTCCTCGTTTTAATTTTAATAAGTGACGTATGTTTTAATACAAAACACAACAAAACATGATTAATTGAATAACTAGTTCAAGTGCACGAGGTGGTATATCTATATTTACCCGACTGACCTAAAAAGAGGATGATGTTTTTCGCACGCATGTAAGTGCTTGTATGTATGTATGTGTGTATGTCAAAATCAAAATATTTCAACTAAATAAGAACTTATATTCTCTTGAATGCATGAACAGCAAAAGAGTCTACGACGGTTTCGGAAAAGTATAACCTCAGACCTGAGAAGAAACCGTGTAAAAAACTCGATGGGGCTTTTTTTGTATTTTTTTTTTTTGTTCAATTCTGACCAGTAACTAAAACGGCTTCATCGATTTTGAAGCGTAAGGTGTTGTTTGATTCATATTTTTTCCCGGAGCGTCGTAGGCTATGTGACGTCACGAAAAATCAACATGGCTGACGTAAACTGTCACACCAGGCGAATCGTTGTATCATTTCGTAACCTGAACAGTTGAATGATTTTGAAGTGCAATGTATTGGTTATTACGCAGTCGAGTTTTTAAATTTTTTTAATTACCTACTTAGGTATCTTGTAATTTTCTAGGTTATAAAATCTTCTTACTACTATTGTGAAAGCAATTGTTTGTAAAGATAGATGGACGGGTGTTTCTTCCTCTATCAGGCAATAATTACTAAAGGAATTTTGTTGAAACTTTATAGTTTTATAAGTAATACATTAGAATAACAGATAGGCAATTAAAAAGATATTTCCCGATTTAGCAAAATAAAATTCAAAATTTGACATTATAGTAAAAAAATAAGAACGAGTTATATATTATGTAGTCATATATATATAGTACTTGTTTTATATATATAAAGTTATATAATATAGAACGAGTTAGAGATAAAATCTCACTCTCGCCCTTAAAAATGTGTCCTTAAGCCGTAACATAATCCGATCACTAACTCCCCGCAGACTATAGATTTTTAGTAATAAATTCTTCTTCAGGTTCTTTATTAATATAAAAATGATGCTAGTCCGTAAGTTATTATGACTTCATAACACAATATTTTATGTCTATAATTAGCTTCAAATAGGTAATCTAATGATTGATAGATTATTTTTGTGTAGTCTGCGGGAGCTCTAAATATTTCAATCAATTTTACCCTAAAGCTAGGATTTTCTAATATGACGGTGACTGCTACTTGGCGATGGCTTTCTACCCAACGTTGCTAAATTGTGGCCAATGTATACAATAATTATTTGGTTTCTTAGAGAGATAACATCATAAAGTCAATATGTTTTTCGTCCGTCACGTTGCTTCCGTTATGTGTCGGTACCAAATACTCGTAAGCCAAAGCTTAAAGGAAAATCTATACAATAATTATGTTAGTAAAGTCGACGCGATAATTATGCGGGGGAGTTCTCGAAGCGAGAAGAGGTTGCAATTTCTCGCTCCAATTTGTATGTACGAAGGGTTTGCCTCAGGTGACGCTATCTCGTGTTAGGCTAAAAATAAACTTATGTCTAATATTCCAAATGCCACATTCGGGACAAGCTATCTGTTTGTTAAATTTAGTCTTTGAGAGAAAAAATACTTATAAAACTTTTATCCTTCTTAAGGCAATAATTACACTTGTTAGTTTTACTCTTGTAACTAGTATAAGGCATTTTTTTTTCGATAGCCGTTTCCTAGATAACCATACGTAAATAAGATTGTCAATAAATATGTCACTGGTAGTACATTTTTACAGGTGCAAAGGCAATAATAAGCTATTTAAAACTTCTCTGTGAGCAAAACTTCCAAGTGTGATTCTCGCCTATGAGTATGAAAAAGAATTATAAAATTTGTTATTCAATACGACAAAAACATCTCAAATTTGCAGCTTAGTCAGGACTTTTACGTGAAGTATAATCCGGAATACAATCCATCTTTCTGGCTATTTAAGGTTTTTTAATTGTTTCAAGCTTTCCTCATCCTGTATAACTGGCCAATCGTAATGACTCCTTGAGACAACGTCCATTGGCACTAGTTGAGATGTCGTTAGACGTAGAAAAATAACAAATCGAGAAATCATTAACTCTGGCCATAATGCTGGACTATATTATTTCGAAACGTATCCCTGGTATACATTAGTTTGATCGTTCGATTTTTAAAAACGTCAATGACCGTTCCGCAGTGGTCAGTGCACTTTACGTTCGGAATTAATGGTTCTATTCCAGGGGTATACTACGGTGAGCTACCGCTATCGCACTGCGCATCGCATTTTGACAGTTGATTTGTTTAGTTTAATATTAAAGTCATAAAATTGCGATAGCGTGTAAGGTGAGAATTACGTTTATAAGTTTAATCCTAGTAATCGACATAAAACAATTCTCTAACCTAGTAACTTTAATCTAGTACAGCTAGGGAATAATCTAGGGATAGCTAGTTCATGATTATAGTAGCAGCTGTAGACGTCTTGGGTGTCTGCTGGTTCCTTAAAAATATTGTATGTAATATTCGTTTGAGTTGTATTAATAAGTGTGCTATTAATTGCGTTAGCAAAAATATTTTCTTTATAAGTAACTCCAATCCCACTTATAAATACGGCTTTTTATTCCTGTAACATTATTTACTTATATTTTTTTCTAAATGTTTATTTTTTAAATAAACATCTGTGGTTCAAAGTGGATTCAGTGATATTGTTATCTTTGGAATAAAATTAACATTAGGTTTGTTTTTAATTATTAATTAGGCGAGGATTACACTTATAAGTTTTGCTTTCAGACTTTCATAAAGATTTACATAGGCTGTTTGTCATTGTTATAAAACTGAAAGAATTTACTGTTATGCTTTTTTTTGACATTTACAGCTTCCGTAACTACTTACTACGTATTCTGTTACTAGGTTACAAAGTTATCAATTGTGTGTTAAGGCTATAAGTTTAGTATCGTAACTTATGTAAAGCAACTCCGTAAAGTAATTTACCTAAGTAACCTCACGAAAGATGCGACTGTCAAAAATGAGTCACTAAAAATGTTATGAAAGTTTGTGAATAAAATTTACAAGTGTAATTCTTGCCTACGAAGTTAATACTGCTAAGTACATATATTTAGCGGAGTATTCTAAATAAATAAAAATGCTTTGAGTTACGTAGTTTGTCACTAACACTTATTTCCTTCCTATTTTACTTTATCCCTTAGTCCTTTTTCGAACTGGTTATTGAATGATGGCTGCTCTGCGCGCTGTAAAAGTATAAGGGCAGCGGTTTTCTCATAATATGTCTTTATTTTCTATGATAATTATCATGTAAACGAGATTGTTACAAATTTGTTGAAAATATCTGCCTAAAACTGTGCTTGAATTTCATGTTTGATTTAATGAGTTTCGTGTTTTTCTATGCCTCTTCTAGGTAGACAAAAATTGGAGTGTCGATTTTATTTCGTTACTGTGTTACTAAGTCGAACATTAAAAATAACTGGTCAAGTGCGAGTAGGACTCGCGCACCGAGGGTTCCGTACAAACTTATAGAAATCTATATAAGACTAACCCATCTACGCCATTTGTGGTCTTCATCATCAGTTCCAACATAAGTCACTATCAAAAATACCTAAATCGGTATACGCTTGCCTATAATATTTGAGGAGTTCCCTCAATTTCTCCAGGATCCCATCATCTGATCCTGACCTGAAGACAATGGGACCACCTTGGAAGTATACCGTTTCAAACAAAAAAAAAATTTTGAAAATCGGTACCCAAATGGCGGCGTAATCGGCGAACAAACATAAAAAAAAAATTAAATACAAGGTCGAATTGAAAACACTCCTTTTTAGAAGTCGCTTAAATATAATCAAATATTATATAAATATGGATCACGTCCCAAAAACTATTTTGAAACTACTTAGGAGCACTTTAATTTAAAACACGATCATGGATGCAATCCATGGAAACACAAAATTTTATTTTAAGTACTAATACACCATATACTTTCAAAAAAAAAAGTTATAGCGCGATTCAGGATACACCTAGCGCCATCTCTTGACAATTTCAATGAACTAACTTGTTGACTG
Organism: Hypolimnas misippus; assembly: GCA_037950945.1. Lineage (NCBI taxonomy): Eukaryota > Metazoa > Arthropoda > Insecta > Lepidoptera > Nymphalidae > Hypolimnas > Hypolimnas misippus. The sequence continues at coordinate 3,241,633 of JBBEEQ010000016.1, read as the reverse complement.
ACATTAACAACATAATTATATTATATTTTATTCTCGTTTTATTTTTATTTATATTCTACTACACTCCACTACCCCCGCACTACGTTCGTAAAATATTTAGATTTACATTATCAATCAAAATATCGAAATATATATTAGTGTTGCCAAGACGAAAATAATTAGTCCTTAATTCGAACAAAACTAATTGTTTATTTATAAATAACTAATTATATTACTAATAACCAGAATACTTATATATATATATATAAATAAGTAAATTAAATAACTCGATCTGTTTGAATTTAATTTTAAAAATTTCGTACTAAGTTAATACGAGTACTTAAATCAAATCGCGTGAAGCTCTTATATTGAATGTTAATTACGTAATGACGTTATAAATCGACGATAAAACTTTTAAATGAAAAGTTTATTTTATTATTTTTAGCGCGTTTAAATAATAATAAAAATAAAAATTTTTCGAGCAGAATTATATGACAGTTAATGTCATAATGTTGTAATAGATGGCATTAGCTGTACGCTGCATCGCGCTATCATTTTGTTAGCTGCGATATATAGATTGCATTGCGTTGTTGATAAAGGTTTGCTGCTTTTTAATGTTTTCGTATTGATACAAATTTCTTCTCAGTGTTTGTAAAATTGTTTTTTTGACCATAGTCAACTTCTATGTTAATTTATTACAAGTACATATAATTTTAATTCTAAGATTAATATATTTTCCGCTTGATCAATTTACAACTTGATACATTTAGGCGTTCCTGAGAAAAAGGTTGAAAGACAGACGTACAGACTGACAGACACACGAACAGAAATTTACAGTTTTCGGATTTTTTCCTTTATGTATACTAAAGGACCTTGCTCCTGGCCAAATTTCATAATGCTTGGTCAATGGGAAGTACCCTATAGGTTTTGATTCCCTTGCGAAAACGTTAAAAACGCTATCATACTTAAAATATGTGATATAAATGACCGTATCTTTTGATTGCATTAACTTAGAAGTTTGATTTTTTCACAGCTCTTAGTAATTACAACTCTGAGTACTTGACGTTGATAAAAATTTGTTACCTTCACGCGTTTCTGAGAAAAAGGTTGAAAGACAAACTTACAAACAGACAAACATACATACAAAAATTTACAGTTTTCAGATTTTTTCCTTTATTTGTACCATAAGATCTTACTTCTCGCCAAATTTCATCGTGCTAGGTCAATGGGAAGTACCCTATAGGTTTTGATTCCCTTGCGAAAACGCTAAAATGGTCAAAATATACGACATATTTTCCATTATCTTTTGATTGCGTTGACTTAGAACTTTAATATTTTCACGGCCGCATGTCATCGTTGACTTGAGTATATGATATTAATTTCAACATGATACGTCTATGCATTTCTGAGAAAAAAGGGTTGACATCCCGACAGACAGACAGACAGACAGACAGACAGACAGACAGACAGACAGACAGACGGACAACAAAGTGATCCTATAAGGGTTCCGTTTTTCCTTTTAAGGTACGGAACCCTAAAAATAAGGTAAAAAAAGTATATATTTGATTTATCTGTATAATTAACACAATCACAGCTTGTCATGAAATTTCCGCAATGATAATTTGAAACGTTGCAAAGAAACAGACGAATTCCACACGATCAAAACCACGTGCAGAATTTAGAAATAAATAAATATTTACCCTGGCCAGGTATTCTAGGAAATCATAAATTATTTAAAACCTTCAATAGCTCTGTGTCTGGTAAATGTCCAAAATATATATTATTCCCATCTAACCGCATATTTCGAATAGTTATAAATAAAGTCAATGATTCAAAATATTTGTTTTATTAACATTTCCACGTGTAACGTATTTTTATCGTATTATTATTGTTTTCATGTAACCATTTTAAGTTTTGCGTTTTGATCTTGGCAGGCTTGTTATATACTCTACCTTAGCTCTACCATAAACATTTTGTTAACTTAATTATTTAATGAAATAATTTATATGTCTACAATACCTGTAATACTTTGCCGTCTTCTTCATATTATATTTTACTTTTACTCGACATTTACAGCTAACGTAATGTTACTTAGGTAAATGTTACCAGGTTACTGAGTTATTTTATATTACTTGCGAGAGTAAGACTTCGAAGTGTAACCGCATAACGTGCAAGATTCTGAAATCTAAATGTCTCATAACTTATAACAGTATAGTCTCTTTTTCGTTGTCTTTATATGATAACAATAACCCGAATGAAAATCACGAATTTTCCAATAATTATATTTCATTATAACTTTGCATAATAAAAATGATTTAGTATATCTTTTCAATTATAATATCTAACATAAAATCCAATATCTAAATATAAAAATATGAACTTAAAAGTAATTTATAAAACCATGTACATAAAAATCTGTCGATGTCATTGCAGTGAGGCAAAGTGCCCAAAACACTGGCGGCATTGCTCCTTTGAATGGCCAAACTGATATCTTGGCCAAGGTAGGCGCCAGCTCTCCGGTCACTTGTAGACTCGACGACGCGGGAAGATAATTCTTGGTAGAATCTTTTGGCTTCCTCGCCCCAGGACCCCATGGTTTCAACGGCAAAGGGCACAAATATGAAACTCCTTTGAATGTTTTCATATTTGCGCCGTTTGACATTTTCAGCGGTAGTAGCCGCCGCTCCCGCTGTTGCAGAAGTCCCTTGCATATGTGATGCGGCCAATATAGTTCTATTATTCAATCGATAATTTCTTATCTAACTCTTTTGTGTAGCTAGAAATATGCCATATTTGACTGCTAAATAATACAAGTAAAGAAAAATAGACTACAGATACAGGGCCAAAACACAGAAGGGCGCCAACTAAGCTTCCGCTGTACGTCTATCTGTCTGTTTGTCTGTCAGCTGGTTGTATCTCACGAACCGTAATAATTAAAATTTTACAGTCTGTGTATATATCTATTGCCGATATACAAATATATTATGTGTTGGTATAGGGTCTCTCTTGTTTCTTTAAAAAAAGTATTTAAAAATTATCTACTATTTGTATATACGGAACCTTTTATGTGCGGAACCGACTCGCACTTTGCCGGTTTCTCATTGTTAAGAGGAGTTCTTTATTCACCACGCAGCTCTACTACGGGTCAGTGCATGTGCTTGTTTCTTAATATCTTCTGACATCATGTTCCTTAAGTTTTTCTTCGCTCGTGAGTGTCAGGTGAATTGTAAAGATACATTCAACATTTTTTTCTATGAAATACACAATATACCTATGTAATCTATATTAATTAGTATGAGATAAAAATAAAATTTATTATTTATTTTACTTAATATTTTAGATTACATTGTTATCTATATTTCCTAAAAATACTTTTAAAAAAGGAACCGATTTTGATAAAAAATTACATATGACCTGAGAAAGGTACCCTCACAAACAAAATAAATGGCTCGAGCAGTCGTCGAATAATCTAGAAACATATATAAAATAGGGGACTATTTTATGTACATACGTTTCTAACTAACGGAACGAATTTTTTTTAGGTTATTTTAAAATTACTTAGTAATACTTACTTATCCAAATTAGAGGTATTATGTGCATTTGTTTTACGCCAATGTTAAGAGAGAATTACATTTGTAAGTTTTCCCGAGAGCGATATAAAACAACTTTGTAACCTAGTAACATATATAAATTACAAAATGTCAAAAATTACTATGTCAATAATTACACTCACAGTAATTTTCTTCAGTCGTTAAACAAAGAGCTTATGAAAATCTTTATGAAAGTCTAAGAGTAATTCTCGCCTTACACTTAATTTAAATTTCATAACTTACTCGTAACACATGTAACCTAAATGCTATATAGGTCTACCTCGTTCCTCCTAAAACTTTGCGCAAAGCTCTGAAGTTTGGACTATCTATTAAATAATCACCGAACAGTTAACTTTAACGATACCGATGGGATTTCACACTTTGATACATCCACATATTGATATTTTAGAGTTAATTCTACAGAGTGTAAATTTTTAATTTTTAAGATTTTTAATCGATATAAAAAAAGGAGGAGGTTTTAAAGTCGTAATATATGTGTTTATGTTTGTTGTATCTTATATAGTACCCGATTTTAAAAGTTGTTTGAAAGATGCTTTCAGACGAAATCAGTTCAGTAATTTAGGTTTAAAATCGAACTGATTTTAGTATGTCAGCTAAGTAAATGAAATTGAGATTTCGCTTTCTAAAGGAGTTCCTTTTTTAAATCTTGTTAGGTCATAACTTCGTTATTTATTAACCGATTATAAAAAAAAAAAAATTTTCTTTTTTAATTTTTTTTTAAATCACATTATTCTTTCATCAAAATCCTTTCAGTATTATTTAGATTTTTAAATTAAAATAACTGGGTATAGGTATATCATACAAGTAAACAAAATTACGCGTTGTGATTCTGAAGTCTGAGTATTTATTACGCAGTTAATAAAATCTTAATGCTGTCGTCGAATTACAGTTTTTTTTTTACCTTTATATATAGTCTTAGTTACATTGATTTCAAGTCTTATCACGTGACTATAATCACGTCCTAATATCGGCCCCTCCATACATACTTAATTTCTTTGCGTCACGACACTAAAATCGATAGAAAATTACAAGGGTTATGAAATCAACGTATTACTTGTGTAATAAATAACCTAGTATTATACAAAGGGAAAATATAATGGACTTAATTTTTAATTTTAGGTTTGAGTCTCGATAAAACAAAGTTAATAAAATATCGTAGAGCAAAAGATTTTAGACAAGTTTAATTATTTAAACATTAAGCTTGTTTTTGTTGAAATGATATTTAGTCTGTAGAATATTATTTTATTAATTTATGGTTTATAATCAGTAAGTTTATTTTCGTAACTTGATCCTTCTTAAAATGATGGAGAAATCTTTGCCTATCTGTGGGATATTTATATGATCTTAATGTAAATCGTCATTTAATTAACACATATTTGTTACTGATCTAAGAGGTGTACGGACAATTCAGTGAAATTCTAATAACACTTAAGTTAAAATTAACAGCTCTCCTTTAAGAGTGAAAAAAACAGCTAGAACCTAATATATAGCTACCATTATGAATGAATAAATAATAAAACTAATTTTAAGTACACGATGTAAAAGTAATGATGATTCAATATGATGTCTATGAAAAATTATGCCATTATTTCGCTCTCCTTGAAATTTGAAATACATTTGTAAGTTTTACTTTCGTGAGCGACATAAACACGTCATGTATAATGTCAAAAATATTGCACTGACAGTGAATTCTTTTAGGTGTAAGGCAATGAGAAATGGTTTAAGAACTTTATTAATTCTCAAAAGAAATACATACATTTCACTTACTGAGAAACTATATAAAATAAAACAATTATAAAAGAAGCGTACAGAGATAACAAAGTAAAGATAAAATAAAATATCACACAAAAGAGGGTAGACAGATCTTAAAATATAAACACCGTATACATGCGTGTTTCAATTATTAACTTCATAGATTAAAAAGTACCAGAAGTGGCATTGATGGATATTGTTGATATGGAAGTTAAGTTTATAATGTTGCAATAAATTACCTAAGCCAGTATATATGTGTGTATATGTATAAATGTTAGTATGTTTTGTAGTGTAAGTGCATGCAATTATTAATATTATTATTTTTTATTTTATTTAACTGTTTTTAATATTTTTAATTTTTAGTTTTTTTTTTTTTTTTTTTTTTTTTTTTTTTTTTTTTTTTTTTTTTTTTTTTTATTATGTTCTTTAATTAAAGTAAAATTAAATTAAATTTTAGTGTAAATAAGTTATATTTTTTGTTCTAAGATATGAAATTTGAGTAGTTTTTTGAAACTTAACATTGATTTAGTCTCCTTTATTTCCTTCGGTAAAGAGTTATATAGCTGAGCACCTTCATATTCAATGTTCTTTTTACCGTAATTTGTTCTAGATGGTCGTAATATTAGATTGTTAGCATTTCGTAATTTAATTTTTTGCACTTGTAATTTTTTTGTAAATTTTATCTTAGTGTGTATGTCCCGGTTTAAAATTTTTCGTACTAATATACATGTATAATATTTGTATGTTTGTTTTATATTCATAATTTTTGTGTCCGTGTAAATCTTTTGTGTTTGTGTCCGAAAACGATAGTTAAATAATATTTTAATTAATTTATTTTGAGATTTTTGTATTATATTTAAGTTTGACTTAGCTGCCGTTCCCCAAATTTCTATCAAATAGTTAATATGCGGCTTGATTAGGGAATTGTAAATGATATATCTTACTTTTCGCGGTAAACATTTCGTTATACTTCGGATTGCTCCTGTGAGAGAGATTAATTTTGACTTAATTTTTTGCAAGTGCGGTTTCCAATTCAGGTGATTATCTAAAGTTAGACCCAAATATTTTTCATGTGTTTTTCTCTCAATAATTTCATCGTTTATCATGAGTTGAAAGTTACTGTCAATATTTTTGTTTTTCGCGGAAAATATAACATATTTTGTTTTTGAGATGTTAATTGTTAGTAAATTGTTTAGAAACCAGACACTTAAAGTATTTAAATCATTTTTTACTTTAGGCAAAATAGCATTAATAGAGTTGCCAAAATAAAAAAGGCTTGTGTCATCTGCATATAGAGATATGTCCCCATGAAGACCAATTTGGGAAATGTCATTTATGTATATTAGGAACAACAATGGGCCCAGAATTGATCCTTGAGGGACACCATATTGAATAGATTTAGTGGAACTTTGGTGTTGCCCTATTTTAACAATCTGTTTACGGTTATGTAAATAAGATTTTAATATTTTAAACGCGTTCCCCGTCACACCGATATTAGAAATTTTTCTCAATAGTATTTCATGACTGACCGTATCAAATGCCTTAGTTAAATCGACGAATATACCCAAACCTATTTGCTTTTTATCTATTTTGTTTTTAATTTTAGTAATGAGATCAATGGTTGCCGATAGTGTGTTTGAGTGTCTGCGAAAACCGTATTGCTGTTTGTAGAAGAAATCGATAGAATTTAGGTGATTTTCTAATCTAGAGTAGATAACCTTTTCAAAGATTTTGGAAATAACGGGAAGTACGGAGATGGGGCGGTAGTTACTGGGATTCGATTTACTTCCAGATTTATATATCGGAGTAACTTTTGCGACCTTAAGACTGTCTGGAAAAGTTCCTTCATTAAGGCATCTATTTAGACATAATGTTAATTTATCTGCTACAATATTTTTAATGCATTTTACAGCTTTTGTGTTAACACCATCAATACCAGAACTAGCATTAATATCAAGATTATCAATAATCTTAATTAATTCGGTTGGTGTAATAGGTGACATCTTATTTAGCTGAATTGTACTGTAGGTGGGAAGTGGTTGAGTTTGGACTTGACCTTGATGATATTTATTCGGAATTGCATTTGCCAGAACTGATCCAATTGTTGAAAAATAGCTGTTAAAGTATTCGCAGATTTCTCTTTCATCTGTTATAGTACCCGAATCAGTAACGAGCTTATCAATCAATGGAGAGACATTTAATTTATTTTTAGACAAATCAAGGATTAGTTGCCACATTTTTCTAGGTTTATTTATGCAGTTTATAAAGCTTTTATAGTAGTAGGCGTTTTTCGTTGTCTCTATATTTTCTCTTACTTTAGTTTTTATTGCATTAAGCTCTTCTTCTATATTTTTATCAGTTTTATTTCTTTTATAGTTTTGCCATAGTATATTCCTATTGTTTATGTCTTCTATAATGTTTTTATTTATCCAATCCTGTTTTGGTAAGTTAAGAATTTTATATTTTGTTATTTTACTTTTTAATAGGCAGTCCATCAGTTGTTTTTCTAACATGCTATATTCGAAGTCTTCTTCAAGATTCTTGTTTTCAATTAATTTGTAAAATTTTTCATAGTTGACAGCTGAATATTCGACTCTTCGTAAAGGTGGAGGTTGGTATCTTTTGATCTCGCAAAATATTTGTTTATGATCCGATATTGCTGAATCAATGATAGCTAAATGAAAATCATTATGTTTCAAGTTGCTACAGACGTGATCGAGGATTGTTTTTGTTGTCGTTGTCTCACGCGTGCAGTGTTGATGGTCAATTTTATTCAATATTTTAAAATCATTCTCTTTTAATATATCTTTGTAGTTTCTGGTTCCGCGTTCGACGTCAAGCAAATTATAATTAAAATCTCCAAATACTACTGCTCTTTTCATTTTTTGAAGTTGGGAGGAATATGTTTCTATGAAATTATTGTCATTAGTTCTTTCAGGTTTGTATATAGCACCAACATCTAGTGAGAATTTACTTACATGTACCCATAAATAATGGTTATCATCAATACAGTGATCTTCAATAATACTATGCTTTAAATTGTTATTTACGAATATAGAAACTCCACCCCCTCTTTTATCTTGTCTAAAATTATAGTAATGTGTATAGCACGGTATTTGGATTCTTCTAGCTTCATCTTCAGTTTTTATCCATGTCTCCGATAAAATAATTATATGTATTATTGTTCGAAACGATTCAATTGAGCATCTCAATTCATCCAGTTTGCCCGGCTTAGTGATACTGCGTATATTGGCATAAAAACACTTCAGAGATTTTTTTGTTGTAACTATATCCGTATACTTAGAAACAACTTGATAAGTGATTTTTTCAGCTGACGGTTTTATTAGTTTTTTGTATTTTTATTGGATTCTGTCTCTAAGGTCTTAATTATTTTAGGTATTCCTTTTATATATTTAATTCTAATACTTTTTTCACCATTATGAATGCGGGTTTTAAGTTCTTCTTGTAATTTTTTAAAGTAATTCCGTTGATATGGTGTTTGATCAGAAAATATTTTGATTCTATCATTCTTTAGATTACTTTTATTACGCAGTATGTCTTTTGCTGCTTTTTCAGAGGGCAAACATATTTTAATGTTTCGAGATTTATCTGTCTTTTGCTTTCCGAGTCGATATATTGTTAAAGGTTCAGGACAATTGCTATTAATCATTTTTAGACTTTTAACTACTTCGTGCTTATCACTATCTTGCTGGTCGCGAACAGATATGCTGGCCTCAGGAATTCCAGCAATAATAATATTTTTTGATCGTGCGTGACGCTCATGAATTTCTGAGAATATTTCTTCACAGGACATTTTATTATGCTTGGAATTAGATGCATAGAAATTGTTATTTATCTGGTTGGTATGAGATTCTAACTTTTCTACTCTTATCTTCGTGTTATTCATGTTAGTTTCTAGGTTTTCTACTGTAGTTTTTTAAATTGTTTTGATCTATAATAATTTTATCTGTGGTAATACTAATGTTGTTTACCTGGTTTTTTATTGCAGCAACATCTTGACAGAGTTTGTTTATATTTTCTTTTTGTATATTACTTGTAGACATTAAAGCCGACATCATTTCAGTCATTTGTTTTCTTATCTCAGATAATTCATTTTTAATATAGTCGCTGTCATCAGTTTGTTTTCGTTTGTTTCGAAAAGTTATTTGGGAGTTGGCGGAATCAGTATCCATATTCGAAGTTGACAGGTTTGGATTAGAACCACCAAGTCCGATGCCACTTCCAGTCGGCGATCTTCGTGCACTCATTACCGATTTGTATGCACACTTGCGTTATTTCGTGTGAGTGAGATAATGAGTTACACACTTAAGATACCGTCTCGTTTACCCGAAGAGGTGAAGAGCGGTTACCGCATCGATGCAAAAAATTATTATCGTCTTTGAACGTAACACTTGCTTAGGCAAAGATATTCTTAAAACTTAATTATTATGGGTCACAATTCACTGAATGTTTTATTTAATATTTTTTAAAAATCTGTAACACGTCTACTCTGTGCGCTAGCTTAGTTATATATAGAAATGACATATGTTAATCTTTATGAAAGCTTAAAGCAAAATTATTGCGTGTAATTCTCTCCTTGAGTTTATTAGAACTTCATTGACGGTGTAACGTCATATATAAACTTTGACGGTCACGCACGAGTTATCAGCATACTTAAAAGCTTTATATGGAAAGATTTGTGCCTCTACCATAACTATACATGCCTTATGTCTATAAATGCTTAATTATATGACTTACTTTTGTATGTATATTTATAGAGTTTAATGCTAGCGATGATTCAAATTAAAAATTGTTAGGAAATGTAACGTGTAAAACACTAACGGGTGGAAATGATCTCTGTATCGTTGAATTTCTCTAAAAATATACATATTAATATATTTAATATAGTTTGCTAATGGAATAATTTGCAAGGTCAAATGTTGTTGATATTTCATTTTAATATATAAAAAAACCTTTATAAAAATATAACTTTTATTCAGTACATTTAATGTTATGATTTTTATATTTTACTCCACTACAAATAAAAATTGAAAAGAAAACCTCAAATACAATAAAGAAAAAACTATTCCATCGCATTTTATTTACGTTCTGCGGAATATAAACAATTTTTAAATTAATTGGATTATCTCGCAACGTCTTTGAATGAATGAATGATGCAGATATTCTGCAGTGAAGTGATATAACTAGCAAGACAGCTAGGAATTATACAACATAGTTTTATGGCCTGCGCACACCCGGGACGTCAGGGCAAAGTATTTTTTTCTTCATCCAAAATAAATAGATTTTTTTTAATTACTTGAGAAACAAGCCGCTGGGGTACATTGAGATTGTGTTTGCAAAATTTCACGATAATTAGTTTAGTAGGTAAAACGAAGTGTATCAAACAAACTCACGTTTAACGTAATAAATTATTTTAACATTAAGGGAATTTGAAATGAATGGAATTAAGTTAGAAATAACAATTGGTAAATAGCATTGTCGAGTACTTTTCGTGTCGACGATAAAAGCACTGAAGTTACAAACAAACAATTTGCATGTACCCTACGAGTACATGATGTGAACACCGCCGCCCATGGACATTCGCTGAGCTAGAGAAGCCACTAACGCGTTACCAGCTTAAAAAAATAGGGAATGAAAGGGAATAGGAAGTAAGGAGGAGAGGGACTTTTGGCTCTCTCATTGTAGGAAACGCAGGTATACTAGCTACTTCAGTGAGAGCGAGGTACAGCTCCGGTCGAGTTTTGTATGTAACTAGTCTAACAAAATACATATTCTAATGTTTAGCGTACGAATCTTTGATCGTTGCCTTGAGTTCGTTATCGGAACATTGGAATCTGTACCTTATTACAACTAGTTACGTATAACTTACGTTAGATAGAGAATACTCTGCAGTGCCGTTCCCGGTCTGCGCAGACCAATTTTCAATACTAGCTAACTTGGCTGACGTTGTCTTGTCTTTAGTATTGTTAACATTAGTCTTTGATTGTATATTGTCTACATTCGCATCGCCATACAACTGTTGTCATTTTTATGTATGGTTTTGGTAACCTGCGACGCTAGCGCCGTTTACGTTTGGGTGCGTGGAAAGGGTTGTCAGCTATGTCAGTTGCCATTTGTTACGTTGAGCATGAGAATTCCAAACTACACGGAAATACGTAACAAAATATTTATTTACAAAAGTAAAATTTCTTTAGCTTATCCAGAAAACAGATTTCAGGGCCGGGTCCGTAGAATCTTGTCAATGAGTCCTCTCACAAAGTCTACGCAGTAAGGCTCTTGTGTCGTTCTTGTTAGTAATTCGACGGCAGATCATGCAGCGAAACGGTAGTCAGTTGCTGCACAACATGAGCATGCAGCCATTTACATACAACATACAGCAACTTATATTATTTTAAATCCGATAAGTTAAAGATAAAAATCAACGTCTCTCTTTAGACATCCAGACGTCAACAGTTGAAATTACAAACTATTAGATCAGATAATAAAAAAAAATCTTCTAAACCTCCATAGTGGGCGCCATTTATTACTAAAATACGGAAATGTTTCCATGCAAGTTTGAATGACGTTTGAATAGTTTTGAATATTTTATATAGATATTATTTGATATATTTAAGCAGTTTTATTCGTCGGGAGTAGGATTTTTTCTTCTGAAAGAATGCTACTTAATAACCTTTTCTGTGCTGTTAAGATTGTGTTTGCAAAATTTCATGATAGTTAGTTGAGTAAGTAAAACGAAGTGTATCAAACAAAATCACATTTAACGTTATAAATTATTTTAACATTCAGGGAATTTGAAATGAATGGAATTAAGTTAGAAACAACAATTGGTAAATAGCATAGTCGAGTGCTTTTCGTGCCGACGATAAAAGCACTGAAGTTACAAACAAACAATTTGCAAATTAAACTGCATTGTTAAGTATTTTCATGAGTAATTAATCAAACCACAAACTACAAGTTGGAGAACATTGCCGTTTACTTGCAAATAAATAACAGTATATTATCATCGAGTTTTTAGAAATACTAGCTATGCTTCGATAGCTTTCACATGGGAGGGGTTCTTCTGAGGGAATAGTCCAAGAGATGGAGGTTTAATGAGTCCAAAATGTAAGAAAATAATCTAGGTTTTTTTTGGGCATCACGCAGCAGGATATTATGATTCAAAATGTTAATCTTAGTTACTTAGAAATCATATATAACATTGCCATTCGTCCAATGAACTGAGTATAAGTAAGTCGTATACTAAGCGGGGTCCAATTCCCCTAAGCCTCCTCCATGCTTTAACTTTATCCACGTTATCATTTGTTACTTGCACACGGTGAAGACAATCTCATTGAGATATCGCGTCGTATCACGGTATAGTGTCATGTGTAAATGTACGACGTGCATCGTAAAATATCACGACGTGACATATCTTGATACATTGGTATCATTTTTCATTTAAAAAACTAACACACTCAAATAATAAAGTCAATTAAACTGGCAAACTGTAAGGACAATAACACATAACCACGATGTGTTTCGTCCTTTACAATTTCCTGAAGATGTAGCATAAAGGTTGTTCGGTAGAAATCGCTACGTAGCGATAAGACCGCCTATTTGTACATTAAATGCTTTGTACTAAGTTATACTTGTAAAATTTATTGGTCACTCACATACACCACTGTGTTCAATAAAGTATATTATCTTTCTCTCTCACATAATATATATGCCTAAATATTGCCTAAATTTTTTTCTGTCCTGTCAGATATACAAATTATTTTTCAATACCATAAAACGTTCCTGAGATAAGAGCATTCAAATATACTCTTCTTTCGCTTTGCTATATTACTTAAGGTTATGGTCGCTTATTGACATTTCAAAACAATGTTTTTTTTTTTAATATGAATATTCAAAATTAGATAGTTATTCATTTCTGCTTGCGCAACATAATAAAAGCAATCTCCATTGGCTATGATACAAACTATGAAACTAGTTGGATCTATTTAAATAGTTTGGAATTACTTTTATCCAAGCGAGTATTAAAGTATATAGAAAGATTATGTTCTGTATATATATAATTATGCGGGAATGCTTCACGCGTTAAACCTTATTATGCAATTGGCTTTTACAATATGTTTAATACTATGTATTAAGTAATTACATTATTATATGGAATTAATTAAATATGTATAGTAATTACAAATTGAGCAATATATTAAAGTTAATTAATACAAAACATAAAAAGGATTTATTGCGAAAGACTGTAGGCCTCCGTCAAGCCACATCGACATAACATATTATTATGATATTTAGAGAATAGATTAATATAATGGTCACTGTTTCTTGCGTTTATGTTTAGACGCGCGTTCTATCGCTATGGTTTTAAAATGGCTCGATCGACTTTGATGAAATCTTTAGGCAATTCAGATGGTGATCCTGTTTGGTGGCGATCGGATTAAGAAAAACATTTTTTTTGTCTTTTTGGTTAGTGAGTCGCTAGTATTTATATTGTTCCATAAATAATTTATATTGGAATATTTGGGATTGTGTTGTATCAGATTTTGGGTAGATCTCTATTCTCACCTAGCGGATTTTTTCTATATAGTTATCCGAATTAAGTATGAAATTAATTTCTAGGACAATCTTATTTTTGTTTAGGAAGTTTAATAATGCTGAAAATGTATGCTTAACATATTATTTTTAATAAACTACTTTATCAATTTTCTTTGGCCAAGGATATGGTAAAACGTAGGCAACAGAGTTGCAAACATCACAAAAAAGTAAAGTTGACACTGGCACGTGTGACGGAACACTGGTAACCACGGTGACCTATACATTCAACGACTGATATGCCCTGACAATTCTTAATTCCAGCTTGCTGGCTTCACTCGCGTTAATGTTAGATTTTGTTTTAAAATAAAAAAAACACAGCCTATGACCATATATAATAATGTACCTTTCAAATAGCACCATATTTTTTAAGATAGGTTCAGTGGTTTCGGAGTTTACTTTTCGGTCTCAGTCGGTACAAAATTCGGTCTTTATTTTTATATCAGCATAGATTATTATGCTACGTCCTAAAATAAGATTAGCCTTAAAAAGTAGTATTACTAGAAATAGCCTATAAATGTTCCACTACTGGGCAAAGGTCTCCTCTCCTATTAAGGAGAAGGCTTTAGAGATTAATCCACCCCGCTGCTCCACTTCGCGTTGGCGGATCACACGTGGCAGCATTTCTCCCAGCACATAGAAACCATACCAGAGCTGTATGTGTCAAAAATATGAACTGACAATAAATTATTTCAGGCATAAAAGCAATTATAAGAAATTCATGTAAATCCTATGAAAACTTATGCTGTTTTGCTTAACTTTCACTTTTAAGTTTTTCTCTCGAGAGCTATAAACAACTCTACCAAGTAACCTAGTAACAAATCATAAGCAGTTATGAAAGCCGTTAATGACTAATTTAAGGTTCTGACTGTAAGTTTTTTCAAGCCTAAAGAAATGACAAATATCTTACGTAGATCTTTATGAAAGTTTTAAAGCAAAACTTATAAATGTATTTCTCGTCTAATAGTACCAAATAGAGCTACGTATTATTATTTTGTAATAACTAATAATGATCTATTTTTATCCTTTTGTCATTTATTAATGTTATATAAATCTCCAACTAAGGAGCACGTGGATGACTTGACATTTAAGCATGTATAAAAATAGAAATTCAAATAACTCTTGCATTTTGCGGAAAGGTATTGTTTTACTTTTATTATTTTTTAAGAATTTTCATTGTCTAACAAACGTTAATAAATACTAAGAAATGTTTGGTTTATTTAAACTAAAATCTCAAACGCAGTTGTTTTAATTGAAATTTTGCTTTTCAGTGTCAATAGTTTTTTTTTATTCATTTAATGTATAGAATAATACAATATGAGATAGTTTTTAAATTTTATTTAGGACTATGAACATATAAAAGAGATGAAAGAATAAGACATTAGAATATACTGTTCAATCTAGTGGAAGTGTTATGTAGAGCCGTAATAACAATCTTAAATTAAATTAAAAATGGAAAAATGTTTATAAAACCGAATTCTTATAATTAAGTTGACTTCAAATTCCAAAATTTCGTTGACTTGCATGACATACTAATATCAGTTATTTTCATTTAAAACTTAAATTACTGAAATGTTTCGACGAAAATTCTATGGTACTAATCTAAAAGTATACCTTTTCGAATAAAAAAAAATAAGTTTGGGTAAGAAATAACGTATTTCTGAAGGTAACAAACATCAAAAAACATCTAAGAATTTAATACCTCCTTCTCTTATGAAATTATTTGAGAAATCTACTAAAATCCATTACAGTTCTTATACAACAATGTGCTCTATCTTAAAATATTTTCACAGCGTTTCATACCGTCTTACTAAAAATTCTTCGTACGATTTATCACGAAAACCGAGGTGAATTATGAACGTAATGTCTTAAATATTTCAAGGCAAAAGACTCTACTCGACTCGATAGCATAATTTTTCACCTCAAACAGGCGGCTACGTTCATTCAATATAGATGAGGGCGACCCTTTCAATCGATACGCGTCTACGCTTTCTTGGCGTAGCTCGTAGGGGTTTGTTTAGAGCGAGACAACGATATTGCGTGATCTCCGGTTTGTGTAAAGAGAAGCCATTAAAGAATTGCGCAGTATAATCAATAAAAGAAATAAAGAACTCAGTTAAGATTTTCTCGAAGTTTCGAAACGGAATGTTTAGCATCGGGTATTTATAATTTGACCTTTCTTGTTGTAATGTATTTTTTTACAAATTTCTATTACAAAGAGAGCTGTTTCATCTTAAAATTAATTATTTTACATTCCAGTGCATACAATCTAATTCAAATCAGTAAAAGCTTGGAGAAGTGACAAATCTGTACTAATATAATAAAGAGTGAAAGAATGGGCGAAGTAAACTCCAGAACCACTAATCTAATTTAAAAAAAAACTGGTACCATTTAAAAGGTACATTATTTTTTATGATCACAAGCTATATTTAATCTATAGATGTATATTATTTTAAAACAAAATATACATTAACGCGACCAAGGCTGCGAGCATAAGCTATATATAGTAGTATTATGTTTAAGTCAAACTCTACAGATAATAACATAACATAACAATATTATATTTCCAATTAAATGTATCTTGTAATGGAATGTATCTTGGAAAGATGGCGTATTTTTCGACTATAAATCGGGTTACAATTCCGGTGGCCTTGGCGGTCAGCATTGGCTCCTTAAAAATAGTAAAAAAGTCGATTAACACGCATTTATCACCCTTTTCTTGTTTTAAAAAAAAGTATTTTTTTTTTATTCAACTTTGTTATTTTGAAAGGTCAAAGGGAAATAAGGTGTATTTGTGGCTATGAAATTTTTATTTAAATTAATAAAGCTTTGTTATTTGTTATTCTTTTTCATGTATTTAGAGAATAATAAAGTAATTAATCGATAATTTAAATTTAATAATCTAACAAAATTTTTGGCCAGTCAATAATTAGTAATTAAGCCATTAATTATAGTTCTACATTTTTACTTATAATTATGGTTCTTACTATTATTATATCACAAATGACTGTACTATCTATCATTATAATAATTATTATCTTTTTATTGGATTCGTTATAATTTTTAAAGTTCTGTAGTGAACTAGGAGCAAGAACCATTAGGTATATTCTCGTGGTTACCCTTACAGTTAAACCATTGCTACTGGATAAATGTAATACAATACTTAATTGTAAATACAAGAAAAAAGTGTTATTTAATATAGTACAAAACATACCTACATTATATTATACGTTATGAAATATATATTACAAAACATTATCTCGATTATAGCTGTAACACAATTCCAGTAAACAGTCCTTGTTTTTCATGTTTACACTGCTTAACCCTGAGTAAGCGAATTTCGTCGCATTTGGGGCTTCGCATCGAACTCTGGGAACAACCCGGACATTTCGGGAGTAAATATTATGTTGTGTTAATATGTTTACTTACTTTGCGTTTTAGTAACTTTCGAATAAGGGTTTTTATTTTTTTTTCATTTATGTATGTGTATTTGTCACGGCAATGCAATTCTAAGCATAATTCTGGTCTTGATAAAGGATAGGTGATTACTTTAAAAAATATGTCGGCATATTACATGAATACACGTAGCATTTGAGTTAGGTTCACAATAAGCATGTATTAAAATTTTTTATTTACATCATATTTTTAATAATAATAATTTATCAATTTCAATTAATTTACGATAATAGCATAAAGTCTTAAATCAGACAAAACAAAAAAAACTAAAAGCTACACTCAAAGCGCTTATTTCGTTTCAAAATTAGTTCTTTTTTTTCCACTTTCAATAGGTACTGAATTTTACAAGGTGTATTATATCTTATAAATGTTACCTACGAAAATGCAGAATTTTTAGGCAAAAATAATAAACCCTTAAAATTAGAACCGAAACAAATGAATCAATAAAATTATTAGATAGCATGGACACATCGAAATCAACACAATCAAAGCTATTGACTGCTTTACAATATTAATAAGGATAGCGTCAAGATTATAAATGTAACCAGGTTATTTTCAGGTACAATCAATACTTATACAAGGTGAACGAACGGTAATTATAGAACTTGTATATAAAACAGGTCATAATACAGATATGTATGTTAATAATACCCATTGGCGTAGCTTAGGTTAGGAAGGGGTGCTCGCGGCCCTCCCAACAAACATGCCAGCCTGTCTCGAAAATGTGGTTTAAAATTATTAAATTCTAATTTTTATTTAACTAGTCTCCTGACCAAAAAATTAAAGAAATAGAAAAAGTTCTCGTTTTAAAGTTAATTAGAAATATATCAATATTTTTATGAGGTTTTTAAAGAATATTAATTTCTCTTTGTTTTATTAAAACAGCGCATAAACTAGGGGGATAGAAAATGAAGGGAGTTTAGGCTTCCCGCGTTTTTATTCACCACTCACTCACTCACGAATCGCAGCAACTCCTTTGCATCGATTTTCCGTGAAAATGTGGTATTTCTACGATCGGATCAGCTCATATATGAGACGTAGTCAACGGGATACATCTAAACTAAAAACTTGAATACAAAGCAATCGACCTTAACTTTGATCTATGTAAATCACTCTCCACAATATAAACCGCAATTCAAGGCAAGATTCTTAATTAAGTAATAACAATATTAACCATACATCTGTTTTTAGTTCAAATCATGTGTTTATTTATGTGGAATATAAATATACACTTAGTACGGCATCCCAATTTAATTATGGCTTAAAAAATCAATATTGATGTTAAAGTTCCCTGAACTTATTTCTAAAAAATCGTAAACAGCAGCAAACACTTTTTCTCCAATGTCCGTAAATATGCTAGCTACTTTAATATCTATACTTATGTATATAATTACTCGCCCCGACTGACTGACTGACTCATAAACGCAGAAACCACAGAGGCTACAAACTTGAAATTTCGGCAGTAGATGCCTTTTAGATGTAAGCATCCACTTACATCTAAATTGTACTATACATATATCACTCCTACATACAGCCCTAAGAGAGTGAAAAGTCCGTATTCGTATAAACTTAAAACTCACCACAAATAGTTCTGTATGATAGTAGTAGAATATATAACACAAAACGTAGTATTGTATTTCATCAGTTTAGCTGAAAGGAACTGGTAGTAACATAAAATTTTTCAGTTATTGATAGAGGTTAATTGTAGTTACTAACTGACTTTAAATATTCCTACAAAAAAGCCGTAACAGCATACATCTATCTTTTATGTCTTACACTTTATTTATTATCGTCAAAACTAATTCTGCGCAGACGAAGTCGCGAGCGTGAAACGAGGTATCCCAATGTTGTAGTTAATTTGAACGTTTGTGTAATAATATAATTACATTTATTACATACCTACTTATTAAATTCATTGTCAATACATTGTCTAGCTCTTAACACAATTTAAACTAATAGGTTAACAATACATTTAAAGAGCAGACGTTATTCTAAGTCCCACTTACACGTGTATCCTTCTAATACAATTATCTGAGCGATCAATATCAACATACAGGTGACTTCAAGGTGAAAACGACGTGAATATTATTATCTTCAATTACCTATATCTGACTATTGAAAGTAAAAGATTGTCTAAATATTTGACTCTAATTGGATGCTGATAAGCAATAATGTGTCAACCCACAAAAAGTCAAATTCGTATATATTGACTAGCTGTGCCCGCGACTTCGTTCGCGTGGATTACAGAATGCTTGGCATGTCTCCTGCAAAGCAAGGTTATAATAGTCTGCAGTGCTGCTCAAGAAAGGAGCTTTTTACTTTGAATCTGGGAACTTTCTGGTTGTATTTATAAGCAGACACTAACTCAGATATGGTATTCCTCCACGGTTTTCACTATAAATGTTGAAGAAAAGTTGTTTAGTGGTAGTCTTTAAAATATCAACTGCAAAACAGTAAGTTCGCACCTAGGTTCTCCTAGTATTATATATCGGGTGACTTTTCTACTGGGCTTAATAGGCCAAATCCGGAACTATAAGGAATCGCGAAAGATACTTAATGGAGTCTCGTGTCCGATTTTGAAAAATCTAAAACTGCATCATAATTTTTTTTTATTTCATGATTTTCCTGGCCAGAAATAGAACCCACTAATTAAAAAAAATACATTCTGTATGTACCACCTAATAGTGTCAGTTGTAAAGATCAACTTTTGGAAAGTAATAGTAAGCGGCAAATTAAAGGAAAAGGTTTTTTTTTTCAAAATAACATTAAATCTATACATTAATTCAGTTAAGTATTCGATTCTACATAGACATAATCAAATATGTGGGTTAAATCATGGGTTCCGGTAAGTTTAGAAAAAAATGTGCGTTACTTCGAACGATTTCTTTATAAATTTCATCAAAATGCTAGTCACCTACTAAAGTGAGGAAGAGTGTGAACAATACAATCGAAAATATAAAAAATGATTTACTCACAGTAACTTCTTTTATGTTTGTCTTTTTTTTTCTATGTGAGTTATACAAAGTTGATAGAATGTCACGTTTGTTTTGGTCCCCGTCACCTACTCCGTTACCTAAGTAGGTTTAGATAATTCTTAAAAAGATGAATCAATTTGTTGAAAATCTACATTTCACTGGACTCGGCTATTGTACTCACCCGCTATTAGCGTTACAACATCCCGTTGCTAAAGATTTAATAAATGTAAGAATTTGATAGAATTTTGTAAAAAAAATAGCCTTTTCTTTTTGTTGCAGTTTACTGTATAGTATTACCTCACTAAAGTTGATCTTTATAATGTGTGAAGGTATCAGATGGTGCAATACTACAGAATGTTATTTTTTTGCAAAATCAACGTGTTCGTTTCTGGCTAGGAAACCTTATTTTTCAAAAAACTAATGATGCAGTTTTAGTTTTAATCAAAATCGGCTCTGTGACTTAAATTATTTTTCGCTTTTGCTTATAGTTTCGGTTTTGTTCTATCATATCCAGTAAAAAAAATACCCAGTAAATGTATTATTTTTTAAAATGATTATATTAATATAATATATATCTTCCCTATTTGAATCAGATATTATTCACTATTTCATTGTTCCTTATAAAATTGGCTTTCTGCTAGTGAAAGTTTCATCAAAACCGGTCCAGCTGTTTCAGATATTAGCCGAAACAAACCGAGTGACAGATAGACAGACAAAAATTTTAAAATTGGTAATTTTGCTGTCAGTACCGTGTATACTTTCATATGCATTTATTTAAAATTACAAACAGACACATCAATTTTATTTATTTGTATAGATGTATACCTTCCCTTCTTAAATCGGAAAATATTCACTATTTTATTGGTTTCTCCAATATTTTGTTATCGTGTAATTCTCTTTTTTACTTATTGATTAAAATAAATATATTTTTTTAATATAAGTAGCTTAATTTAATCCTTATAATATTAGCTATAGGGGCTGCTGTAATGTTTTTAAGAACTTTTTAGACTTTGTGATATTTTGTGATTGTTTTCTTCCATTCCCACTCCCTTCTCTGGGCCTCACGTGATTAATGGACATCCTCTAACTGCGATTGAAAGTCCCATCAAATTTGATTCAGCTGTTTCAGAGATTAGTCGTAAGAAACAGACTGACAGTACTGGATGTAAGTACTTTCATGCATTTAGTGAAAATCACAAAATAATGTTCGACGTGACGTGAACTTGACATATCTTTTTTAGCGGGCACAAACGCACAGATAAACAGACAAACAGACAAAAATTCTAACAAATTTTGTTTTGGGTTCTATTGCGTAGGTAAAGGCTTCCAATATTTTTTTTTCATATATCTTACATGTACAGACAGCGACCCGTTAGATTTTTTTTTCATATATATAGATTTTAAAATATCTTAAATAGAAGTAACCCCAAGTCACTCCTTATAACATTTGCTAACTGCAAAAGAACCGGTTAAGTCGTTTCAGAGATTAGTCGGGACAACCAGATAGACAGACAGACTGACAGACAAAATTTTTAAAAATGTATTTTTTTTATGTAAGTACTGTATATGCTTTCATGTATTTAGTTATAAACACAAAAAAAATGTTCAACGTGATTCCTTAAATTGACATAACTTTTTTATTTATGGACCGATTGATATGAAACAAACCCTAAATGTTAAGTGAAGCTTACTACAATATATTAGTGAAAACTGCATCTAAATCGGATAAGCCGTTTCTGAGATTAGCGTGCACAAACGCACAGATAAACAGACAAACAGACAAACAGACAAACAGACAAACAGATAAGAATTCTAAAAATCTTTGTTTTGGGTTCTATTGCGTTGGTAAAGGCCCCCAGTAAGATTTTTTTTTCATATATCTTCCATGTACAGACAGCGACCCTCTAGAATTTTATTATTAGTATAGATGTATTTTGATGCTGCATCACCTATTTAACATTATTTAAAAAAATTGAAGTCATATAAACTAAATAAGTACGGAAAAAAGTTTCTTAATTAATTGGTTCGAATTTAGATAATATATTAAATATATTAGTCTGAATTGAATTCATTATACATTTTATCAAAAAATAAAAGAAAATATAGATATATACTTCTTCAAACAAATTTGTTAAAAATGGGTTTGACATCTTTAGACGCCATTTTCTCAAAATGAAGTCCGTGTGGCTTGACACAGTATTTCTTATCAGCGTCCAATTATTCTACAACATTATTTAACGATTATCTATCAGTAAATAGGAAAATATATCCAATTATTAATTTATTGGTTGATAATCTCGCAACTGTACCTAAATTATGATATTGATATAAAGATTTTCGAGTATGCCGGCTTCTTGTTAAAGTCGGTTTTAATGATTACAAAGTTGTTACCAGAAAAAACGACGAGTTTCGTTAAGAATATATTCTATTTTATATCATAGATAAAATTGGTCGTATTATTATATCACATTGATGTTAGCTTATATTTTGATTATTTCTCGGATATTTATTTATTTGCTACAAATAATTATCATGATTTATTTTTGTACTAAGTTAAATATGAGTCAAGATGAACAGCCCACCCCATTTAAGAAACATTTTGTCATTTTATTCAACAATTAAAATTTGTTTCTTTTCAGGACGTGGCATTCATCAACCCAGCAAACGTGGTCTTCGTGTACATGCTGGTTCGCGAGCTGGTCGACGGGGAGCGGATAGCCCGTCCACAGGAGTTGCAGGCGGTGGTCCTCACCTGCCTCTACCTCTCCTACTCGTACATGGGCAACGAGATCTCCTACCCACTCAAGCCTTTTCTAGTCGAGGACTCGAAAGACAAATTCTGGGACCGTTGCCTCCTCATCGTCGACAGACTTTCCTTTAACATGTTAAGAATCAACTCCGAGCCTGGTTTCTTCACTGAGGTGTTCACAGAGCTGAAGGCGTGCGGTGCTGTGGACAGCCCTCCGCCCGCTCCGCCGCACCCTGCCCCCGCGCCCCCACACGCCATGACAGCTGCCTGACATACAGAGGTCGCTGTGCTCAGACTAGCACTGACTGACCGCCCGAGTCGTGTTTGATGCCGGCTTTTAACTACGGAAGCTCTTGGTCAATCGTCGATTGTAAAGTGGACGACTAATCAAACGTATAGATAAATTAGAACAGAATTGGATATAAATTAATATTGTATAATCTCGTGTGATCGATGTATGCATGAGAGTTCGTATTAGTGAAATTGAAATTTCTTCATTTTCCTTTCCAAAATTCGCACCTAAATTCCCCGGAGAATTAAGTCGTATTTAATTTTAATTGTAATTAAATTGGTTAGTCGAAAAAAAAAAATAAAAAGTAAAAAAAATATACTAACGTTCTAATAATTGCTCAGCAGTTAACGTTTTTATATGATTGACCGAGGCTTTTTATTGAAAGTAGTTTAAAACAAGATGGCGGTTACGATAATAAATGAGACTATAGAGAAAAGAGTAATATTCCAAAGATTTTAAAATGTGATAATACAAGAAAAAACGCAGTTATTCCGAGCATTTAAAATTGACAAATCGTGGAAAGATTACACGATCCACATAAAATTGCCGATTCAATCCCGATGTGAAATCTATTCGAAACTGTAACAAACAAAAAATACGTTTTGGTCACGTTCACATTTGAAAAAACGCAAATCGTGAGGGAAACGTATTTTCAGTTTAGTTGTTACATTACAGTTTTATACATATAATTCTGAAGTTTATGTAAATGGTGCAAAATAATGAATAAGAAAACCATTTAATATCTAGGTCCAAACCGAACGATCACACTTCGATCGCGCTCTGCAGGCGAGCGAATTAGTCACTCCCATTGCATGTTAGAGCGTGCAATCCATGGATCGCCGATCTTGCTGAATAGATCGTTCGGTATGAACCCATCCAACTAATTCTAATTTGACATTCAAACGTAACGGAGTGAGAATACAAAATGGCTACCTCTCGTCGTACGTTTAGAAACAATTGATACGATTATAAATTTAAGCATTCACTTGTGAGTTTACCACACTGAATAGTCAATGCTGTACTTTCTATGTCTGTATTATGGTAGGGTAATTGTCTGATAATCTTATTTTCCAAGCTGCTAACTCATAGCGGCGTTCTAGTCCAATAGCGCAGCGGTTAGGTAGTAAGTTAAGAGTTTCGTAATGTAGTGAATGACGTATTGCCATATAGTTAGATGATATTAGCGAAATGTCTGGCAGGCGGGAGGATGCAATAATGCGACACGTCGTAATTTACCGGTAAACCCTTCTACAATGTGTACGTATGACCGGCTCAAAGCGAAATGACCTATTGAGGTAATGAGATATATTATATTAAAAAAATAGGTAAAATTTTGCGAATGATTAAGCGTTTTGTACAGTAATAACGATTAAATATATTAAGTCCTAAATGATAGTCTAGTTTAGACAAATGGCAGGTATTAAATACGCCTGAAGTGACACTCGGTCTAAAACTGAAAATACTGAACTTCAAATTACTAAATAATTAAAATAAGATTATTATGAGCTAAGGTAGTACTTTTAACATTAAATGTCATAGTTACTCTGTATGATCTAATATTGTCTTGAAATAATTGCACTTTACTCATACTTAATAGAGTCCCTTGTTTTCAAAGACTATAAAATAATTAAGACCTTATAGGGCGTGGCGTCTATAGATTATGAGATATTATATTGATGAAATTTGAAATGTCCATTAAAAAATATAAATAGAATGAGGGAAATACTAACATGCCATTTACTACCAAATCAGTGCTAGAAAAAAATCGTAAACGCGTTTATTCGTGGTGTTTTTATTTAAATAAACCATACTATTGGGGTAATTGCAACATGAAAATTTAAATTTTGTAAATAAAATGATAATTGTTTATAATTGGAATACATTTTTCCTATACAAAAAATATACACCAAAAACTGTTATGAGATGTTTTTGACTCATCTTGATTGAAATTAGAATTGAGAATAACAATTATACAAATAAATAATCAATGTTTTTAAGTGAAGCATAACTGTGACACTGTGTAACGCCTTGCCCTATATTATGGTAAAATATACAGGAAGCTTGTATTTTTTTTAATAATGCCGAGTGTCGTAATGTAAGGAAATTGTTTAGTCAAGTGAATGTCATAAGGATAGAAAAGTATTTATTGATTAAAAATAAAAGAATCTCAAAAAAAAAATTCCAAACTCGTAATTTATTGAGTAATGTAGTTGTCTGTGATGTTTTTTGAATATAAAAGCTTATGTTAGTGTTATTAAAATATATTGTTTTTCTTTTTTTTTAGTTGCAAATTTTTTGTTATTCTAGTCTATGCCAGAATAAACATTTAAGGTTAGGGTGGTCATTAATTTGTGGTTAAAACGTTATGTCCCGTAGAATTAAAAAACAATTTTGATGCCGTCTTTTAATAAATATGTAAATCTTAGTGTTTATTTTTGACATTTGTTAAAGTTTGATATGATAATCAATGAAAACGATCTTATTTTCCAGCTTGCAGATTTAAAAAATGAACATTTTCGGCCAGTGTTATTTTATTTTTAAATTACCAATAAAATAGTTTCGTTATTTATTATGCCAGTGTATTATTTAAATTTTAAATTCAAATATGGAATAAGTAAGATAGTAATGTACATTCCAATTATAATTAATAACGATAAAAAAGTAAAATATAAGTCCCGAAGTTCATTGATGTCCCAATGATCTCCCTAAATATAATTCGATATTTGGAAGTGTGGATGTGCAGACTTTGAAGGTAATACAGTTCAGGTACCTCTTCTAATTATTCATGTAACTCACGTTTGTTAATTAACCTACTGTAAATATACCTTATTATTAAAAAAAGTTTCGTATATACAAATGTGGTGTTTTATTTTTTTATTACATTGTACTTTGTTAGGCGAGAATTACATTTATACATTTTATTCTCGTAATTTATATAATATAACTCTGTAACCAGATTACAATTACTAAAATCACCTTACGAAAGCTATGCACTGACTATAGTTCTAATAGTAATTCTTTTATGTATAAAGCAATAATAAAATAACAAATAACTTATACTTATGGAAGTCTAAGAGCAAAAATTATAATTAATTATCGCTTAGGAATATATCATAAAAGTAAATATAGACCGTATTGTGTCTTTTTAAAGTCATTGATCAGATACTGTATCTATGCTAGGGTCCGTTTCGAATTAATATACAGCATAGTGGCCATGGTTTTTTAAAAAAATTAGTAAGTGCATTTTAACTTACAACTTAAATCAATATTTAATGCATAAATATTTCTACCTATGCTAAGGACCGTTCTAAATTAAACGCCACCATAATGCTTAGCAAGTGCATTTTTACTTCCAACTTATATAAATATTTTATGCATAAAATATGATTTCGACTATTGAGATTATTGAGTTATGAATAATTTAGCTTTTTAAATCTTTATTCTATATTTAACATCAAGAAGAAATTTTACACATTTTTATATGTCAGATGGGTACTAAAAAGCTAACAATTCAATTCAGTTCATTTATATATTATATTAGTTATTTAGCCAATATCACGTCAAAAAAAGCTAACAACCAAGAGGTACATACAAATACTACAATCAATGACATATAACTATGAAAATTTATAAGCTCATGGATTCTGACACCCAGAATGCCGATCATTCTGCGCAATGTTGCCTAGCAACCAGCTAGCGATTGAGTTCGGAGTCTTCGGACCAACATGTTAATTGACAAGCTTGTCAAAGTTGGACATGAGATAAGATTGCTAACGTTAAATAGTATGAACAGAATACATATAACTATATATCTAAAGTATTATTGACCGCAACCAAGAAGTATATTATTATATGCATAATGTATGTAACACAAAATAGCTTATGAATTTTGCTATTCCTATTAAGTACAATACAATATATTTCATCGAACAAATAAAACGGACTATCACATTAAATATAAAAACAAAATAAATGTTTATAAGGAAAAAAACTTTTTTTTATGATATTTTAAATAGAACTGTGTAGAGATTGTATCAAGATACAGCTCTTTGTTAGTCCTTCGAGCTAGTTCACAATGAGCGATATGTATCATGACGTCATGTCGCTGTAAATAGTTATAACCACGTACTGATATTTACGTAGCTAGCGAGCCATCAACGACTAAAGTCGTTACCATAAAAAGACCCAGCGTTACACGGCTTGTCCTACACACTTTACTAAATAATTGTGCAACTCTTGTTTACTTGTGCAAGTATATCCTGACGATTAAGATGTAATTAAGGAAGTACTAATGGTGCCACTATTACAATTAATAAATGAATAAGTAAATAAAACTTAAATGAAACGAGCACTCTAAATATTTTTAATTTGGATTTATTTTATATACATACTCTGTTCAATATATTTCTTAAAGATTATGTCAATGTGACGTATGTCAAAACTGGCAGCACAACATACACAAACCAGCTGGAGCCGTCGCGACGGTTGTTTTGGCGGTTTTTTATTTTCTTTTAATAATATAAGCCCTTAGTTTATTATGTATTTAACATGACTGTTATAGAATTATTTTGTTAGATTTTCTCCAATCGTGCTACTAGTTACGATAAGTCTATGTAACATGAAATCAAAATCCTTAACTTTATAATTAGAAAAAAACTTTTCGAAACATTATTATTTTAAGCAAAAATGGGTGATTATCCTGATCCTGATGAAGAATATGAGCTCATGTATTCAGATGAACTCGATTTATTACGAGAAATAGATGAAAACACAGGTGAGAACATATTTATTACTTTGTACATAAAATATATGAAACAAAAATTTGTCTTACATGTACATTTAACATTAATCTAAAAATCATTTTCAGATACAAATCCTGTTAGAAAAAAGTCATTGCCGGCCAAAAGAAGTTTAGATTTTTCGAGTCCTATAGCTAAAAAAACAGTTTCCAACGAAGTGCCTAGTAATGATGTAGTTACTAAAAATGCAGATACTTCGATTAGCTTGACACCAAGCCTACAACCCTTGGATGACATTCTAACACAAGGAAATGTATCAAATAAGAGAACAGTTGATGATTTATTCGGTGATATCAATGATATTGATTTTGATGATATACAATTGCCGAGTAAAAAGCAGAAGACTGAAGAAGAAAGTGATATGGAGCTGATAGATAAAATAATTGAAGGTAGAAAGATGAGGCAAATGTTAACTGAGCCCTCATCTAGAGGTATCATTGATAAGGGACCGAATTATGATGTGAATGAGAATCTTACCACTAATGTTCCAAAGTATGTATCATGAGATTTAAATATGTAAATTATACAATAAATTAATATGGTTCATGTAATACATCTCCCAAGGGTCCATAATTTAATACATAAGACTGAAATTATGATAGACATAGGATATGAATACACAATTTGTGTTTTTATTTTGAAAATTATTATTACAGTTATTTTAGAATGCTTGTCTCCGTAATATATAATTAGAAGTGAAAGACTTGTTTACCCAAACTTAATACTTGCTTTTTGACCCCGGAACGAAAAGAGCTGTGTTATAAGTTTCACATGTTTATTTGTGTGTATGTGTATTTGTGTGGACCAATTTTTATTTAATCAGGACGATTTTTAGTTATATTTTATGAAGATCTGATCAGACGTTTGACGGTTGACAGCTCTTTTCTTGTTGTTTAAAGGATCTGAGCAACTTAGAGTGGTTTTAAACAATGAAATTAACAAAATAATAAAAAAGATTCGCAACTGATTATTAATCTATACTATATTTTCTTAATTTCAGATGGCCCTTCATGCCTGTTACAAATTGGAATGGAGACAGAGTTTATGTGAGATTGGAGTCTGAGGATTTATGGGAAAACTCATTGGACAAAGTGACTAATCAGTTATCATTGAAGAATACATATGCAACTGTTTGGGAGGAAGCTAGGAAAATTGTAAGATTATTATTATTATTATTTTATTTTAGACTTTTAACAATTTTTTAATTAATCTTTTAATTAAAGGATCTGGTTTACCAGGGTTTATTTTATAATTTTATCCAATTCATTTTACTCTGAAATTGTTATAAGTTTCTGGAATAAATGCTTCCTCACTGATGTAGACATCTATTTGGTTAAAGTTGGGAAGTATAACATTTTTTAAATATTAAATTTTATCCTCATTTAACAGCAATTTTATTCTCTAAGACATTCAACACATGTTATAGTTTCAATATATAAAAGTTTAAATATTCTTTACTTAAACTGTAGAAATTCAATGCATTATAACATATAGTAAGACTATAGCATTTTCTTAATATTTTTATGTCATTAATGATAATATGATATAGACAAAGTTTGTAACAATTCTTTATAATCAGCGATTGGTTATTTTTAACATTACAATACATATTTTATAAAAAAAAAAACATTTATACAAGCAATTTTTGTTCATATAACCTGAATCTCGGGAACGGCGCCACCGATTTTCATTAAATTGAATATGCAGGGGGCTTCTCTGACGATACATCGATCTAGCTAGATTGAATTTTAGGAAACGTCTTTCTCTCTGTGTAAAAAAAATACCGAGCTAATTGAAATAAAACTATTTTAAACGGATGTAAATCGCGTATATTAATTATTTTTATCATCCCGACGTTTCTAGCACTTTGCAGCGTTCATGGTCACAGGTAGACCCATGTCTACCCCGTGTCTACCTCAGTCTACCCGTTAATATACGCGATTTAAATCCGTTTAAAATAGTTTTATTGCAATGAATAATAATTGCGAAAATCTAAGACAAGGATATAATACCAAGCTAAGTTCAGTCATCCAGGTACTTTATTTTTATTTTTACAAATGTTAAATCTCTATTTATAATTACAGTTAGAAAGTAAACAACAATCTAAATCAATTGAATCATCTCAGCAAACGAAAAAAGATGAAAATGTAGTAAATGAGTTGTGGGTGGAGAAGTACAGGCCAAAATCATACGTGGACTTGTTATCCGAGGAACCAGTGAATCGAGCCTTGCTACATTGGCTGCATTTATGGGATAAGGTAATTTTATTTTTTTTATTTATTATACAGATAAATAAAAAAAGTGAAATTTTATTAATATAACATTCCTTTTAAAATTTAATTTCCTGTGACAAGTATCAAGTGTACAAGTAAGTGCAATGTTAATAATGCTTTATAAACTATTAAATAAATAAAATAACGTTTTCGAATTAGATAAAGCTTTATTGTTATTAACAAAAAAATTAATAAACTAATCATTTACTTAGTTAATTAGACTTAGGAATTTTTAAGTAAGAAAAAGAATACTTGTAAAATAATTTCTTATTTTATGTTCTTGGAATACAATGATATTACAGCTATATAAAAAAGAGGTTTTAGGTAAATCTTCACAAAATATTATAAACACAAGACATCATTTACAAATCGAAAAATTTTAGATATTGTTAATAATTATCCCAATTTTCCTATTCACTGATTGAGTGATTTAAGTATTTTAAACATTTTTATCTTATTCATTAAAGGTTGTATTCAAAAAGGATGTTAAAACGAAAGAGCCACACCAACGCAACACATTCATCAAACGCACCGGACAGTTTCAATTAAGTAATAAATGGAAGGGTAAGAAGGAGAATGAGCCGGAATTAGATGAAGATGGCCGACCTCACCACAAAGTGGCATTATTATGTGGACCACCGGGTGTCGGGAAGACGACTCTGGCTCATTTATTAGCGAGATTAGCAGGTATAAACATGTTATACACAGTATGAGTTCAGAAATGCATGCAAGCAATTATGTCTGCCTGTTTGTATTATGTTTTTTACTTATGTTACTGAGTATCTATACTGATATTATGAAGAGGTAAAATTTGTTTGTATGTAAGGGGTAATCTCTGAAACTACAGATATGATGTGAAAAATTATTTTTGTGTTGTATAGCCTGTTTATTGAGGGAGGTTATAGGCTATATTACATTACGTAGCGACACAGTAATTATAAAAACGAGTGAAACCGCAAGAGGCAGCTAGTTGATATTATGACAAGTTGGTGCAGTGGTCACTGTAACTGACTGAAGCACTAATGGTAGTAGGTTCTATCTCCGCTCACACCAAACATCTGTATTAGTCATACGGATGTTTTTCGTAGTCTGGGAGTTTGTGTTGTGTGTTTCCGGATCCCGGGCACAAGATCGTGAGATCTTGATGGAAGCCGTTGAATGTGATGCATTTATTTATATTTATTAATATTCTCTCTGTAATGTAGAATGTACTGTTATGAATTGTAAAACCAAAATCGAATACTATTAGTCATAATAGATAACATTCTATAATTTGTTATTTTTAATATTAAATTTTATGTGTATTGTTTTTTTTCATGTATGTTGTAAAATGTAAAAAAAATTTTTTTTTCAGGTTACAGACCGGTCGAAATAAACGCGTCAGACGAGAGAAGTACAGAAGCTTTTCAGACAGCCTTACAAAGTGCCACACTCATGCAATCGGTATTAGATACTGAAAGGAGACCCAATTGCCTGGTGTTAGGTAAATCTTTAACATGTACTTATATATGTATCCAGTACAAATCTGTTGGCTAATTCTACCGAATACGTACCGAAATCTGTTGGCTAATTCTAATCATAGATCTAAGATACTATAAGAAAATGAAACAAAAATACACAATAAAAATTTACTTTTTCTTATTAACATTAAATCATTAAAAAAATGGAAAAAATTTCATAAAAAAATCAAAATTAGATCTAAAAACAATTAAGGACCGAAAACATAAAAAGATTAACTTTGGGCTTAATATGAAAAAAAAACTAAAATTCCAGATGAAATAGACGGAGCACCAATCCAAACAGTTGAGTTGCTAGTTAAGTGGTGCACTGCGAGTGCGAAGAAAGAGGAAGGCAAGAAAAAAAGCAAGTCGCAACCTTTGAAGAGACCAGTTATAGCTATATGCAATGACTTGTATGCTACTTCGCTAAGGCCTTTGAGGTACATTTATATAAATATAGTTTTATTAAAATTTAAACAATAAATATTAAAAATTAATGTTAATAATAAACAAAGTGATCTTAGATTTATTGGATTTGTCTTATTATAACACTGGAAATGCACAAACAAAATTGTGTTAAAAATTATTTTCTCATATATTTTGTATGGTACGACTAATAATAAGTTAACAGAATATGTATCGATTCTAAGGCGGTATGAAGTTTGAAAGGGCAGCTAGTTTTCTTTAAAAAACTGTTTAATTTGTTTGTTTCATTCATTTAAAAGCTGTGAAAAAAAATTACCTGCTTATCTCATTTGACAATGTGAGAAGTAAGACCTGAACAATAAAACAAAAAAAAACATGTAATCAATCATACATTCACATATTTCATGTAATTTTTTTAACAAAGACTCAAAAATTTACTCTTTACTCTCTCTGAATTGTCAAATATGAAAAAGTAAAGATTCGAAATTTAAATTCGGTTCCACCAGGGCGGTAGCACTGATAGTGTCGGTAGGAAGCACATCCGCGGCCCGTCTGTCAGCGCGGCTGGCGCGTGTCAGTCGCGCGGAGCACGTGCGCGTGTCGGCACGTGCTCTGGGCGCGCTGGCGGCACGCGTGCGCGGGGATGTGCGCGCTGCACTACACTTACTCGCGTTCCTCAAAGCACGAGACCGTGAAACGGTAAGATTGTGTTGCTCTGAATTTAAAAAATTATTTATTATTTCATCTGAATTTATTTATTATAAATTATTGTTAAAAATCGAGCTATATGAAACAAATAAATGAGCTTATTGGCGGCTGTTCAGAGTCTTAGCAGCTTCTGTAATAATTTTCTATTTAAAAAGATGTGTTAATTTCTATAAATTAATTTGAAAACTGCATAATTCATTTATGATCAAAGTAGCATGATCAAAGCCCAACAATTGTATTTTCAGAGCAAGATATAATCAGATTCAATTTATACTATCTATTATGTAATACCCTAAAAATAAAGAATGCTTTCGTTAATAATTCGTACACATTTTTATCTTTCAAGCTCGTCAATTATTTATTATTGTTTGTACAAGTGTAATTATGTTGTCAGCCTAAAGATACTCTCGCCTGTCATAAATACTCGCTAGTTGGTTGCTAGGCAACGTCGTCCAAAATTGACGATATTTTTTGTTCCAAATTCATCAGCTGTTAACATATCTATAGTGATATATCATTGAATTAATCGTATTATTGGCATGTGATTGCAGATAAATATAGAAGATGTAGAGAATGCAGCAATTGGTACCAAAGACAGTACTACAAGTATGATGCAAGCACTACAAGCGATTTTCACCATAAACGATAATGAATCTAATTCCGTTCTGAAAATCATTCAAGCTGCGGGGGAATATGATAGGTATGCATATATATTTCCTGTACATTAAATTTTATCCAGAGTTAATAATTAACTAAAATAAAAAAAAATTGCAGAATAGGTCATAAATCTAGATTAATATCCAGCTCAAAGGCCCAAAGACGAGTATGTACAGGCATCAGTTCTTACACCATACACAAATTCAAATGTAGAAGTTTATATATATGATGTTTGATAATATTTTGATATATGGTTAATGTGATTAGAACCGTGGTACGCGCGGATGCTATTTGCGCACTGATTTATATTTTAGTTTATTTCATAGTGTGATGTAAACTAATTACACTAGGCCTACTGGTTACCAAAAAAAAAGTATCTTTAAGGTTGTGTCAGAGCTACTTTGGTGGGTTAAAAATGTCTATATATCATGAGTCTCAATGCCTTTCTTAGTTTACCTTTTTTTATTATTTTTTAAACTTGATACAATCACAACTGTATAATGTTAAACAAATCAATACAACCGCATAACTAGCTTTTGCAAAAAGGTCTATTTTGAAATTAAATGGTTAATTTTATTATTGATAAACATCAAGATATCTTAAAATTACATAATCTACATTTGTAAAATTAATACTGCATATAATAATAAATTTTGACATATCGTCCCTGACAGTGAAATACAATAAACTGAGTAATGAAAAATATCCGTAAGGCCTTATTTTTATCAACAACGTAATTTAATAAATAAATAATAATAAATAAATAACACATTACACTCAACGGCCCCCATTAAGAGCTCATGACCTTGTGTCGGGGATCCGGAAACACTCACAACTCTAACACAAACACCCAGACCACAACAAACATCTGTATGGCCAATACACACGTTTGCCATGAGCGGGGATCGAACCCGCGACCGTTAACGCTTTAGTCAGTTGAAGTGACCATTGCGCCAACGCGTTTGTCTGTAATTTAATATTTAGTTCAAATTTAAACTATAAGAAAAGCTAGATACGTAGTTTTGCAATGTCTATAATATCAATAAATTTTGTTATTCACAGAATAGTAGATGGAATATTCGAGAACTATCTAACAGCGAGGGTGGACTCGAGGCTGCTCATCGCCTGCGAGACGACGGCGTGGCTGCGCCTGTACGACACCGTCAGCAGCTGGACGCTGCGGAGTCAGAACTACTCGCTGTACTCCTTCCTGCCGCTGTGCATAGCGAAGTGTCACAGCCTGCTGGCGTCGAGGCAGACGGTGAAAGTGAAGTTTCCTATGCAAGCGCAAGAGGTACTGTGATTATTCAAACTCAAACTCAAAATATACTTTATTTAAATGGGCTTTTAAAGCACTTTCGAATCGTCAGGTTACATGTATTTTTTTTAATGATTTTTATAAAGCTACACATCTCTAACGAGAAGAACTGATAAGAAACTCGCTAAGTCTTTTAAAACCATTTATTCATAATGTATTTTTATTACATTTTAAATTTTGTTATCCTGATAGAAAATCAATGCGTATCAGATCCACGCCTCGTAGTTGTCAAAATATTCTTGTATAGTATAATATGCTTTATTTTTCAAAGATTTTTTTAATATCAGCTTTACACTTATAGTGGCAACTGTAGAACTGCGGGATTTTATTATAGATGCGAATACCAAACCCCAGAAACGGTGATATATTCAAATCTATGTAGTAAATGACTATGAGCCGAGATGGTCTAGTGGTTGGTCCACGTCGATCTCAACCGATAATCGCGGGTTCAATCCCTGGCTAGCACCGCAGTTTTCAAGTGCAAAATTGGTGTTTAAATTTATCTCGACCTCGACGTTGAAGGAAAACATTGTGAGAAACCTACATGTGCCGGAAGAAATTCTGACACATGTATATCCGCCAACCCGCAGTGGAGCAGCGTGGTGGATTAAGCTCACAACCTTCTTCTTAATAGGAGAGGAGGCATTTGCCCAGCAGAGGGACATTAACACGCTGTCACTTTACTTAAATGACTATGTATATACTTTATAGTATAGGGTGTGTGCTCGTGTGAAAAAATTTAGCAGTTTAATTCGACACTTGTGTAAACTTATATTTATTGAATTAATGAGTCGTTGCCAACTTAGATAGTGTATATACCAAGTCGTGGATTGTGATTGGAAGGTTCACTCTGGTACCCATCTTAAGATGTTAAGTTAACTTATGTATATAGTATTTTCCAGTGTCAATTGCACTGGAAAATACTTTTAACATCCCTACACATTAATTCCTCTCAAACTCAGCGGTGCCTTCATCGTTTTATTAGAGAGCCAATTATGCATGCTATTCTAACACTTCGAATCCTAGCCCGTGTATGTTATATGGGTTTCCTCCACTTAATGAGATTGTTTTTTGCATTGGTGTTGAGTGGAAGAATGTCTCCGTTTTGGCGCCCAGCACAGGAATTAAACACAACAACATGTAATCTGTGTCTACAAGAGCTACTAAGATGGCTACAGCATGTTTGCAATAAGGGCCACCGACTGCTTCACATTCATCATCATGGCATCTATGCCAATGCTCTTGCACAATCCCTGTAATATGTCCTCCCGGGTATAGAGGAGACCCTCCGGAGGAAGGCTGTTTATTATTCAAGCTGTTATGAACTATTTA
Organism: Hypolimnas misippus; assembly: GCA_037950945.1. Classification (NCBI taxonomy): domain Eukaryota; kingdom Metazoa; phylum Arthropoda; class Insecta; order Lepidoptera; family Nymphalidae; genus Hypolimnas; species Hypolimnas misippus. The sequence goes on along the minus strand of JBBEEQ010000016.1, from coordinate 3,205,197 downwards.
GCATTATGTGTGTATCGGTTCGTGCAGATGGCACGACGGCGCGTGGAGCTGGAGAGCGCAGTAGCGAGCGTGCGCGCGGCGCGTGCGGACGTGTCCCGACGTGCGCTGCGCCTCGACCTGCTGCCGCTGCTGCCCTACGTGCTGTCGCCCGCGCTCCGCTCCGCTAACGTGCAGGTGAGAGCTCGCGCACTGTGCAGGTGTCGCGGAGCTGGAGAGCGCAGTAGCGAGCGTGCGCGCGGCGCGTGCGGACGTGTCCCGACGTGCGCTGCGCCTCGACCTGCTGCCGCTGCTGCCCTACGTGCTGTCGCCCGCGCTCCGCTCCGCTAACGTGCAGGTGAGAGCTCGCGCACTGTGCAGGTGTCGCGGAGCTGGAGAGCGCAGTAGCGAGCGTGCGCGCGGCGCGTGCGGACGTGTCCCGACGTGCGCTGCGCCTCGACCTGCTGCCGCTGCTGCCCTACGTGCTGTCGCCCGCGCTCCGCTCCGCTAACGTGCAGGTGAGAGCTCGCGCACTGTGCAGGTGTCGCGGAGCTGGAGAGCGCAGTAGCGAGCGTGCGCGCGGCGCGTGCGGACGTGTCCCGACGTGCGCTGCGCCTCGACCTGCTGCCGCTGCTGCCCTACGTGCTGTCGCCCGCGCTCCGCTCCGCTAACGTGCAGGTGAGAGCTCGCGCACTGTGCAGGTGTCGCGGAGCTGGAGAGCGCAGTAGCGAGCGTGCGCGCGGCGCGTGCGGACGTGTCCCGACGTGCGCTGCGCCTCGACCTGCTGCCGCTGCTGCCCTACGTGCTGTCGCCCGCGCTCCGCTCCGCTAACGTGCAGGTGAGAGCTCGCGCACTGTGCAGGTGTCGCGGAGCTGGAGAAAGATGAAATTAATCATTTTGTCTATAAAAATTTACAAATAGGCATGAAACCGAGACCAGCTACAGATAGTTAGACTAAACGCTACTTTAATTAGTTTTCAAATATGTCCTTTTTTCCAGTTGTGCAGCGAAAATGAACGTAAATCTCTGACGGCATGCGCGGGCGCAATGTGCGACTACGGACTACAGTACACGCAGCAGAGGACGCCAGAAGGCCTTTACGCCTTTGTACTGGAACCAGATATCTATAAAGTTGCTTTCTTTGGTATGTCTAAATATGTGTTACTACTTGTGTTTAGCAAATTCTTACCTTTCCTATTTTATTTTCTTCACAACTGCAAGGAATTACTAGTTCTTAATACTAATGAAATTTAGGAGGCCTATTTGTGTTTCCATTTTCTAATAAGTTTAATTAATGAATCAGGGTTCGGCTAAGAGAGAGAAAGATAAAAAAAACTGCCATCTCAGTCAGTTGAATTTTTTTTTGTATTTACAGCGACAATATTTATTTGTAAAATATGACTTATATTTTATTTTATCATATTTACCTCAAGATGAGGCTTGAAGGTGACCATAGTAACTCTTCAGTTTTCTCACCCAAGAAGTAGATTGTTTCTTTATTAGAAACACTTACTAAAAACCATGTGAATGTTAAAATAAATGTCCTTTGGTTGCCCAAAGATTTTCTGTCTGTTAAGAATAAAATATAGAGTTACTGAATAAGAATTAATCTACCGTACTGTGTGTTTTTGGATGGTGCTTTAATATTACCTATCGCCTATTGCGTAAAAGATAAATCGTATACAAAAACTTTAGAGTTTCGCTTAGTTAAGATCCTCACAGTTGTTACACAGAATTGCAATGAGACATTGTGGGACATTTAGCAGACACAAACATCTGAAATCGCTTAGTTTAGGTCTTCAAATGGGCGCCGAGATAGAGAGTCAAATAAGCGTAAGACTAGCTGAATGGTCGCGTTTAGTCACCTAAACATTTCCATTCAAATGCGCCTTGACGTACTGTACTGTAACAGACTATAAATGTACCACTTCTGGGCCAAAGCCTCCTCTCATATTAAAACGAAATATATAAAAGTGCAAAACCTCGTTACTAAATTTTGTAATGAGGTCCATCTTAAATGAAATGTTAAATTTCATTATTAAAAAAAAAACAATCTAGCTAAAACTTATATAATCGATATTTGTAAAATTAATACTTAACATAAATAAATTTTGACATACCGTCCGTGACACTACAAATACAATACACTGCATAATGGAAAATGTCCATAAGGTCTTATTTTATCAATAATGTAACTAAATTTGGTTTAAATTTAAAACCATATACGCGGTTTTGCAGTGTCCCCGAGGATATAATATCGCGAGGAAACCGGTATGTTTTGACATATACAGGTTTTCTATAACGGTCGAAAAACTATTGGAACCAGCGATGCTGGGCTTAATATTGGACACGTTTCACACAAAATATTAATTGTTTTTAACCGAATTTATATATATATATGTTCACTGATTACTCGAAAATGGCTTAACTGTTTTTTTTTTGTTTGACACGGTTTATTCTTCCATTGATCCCAGAGAATTTTTTTCAATATTTTCAGCAGTTGGTTTTTAAATTAAAATAACTGGATTAAAAATGTCATTTAAGTTTTTTGTTTAATTTTTTATTTCTGTTCCTTTTTTAAAGTTATGTTGACTTTAATTACGCCGAGTAGGAGAATAAAGAAACACAATTTTTCTGTATTCTTATTTCTATGGTATGTAAACGACTGGCTGCCCTTCACGGTTTCACTCGCGTGTATGGTTACTGTTTCGCTCCTGAAAGTCATAGCGTGATGTAATATAGACCATAACCTTCGTTAGTAAACAGGCTATTCAACACAAAAATATTTTTTCAAAAGAAATCAGTAGTTTCAGAGATTACTCCCTACATACGAACTTACAAACAAATTTTACCTCTTTATAATATTAGTATCGATTTTAAGACTATATTTAATTCACGTTAGGTTCTGAAGAGCGGTTAAGACCGCCGCCCGCCGTCCGCCAGGCGATAGCTCGCGAACAACAACTCGAAGTTATAAGGAGAAACGAAAATATGGTAAGTAGACAGAATTTTTAAAAGGCGACAATTATATTAGTAAGTTTTGGTCTCGTAATTGACATAAAACGACTATGTAACCTGGTAAGAGTTACCGAGGTAACCTTACGAAAGCTGTCAAAATTGAAGGTAATGGCAGTAAATTCTCTCAGGTTTAATGTTGTAATTTATTTACTGGGCGTGGATGGACAAATATGAAACTATAGAGAAAAGCGAAAAACACTTAAATAAGTCTCGAGACTGCTTTTGATTTAAAACTAAAATTGCATCATTAGTTTTCCTAGCCTGGAATCGAACCTGCAATTTTGAAAGATAACATCCTGTATAAACACATGCTGTAATACTGATAGTTATAAGTGTAGGATCTAGTTCTAGGAACTAATACGGCTACCTAAAGGAAAATGCTTTTTAAATAATAAATACGTATTTTAGATGAACAGAATGAGCAATAAGAATCAAAGTTCCGAAGCTAAACCGAAGACAGATAACCAAACAATGAAGAAAGACGTCAAGACCCAGCTGCCGAATCATCTGCAGCGGTTACAGCCAAAAATTATAGAAAAAACTCCACAAGTAAGTATTTTTTGTGAAGATAATTTTATCTGAAATTACCATATTTATTCATATTCTCTATATACATATATAAAAATTTTGCTCGAGTTAATCTTGATTATTATTTTTTTATATCACGTTGAATTTAATAAGAGCGTTTTTATATACTAAGTTCCTATGAAAATAAAAAACATTGGTTTACAAATTATATTATCTAAATTATATGATTTATATTTAAATACAAATAATTAATCTTTAGTTTATTAATGAAATTCGTTTGTATGTTTGTCCTCTATACGATACATTGATCGGATTGTGATGAAACTTTGGGAGGATTTTTAGATTTTCTGTAATTGAAAAAAATAATAGCACTCCTGTCTCTTTCTCTATATAAACTATAAGTGTACGATATTGCTACATAGGTATAAAAATTATAAAAAATATATTAATATACTAGCTGTGCCCGCGACTTCGTTCGCGTGGATTACAGAATGCTTGGCATGTCTCCTGCAAACCAAGGTTATAATAGTCTGCGGTACTGCTCCAGAAAGGAGCTTTTACGTTGGATTTGGGTACTTTCTGGTTGTATTTATAAGCAGACACTAACTCAGATACGGTATTCCTCCACGGTTTTCACTATAAAAGTTGAAGAAAAGTGTTTGGTGTTAGTCTTTAAAATTTCGACCGTAAAACAGTATGTTTCGGCCGAGGTTCTCCTTGTTATTATATATCGGGTGACTTTTTTTTAACTGGGCTTGATAGGCCAAATCTGGAACTATAAGGAATTGCCATGATTCTCCTGGCCAGGAATGGAGCCCACTAATTTTGAAAAAAAAAATCATTCTGTATTATTGCACTACCTAATAGTGTCACTTATAATGATCAACTTTTGGGAAGTAAAAGTAAGCGACAAATTAAAGGAAAAGATTTTTTTTTTTTTTACAAAATTACATTAAATCTTTACATTAATTAGAAGTTAAGTAATCGATTCTACACAGACATAAACAAATATGTGAGTAAATCACGGTAAGTTTAGAAAGAATGTCTGCATTACTTCGAACGATTTGTTTAAAGGTTGCATCAAAATGCTAGTCACCTACTAAAGTCAGGAAGAGTGTAAACAATACAATCGAAAATATAAAATGAATAACTCACAGTAACTTCCTTTATGTTTGTCTATTTTTTCTATGTGAGCTATACAAAGTTGATAGAATGTGACGGTTTGGTCCCCCTCACCTACTCCGTTACCTAGGTAGGTTTAGATAATTCTTAAAAAAAATGATTTATTGAAATCTACATTTCGCTCGACTCGGCTATTGTACTCACCCGCTATTAGCGTTACAACATTCCGTTATAATTTTTAAATTTCACTTTTAGGTATGATCGTTTTTTTGAAGAATTACTAAAGTCTTAATGTATATCTAATTTGATAGAATTTTGTAAAAAAATTGCCTTTTCTTTTTGTTGCAGTTAACTGTATACTATTACCTCCCTGAAGTTGATCCTTATAATATGCTACAGTATCAGATGGTGCAATAATACAGAATGTTATTTTTTTGCAAAATCAACGTGTTCGTTTCCGGCTAGGAAAATTTATTTTTCAAAAAACTAATGATACTGTTTTAGTTTTTATCAAAATCGGCTCTGTGACTCCTTTAATTATTTTTCGCTATTGCTTATAGTTTCGGATTTGGTCTATCATATCCAGTAAAAAAATTACCTAATAAATTTATTATTTTCTTTAATTATTATATTTATATAATATATATCTTCCCTATTTGAATCAGATATTGTTCATTATTTCATTAGTTTCAATTTTGTTCCTTATAACATTGGCTTTTTGCTAGTGAATGTTTAGTCAAAATCGGTCCAGCTGTTTCAAAAATTAGCCAAAACAAACTGAGTGACAGATAGACAGGCAAAAATTTAAAAATTGGTAATTTTGTTGTAAGTACGTTGTATACTTTCTTATGCATTTATTTAAAATTACAAACAGACACACCAATTTTATTTATTTGTATAGATGTATACCTTCCCTTCTTAAATCGGAAATTGTTCATTTTTTTATTGGTTTCTGCAATATTTTGTTATCGCGTAATTCTCTTTTGTACTTTAATTCATTAAAATAAATACATTTTATAATAAAAGTAGCCTAATCATGTTTTTAAGAACTTTTAGACTTTCTGATATTTCGTGATTTTTATCTCCATCCCCTTTCCTCTGGGCCTCACGTAATTAACGGACATCCCCTAACTGCAAGTAAAAGTCCTATCAAATATGTTTCAGCTGTTTCAGAGATTAGTCGTAAGAAACAGACTGACAGGCAAAAAATAAAAAATGGATATTTTGATGTAAGTACTGTATATATACTTTTATGCATTTAGTGAAAAACACAAAATAATGTTCGACGTGAACCCTTAAATTGACATAACTTTTTTATTTATGAGCCGATTGAAATGAAACAAACACTAAATGTTTAGTGAAACTTACTGCAATATATTAATGAAAATCTCGTCTAAATCGGATAAGCCGTTCTGAGATTAGCGGGCACAAACGCACAGATAAACAGACAAAAATTCTAACAATTACTGTTTTGGGTTCTATTGCGTAGGTAAAGGCCATCAATAATATTTTTTTTCATATATCGTCCATGTACAGCCAGCGACCCGTTAGAATTTTATATATGTATAGATATATTAAAAAAAGCCTTAAATAGAAGTAAGCCTAAGTCACTCCTTATAACATTTGCTAACTGCAAGTAAAAGTACCATCAAAATCGGTTCAGCCGTTTCAGAGATTAGTCGGAACAAACAGATAGATAGACAGACTGACAGACAAAAAATAAAAAAATGTATTCTTTGATGTAATTACTGTATATACTTTCATGCATTTAGTGATAAGCTCAAAAAAATGTTCAACGTGCTTCCTGAAATTGACATAACTTTTTTATTTATGGACCGATTGACATGAAACAAAGCCTAAATGTTAAGTGAAGCTTACTACGATATATTAGTGAAAACCGCATCTAAATCGGACAAGCCGTTTCTGAGATTAGCGTGCACAAACGCACAGATAAACAGACAAACAGACAAACAGACAAACAGACAAACAGACAAACAGACAAACAGATAAGAATTCTAAAAATCATTGTTTTGGGTTCTATTGCGTTGGTAAAGGCCCCCTACAATATTTTTTTTTCATATATCTTCCATGTACAGACAGCGACCCGCTAGAATTTTATTATTAGTATAGATATAGATAGATAAAATTCGGCTCACAATTGGCGACGATTTCAGTACATAACAAAAAAATACAGTTACCGTAACGAAAAATATCGTGATTAATAATAAATAATTAATCCTATCTCGTTTTCAATTCAAATATTAATAATTGAAGCACTAAGTACAGGGTGTTCACAAATTTCCCAGTGTCAGAGCACACAAGTCTGCGAATGTCGCTAATTAAAACTGTGTTTGCTGAATCGCATCTCATTGTACGAGCCTGAAAGCTCTTTCAGGCGTCTTGTCAAAGAGTAGAGCTTATTCCGATATTCCCTTTTTTTATTTGTGAACATTTTGAGGCTTCCTAGGTTTCTCTCTATTTTCCTATTGGGTTTATTTTGCTATGTTTATATAATAGATTAGTTATTGCTATTATTTACCTAGCATTTTCCCGGTTATACCAGGGTCTGCCTTCCAGGGCCAGGCTTTGCTTTGTACTTATCTCTATGAAATACGTACCTAAATATAGACACTGTGTCAAGCCACACGGACTTCATTTTGAGAAAATGGCGTCTAAAGATGTCAAACACGATAGTCTTATAAATTTGTTTGAAGACGTATATATCTATCTTTTCTTTTCTATTTTGATAAATGGTATAATGAATTAAAAGCAGATTGATATGTGTAATTTATTAATTGAAAAATATTAAATAAAATTCGAAACAATTAAGAAAAAAAATTCCGTACTTTTTTAGCTTACTTATATGACTTGTGTTTTTTGAATAATGTTAAATAAGTGATGCATTGTCAGAATGCATCAATATCTCTGAAATAATTTTATGGGTTGACACATTATTGCTTACCAGCATCCATATATCCGTCACATTACTTAAACTAGATAAAACTAATTCAAGGATGATGAAAATAAATTTCCTTAATTCTAAAAACTTACGCTTTCTTACCGTCTTTGGTACTTTAAAATAATACCGTTTTATAAAATATGATTAGTATAAAGCGTGAAGTTTTAAAATATATAAGTCATACACATATCTGAGTCATACATATACCCTTATATACGAGCTATGCTCGTTTTTTGGTAAATTATGTATTTTTAAAATTATATTTAGATTTGGTTGTTAATAGAAAAAAAATAATAACAGTTTTTCATTGTCTGAAAACACAGATAAAACGACGTTTTCTAAAATGAAACTTAGTTAAATTTATTTATTGCCCCCGGAACCCCTCGTATAATAAATGTCATGAAAATCGTTGGAGTCGTTCCTCAGACTCAGATTCTAGGAATAAACATACTCGCTGTGCCCCCCGGTTTTAAATGTCAAAATTATATTTATATAATGTTCACCTTCTTTACGTGAATAGGATATTGCTTACTATTTAATTGGTTTGAATTTTGCTTCCGCGTAACTTAAAATAAATATTTTTTTTAAATAAAATTAGCGTAAGTTACTCCTCATAACATTAGCTGTCTGTGAGTGAAGGTCCCTTTAAAATTGGCTCATCCTAGAGATTAGCCTGAACAAACAGACAGACAGACAACAATTTTTATAATAGTTTTTTGATGGAAGTAACGTATATACGTATTATATTCATATGCATCTAGTTAAAAGCTGTTCTGTTCACTTCAATGTTATTTATTCGTATAGGTATACAAGAATTGCTCGTTTAAAGGTATTAAATAGAGTTGCACATCTACCTCTCAACTCTGTGGTCGGAGGTCGCGAGGTAATCACAGCTATCTCCCACCGAGGGCTCGCACAAAAAGAAATAATTAACCCATCTCATTCGCACTCGTCACTGACGTTTCCCCCATTTAACTCTTTCAAGCGAACCAGCAATGAAATGAAAGAAGACACGTTCTTGTGTCTATTCACTCGGTTTGTTAAAGGATTGAATGGTTTAACTTTTGAAATGTAATAAATAGTTTATTAACTAATTATTACTTTTGTTTTTGCTGTTTTATTTTAGTGAATAATCGGAATATAGTTTGCCCAAACGGGTTTGAAATAGGTCAAATACAATTGAAGTCTACGGGTAAAACAATGAATGTCACTTCTTTGTGAAACTGTACTTTTAATGCTTATTGGTGCATTATATTTATACATTAATCAGAATTGGATACAATCTTCGTAGTCAGGTGGAATAGTTCAATTTCATCCATCGCAAGAAACATAAAGGAATGAAATAAATACTTTGAAACCATAAGAGTTGCTATTACTAATCATTTTTTGACATTCATTGATTTTTTCGTGGAGTCTTTGATTTATCTCGTAATTGTAGAAGATCAGAGATCGCCATTTTTACTAAGGTAGAGCCTAGCTGTAACCCACTAGGTACAACCTAGTGGGCTACAACTAGGCTTTTAGTATAAAAGCTCGATCAGGGCAGAACCTCACTTTCACGGACTAGTTGAAGTGAGTGAGAGAGACGGACGCCTGAATCGAACAATGAAAGGGAAAATTCTTCTTTAAATATTAAAACTTACTTACACAAAATGATATTATATATTTATAGATATGTTATATCTTAAATTTTGGCACCCAGAATGCACACCACTTTGGATGATGTTGCTTAGCAACCAACTAACGACTGAGTATGTCTCATGAACTGATGAGCTTGTTAAAATAATTCTGTACCCATTTCCAACTTACCAAAGTCAAGTCACACATTTTGTGCCACTTGATCCAACTCACTTTAACCTATTCTTTACTTATTAGGATATGTAGGACTAACTACGAAATTCACACTAGAATGTTTTCAAAATTTAGTTAACCTTGGATTCTCGACCATCAATCTCCATCGTGTTTTCTCCATTCCACGTGACATTGGCAAAATAACATGTGTCTAATTGGCACAACTAAAAACCAAAGAATTAAATTGAATTGATTTTTAACGTATAATAGTGTGAACGCAATATATCTAAAGTTATAAAACACCATTAGTTTAAATCTTAAGATCTCATCAGATGTCATTCCTATCAAGTATTGTTTAACGCAAGTAATACCAGATTAATACATATTAAAACACCGAAAAAAAAGGTTTTTGGGTAGTATAGTAAATTACCAAAATTATCAAAATTCTCTATTACATTTAAATATATTATGATATATTTTAGGTTAGATAATATCGTCAAAAAATTGTCATTTCAATAGCCGAATCAAACTGCAAACCGAATCGCAGGCATAATTCATTACATTATGTATCGACTGATTTTCTAATGACCGGGATTAAGTTGTAATGGCTAACTAATAAACACGACCGCTAATGCAATATTATGTGTATTCGCGTATGAATTGTTAATTAGGTTCACATCATTGATTGCGGATTACAAATGTCATTATATAATGCAAACGATACCGTGCGCTATTGTAACCACCTGTAGCCGTCACGTGGACAGAGTATGGAAATCGGTGGAGTTATCTGTGATATTTTATAACTAAACAAATGCTTACACTATCGAACCCATAATGGTTTAATATACGATTATAATATACGACCTTAAATTCTGTAATTCTGTACCAATTTCTAACTTTCCAAAGTCGGGTCACACTTTGTCTACCATTGGGGTCCAACTCTCTTTAAGCAATTCTTTTACTTATTAGGATATATGGTTATTGATAAGCAATAATGTGTCAACCCACAAAAAGTCAAATTCGGAGGTATTGGTGTATTCTGATAACGCGTCACGTATTTAACGTTATTCAAAAAAATTGAAATCTTCTAAACAAAATAGGTACAGAAAAAAGGTTCTTAATTTAATGTTTCGAATATTGAATCGTGCTCAATATTATGCATATGTAATAGTCTAATATATTTGAAAAACTTAGTTTTATATAAAACTTTTTATTATACCAATCTGCTATTAATTCGTTATTACTTTTATTTAAATAGAAAAGATAAGTTGGATACATACGTTTTCAAACAAATTTGTTAAGAATAGGTTTGACTTCTTTAGACGCTATTTTCTCAAAATGAAGTCCGTTTGCTTGACGTTGTATTGCTTATCAGCGTCCAGATATGCTTAGATTAACGAACCAATAATGGTCAAATAGTATGAACCTAATCGACCCTAAAAAGCTGTAATTCTGTACCCATTTCTAACTTTCCACAGTCGGCTCATACTTTGTGCCACTGAGATTCAACTCATATTAACTTTTTCTTTTACTTATTAGGATATGTTACCTCAGAGGTCGAAAACAGCGAATTCGTTTGAATGAGACATTCTCGTCATGGTGCGAAGTCCACGCTGGGGTACCTCAAGGTGGCATGTTGTCTCCATTACTATTCTCTATCTTCATTAATTCGATTACTCACGTTATTTTTTCTCTCTACCATATGTATGCAGACGATATTTAAATTTATCGCCACACAACTCTTGAGAATTTATCTCACGCTGGCGCTGCTATTAATAATGACTTGGTGGCAATTTCTTAATGGAGTAAACAATATGGTCTTAGCATTAACCCCACCAAGTCACAGGTCATTGTTATTGGCAGCCCGGCCATGATTGCAAGAGTTGATTGGACGAAGATACCACAGGTTGTATCTTACGGGACTTACTTAGCATACTGTTCCACTGTTAGAGATCTTGGTATACATCTTGATGAAACACTTTCCTGGTCAGAACATTTAAAAGAAATTAGTAAGAAAACATACGCGTCCTTGAGTTCTTTGCGCCGTCTTCAAAATGTATTACCAATTCCAACCAAAATTATGCTAGCAAACTCTCTTCTTCTATCTATTCTCGATTACGCGGATGCAAGCTATCTTAATTTAAACGAGGACCAACTTAATAAACTTGAGCGATTACAAAATCTAGCTATTCGGTTTATTTTCGGTCTTCGAAAATATGACCATGTATCAGAATCTCGTTCAAAGCTCAAGTGGCTTCCTATAAGCCATTGCCGGAAGTTGCATATTCTCTCTCTTCTGTACTGAGTGTTATTTAATCCAAATTCTCCTCAATACTTAAAGGAGAAGTTTCAATTTCTCGGAGACCAATCTAGATTACGATCCGCACGAAGCCTTATTCTTAAAATTCCAGTTCATAACAGTAAATTTTACAAGTATTCATTTACTTTTCAGGCAATAATACTTTGAAACGACTTACCACTAAGCATAAAGCAATCAAAATCATTAGTTACATTTAAAAACAGAGTTCTAATTTTATCTTTTAAATCAATGATAATGATGACATATAATATGTAAATTAAATATTTTACTATTGTTTATTTGTAAGTATAATATATGTATTAATATATCAGTTAAGTATATATTTTATATATATTATTTGTGTACTTTTTGTATGTATTAGGTTGTAATTATTATTATGTAAGTTTATAATTGCACCCCCCTGAAATCGTCTTCCAAACACAATCCTTCTGACCCAAAGGTTGTCTGGAAGAAATGGCTAATAAGCCATAAGGCCGCGTTTTGTGTCACCACATTATTGTTTAATTTTAAGGATACTAACTCTGTACCTATGCATATAAGTGGTGTGCAATAAAGTGTTAAATAAAAAAAAAAATATGTAGGAATAACATTAATAATTGAAAAATTGTTAAAATTTTACATATCGGATATCTGTTTCGGATTAAAAGAAACCCTTAAAATGTCGATTAGACGAACGAACAGACTGGCCAAAAGCCTAGTAATAGAACATTTTTGATACATATTTTTATACTTTGACACTTATTTTTATGCTATTAGTGTAACCTTAAAAACTTTCGAATAATTAACGGAATTCAACAGCAAAATATGCCATTTATTTTGCTTGAATCACGTACTAATAAAATCGGTTAAGAAATGACTTCAAATTCTTTTTCCGACTAATTTCGGAGCTATGACTCAATAAATATAAAAAAATATACGCTACGTATTAAGATCATCCTTCTCTTTTGAAGTTGGTTGGAAATCACAGCAAGTCTGAAATTTAGCACTTCTTCGATCCAAGATCCAATATATAAATTAATGATTACGAATCAAGGAAAAAATATTTTCTCTTTTTTTTTGCTATTCTAAAATTTAGATATGATTTCTTACAATTTGAATTTATACATACTAAAAGCTAGCTTTTAGTCAAATGTAAGTCTCATAAAATGCCTATTTTTAATGAACTTGAAATAAAAGCATATTTGAATTTAAAGCATATATTTACATCATTTATTTATTAAATTAATTTAATGTCACGACTGGTGATTAATTTTTCATAGAGCATTTTTCAATAGAGGTAATATTTTATACGCATAAAAATAACATGCTTAGAATAGTTTCTGATTTTAGCAAATAATTACTGTTTGTTATTATGATTTTCGTTTCATGAATTTAGTAACTTAGCAAATAATCTTTATCAAAATACTTAAAATTTATTGAAGGAAATTCATGTCATGTTGTTTGACGCATTCAATTATTGAAAGCGGCAAATAAATTTGGATCAAAAACTTTAAATCAAAATCAAAATATTCTTTGATCAAGTGGGCTCTCAAAAGCACTTATGAATCATCGATGATGCAAAAAAAGTATTTACATAACAAGGAAGCTACCACTACTTCGGAATGTTAATTCTACCGCGACTAACCGACGATAAATTCGATAGTTACACTTTTTAAAAATTTAGTCAATACATATTTTTATTAATTATTTATGCTTAATAAATTCTGTATGGAAATCAACGTATACTAAATCCATGAATCTTTCGCGAATATAATCTTAATTGACAGAATGATAACGTCGAAAGTTGAAGTTGAAATGGCACAACGTGATATAGGTAGCCCCATTAACAATACAACTCGTAAAAATTAATATCCTTCATTCTGGACGTCGGGTAAAAAGTGAAATAAATAATTAATTAAAAAAAATCAGAAACCCGACTGAGTAACAACTGCAGCAATACCGTATCAATATCAGTTCTGTCTCGGAACCTATAAGTGAGAATCGTTACTAACGAACTTTAAATCGTTACTTATCCTAAACGTCAATTTTGATTGAAAAACGATATAGGAAACCTAAAAATGATTTTTAAAAACATTTTCAATAATACCATACTTGACATAATTCGTCAAAATGGCGACGAAAATCGGCCATTATGTTTTTCCCAATTTTTTTTCCTTTTTTTTAATAATTATTATGCAAACATTAGCATCATGACGAAGCAAACGACATATGTATATTATAGGTACACGCGATTTGTCTAAATAGTGCAAAGGTACATTTCCATATTCACACATAGGTTAATAAACACACTGCCCTCCCTCACGCGGTCGGGTAAAAACAAAAAAAAAACCCTCCGTCCAAGCGGTCAGTATAAGCCTGTATTAGTGCACTCAGCGGCCATTATAGCGGGCGGTTCACGCCCAGCTAATAAATTTAGTCCCATTTGTCGGTGGCACGCGCCGACTGTTTCTAATGCTATGTGAGAGTGTTTAGCCGTTTTTATTGCTGTTCTAATTGTTTATGGGATTAATGAAGCCGTAGGTTTCTGGGGATATGGTTTGTTTCGGAATTTAAGTAAATCTTTATGAAATGTGTTTGTCACTTTTATTTGATATGTTACGTTCTTAAATAGATATTAACGTATCTAAAGAATGTGTATACTTAATGAAGCATTATATTTTGGGGTTTATAAATACAAGTTTAAAAATTTTGATTTTGTAAGATTTATTTACATACATATATTATTTTTCACAAAGCAGTGGCCAAAATTGTAAAAAAGGACATCAGATTTTGAAATAATTATTTTGTACATACAATAATAGAATACGGTTCACGATTGGAACTGATATATATCTACGATGTATCTCTATAAATAACTTATTTTGGGGAAATGGTCAACCCAAATGTATTTTACAACATTCATATCAGTTTTGATATTATAGGCAAATTTTACACACTATTATTCTATTTAAATAGTGACCAACGCGCTAAAATTGATTAAAGTATTTATAAAAAATAATAAAAAAAAATCGCACCTTAAAAGCATTATTAAATAAAAAAAAAATTAAAAAAGATCTTAATGCGAGTGTTTAATTCAGGACGGAGCGGATTTGCGGTGAATTGACGGCCGCTCCGCACGCCATTAGCGGACTAGAAAAAGTTATAGGAAAAACGAGATGCGCGGCGCACACTGAGACGACAAAACTAAACTTATTTATTCTCAGTTATCTAAATATATATAACTCAAAGGACTGACTGGCAGTGATCTATCAACGCACAGCCCAAACCACTGGACGGATCGGGTTGATATTTGGCATGCAAGTAGATGTTGTGACGTAGGCATCCGCTAAGAAAGGATTTTGAATTATTCTACCTCCAAGAGCATAAAATAGGTGATGAAAGTTTGTATAACGCCTTGTCAATTTTAAACTGATTGGGCTAAGACTTTGCAAGCATAAAGCGACTATGACGTAGGCATCAGATACCGCGGACGAAGTTGCGAGTATCAGCTAGTTTCTTAATAAAACAACTATATATTGTCAATTATATATCATCTTCCTAGCATTTTTATTGGATATACCAGTGTCTGCTTATTACTTCAGTCCGGTTATTGGCAAGTTACTGATTTTTACACTGAGCGTTTGCCATCTGGTTCCGCAACTCCTGAAGACATGCCAGTAATTATTTACACTAGAATAATCTCCTATAAGAACAACAGACCTAAGAACAAATATTTATACAAAAACAAATATCTTCAACAAGCGGGGATCGAACCCGCAACCGTTGGCGTTAGAAGTACATTCAGTACCACTACATCGGAGTGGCGTCCCATTATATATTTTTTTGATTCAACGAGCAGGTGCAGTGATGGATTTACACATTTGCCGCCTGTAAGCTATTCTTTGCTGCCAGTATTCAAACTTTGCCGCCCCTACCAACCCGCGCAAGTCGAGACCCACACATATATAAATTAATATATATAAATAAGTTCACAGTCATATTCTCATAATACATATCACTCGTTCCCATTGCAACCAAACGCGATTAAGCATATTTAGCAAACATATTATAAGTGGTGAAAAAATTAAAATTTATAGTCTGTGACATTTTTTAACAGACGAAGTGATAAAAGATGTAGGTGTTGATATTATTTATAACTATTTTTAATACTTTTGTTTTATTTACCTCGATGCTATAAGAAATACAAAAAAGAGACAACATTAACTTATTTATTAGGATGAGACCTTCTGCTATACTACAAAAGATTTAAACAGACGTTAAACGCGCGTTTAAAAAAATCCATACTACAAATCCGCGTCTAAGCACATTTTTGAGTTAAACGTGCTTTAGATATAGATTAACATACGTTTAAGTGAGTTTAATAGATGTCTAAAACCTATTTCAGCTGTCAAATGTAACGTATAATATTTTATCAATAAGTTTTTTATGAGTTTATTCGCTGTTAAGCAATTTAGATAATATTTTAAGCAATGTTTAAATCTTAAACACTGTTTAGCTAGACACATGTTCAACATGGTTTTAATGCGTCGTTTGTAGTATGACAGTTTATATCTTAACAACACTAAAGCAATATATATATTTTAAACTATGTTATTAAAAATTATAATTAATAGCCTATATATGAACTAAAAAATATATGAATGATTTTCTATTTCACAACGTTCATTGTGCGTCGTACACTAAGTGACCCTTCAAAAGAATTCTTACAGGGTTTTTAATAGCGTCGGCTGCAACCCTTTTATAATGATTAGATGTTACAATCAGGGGCGGGAAAACATTGACAAATTCTCCAAACAGCCCTCGGAGTAAATTAAAAATTACGACTTTCGAATTTTGACAATAGCAAAGAAAATTGTTCAGTTCAAAAAGATTTTACGTTTGTTGATTACATTTTGAATTATAAATGCTTAGTTATTAAAGAAGTAATTTACAAAGAATCATTTCGAAATTTTATCTTGTTTGTTAAAGGTCGAATTATATTGTCTCTGTGATTTTTTAAAATGTTAATTTAAAGTGATATTTCCCTACATAATTTAGAAAGTTGAGCTTTGTATTAGAATGATCTCAAAACACAAATGAAATTCATTTAAGAAGAACTACAGTGTATTTTACTTTACTTGTATTATTTAGCAGAAAAATATAGCGTACTTATATCTAAACACACATAAGACTTAGGGATGAGACATTATCGATCGAATGATTGAACTGAATCATTTTTTATAATGAAAAACAATGTCCGGAAATTCGTGATTTTCGTTCCGTATATTGTTAAAAAATAAGACAAGTAAAATAAATAGGCTATATATAATAAAAAGCAGTAAAGCCTCTATTTCAGGTATATTTTATATCTTTTGAAAATTCTAATAATTATAAACTTAAAATATTTTTTAAATGTCAAAAGTCAACGATAAAAAATAATAAGAGATATTGACATAAATAACTGAAGAGGATTTCGTTACATGTAAATTAAAAACCACATACAATTTAACTAATAACAATAATCAATCAAATAAAGAGCACCAATAACAAAACAATACACTTATTTCAAACCTTAACCTCCATAAAGGCACGGAAGACTTGCCCCTAAATGCCCCAAGTAAACGAATATACTGGGAAATTGCTCTCAGAGCAGATGTGATTGCGAGGCCCGGATACTGGCAATCATCAATCTCCCCCCCTCCACCACCACCCCTCCCCCGTATAAATCACGCTCACAATGGCCGAAGGAAGTTCTTAAGAAGAAAAACTATAGGTCATATCCTTCCTGGGACGCGGCCAATCGGAAACGTTCGCTCCCTCGCGAAGGGTTATTCGCTTAGGGCGATATTTTTCCACGTCGGCCCGCTGACGTCGTATCGTTCGTCATCCCTAGATTATGTAAGCCGAATTGATAGTGTATGGTAACGCAGTTCTGAATTATTAATTTTGTTATTTGTTCGATTTTTTTTTGGGATCTGGATTAAAGCGATTTGGTTCGGGTTTTTTTTTGTCTTTTGGTTAATGATGATTTTGGGGACTTGGCAGAGTTACGATAAGATTATTGGCTATTTAGATTAGATGTTTTGTTTGTATCGACGTTGAATATTGAAATAGGTACCATGTTTTTATATTCTTTGCACAATTATTCGTTTTTTGAATCGGCAAGCTATGTTTGAATTATTTTAATTGCTTATCTATACTAATATTATAAAGAAGAAATTTGTATGTCCCCTGCATACAAAATTGTAACAAACAAATCTTATTTCTTAAGCTATGAAACTACTAATCCGATTTGAAAAAATATTTTTGCATTAGTCCGTTTATTAAGGTTACAAGCTATTAGTATATAACATAAAGCCTCAACTCACAGAAGCGAAGCTGTAACCACAAACGTTAGTGAAATCGCGAGATACAATAGTTAATATGGATAAGTCAATAAGTCAATTTGACTTGAAAAAAAAGTAGTCAATTGACTTGAAAAAAAAAACTTTTTTGGTCTCTTTATGGATAATCTCTTGAAAACCAATAAATAACAACAGAATATAATGTTTGTAGTTAAACGCATAAATTAGGGTTATTATAATTCAAAGAGTTTTCAAAAAAATCGTTCGATCAATTTGTTAACGACTAAAAATTAAATAAACCTTTTCGTATCAAAGTTCTACGTATAAAATCTAAGGACTAAGCAGATATCAAAATGAAAATGTCATTAGAGTAGACGCGATACACAAATTTCTTTTCCTAACGGATTCATTTGCGGCTCACGGCGGAATTTAGACGCGTTCCCCGCGAGCGGCAAATTGTGAATTAGAATGTGTTTCCACTGCACGTGCGACGTGTTGGCAATATTTAATAACGACAACACTGGAACTAATATGTTTGTTTTAATCTATGGTTTGATTGAGTTTACGTTTTTGGTTTAAAAGTCATCGCGCACTGATATGACTTTGTTCTCGCAAAGAAAAATGTGGACATTTGAAAACAAGCTTATAGTCGATTTTTTTTTTCGGTACTTTTTTCATATGAATAGATTTTTATGAAACATTAATAAAGCTTTTAAATCCAAAAACGTGTAGGTTACATTTACCAAGAGTGGAAGCTACGAGCAGAAGCTAGTAATATCAGTCCTTGTACAACGCACTAATAAATACTACACTATAAACATATTTTTAGAAAAAAAATAGAATCGTTTTGTCTGATTTTTACATATATTCTCATGGATTTTGTTACCCAAATTGCCCTCCACTTTGACTTTGTTTGACGACGTTGCCTAGCAAACAGCTAACAACTAAAGATGACAGGCGAGAGTTTCTCTGAATGACAAGACAATTGACGAGCTTATCATAATTGGAAATCGATACAGATTTTTATCGATAAAAGTAATAATATAAGTAAAACATTCGATTTCTAGCTAAATTAAAAAAAAACCATACTTCAAATGTTCTTTTTTATTTTTAAATATCGAACGTGTTCGCTTTTCGAGCGATGCAATGGAAACAGCGCGCCAGAACGCCGCGGGCGCACCGCTCCGCTTGTTAGCTAGTTTTTACGCTGCAACCCCTTTGTGGCGAATTGCATCAATGTACATACATACGGCTCTCGCTTATTTAGTCTGCCAACTGTTGTTATTATTCTGTCTTCAATCTTTCGCGTACAATGATATTTATTGCGGTGGAAAATTTTCGCTATTTATATCAATCTACTGATAGAAGTTAATGCCTATTATGTAAAATGACTTTTGTATTTTTTTTATATTTCAATTTGTAATTGGTTTTTAAATATTTAATTATTAAATGTATATATTCCATAAAATAGTTATAGGATGTAAGATTTTATATACATATTTATTTAATCATATTGATTTATTTTTAAATATCGAAATTTTTATTTATGGAACTAGACCTATATTAGATTTTACACCAAATTTATGACCTGAAATGATTTACATTTTCTTTGATATGATAAACGTAATTTTTACTCCAACATTATTAAATTATCGCTAACACCCCGAAATAGACTTCCATAATGTCATTTGACATTACCAACATAACAATTTTCATTTCTGTCCGCATTACGAGGATTACGGTCCCAATTTTCCGTCCCCTCGCACTCTATTATTGTAAATAATCTTGTCACTAATCCTAGTCCGATTACCGAACGCGCGGTTCCAAATTCAAATAGGCTCAAATAATGCGGTTCGAAATTTAAACACGCGTGTAATTTACGAAATTGCGAGCGCGCCATGTGCGGAGCCCGGGGCGTGTAAGTGCGTAACATTATTCCTGGCGCCGTGACGGCTACCCGTTCGGAAACCGACCTGCTAAACGAGCGTAACGCTAATATACACGGGTGGGTTGAACAGATAATAAAAACCTTTTATTGGCTTTATAGTTTTATGCATTTGTCACTTACGGCGATTTGACACAATTGCCTGGTGAGACGCGGGAGTTTTTCTTTACTTTCTTAGTATTTATTTATTTTAACAAAAAATGCTGGTAAACGAACAAGCGGAATGCCTGGTGTGATCACCGTCGCCTATGGACATTTGCAGCACCAGAGGAGTTACAACTGCGTAAGCAGCTTAAAAATGAAAGACATAAGAAAATAAATGGACGTTAGGCTTCCAGCTCTCCCACTGTCGTAACTATTTCAAGGCGATCTTTTATGAGAGCGAGGTACTACCTTAGTCGAGCCTGTAGTCAGTAAGCTACAGGTCGGCTCTTCACATAAACATTTATTAGTTATAATGCTAACTTTACATCGTATTAAGAAATATTGATAAAACTTATATTTTTACAACATTTTTTAATTAAATACAAATTTTGTAATATAAGAATCTTACGAGTTATGTCAGACTTTTACTTTTTTTCCCTTTTGGAATTCAACACTGATTCAACACACATTACACTTTCAAGTAAGAACGCTATAAGGCAAGAGATACATCTGTAAGTTTTACTTTCGTAATTAATATAAAACAACTCTGTAACCTGGTAATGATTAAGATAATGCAACCGTAATCATTACCAGGTGGTAATGAAAACGGTTGCATTACGAAAGCTGAGCGTGACAAAAATAAAGGCACTGACGGTAAACTCATTCAGGTGTGAAGCAATGACAAACAAACAAGTTATGTAAACATATATAGAAGTCTGCGAGTAAAGCCTCTTCTTGCGTAAGAAAACTTCAAAATAATAGCGGCTTAATAAGTAAACACTGAAGGGTGAAGGGTGAATTCCCATTAAGATGCCGTCAGCTGAATTTAGGGGGTAGGGTTATAAAAAAGTTAGTTCTAAAAAATTTAACAGTTGCGGTGATCACACAAACATGCGGCATATTGCCGTGCGCGATGAGGGCAAATATTAAAGGGCTGGTCTCTTTGACCGCGGCGCTGCAGGCGTAATGAGTAATGACCCACGGGTTAAATGCAATTTGTTTGCTGGTGTTTCGTTTGTACGGCGGTATAGGGTTGACTCGGTTAGGTACTGGCGGTAAGAAAACCTCAGTCGAGTGTTTGTCGAACTTGTTGTTGATAATGTTCGTAGAAAGAATAGGCTATGGTAATGTTGTGTCTAATTTTGATAATGTTATGTAGTAGGTAGTATTTTACGGTAACATAGGAAATAGGAAGAGATGATTGGAAAGAAATTAATAATGATTTGCTGAAGACATAACAGATTTTCTTTTAGTATACTAGGGTTCGAAGTTTTCTTATTACTGAGCAAGGCTGTCTTCTCTTGTTACAAAGGAATGAAAGGCTTGAAAAGAATGAAGAAAATGAAATTCAATTTTGTGAGAGTGAGGCACTGCCCTAGTCGAATAAACCGTATACAAGCTATAGTCAGTGGGCTACTCTATATTGTGAACGTTTAACTGAATTAATTTATAAAATGAGAGTTGCTTACAATATTATTTAATATAGATTGACTAAAAAATATCTATCTTGGACCGAGGTGGCCTAGTGGTTCGAACCTGTCGATCCCAGCGATGATCGCTGTTCATCCCCGGCTAGCACCGCTGTGTTATCAAGTGCTAAAATTGTTTTTAAATTCACCTCGTATATTCGCCAACCTGCAGTGGAGCAGCGTGGTGGATTGAGCTCTAAACCTTCGCCTTAATAAAAAATAAAATAGGCGAGGAGGTGTTTGCCCAGCAGTGGGATATCAGGCTGTTACTTTACTTTTTAGAAAAATATCCTAAAAATCTTTACATAAATTTCGTCTTTGTAGAACGATCAACTATAATCCACGTTATTTTGCGACGCGAATTTTACCGCTAATATAATTGTCGAATTTTATTTAATTCATCGACATCGATCATTCATCCCCTTCAGGGAGTATCGGTTATCAATTTTAACTTTGTAAGAAATCGTTTTAACTAATGCAATATTTGTAAAAGCGTTGTCTGAAGATATTTGCGAGACATCAATTTGTTGTTTTGAATATTTTTACGCGTTTTAATATAGATTTAATTAATTAACTTCAATATTTTTAATTTTTCGGTTATATGTTAGATTTGTCCTATTTTTTTTGTTAAACTACACTAATAATTAGACTAAATATAAATAAATATAATTTATAAATGGATGCTGATAAGCAATAATGTGTCAACTCACAAAAAGTGAAATTCGGAGATATTGATGTATTTTGATACTACATCACCTATTTAACATTATTCAATAAAAAATAAAGTCATATAAACGAAATAAGAACGGAAAAAGTCTCATTATTGATTGTTTCAAATTTCAAGGTCGTTCCATATTTTCTAATTTATACAATAATTTCATAAATTTAAAAATCTTCTTATGAGATAATATATTAAATATATCAAATAGATAAATACTTATTCAAACTCCACGCCACGTGTGGCTTGACACAGTATTGCTTATCAGCGTTCATATATACATAACAACTACTTCATATAATTTCAGATTTTGAAGAGTTAATCTTAATATGTACCTCCGTAAATAAAGCCATACCTTGGAAGATTATATATGACCTCTAGTTCAAGCTATATAATTTAGACGATTATATAAGCCTTCTAATATAATCTTATATACCTTGGACTTATTACGATATATAAGTTCACCAATACAATCTTATATCTTTTATGATTATGTAAGTCCACTAATATAATCGTATATACCACGGACATTATAAGTCCTTCTATAATCGTCCAAGGTAATTCAAAGACGCAAAATGAACGAAAAAGGCCGAGGACACAGGCCAAGCGTGCTTAACCGTTATTTCCATAATATTTTAGTTTTATCGTTGGACCTTTGTGCATTGTTTATGGGCTAAAAGGTCGGCCACCCGGCCATATATTACTGCTCTACTTTATTACGCCCGCCATTAGAAATAATATGAAGGCCACTTACGGTATCAATAGGATTTTGAGAAACAAAGGAGTTATTACGATTTCCTTAATGGAAAGCGGGCATACAGATAATTACAGCTTACTAGTTATTCTTCCTAACTTTACTCGTTAAAATGTTAAATAACCTAACTATGATAGATACTCAGATTACTTTTATTATAAAGACTTCCGAATCGTCATTTTGCTAATCTAATTTTTCAACTCTATTTTAACATATATATAATTAAGACTTAAAAAAACCGACTATAAACGCAATATACTCAATTTCGTTTATGTTACATTAAACCTCCTTATTCCAATTTTAAAACCAAATTTTTGAAGAGTAACATAATTAACATAACATTAACATAAAAGTATATGGGATCAATCTGAAACTATTCCCTTTTAAATAAAAATAGAAGTTTCAAAATCTGTTAAAAACAAAACATACGCTACAAATTGAGAACCTGTTTAAAGACGGTGGATAATTATCATCTTCTTCATACTTGTAGAATATCCGACTGAAGTTCATATACACACTGATTTTAACTCTATATCAAGTAAAAATAGTATAAAATTAGTTAAAACAATTTGTGACCGCTCGAGTTTTATTCCACAGTCATCTTAGCACGTACGTATCATAATTGCGATCTTTGACTTGTTATATATAAAAAAAAATTTAGTCTTCTACGAATTTATTGTTTTCTAGATATTAATTTAGAGGAATTGGCAATCTGTGGTGGTGGTGAAGAAAATTACATGATAACTGTGGATAAAAAAATGCCATTTAAAAGTATTAAAATTAAATATTAAAATTCCGTTTTGAAATTTTATCATAACAGAATTGAATAATTCTTAACTAACAAAAAACCTTATACGTAAAAATTTACATCTCAACAATTCAACTTTCAACTCTTTCTCGCGGGATTGTTTGTCAATTTATCTTTCACAATACCCATAAAAAGTTTCCAAATAACCTCCGCCCGTTCGTATAGCTCGTAAACACAATATCGTAAGTATTGTGTATTTACGAACAAATAAGTATTGGGAGAGGGCCTCGGGCTTCGGGAAACTATGAAAAATGACCGGTGGAAAATTGTACGGATTCTCGAGGATTCGAAAACGATACTCGGTCTCGGAGAAGACTGGGGACGGACTCGGGATTATTTTAAACTGTAATATTATTATTGTTTCAATTATATGGTCAAATAAAATCTATACTAATATTACAAAGCTGAGGAGTTTGTTTGTGTGTTTGATTGTTTGCTTGAACGCGCTAATCTCAGGAACTACTGGTCCGATTTGAAAAATTCTTTCAGTGTTATTTAGCCTATTTATCGAGGAAGGCAAATGTTTCAAAATCGGGGATATTTTCCTATTGAGAGAGCTTACGCTGCGTGCGCTGCATAAACGGTTAAAGTTTCGAAAAATCATGTATGACAGAATTGTAAAAGTTCTAAAAAAACGCCGCGACAGCATTTGTCTATCTCTTAAGGTTAGCTCACTATAACCTTTTTTACGCTAACCAAATTAGTTATAAAATAATGCATTATTAGCCCAAAGTAACTATTTCACGCGAACGAAGTCTTTTCAAACCACGCCTTAAATCACGAATAACGTATTTGGAAAAAGTTATACGAGTAATTGTTACTATACCCAAATTTAATCACACCACCTTCTCATCAAATTATTAATCAAATTTAAATAGAAACAAAAATAG
Organism: Hypolimnas misippus; assembly: GCA_037950945.1. Lineage (NCBI taxonomy): Eukaryota > Metazoa > Arthropoda > Insecta > Lepidoptera > Nymphalidae > Hypolimnas > Hypolimnas misippus. Next base: position 3,180,432 of record JBBEEQ010000016.1, on the reverse strand, counting down.
TAACTTATTTTATAAACATAGCTAGCTGGTTCACGTGACTTTATCTGCGTTAAAACTTTTATTCCCCTGATCACTTCCTTCACATTTTATTTTTGCGAAAAAGCCTATATTCTCCAAGGTCCAAGCTGAACATATATCAAAATTTATTTGTTGTTTAGGCGTGAAAACAAAATAAATACACAGACATATAGCGAGAGTTAATTTCCCGTTTATAATTTGAAAATAGATTATATAATCCATATAAAGTAACGATTTACATAATAAGAAAATATATTAATAACTTAAATAGTAAAAGTAGTCTTATTGCTTTTGACGATCTGTTAAAGACTAGTAACTTAATGAGAGTAGTAAATGATTGTAATGAGCATCTAATCACCCTCATACTTAAAAGCGATTTATATATAATTCGCATCAAAGCCGGGCCTGTCTCATCGCGCACTCTATTTTCCTATTTGCGCGACAGATTGGTCGTGATTGTATTGTTTGCGACCTCACTCCCGCCACCCGGTGCGAAGTCGCGCGGAAAATGTGTTGACTGACTGATGAAATACGATGTCGGGATGCAGGATGTGTTTAGACAATGTTTGGAGTATTATAAGTCATTAAGGGGTGGATGTAGAGACGTTTAAAGCACCTACGATTTTATAATAGCAATTATTTGTAACTATGTTTTGGCAAGTATTTTCATTTGGCTAAAAAAAAAATTAAAATGTTACATGATCAATTAAAAGTCTATGGAGTTAGATCTTGAAATCTATGACCTTTTTAATCAGGTGGGAATGTTATGAGGATAAAATTTTATTTTATAGTATGTATCTCCTTGCGTTAACCAGAAGTTATACCAGAAAGAAATAAAAACCAAATTGAATTGAATCACATTGAATTACACCACGCAAGATCTTGTTAAATTGTAAATTAGAAGAAACAATATTTCGTTAAAATAACTATTATAGACAATTCATTTTATACTGTTAAATTCAACGCCTTACTAACAAGTAAAACCCTATAAAAACATTACTCTATAACAAATTTCTGATCATCTCGTGATTGACAATAACGATATCGCAATACACTTCCTAGCCAATCACCTATCGATGGGCGTTACGTACATCGTAATGTGTGGAGATAACTTTTATGAGAAGGAAATTGTGTTTATGCGCGCGTGTGTCGCGATTTACCGCCAGCACCGAGGCCCGTAATCAGAAATATTGCCATACAACGAAGTTACGCTGTGTTCCAAGGCAGGAGATAGTGGGCGAGAATTACACTTGTAAGTTCTCCCACATAACTGACAGAAAACAACTTTGTAACCTGGAAAAAGTAAATCTCGATAAATAAGTCAATAAATTATTTCGGATGTAAAGCGATTATAAACACTTTTAAAATTTTTGGTACTAGTGATTTGTATAGTTTTTTTAATTGTTTACAGTATGTTTAGTTTAATTGAGTATGTATAACAAATATTTGACAGAAATAGCCTTATTAAGATTAGCGTCTAAACTGCAACACGCACAATAATTCTAGTCGCAGCGGGCCATACAAACAGTGATGTACAAGCGGGATCGAAGGACTACATGGTGGTATGATTAAAGGTTAGGTGTGATAGGGAGGCGTAAACGTCAAGTTAGATATATTCTACGTTTATGCGATATTTAAAAATACTAACGAATTTTTTATTTCGATCCGATTAGCACTGAGCTGATTTGACTCGGTTGCTTCTTCATGAACGAAAAAAAAAACAATATATGTAATATTAAATTGAAATTATTCTTTGCGTTGTTACGTTGGCGCAATGTTCACTGCAACTGACTAAAGCGCTAACGGTCGCGGGTTCGATCCCTGCTTACGGCAAACGTGTGTATTCGCCATACAGATGTTTGTCGTGGTCTGGGCGTTTGTGTTAGTGTTGTGAGTGTTTCCGGATCCCCGACCCAAGGTCATGAGATCTTAATGGGGGCCGTTGAATGTGATGCGTTATTTGCACTTTTGTGTCTATCTGGGTCATAATGTGAAATACCAACACAAGATTCGAACTCGCTTACTTCTAAAACTTTGACTGTATATAGACTTAACGATTTCACCCGCTACAGCGTATGATATGCGTCCAAGCCTAAGGCTTCGAGTCGTTTCAATGTTATTGTCGATCTCACACGGGTAACAAACAAGTTATTGGCTTGATATTGCCCGCTCTTCCTTCTGATATTGTTTTGCGATCGATCTTATTTGTCTCCATTATACTTCATTTGAATGATGATTTGATGCGAATCTAATAAATGCGATTTTATTAATATTAAACAATCATTTTAGAATATTTTAACATTTTCAAAAGGGACTTTTATATTTCGTAAAAGCAGTTTAAGAAAAATATCGTTACAAATGACTAGATTTATTAGCAAGTATAAATTTAAGGCTATATATATATTGTGTCTTTCTTTCAATTCAAGATACAAATTGTATGATATTTATCTAAATGTACCTAATATTTTTCAACTACGAAATCAGCTTAACGACCAGCTCATGAGTCTATTATCATAAGAATATTTATTACGATTTGTGTATTCGTAGCTGCTACGAAGTGCTACGCATATATTTCGTAGCTATGCAAAATAACTAAATATTTATTTTATAAATAATTATTTGTTTTTATTATAACCTTATTTTGTACCGATTACAAAAAGAAGTAGGTTATCCATTTAGTGGTATTTAACCGACTTCGAAAAAGGAGCGGGTTCTATGTACGGTGTATATGTGTTTTATTTTCTATGTTATGCTAAGTCAATGACGATTTTAATTTTATTTATAATAAGTTCTGTTGTCAAAATGGTTTCAAAAAAATTTCATCAAAATGAAATGAAAACCATCCAAGATTCGTACGTATTCGTACGTTCGTACGTAACGTAGTCAAAAGTACACATTTCAACAGTGACTGACAATTTAACGTTTCCATTGAAAACAATAATACTTTTCCCATGAAAACATAATTATAATTTACATAATTCAAATATCCTTTCTAAAATAGACGTTAATTACCTAAAAACCTCATCGTGAAAATAATTCGTAGCTCGAGTCAAGACCATTCCACTCAGAACATAGGTGTAACAACGTCGTTACCACAATCACCACTAACGATGTCTCACATCCAGACACTCAACTTTACCTACATAAACTACTCGACACATCTAACAGACTTAGGAATAAAAAATTCACCATAATATACGCCGTACTACTCGACGATAAATGTCATAGTCCCGTGTGGTAATATTGCATAGAAAACGCTTTCAGCACCCGTCCTGTACATTGAGGTTTTATAATAAAACGCGATATAGTACACAAAAATAAAGAAACAGTAACAGTCTGTAATACCTTGACAATAAGTTCGATATTAGCGTGTAATAATAATGTAGAGTCGTGTAATGTGTGTGGTCGCGTTGTCGTGATTTCTAATTGGAGCAGCAATGTGTTGTGGCCGCGGGCGCAGAGCAGAAAGCAATTTAGTGGAAAATGTGTTTTTTAATTGTACGTGACGCGACGCGGTTTCATGAGTGGCGTAATGAGACATGTGGTGTTTGTGTTTTTAAATAGTTTCTGCACCCGTTTTATTACTTATTCTCTCTCTATTGTTACAGGTTCATAAGGATTTCTTCGGACGTACTGTTCCAATATCTCAAGTACATAAACAAGGTAAGTTAGCAAAATGTACATAGTATACTATGATATATGCTAAAGTAATTACGTCTTAACGACTGTCTGATTTCTATTTTTTATATGTAGTATAATTATACTATTTGTAAAAAGTTTTGACAGACGCGTTGGCGCAATGGTCACTGCAACTGACTAAAGCGCTAACGGTCGCGGGTTCGATCCCCGCTCACGGCAAACGTGTGTATTGGCCATACGGATGTTTGTCGTGGTCTGGGTGTTTGTGTTAGTGTTGTGAGTGTTTCCGGACCCCCGACACAAGGTCATGAGATCTTAATGGGGGCCGTTGAGTGTGATGCGTTATTTATTATTATTATTATTAAAAAGTATAGAATAATTTGAATATACATGTTTTAATGAATGCGATACAACTAGTCTCTACTACAATAAAATATATTACTTCGGTAAGTGATTCTACGGCTGTTTCTCAATATATTTTTCTCCCCTATTTATATGATATATTCTAGAGAAACAAAAATACATTCATTATTACTTATAGTATAGTTATCACTTCAGCTTATAGTCACAAGAAATAATTTTAAAACCAAATTCTATTGACTCGATTTAAAAAAAATAAATGAAACGACGCCGATTTATCCAAGTGTACAGAAAAGCTATTTTTTTTCAAGTTAAGTTTCCGAAATTCATCTCATGCTCTACGCCGAGGGAAAACGTCTTGGGAGAATCTTTATTTCAGAGAAAAATCTAAGATAAAAAATAGAACTACTCGCAATCGAGCTGCTGAAGATTAAGCTTTAAATGTTTAGAATTATTCTATGTTGCACATAAAGTATGAAAAAGACGTTCATTTTGGTCTAAATGTGAAAGTGCTGTCAAAAAAAGTAATGCGATATCCTGATAGCACTTGCCCATCTAAGCGTTTGTTATTATAGAAAGAAAACTGTAGGACTATTATTACCCTTGGTTTTATTTCGAAAAATTTTAGACATTTATAAAGCATAAATAAGCTAATATCCCGCTAAAACACAGTTTTTTTGGAAATGTTTTAATTTGAAACAATAGTTCTACGTCCATTTTTGACAATGAAATTATTTATCCAGTTTTCGAAGATGTTTTCTTTTTTCTGACTGAAATATATTTAAAGGAGTCTTTCTGCTGCTGACGTAATCGACTTTTAAGAGGCGAGTGTTTTAGCACATTATACGACTTTAATATATTAGTATAATTAACTCGAATTCGCTACCATTAAATCAGCAGTCAGATACTTCCAACCAACTTCCATAAATATTATTTACATAGTACATTCGCTTATATACTTTCAGCAATTAACGTAATATACATTACACAGCGTATCATTAATAAGCAATGCGGTAACTACATATTATTCACGACATTATCACATAACGTTACAAGTGGGCCTATTATTTTCAATTACGCCCGCAGCCAGGAAGGGTTGTTAATATTCATTTGACGTCACCCGCCGGAATCGAACACCTGATCCCGGCGTAATTGTCCGCGCCTAACCGATTGTCTACCATTTTGGATATTAAACGTATAATTCGGTCGGGGATACGTTTTAATAGACATCGAGTTATTGTTTTCGTGGAAGGGTTCGTGTTCACTATTGACTTTTAATAATATGTTTAAAATTATGAACTTTTATTGAGTGCCGAAATCTATATTCATATTTTAGTGTTAAAATTTTAGTCTGCACTTTAATATTATATTATGTAATAAAATCTATACTGATATAATAAAGCTGAAGAGTTTGTTTGTTTGTTTGAACGCGCTATTCTCAATAATTACTGGTTCGAATTAAAAAAAATTGTGTTTGATAGTTTATTTATTGAGGTAGGCTATAGGCTGTATTACACGCCACGGCTCATAGGAGAAAAGCAGTAACCATAAACGCGGTAGCTAGTATGGTTTAACATGTTCTATTGGCATGTGTGATACGTTAATAAAAAAATACATATTTGATGTTGAACAAAGTGTTATTCGTTAAACTGGACGCAGCATTAGAACTTTTAAAAAGAAAATTGAAATGTGTTCTCTATAGATGTTGTTTGACAAAGATTGTAGTACGATTAGATGTAATTAAATCAAATCACTCAAATGCAGAAACATCCTTCACTCAAATAGACTTTTTATAACCATTTTAATGCCGCTAATTATTATTAGATAAATCTTTTTAATAATATTTTATATTTTTTTCTTGATAAAACCTTAATTATTATTAGTTCAGTAATAAATATAAAAGAAGGTATTTTTTGAAACACCATTAACAAACCGAAAATAAAAAAATTAATGATTGATTGTCTAATTAATAATTCGTAACTTATGCGCTACATTTCATCTGACTGCGATAAAATTTTGTCAACTTATTGTCTGCACTTACGAGGCAGTTATAAGTATATTATTAATACAAGTAGGTGCCGCGTGTGTTGTACCGGCTACTGATATATGTAGTGTCTATAGTGTGATATAATATAATTACATAATTGTTGTGTATCTATACGGTAAACATGACTCGGACGATGAACTAGAATTTTTCGACAGAAAATGACTATTCAATTTGTTCAGAAGTTTTTTATACTCAATACAATCTATTTGTTCAGGAAACGTCAAATTTCTTACAGTGCGGAAAGTATCCTCCACCAACGAAGTCAGTAATAGAACCCGCCGTCTCACACCGCCCTTGTCGGTTTCATCATCAATACCATTCGCCCGACAATATTGTATGAAACGGCACTTAAAGATGCTCCACTCTTGCGAACGGTGGTCGAATACGAGGTTGCCACCAAACATTTTTACATCCATCCTCGTCGCCAAAATGTTGTGTATTTATATACAAACATTAATTAAGACTCGGAGCTATTTGTAAATTCTTTAATGGCTTACCTAGCAACGCGTCAACGCAACGCTTCTTTTGTTCATATACCATAATAATGTAGTTTTAATTGAAGGTCAACTCCTTTAGACGAGAGCTTCATTTGTCTCGTCATAGATATAACACAAATCTGTAACCTAATAACAGATACGTATTAAGTAGTTAAGAAAGTTGTGAGTGTTTGACACTAGACACTAGTAAGGAAATTCTTTCAGCAATGCCAAACAACTTATGTAAATCTTTATGAAAGTCAGAGCAAAACTTGTAAGTGTAATTCTCGCCTTACGGCAATTGCTTTCGGTAACTTGACTAGTTAATGATCTCAACGCGATTTGTGATGGGATAGAGTTAAAATTCATCAAACGCCGTCGCGGAATTTAACATCAGCTAAATTTGGTTCGTATTTAATTAGCTAATAGTAGACAAAAGATAAAATTAACTTTTTATTTTACGTAATCTTTCTTTTGTAGTTGACTACACTAAAGTGAACAGAGAATATTTTTTGCATGCACGTATAAAAATCGTTATTTGTATAAATGGATGTTACCTGTATACCAAAATGGATAGTGTTAGTTTAATTAAGTTTTATATCAACATGTATAAACAAGTTTAAACCTAAATTTCCATTTCTCTGCTTCGTTACTTATCAATGCTTTCTTCGTAGCAAACCTCTACGCGCTACGAGTCGTAGATCCTGCTACGAAGATTTCTACTTTTATTTAATGCGTTGTTTTGTTTAAATATGTATTAGTGTTTTTTTTTTTTTGTTAAAATTATTAATTTAGTATAAAAGACCGTTGTTATTCTACTGCTTACTTTAATTGCGTTTAATAGCCATAGTTCTTACGATAGCGTATGTAAAATCTTTAGTATTTGAAATAAAAGTCATATTCTGTCATCAAAATAAGATTATTGATTTTTTTTAATAACTTTTAATTTTATTCTTTCAATATAGATTGCAAAGACTGAATAATGAGTACCTTATATAATAACAGTTATGTAAAAATCAATCTTTGTTTTTTTACATGTTGAGTAATAAAAAAATTGCGTATGTGATAACTTTCAGTATGATAGAGGTGAATATTCTTTCTCTTTACGTCATATCCTTCTTCTTTCTCTTGAAACGATGTTTACTCTCGATTCTCATTAACTTATCGATTTTATTATCGGAACACCGCCTTAGAGTTTTCACTTCAAAAAATAAATCGACTATCAAAATCCTATTAAAAATTCAGTCATCATTGGAGCCAATGATGTTATATATTATATAATATGGATGTTATAAGTTCATGAATTCTGGCACCCAGAATACCAACCACTTTAGACGACCTTGTCTAGAAACAGCTGGCGTCTGAGTACAGTGGCGTCTAACAGGGGAGGGTATCTTTGGGCTATTAAATCAATTGACGTGCTTTTCAAAGTTAAAAATGGATACAGATTTTTAACGTCAAATATATGAACGTAACATAACTAGAGATATTATAAGACGAGAATGGCACTTATAAGTTTTGCTCACAGACTTTCATAAAGATTTACATAAGTTACTTCTCGTTGCTTTGCATCTGAAAGTATTTACTGTCAGTTTCTTGACATTCCCAGCTTACGTAGTTAACCTTCGACGTTTCTGTTACCAAGTTATAGAGTTGTTTTATAGCAATTAAGAGAGTAAAACTTACAAATGTAATTCTGGCCTCAGACTGTGATAAAGATTTACATAAGTTATTTCTCGTTGCTTTGCATCTGAAAGTGTTTACTGTCAGTGTCTTGACATTCCCAGCTTACGTAACTACTTACGGCGTTTCTGTTACCAAGTTAAAGAGTTGTTTTATAGCAATTAAGAGAGAAAAACTTACAAATATAATTCCGGCCTCAGACTGTAATAAAGATTAACATAAGTTATTTCTCGTTGCTTTGCATCTGAAAGTGTTTACTGTCAGTGTCTTGACATTCCCAGCTTACGTAACTACTTACGGCGTTTCTGTTACCAAGTTAAAGAGTTGTTTTATAGCAATTAAGAGAGAAAAACTTACAAATGTAATTCCGGCCTCAGACTGTAATAAAGATTAACATAAGTTATTTCTCGTTGCTTTCCATCTGAAAGTGTTTACTGTCAGTGTCTTGACATTCCTAGCTTACGTAACTACTTACGACGTTTCTGTTACCAAGTTAAAGAGTTGTTTTATAGCAATGAAGAGAGAAAAACTTACAAATGTAATTCTGGCCTCAGACTGTGATAAAGATTTACATAAGTTATTTCTCGTTGCTTTCCATCTGAAAGTGTTTACTGTCAGTGTCTTGACATTCCCAGCTTACGTAACTACTTACGACGTTTCTGTTACCAAGTTAAAGAGTTGTTTTATAGCAATTAAGAGAGAAAAACTTACAAATGTAATTCTGGCCTCAGACTGTGATAAAGATTTACATAAGTTATTTCTCGTTGCTTTGCATCTGAAAATATTTACTGTCAGTGCCTTATTTTTGTCATTCACAGCTTTCGTTACTACTTACGACGTATCTGTTACCAGGTTACAGAGTTGTTACAAATTACTCTTTAGAGTAAAACAATTGGCTGGAAGATATCTCTTTTAGAGATAAGTCCGCCTTTGTATTTACTCTGTAATTTACTATTATATCTACTTAATATATATGGACGCTGATAAGCAATACTGTGTCAAGCCACACGGACTTCATTATGAGAAAATGGTATTTAAAGATGCCAAACCTATTCTTAATAAATTTGTTTGAATAAGAACTTATCCGTTTTTTCTTTTCTTATAAAATGTATAATGAAGTAAAAACAGATTGATAGATTGAATATATTATTCAATAAAAAGTTTTTAAATTATTTGATATTATTGTATAAATTGCAAAATATGGAACGCAATTAAAATTCGAAACAAATTATTTGAGAAACTTTTTTCCGCGCTTATTTAGTTTATATTACATGATATTTTTTGGATGTAAAATAGGATGCAGTTTCAAAATACATCAATATCTCCAAATTTAACTTTTTGTGGATTGACACATTATTGCTTATCCATATATAACTTACAAATGTGTTTCTCGCCTTAAATATAATAGTTAAAACCCTATTATTAAAGCAAAATATATATTAACGTACCATCTCCATTCCCCCGACCAAGTTATAATGAGACGCGCTAAGTCAATTGTTCCGGCCGTCTGTTTGCTTTGCGATCCATTGTACTCGTCTCACTCGATTTCAGTTAAATATTATTAATTTCGAGTTTACATTTGATGTTGAATAGATTTTTGAGTTTTGATTGAGTTTCGATAATTCTACGTGATTGGGATTGTTTGATATTGTTGGAATTAATAAGTTCTTATATGGATGCTGATGTGAAGCCACGGTCATTTTGAAAAAAATGGCGTCTAAACATGTAAAATCTATTCGTAAGAAATTTATTTGAAGAAATATAAATTTATCTTTTCATTTATCTTTGGATAAATGGTTAAGTGAAATAAAAAGAGATTTGTATAATAGAAAATTTTATCTAATAATAAGTATTTAAATATATGAGATTATTGTATAAATCACAAAATATGAAACGCATTTGTTATTCAAAATATTTCTTTTTACACTTATTTAGTTTAAATGACTACAAAATTTGTTTAACCCTTAAATGCATGGTGTATCAAAAATGAAACGCTTATTAAAATCCTACTGTCAACTGAAAATGTTATACGTTTAACTTAGCTTTATGATTATATTTTACGTGTCTGCTATACAGTAATACGTACTGATTCTTAACTATTCCATAAATCTACTGGTAAATATGTTTACAGGAATTTTTTATTTTGATGAAATAAAAAAAATCAGAAATTAAAGTTAAATAAGTGACGTATTATCAGAACACATCAATATCTCCGAATTTGAAATTTTGTTGGACATTATTGCCTATCAACATCCATATACTTTATATAATTGATATGTTAGAATTATGTGCTAATATAATATATATTAATTTGGTAACATTTGGTTTTATGGAAAAAGAATTATTGCAAAAAATTGGTTTTTAAATTAAAACTATGAAAATATCCATTTTGACTATCACTCTGTGTAATTGTGACTAGTATCAGCGTAACTTTTGTGTATATATATATGTACACAAATACAAATAGTATAGAAAAAATACCAATAAAACAGGCACAAGTAATACCATCCAATAAATACAACAAAAACGCAGTGAAACCTATTCAGTTAACATTTGCTTCACAAACTATTTCTATTAAAAACTCGTATGAATGTAGCTCATTAAAGCGATCTTCTCATCAGCCCCGCCTGTAATTCACCGTCGTCCGCATAAAGCCTGCCTAAATTAAAATGCTACACTAGTTACCGGGTCTCGCAGTAAAAGCGAAGTTATTAACGGGAACGGGTCAAGTGTGAGTCGATTTTGAAACAATGGTTCTGCGACCTTTGATAATGTTTAACCTTTGATAATGCTTTGTTTTAATTTTAGGACAAATTATATTTATATAATGTGGTAAATATTTTCTTTGATTCCCTGCTTGAATCGGATATTGTTCAATTATTTCATTGGTTTCAATTTTGATTGTGTTTATTTTTGTTTTATTTTTTGTTTATTTATTAAAATAAATATATAAAAGTAGCTTAAGATATTCCTTATAACATTAGCTATAATGAGTAAAAGTATGAGTAAAAGTACCGTCAAAAGTCCAGTCGTTTCAGAGATTAGCCGGCATAAATAAGCAGACAGACAGACAAAAATTTTTAAAATTGTGTTTTTGATGCAAGTACCGTTTATACTTTCATATCCATTTACTTATAAGCTGTTAATTTAATGTATAGATTAATTTGAAACTAGAAATGTTTTAATTACTTTTATACTGAGGCCTACCCGTAGTCCACTGACTACAGTTGGTATTTTTTTCCCGATTGTCATTTAAGTTTCCTTCCCCTTAGACCAATACCAGTCGGTTCCGTAGCTTAGGCGCTACGTAGGAACAAATATACATACATACAGTCAAAATCATTACCCTTCGTTTTGGCTTCGCCATAGTCAGGTAAAAAGTACACACCTTTGTGCTTCAATTCTTGATTTGATGTTTAAAGTTTAAGAGTTTTCAATTTATTATGAATTATTAACAAAAAAAAAGAAATCAACCTAAATTTAACATCCTACGGTATACCAAATCCCCCTCGTAGGAGATTACATAATGCGATAGGTTTGCTCAGCGCAGTCGGTGGGCGTCACAATGCGCGCTATTAGCGAGAGCAAACAGGCTCGGCCTCCGAGTAATTATACAAGTTGATTATGTTCCCGCGCACGCCTCCCGACGCTGCCTTTGACTGGCTTTCGAGTTTAAACTCCTTAAGGGTATGGCGGAGTCCGAGGATTTCATTGTTCTGCAATTTCGTGATTGTTTTCTAAATTGTATATGGTTTGGGTTGTAAATAATTGTAATAGTTTTTGTTCGGTAACTCTGCTTGAATAGCTAACTGTTATGATGCCTATCTCAATACGAACGCGAGTGAACGTTTATTTCGTAATTTTTATATTTCTAAGAAACGTGTTCATTACTGTTGATTGATTACCAAATTTTAATTTCATAAGAGCATACTCCAATCAAAGGATTTTATTATTCTGCAATTAAATGATATTCTGAATTGTGTATGATTTTGGGATCTTGTAAATAATTATAGTAATTTTTGTTCGAGGATTCTTTTATTATTTGATTATAATTGTACGTATGTCGGCGTCTAATATAAGAATAATATATTGGGTATACATTTTATCTATCTTTAATGATATTTGTAAAAATATCACAAAAAATATATTGAAAGGATTCTACACAATCTCGTACGTTCCTAAACTACGACTGATCAAATTATTTCAGTGTAACGTAGTACGTTACAGTGTGATCATTCGTGTGGTCAGTAGAACGAGCCGAGACGCTCAGTCAGCAAATACCGTAACGTTTTAAGCTACGATGTCGTAACGCGTTACGTTACGTTATAACAGAGTTGGTCTGAGTCCTGATTCTCTATGACAATTGTAACGTTAATGCGAGTGTATTGTGTTTGTTTAAATTATCTGCCTACCTATATATGAGTTACATGTTTCATTTCATGAATTTCATGTTTTTTGTATGTTACTGTTAGCTACAAAAATGTGGACCGTGTTAATTTGACTTCGTTACTGTATTATAAAATCACACGTTTTTGCTCGTTACGACTTTTGTCATAGTTAAATAATTTACTGTTAAGAAAATTTAATAAAAATTAGTATATAAGAAGTAAGAATTACAATTAGGTCTAAACTCACGTCCTTCGAGATCGTCAGTTAGATTCTAAAGCAGTTTTAAGTTTACTGTCATTTATAAAAAATAATTGAAAATAAAAAAGCATGGCAATTCAATTTTTTTATATTTTCACAGATGCAGTTACAGATGTCATATCATCAAGCAATGTGTTCTACCAGTACAGAGAAGGCTTCAACAACGCGGTGCGCCGGAATGTGCGACTCCGAGATCTCTTATAGCCGTTCAATATAATCCTTTACCTCGAAAAAGTGTTCTTATAAAAATTAACCTTTTTAGACGATATTTTTAAGTGTAATGTTGATAATAATAAATTTGAGTGAAACTCGTAATATTTTTGAGCAACTCTTCACTGTTGATTTTTTTAATAAAAATTTAGTAAATGGTTCTTGTGTTTTAATTGTTGATAGTTTTTTTTATTATTTGGAATTAAACGTGTTAACGATAAAACGTTGAAAATAGTAAAAATAGAACAATATTTGTACTTTTTAATTTTATTGTTATCCTACATCGTCGTTTATCGGTCAGTGTTTGTTAAAAACATTGCATAAAATGCAATGATCATGCTACTTTTATAATAAATATAATTTTAAATGTATAACGAAATTAATAAAAAAAACAGGAGTTTCCATGGTAGTTAGAACAGACTACTATTTATAATGGTATGAATAGAAACTAATCCATTACTAACTTAGTACATCCATACATTAAATATATACATACATATATCAAAAAGTTTAAATTAAAATTTATCAACCATATATATTTCTCATTAATTACTAAAATAATACTTGCACCTGATACCAAAACAGAGGATTAAAATTTAACGCAACCATTGTTCTTCCATCACCGACTATAACTCAAAAACTTCACCGACATCACCTGCATTAGTGTTATTAAAAGCGTAAGCGTTGAAATCCGCGGAAACTCGTTTCATAAATTCATCACAAATATATTTACGAGTGTTCGCGTCAAATGTTATGATAAATGGCGTAACTTTTGCTGAATATACGATTGTTCTTGGTTAGTGATTATTTTTTAGAGTTTAGTTTGTGTTTAAATTCATCCTGTGCACAACGGTGGAGAAAAACGTCGTGAGGAAACCAGCATGTGTTAGGAGAAATTGACACGACAATCTGAATTGAAGCAGAGTGGCGGATTAAGCTCCTCGTTGAGACCATTTCAACAAGCCTGAACACAATACTTTTGCTGTAAGTGTGAGAGGAGTTGTGTATTTTGGTAATATCAGATGATGATGCAGCATCACAGTCTAGTAAATTTCAAGGTGATAAGACCAGTATTAGTTGCTCAGATCCTTTCAACAACTAGAAATGAACTGATTAATTGACAAACTTCAAATTTCTAAATAGATATTCATAAATTTTAGCAAAGGAGGATCTCGATATCATCAGCTTTAAAACAAAAAAAAACGCATTAAAACATTAGGAAGATAAAATTCTACAGACATAAAACCTCTTTTTTTGGGGCGGGTTTAATAATCCACCTTCATTCTTACTCGTATCGTTTATCTAGAACTAGCATAGGTATTTAGAGCAAGTTATTGTTAGAACTTATTTAAGCAATATAATATAACTTAAATACATTATGTAATATAACTACAAAACCTAAAAATGTTTAAAACAACAGAGTGATTACGTTATATTATCGCTATCACAATATAATCACATTCTGATGGTATATATCGACTTCTTTAACTGTATGTTTTGACAACAAAAGCTTATCATGATTTGCCCTCAAGGTCCAGATTGAAGTTATAATCTATGTAATATATTATGGCTATCTTTAGTAAGTCCCTTAAAAAAGACGTTCAAGCTTCCTCCTCCAGCTTGAATTTCTCTCTGAATTCATTTTCTAAATGCATAAATCTAAAAATCTAGAATTTCGAATGTCTGAAAAAATTATGAAATAATACTCTAAATATGTGTGAAGAATAGGAAATTTGTACACAAATCCGTGCTTTCTTATTTGAAGGTGAATGTCGCAAAATTCTAGTTTCGCGAAAATTGAGCTCAAAGTTTTGCTTGACCATACAAAAGGTATTAAATGCGTTTATCCAAAAATAGTATTTTTCTTAAATAGTCTTTAATGCATATTTTAAAACTTAAAATTGTTTGTGTACACATACTATGCATAGAACAGTGAAAGATCCGAAATGCGACATTTCATCATTTTTTACATAACACATTCACTGCCACTACGTGTTCAATGTATTATAAATGGACACACATGATGCGTCGGTGAGGCTGAATGTGTTAATTCATAATGTTCTTTGTTAATACAGAGAGATATTTCGGCTGTCTGAGGCCGGTCTAAGATTATACTTATGGCAAATAAAATACGACTAGTAAAGCTGAACTCTAATTAACTGTTTTTTTACAACTTCAAATCATAAGTTCGTCTATAACCAACTTGGATTTCGGTTCGTCTTGACTGACTATTATGTTTTAATATTTTTTACGAGTTATATAAAAAGCCTCGTATGAAAAACATTGTTGTCTTAGTTTTTCAGATCATGTCTTCATCGTATTATTTGGGCTGATCGTTAAATTCTTCGGCATATCTAGAAACACTGCCATTTTATGATACATATATGGCTAACCAGTCAACTCACAAAAAGTCACATTCGGAGATATTGATGTATTCTGATAATGCGTCACTTGTTTAACATTATCCAACAATTTTTCAAGACATCTGAACTAAATAAGTACGAAAAATTTAATATTTCGAATTTCAGGTGCGTTCCATAGTTTTCAATTTATACAATAATCGCAAATATTTGAGTAACTTATTATTAGATGACAAATTAAATATATCAATCTGCTTTAAATTGATTATACTTTTCATCAAAATATAAAAGAAAAGATGTATATATACATCTTCAAACAAATTTATTAAGAATAGGTTTGAAATATTCAGACGCCGTTTTCTTAAAATGAAGTCCGTGTGGCTTGACAAAAATTGCTTATCAGCGTTTATATATAAAATAAAGTCGTATCAGTTACACCATTTATAACTCAAGACCAATGGCTAGACCGATTATTATGATTTTTTTTTATCGAATAGCAGAAAAAGTATTATATCCTCGAAAAAATTACAAGTAAAGATTATAATAAAAATAAAACATTTTTCTTATACTTTACATTACATTAACTCAACATTTATGGATTCTGAGGCAATACGAATTTCACCAGGACAATAAATAAGACGCCTATCATGCTACTTATAAAGACGAGGTTTATTTTTTTTATACCTTATATTATGTATTTATCACTAAAATCGAAGAAAATAATTTAAATTATGAATTGATACTAATGTCTACAAAAAATTAATTCATCATTTATATTTATTTGTTTTATCTTCTATTACTAACAAATCGATACGTATTACTTTGAAAAAAAAACTTTTATAGTGATTTAACTTATAAAGACAGATTAAGGTCTGATAAAATTAATTTTTAAACTTTGAAACAATCAATTAAGAAACTGTTTTCTATACTTATTTAGTTTATATGACTTGAATGTTTTTTTGACACTTTATTGCTTATCAACATTCATATATGGTTTATAATAATGTACATGGTTTATAAGGATTCATTCTGAGGTAGAGATATAGCTGCGTTTCTTACGGTGAGTGAGTGAGCCTGAAGCGTAACCTTATCACCTTATAACCTTCATCCGGACATTCCTTTCCTTTGTTGTTATACCCTCTCATCCCTTATTTCGTTTCAAGCTGGCGACGTGTTTAAGACTCCTCTGATGCTGTAAGTTAGGTGCGTCGCGACGCGTCTTCTCGTTTGCCAGCTTAAAAAAAACTGTTTGCTGGTGTATTTGAGTTTGTTTTGTGTTTATTTCTAGACCATGGATGCACAGGGTCGGATTTATTTTACGTGGCCCCGTGCGACTTCGTAAAATGCGAGAGACCCGAAAATAATCTTACTAATATTATAAATGTGAAAGTTTCTATGTCTGGATGGATGGATGTATGTTTGTACTTTCATGCAAAACTACTGAACCGATTTGGCTGAAATTTGAAATGAAGATGGCTTATATCTTGGATTTACATTTACTATTCCAAGCGGACGAAGTCGCGGGTGAAAGCTAGTATTTAATAATTAATTTAATGTTTAGTTAATATAAATAAGTAATTACACTAAAATTGTTTTATCTTCAAAATTTAATATCAGTCAGCTTTTATTTCGGTCACCTGTAGTTTCGACAAGGCCCCTTTTTTTCGTCCTTGAAAATTTCGGCTCCCTGAGTACTAGTCTTTTTTTTAAAGTAATGTTGCTAGTATTACCACCACTATCGATTCAAGTTCCATTCTACAAGTAGTTCTAGTATTAAGCGCTTATCACTATTACTGATTTTAAACGTTTCAAGATTATTCAGGGATGAAGGGATATGCGGAATAAATAAATAGCCACAGACACATGTACATAATATTTTATTTTAATAATGAAAACAACTAAATACGTGAAGGTATCTACGTAAGCTACAACATATTATATACATCTTACATAAACAACCCGACGCCACAATTCCACGTCTCGTGCATAATGCAGTTCAACTTCTTCCCTCTCTTTCATTCGTATATACAAAATGGCGTCGAGTTTTACATATTTCTATATACTATGAATAATTTAAAAATGTAAGCCCTTTAACATTGTGAGAAATAAAATTTATTCGCGTCTTATATTTAAAAAGAAATGTTTGTGACTTTTTTTTCAATTTATATAATTGTAATTGTCTATATAAATGATACATACAATTTTTATATCAGTATCTGTTCTGTAATGCTGGCTCCACACATTTGTCAAAACAATGTGAGTTCATATAACAATAGTAAACTTTAGTACATAAATATGGCATCAGCTTAAATCAATAAAAAATTATAGATATTAAAAAATTAAATTCAAATACCTGAGCCTCTGCAAAAGACTCATATTAAAACGATTTAAGTTTAAATATACGCGATTTTTATACTTGCATTCTTTAAATATGACATTAAATATAAAATTAAATATTGCATCTTCGAAATTAAAATCTCATATTGTACCTATTTAAAATTCAGTGAACAGATTAAAAACATACATATTTATAAACGGTATTTCTAAGGTTAGAGTTACATTTCTAAGTTTTGCTCTCACTTTCATAAAGACTTACGTAAGCTAATTGTCATTGCTTTACACCTGAAAGAATTTACTGACAGTGCTTTATTTTTGACACAGCTTTCGTAACTACTTACAACGTATCTGTTACTAGGTTACAGAGTTGTTTTATATCGCTTACGAGAGTAAAACTTACAAATACAATTCTCGTCTAACATCATTAAAATAAAACAACAGCCCAAAACTCAAAACACATATTCAAAAAATACATTTTCAAATCATTTACATAATATTTATAATATTACCTTAATTATTATAAGAATAATAATTATTTATTATAATTCATAAATTATCTTCTACATATTTACAAAGCGATCGAACCTTCAACGTTAAAACTCATATCGCTGGTTTGCAAGAATATCATAGTAACTCAAAATTCTAACAAATAGACTATAAATCTTTGTTGTTTTATCATGAAAAGACTTGCAATAATGAATTTTCTTTAAATCAATAAAGTTATAACATCAAGGGATCGTTTAAATTTTGGAGCTATGCACCAACACATTAATAAAGAAATTTAAAAACCCCATTCCCTAAAATTCATCATTTTTAGTTGCATCGATATTCTTGAAAAGCAACGATATGTTGTAATCAAAACTCTTAATCGGTCTATAGTACTTTTAACAGGCAAAATCAAGAGCTTTTGATAGCAGATTTTCGCCAACAGTATCCAGTTAGCACGTTCATCTATTCGCAGATGCTTTGCTTTTCATATTCGTTATTTTTATCAAACAAGAGACATGCCCCGGTTTCGCACGAGTGCAATGTTGTTTCTTAAATCGTCACATAACAAATCTTTGAAATTTTCAGCTTTTCTTTAGTCTAATATACATATATAATACATATAAACCTCTTAAATCACTTGGTTTTATTAATGAAAACCGTGTTTAAATCCATTGCGTAATTAAAAAGATCTAAGCTGACAGGTGGCGGAAAGAGACTATGTTTTATACTATGTAAAGTTCTTTTGATATATTTTGTCAGTCGGAAGTACTATTGACTGATTAAGAGTTTCAATTGTGACATCTATATCCAAAACCTGTAAAATATCGTTGGACGCAATTTACAGTCGCGACTGATTAATGTGACTTAATCAGCACATAGTGTCAAAGACCAAGTCCGGATGTACTGTCTAAATGCCCAAATTCTTGCGCATGACGTACTAACTTGAGTTTACCTTAGCGTTTATCTTAGCGTAAGTCGTCCTTAAGTCACATCCGTAAGTCGCGGTTGCAAGTCGCACCCGATAATTTATATCAGGCTTAAGGGCTTACATAAACGGTATTGCTAATTATATTATTTACACCAAAACGTATTCTATAAATAAAAAAGTATTCACAACAATTTTGGTCAAATACTGATTTCGGTAAAATATTTTAAATATTTACAAAAAACTTATATATTACAACAATAAGCTAATACTGAAAAATGTCTTTAAAGTTTACAAATAGTAGGTACTTTAATATTTTTAAAGAAAATGTTGTTCTTAATTATATATTGTTAAAACAAATTTAGTTTTAAAAGGTAATTTAAATTATAAAATATAATTTAAAATTCCATTTAAATCTGAAAATTGTAATTTTAAATTAATCGAATGTTTGCATATTTAATTTATTTTTATTACGGAATGTTGCAAGATTAAAAAAAAACAAGAATTGGAATAATCATGACAAAGCCAATAAATGAATTAAAATCATATTAAATTAAATTCAAAATATCGACTAGTTGAGGTAACTGAACGTAGGTATAGTACAAAGATATTGACATTATAATCTATATAAATTATTACATAATATGTTGTTTAATCAACTATTTTAAGAGTATGGCACATTATATTGGCATAAATGTTAAAATGGCACTAGAGAATTCACGTTTACTGCAAGTTACTTAACATTGCATTATTTAAAGTATATTATACATCTTTATATTATTTCTCTATTATAATTAAAGTTCAGATGAAGATGAGAATGATCTATAAGAGCCATCGCAGATTTTCTATCGGCCGATGGTTTAATTGGGTAAATTGACAGACTAAGCTATCGACAAATATTATGTATCAAAGAGTGACATAATGTAACTGATAAAAAAATCTTTACTTTGCGAAAGCTAGCTTTATCTTTGAATTAAAGAAAATTTGTAAAAAAATAAATTGTCCATATTTGTGCAATGTATAGGTCTTTGTTATCGCTTGTTCGAGTAATTCTTGCAATGAATTTTGGTCTAAAATACGTATATCCTCTTAATTATGTTTCCATTTAAAGTTTCAAATGATCATGAACAATAATCATACCGCTAATCTACACTACATGTTTTCAAATGTGATAAAAACAGCATCAATTTTTATATAATTTACATTGGTTAACACATTACTTCTTGCTGCAACACAATGTATCTACAAATGTATTTATCTTAAGAGCCCACAGACTACAGATTATCTATGCACACATTATTCAAACATTTTTATACTGATTAAGAATCAGAATCAATCAGAAATAAATTCAGACGATAGAAAACCTATAGTTTACGGGGTCTTTAAATTATTAAATCCAGTGACTATCCTCTATAACTTTTGTTTTCATTACATCATAGCTGCGTATTGCTGCTTAGTAACTTTAAATTCAAAATTCGATTACAGTGCAACTAGTATACCTTGTTTCACATAAGTGTGGCGGTCTGAACACGAGGCGAGTCCGAACTCACGCATAATACAGTCGAGTGAACAAGAATTAAAACATTGAATACATATTGTTATAATCTCAATGAATACTTTCAGTCGTTATGACATTTATAAGCTATTTGTCTTTACTTGAGATATTTGATAAATAAACATATCGGAACTAAAATCACGACTCTTCGAAATATTATTGGACAGTATTAAAGTTTTCAATTATTTCAGAAAAACACATTCGGTATGAATTTAACTGAAAATAGCTAAAAAACAGTGAAATAATAATTTTAGCGCATTAATTTAACATATACAAGTAAATAAGAAGCATTTATATAATTAAATTTAAAGAATTATCTAAACGACTGTCCTGGTGCCTAATTTAGTGTTCAGCGCAGCGTCATACGCATAGTTCAAATCATCACACTTACGTGAATATAGGTATAGTAACTTCGATATTAAAATGAGTACCTAATCTAAATGCTTCGGCGGGTCGGGAGGGGGTGCTGTCGGTTCGTGCAGCAGCGGCAGAGGCAGCGGAGGCAACGGTAGGGGCAGCGGCAGTAGGGCGCGAGACTGGAAGTTGGCCAACGATTGCAGCAACGCGGCGGAGTGCTCGTGCGCTTTGCGACGGAGCTCAGCCACGCTGGACGAGCGCGCTTCCTCTTTTGGACAGCAAGGACAAGGAGCGCCCCAGCCTAGAATTATAGGGTTAATTAATTCAACTGTCGACTTCAATGAACAGATTGCTCTTAAATTATGATTGCATCCGACGGCGTCAGGTATTGACGCCGTCAGATGTTTTCCAACCCTAATGAAATTCCAACAATAATTTAAAAAAATAGCTTTTATAACTTTAGATAATCACGAGAAAAAAGATAAGAAAGCGTTTACGTTAAGGTGATTTGTTTTATTTATCTTTTTAGCAAAACAAAATATCTCTCAGAAAACATGTTGAAGACAATAACGTATTTAAATATTAAGAATAAAGTGTTAAGCTTTGTCTAAAATTACATTATATATATACATATGTACACTTACCTTTCAAGGGGAAGAATGGCTGCGATAAGTGATTCAAGTGTTGAGAGAGATGAGACAGGTGCGGGGGCAGGAACAGAGGCGGCGGCGGCGCGGGGGCCTCGGCGCTGCCCGCTGGAGACGAGCGGAACGCGCCGCTGTAGCGACAAAATTAAGACATGAAGACTTTGTCCATAAACTATTATATATAAAGAAAATTCAAAACCTGCATATAATTTACTTTGTGGCTTTTAAAGCATTTTTAAATAGTCAATTAAATTGTCAATTTATACAAATTAGTCGTTCAGATAGGCTACTGCTAGTTAGAAACGAGGTTTTTTATGAAGAACCGACAGGAAATTCGATTACTCTTTTTAACCAGCTTTCAAAATAGGAGGAGCAATAACACATTTTCGTAAAAGACTTTTACATGGTTCAGTTTTATTTCGATCTCAAACAATTTAAAAATAAATGTAAGTTTAAAAATTAAGAGCACAAATTATATTTTTTAATAACGTTGATAAATCGAAAGCGCGGATATAACCGCACCCGTAATCCGTTCGTAAATATAATTACGATATTACATTTCAGTTAATTTAATCGGCTAAAGTACATTTTATTTGAAACGTAGATGAAAATAAAAATCTGTATCGGGATCTGCGCTGTCATGGCGGCTTGTTACGAGAGATTTACATCAAAGAGCTGATGTCTCATTATATCAATGTTACGTACTCTTGTGACTACTACAGTAAATGTAAGCAGATTTAAAATCAGACAAATTCAATGTTATTTGAATCATGTTCGAACTGTAAATTAAAATATATTACACGCCAATTATTTTATTCTGAAATAATAATAAGCTAGTCTGGCTTAAATTCTTAATGGTATCTTGCACCAACGCCAAATCGCTATAGTTGACGTGTAGACTAAAATTACACTTTTAAATTTTACTTTCAGACTTTCATAAAAAAATACATAAATTGTTTATCATTGCTTTACATTTAAAGGAATTTACTGTCAGAGCCTTATTTTTGACATTTACAGCTTTCGTAACTACTTACTAACTGGTACTAGAGTTGTTGACAAATGTAATTCTTTATATATATCTAATAAGATATGATTAGCTCAGAACAGCAGATCTGATTTTCGTACAAAAACGAAAAAAATAACTGACATAATATATCGCGTTGTCATAGATATAGCTCCGCATAATAACCCTTCAGCGATTATTGTATTTCGGAACACACCCTATAAAGGGCACCTGTACTGCAAACTACTAACAAAACACCAATATCTTACAATGTCAAAAAACAGAATTCTATTCAACCAAAAAGGAATTTAATTTCAAACGTTTTCATATCGAAAGATATTTTAATTCAAAATAAGTCTATAAATATAACTTTCAATATGATTTTTTGTGCAATTTCCACAATGAAAAATTTAATTAATTGGCAAAATATGTGAACGCCAGGTACTTTCAAATTTATTTATTCAATAATAACCTTCAAGAGCTCTGTATAAACATGAAATCAAGTTGAATAAATCAGAATCAAAGCTAAACGACACGAGAGAGGTTCGTCAGTGCAAAATTCAAAACAGTAGATCGCGTCAGAGACAGATTGAGACAATGAAATGAACGGCCGAGGTGTCGCGCCGCTCCGACATTCCCTTAGTGCATACTTGATGTACCGCGACGGTGCGGCGCCGGCAACAGGAGGCAGCGGGCTAGAGTACTATACTTCTAATAAAGAATACGAGTGAATCCAGGAGGCTGGTGAAAGAAGCCTAAGCCACTTACCTCATTCTCCCCAATCTGTTTCAAACGTAATGGTCGATTGGCGAGATATTGGTTTGGGTCTATCTTGACAAAATCCTCAAATAAAAAGTCGCCTATTTATAATCCACCCGAAATCAAATCCTGAATTCGCTACTAAGGGGGATATATCCAACGGGTCTATATACTTTGATTTTGTTTTAATCCAAATTTATCTAAATTACATAGTTGCAACTGTCATATTAATTAAAATTCTTTGGAAAAGGACGCATTTGGTATAGATAAATGCAATGTACATTGTATCTTTTTATTTAATTAAAACTAATGCATGTAAAAAACCAAATACCAATAACAATATCGTTACACTATAAAAACTAAATATATGTAGTTATATACCTAAACAGATCGATAAATCGTCGTCATCACCGCTACCTCTCGTGACTTGCATATAAAATTCCCCCGGGCACTCGTTCAATGGAATCAAAGGATTTGCGTTCATTACAGATGGTAATAATTGATGGATGGCACGGGCGCGGCCACCGCACGCCGAGACGCTTTCACTGATACTCAGCGCGAAACGCTCGCACTCGGCCGTACCTCCGGCGATATAATACAATCTGACTTTGCTACGAGCTAATGCAACTTGTGAAACATAAAAGAATTTCGTACGCGATTTTGTTTAGATTTTTGTTATGAAAATATATATATTAAATAAATTAATTAATTAATTAAACGCATCACCCTCGACGGACCCCCATTAGGATCTTATGATCCTGTGTCGGGGATCCGGAAACACATACAATACAAGCACAAACACCCAGACCACGGCAAACATCCGTATGACCAATACAGACGTTTGCCGTGAGCGGGGATCGAACCCGCGACCGTTAGCGCTTCATTCAGTTGTAGTGACCACTACGCCAACCTGTCTGTATATTTTAACGTTTTGTACATATTAATTTAAGAGCAAATTATTTTGTCGTACGATTTAAGTATTAAATTTTTTTTAATTAACAACAATTTGCAAGCTTAGTGACAATAATATATATTTCTATCCTAATGGTTGAAGTAAATAGACACCCTAAAACTAAAACAATTGTGTGTAATAAATAAACTAATCATACGTCAATTAATCGTTTCAATACTATTACAATCATCATATTACGATTGCAAATATTGTTGACTTTTCATTGGATGTAATTTGGACAAGCAAAATTGAAATACTACTGAAAGTTAAACTTGTAACGTTGTATCTTTAACAATTATTTTTTTGTTTATTCGCTAACGATTATTTTGCTTAAATAAAAGTCAAACAATTAAACGTCGTTAATTACCCTTATCTTTTAGTTTTAAAATAATAATATAACGTATCATTGTTTTAAAATTCCGTTTCGTACATAGAAATTTTAAAATCTAAATCGTGTTTAAATGTTATTTATTAAAATAAATTTCATCCATCTTTAATGTATAAACACAAGATGCCATCGCAAGGGTCAATCCCGAAGTTTGTCCGCGTGTAACGAAGCGTACCTCTATTAATTGGTTTGAGGGGGAGATGTCCTCCCAAATTGTCCTCCTTGAGGAGTTGCTAATATGAATATTCAACTAGCGAATTGTATACAAGGCGTGGAACAAAGAGAATTGATGCCATCTTAATACCGTTACTAATTTTGATTAAAGCACCCGAGGAATTGAATGGCGCGCTTGTTTTGTCTTTGATTAAATAGTTAATTTAATGTGTTGAATTCGTAATTGATTTTGTCAATCAAATCGTTTTAAATGTTAGTTATTTTGATGTGTATTATTACGTTAGATAACACTATACGATGCGCACTAGGCACTCTCTGCCTTACTACAAAAAATTTAAACACACGTTAAACGCGTGTCTATAAAATCCTGTACTACAAATCCGCATCTAACGATAGTTTTGAGTTAAATATGGTTTGAGTTAAATATAAGAGACATAGTTTAATTATGTACGAACATACGCTTTGATATTTTTAATATATGCTTAAAACATATTTTAGCTGTGAAATATAACGTGTGACATTTTATTAACAAGTTTCTTTAAAATTTTACACGCAGTATAGCAATTTGGACAACATTTTAAACAATGTTTAATTTTTAATCACTGTTTAGCTAGACACGTGTTGAACATGGATTTATTTCATCTTTTGTAGTAAAGCAGTCTGTTTCTAAGTTCTACCGAACAAAAAATCGACAATCTTTTAGCATCAAGTAAATTGAACACTATTCGTGGTGGTGTTTGCTCAAAGAGTGATTGATATAATATTGTTTATATGAATAAAAAAAATATTAACAGTGTCTTGTATTTGATACAAAAGTGTCTTTATTTACGCAGCGCCTATCTCCATCATCAAAGTGAAGATATGCAATTAGATTAATACTGCAAAGTGCAGTGGGACATCGGGGTTTAGAGAAGGTTTTACATAGGCTTGCAAAGTTTTCAATATTCGACTAGCATGCAATTTTGCTCGGTGATATCTATGTGTGTTTTTTTTCACAATTCGTCTAATAATAACCCCGATAAGAATTACGAAATTAAAGTAGTTCCATTATTCAATTTAACGCGTTACTGGTATCAAGGGTTGCGAAGATTTGTTGGTAATAATTCGCTTTAATTGGTAATGATTGTACGCTCTGTATATATTATTTAAAATTACACAACACATTTTATAATACTTAACAAACAAATTTCTCCTTTCTTCAGCTAATTAAAATGACAAAAATCTGGTGACTTTACAAACGAAACAAGTAAGAAAGAAAAAATATTTACAATATAAAATATTTGGGTAATTTGCTATACGTAAATTGTATAATAAACACTATTCCTACCAAAGCATGTCCTATCTGGTATGTATTACAAACTATATGTATGTAAACGGCAAGGGGTTTCACTCGCGTTTATGGTTGCTGCTTCGCGATTATGAGTCGTAACGTGATGTAATATAGCCTATAGGCTTCCTCAATAAATAAATTATCTAACACAAAATGATTTTTTCAATTCGAACCAGTAGTTACTGAAATTAGCGCGTTTAAACAAACAAACAAACTCTTCAGCTTTATAATATTGATATTATTCTCATAATTTACGTACATAGGACTTATAGGACAATATGTATTTACAGGGTTGTATGACAAAATTTCCCCGCAAGTATTCATAAACAGAAAAAAATTCAATGCTAAAGCAGATTACAGTTTATTTTTAAAATAATTTCGTTCATTAACTTTTAAACGTAAGAAAATCATATTCAAACAATAATATAATTGTACCTGCATACATTTATCTTCTTAAACCATGTTGAAACTAACGATACTAATCCAACATAGAACCTTTCTCGTAGGTAGCAGGCACACGTACTCGTAGGCACAGCCGGGTGTAATAACTGTGTTCAATTATTCATGCAATTAACTGATTATAGCGACACCGGGGACCACCCCGAACTATCATGCCGCTGTGACTCGCGTAGACAACATTTATATGAATTTTGTGGCATTTGTTAACATTCGTGTTAATTTAAGAAATCTGAACGTGAGTTGAAGAATGTGAAAGGTGGGAATGTGTATAATTTGATCCTTTTTAAAGGATTAATATTTTAGGAAAAGTCAATTTTGTTCTTTAAACAGTAAATTATAGGTTTTTAGAAAAGTTGAGAGAAATATAATTTGGTAGGTTTTATAGAATTAGTAGATACCTAAATTCACAATGAGTTAACATTTTATCTAAAAATATAACGTCATTTTGTTGACTGTAATGCATAATAATATCAAATTATATCCAACAAAATATATTAAAATAAAGAACTTGTAATTTTACAAATGTAAAAGTCAGTAACGCATTCGAAGCGAGCCCTTGGGATTAAATCAATTTATTCACAAAAATGCTTTTTAACGAAGGCTCGTTAAACTCTTTCTCATTATTGTAATAACGTACGATAAAACTACGAGGAATGAACACATGAGAACACATTCACTTTATTATAAAGAGGTCAATAAAAAGTTTTAACAGAAGAATTTCTACTACATATTAGAGGTTGTCTTCGTTTTGTTATAGGTATACGATTAAAAAAAATCTTCTTGCGTTGTATAATCTGTTTATTATAGGCTGTATTACATAAGTGCGAATGAAAATGTGAGGAACAGCTAGTCTCTCGAGGACACTGAGGATGCGATATTAAAATGTAATCTTGGCCGACTACTCTATTATATATTTTAAACTTTCGTGATTTATACTATTCATATTTAATATACCGTTTTATTGCCCGACGTTTCGACGAAGTTGCATTTGTCGTGGTCAGCTCGTGACGTTATATTAAATATAAAGATTACTCTATTAATTTCTGCAATTAGATATATTAATAATTTAAATTTTTAAAAGACGTCAAAAGAATCAACTACAATAGTATAAAGTTTTATTTCATATTTTGATAGTTTAACGAAAGTTAATTTGTATGTACAAGCAAAACTTTACATTCAATAGGCATTCGAACTGTTTTGCGTACATAAACTAGTCAAGTACAATGCACTCACCCCATCTTGATATTATTAACACTTAGAGTAGATAACAAACAATAACTTTGTCACTTCGCACCGCTTCGCTAAATTAGCGTCAATTTATCGTTATGCATAATTAATTTTCATTTGCGTGTGTATACAGTTTCATCTTATAACTAATCTTATACATGGAAACTTGCATCAATTTTATGTTGGATAACAGTTTTTTTTCAAACTAATTACCATGAAACTAGACGTGTATAATGCACTTACCTAGTCTTGATATTATTATCACTTAGCGTATATAACAAACAGGAACCTTGTCGCTTCGCGTCGCTTCGCTAAATTAGTGTCAATTTATCGTGCTGCATAATTAATTTTCATTTGTGAACGCGTATTCTGTTACGGTACAACTATATTTTGATCATTTATTCATAGCTCCGTGTCAGGCATTTCATGACGCTGAATTTCATGTGCAATTGAATAAAGCACATGGCTTTTGCTAGTCACTACGGAATTCGTTTTAAGGTGACGTCAGAACGTGTTTGATTAAGGTTTATAATATATAGAATAGGTAAGTTAAAATTATACCATCACTAATTACATGGGTATTTTAATTTGAAATCATTGAGATATATAAATGTATAGGTAAAATAAATAATATAAGAACATATTCATGAACTAATTTCAACTAGTTTTCGTTTTCTTTTATTTGAACGCAACTACTTTAAACTAATAAAATACTCGAAAAAAAAAAATACACGTGACCGTAATACCTCAAAGAGAACGCTAAAATGTTCCAACACCACTTTATGTACATCTTTAAGGAGTAAATTTAATTTTAAGTGAAAGGTAGGCAGGGTAGGAGGAGCTCCTAATTGCCAATTTTCTCTTTACGCCATTTTTTTCTGCTTTTAAGGAGAAAAATTCGTTAATGCATATTTAATCGTCGTAATCGCCTCTCCCTCACGAAATTACGGGACGCCCGCTTTTTATATTTTTTAATATTTACAAAGTAATTATTGGATTTTTTTTTGTTATTTAACGTTGATATTACTTTAGTAACGGTGAATTTATTACTATTGTGTTATTAATTAGGTACAGGGTCTTTTAATTTGTATTCTAGGATGAGACGGTTTACAATTTCCTTTTACATTTCTATGGAAATTTTCTTAAACGATTTATTAAAATATCGAAGTTTTTAAAAGCTTTACTAATAGGTATTTTTTAAGTGTGCTAAGAATTAACTTGATTCTATCGAACCTTTGCAAACACAGTAAACACTGCTACTGCTTAATTTAAATTTCCTTTAAAATTTATATCAATATGAGGCTATCGTATGTATGAAGTGAACTTAAAAATGACTATTTATATTTTTCGTGATCGGTAACAAGCAGACCCGCGTAATCCACATTACTATCCCAGTCAACTATCCAGTCTCAGGGGCACACAATCATTTTCTTTGAGCCCGCTGTAATCCACCGTCCCACCTCATGTATAATGCGTGCATATAAATTTCAATTTTAAACCCGCGCTGGCTCGAGTTACAGCCATTTGCGGAATTACGCCGGCCGGGGGTTAGACCTCTACGTGACGGGTGCTGTTATACTTTCTTTTTTAATATTAGATTATATTGCTCAGAGTAAGTCCATAACTTTCGAGATGGTACAATTTTTATAAAAATATCACGATAATATATAAAATATTCGAATGTTTAAAAGTCTTTTGATCATTCGCGTTGCATACATTTTTTAATGTATTTCCGAATTTAATAATTGTTTGTTTATTACGATATCTATACCAATGACAAAACGGGTTTCATGAAAATATTTTTTACACACGTGTAATAGTCGGATCGTAATCGTACCGTAGGATATAAAAACGTCGGGTTTCACAGCATCTAGTGGTGCAGACGCTAGGCACGTAATCATGTAATGTGTTTGCGACGAGTATGAACACCCAAATGTTTCAGTTATATTTCACTGTCTGCGCTTTCGTTTTGACGTACAAATTGTATTAAATATACTTCGCGTTCTAAGATATATTGAATTACTTTAGGAAAATTG
Organism: Hypolimnas misippus; assembly: GCA_037950945.1. Taxonomy (NCBI): domain Eukaryota; kingdom Metazoa; phylum Arthropoda; class Insecta; order Lepidoptera; family Nymphalidae; genus Hypolimnas; species Hypolimnas misippus. The sequence continues at coordinate 3,150,354 of JBBEEQ010000016.1, read as the reverse complement.
ATACACGGTAAATTAATTTGATATGATTCGTGATATTATTAATAGAGAAATTTGAAGTGAAATATATTTAGTAATCGAAGTAAAAGTAATGTTCTCTGAATTTTATTTCAAATAATTTGTAAGTTTCGGTGTAAAGCTGGATTATAATTTATGAATTAGTATTTTTCGTAGATGACCTAGAGTTTCAGGTTTTTATTAAATTAAAAGAAAATGTATATAAAAATGATCAATGTATATATATTTAAAATAATCCTCTTTGGCTTCATCCTTTTATAGTGACATAAAAATTGTGTTATTTCGAAAATTAAATAAAATAAAGGCAAATAAGACCGCCAGCCGTCAATAAGACAAAGACTGGCAGTCAATCCGCGGTAATCCGCGGCATAATAATAACATTTGCGATCCTAGCTAATGCAGCGCCCTCTCCCAGCGGACTTTAAACTGCTTACGGATTTAAACGACCCGTTCGCTTTGTTTATAAGCAGTGGTGAAGGTAAGTGGCCCGGCTTACTTACTTTCAGTTCTTTTCTATATGTGAAGTTCGTTTCGAAATTCTTTTCAAGTATTTAAATACGGATTATTAATGTCTAAATTATAATATTTAGTTAAATATATTTTTCCTCATATTATTCAAATACTAAGTAATTATTAAACTGCAATTAAGCTATTTTATTTCAAATCAAACAATAATAGCAAAGCTATTAAAACAATTAAAAAATCCTAAAAGTTGATGCAACTTTAATTATAAAAAAGTTGAAAATGTTTTAAAACGATGTATAAACGTTTTAAACTATGATAAATGAAATCACTAATACAAACACATCTCTAATAAATAAAAGATTAATACAAATAAGCGTCAAAAAGTCAACAGATTCTCACAATTAGAACAATCGAACATATTTGTTCGTACAATACATATAAATTGATATAATAATTCTATCTCTCCCGCGCCTCATAAATTCTAATAAAAACACCGCTCACTTATCAAATTAGAAAAATTAAATGTGATAAATAAAGTCCAATTAAAAGTTATTGCGTAAAAAAGGCATAAATTAATTCGTTTGAATGCGGATGCGATGAAAAAAAAAACAAGTCAGCGAGTGAATGAGTGCGCGTCAACTCGTGTAATTGTCAAGTATTAAGTGGGGGCGGGCGCGGTACGTGTCACATTGATTTTGAATGAATGCACGGTTTACGTAACATATGTTTTTAAAATTTTTGTAATTTTTGAACATATAAAAACTTCTATTTGGTTTATATACAAAAGATACACAGATGTTTACTGTGATTTCAACAGAATGTTTCTATAATATTCTGCACAAAGAATGTAACTATAATGATATACAAACACGAAACGAATTTTATTTTTACAAGTCTTTATTTACATATACATCACTGCAGTGAATTTCATGATTCAGTTTTTGACCTGTCGCTGTCGTACTATAACACCATAAAATTGCTTCTTAAATGCGCAACGCAACCTCTATTCAACGTAACTCGTTAGATTCGCCTCGACAACGACTACCCTCAGACCCTGAATACTATTCCCAGACTAGTATCCAGGGTCTGATAAAACTAAAAAGTATACACAGAATCTTTTCCACTACGCAACATCTCGATATGTTTTTTATTTTGGAGTTTTTTTAGTTTACCGTTTAAAATTAGGTATTATTACTAGTCTTGACTAACTTTAAATGAAACACGATATTAAAAAACTATTTACATTCAAAGTAAATGCGTATTATTACTTTTTTCATTTAAAATTAGTCAAGACAAGTGCTTACTCATATAAAATTAAAATTACAAGTGACTTCATCACACGTGTCTAAATTACGAGCTAAATTGTATTAATTAGACCGCGACTCGGAAAGGGTTCTGTCAAATTAAATGCCATTACGGTCATTTTCATCAATCAGGATCATAAACAATTTGAATCTTATTACGAGCAACATAGAACTCATTTTCTGAAGATTATCTTACATGTGGGTCATTAGCATAATATGATATTTTATTTGATAATTAACATTTGAGTTATGTTTTCATTAAGATGATGGCTTTTTGGTCCTTTAGACTTTTAATAACTTCAGTAAAACGATATTGAAGTGAAGTAATCATAATGAAAGATTTACATATTACATATTACAGAAGTTGTTTGTCTAAAATGTTGGGTTTACTTCTGAAAGAATTTACTGGCAGTACCTTATTTTTTAACACGTAAAAATAGTGTTACCAAATACAGTATACCTAATATGTATTATATTACTCAGGAATCCTATCATATTAACAATAAGTAATATTTTAAATAAGTCAATTACAGATACTAGTGTCACTTTTTTTTCTATATGACCAATTATATATATATATATATATATATATATATATATATATATATATATATATATATATATATATATATATATATATATATATATATATATATATATATATATATATATATATATATATATATATATATATATATATATAGTATATAATATATATATAAAATACATTTTTAATGAAAAGTAAATTGCGCATTTAAGGGTTAAAGTTATAGCTTTCGTAAATCTACTTTGGTAGCCGTTACCAGGTTACAGAGTTATTTTATATCGAACACGAGTAAAGGTTTTACTCGGTAATTTCCAGTTAATAGGAAGAATTAAAGTAATTTAATCTTCCCAAGTAAAGCAATAAGTACAAGACGCAAAATAGAATATATAGCTATAATAGGTATGAATTAATTGATTTTTCATGTCTTATTTTATGGCTAATATTATTATATGCCGTAAGTACTTCTATGACTATATTTCTACGAAAAACAGAGAAGGCTTTTATCAAAGTAGATTACATTGTGCCTTTAGGTGTTAAAACACATATCACTACCATTTTCAAAATAAATAACTATAAAAATATTATTAATTAGCTGTCCCTTACGGTTTTACTAGCTTTTATGGTTCCTGCTTCGCTTCTGAGTTGTAGCGGGATGTAATATAGCCTATAACCTTCTCCAATAAATGGGCTTTCGAACGGATTATCATTTCAAACCAGATCAGAGTAGTATCAGAGATTACCAGTTACATACAAACTTACAAAACAAATTTTACCTCTATATAATATTATAAATAGAAAACAAACTACCGAAAATGCAAATTAAATAAAAAAATAAATAAAATAAAATTGCTAAAAGATATCTCAACAAACATTCCCCGCCCACTTGCACCAGTTATACAAAATAACATTACGCAATTCCGCAGCGCTTATACTCATATAAACGTCGATTCCAAGACAATTTCCCTCGTAGCAACGTAAAAATAAACTATGCTGATAAATAACGCGAAGGCGTGCCTCGCTAGGAGGCTATTATGAAAAATCGTAACGCATTTACTGAGCGGACTCGAATGCATTATTCATGGAGGATATTTCGCCTCGGATACCTGCTATGCCTATTATTTATAAACGCTTGGGGTGCCACGCCCTAAGGTCGGGATCTTTCAGTTTAGGCACGCTGTTTAGGTACTACCTAACGTTTGGTTGGAAAATTTTATAATTCGCCCGATTATTGCATTTGAAGTAAATTGTTTTCATTAAAAGAGGCTTTTATATTTAATTAGTTTTACAATACAAATATACGACAATAAAGATAAACTGCGAGTGAATAAAACGAGCTTCATCGTCATTACTTTTTCATATTAATGTGTATCTACTAGTGGTTACCTAGCATTTCATTAAATTTTCAACCGATTTCAAGATTAACCACAGATAATCTATTGTCAATTTGACCACAGACAGTAACAATAAACATAATTTGATGCTGATAAGTAATAATGTGTTAACCCACAAAAAGTCAAATTCGGAGATATCGATGTATTTTGATAATGCGTTACCTATTTAACATTAATCAAAACAATTTCAAGCCATCAAAACTAAATAAGTATGGAAAAATGTTTCTTAAATTAATGTTTCGAATCCGAGTGCGTTCCGTATTTTGCTATTTATACAATAATCTCATGTATTAGAAAAAGTATTATTAGATAAAAAAATTTATTATATCAATCTGTTTTTAATTCACTGCAACTTTTATCAAAATTGAAAAGAAAAAATGGATATATACATCTTCAAACTAATTTATTAAGAATAGGTTTGACATCTTTAGATGCCATTTTCTCAAAATGAAGTCCGTGTGGCTTGACATAGTATTGCTTATCAGCGTCCAAATAGTGTATATATAATATTTATGCGTGCGGTGTGTATGTCAAATACATGAATTTTTGTGCATAACTTTACAAAAATATTAGCATTCTACACTCCTCTATATAAACTATAGGTGTGCAAAATTTCGTACTCCTCCGTCCGCACAATTATCTTAAAAAGGCGTACTTACCTACGAAGGTTTTGCTTTACTTATTAAAATATATATATTTTAATACATTTGGGTAAATATTGTTACTTTAACGATAAAAATGTAGAAGCAAATCATTTACGAGATTAAAATATCCTATTTTAGATTCTAAATAAAAAAAAATGTTTTTTAGATAACTACCTTCAACTCTACGATATAACCTTAATTTACAAATAGATATACAATCCATATAAAATGAACCTATTTATCAATCACACAATCGTATCCAACTTATAAGAAAAATCTATTTGAAGATAACTCCAAATAGCAGCTCAAATAAATCCATAAAATTCAATTTGTCCTCGTAAATCAATGCGTGACGATTGAATATCAAAGAGCGACATTATCCCGAGTCGACTGCAAAGGCATAAGAAAGCGAGTCACGAGCGGTCGCGACGGTAACGCGTTTACCCCACAAATACCCTGATTGCTAACGACCCGGCCAGACGCCAAGGAAATCTTATTCCGTTTCTCTATTTACCAGTAATGGCCTCCGATTGTCGCTGCGAATCTTAGTGTATCCTGTTAGCAAAAATAACGTGGAATTTAGCTTGGAAACGATCAGGTTTTATATAGATTTTGTTGGTATTTGCGCATTGGAATCGATTTGATTTTATCGATACTTGTAGATGTGAATTCGATTACTTTATCATTGATTTATAGGTGCTTAAATCTTATCTACATAAACAACTTCGAATAAAATAAAAGAATATAAATTTATAAATACATTAACGATTTAGAAATTCATCTTATTGTAAACTAAAATGGCTTTTAGGTACTTTTTGTTTTGTAGAATGTATAATTCAAGAAATACAGAACGGTTGTCGAAATACGTAACCTTTTACTAAAATTCAAAAGTTAAATTAAAGAAGTCAGATCTAAGAGATAATATACCTATAACATTTTTCTAGCAAATATAGAGGCATTTTCAGCGTAAGTTAATGTTTCTCTAAGAGAATTTCGCTCTAAAGCGATAAGCTCGGCGCGCTCAGTCTCGCTCACCGTAAGCAAAAACTCAATTATCATATTTTATACCTCATAATACTTACGAAAAAGATATTCAATTATATAATTTTCCCTCTGGAAAGGGAATCCCTTTTCATTTCTCATTTGGATTTTTCTCTTAAGCAATTACGCGCGCGCCTCGGGGAGCGCGAGATTGGTTCGCGAGTATATTTTCTACGTCCGACGCCAACGCTCTAATTTATCTTTTAACAAGCAGTGGAATGTTATGTTAACTTATGCACGGACTGCGTTGGCTCTGTTTTCGTTTAATAAAAGTGTATTTCGCGGATGATTTTATGAGTTTCGGCGAGTTATGAATTTGTTTGCGCGCGGAATAGAAATGAGCTCATTTCATGCTCCCGTCCAATGCGTTGCGCAGATTAAGAGTTTTCTTTATTACCTATTTACATGCATAATGCCTGCGAATGAATGTTAAGTTTCGTCTTTATTGAAGTTGGAATATAATTACTACTTATTTTTTTCTACTTATCGATTAATTAACACATAAACAATCCACTTTCGATGTTAACAGTGAATCTATCCACGCGATCTCTAATATCGCGTTTTTAAAGAAATAAACAAAGCTAATTAATTAGGGACTAGATTACATTTTAATCGAAATCGACATTCGCGTCGACAAACCAGCGAAGCGGTTCTCGAATTCGATTCTAGAAACTGTCGAATCGGATTCCGGGAAACTTGCGTAATCGCATCGCGCGGCCGGGAACACAAATTATTCGAGCGCCGAAACTCGGTAACTTCGTCAACCCTATAAAGGAGGTAAAGAACAAAGCGGAACCACAATTGGCCGTACCCTGAACCGATCCTACCTGAGTAGATGGAAGTTTTAAAAATGGCGGCTCTTTGAGAGGGAATTCGATAAGACCTCGCCCGTGGGACGCGTAAATGCAATTTGCCAGGAATCGCTCGTGCCTTTGACGTCCTCGCGACTCGTCGTTTGAAGATTTGCTTGTTTGCTCTCGACGCTCGTGTGTGCTTACGTAAATAGGCTAGAAAAATTTAATATTGACACGAGCGAATCCTACTAGGTAAGATAAATTCGTTTCGATTTGAATAGCGACTTCTATTACTAGACGGTTTATCGAAAAATATCAATTTTCAATTTCAATTTTAAGTTTAGTGAAAGTATTTGTGTTTAGGTACATCAAATACAATAAACATTTCGTTAAAGATTTTTATATTAAAGATAAAATAAACCGTACTTATTTCTTACTTTTTTATTTATTTCAATAAATGAAGACGTAATAACATTACTAATTCTCATAAGAAGCTTGAGTTTTCAGAAGAAATGTTTAAGAAGGAAATATACAAAAAAATACAAATATAACGATGTCTTAAAATCTTTAATAGTATTTTTAATAATCACAAAGATTAATCACTAGAAAACTTTTTGATTGACAGTAACAATCAAAACCTGAAAAAAAACTTTCAAAAAAGGAGGAGATTCCTAATTCGTCGGTTTTTTTTTTTTGTTTTATATATTCCCCGATTACTCGAAAACGGCTTGACCGATTTTGTAAATTCATTTTTATTTGATAGTTTATACTCTCCTATGTATTTCTAACAAATAACCTTCATCAAAATCAGTTTGGCTATTTTGTTTTAAAATTATAATAACCGGGTTAGTATTCAGGTTTGTGATATGTAAAGAAATTATATATTTTGCTTTTGAATTTGTCGGTTCTCTTTTTTCTTGCTTAAAGAAGTAATTGAGAGGGAAAAGTGCGGTGCAAATTGTTAGTTACTTGGGAATGATGAGAGTCATAAATGGATCAGCATAATTTTTATTAGGTAAATCAGTCTCGGGGAGGGAGTGACGTGAATTATTTCAGAATGCCAACTTTGTAAGTGCCTGCTTACTCGCCACCCGTTGTAGAGAAACCACGCGATGAACGTTTTAAAAAACTTAACGTAGGCCAAATCACTTTTTTAACCAACAACGGTAAAGCCAATGGAGAGTTATGATTCAGCGGTATATATATGTATATTTCATAGCTCCTAAACAATAATAGTACGTATTAATTCGCCAATAAAGTATTTCTTTCGTTTTTTGTTGTTGTTTTGGAATAGTCCTTTAGTTTTCTTATTGTTTTTGTTTACAACTTTAATATAATAATATTCTAATAGGCTCTTTATTTGACAAAAAAAATATTTATATATTTACATTCTATAAAAACCTACAATGAAATTCCAAATGTTATACATATGTATAAGTATTTGGATGTCGTTTATTTAACAAATATTTCAGTAATAAAAAGACTGTATTTTTTTTAATTTTTGCCTTAATATGGCAAATTAAGATCAACTGATGTATGAAAGTTTTCAAAGTAAAAACAGGGAATTTAATATGATTACTTCTGGTTGGAAATAAATGCATATGTACAACGGCCTTTTTCTTATTTTACTTCTGAGCGAATTAATAAGGGTTTGTGAATCTATATGTAATCCGTGCAAAGACAGTGCGACTCACTAGTACAAAATAAACATAATCTAGTCTCGATAATGTCGAAACAATGGCCACCGTAACGTCCGCATTGCGATGCAAATTGCGGGGAATGATAGAGAAACTCTGCGCAAATAACTTAGCTAAATTATAATTTGTTATTTGGTTCAGACACAATTAACGAACTCCTAACTTCGTAAGCTCTGTGACTGGCGTTTTAATTTGCTGATTTATGAGATAACTTGAGAATCTTGTTCGATTTTAATAACCTCGACTTCAATGTGTATAAATAAAATCAATTTCCGAATGGTTGTGAATGTGAAAGAGTCACTTCGAAACGGCTGCACGTTTTTGGCTATTTTTTTTTATTTAAAAAAGGACGAAGTTCTTAATTCGTAGCGTATATTTTTTTAATGTTTGTTATCTCAAAACTCCGTGATTTCTTAACCTATTTTGAAATTTCCTTTTTATTCAAAAGCATTTAAGATTTGTAGAATGTTTAACAAAATCAGTTCAATAGTTTTGTTTTTAAATAACTGTAATTAGTATCCATGTAAACGAAATTGCGTATTGTTTTTGTTTATTATTTTTTTAATTTAATTTATTATTTTTGTAATTGTCAAGACATGGTTTGTGGGAAAGGAAATGTTTGAAAAATTGTACGGAAAACTGATAAATTTTTACCAGCTCTCCGCTAGTAAGATATAAAAGCTACGTTCGTTACATTTTTTAATAATTTAGTACGAAATTGAAAATTTTTGAAGCGAGACGAATATTAGTTGTCAGATTTATGGATCATTAATTTTAACCTTTCCTGAAACTTGAATGAGTTGAAAAGAACATGACATCTTTTGAATAGCATAAAAAAGTCATTAGTAAATCAAGTTGTGATAAAATTACTTATTTCAATTGAAATATCCAATAACAAGTTATTTTTCAAACAAAGTAATGTATAAAAACAAAAGATCACGGAACGATCTTTACACACCAGTGACTCACTATCAAGATGAGGGGTTGATTCAAAAAAGGAAAAGATATAAAAAAAGAAATCTTGAAACGTAGAACTTATATACGGATGTTAATCTATTATATACCAATAGTTTGATGGCAAAGTATCTACGCTCTGTACCTTTAACGAATTAAAAAAATATATTTATAATATTAATTAACGCTTCACAATCAACGGTTCTCATTATCATCTCATGGTCCTATATCGGGGGTCCGGAAACACACACAACACAAACAGCCAGACCACGACAATTATCAGTATGACCGATATAGGCATTTGCTGTAAACGCGAATCGAACCCGCAACCGTTAGCGTTTAGTGACAACTGCGCCAACCTGTCGTCTATATATCTAGCTCCTGTCAATTGTATTTTATATTTTATTGTATACCAATACAATAAAAAGAAAGTAAATTTTGTATGTGCGAAAAAACTCCGTATTTTAAAAATTATGTTACCATTTAAATGATACATCAGTCTAGACAGTCATAGGCTTTAATTTATGTATATATTATTTAAAAAAAGACTACATTAACTCGAAAGAAGCGGCGAGCGAAATCTGGTATAATTAATCATTGCAAAGATAATTATTAATAAATTATTAACGCGTAATTAAATTATTTTTAGTTCCCAACTCAACGATCTAACCCGTTGAATGCGTTTTGTATATTTGCGACCCGCATCGGGTCAGGGGTGGTCGCGTTACCACTCAATCCGACGGCTACTGATTTATTCGACCACTTTAAACGTTTCATTGTATGCCGGCGTCACTAATCTTCAGGAGGGGTGACGGGTTAAAAACGATTCAGATAAAAAAGATTGAGTTTTTTTACGATTTTAGCTGGTTACTTTTTAGACTACAAATAAGGTTTGTTTAATCTGTAATTGATTTGAAAACAAAATGTATTTAATTGAAGGAAAAACTCTGAATTAATTAGATTTGATTAAGTCACATAAACACTTTTCTTTGCTTTTTAATTCAATCACCATTTCAATCATATTTAGTATACGTTCCATTTTCAAAACATTAAGCAAAGCAAGTAAATAATTGCATCTTAATATAATCATTTTGACACCAATACAAAGCTCTTACGCTTCAGTTCAGCGTGTCAAGATATAAAGACGAGGACACACAAGCGGGCGACACGCGCGCGTCGCGTGCTCGCCATATTGAGTGTCCACGCCTGCAGCGCGCAGCGGGGTGTCCGCTATTATGCACCCGTGGTTGTTTTTGGAATATTATAACAATATTGTTTGGTGTTTGCGATTGTAGTACTTGCATCTAGATACAAATTTAACTGTTACAATATTTAAAACGTTATTATTTTTCGCAATACGATGGTAAAATATTATTTTATGTTGTTTTAGAATATAATTCTGGTTTCATTAATGTTGGTATTCGTGCTAAAAAATGTTTAGATTATAATAAATTCGATCAATGTGTTTAAAAAAATTATTAAACACGTTTATTAAAAACGTTTAATTCATATATAAAAATATGAAATGTAGTAAGTCAATCTACACTGTTAACAAAACGACTTTTAATCTACTCAAAATGACTTAACAATAGCGTCAGCCTTCAGGAAATCCAAGATCCAATTACGGTACATTTAGCATCAATAGCCAGCGCACTCCAGCAGTCGCGTGTCATTTGCTTTTTGTTTATCCACCAACTTCAGCTCAATTTAGCGTTAAGTGATCGCTATTGCCTTTGGGGCGACACCCCTGCGGCTTAATGACTAGCTTTCCGCTTTTTTTTAACGCGTGACGGGTCGCTGCGATTATTTACGGAGAGTGTAGACGCGCCCTATTGTCCGAGCACTTGATTGAAATCTGTTACGCCGATTTTGATGAAGTCAACGATTTATGATTATTGATTATTTTGACACGAGGTTTTTATGTGATTTTTATTTTGTTTGGTTACACTCTCTATGGTACAGCATTAAATCAATTTGGGCATTGTTAAACCTAGTCGAACGTGTGTTTGATATAAAATTTAATACATACCCTTACTCAAAAAGATATAAGTTTGTAAAAATAGCAGTTATATGTCTGACATGTGTGGCGTCTTAGCTCGTTAATGAACAGGCCGATTTCAGTTCTTAGCCACATTTTATAAATATCTGTTCACAAATTTAAAGGTTATCAGCTCTTTTCTAGTTATTGAAAGGATCTGAGCGATTTCGAATGGTCTTCGACTCGAAATTTACTATAATATGAATAACAAGAAAATAACATAGTTACGTAGCTTTGATCTGATGCTGCAATTTCGAATTAGCAGAATACGAAACTTCTTCTTCTCTACTTACAGCAGAAATATGATGTTGAGGTTCGACGAAAGTCTCAAATATTTCCATAAAGAGCTCAACTATATATTGATAATTTATGTACAATTGTACACACAATTGATTCAAGCAGAGATAACTAGTACTAATTTTTTTGCTTTTACAACAAATTATTTACTTACAACAAAATCACAGTCACGAATAACGATTTTACAATATACATAAGAAAATATATTATTTAATATTGTTTAGAAGAAAGTACAAAAACTTATTATTATATAACCGGAAATCGAAAACATATACTTCAGAATACTCGATTAAAACAATTAGGTATATTCGATACAGGATAAGGGCTAGCATCATATAGGTATAATTGTCACAGCAATATATATACATAGTGTTGTGTCGGTCTGCCGGGATGCATGATCCAATTGTCGTCCGCTAAATTGATACTCTATTTGGCCCAATTAAACATTAATTAAAGCCACAAATGAACACCGAGCCGCTGGTACAGTTGTGCGCACTATGACATGACCACTAATCAAGTTGCCTTTATGTACTGAGGAATTGAGTTTTTAACCGACTTGCGAAGGTATGATTATGTTATTTGGATGAATATGGAAAGCATTTTGATACCTCCCACGTAAGTTGTTCTAACCCCAAAATTACAATTTTACAGTAGAGCACTTTTAATCCGTTTTAGTTTGAAAGTTACAACAAAATACGCCTTTTTTCAGGCGTATTTTGTTGTAACTTTCCTTGAAAAAAAAAAAGATTTTTGGTATTTTTTCATATTGAATGCAGTAAGCAATGCAAATTCGTGTAGTATTCAGTAAAAACGCTAACGGCAATTTTGTGGCTTACAATAACTTACGTGGGAGGTATCAATTTGATTATGAGTTTAGGTTTTGTAGACTGCGCGTAGACAAAGTTATGCATTTGAAAGGATTGAATTAAAATCGTTTGTAGTTAAAAGCTATGAAGACAACCAAAGCCTTCGATTACGTGTAAATCTTATTTAATTTGTACACACTTTGAATCGTCTTATCAAACAATTTCATATATTTCATAAATTAATTGATGGTAAAAAAGCAACATTTTAAAATATAAAGTAATGTTTTATTATTCTTTACAAAATCTAACTATATCAATGTAACTCAAAAATGTTTCAAACATTATTTTAATAAGTTTGTATAATTTCAAAACCGTTGCTCAATTGTTTATAATAAGACACAGTATCATAAAGATGAAACGAACTGCGTTTCAGCATTTCATTAACGACATTACGACGAATTGACTTAACTAGTAAAGCAATTAGCGTATAATCAACGCGCGTCCACTTGCCGTTGTGATGAGGATTATATGATCTTAGTCAATTTCAATTTCATTCATATATAACGGAGACACTTGTGTTTTTCTTACTTAAAATTTTACTTTTATTTCGTAAAAGGAAGAGGTTTTCAATTCGTATTGTGTTTATTTAATGTTTGTTACCTAAATATCTCGTAGTTTATTAACTGATTTTGTTTACAGGAATATTTAATCAAAATCGGTTTAGTAGCTTGGTTTTAAATTGAAATAACTGGTATAAGTGTATCGTCCAAGGAAACGCAATTTATTATTTAAATTTTGAAGTCAGCTTTTTCAAAAGTCTTAGTAAATAGTATACCAAGAAGTATTATATACGTGTATTTATTACTAACGCCTCTTCGTGGTTCCATTCGTGGTATGAGATAACCAGAAAAGTATAAACCCGAGTAAACACAAAAGTTAAAGATCGTTTGGTTACAAAAAATAGTTTATGTATATGTCAATTGTACTTCGACCATTGTTAAAACTAAAGAGTGTAACTTTGAGTCCTGCTGTTTCGCAATTTTTGATATAATATAAAAACTTTTTTCCATTATCGGTTTTTTCCAATATCAATTAAACTTATTATTTTTATCCTTAAAAAAAAATAGCTGGTAACTGAGCAAGCAGGACACCTGATGTTAAGTGATCATTAAGTGAAGCCATTAATGGGTTGCATTATATATAAAAATAAGGGATATACATATGTTAACGGAATTAAGAAAAGAAATGGGAAGGTGGATCGGCTTTCGGCTTCAAAATATTGTAGAAAATATTACCAATTAAATTAGTTTTTGAAGTCGGTTCATTTTTATTTTAAAAATTTTTCTTCTATTATCTTCCTAATACAAAAAAAAATTACTATACTTTTTCTTTTAATAGCATGACAGCTACTGACATGTACATGACTTGAAATTATATTTGATGACGTAATAGCCTCTAGTAGTAAATACTCCAAAAATATCAATAACAAAAACATAAGTAATTCTACAAGGGAAATCAGAGTGAGTACAGTTAAAGCCAATACAACATCACAATACCAGTGTCACGTACTCAGTATACTCTGTGAAATTAATCTAACAATACCTAATCTTGTTTTTCCACATCACACATCTGGCAACACAGGGTGTTACAGTATTAGCGAGCACGTACGCGTCGACAAATGCGCGCTAACATTGTTAACCCGCTGAAAATCGACACACGCGCGTTCACGTTAACGCAACGTGCTTAGATACTGCTAATGATCGACATATTTGTGACAAAAAGAGGTGTCTGGGAAAGGGTTTTTGATGTCAGTGAATATAATATTGTGGGATAACACTTTCTTTTTGTTTGATGATTTTTATTGTATTTATTACAATGTTTCGTACGCATACAAGTATGGAGGATAATCGAAATTGGACTAACAATTTGATATAGGAAGCAATGACTTGCTTTAGAATAAATTATACTTGACATTTGTGCAAGAAATTTGTAGCTACTAATTAAGTTACGAGTTCAACCTATTTTAAAGTGAGATCAATAATTCTAGATTTAAAAACTTACCCGTACGAAATAAAATTAGTATGACCGATTTCAGCTAAATATCTAGTGTCTAAATCATAAGATAAATACTAACGTTATTTTCCAAACAAAACAAAATACGTCAAGAAGTCATCACACTAAACTATACTATGCATTACTTAGTATCTAATAAGCAACAAGTGCAGACTGACGTAATTACGTCACGTTTATTGGACGAATAGCGCGGGGTCGAATGCGGTGCCCTCACCGCGAGTCGCAAACGGGTTTATTGGCGCGCGGGTGAAACGGACTGATGTAAATCTATTTGTCATATTAATGTGGGCAATTAGACCGGCATGCGGGCTGTAGGGTTGCCGGTTCTATGGTTGACGATTTGCTAAATATATAATATCGATAAGTATAAAAAATTAGATCAGCGAAAGTCATTTAGTATTGCTTTTTTTTATTATATTTACCTTACTGAAATTAAAGGTGGAAAACGGTGGAAACTTATTTGTTCAACTTATAGTATTTTTTTTTCATTATCTTATTTTAATTGTCTTACAATCCACATTGTCAATTTTTTATCGAAAACATGAAATCCTATGTGTACTGAAAATTAAATTACGAAGCTGGCTATCGGTTTCAACAGTCAAAACGAATTGTGATTGATAGTATAGTTAATGCATTAATAACGATTAAAGTCAACGTAAAATATATTGGCAATTCCTTCTATGATTCCCGCTAAGTGCTAAAATAAAAAAAATGGCTTCATTAGGTGGATAAATTTTTTTAAACCAATAAGTGACAACCCTAGCTCGAAAGGGTTGCCGCGAAACGGTCGCGGGTTCGTTATACCGAACAATTGTTCAAATGAAATGTTTAATTGACGCGTTTAATTAGATCTCACGATCATAATACGCTTTTTTGACTAATCAAATGAGTCACGATGAACGCTCTAAACTGGATCACGAGATAATAAAAATTAAACTGTTTATACATGCGTAAATGACTGACATTTTTAGATGCTTCACATTATACATATATACTAACTAGCGGCCCCTCGCGGTTTTACTCGCGCTTAGCATAGGACTTTCATACAAACTTCTTATCCCCATTTTTATTGTTACGTTCTAAAAAGAAACCTCATGCAAAATTTGAAACTCCTAGCACTAGTAGTTTTTTAAATTTCGTAATAAGTGAGTGACCTTTCGTGTTTTTTTGCTTTTCGCAATAAAAGGTAGCCTTTTTAGGATCTAAAGATTGTCTGTGCCAAATTTCATCAAAATTGTTTGAAAGATTCAAGCGGAAAAGACAGAAAGAGTTACTTTTGCATTTATAATATTAGTAAGAATGTAATAAAGAGAAACAATATATTTTATCGTATTGTATTCGTACTATTCGAAAACAAAATCCACATTAATATAGCGAAGCCACCTACTAGTGTAAACTACTTTACTACAAAAGATTAAATAAAACCATAATCGATACGTGTTTAGCTAAACAGTGTTTAAATATTAAACATTTTTAATGTTGTGTAAATTTCTATACTGCGATAAAGAAACTTATTTAAAATTAATTACACATTCTAACAGCTAAATATATATATATATGTATATATATATATATAATATCTATATATATATATATATATATATATATATATATATATATATATATATAGTATAGTATATTTATACATAATTAAACTACGTCCAAACTATGTTTAACTAAAATCTGTCTTTAGATACGGATTTGCAGTACGCGATTTTATAGGCACGCGTTTAACGTATGTTTAAATGTTTTGTAGTAAGGCAAAGAAAAAAGAGTTTAGCAGGAAATTATACTAACGCATATTTATTTTCATACATGTCCCTTCTATTCTTACCTTTATTAGTCTTCAAAATCTGGGGCTCTGAATTATGAAATATTGTGTGTAAAAGTTCACACGTCCCGTGTGTAAAATCCACTCATAATGCCTGACCGTTCGTCGCATTAGCGACCGGATGGTAGACGTCCTTCCGTTTATAATCCGAATAGCCCATACGATCTTAGACACAAATCTATTCGAAATTGCAAGACTTCTATATGCAACTGATATTTAAGGAAACATTACTAAATATTAATATAAATTGAAAATTTTATTTTGATATAAAGTTTAGAATCATCTTGCATCTTTGATAACATTGTTACGGAAAATAAATTCGCGTGCTAAAATAAGGAACGTATACTCTGTAATTTTTATAAAGACAAATAATAGCATATATTTTAGATATAATTAATACAATCTGTAATGTTTTAATTATATCGAAAATAAAAAAGACATCTTTAGATCTTTAAAGTGTTAATAACAAAATGGAAATCTATTGACATATCATCGATAAAATCGCTTATTTTATAATAAAATTTGTTCAAAAAACGCCTCAACTATTTTAGCAAGTTATATAAAGAATTAGTGCATAACCATATGAACTCCTAACATTACAGCTGAAACTCTTAAGTTGTTAAGTGAAACGAACTTAACCCTAGCCGATCATTGGTAAGTAAGCCTCTCAATTCGATTAAACTAAATCTTTGAGCAAGTTAAATATACTTCAGAACAGCCGGGCGATGTTACAGTTCAAAATTCAATAAATATCGACACGGAAAGATGTCTAAATAAATGGATTGTGTATCTTAGATAACTAATTAAGTATTCACGTTTATTAATTTAAAATGCCACTCGCGATTTCATTTACGATATGGTAATGACTCTAAAAAGCTAATAAATTAAGTGATTTGACATATAATGAAACGGACGCTGGACTCCTCAATTTAGAGGAATCTTTTACGACTGGCAACAGTACTGACCCATATATTCAGCTATTAGATATTAGGCGCCTTCAATCACTGTCAATCAATTTAAGGTTAAAAAAATTTGGATGTGTATATGATATCTATGAATTGATTCTAAGAAAACAATACTCAGAATATCTTATAAACAAAATAAATAACACGATGGCAGGGTACTACGTTGCGTCGTGAAAATCTATTATATATTTTATCTCGTACATAAAAATCAATTTATTATGTATTTCATCTATTTTATTTATTATTGTAATTTATTGTTTGATTTTAAAAATATCATCATCGTACAACGTCGTGTTATTTTAAGATGCATTTTGAAGATTTTCGAATCCTGCCCTCGACTTCCGCCAAATTTAGTAATGTACAATTTGGAAAAAAACTTATCAAATTCAATATATAATATATATTCATTTTTTAATATCTTATATATTGTAATTCAAATTATTGCATTCCAAGTGCCCTTGAATACCAGGAATACGTGTATACAAACAAACCTACCATCAAAAATACGTAAGTACGTAATAATCGTCTTAGGAACTCCAATAAAATCTGCTTTTCAAATCAATGTTTCATCACAACAGTAAATAACTATTAAACGTATCAAGCAGAAGTGGTCTATCGTAAATTAAACGCGAAAAATTGTCTTCATTGCCTCCATTACTCTAACCCGTTCATTTATGAGCGTCAGCGCAACATAATTACTGTTCATTAGACTAACGCTCGCAGTAGCCTTAATGAAGTAATTGCTATACAACCCATCCTCTCACCGAAATAGTTTACTCAAATATGTTCTCTGTTTCCTTGGTATAAGTGCTAAATTTCCTTGAAAAGTGCAGAGGATAACTGTGAGTTAGTTGTACACCCGTCGTCATAACTCGACCACCGGCAATGACGACACACGCTACGGAATTGGGTATGATTCATTTTGGTCCTGTAATTAAATTGGTACACATATGTGTTTGTAGGAGCTAGAAGATATCTAGACATCTTGTCCGGTGAATAAAACAGAAAATGTTTGAAGCCCTTTGTCTTGTTAGACAGAACTCTGTACAACTATTAACAAAGAAAATGACTCAAAACGTATAAAAGTGACTTAACTAAGTACGACGTTTAATAATCACATCACTTCGAAGCCATAAGTTATTTTTAAATATTTCCAGTTATCGACAATAGTTACATAATTTTATCCAGATATATAAGACTGTAAATCGTTTCAGGAGCAGAAATATTAAACGAAGATTATTATTGATTCATTAAAATCATCTTAATCACTAAGTACTGAAATAATTCTAAAAGAGTAACTTTCAAGTTTCTTCCCACTTCTCTGTAGGCTACATGCCGAACCGGCGGTAGCTTCACGTGTAGATGAGTTTGCTAGTCCAAAATGTACAAAGATAAACTAGTCTTTACCCGGGCATTACTTAGTAAGATGGTATAATGCTAATCTTATTTATTTAAAATTTATATAACTTAAGTAAGACCCTCTAAACCCTATACCCTCCTCCTCTATATACGTCCATGGTAACTAATATACATAAAATATGTACTTACTGGTCGAATGGTGAAAATATATGGTGAGCTGGTCGCGGCTCCGGTGGTGCGTCCCGAGAGCCGGCGCTGCCCACTGACGGCGCTGGAGACGCACAGCTTGCCTCCGACCTGGTATATTTGTTTTTATACAATAATTATTTACAATACTTTTTAAGGCGAGAATTAAGCTTGTACTGTCATACTACAAAAGACGCATTAAAACCATGTTGAACACGTGTCTAGCTAAAATGTGTTTAAAAATTAAACATTGCTTAAAGTATTATCTAAATTGCTTAACAGCGAATAAACTCATAAAAAAAAAACTTATTGATAAAATGTTATACGTTACATTTGACAGCTGAAATAGGTTTTAGACATCTATTAAACTCACTTAAACGTATGTTAATCTATATCTAAAGCGTGATTAACTCAAAACTGGGCTTCGTCGCGAATTTGTAGTACGGATTTGGTTAAACGCGTTTAACGTCTGTTTAAATCTTTTGTAGTAAGGCAGGTATAGTCTATTTTTTTACTTGTCTTCCTTAGCAAACATATATGGCTTATAATTGACTGTCTGAATCATTGTTATAATAAAAAATAATGTTTGAAAATTTGTGATTTTCATTCCGGTTATTGTTACCAAATAAGTCAAATAAAGAAAATTAGGCAATAAATTTTACCCTCGTAACTGATAAAAAATCTGAAACTTTGGAACAGTTACCTATGTAACTTTACAAAGTTTCAATAAATAACTCTCTGTCTGTAATATTTTATGTACGCCTGTGAAAAACTTACAAGTGTAATTCTCGCCTTAAAAAACTAAATAACATTATTGTATATTTCTTTAAATCTGAACCGACTATTACCAGAAATCTAGAATGTCAATCTTATCTATTACCGAGTCTAAATGTTATTACACATCTTTTATGGTTACAAGACTCGGTAGAATTTCGTCCGGATTAATTAAAATAAAAGATTTAATTTTATTTAGGAATTACCACATCTTTATATTACCGTAATAAATAATTGTTTATTTATTTATTTATTAGCTATGGTACATAAAACAGGTAAAAACTATTAAATACAATCAAATATAAATGCTCGTAGTTCTGTGACAAAGTTTAAACCCTTAAGTATGTGTACACATCAAGACATTTTTAAAGTGCAATTACATCACATGTTTCTTACTTACACTTAAATCACAGTTTAGTGAAGTTAATATGTAAAACAATTTCGAAAAACGTAAAGAGAATCTAAAGTAAATATACAATACATCAATAAAACAGTGACAATAAATGTTAAAGTGGACTAAAAGTTAGAAAAAATAACAATAGATAAGGTTTTCAGTTTAAAATTGAACGATTATTTTCGAATTATTTTCTTAAAATGATGAACGTTGGTACTGAAAATTGTAAGTGATCTAAGATAAAACAGCTATATGGTTCATATCTTGGAAATGTAAAATTCAATGTTTATAAACTTACTTATTTACTTACGCTATCAAATAAATTAAATTCAGATTAAACATTAAAAAAAGACTTATTTAACAAAAGTAATTTCCGTTCATAATAACTTAACATTTGTCCTGACCTCTCATGTCTTGGAGACCTGTTGGGCGAGCGGTGCGGCGAGCGGCGCGGCGAGCCCGGTGTGACGGGCGGGGACGCGCGGGGGGACACGCCCGCCGACATCGGAGACGCGTCTCCAGACCCTCGCGACATGCCACACTCTGAGGAACCCTGCCAAGAACATTACAAGAGAATGAGATTGGATATTTATCATTTCATAATATTAAAACCTAAAAGCATCGTCACCGTTGAAGAATTCTTTAGACTAGTTTAATCCAAAATCAACAATCTAAGTGCATTGTATCAAAAATGTAGTAACTAAGTTCGATCAGAGCACAGGAGTAATCCTTAAGGTATTTGTGTGTTAAGTCTTACTGTATAGAAGGTTTTAATTGTTATTTCTTTAGTTTAGATGATTTAATAGTATTGTAATCAAAAATTAAAATCATAATTCTTTATCCACAAAATGTTTTAAAACAGAAATTTACGTTGATCTAACTATTGCTAAAGTAAAAGTTCATGACGATTAATGGATAGATGGATATTTGTTCATCTTTCACGCAAAACTCCTAAACAGATTTTGATAAAACTTTACAGTATAATAGCCACGAGCAGAAGCTATCCTATTTTAATACAATAAAGAGCCAATTATGGCACACTGGATAGTAATAAGCTAAATTTTATGTATTTTTATTTTATATATAACTACATTGACGTTATAGCCACGAGCAAAAGTTAGTGATATATAAAAAACGCTTGAGATTTTCCAGCCTAAAGAAAAATTGTATAAACCAAAATTTATAATATAAATCACAGACAAATCTAAGCTTTATAGTATTTGAAATAAGTCATAATTTAAAAAATTTACCTTGTCGTCGGCGGGGTCTCTTTTCGCCATCACCTCAGCGCCCTCTCTCTTCCGCTGTTCCTCTTTCAACCTTTCCGCTTTCCGCCATTTTGCCCTCCGATTTTGAAACCAGACCTGATGAAAATTATTATTAAATATTATATTTCATATTTAGAATAATCTCTTTTATCGAGGCAGAGGTCTTATTAGATGACTAAAGTCTTTTAATATCTATTTAAAAAAAAGAATTTTATAGAGGAATAATAGAAATTGTAACTATTCATATTTAATATAACGGGTAGTAAGTCAGTCAGTTAACTCTTATGTATTTAACTTTTTTTTTTACATATAACAAAAGTATTCTTTTAAAATGTTAGTACTTAAGACTACCATTATATTATGCTAATAACGACATATTTAACATAAAATTATCCCTTTAAAACATTAAATTTCAAAGCATTATCAAACTTTTATGGGAGTC
The DNA here is from genome assembly GCA_037950945.1 of Hypolimnas misippus. Lineage (NCBI taxonomy): Eukaryota > Metazoa > Arthropoda > Insecta > Lepidoptera > Nymphalidae > Hypolimnas > Hypolimnas misippus. The sequence goes on along the minus strand of JBBEEQ010000016.1, from coordinate 3,129,069 downwards.
TTAAAATACAACATTGTAAAAAACTCTATAAACCTTTATCCTCTAGAACCAAGCTGTCAACACGAGGCTTTAATAATACATCATTACAACCCTATTTCGTTGGTATTATAACTCAAAGATTACCCATCAGGAAACCATAAGGGAGCGAACCCCAACCAACGAAAACGAACTCTGTTTCAACGACTGAAACTACCCACAATAGTTCTAGATAAATTGGATGATGTTTAATCAACGCTAGGATTAAAGAGCCTTATATTAGAAGATGGATTGTGCTACGGGGGATCAAGTTGTGTTGGACGCTGTAAGCTGGTTAGTGCGGCGAGAGGCGAGCCACATTTGCCGGTGCAATTTTCGCAATTTACTTTTAATAAGCCCTCTGGTGGGAGAGTGCTATGAAATCTCATAGCGATGGTGTCAAAATTTGTGTAGACTCGAAATTAGGCACTAACTTAAATTTGTTGTTACTTTCGTGATGATGTGGCGTTTGTTTTACTTGTATTAAAACAGTTTTTACGAGCAATGCTTGTAACATTGTTCTAATAAATAGTAATGGAGAAAAGGGATAAAAAACTTATATGTCAAGGACTAAGCTTTTAACATATTTGAATGAACGCTTATTCAAAAATGTTAATACTAGCTACCCCTCGCGGTTTACCTCGCATTTATGTTTACTACTTCGCTCCTGTGAACCGTAGCGTGATGTAATATAGCCTATAAACTTCCTCAATAAACGGCGTGCCTAACGCTAAAATAATTTTTCAATTCGGTTCAATAGTTTCAGAGATTACCCCTTGCATACAAACTTATAAACAAATTTTTCCTCTGTATAATTATAATATAGATTGTTGTTGTTTATAAACATACTTTTTTTAATTATATTACTTAACAATATGGATAAAATTATGGCCTGTAACTCTACTTTTATTATAGGTAAGCTATGCAGATTTTATATTTAACCTACAAAAACTGTTAACAGTATTAATAGTTTTTGGACAATAATCAAAATTTAATAAAAATATTTTCTATTCAGCTAGCTACCAGGACAAAAATATTATAAAATAGCATTAATCAAAGATAATAGGAAATAATAGCAAAAATTCTAATTTGTATATTGTATAACTATAAACGATACCGACTTGAACATCTACAATTTGATTTAATCTTTGACACGTCTCAACTCGAAGTGACCCTTAACGCGGTAAGCTAATTCGGTTAAAATAATAATCCGGCCATAATCCAACGAGCCCTAATAGTTTTTATCTCTTACGAGGGTGGAATTAATATTTCAACACGTTGAAACTTCCCTCTACCTTGTACCCTCTTGAATTACGATATCTGTATTGTATAAAGTAAAATGTTATACACATTTTAATACTCATTTTAGAATTTGTATAATCGATTAAGTATTATAGAATTTTAGAAGTATAATTAGATTTGCAATTTATATGTTTATTAGTAAGATATGAAATATATGAACTTAAGACTTTATTCACCGCTTACAGCTTAATAATTTAGTAACATTTATTATATTATTTCTATATTTCATTCTATTTACTGTTGCTGAAATTTTTAAATTGTTTATTAATACTTCGTACATCTTAAAATAAACTAGAGTTATTTTGTAGTTTCATAGTAAACAAATATTTCAAAATAATGATACATTCTACACGTGCAATCTTATTTAACAAACCTTAAAATTCTTTTCATCACTGTGTCTCAATAGTAGTGAGCACTACATTTAAAAAGTATTTTAAAATTCCGTATATCTCCACCTTGTAGACATCGCAAACATTTTCACAGATATCTGATTCATCCCCCATTGTGACAAGGTTTTAACCTCTAAAACACATGTCACAACATAAGACTATGTCACTCTTAACTAACATCAACCATTTCTGAAAGACACCCTTCATCTCTCGCTACTTCCACTTAAAGTACGCGTATGGGGGAGACTAATAAATTGTTATAGACCAACCTAAATTTGCCGTATTATATCTGCGTTGATTTTGGTCCTTATTTCGATGGAATTAAGGTTGATTTTCGGTAGTGATTTGTTAGATTACAAGGGGTGTTCAGTAGGGGCGCGGCAATTACCTACTGTTCGGTAAGCGACGATTGTTTGCGTTTGCTACACGCTATGAGAGGAGTTAAATAATAACAAATACATTGTTTGTTAAGTGTAATGAGCCTTTAGCGGGCGGTCTGGTAATAGCTTCTTTTATGAAGGTGGTACAATAGATTCGAACATAATGGCTGTGTATTGTGTTGTTTCAACGAGTTTTATAGTCATTATGTTTAAGCGATTGGGTGTGATGTTTGTTAAACGAGAGGCACCGACACTTTTACGTTTAACTTTAAATTAATAATCTTCGAATATAGAATGATCAACTTAAATCTAAAGAAGCCATAAAATTAATAAAATATAGATAAAACACATTACGTAAATATAAGAAGTTAGAATATTAAGAAGTGAATTCAAAGTAAAAGCTAAAAACATTTTAAAACCAGGTCTTCTTATGTCATAGAGAAATGAAACGAAATCAACAGAAACACAGTTAAAAACTAATTCCATATTCACACAAGTCACGAACTCGCCACTTTATGGTAACGTTAAAACTTAAACCCGCATCAGCAACTTAAAAAGACTTAAAACATGCCTGACTGACTTAAAAGTTACCCGCGAGCTAATTGCGTCAGCGTACCGTAATGTTTTAAAACACTTCATACGAGAGTTAACGCGAAAGTTAACGTTAAAGACCGCTGAAAATATGTTGAGAAAATCGAGGAAAATTGTTTAAGGGTGATATTTTTGAGTTCACGATACGAGTTCCCAACGATACGACTTTCCAATTCGACTTATCACAAAACACTATCTACTTGACTATTTTTAACATTGTTTAGTATAGTTGGCATTCTATTAGGCAAAAAACTGACATTGTATAGAATATTGTCAGTTTATTGCCAAATAGATTATGAACTTAAATGTTCTTGTTCTAACTTTAAAAAATGTTATAAATTTATATAATCTGTAGTATTCAATTGTTTTTATATTTACCAACGTGAATTTTTAAGCAGATATATTGGACAGGTGAAGGTAGTAATTAATAAATGTGACATTGTAAAAAAATAATAAAATATATTTCACAATTCAGCAAATTTAATTTTAATGAACATGACACATCTTACGTTAACTAATCTATATCGTATCGTAGCAATGTCAAATCGTATCGTCACAGATAAAGTAGATCCTTCAGACTCCGTGAGTACATGGCTAAGTGACAGGTTACATGTCGGGAAGTTCTCGAGTTATCTCTAATGTATTGAAATTGCGTGTTTCAGCCGCGGCGTATTTGAATTTGATTGATGTAACGTAAAATGGCATGTTCCCGCGAGCGAAGTTTAAAATCTTAATGGAAAACAATTTTGTTTTCAAATTTTTTATAGAAATTGACACATATGAGTAGATCAGGTGACGTCGATACCTAAAACCCACACACAAAGTAATTTTTTTAAGGTCCGTTACCTTAATTAATTACTAGAACGTTTGGAAAAGTTTATATAGACTCTATTTCAACAGAACTAATGTAGAGAAGATGATGGTGGCAATTTTAGTAGAAAAACATCTATGAATTATGGAATTTTATCGTTGTCTTTCTTTACATTGGATAAAAATATAAGATAGTCGTTTATTATGTTCTGGTAGATAACTTTTAATACATGAATTTTATCTAAAAACACAAATAATGAAAAATAGCGTTTATATTATCCATCAAGTCCTATTGATAGTTTGATTGTTTGTTTCTAAAACAAATTCATTATCCGAAACGACCATCCTTTTGTCTCTTGCACGTCACGTCTTACATACCCTCTGACCCTATAAACTAAAATAGTTCTTAAAATTAACGTTTCAAACACAAATATTGCGTCTTCAGAATACGCCTAAACTCAGAATTTTATTAAGTAGATAAAATAACACGGCAAAGTTTTTCATCATATCAGCAAATTGATCCAGCGCTCCGGGATTAGTCGAATCTTCTTGATCCAACTAACATACCAAACTTTTCGGCTTTTCGGTTATCAAGTAATATTGGTTAAGGCACTTGCAATGTACTTTTCATATAATTAGGCTTATGTTATAAGTACGAAGTAAGTTTATGTAAATATGTATTAAAAAAAATCAATTAAATGTATGTAAGTGCATCGCTTCAGAAAATCTGCACGTATTTGTGTAATTAATTTTTGTTGTATGTAATTCCTGACCTGTTTGTTCATTTTCTTTAAAACGTACACTCAATTGCGCAAGGCTTTCTTAGTGTACCTGAGTGAAGTTGAGGCAGGCAACTTGTTAAAGATAAACGCGTTTAAGGGGATTTTGGAATAAAGATGGTTTATACATACATATATATATCTAGGCTGCTTTTATCCCGCAGGTGAAATAAGTAATTAATAAATGTGATATTCAATTATTATTAATAACGATCGTATTTGGACTTCAACAACGTTCGACAACTAGAAAGAAAGTTAGGAAAAATTCTTATCACATCATCACAAATTAATCCCCCGCTCGGATTAGGTGAATCATTTTGATCCGACTAACATCCCGAACTTCTTAGCGTTTTGTTCACAAGTCCAGTAATTTTGGACGCGGTATATTTTATATTTATTTAATATATACTATAGTAATGTATAAAGAGTTGGTTTGTTGGTTCGAACGTGTTACTATAAGGATCTCCCCGATATTAACACGCTCAAAGCAAAAAACAAATCATTTATATATAAAACTCCATGCGGTATATAATACTTGATAAAATATCACGATACCCAAAATGTGAACGAAATCATAAAAATTATCCAAGTTGGGCAAGATAAATCTGTTACCCAATATTAATACATATGTAGTTAGAGATTTTTTTTTACATATTTACAATATTATATATCGATTTTCTTATCTAATGCAGAAATGTATAGCAAAGGAAATTTCTAAAATTATAAATAATTTACTTTTTTTGCGTTTAAATATCGTTATCATCTTTTATCTCGATTGTTATTCATTGCAAAATCCCTAACATACAAACATTTCAAAGATTTTTAGCGCCAATCTAATTTGTATAAAGAATAGCTCGTTTATCTAATCCTTTATCATTAAACTTTACTATTACTATTGAGTTTCTCACCGGTTCTTCTCAGTAGAGACTACATTCCGAACCGGTGGTAGCTTTGTAAAAATCTTAAAAAAATATATGACATGTAACTTGACAATTCGACAGTGCTAAAAAGCCCATTTGAATAAAGTATATTTTGAGTTTGAGTTTGACTTTATATTGAAAACAAGACACAATTGATATTTTTGTCGCTACAATTAATCACGTTATTTAAACAATTGATAAACAATGTTATTTCATTCCAGTGCCACTAAATACCGCATCCACGTACCGCACTTCCCCACCACTAAATAATTAGATTCTCCGTGTAGAGTGGTGTAACTCGCGTAAAATGAAACGTGTATCGAAGCTAACATGTTTACTCGCAAATTATCCACCATCGTCTTGGGATGAGGAAATTTTAATCGGATGTTTACTAATTGCGGATTATTTAAGACTGGATAAGAGTAATTCGGTGAACGTGATCTTGGCTTCTGTTTTTAGAGTTGTATGTACTAATTTTATTAGCTTGAAATGTTCGTTTAAGTGAGGTTATTTCGTTTCTTATTTTATGTCTATTCTGTATAAGTATGTATGTAGGTATGTATTTGTAGATATTGTATAATAGTTAATCCATATGTATGTATGTAAGGATATATTTTTATAAATTGTATAATAGATAGTACCAGTAACTTCGTCTGTGTAGAGTAATATTTTAAGTGGTCTACTTCTTCGAGGAATTATGGGGAATCCACATAATTTTTCTTCACCAATTTCAGCCCTTTCCAGAGTCAAAATTTAGTACAATTTATCCTAATTGATTTAGCAGGTTAAGTTTTAAAACTTAAAAAACAGAGAGTTCATTTCATATTCATAATATTAGTATGGATTTAATTAGTTCGTGTGTTCAATAACTGTCTAGCCTGCATTAATTTCTCGACATGTGCCTATAGTCTATTTTGGTGTATTTCTAACCACATAAGATATGAGAAATTGTCGACCAAATGATTAAACTGAATCATTTTTTCTAATGAAAAATTATCAGGAAAAATACTGTTCGAAAATTCGTGATTATCTTTCCTGGCACTTCCGGGTATTGTTATCAAATAGGACAATTAAAGGAAAATAGACTATAGAGACAAATATTTCGTGACTAAGGCAGGCACAGTAAAGTTGTATTATTGAAAATAAAATTATAATATAATATATACAAGAAAGAGAAACTATTTACAAATCTTAATAACTACTGTAAATAATATACGATTATACATAGTATATTTTAACAAAAACTGACCATTAAATTAAATCACATTTTAAAAATATTTTAAATACAAATATAGATAAATACCGCAATTCCAGCCAGTCACGTACAATAGCAAGTTAACAAGAAAGTATTGACTTAAACTTGGGATGAAATTGAAAGAGCACATTAGTGGAAAATTACCTCGCTTTAATCCTCATTGCTTCGAGGGCTTCTGTTTAGTTTCGAATATAATCTATTTGATGTCGATGTGATGCGAGTTATGGCTGAAGGAATTTACTTTTACGATTTATTTTGTTGATAACATTTTAATTTCTCTATTGCTTTAATAAAATAAAAAAGACTTAAAAAATTACACACTAAAAAACGTAATTTCGTTTACGTAAAAGACACAGTTATTAAGATTCAAAAACGAAAAAATTAAAGATAAAGTATGTAAACGGAAAGAATTATCTGGGAGCTATATTATTTAGTTTACACGATTAGTAAAAAACCTATTATTATTTTTAGCCATTTTTTTAATAGTAGGTAAACAAGCAGATGAGTCGCATCATGTTAAGTGATCACCGTCGCCTATGGACCATTGCAGCACCAGAGGAGCCACAAAAACTTTGCTAGTTTCAAAAAGAATGAGAAATAAAGGATAATAGGAAGTATAAACAGGAAATGAGGAGGGATAAGGCTTTAGATATTCTAATAATTATATTTTATCGAAATACCTAAATGGGTCTTTGTAAAAAAAGTTTTTCGTCTATACCAAAATGAATATGAAAGGAGGAATCGAACACATGAAAATGTTTTAACATAATAATAACGTAACGCTGCTAGAAGATACATATTTCAATTCCTATATCTTTTCGTCCAACAATACTAGTGTAAATATTATGCGTATGAAGTTTCAACCACAATGGTTAAATAATAAAATTAGGGGTGACTTCAAATGCGTACCATCCCACGCATATAGTGTTACATACAATGAAAAAGGATTAAGTCAAGATCTGCACTCGTAAATTTGTAATAGAGTTACTTTCATATAAATATAATTTAAATTTATTTTCTTTTTATCGTTTAATATAAATGACCAATTAAATACTTTTTCGTAAAGTTTGAGTCTAAAGATATTAATAATGCTAATCGCACAAAACACAGATCTTTTCATACGATCAATCATTTAAAATGAATAAGTAATCATTTATATTATACATTCCTGATGTATTTTATTCCTTATTATATACCTAATACAAGAATAATACTATAATATAATAACTAGGTACTGTATAAGATCTTTTTATTGTACACTCTAAAAAAAATTTCGTTTATGCCTTAATACATAAACTTTTGTTTTAAATACCTAAAAATGATATTTTTATTTATTTATTTATTTAACAGTTTATTAAACAACCATAAATAGTATACAGATACATATGCCATAGGAAAGTTAAGTTTAAAAGGCGTATTTACTTCTTTACTTACGATAACTTGAAATTGAAGAGTATTTATATTTTGATTCGTTATGAATTCGTGAGCAATTATTTAGCCGAGCTATCTCCACATAATTTTTACACCAATATTAATTTTAATTTATACAAAGTTAAAACAAAAAAAACTTCTATAAAAATGTCTAAGCAAATGAGTGTGTAAGAAAAAAATGACATTTCATTTACACCCCCGATTTAATTTACAAGGGTGTGATTGATAAAGAGCGACAGCGCCTCGAGTGGCGACGAACGAGTACACGGTAATAAAATATACATTTGCTTAGCATAATATGTTCGATGTTTTGTTAGTTTAGGTATTTTCTTTTAATATATAATAATTTAGATCTTTTAAAAAATATAATATGAAGAAGAATAGAAAGATTGCTATTATTAGTATAGGAGCATGAATTAGTTTATTTTATTGCAATTAAATATTCAGTCAAATTAATACTTATAAAGTAACAAAACTTATAACAGATACTCGTTTTTGGAAACTATTATTTCATAAGGTTTAGGTATATCATTAAAACATCTGCAAAAAAATTGTATCATATCTAGTACTAACCAACATTAAAAATATTATTTAACACAATTAATTACTTATCCAATTATTAGATAAAACTATCCCCAATCAAGCAAAATATTATTTTTAACTTTATTTAATGTATATCACTTTTTAAAACGATAAACCGATTTTTAAATTTGAATAAGTTTTTTTTTTTTAGCAGAATGAATTTATATGAATTCGTCCCGTGAAATATCACCCCAATGCGTAAAAACAGTGGTCCGATACTCGTCGTTAACAATTGTCGCACGGGGTAGGGTTGCACCTTTGGGGTTTGTCGGATCGCGAACTTTATTATGATTAAACTAGGTTAGACCCTCTTGACATCCACACTAATTGGTAATCATTTTTTTTCTATTATATGAATTTTATTACATTTTTTATTTATATTTTATTTATATGAATTTTATTATTAAATGTTAAATCACAACTATGAATAATCAAAACTTCGTCAACACCAGCAAGAAATTACACTATAAATTAACATACAACACGATTTTAACGTACCGGAAGTATCACAACCGCGAGCCTATTAAATTAACGAGTATACTGTTACACTGACAGACTGAAGTATACCTTATAATGTTGCAAATAACACTAATAAAAGAATTGAATGTTGCAAAAAAAAATATAGACATTATAAGTACTTCGGAGGAAGTATTCACCTTCTTTAATTATTCAATAGCTCATCATCTGTACACAGTTTACAGAGCACTCAAAAATAACAGCTCGAGAGCTACTTCATAATAATTAGAGCTTTATTGGCAGCCCTTAAATTCCAATAAGGTTACGCTCTTCCAGCCCTCCGCGCGACACAAGTGGAGTTGTTGTGACGCCCTCGTCCTTTGTTGTTTGTTGTTTACACGCTATTTGTCTCTGTTGTTTCGTTGTAGAGTGCTTCGTCAATGTCATTGAGACGGAATTGAGAATTTATAGCTCGTAATTTAAGATTTTTCACTTTTAATTTGGTTTGGACAGTAACAATCAAAAATGGAATTGTATTTTTTTGTTTGTTTCTTTATAGTAGATACTCTTATGAATAATGAAAAGGACGTGTTTTACAGATGTTGTCTATATCACAGATTTACAGAATACGTATGCATATTTATGTTATAGCATAATTATGATTAAATATTTCAACACACATAATTGCTAGATAATAATCGTCCAACAAATATATAAAGGCAAAATTTGAAAATTAGATCATGATACTCGTAATTTTACCATTAAGGTATTATAAAAGTAAAAGTAACAGCCTGTAAATGTCCCACTGCGGAGCAAAGGCCTCCTCTCCTATTAAGGAGAAGGTTTAGAGCTTAATCCACCACACCACTCCACTGCGGGCTGGCGGATATATATGTATCAGAATTTCTCCCAAAACATAGAGGTTTCCTCACTATGTTTTCCTTCACCGCCGAGCTCGAGATGAATTTAAACACAACTTTAGCACTTGAAAATCAGGGGTACAAGCCGGGTTTAAACCCGCGATCATCGGTAAAGATCGACGTGTTCTAGCCACTAGGCCATCTCGGCTCAATTAAGGTTGTATGCATTTAAGTTAATTGTTCTATGCTTATAACCTTCTCGCAAGTGAAAACAATAAATTAATAAAGTTTTATCGCAATCGAATAAGTGGTACGCAATATATATCCTATTAGGTAACATAGTGAATTATATATATTATCTATATCGCTACAATAAATAAAAATATCGTAAAAACTACTATTTTCAAGAATTCATAAAATATAGTCCCACGGAACTAAACTATCCGACGAACACACGTCAAAAAAACATCTAATCATAACTGAAAATATCTTGTCAGAGTGAAAATTTGATACCATTTAGGGCATTTAGCGAAACGGTATGTTACTGACGTAATCCAATATGTCCGACAGCTGCGCCTTTTTATATTTTTCGGACGAATTATCACCGACACTCCGACGAGGATGCGAATCAAATTGAAAGCCGACTCAATTATATTGCTACGTGTAGGGACGTCTGTTTTGTTTTGGAAAGTGATTAAAATAAGCCGCTTCTGGTAGATATTTTACGATTTTTGTTTTTTGCGGATTTTTTTTAAGTTACGTTGGTTTTTAAATGAGTAATATTGTGTCGGCTATTTAATTAGACATATTGGAATATAAATAACGAAAAACCTTTATATAGAAAAATATTATTTTAAAATGTTTAAGTAGTGATTAATTAATGAAATATTAATAATTATTATTAATTACACTTAAAAATTACATAAATCTAAAACAAAAAATACACTATTTTAAAACTGCGTATTAATTATTATAAAAGATATATAAAATAAATGCTTCCCAAACTTTGTATGGAAATAGAAATTGGAATAACTCAATTTTTATTTTCGGGTTGACAAAAATTCATTGCAATCTACTTAAAATCACTCAAGGTACACCAGGTAACCATTTTAGACCCACTTAGCTAACGCGACACCCCTAATCCCAGGGCATTTGGTGGAAGGGGCATTCCGTAATACCATTTCGAGATGAGCGACTTAAACGTGTTATAGATCACCACTATAAACTGACCTCTGCCACGTGTGCCTCATAAGGTTACGATATACGTTATATTTTGAATGAAATATATTTTATAATAATAATAATAAATACATAAGTTTTTCGGAAACATATTAAAATATTGCTTAAGATCAGTTTTACATGATTTTCTGGATTTTAAAACTATTGTTGAGCTTAAGGTCTTAATCGTTTTCATAGTCAGTACGGACGTGCCTCCATAGAAAAAAAATAAAGATTATACATTCTATGATATTTGTTATTTTACCTTTTCTAAACAGAAAATACAGAAATTCATATTAGTTTTACATATTCGTGTATCTATTATTAATATTCTTATCAAAAAAACAATAAGTTTGAAATAATAGATTGAAATAAAGAAACAGCTAAGAAGAATTTTCAATAAATGTCAAAAATATAACTTACATGCAAGTCTTTTCTTAAGCAATCATTTTTGTTACGTAGCTGAGTGCTAACAGACAGATTATTATTATTTATTTTAACTGAAATTAAAGAAAACAGGAATATAGTAAATTAAATTTCCGTTTTAAAAATAACTTTTATAAAATCCCAGTAAACGTTTTAATTTTTAACTTTCAAGTCGATATATGTCGCGAATCGAAGGACCAACCAAGACTGGTCGCCTGGACTCGAACTCAACTGTTTTGCGGTTTCGGCAATTGAAGTGTATTCTGACAATACTAGTTAACTAATGGAAGTGGATATCGAAGTTGGATCGAAATTCGATATTGACTAGTTTCGCTGAGTGCACTTGTTTGGCACAAATTGACGCGCGACTGTTTTATGACGGTATGATGTGATATACGGTTGTATTAATACGAAAATGATATTTGAAAAATGTTTCGAGTTTATTTTTAATATAATATGAGTGTTTTTGCTGTTTGTTAAGCGGGATTTAAATTTATATTCGTTTGACAGTTTTAGCATTATTTAGTTGGATCTATTTTGCTCTAATTTTTAATAATTTATCGTACTTAGTGGCCGCTCCGCGGAATTCGACAGTAGTTTTTTTTTTAATTTCAACCGATTTAATTAAAATAATATACAAAAGAGTATACATGTGTGTGTCAAATGCATGGTAGATTTTCAATGTCTTTTTTATTGATATAATGGATTTTTTATGCATAATTAAAAATATATATTAGTACTCCTCGCTCTTTCTCTATATAAAAGTATGCGAAATATCATACTCCGCCCGAGCAATTTCCCTAAAAAATGGTACAAAGTTTTTGCTTCGCATATCAATACATAGATTTGAATCTTGATTTTAAGTACTTCTAGTAATATAATCATTTTTATATCAATAAAAACAACCCACAATGTCCGCTAATGGTCATAAAAATACATTCAATCTATTATGAAGAAACAGCATTAAAGCCAAACCGCGCATTATTGAGCACTAAACCCCTTAGAAATCGTAAAGCGTTACCTAAAACCATTACCATTCAACTGATTTCCGAGTCACATTCAGAGCCCATAAAATGTTCACGGGAGCGACAGGCGAGCCACTAAATTGTAGCTTTTGCGTGCTCCGCCGACGGAATTGGGCAATTTTTACTTCGGCATAAATAAAACACGCCCGTTGCGTCGGCCAATTTCACTAAAACCGGGCGTGACGGTACCGCCCGTAACCGGTTATATCCGGTTGAAACCGACGTAAGCGTACATAATGTAAAAGACATTAAGGGCGTATGTATGCTCAAGACTATAACGTTTTGTGCTTGTGACAAGCAAAGGTTCGCAAAAACTTCGTTAGATATTTTACGGGCGAAGGCGGTAGGAATTCGGCATAGGCAACATTTTTGTGAAAATAAAAAATATACAAAATTACTGGGTAAGAGACTTAGTAAAACATTTATAAAATTCTTTTGACTAGTGCCTTCAAACTGAAGGCTTGAGTCAATTGCGATGAAACTCGCAATATAATAATATATAAAAGTTGTCTGGCCTTCATAAATATTCTCAATAGTTACTATACTATATTTTCTTGCTTATATTTTGTTACATTTATTTGTAAGAAATGTAGAATAATACAGATGGAGCATATGGCACCATATGAATATTATCTAAACTCTCGTAATTGATATAAAACAACTCTATAACCTAGTAGCAGATACGTAATAAACATGTACGAAAGCCGAGAATGTCAAAAATAAAGCACTCATAGTAAGTTCTTTTAGATGTAAAGCAATGACAAACAACTTATGGAAATATTTATGAAAGACTGAAAACAAAACTTATAAGTGTAATTCTCGCCTAATAGACGAAGCTACATCCATTTTATCTCTATTTATGGATATTAAAAATTTCAAATGTATGAATATAGAATAAGAGGTTGCATATAATTCTTTACATTTTTGAGTCATTAGCTTGCTTAGTTTTTCAAATCAATAGTAATAACATACAAAAATACATGGTTTTGTCGTAGTAAAATAACTGGCGGTCCCACTGCTGGGCCACCACCTCTCCTATTGAGAAGAAGTTTTGAAGCTTAATGCACCACGCGGCTCTACTGCGAGTTGAATTATGTGTCAGAATTTCTCCCGGTACATTCAGGTTTCCTCACGATGTTTTTCTTCATCTAGATCAAGATGAATTTAAACACAAATTTAGCTCTTGAATACTCTGAGTGTAATCAGTGCTAGTCGAGGCTTGAATCGGTTCATATCGACGTGTTCAAATCACTAGTCTATCTCGACTATTTTGTTTAATTAATTGATAATATTCATAACTCATACCTGCACTCTCGCTTCAGTGAGGTTGATCTTGAGCGCCAGGTCCTCTCGTGTGAATACATCAGGATAGTGAGTCTGCGCGAACGCAGTTTCCAGCTCTTCCAACTAAATAAAAAAAAATATTCTTAAAGGTAAGAAAATTATGAATGCTATAAATTGTGTCCTAATTTGTGTTTAATAATAATAGGTACTACATTATTTTTAATGTAACTTTAGTTATCTACCTTACCATTTCTCTAATACATGTACACAAAGTTGCATATCCACCAGAAATACTCTTAAGGTAGAGCTTAGCTGTAGCGTACTGACTACAGGTCGTAATAGAACTAGACACCATCTCTCATTTCTTTCCTTAATTCTTTTTAAGTTGGCAAATATCCATGGTACCATCATTAAACATCAGGTGTCCCGCTTGCTTACGAGCAAGTTATTTTTTAGGGTTCCGTACCTTAAAAGGAAAAACGGAACCCTTATAGGATCACTTTGTTGTCCGTCTGTCTGTCTGTCTGTCTGTCTGTCTGTCTGTCTGTCTGTCTGTCTGTCTGTCTGTCTGTCTGTCTGTCGGGATGTCAACCCTTTTTTCTCAGAAATGCATAGACGTATCATGTTGAAATTAATATCATATACTCAAGTCTATGATGACATGCGGCCGTGAAAATATTAAAGTTCTAAGTCAACGCAATCAAAAGATAATGGAAAATATGTCGTATATTTTGACCATTTTAGCGTTTTCGCAAGGGAATCAAAACCTATAGGGTACTTCCTATTGACCTAGCACGATGAAATTTGGCAAGAAGCAAGATCTTATGGTACAAACAAAGGAAAAAATCTGAAAACTGTAAATTTTTGTATGTATGTTTGTCTGTTTGTAAGTTTGTCTTTCAACCTTTTTCTCAGAAACGCGTGAAGGTAACAAATTTTTATCAACGTCAAGTACTCAGAGTTGTAATTACTAAGAGCTGTGAAAAAATCAAACTTCTAAGTTAACGCAATCAAAAGATACGGTCATTTATATCACATATTATAAGTATGATAGCGTTTTTAACGTTTTCGCAAGGGAATCAAAACCTATAGGGTACTTCCCATTGACCAAGCATTATGAAATTTGGCCAGGAGCAAGGTCATTTAGTATACATAAAGGAAAAAATCCGAAAACTGTAAATTTCTGTTCGTGTGTCTGTCAGTCTGTACGTCTGTCTTTCAACCTTTTTCTCAGGAACGCGTAAATGTATCAAGTTGTAAATTGATCAAGCGGAAAATATATTAATCTTAGAATTAAAATTATATGTACTTGTAACAAATTAACATAGAAGTTGACTATGGTCAAAAAAACAATTTTACAAACACTGAGAAGAAATTTGTATCAATACGAAAACATTAAAAAGCAGCAAACCTTTATAAACAACGCAATGCAATCTATATATCGCAGCTAACATGCAGCGTACAGCTAATGCCATCTATTACAACATTATGACATTAACTGTGATATAATTCTGCTCAATTAATATATTTTTTTTTATTTTAATTATTATTTAAACGCGCTAAAAATTATAAAATAAACTTTTCATTTAAAAGTTTTATCGTCGATTTATAACGTCATTACGTAATTAACATTCAATATTATATATCGCTTCACGCGATTTGATTTAAGTACTCGTATTGACTTAGTACGAAAATTTTAAAATTAAATTCAAACAGATCGAGTTATTTAATTTACTTATTTATCTACACATATAAGTCTTCTGGTTATTAGTAATATAATTAGTTATTTATAAATAAACAATTAGTTTTGTTCGAATTAAGGACTAATTATTTTCGTCTTGGCAACACTAATATATATTTCGATATTTTGATTGATAATGTAAATCTAAATATTTTACGAACGTAGTGCAGGGGTAGTGGAGTGTAGTAGAATATAAATAAAAATAAAACGAGAATAAAATATAATATAATTATGTTGTTAATGTCAAAGTCAACAAGTTAGTTCATTGAAATTGTCAAGAGATGGCGCTAGGTATATCCTGAATCGCGCTATAACTTTTTTTTTTGAAAGTATAAGGTGTATTAGTACTTAAATTAAAATTTTGTGTTTCCATGGATTGCATCCATGATCGTGTTTTAAAATTAAAGTGCTCTTAAGTAGTTTCAAAATAGTTTTTGGGACGTGATCCATATTTACATAATATTTGATTATATTTAAGCGACTTTTAAAAAGGAGTGTTTTCAATTCGACCTTGTATTTAATTTTTTTTTTATGTTTGTTCGCCGATTACGCCGCCATTTGGGTACCGATTTTCAAAATTTTTTTTTTGTTTGAAAAGGTATACTTCCAAGGTGGTCCCGTTGTCTTCAGGTCAGGATCAGATGATGGGATCCTGGAGAAATTGAGGGAACTCCTCAAATATTATAGGCAAACGTATACCGATTTAGGTATTTTTGATAGTAACTTATGTTGGAACTGATGATGAAGACCACAAATGGCGTAGATGGGTTAGTCTTATATAAATTTCTATAAGTTTGTACGGAACCCTCGGTGCGCGAGTCCTACTCGCACTTGACCAGTTATTTTTATAAAACAAGTCATTCGAGGAAACCGAGCAATACGATAATACAAAGCTGTAGCACTGTTTATCTGAAAGATTATTTTATTAACGTTATGGAAATATTAAGTATTTGGACTCATATCTTGAACTAACTGTTAGTCCATTAGTTTTAGCTCTCACATTGCCTCGCACATTGCTCGCGTTTCGCGCACTGGCTCGCATCACTCGCTATACTACAAGCTCCGTTCGGCTTTTCTACTCAGCGGGGACTCTACGAAAATTGAGCGATCCTATTGGTGGATTATTTACTCGCATAAGTCTCATGGATACAAATTCCAACTGTACACAAAATCTGTATATATTTTTAATTTTATTATTGTATTATAAAAGCGATCTTATTTAAAGGCTACAATCGAATAATAACTTAAATTGAAGGTACCTTGGATAGCAGGTACATAAAATGACAAGTTTCATAAATTGTGTTTACTTGAGAGTTGTTTACCTGTTGTAGAGTGAATGTAGTGCGGTTGCGCCGCTGCTTCCGACGTACGAAAGTGTCATCGTGGATCGCCGGGTGGTAGGAGTAGCTCGTGTCTGACAACAAACGCGTACACTTAATTCGGAAGACCCTTTACCTTATTAAACACCTTATATTTATTTTCAACCTGCAATAATTACAATAATTTTTTCACTTGTAAATATGTAAGTAGATGAATATTCTGTAGTAATGTATCTTTATTATTATACCAGTTTTTTCTTACGGTTTCACTCACGTTTATGGTTTACTGCTTCGCTCGTGAGTCGTAGCGTGATGTAATACAGCTTATAGCCTTCCTCAATAAATAAACTATCTAACACTAAAATAAAAAAAAACATCAATTCGAACTAGAAGTTCCTGAGATTCACTCTTTGCGTTCAAGTACAGATAAATTATGCACTTACTTGTAAACATATATCTAGGTAGAAGTAAACATTCTGTGGTAATGTTTTTTTATTATTATACTAGCTACGTAATTAGTTAAATGCTGTGTTTGGCCACGCTAAAACTACTAGAATGATTTCAAAAGATTATCATTTACATTTTATCTCCTTACGCTGACACGAGTCAAAGATATAACAAAAAACAGACATACCACGCAGGCAAAACTACGAGCAAAAGATACATTAAATAAAGATTAAACAAATATTATATCCTAAATTACAATATCAATGCACGGTGGCCATAAAACAGCATAAAGTCCGGAAGGCCAGGCCATTAGATCAAAGTGCTAAATCGTAGATCGCCCCAGACATTATGTTTGAACGATACCATCCGTGGAATTGATGAGGAGTCACCATTGTAGGGTGCATACAGATTAGGTTTTATTACTTTCTGTTTAACCACTTGAGTGCTTTCGTGGATAATGTTCTTTGAATGAAATAGATTGTAGTTTCTATTCTTTAATTTATGTAAATATAAGCGATTCGTTTTTAAGATTTTATCATAGTTTGATTTTTTTTTTTAATAGATTTATTAACTGATTTATCAGTGTTTGACATTTTGAAATACCAAAATAAATATCTTTTTTACAATTGTGACGGTTATTTACAGTATAATAGTATTGTATAATTATGATATTTTTTTCATTATTAAAATTAATTGATGGGCCAAATAATATTTCTTTAAGGATTCGAAACTTATCGAATTTTTAATTATTAAAATTGAAAATTCGATAAATTTATGTACAAAAAATAACCAATTAGACACGATGCTGGCGATCGTAGCACGTCACATAATACCGCCAAAATATTTTAATTCCTATCTTAATACTCTAGAGTCCGAATGACTTGGTAATTTTTTATTTAATTTTGGTAAATCGTGTTTTTGAAAATTATGCTTAGATTTAGTAGTAAAAAAAAATAGCAGGTTTTCATTACCTGAAATTACGAATAAAACGACGTTTTCTAAAAATGAAACCTAGCATATTAAATTTCATAAAACTCGTTGGAGCCGTTTACGACTTTCAGATTATTTTATACAAGTAATAAAGAGTGGGTACAAATGAAAATTAAAAAAATATAAGTACTCATAGGTCAATTGGAACAAAACTGCAACCGAGGAATCGGTGTCACCCTAGTGCGATTGAATCAATGACAAACGCTAGGGCGGTCCCCTTCATAGCTTTCCTATTATTCTTGCCGGTAATGTCATTCCGTTACGAGGAGGAATTACCCTCAATGCGCAGGATTACAGCTGTCTTCGGTGGTAATGACTTTATCACTTCTATTACTGCTCGCACGATTTATTACGTGTTTTTTGGTTATAAATAGAACGGTATTGATTCTCGAATTGTTATTTCTATGAGCATTTATTAATTTAAATGCGTATTATTTATAATTTTTGCGATTATATGTACGCTTTTTGACTTGCCTTTGAACAGTGCTTTACATGGGAAGTTATTGTTTTGTTTTAAGAATGGTTTTATCAAATTTTGGAAGATGAAGCCGCAACAGAAGAGACCACGATGGAGGCCTCAAAAGAGATGACGTGATTGTATATAAGACAATCTGAGAGCTATAGGGCAGTTTATTAACTGGAAGGCCAAGGATCGAAGCGATTGGTAATCTATCGTAAAATCGTCTAGCGCCGAAGATATTAGTAAGAAGTACCTAAGTATATTTTATCGTTTCTTTGTAAATACTACTCCAGACTCCAAGCAACATTGGATCTGCTTTTTACTGTAATCGTTATATTAGTTCTAATACATTTTTTATCATTAAATATAGCTTAAATCTGCAAGTGAAAATATATTCCTATGTCCAATGTTCATGTGAAATTGTTGACTTGTTTGATATGAAAATTGATTTTATTTAAAAAGGTTTAACTGTTAGAGTGTCAATTAAAATGATCGAAAAATATCGTCGAACACTTTAAAGCCGAATTGAACAGATGCAATTTTTAATGTGATTAACATTCGCGAGGTAAATTAATCAGAAGTATTATATACCTTATCTTATTACCTTGACTATATTAAGCGGATAAAATATTAATATTATCATACTGAGATTTTAACTATCTCCACATATTCTTGAGCGTACTGCGGGTAATTATTGAAACTAACTATCAAATATGAAATATTCCAGCAATTCAAGGCCTTCGACAACTTTTTAACCAAATTTTATTATTTATTTATTTAACAGTTTATTAAACATGCCAGAAATATTACACAAATTAATATACATATGTCACATGAAAAGAAAATTTAAAAGGACCTACTGCTTGCATCACGAGTATGTGTTCCTCGTGGATAAAATAAAATCTTTATTTCTGAAAAAAATAGTTTTAAATTAATTAAATTTTTAAAAAGCCTTAGGAAAGATTATATAGACATATTTAATTCAAATTACTCAAACTCAAATAATAATTTCCCAAGTCGTTTACTTATCCAAAGCGCAGATTACGACTTTGTAAATATTACATTAATTGAATATAAATAATTAAGTGTTCATCAGCGAGTAGAAAAATCCCTCGGCGGCGGAAATTAAAAAGTGTTCGGCTTCCGGCGGAACTCGGGCCGCTTTAAGTGCAGCGAAGTTTGACCGCGAGGGCGATGCAGCCGTGAAAACCTCTGGGTTCCGTATGTTGCTTATTCCTATTTAAATAGGGTTTTTTGTTAATTAATTCATAAAAATCTACATTACATCTACAGCTACGAGTACGTGGAGATAACAGTTACCGACTATATTATGTAGATAGATAAAAAGTTTATCAAGGTATTATAGAAAAAACAGCTTTATTTTAATAAATATTATTTTGGTTATTTTTAATTAAATAATTATCATTTACGTGTCTTCGTTTTCCCTCTTAATTCAAGCTACCATTTTGCAAACTTTAACGAGAACGCGCTAAGGTTATGTTCGAGTATCGCCTAAAAATCTTTTCTTTTTCTTTAATAATCCTTTGAACTATTAATACATTGTATAAATATATTATATTGAGAAAACTAAGTACTATATTTTAATTTTAATTTACTTTGTTATTATAATAAATATTGTTATCTATAATTATTATATCTTTCCATTTTATCCTTTTATTTTTAATAATTCGCTCCAAAATTCAGTTCAGATCAATTAAAAAGAAATGAAAACCATTTATAAAGTGAAAGTAATGAGGTGTCCAGCTATTGAGTCCGTGATTGCACTAATGAGACCGCCGACCGCCGAGAGCTTCAAATTGCCCCTACATATTTAATACCTTCGCTTAAGCCGCTTTTTATACCCGCTTTTAAAAACTTCCTCCGCTGCCAATTCGTTAATAGATTTTAAAAATTAATAAATTTACGCAATTCACGAGCGGCCGGACCCCGTCATTTTACTAATAAAATAATTCGGTTAAGCTCCTTTGATCGGTGCGTTAGTAAAAACGTGACGCGCCGGGGCTAATCCGAAGTGACATGATGCTTATTAGGTTAGTTTGTAACAGAGTTAAAGCGAGCGGCGGCGCGACTCAAAAACTATTTTATGAATAATAGATGGCGCCGGCGGCGACCAATCCCGGGGGAGCTGCCACGCCCCCTGCCACCCCACGCACCCCCGGCTCCCGGCACCCCGGCCTGCCTTCTATTCATTAGCACATTACCACCCCTTGGAGTTTGGACACGTGAACCGGTTAGGATGAAAGAATCTGATTTTTACCTCTTTAATTCAACTCGTTACGGCATTTGGATTTTCGACGGGTCTGTCGCGTTGTTGCTCTATGATGGATTTTTGGATTTCTTGTGGTCATTCTCTTATATTTATTACATATTATAAATTGAATGTAATGTTTATAATATTGAATTATTATTGTAATTTTATACTCTTACCTACCACATTTTCTCTGAATTTTTCGTTATTACTTTTGAATAGAATTACAATTCATTTGCATAATTAAAACATATAGAATTGTCCGAATATTAAGAACTATGGCATACCACATAATTTTACCATCAAATATATTTTTATTAACATTATAATAATTATACGCTCATAATAAAAGTAATCAAAATAGAATCTAAGAAGTGAAATTAAATAGAGAATTGGAACAAGAGAATGATGAACCGAAGTAACGCAGTTAGTCTGGGAGCTGTGGCTTTCACAAACTGAGTTAGGAAGTTTGCCGACCTACAAGTGAACTAATCGACGCTCTTGGACTATGCGATTACGGTATGCAGTTAGAGTATAGCTGTGTTTGTGTGTTTGAGTCTTGCATGTGCATGTCAAGTCTTTATTTTCAATAATAAGCTATAAAGATTTTTTTTTAATTCTTGTCAGGTAAGTGTTAGCGACATCCGGTCCCAAGACCAACGCGTACCGCTATATAATTATAATTAGTATAATTCTATAAAATATTAACTAGTTACAATTAATACGTTAGGGGGGACATAGACTAGAATAATTTGCCGAGGATAACATAATGTTTTAATATTGTAATGTAAAGTATTTCGAATATAAAATCTTATGAAATAGTTGAATTTTTATTTTTAAGTGGGATATTGATTAAATTGTTACTTAAGAATTTACAAACGAGAAAACGGATTAGTTTGTTCTGTACGTTAAATCAGTGTGTTGTTTCAAGGAGACTCTGTTCGAAATTATAAAAGGAACAATACATAATATACGTGAACAACCTTGTTTTTATGTGACATCTCTCACACAAGCTAACAGAAATTCTCTGGATTCATCCACTGTATCATACCGCTTTACGTCTGCTCAATAAAGAAAACTAAAATACAATACACGTCTGGACTGGACTCATGTTACTTGCTGTTATGTTAAGCGGAAATTTTACTCTCGTAACTGATAAATTACATGGTAACAGTTATCTAGGTATCGATACGTTATCCGTAAGTGTCGATAAGTTTGTCGCTGACAGTATATTCTTTCAGGTTTAAACGCAATAATAAACAATTTATGGAAATCTTACGATAATCTATGCGCGAAATTTACAAGTATAATTTTGGCCATAGGCAAATTGCTTACACATTGATCGCAAGTTAACAGAAATTCCCTGGATTGTTCGTCAACTGCGTGGTCGTCAATTCACATAAAAATAATTTAAAAAAATTGTTTTACAATGGGGAACTTGGCTAAAGCCCTTATGTTATGTTATTTTATGATATTCAGACTGTTACTTACAGGGGTGTGAAGCCGTGAACGGGTACTCCAGAGTGGGCAGGCGGTGCTGATGCGGCGGCAGGCTCGGCGGGCAGTGGTAGCAGAACAGTCCACGACCGCCAGCCCCACCGCTCGCCAGCTGAGCACAACATAACATTAATATTACGTCACATCGTGTTTTCAACACATTATAAAGTTATCTTAGTTAATTTAAGCTAGAATTTTCTTTTAAAATGTTTTTAAGTTCGGTAATGATTGTGTTATGGAAAATGGTTACTGATTTTTATTGTCAAGGATAATAAAAATATCGACTTTTTATGGACTTACTACGAATTAAAAAAATCATTTTGTCTGTTTGCATATACATAAAAATATAATATTAAATTTAAATTAACCAAAACGTTTATATGTTATTTGAACGCTGATAAGCAATATTATGTCAAGCCACAAAGATTTTATTTTAAGAAAATTGCGTCTAAAGGTTTCAAATCTTTTTTTAATTTAAATGTGTTTCAAGACCTCTCAAAGAGGCTTTGGGAGTCAACTGGGGACCCAAGAGCTGGCAGCTACCTCGGTCAAAGGATCAGCTTGGCCATTCAACGGGGTAATGCTGGCAGTATTTTGGTAACTTTACCCAGATGCAGTGGCTTAGATGAGGTCTACAATGTTTTGTAAAATATAATCCTTTTTTTATAGTAATTAAGATGTAAATAGTTTAATGTATAATCCTTTCTTTTATTTTTTTAAAATTTATGTATATAAATTAATTAAGATCTTAAACTTTAAGAAGTATAAATCTTTCCTTTTCTATTTTGAGAAAAGTTATAGTGAATTAAAAACTGATTTGTATAATAAATAGTTTAATCGTATAATAATATTTTTAAATATATGAGATTATTGCATATTTCAAAATATGAAAGACAAAATATTCGAAACATTAAATCAAGAAACTTTTTTCCGTCCATATTTAAATAAAATAAATAAACGCATCACACTCAACGGCCCCCATTAAGATCTTATGACCTTGTGTCGGGGTACCGGAAACATACACAACACTAACACAAACACCCAGACCACGACAAAGATCTGTATGGCCAATACAGACGTTTGCCGCGAGCGGGGATCGAACCTGCGACCATTAGCGCTTTAGTCAGTTGCAGTGACCACAGCGCCAACGTGTCTGTCAATTTTTTAAAATTTAATTTAGCTTAGATAACTTGAATTTTTTTTGAATAATGTTAAATTCATGACGCATAATCAGAAAACATCAATATCTCTAAAATCGAATTTTTTGTGAGTTGACACATTATTGCTTATCAGCATCCATTTATATAATCAATACCTTTTCAAGCATCTTAGTATTAGCAGCATTCAATTAAACATTTTAGTATTTAGTTCCCTTAAAATAACAAAGGAACAAAACCTTTTTTCTTAATCATTAACATAAAACCTTATATAATTCTGACCACGTACACACCAATGCTCTTAACACTCAGATCTAACTACCAACATTAGCATAAAAGTGCAAATACACCGACACTAATAATAACAAGGCGCTACAATCAAAGGTGTTGGTACCGTGCATAGAATCGACTATCATCTCAATAATAGCGCAATTGTAAACCGATCCCCAATAGCAGGTTGTTTGATCGTAGTTAATGCATAGTTTGATTGAATATTAAGTTGCGTGAACGCTGTGCCGGTGTTGCTAAATGAATACCGTGTTTTAATTTTGAATTTTGCTATCAAAGCAATGTATAAGGCGTGAATTGTATATGTAAGTTTTTTCGTAAAGTAAAGTAATGTAACAGTCTATAAATGTTCCACTGCTGGACAAAGGCCTGCTCTACTATTAAGGAGATAAGGATAGGAATATTAAGGTATAAAGCTTAATCTACCACGCTGCTCCACTGCGGATTGGCGGAAGGTTTCCTCACGATGTTTTCCTTCACTGCCAAGATCGAGATGAATTTAAACATAAATTTAACACTTGAAAACTCAGCGGAACTAGCTTTGAACCCGCTATCATTGGTAAGATCGACTTGTTTAACCACTAGGCCATCTCGGTTCAAAGTAAGATTTTTCGTAACTGATAAAAAACAATTATTTAACCTGGTAACAGATACGAAAGCTGCTAGTGTCAAAAATAAGGTTCTGGCAAATTTTTCTGATAGAAAAGCTTTATGTAAATCTTTACAAAAGTCTGTGAGCAAAACTTACAATATGATTCTTCCTTAAAAAGTATTTATACTATTGTCAAATATATAAAAATAAAGGCTCTAGCCATAAAACCCAAATATAAATTATCCCCATGCAAAATTTCACCAAAATCAATTCCTTACAGCTTAAAAAAGTACAAACACACACACTTCCAAACGTTCGTATTTATAATATTGGTTTCATGCTTTCGTGTCACTGGTATAGATCGTATGGAAGTAGTATGGAATATATATAGCATATCATGCTAGCCCGCTCGCTGGATGCACCAAAGCAATTTGCTGATCGAAATTAATTGATTTATGTGCGTCGTGTCCTTTATTGCAAATAGTGACGGACCGCGTCCGCTAACAGCGCAACTAAATGTTAATGTTAATGTTTAAATCGTTCTGTTTCGAATACTTTAAAATTAATATGAAAGATTGTGTGGAGTAAGGATGAGTGGATGTTTTACAAACTATCTACTGAACAGATTTTGATAAAAATTTACAGTATTATAGCTTATTAGAGTACATCAAATAGCACTGTATCCAACATACCATGCGGGCGAGGCCTACCTATGAATTCTAAAGCGGCTGGAGCAATTTTGATGAAATTTTAGTCAGTGTGAACTAGCCATGCAATATCAAATCAATAGAGTTCTTTTTTGTTTTTTTGCCGAGAGCGGATCGCGAGTAGATAACTATACTTCAAGCGTTTAATTTGAAATAATTCTGTTTGTTAAAATATTATAAGGATAACACAATATTATGTAGATTAACGAAAGAAAAAGAAAGATTTGCGTGTTACTACTTTACCATTTGCTTAAAATTTTATACATTGTATTATGACAAGATATAGAGAGTACAATATCTAATACAGTTTGATACGTAAAATACTTATCATAGTATTAATTTTTGGAGTTTTGCTATAACATTAAAAATCTGGTGTATCCTATGGTACCCCTTGGTACGGTATGTATCCTATGGTACGTGGAACAAATCTGAGATGATGAAAAATCTTGCGTCGATATTCTTTTTGTATATAAAGCTAGCAAACGAGCATTTGAAACACCTGATGTTAAGTGGTTACCGCCATGGACAATCTCAGCACAGAGAAGTCACAAAAGCGTTGCCAGCTTAAAAAGGAATGTGAAATGATTGGGAATAGGACGTAAGGTTATATAAAAAAGAGGACAAACGAGCAAATAGTACCTGATGTTAAGTGGTTACCATCGCCCATGGACATCTACAACACCAGGGAAAGGTGTATACTCTACGCTTGAAAACTCCTAAATTATATTGCTCTGCGAAAACCTCAGGATGAAGATTATTCCGCAGTATGACGAGGCCTTGAGTTAATTTAGCTATTTTACGCCGATCTTCTGTGAGAGTGAGGTGCTGCCCCGGTGGAGCCAGCCTGTATACGAGATGTAGTCAGTAGGCTACGGTAGTGAACGTACATTTATATTAAGTATCCGATTGACATATTAATATTAGGCTATTGCTGTTTTTTACACGCGCTCAGTGACATAACTTTATTTGCGAAAGGAATATGACAATGAAATTCAATTGTTCACATTACTAGTGACCCACGTGCGAATTCGCGGCGAGTCGTTTATATAAATGACATTAATGGAGCAATGAATCGACTAAGCGATGCGCGGGCGCATTCGACGCCGTTGATGACGTCAGCGCACTGTGGCGCGCTTGGATTTTAGTGTGACTACAATTTTTTTGTATTAATAAATTTTATAATATTTATATATATTTCGAAACTTATTTCTGTATACAATATAAAACTTATCATTAATTTTAAATGTGTATTTATGTGCATTTCGTGACTGTGACTGTGTCTTAATGATATTTTAAATATTGAGTTAAATACTTAATAATGAATCAAAGCATTTATCTAAAGTATTTTTATGTCTACATAGCCTAAAAGATAAAATAGAAAAAAAAACAATCTTTTCATTGAGAACATTTAAATTTAAGTTGATGAGGAGTTGTGTATCCTGCTGAGTCCAGATGTTGTTGCAGTTTCAAGTCAAGATTATGCAATTGTGTTATCTTAATATCATTTATAATTTGGTGAATTCGAGTCGATTAGACCACTAGAAGTAGCTAAGATCCTGTAAACAACGAAAAAAGAACTGATACTGAACTGCATTTAAACGTCTGAATAGATCTTCATAAATTATAACTAAGAACCATCCCAATTACATCAGATTTCAAACAAAATAACCGCATCAAAATTGGTCCATTTAGGTATTTCCCTACGCCACAGACAGACACACAGATCCACATAACACAGATAATTCAAACTTAATAACACTCCTCGTTTTTAGTTGGGGGTTAAAACATCTAAGCATCGCGAAACTCGTCCTTTTTTTGAAGCCAGTTGAAACCAGTGAGAAACGGTTATTGTAATAAGAAATATATTTATACCTAAAACCCTATAAAGTAGTGAATTGGACGCGGTCTTGTATTGGATCGTCCTGTCTGCAGGCGTGGGGTGTAATCCTCTTATCCTATCCATATTATCGACTCGTTACCACTTCCAATGGACACACGTGTTTGCTGCAACCTTGACATCAGGAATATTATCTACGGTAAACATAGCTTGATTGAGTTTAACTGATTTCAATCTTTATCTTCAACTAACTGTCTGCCACGTTGGGTGTAATATTGTTACTTTTTCACGCTGTAAGCCTTAATTTAGACGTATAAGTATTGCTCTCAGTCTTTCATAAAGTTGTTAACATAAATTGTTTGCCATTGCATTGGAAATGACCTGGATTATAAAATAAGCTTTTTTTCATTCTACATACAAAACCGTTAGATGCTGATAGTTTTCTTTAAATGTATCTTTGTATTAATTTCAACTTCCATCAACTTTCATCATAACATATCAAGGATAACGAATTTCGAATAATAATATATTATCAGTGAGTCATAAGGGCAATCTCTAAAGAGACAAAGGGCGTGATTTCGAGTAGTAAGAAACATATGGTGATAAATACCATGTTGCTACTAGTTTAAACTTAAATTCTTTTTTTAATTAAAAAAAGCCGCTGTCATGCATATTTTTGTCCACACATTTTATTGTACAGCTCAGTGTGCAGGAGTGTATTGGCTCGTCCTGTCTACGCGCGTGGGGCCCGATCCGCTAATCCTATTTATATTATACTATCATTACCGCATTACACCCACCGCAGCATCCGTCGACTGCACCAACCTTGACGAGGGAAATTGCATTTTGTGACGGCTATGAAAATTGCGACGATCATTTTTATTTTAGGATTCGGTGTGTTTGAGGAAATTATGTAATTGCATAAATTAGATTGATGTTAACTTATTAAGGCGCAATCTAATTTATTCGTTTTACATTTTTTCTAAATTTTTATAGAGTAATTTTAAAGTTTTCGTACGAAAGTACGGTGAGTCTGGACCAATGACTATCATAGTGTCCAAGTCATTTATAGCTCCTCGGGTGTTGCAAAAGTCTATGTTCCTGGCCGGATGAGAACTTCATGTTAGATGACGTTCGGCTGTTCGTTTGTTAGCTTCCCTGCTATTTTCATAAACAATAGTCGGAAGCAAGAGATTATTTATCTTCCCACAAAATAATTGGATGCTGATAAGCATGTATCCAACCACAAAAAGTCAAATTCTTCAATATCTCATATTGATGTTTTTAATACGTGCGTCACGTATTTAACATTATTCAAAAAAATCAAATAATTTCAACTAAATAAGAATGGAAATTGTTTCGAGTATTTAATTGTATTTCATATTACAAAATATACAATAATCTCATATATTTGATAAACTTATTATAAGATAAAACTGTTTATTAAAATAGAAAAGAAAAGACGGATATATACTTCTTTAAACTAATATATTAAAAATAGGTTTGCCATCTTTAGACACCATTTTCTGAACATGAACACGCTTGACACAGTATTGCTTCATAGTCATAGTCCATACATAATACGAAAATCTGCGAGACTCCATTGCTGCAAGTGTAAAAGTAAATAAAACATTCTATATATATATTAAACTCATTTAAACGAATTTAATCATGATTAAAAACCATTCATTGATAACATGTTAAGATATAATTATGTATAAAAAGGTTCTCACGTCATTCAATAAAACCACAGATAGCAATCAAACTCATTCAGCTACTTATTTCATTAACAATATAATGAACATCATGAAATCCAAAGCTTATAGTCTACTATTATGAATTTAAAAGAAAAAAAAAAGAAAAAAGGTTTTCGTATTTCTAGCATTCAAATTTTTGAACTTGTATTTAGAGGCGAGACTATCGACACGGGTTCAACACTTGAGTATGTCAAAGGTTCTTTTGAATAGTGCCGGTATGTGAGTGTGAGAACGGATTTTTATCGTAAAAAATATCCGCACATCCCTATAATATAATTACCTCTACACGATAAAAGGCTTCAATATTATTCGTGTATTATATTCAATTATTTTTATGTATTTTTTGGAGCTTTGCGTTGTTATTACACAGTTGAAAGTATTCAAAACTAATTTTTTTTAATAAAATACTTGACCTTTTAAAGTTATTTTCACTTTAAAAAGAAAGATGTTCGTCTATATAATTATGTATGTTTATTTTTTAT
This sequence comes from Hypolimnas misippus, assembly GCA_037950945.1. Taxonomy (NCBI): domain Eukaryota; kingdom Metazoa; phylum Arthropoda; class Insecta; order Lepidoptera; family Nymphalidae; genus Hypolimnas; species Hypolimnas misippus. The sequence goes on along the minus strand of JBBEEQ010000016.1, from coordinate 3,099,803 downwards.
GTTTGTGTATCTATTTCTAATTTAATACGAAAGTAAGGAAAGATTTACACTTGGTAAATTGTGCTCTCAGACTTTGACATTGCTTTACACCTGAAAGAATTTACTATCAGAGCCTTATTTTTGATAGACACAGCTTTCGTAAGGGGTAACTTTTACCAGGTTACAGAGTTGTTTCACATCAATTACGAGTGTAAAACTTACAAATGTAATTCTCGCCTATGAGTATATATTTACTTCTGTATTTCCTTATATACTTCTGTATTAAACATTGTACCATTATCGAATAAAATGTTTCTTATTAATTGAACAATTCATAAATTTACTTTGTTATCAAATTCAACAAAATAAAAACAAAACGTTCATTAGTACACCATTAACAACACTTCGCGAAAAAAAGTTAACAAATACGTAAATATATTTAGATAATTAAAGCTGTATCAATTTGAATTATAACGAATCCAATTAAAACTAAGTACAACATGAAAGCCGCTACATAATTATCAGATTTGATACGAATTAATCCAATTGATTCATCGAAGTTGAATTTAAATTAAACGATACAAAATGTAATTTCGCTTTAAATTGTGTTTGCGTTCGTTATTGAGATTGTACCGGGTGTTTGATCAGCGGATGCCGGCAAGATATATTTAAATTTCATTCGTTCGATTTTTCTATTTTATATTTATATACCTGTTATCCTAGATGTTAGATTTTTTTTTAATCAAAATAAATTAACAAATATACTTTATTCGAATAAGCTTTCAAAACACTCATTTACAAATTAGTCTCTTAAATATAAAACTACTACTGGTTCTGCATGTAAAAAATCAACAACATGCTCGATATTTTAAAATCAATTTATCAATTGACTTCAAAATAGGAGGAGGTACTCAGTTCGTTAGGTATTTTTATTGTTTATTACTTCATAACTCCGTCATATATAATTACCGATTTTTAAATATTTTCATTTGAAATGATATGCTTTCACATCGGTAATTGGAGTTTCAAATTAAAATCACGGGTTAAAATGTGTAGTTTAAGTAAACGAAATTGCGTACTTTGATTCTGAAGTCGGTTTCTTTTTTTTTAAATCTTTTAAAGAATCGTTCATCATCAATTACAGCTTATTTTAAACTCCCGACCAATAAAGAGGGCAGTTATAAGATTGACGTGTGTATATGTGTGTCTGTCTGTGGCATCGTAGCTACCTAACGAATGGAACAATTTTGTACAGCTAAAATTTCATCATGGACATATGTAATTCTGTATTAATTTGACATAAAAGTATAACATTATTTAACAACAGGCTTTTCAAAATATGAAAAATGTAATAGTCATTTCTTTGTTTATAATTGACAAAAATGAAATCAGGAAATCACAAAACTGTTTGACATTTAGCCATTAACTAAGGAATTGAATTGATTTGACTAATTTGAAATAACTATCGCAATCACATTAAAATCTAGTCACTGTAATAGTTCGTTTCAATTATGACATAAATAACAATAAAGGCGACTGAAACGGAGGTGACAAAAAAAACATTCCTAATTCAAATGCAGATCGAACGAATGACGTATAAATTCATTCAATCCAATTGAAACAAATTATTTTACGATTCAACCCGCTCGGTATCGAACAAAACAATCAATAATATTTAATCACAGTGCCTCTACAGCTCGTTCATTTAATATCGGAGTTTTATAAAGTGTAATGGAGATCAATTGAACAGTTTAAATTAACTATTAATAACGGACAATGATTCTATCGGGGCGCGACAATCGGATCCGCACAGATAAAAAATTAAATAGACTATCGTAATTATTGACTTGATAGATGAAAAATTTATTAATTTATTTTTTATTATGATAAATATACTTAAATGTATTAATAAAACTTTTTCAAAAATTGTTTTAATTTTTAATATTGTTATAAAATTTTAACTCCATAAATTAATCTTCAATAAATAAATTGTGTATTTGACTATTTCACTAAGCTTATATAATCTGTGTAATATTTATACTTTGGTGCACTTCGCGGTCATTCTTAGAAAAAGTCTAACATCTACTCTTGGACCTTGGTCTTAAAGAATAAAAACACAATATCGTCGAAGTGAAGTATTTCGTTATATTTTAAGCTAACAGTTATGATGTTTAGCTCATTATTTGTTGTTTTATTTCATTATAGGTGTATGTTAGTCAAAACTCTTAACCGGATAAAAACACTTTCAAATAACATAATCAGTTAAAACTACTTTTGATTTGCTTTAGACACAAGTGCTTTTTATAAAAATAAAAAAAAAACCGAATTTGATAAGCAAAATATCTGCAAATAAATTAAGACGGGTTATGTTTTTGCCACTTTATCTTTGACTGTTATTTTAGTCAAAACTATTGTTGATTTTTGACCGGTTAAGAGTTTAAACTGTACCGTATTCAAGCTTTTCAACGCTTCGCCAATCTATACTAACATTAAATAATATAAAAAGGAAAGATTTGATTGTTTTTTGGTTTGCATCGAATAGGCCGAAACTATTAGACTGATTTGGAAAATCCTTTTTGCGTCGGTTACTGAGGAAAGTTATAAGCTATATCATATCACGTTACGACTCATAGGAACGAAGTAGTTGACCATAAACTTAAATGAAAATTCAAGGGGCAACTAGTGTAGAATACATTTAGCAGTTTGACACACGCGCCATATACTAAAACTTAATTAGGTAGGTATAACCTTCTTACAACATTTTTGCAAGTGCAAAACAATATGTTGACAAAGTTTTATGCAATCGCATAAACTGCATGGCATGGCGGTGCATAAAATACGGACAAACAAATATCGATTTTTATATGAGATTACTTACAATAGAAACAACCACTGGCTGTTTAATAAAAATATCATTACACAAAAATATACTGTATGAAATATTCTGTGTAATCGTTACTTTAACGTTTTGAACTAAGATTTTTAAAAAATTCAGGTAAGGGCGTAAATCTGTACAAATGTGAATGCGAATAAAGCAATGCGACGTTCTATTCTCAAGACAGCATTTTCAAAACACATGTATGTAGCAAGAAAATACTTCTAAAACTATATTTCTTCTTAAAGTTCCTTCTCATCATAGATAAAAAATAGAGCTTTAAAAAAATAAACCGACTTCAAAAACAAAATATTCAATTTAGCTTGCCGTTTTCAATTGCAGTTAGTTTTAAGATTAAAAAACCAAATTACTAAACCAATTTTGATTAAAAATTCTATGAAACCCTTTCCTTTTGAATAAAACTATATTTTTCAAAATCATTTAAGAAACTACGGAGTTCTGAGGTAATAAACGATTTAAAAAAATTACTCTACTAATTGATGGCCTTCTCTTTTATGGAGTCGTTTAAAAATATAGATAAAGAAATATTACAAACATATATATAAAATCAAAAGCGAACCATACATCAATAACTAGTCAACTAAGTCAACAGATAAAACAAATAAAAAAAAAACTTATACCACGTGAGTAGAAGTGGATTAAAATTTAATAAAAAAAATGAGTGTTAACCCTGGGCGTAGCTGTCAGTCACAATTTGCGTAAACGGGTCTCCGTGGCCTTTAATCGGTTTATAGGACGATATGCTGGTTATTCCTTTTGATCTGTTTGTATGTATTTTTGACATTTTTTTTATTAATACTATTAAGACTGATTTGTGTGATGGAGCTGGAAAAAAGTTACGGTAACGAGATACGATCGTTGTGTTTTTTTTTTTTGTGATAAAATTAGTAGAAGTATTTTTGTACACAGTCAATTTTTTTAAAGGCGATGCGATATTAATGTTAGTATTTTTTGTCTATTAAAAGATTATATACACTTACGAGTAATTCATATAATTAAAATTAAATAATAATTGAATTTTGAATTTTACACATATTTGTTAGTATTGAATTCGTAAAAAGTTTACTATTATTCTAACCCCACGTTGTACTGCAATAAAAAAAAATAAGCTGAAGAAAAACGATAAGAATAAATGATATATAGTGTAGAAGAAACAAATAAGAACAGAAATGTTCTTCTTGTAATGCTGTTATGAATAATAATTGAACAATTATTTTGTATATTAAACCTTTCATTACGAAATACAATCATTTATTTGAAGCAGTCAGTAACAATTTGATAGAAAAATTAATTCATCTATTCATACTTATATTATAAATGCGAATTAACGCAGTATGTCTTTTGTATGTCTATTACGTTTTCACGCCTAAATCGAAGGTCCAATTTTAATGAATTTCAGTATTTTAATGGAACTTGAAAGAGAACGTAGGCCACATAAAATACTGGATGAAAGACGCAGGAACCAGGTTGTAGTCTATAAATCTATAATCGATTAAAAAAACTTATAATTAAAACATTAAACACATAAATTATAAGCCTTTGCCTTTAAACACGAACATAATACATGAAATCAATAAAACTGGTACCGCTAGATCGTACTCAAAGCAATTACTATCAATTATAATGCGGACACTGCGTCGCGACGCAATTGCGTTTTATTGAATAAAGATCGCTCGGTGCTCGGATGACATTGTGCTCTTTTATTACGATTATGATATCTGTGGACTTGTATGTGGGCCTTTTTACTAGGAATATAGCTCGAATTATATAATAGAGTTTTTATTCTGTTACTTTGTTACAGCGAAGGTGCTAAGATCCATCATTTATTTGTTACATATTTGATAAGTTTTAATAATTATTATGTAAATGGCGATATAATTACAAGTGGTCGCCCAGCGGTCGGAATTCGAACTTTCATTAAATTTTCAACTAATTTTAAGATAATCTATGCTCAATTTGACCACAAATTTTAAGAATCAACAAAGGAGTATATATGCGCGTGTGTGTACTTGGTAGTGTGTGTAATGTTTTTTTTTAATATTAGCATATCTCGCTCCTTGTCTATATAAAGTATTAGTGTGCGAAATTTCATACTCCTCCTTCCGCTTAATTTTCGTAAAAAGGGATATGTATTTTACCATAACAAAAGATAAATTCTTGTTATATGTGAAACTGTTATTAAACGATGTTAACCAAAGTGAACCTGTCATGGTGCGTCGAGATTAACATTTTATAAAACTTTAATTATATATGAAACACTATAAAGATATCATAAGTGATAGGTCTGGACTAAAATAATAAAGCGACGAAAAAGGCTGAAAGAAATACTTAACACAAGAAAAGTTTTCTCAAGTATATAGATTAATAAATTATCGAAACTCTCTATAATAAGATCAGCGTCAAATTACAAATTGTAACCGAGATTCGAAGTTCGCAACAAAAGTCACAAACTTAATATCAAAGCATCGGGATGCTGTTCTAAAACGGAGTAAATCTGATTAATTTCAACTTCGAACTGTTAGTCTTGAACAATATTAAGTAAGATCATCTATTAAATTCGTTTCATACTATTTTAAAAACGATCGGGCTAGTGTTGCGGTACTGAATGTATTTCTAATTCCGTCGGTTACGGGTTCGATCCCGCTCGGGGCAGATATTTATATTTGTATAATTATTTTTTCGTATTTCTAGCTGTTTGTCCTTATGTCTCGGAGAGCTATGCTATGCTATCACAATCACCTGATGATTATCGTTACTCTTAGTGGGAAGATTATTCTAGTCTTAGTGTTTGCTGGATTGCCCCCAGGAGTTGCGGTTTCAAAAGCTCTGTGTAATACTAAAATTATAAGCAAACTCTGGTATAACTGAAAAAATGGTTATTTAAAAAACGAATTAAAAAGTGTCCACCCTTGAAATACCTACATAATTCACATAAATTCTGCTCTCAATCCCAGTTTCACCACGCTAAAGCTATTATAATATGGGCTTGAAATAAAAAAAAAGTTTAAGGGCGAGCAAAAAATTGTATTTTTTTTTATATACACAATTTAGTATTTGTTTTATAAATAATATTCTTCTCAGAGTTCAAGTTATACCAATACTACATTCAAGTTGATTTAGTAAAATTCATACTACTCCTCCATATGTATTTATTTCTATTCTATTTTTAAATAATCTACATAATATAGATAATCTACATCGGTAAGAATCAATAATATTTCGTGTATGAGTCGGAATCGCTTTTTATTATTTATTGTTATAATGTCAATAGAAATTCAGTCTTTGAAAATTTTAATTAACCGTTTTCGATTCTTGAGATACAGCCTGCTGACGGACAGACGGACGTACAGACACTGGAAAATTAATAACAGGCTTCCGTTGGATAGCTTCCAGTATGGCACCCTAAAAGTATCAAAACACACACCCAAACAAATGTTAGCCATATTTATACATACATAGTGCAAGGAACTCCCGACAGCAATGGGCAAACAACTCAATTTGTACTACTTAACTATTCACAAAAGCACATAATACCTACGGTAGTTTCAAAGCGTGCATATAATTCCGCCGGTAGTAGGTTTAGCGGGATCGAGTTAAGGCTAAATTTCAAAGCCTTTCTACCTTACTCAAACTGAGTTTAGCTACTTCAAAATGTTGATGTATTGGAGTTGCTAATGCTAATAGCAAATACGTTTAGTTCGAGATGTGTGTACTGAAATGGACATTTGTTACTAAGATGGCGTTGTTTTTATTGTCGTGGGTGTGATTTGAGAGTCTTTTCATTTTAAACTTTCGCGATTTATACGATTCATATTGAATATAATGGGTCTTATATGTAGTTATACCTTTTTATTGCCCGACGTTTCGACGACGATTGGTATTACTACCATTAGTTAACGCGATAAGACCCGTCATATTCAATATGAATGATGTTTTTTATAGAAATAATTATGTGTAATTAATTTTTTCTCATGGGTGACTCCAATATATATATAACAACTCAAAGGTTTAAAAGATGACCAATTTTACATAAGTGGATTTTTTAATTTTATTAATGGACGTCCTGTATAAATAATTATTATTTGTATATTTATTTGTGCCTACCATTTTAGAGTACTATTTTTACACAACACACTATTAATATAAACTAAAATAAAATCTAAGAATAAGATTTTTTTCTGAAATTCAATTACAAGAAAGTTATCACAAACATTTTTTTGGTACAAATTGCTTGTAATAATTCTTAACAACGCCCTTCGTAGCACTTTCGTAGAGTTTGCGTAGAGCATGCGTAACCTCATTGTGTTAACAATGCGTAAACGCACCTATTAATATGACGGATATCTTTTATCATAGTTCTATATATAAATTTCATAAACAGCTGTAGAAGTAATTTGAAATTAAATATTCTTAGTGTTCTATACATTTGTGTTATACCAATAGCTGAAGATCGATCATTATTGCATTTGAGAAAAACAAAAAACAGTTTTAAGTCTTTAACTATCTATAAAAAAAATAATTATTTCAAATTTTTGTATTCATAATAAACTTTATAATACTTTATCAACTAATTAAGTTATTTTCATATTAAGAATTTACGTCTGATATTAACATTATTATTATGGTATAGACTCTATTTCTCAATTTATCAATGTGAAATCACAATAACACCAAGGATTCTAAAATGTTTAGTTTTATTTCAGTACACTCGTAATTTTACATTTTCTAGCTTAAAGTACAAATATATTCTTTGTAAATATACACAAAATTGATTATATTTGTGTATGTACATCACATAGCGCCATCATAATTGCGACGGGCGCCTGCAATTGCATTTCAATATGTCCACTGTAATTGAGCTTATTGCTGGCGGCATTTTATTGGCCTTTATTGTATTACGCGACTGATTGATTCTGATACGTTCAATACTGAAAATATTTAACATCATAGATATGGTCTCATTTATAGAACAATTAATTTAGTCTATACCAATGATATTTAATAGATCAATAATGTTATATAACTTTAGATATGTTACAAGCTCATGGATTTTGGCATCCAGAATGCCGATTACTTTTGGACAACGTTGCCTAGCAACGAGCTAGCGACTGAGTATGACAGGCGAAGTATCTTTGGGTCATCAAATCAATTGACGATTTTGTCGTAGATTCTTAAAGTCAAACAGTATTATGGTAACATTTTTATAGTTATCTATAGATATATTATAGAGCTGAAGATTTTGTTTCTTTGTTTGAACGCGCTAATCTCAGGAACTAATAGTTTGAATTGATTCTTTTTTTGTGTTAGATAGTTTATTTATTGAGAAAGGCTATAAGCTATATTACATCACGCTACGACTCATAGGAGCAACACAGTAACTATAAACGCGAGTGAAACCGCAAGAAACAGCTAGCAAAATATAACTATAAAACATTGTTATAGATATTAATGTAGGCAACATTCAAATGCACGGTCTTTCAAAAATGGAAGCCATTTCTTGTATCAAAATTGATGCGATAATAGAATATCTATAACAATGTTTAATAGTTATATTTACGCGTACCAGAAGTTACGCGTACCGTTAAAAGTTAGAAATGAGACATGGGAATTCTTAACATCAAATAGTAAGCGTTTTCTGTAGTTATAAAATAATTGTCCATATTTTATTTGTCTATATTTAAATAGGTTTGATTATCTCAACCTTACTTACCTCCTAAGGTCTTTTTAAAATCTATCGCTATCGAATCATGCAACATTGCGACAATTGTTTGATATTTGTCCTAATACACTTTTACTGATACAATGTAGATATGTTTTGTTTTCTATAATTAATATACTTTATATAATCAATATACTTTATATTTTAATACACCTTATAGAATTATTCTTTAATCAACTTAGAAGAACTCTAATGAAACTTGAAATATTCTGATGAAGGCGTTAGTAACAATTGAGTTACTATCTAAATGATAGAAGTGTATGATGAATAATTGTAATAGTACTATGTTCGACAACTGGAAGTTGTTAAGCAATAATGGTGCAACATACAAAAAGTCTAATTCGGAGTTATCTTGTATTCTCATAATACATAGCCTATTTACCATTACTCAAAAAGTTTAAAGTCATCTGAAATAAATACATGTGGAAAAAGGTTTTCTTCATCTAATGTCTATAATATAGAGAAATGTGTTTCATGTTTTTGATTATGCTAATTATATATATTTGAAAAACTTATTTGTAGATAAAACTCTGTACTAGCCTATCTGCTTTTAATTTTTTAACAAAATAGATAAGAAAATGTTAAATACATTACAACGTCTTTAAACAAATTTATTAATCATTTTCTCAAAATGAATTCCGTATGGCTTGACACAGTATTGCTTATCATTGTCGAACTAGTCTACGGGATCGATGTAGAGTATTTGCATTTTATAAAATGTCATTGGTCGTAAGCAATCTGACAGTTTAATTTCTTTTTAAACTTGTACTTAATAAAACTCTAATGGACAAAGACAAACAACAAAATATTGTAGAATATTTTTTTACAATTTATTGTTTGTAGTAATTAAATATATACCAGCCTATATAAAAACTGTGATTCATAATATTTATAATTTATATGCAAAAGAAAAAATAGATCGTAAATATTCTGCAGTAGAGTCACTTCTACAGCTACGCATAGCTACGCTTGCTACGCTAAAACAAAAATAATAAAATAGATTTATTGATACGCAATTTTCCAATATAATTTTAACAACTTAGAATTTCTACGTAAACAAAATCTTAGTTTAGGTGACCAATAAAAAAAAGGTATATAACTTTAACTAAATTATTTTGAAGCTGTTTTTAATATATTTTGTGTTATAACTTAAAAATCAATATTTTAGTTGACATGATTTTTCATATTTTTATTATTATTTAACAATTTATTAAACATTCCAGAACTGGTATACAGATGTCATATGAAAGTTCAGTTTTAGTAACATAATTAAAATATATTAAAGTATTAAAAATATAAAATACAAAATTAATAATCGTTCTTTTTCATAATACTGTCCATTAATTAGTGTTTATTTATCACTTAAAATCGTAATTGTAAATATACGACAGATTGAATAATAAGAGTAGGTAATAATATTAATTTTATTACAAAATAACTAAAAAAACTAAAAAAACACTAATATAATAACATATCCAATTTACCTTATTAGCGTCTGAAAATATTTTGTTGCGTTGTGGGCGGGAACTTTTCCCGCCTTACCGCGTGCGAGAAAGCGCGGTCACCGCGCTGACATTATCACCGTGCGTTCAGAAACACGCAAACACTCGCGCGCCAGCCGAGCGACTGGCGACCGACACCGCACTCGCCGCGAATACCGAACTGCGAGTAATCGTTCAGAAACCGCCCTCGCCAAACATAACCCCACCCGCCGTAAAGAGCATTTTAGCACGCGCCACCCCCGCTCCCGCGCCCTGATTTAATAGCGAACGCGGGCACTGATTCACTTAGCGGAACGCAACTACGTCCTCCATCTCTCTCGCTCCCGTTTCGAGAGCGCTTCGCTCCGTGCTCCCTCTCTTTCCCGCGTGCATACGCAAGACGAGCGGAGGAGCGAGACGGCGACGCGGTCGCGGACACTTCTTTCTTTCAACTCGATTTGCATGCGGGGGTCGCTCGGCAAACTTTATGTCCTCGTTTCGTAAATTATTTATACGTTTGGAAATACTTTTAACGTGCTCGGGACACCGAAAAAGATTGCGAGCGAATGCGAACGAGATAAATTAAGTGACCGGCCGGTCGGATTACAGCGCGGGACGCGGCGACGATAATCGAATTTGTACTTGTTCTCTGATCAGTTCTGAAACTTAATTTTGATGTTACCCGATCCGTTCCTTCGATATAAATCAAATTGACGTCAACTTTTCTTTCAAGTTAAATTACGGACGCCACTTCTATCAATGTTAATATTTATTCAAATCATAATTCGATGACTTCATTAATAACTTAATTCATAAATTTTATTCCAAATATTAGGTATGTATTAAATTTAATAAAAATCGGCTAAGTACGGGACGGAAACCATTTCATTTTTAAAAAACGTTCTTGTCTCAATCTTAAAATCAGTGTTATAGTTTCAAATTTATCCCTATTCTCTACCGAGTCCTTGATGTCTTTGTATATTAAACCGTAGTGTAGCTAAAACCTTTTTTTTAATAGAACTTCGTTATAGATTATGTAAACACATTATAGTTTTATTTAATTTAATCTTTGGCACTATAGTGCCTCGCGGTTTCAGCGATAATAGATAGAGGAAAGGGGAGAAAAACAAAAACCTAAGAAAAAATTATGACGTTTTTAGCAAGTACAATTAATCAACTAAATATTTTAATAACCAACATTTAGAATTTTTTTTAATTAACAATAACATTTTTGTGGAAAAATAAACCTCTTAAGCTTACACGACACTACCCGAACATATAGTGTGGTAAATACAAATTAACATAAATAATTATCAATACCTAATTAATCTTCAATTACGAAGAGATTTTGAGATTAACGCTTTCAAACAAACAAACACACTAGTTAGCTTTACCCATGTATTAATACAGAGTACACACTGTACCTATAGAAAAAATCTATTACTTAAATAGTCAAGGACCTAATTCGATCTGTCGGGTTAAACCGTCTACTCTCAATTAAAGCCGCTACAGAATAGTAACAGTATTGATATTTGGACGCTGATAAGCAATACTTTGTCAAGCCACACGGACTTCATTTTGAGAAAATGGCGTCTAAAGATGACAAACCTACTCTTAATAAATATGTTTAAAGAAGTATATAACCACCTTTTCTTTTATTTTCTGATAAAAGGTATAATGAATTAAAAGCAGATTGATATATTTAATATATTATCTATTTTTTTTTTTCAAATATTTGAGATTATTGTACAAATTGCAAAATATAGAACGCACTTAAAAGTCGAAACAATTAATTAACTTTTTTCCGTGCTAATTTAGTTCGTATGGTTTCATTTTTTCTTAAATAATATTAAATAGGTGATGCTGTATCAAAATATATCGATATCTCCGAATTTTACTTTCTGTGGGTTCTCGATAAAGATAAACTTTTCCATTATATTATATATTTTAAACTTTTGCGATTTATACTATTCATATTGAATATAACGGGTTTTATCGCGATAACTAACGTCGTTGAAAAATGGCAATAAAATGGTATTACTACCATTAGTTATATTAAATATGAATTTTCCATTATATGTTCCATTATAATGGTAGGTAGGTAGGTACGTGTAACCCGAGCGGTTATTGCAGGACACGTCAGAAAAGTTTGCTTACACTTATCGTTATATTTTGGACTGACATATTCACCGACAGATTGATTAACGCAGAGCTGAAACCACTGAGTCTAGAGATATGAAATTTTGCACAATCGTTCCTTAAATATCGTAAATATGCACTAAGAAATGATTTTTAAAAATCTACACCCTAAGGTGTTAAAAAGAACGTTGAAAGTTTGGTACCAAATTCCTAAGTGTACGCGGACAAAGCTGCGGGTAGCTGCTAGTATCTTTAAAAAATTATAGACTATATGTTATTCTGATGTACAAGCCGTATTATTGTGAAGTTTCATTAAAAGCCATTCATCACAAATATCCATACAAACTTTCTCATTTATAATATTAGTAAAGACATTTAAAGATTTTTGATATCATGTCTGTAATTATAATGTAGCGCTCATAATTTCAGGTATACGATTTAACCCCACAGGTAGAACAAGGCCCCCTGACTATACCAATAAGTAATCTATTTCCATATAAACGACAAAAAGAAGTAAAAATACAGCTTCTAAATCAAAACTCAATTAATTCCCGCCTAAAGCAAATTCTATTTTATCTGTGTTTCAGCCACTAACACACCTTATTGATCTCGAATTCCCAGTTCAGTTAACCTATCCAATTAGCAGTATTGCATTATCTGCGGTAGAAACTAACTTCTAATGGCGCTCGTGACCCCTTTACCAACTCAAGTTACACTGCTGTTACGTTTCTGGACCCTACTATAAACCATAGACACTATCATTATTTTAATAACCTTAAAATTTATTCACACTTACCAAAATTGTGATAGATAACTAGGTTTAAAATAAATTGAAAATTAAAGTCACTGATATTTTAACAAAAAAAAAAAAATAGTTTATCTATACCTAAAAAAAATATCTATGTTTTTTCATTAATAACTTTTATGGTTAAACAAAGAGATAGATACGTCATTAGATATATATAGATCATTGCGATTATAAAGTATAAAAAATTTAATTTTTATAATTAATAAACAATTATTAATCCGATAACAAAATAAAATACAAACAAAGTATAATAAAGTATATTATAGCAGGTGTAAATGATTTAAATGCAATTTCTATGTTCCTATTTTCTATTCCAATTAAAAAAAAAAAAAACTAAACTTGTCTTTGGGTATTCTTATATTTTTGGGTAAAATTTGTAATATGAGTAAATTTAGAAATGCTGTTATAAATGTCAAAGTTCGTAAGGATCTATAAATGGTTATTATTTCACGCAAAAATCCTTGTTCGAATTCTTAGGAAAATTTGCTACAGTTTCATCGCTCAATTGAACCATAATAAATAATTATTACACATATGTAGAACCAGACTATATACTTGACGCTTATCATTAGACAAAACTGCTAAAAAAAAAATTAAAAATACTGTATTCAGTATTCTCATTAAGATAATAATCTTTAAAATAAATTATCATACAAATAATGTCACTGTCTTATGTTTTCATGACTTAAACTTTTGAGATTATACATATAAAGAAAATTTTATCACAATTTTATCATGTTGTTTATTTTTATACTCTAAATATATAACAAAACTTTGTATGATTCGTAAAAATTATGATAACAAGCAAACAACAGCTTAAACACAAAATTTATGTTGATTTATTTCCTGCTACCCCAAAGAAATAATTTAATTATGTATTCTTTTCTAAAAATGTTATCTGCTATGGTCTTATAAACGTTATTAAAGTCTATCTGTCATACTACAAAAGACGCATTAAAAACATGTTGAACACGTGTCTAGCCAAACAGTGTTTAAAAATTAAACATTGTTTAAAATATTATTTAAATTGCTTATCAGCGAATAAACTCATAAAAAAACTTATTGATAAAATGTTATACGTTACATTTCACAGCCAAAAATTGGTTTTAAACATCTATTAAACTCACTTAAACGTATATTAATCTATGTCTAAAGCATCTTTAACTCAAAACTGTGCTTAGACGCGGATTTGTAGTATGGATTTTTTAACCAGGCGTTTAACGTCTATTTAAATCTTTTGTAGTAAGGCAGTATGTATTTAATTAAAACGATGTCTAATTATTCTATTCATGGTGTATTGAAAAAAATAATACGAATTCAAATTACTTCCAAACACGAGCTTCAATTTCGAAATCTCAGAGTTGTGGTTATTTACAATTAATTTATCTTCAGTTTTGTGAATAGTAAAAAAATAAGTAAAAAAGTAAGTAAAGTAACAGCCTGCTGGGCAAAGGCCTCCTCTCTTATTAAGAGAGGGTTTAGAGCTTGAACATTTGTCAAAATTTCTCCCGGCATATGCAGGTTTACTCACGATGTTTTCCTTCACCGCTCGAGATGATTTAAACACAAATTCAGCACTTGAAAAATCAGCGGGGCTAGCCGGGGCTTGAACCCACGATCATCGGTTGAGATCGATATATTCTAACCACTAGGCCATCTCGGCTGTTATTCATTATCAGTTTTGTAAATATTATATTCTAACTTTATCTTTACGTAGTATAAAACAAAGTCACTTCCCGCCCTCTCCACTCCGACGACGTTCTAAGCCGAGGTGCGATCTCACTAGGAGACACCCTTAGACACGGGCGTCCATTCTGAGCCCCAACGGGGGCTCCCAATTTCAAGGCTGAGTCTCAGTACTCGGCCCCCCCCCCGGTGACGCTGTTAAGGCCAGTAGGGCCAACAGCAATACACATTCAGAAAAAAAAAAAAAATCCCGCCCTCTGTACACTTAGATCTTTTAAACTACGTAACAAATTTAAATGCGGTTTTCACTAAGCCAAGTAATTTAAGAAGAAGGATATATTGTTTATTCAAACATACCACCGATGGCCCAGCGGATAAAAAAACAAGTAAGTCCTAATACTCGGTCTCGGTTTCCATCTCTCAGGCCCAAAATTCATTGTCACGATGCGAAGTCGCGTCGTGGCAAGTTAAGATGTTGTGAAACGTGACTCAATCACGTCGCATAATGGCGATATTTCCTAAAAAGTCTGTCATTATACATTTAAAACAAATAGTGGATACAATAGATTACTTGTCGATTGCAGTTACTTTGAAAATTTAGCGCGGAAACTATTTCAAAAAAATATCTTCAAATTTCTAATCGAATATTTCTTTATTTTTTTATTTATATAATAGTTATGAGTATAGAATTAATTGCTAAAGGCGTGCTCAATAATTACTATCTATTGTAATTATATCGTATCATTTTAGCCCAAAACTTTATTCTTTTTTTATTACTATTACTCACTGATTATTTACACTTAATGAGAAGAAAAATAAATTGGTTCAAAGTAGACAATATTATTAGTAGACTACTAGAGTAATATATAATTTTGTTGCAGGTTTTTGCATGATTTGGGATAATTTTAGAATTACTGAAACTTGTTTCCGCAGGTGCAAGGTGCCTAGACAAGAATCTGGATATATTAGTAGTGAAGAACTTATAAATATTTATAGAAACGACAATTCTTGTGATTGTTCTCAATATTTAGTAAACAAAGTTTCCGTAATAATACGAATTGAAAAATAAAGCTCTTTAAAAAAAACTTCTAATAGTGTAAGTAACAAAAAAAGTCATACTTTTAAGTTGTAAGTTACAGTTTTTTATAAAATTAAGCAAATAATAATATTTTTTATATAAAAAGGGGGGCAAACGAGAAAATGGTAGCACCTGATGTCAAGTGGCTACTATCGCCCATAGACATCTGCAACACCAGGGGCGTTGCGGGTGCGTTGCCGGCCTGAAAGATATACAAGCCTTGAAGATAATAGATATACAGATATTATACCAAATTTTATTAATAGAATATAAATAACAACTAAATAATAACCACTGTCATTTTCAAATAATCGTATCTATATATATGACAAAATGTTAGCTTTTAACTAAATCGTAATTATTAGCCACATGTCTTATCTTTACAATAATTTGACCAACTTTTGGTAAATTCCCCCACTGTGACGGCGCATTGTGGTACGATGATGTCAATTAAAATTAAAAAAAAACGACAATGAGACGTAACGTAGCACATAGCTCTGATCGTAACAAATACTCTAAATGCAAGGAAAGCAGCCTGAGAAAGCTAGGAAGAAATTATCCTTGCCTTCCCGCAATAGAACGTAATAGCAGATTTAGCTTGATATTCTTGTCCTTAACAGAAAAGGCTCCGTCGAGAATTGAAACATTTACAGGCTTTTTTAAAGTTTTAAAATTTAGAATTTATAGTTTTGCATTTTTTTAATTTCATTAAAAAGTTTATAAAGTATTGTCATCACATTTTTAATAAGTATGAGATGTAATTATTTCTTTTGTCACCGAATATAAAACAAAACACTCGACCTTATAAGCAAATACTGTAATTTCGTTTTCTTGGATCACACACTTATTCCAATTATTTTGATATAAAAACTAAATTACTTAACCAATTTTAATATAGGTAAATAAAAAAAAGAATTTTAAAAATCGGTTAAAAAATAACAGTTTTGAGGTAACAACCAAAAAAATTTAATTCGGTACGAATTGACAACGTCCTCTCGTCTATTTTGAAGTCAGTAAAAAAAATAATATAATAAAAATAAATATAACACAAAAAACAAACGAGTAACAACGTCATTAACAAATTAAACTAAGACAATCCTAAATAAGCTCCTTAGAAATCACAATGCCGATTTAAAATATACCCTTGCCTTATTCCTACGACGTTAGATAAAGAAAGACATTGCAATTTGAACCTTACGAGGTTCGACACAAACTAACTAGGATTAGAGGAAGTTATTTTCAACAGTAAACAAATCTTTGGTGAGGTGTAAGTGACAATAAAACGAGAGCTTAGCTCTCGGGGCCGTCTTGGAGTGGAAGGGGGGTAGCGGTGGGAGGGGTGAAGGAGGAGTCGTACGTCTGTCTCTCTCTGGCGGGTCGCGAGTCATCCGTTTTATTTCTTGTTTGTCTGTGCCGTCCCCATTTGCTACATAATTTATTTTGAACGAGCCGCATTTAAAAAATTGCCGTTCGTTCGCGTTTAGGCGGCAAAATGGAGTTTGCGGACACCGAGCTCCCGGAATTGTAATAATATGGTAAATGATTTCATTTGAACGGTCTTTTCGTAATCGTCGGTTTAATGGCGCGCGAGTCAAGACGCCATTGTCCGTTTCCATTTACGCTGAATTTATTTCGCGGGTTTTTATTCTCCTTGGTTTTATCGTTTAAGCTCCTCTATACATATTTTATGTTCACTTCGTTTGGTCTAGTTGATACAATGTCGCTTGTATTTATTACTAGTTGCGTCTCGTGGTTTTACTCGCGATTATGATTACTGCTTCGCTTCTATGAGTCGTAGAGTGATGTAATATAGCCTATAACCTTCCTCAATAAACGAGCGATCAATATCAGAGATTACTTCTACATACAAACTTACAAACAATTGACAAATGTCTTTATAATATTATTAAAGATTAACTTTAATATTTCTCGTTAAATTTGCAACCCTCGAAATTGCAGAACGTACATAAAGAATTATAATTAAACTAGCGAAGCCGACGTATTGTCCTGTACCATAGCAGAGCCATCTATCGAGTACAATTATAGATCTATGTATACCATGCGGGGACCCACCCAAACACAATGATAAAAAAATATATAAAAGTCAAGGTTTAATCTATATCTATACCAAAATTCTTCAAACTTGGTTCAGCAGTTTGGGTAAAAAACCGTAATAAGCGATCAGCCAGACAGAGACACGATAACTTTTGACACATTATCTAAAAATCCACACAGTATTAAATAAGTAACAATTAACATAGTAAGTATAACAAATGGTTTAAATTAATCAAAATTTCAACATAAACTGGGTTATACATTATTATTAAGACAAATTAATCCCTAGATCAGCTTCGCTTAGTTAATTTTTCATGCTTTGTAATTTAAGACAATCTGTTGAGTTGCTGATAATACTATAGTAATACAGGCTTTTGCCTGCAGCTTCGCTCAAGTTAACGAATAATTTACCCGGTACCACAAACGCGCCACCTACTGTAATTTAACTACTATAACTTACTCGCAAGTACTATTAGCATGTATTTATTCATATTTTATGGCGTTGTCCAAAATACGAACAAACATATATTGATCTTTGTATATTATGCCCCCTCACGACGGATCACATGATGGGCCGTCGTAGTAGAAGTCACTATGGTTTGTGATCGCGCGTGATAGCCTTGTCGGTTTTTTCGGCATAAGTCAAAGGATAGTGACGCTAACAGTGGACCGTCCTCCAAACTATGGCTGTACGTAGGTACCATAGAAATTGTCACTTCGATTGTCCATATACTATGGATTGTCCATATTGTCCATATACGATTGTCCATATAAGAGGCATAAAATATAACGATGAAAATAGACTTTCTTTAGTTTTTCTAGGCTCGAATGCGCTAATTTCAGCAGCCTCGATACCGATAAAAAAAATTGGGTATTATTGTCACAATTGAAGCAGTACCACAAAAATAACTTTTTCATAAAAAAATAATGTGAAGGTATTGCTGACTTTCAGAAACTAAATTAATGATATTTAAATTGATTATTATTGATGATTATAACTTTATTGTAATTGCAAAATCGGATTCCAATTGTGCGAAATAAGAACACAGATTACAAGACTCGCTGGCATTTATTTATTAACTGAAATGCTCATAGACAAAACGGCGGACATGTACATATGAAGGTACACATACTCACAGACTTCCAGGGGTTCGTGGACCACAGGTTAAGAAACAATGCTATAGAGCATAAAACATAAGAGAATATAGCTTAAATCAAATAGGTAAGTATCGATAATAGGTAACTCAGATTTAAATGTTTATCGTATTATTTTATTTTATTTATTAATCAATTTAAATCAGATATACAGAATCATTATATTTTATATTCTATTTTGATGTCTAATATTTTACTAACAGCGCCATCTTTCTTTCGTTTACTAGTGGTAGCATGCGTATTATCAATAATTCCTGTGCTTGTTACGATAAAGACACAAAATAATTAATATGTTTAATTGCTTGCATATTTGTAACTAGGAGTCCCCTAGTCTATGTGTGTCTGTTAACAGTATGTATAACTAATTCTCTACTAAAATCTACAACAAATTTATTGTTTAATAGACTTTAATCTTCTATTATAAACAAGCTATCTTATCCATACAGAATTCTAAATTGGACTGTTATTTCCACAAATAAGTCCATTCAAATAAACAAAAAAAATCTAAATCAATCATCATCTTGTATATTAATAAAAATAATAAAACATAAAGATAAAAATCGATTAAGCTATACATACACAAATTACTAAAACAATAATTCAGCCGGTTAAAAATATCGAATCCGCCAAAAAATAATCTATTACGAATTTATTAGCGCAAATACAACATTGGTGAAAAATAATGACAGTCGAATGAGTAAGCAGAAGAGCTAATCGCACCATAATAACTACATCAATGTTACGTAATTTTATATCCTTTGTCCGCGCCCCCACACCGAAGGGTTTGCGTCTAGTGATTTATTGAAGAAAGCTTTTAAACCCTTGCGGTCGTGATGTCGGATTTTTGTCTTGGATTGCATGGATCATTAGGACCCGATTTGCTCTATTAATTTAATGTTCGTCTACTTTTTTTTTCTAATTTTATTATGTATTTCATTGTATATGGTACTCGTTTTTTGAAACGTTGTTATTATCATATCACCATTAGGTATAAAAAACTAAAACTTTTTATAAAAAAAATAACCGACAAATTATTTTTTTTATGGAAACAATCTGAAAATAATTCCTTGCAAATAAAAAGACTTATAAAAATCGGTTATCAAATAACGGAGTTATGAGGTAGCAAACGTTAAAAAAAATCTTTATTTGAAGTCAGTTAAAATAGTAAAATAACTTTTAATTTTATTTTAGTTTAAGACTTTTATTTTGTCACTTGCAACGATTCTATTAGGCCTAAGCAAATTAGTTAATCTTATAGGACTAAGTACCTTAGGTAAGTTTAAACCAATGAATCCTGACGCGGATAGGATAAGCCGATTTGGTCTAGAATAAAAATTTAAAAAAAAAATTAAACCGACTTCAAAAACGAACCTAAGAGATACAAATGAACTTAAAAGCATAAAATAAATGTTTTCTACAACATTATGAAGTCGGTGCCTAGTAAAACATTCGAAGTCGGCGTCAAGTAAGACCTTTTTCGTGTTATTTACTGGCACC
Organism: Hypolimnas misippus; assembly: GCA_037950945.1. Taxonomy (NCBI): domain Eukaryota; kingdom Metazoa; phylum Arthropoda; class Insecta; order Lepidoptera; family Nymphalidae; genus Hypolimnas; species Hypolimnas misippus. The sequence continues at coordinate 3,079,310 of JBBEEQ010000016.1, read as the reverse complement.
GACTTAAAAATTTTGTAAAAAACATTTATTTTATGCTTTTTAGTTCACTTGTATCTCTTAGGTTCGTTTTTGAAGTCGGTTTAATTTTTTTACAAAAAAAAATTATTTTACACTTTTCAGTTACGAATATAGTAAGATTAAGTGATTTACCTAAGTTACAAAAGCCTAATGCCAACTGTTCATCGCCGTCAACAATATATATCTTTTCCCGATGCAATGCTGTTAATTATTGAGGAGTTCTCCTAGTGTTGCATCATCAGTTCCACTTCACCAAAAGTGATTTTCTGAAGGTAAATACATAAGTTACTATCAAAAATACCTAAATCGGTATAGGTGTGCCTATAAAATTTAAGGAGTTCCCTCAATTTCTCCAGGATCCCATCATCAGATCCTGACCTGAAGACAATGGCACCACCTCGGAAATATACCCTTTTAAACAAAAAAAAAATTTGAAACATAAAAAAATATATACGCGTCGAATTGAGAAGACTCCTTTTTTTGAAGTCGCTTAACAAAGTAGTTTGTCCTGAAATCAATTTTACCCGGTAATACATTTTTTTTCATATAAAACAGCTAGTTGTATCGTATTTGTTACGTCAACGAAGAGATGCTGCTCAAAACACTTTAGGGGTAGAACAGACCAGTATCATCAGACAGAGTCGGGGTTAGCCGATTCGATTTGAATTTCCGAATAACAATATCTTATATTTTAAAATAAATAAACAATTTCTAATGTCAGATATTTCCTCTTTTTTCTTTTTGTAACACGGTCATTCTATTGTATGAATGGCCTAAGTATCAACTAGCCAATTTATTAAATAATGGATTAGACGGAATGGTTGCATATTGTACAGGCCGCTGGTTGATTCTAAGGTGTTCATTCAACGGCTTATTAAGCTAGTTGCCTACGACATATATATGATACTAGCAGTTGCTCGCGGCTTCGGTAGTGTGGAAAAATAGAACACCGTTTTCAATTTTATACTAAATTACTATCACACAGAAGTATGTGTATTAAGTTTTAAGTTAATACGACAACGGAATAAGATTTTGCACAGGATCTTGAAAGCGTTTAAGTAATTGGGAAGTTTGTGATTAAATTAAACACAGATTTTCCCATAACATTTTCTTTAATTTCCAAAGAATAGTATAGAATAGAAAGTACTGACAAAAGTCAATACAAGAATTAACTCTTAAAAATACTTATGAACTCTGAAGCTTTAGGTACGTATACCGAATTTTAAGCCATTGTCATGAGTCAAGAATATAAAAATTCGACAATTTAATCCGTTGGACTGGCAACTTTCTTTGTAACAAAATAAAATAGTAGTATAGTCAATATTAAATATAAAAATTTACATAAAGCATGTTGTCCATATTCGTCGACTTCACAAATACAATGATATCGGTACAAGTGATAATTTTTGGCGCCACTCAATACCATTTGAGGGAGTTGAGATTTAATGATGGTATGAAGTTTATGGCCTGATTCTCTCGTAGACACGATGAGGAGATGAGCTCAATCATTGGCAGAAAATGTAGCAGTCTTGCCAACTTATGATTATTATTTATAAATATTTTAATTAGATGTTAATTTTATTTTTAGAAAACAAAAATCAAATCAACTGGCACCATATGCCATGAGTAGGAAAATGCTATAACGCCATTTATAGTACAATGACGAATACTAATAAATTATAAGTATTTTAGTCTATACCGAACGAAAGAGAATTATTTAATTTTCAGACTAGTGACTCCATCTAGTCAAAAATCTATGAACAATTTTATGGTAACAGATATAAAAATTTATTTAACAGACTATAAAAGTATATTTTCTTATTTATTATTTTTATAGTACAAAAACAAATTAAATTAACAAAATAAAATAAATGATCTTTTTACTATAGATACCATACATGGTATAGAAAAAATCGTTGTTTGTTTTTTTCTACATAATTTATTTGTGTAACTGAAAAAAAATATTTTCTAAATAATTAATGCAGCATTAATATTTTTGTTTATTAAATGATTTAAAATATATTAAGAGATATAAAAGAAAAAAGATACGTATAATCTATAATGATAATGATATGTGGAAGTTTGATACGCGTCAATCGACTTGTTTGTGCTGCCATCTCTCGAACTTATGTGACAAACTGTTGTCGGTAAAACAGTAGAACTTAAACAGGAAAATAAAATGTGTTTTTGTTATTCTTTTCTTATTTTGATATTCAATTTTTGCATAATTTTATGTCTATAAATTATACTTTAATTTAATCATTACTCTTTGTCTTACGACTAAAATATAAGACGTAATTTAATTTAAAAATTCATATTTCGCGCCATTGAACGGCAGCCATTTGGCTTCATTGTGAACCCCGCGACAGGAAGTGAGTGATGAAGGTGCTACGCAGGCGCAAATTGACCTTTCGGTTGAAGAACCCGTCGGTCACATGTGAGTGTCGATAAATATCTTAGTTTTATCGTGTAACTGCTTTCAATAGTCTTAATTATTGTTTTCGTAAGTATTTTCTATAGTGAATATAAATTTGTGAAATCAGCGCAATGTAACAGTGTGATTTATGTGTTAAAATAGAAGTTAAGTTATAACGCGGCACCGGCACGTTTGTCAAAATTGCTATTTTTCTTTTATGGTCACCAAATTGCTTACAAAAGATGACATTTAATATAAATATTTTAACTGAAACGTTTCTCTGTTGTGTGTAGAGTTGTTATAGTTTTTCCATATTTTAAAGTAATCAGTGGACATTAACGAAGATACGATCAAGATGTCCCTTTGAAAAAGGCACATGTTCGCATACCACACGGCTCTATGTCATACGTTTTAATTACAAACGCTAGTTCGAAAACGTTTTTCTAAAAAATTTTGCATATGTCCTGTACATAATATTGACTTTTCTCCTTTCTGTACAAAGGATAGGTTTTCGCCACAAAGCGCTAGGTGGGGTTAGGTCGCCTGAATTTTCGCACCGCATAGCTAATATTTTCATATGTCTACTGTCTAGATAACGAAGACAGGCGTGACTAGTTATTGTCTACAGGACTTTCGTTATATATTATTCATAATTCACAAGTGCGTATTTTTGATTATTTTTCATTATTTTAAATCGTGTGTAAAATGTATAGCACATTTTTTTCACTGTTCTACATATATCGCTTTGCTTTATTAATATTCGATGCAATTACATTGATTTGAGTGTACAAACATGAGTCATGTCTTAAATTAATTTCTGATATAATATTGGTATTACTTTTAATGCAATCAGTCTGTATAACTGCTTTTATCCAAAATTGGAAAAAAATAGTGCAGAGTGCAATGAATATTTTTAATCTGTACTGCAGAAGTTAGTATATGTATAATGTCTTTAAATTTTAATCAATATGTGTTATCTGTGTTTCCAATGTGGTTTGGTTCAAGTTCCATGTGCAAATTTCACACCAGTCATTACAATTTCTTTGTGACATTTTTTTTTTAATATTAATTTCTTTCTTAATTATAAAAAGTGTAAGATTTTAATTATCACTAATTTTAAAAATTCTTAAATATTTCTAAAGTTGTTAATCCAGATTTTCTTCTCTTCAATAGTCTACGGTATGACTATCTAATCTATGGCAATAGTCTGTAGTCTCCCTTTTATCTAACAATTAAATTTACAAATTTTAATTTAAGAAATTAAAATAACATGCATGGGGCCATTACTAATAATTATTTTAAAGGGACTAGTTTATTTTCTATTTATAATGTAACTTCTTTTTCCGAATTTAACTGTCTTTACAGTAACAGTAATTTTAAATGTAGAATAAATTTGATATGGTATATAATACATAATTAGATATTATTAGGTTTTATAGTCAATAAAATTCATTGTTTTACTAATATCCCATTAAACTTATAATCTCTAAATTAAAATTCCAATCATTTCTCATTTTTAAGCGAAAGGCCACTAACGAAAGTCTGTTTATAGCTAAACTTTTTATATATAATTTATGATATATGTCATAGAGCATAGAATAACTATGAAAAACATGAATTAGATTAAAAATCAAAATCTGTTATTATTTATGCAACAATATAAAAAAGAATTGAGTAAAACATTTTGCTTTTAACTTTTAAATTATAACTTTTATTGATTTCTCATAATCATCTTCATCATCAGAAAAATATAACAATAGAATTCACTAAAAGAAATATATTACATACATATCTATTATGTACATAATATGTATATATTATATATTAATTACATAGCTAACAACAATTCCAAAACATAATGGTTATTTTTCAAACCAAAAGATGTTTTTTTTTTACATTTCAAAACCTCATGGCGAAGTTCATTGACATTAGAGTTCAATGAACTGTGCTAATTTTGGCAGATACATGTGTCGCGAGTTAGGTTAATAGCAAGGTTGTATCAATTAGTTGAACCTTCCAAGGACATTTGACATGATCTGTTACTCATTAAAGAGTATTCTTTTGTACTGCGTAAAGTGCTTTTAACCGACTTTCCTAAACTGGAGGTAATGGTTTTTGAGGTTTTGGGCATCTGCTGTAACCTAACATAACCTAAGTGGCTTGATGTTTACATTTTTATGTATATATAAAAGTGTAATTTGCCAGTGTTACTATAGTTGAATTACGTTAATTGTTTAGAGTTAGTTTTATATCAATTTTTATTTGGTCGTTGTTAGTGTTATAAAAATACTCAGAAAGAAAATCCTAATTGTTATATTTAGCTGTTATTTATAATTGACTATTGATTTACAAGCAAAATTATCAAGTGCTTGCAGAGAATAAAATTACTTGAAGTCATTTCATGGATTTACGCCAACATCTATTTCTATTAATTACATGTACTATATTAATTTTATTGAATTTTAAATTAACACAATTCAGCACTTGTTATTTAAATGACATAATATGTGATTCTTTCTGAAAAATCTACTAATGATTTTTACATTATATACGTCATGTACCTGGTAAGTGCTGCAATGTTATCGAAAGCATATAGATTTTTGGTTCAGAAACACTTGTGGGTGTCCCCAGAAAACCTACCAAAGTTTCATTACAATTCGCTCAATGATGTTAGAACATATTTAGAGGATATTACAAATTAATTTTTATTTAGAGATTATCTTGTCATTATAAATACATAATATCTTGAGCCTATAGAGTCGCAATAGCAGTTCTGTACTGTTCTTGTGCTGCGGGTACTCAGATACTAAATACCAGTTCCGACTATGCGTCTCATTTCACAACTGTGATTTGGGATCACCGTCCAGGAATACAAATTCTCTCATATTCTTAACTAATTCTGCCCCATAGATCAAAAATAGATCATATTATGTATCAAGAGTCATATTATGTAGATGAAGTGTTAGTTAATATTAATTTTAAGTTTCAGCAATGTTGAGGTGTTTTGGCTGTACAGAATGTTTCCATTATTTATACATCATTGAAGTGTCTTGTAGATTACAGCTTAATATCAATAACTATTAATAAAATGTACGGGCATTTTAAGATTTGTTTTTGTAACAACACTTTGAAAGAAAATTAACTTTAGTTACAACAATAGTAAGCTATTTATCCAAACTATTACCAAATATATTTTATGCTATATATTTACACTATTTACTACTATTTTTATATATTAAAGGCTATATTTATTCATTATCTTGCAAATAGAATATTTGAATAGGGTCAAATGGGAAGAAAGGAGTATTGCATAGCGTGACATTTAGCTCCACAAATAGTTTCAAACTAATTTTTAAAAATTATAACCAAATGCATGTTATGCTGCATATTCACACTGATTACTATTATATTTAACAATAAAAGATTTTTTCAATATGGCGTTTAATATTAAAAGCACCGGATTCAATTCACATTTTTAGGAAATCGCAAAAACATTTTTTACTTGGACTTTGGCTGTTAATTTTGACAATGCCAAAAAATTTTAAAACAACGATTATTTTTCTTTTTCATAATCATAGGTTGTGAAGCACAGAATTATGCGAGACTAGACGTATAGTCTCTTTCTTTGTTTGTCTTATTTGGTAACACACCCGTAACAAAAATCACAAATTTTCGCTCATCATTTTTTATTATAAAAATGATTAAGTTCAATCATTCGATCGATAACTTATCATCTCTAAATCTGGTGTGTGATTAAAACTACGCCATTCTTATCTGTTGAATAAGACAAACAAAAATAGACTATATAGGAGTTTAGTTAACTCGCTTCAAAGACATTTTTAATTCAGTAACTTTAATACTAAGGGATTTGATGTTAGCTAGAATAGAGTTAGGTATTCTTAAGCCTGAAGTTTGGCAATACTAATCTAGTACCTTTAAACGGTTGTTCTAAAAAAAGCTAAACACTGCAACAACGATTTTCATGAATTTTAGTATGCAGTGGATTACAGAGACTATTAAATCGATCTAGCTAGGTTTCATAGGTTTAGAAAAGGTCGTTTACCAAAAAATGTATATATATGAGCTTTGCTCGTTCATTCTGGTACTAATTTATTAAAAAAAATATTCCAAACGAAACACTAAACACAATAAAATAAATCTCCACAGATACACGTAAATAAATCACTCACACAATATGGGCGACATCGAGGACACACACTTCGAGACCGGCGATTCCGGTGCCTCGGCCACCTTCCCTATGCAGTGCTCGGCCCTGCGCAAGAACGGATTCGTGATGCTAAAGGGCCGTCCGTGCAAAATCGTCGAGATGTCCACATCGAAGACCGGCAAGCACGGTCACGCTAAAGTCCATCTCGTCGGAATTGATATATTCAATGGAAAGAAGTGAGTATTTTTTTGTAATTTTATATTTTTTTGGGTCGAGAACCTTCGCCGTCGTTTCCAAAACAGTCTACTAAATTTTCATCACAATCCGATCAATTGTTTTATAATACATACAGGAGAAACATAAAACACTGTTTTTTATTTATATTCATTAACAATTTATTTCGCGCGGCGGTTTTCAATATCTATAATAGTTATTTGTGAAACTAAAATGTATTAACTTTCATGTGACTGCTATTATTAATGCAGCATGGATACAAACTGAATAGATTTTGATGAAACTTAGTAACAAACAGCATGGTGAATTCAGCTGTTAACCGTCTTCTTAATAGGAAAGGAGATCTTGGCCTACCAGTTGGACGATTACAGTCTGTTACAGTACAGTATACTATAGTTTACTTTTCTTTATAACAAAATATTTAATAAACCATAACCTACGTTATACAAGGATGTTTTTAAGTGAGAATTTTTTAAGTTTTTTTTTTTTAAGTTAATCCTTACTTATTTTTAATGTTTCTTCATCTGAATACATCTCCCATTAAAATGCTGAGTTAAGATGATCTTTCTAAATAGACTATCAGATATTGGTGATATATAAAAGTAATATAAAATAATATATAATATTTGAAGCTGAAATTACTTTCAGTCTGTTATATTTTAAATATTATCATTAATATATTAAGTTTTCCTTGATTTTCGAATTAACATGAATTATCAATATGACCTCTATTTATTATGCGTCCTAATACATTAAGAGGCCAGACTGTCTCGAGGTTAGCTTTACGTTATTGGGGTTCAGTTGGTTAATTTCTTCATTTATTTTGTTTTAAAAAATACATTAACAAAGCAATATCTTTGTCGACTAAACATTTGCGATCATATTTTTAAAAGAATTTTAGTCATTTCAAAAATTACATTAATTACTAATTTTCAATAACGTTTATCAATTTGATAAATTATCAAACTTATAAGCATTAAGTTCTTTAAAACCAACAAATCATGTGATTGATAAAGGCGTATGGTTCTGAAATGCTCAGAAGTAGAAAGTAGACTTTTATTCAAGTCTTTAAATTTTTCTTAAATATTGTTCAGTTTATCTTTGGTGCTTATTATAATATTATGTTTACAAAGATTGCATTATTAATTAGTAATCATATGTCGTCGACGAAAATTCATGTTAAAGCTTTGCTGGTTTATAGCTCTTAATTAGATTTAAATGGAGGGAGGAGAGGGTTCTATGAGGGCAACACATCACATTTCGCATAAAAATCTAAAAAAAGATATATTTTTTTCCATTTGAAGAGCTGTTCTTAATAGTCGAACACCATATGTAATCATTCTATTCTATGTATTTAATATAAAAATTACATATGCATAATATGCAAACACAATCCTATATGGACGCTGATAAGCAATACTATGTCAAGCCACACGGACTTGATTTTGAGAAAATGGCGTCTAAACATGTCAAACCCATTTTTGATATGTTTGTTTGAAGAAGTATATGTCCACATTTTCTATTCTATTTTGATAAAAGGTAGATTTAATTTAAAAAAAGATTGGTACAATACAAACTTTTATATAATATTAAATTTTCAAATATATGAAATATATTGTATCAATTGCAAAATATGGAACGCATTTTTTTGTCAATATTGTTAAATAAGTAACGCATTATCGGAATATATCAATATCTCTGAATTTGATTTATTGTGGTTTGACACATTATTGCGTATCAGCGTCCATATATACTTCAGTCAAAAAATAACACATTGGTAGTCACTTGTTACTAATACGAGCCCATAGAGTCGCGAGGTCGATTTATATCGTTTTCGTGCTGAGGGTACTCGAAAATCAACCACCAGTCCCGGCTATGCGTCTCATTACACAACTGTGTTTTGGGATCACCGTTTAGGGACACATTCAAATTTGATCACTTACCTAACAATATATTAGATTTTTAAATCTTAAATATATAAAAATAATCATCATCCATACTATGTATTCATATAATTTTGAAATGAAGTATATTATATATTAATATGGTAAGTTATATTATTCAATAACGTATACTGAATAATATAACTTACTTTATTATATCCTAACCTTTTTTAAATTACTTCTCATTAAAATTATCAAAACCAAAATTACTTTAATATTTTACGAGAAATTTTAACCATAAATATTCGAGAACAAACCAATTTATTTCCACGAGTAATACTTTTATTTATAAACGTGTTTTTATTTTGCGGCTACTCAATTTGCTAATGAAATAGGCTTTGTTTGTAATTCATCGTATCAATCGTATTGATATAACAATCTTTAAGTTGTTACGAAATTGGATAAATAATTTTAGATTACCTGCCAATTGGCAAGTAAGCAGACCAATTTAATTAAATGTATTAACTCTGGAATTATTTTTCCTTCTACTTATTTGAACCAAAAATGAACATTTAGGTTTTTTTCAATACGATAACTCACTAACAGATGATAATTTCATCTATTCAATTAATGCACTTTTTACTGTTTTCCGTTTAACATTTCAAATAAAATTGTTATTACATTTCAATATCGTGTGAATAATTTTAATAAAACCATGAACATGCAGTTGCTATCATTATTTGTGATATGCTTGAAGATTATGTCAAGTTATAAGTAACTAACAATGGTACTCATTTTCTATTCACAGTAATCGTTGAACAACTTCTTTGCGACGTAAATTATTCAGAGGTCTTGCACTACATGTAAACTAACAATTCCGATCGTGAAAGATCAATTTCATTTATAAACCTATGTATGGAGTTTTATTGATTTTCGTAACATGTACACTATTTATTCAGAGGTTCTTACGGAACATTCGTCTTTGTTTTTGTTCGATTTTAGAAAATTTAAATTTTGCTTTTATATTTTTCTAGATACTGATATGTAATTTTCTCGAATTTTAACATCATCGTTTTGACGTAATATAAATAAAATGTACTTAACATTATCCTCATAACTATTTACACAAATAAAAATCAAAATTATCAAAATAATTTGTTACATATTTTATGTAAATCTTAATAATAATAATGAAATTATAATCTTATTATATACTTAATAAATTATATTTACATTTTTTTAACATAAGTCTCATATGTATCAACTTTTCTATTTCTTTCCATACTACTAAACAATTACCTAAGAAAACACAAAAAAAAAAAAAAAATTACAACTAAAGAACAATTAATAATAACAATAATGAAGCAGTTATAAGATTAAGTAAAAAAAACATACAAAGAGAAACCCTAATGAGGATTAAAATGTTACAAAATTACTTTTCAAAAATACTTATAACTGATTTTCTGTAGCATCTTTCCCGTCTATGGAGTGCAGTGACAAGCCTTTCATAGTAGTAAAAAAAAGTAAAGTAACAGCCTGTAAATTTCCCACTGCTGGGCAAAGGCCTCCTCTCCTATTAGGGAGAAGGCTTAGACCTTAATCAACCAGCCTGCTTAACTACGGCTTGTTCAAAGCAAAAGTTACAATCGATTCTGCCCCATCTAAAACGTTCACACATCGCTCCACAGATACGAGGATATCTGCCCCTCCACCCACAACATGGACGTGCCGCACGTGAAGCGCGAGGACTACCAGCTGACGGACATCTCCGACGACGGCTACCTCACCCTCATGGCTGACAACGGAGACCTGCGCGAGGACCTCAAGATCCCCGACGGCGACCTCGGCACCCAGCTGCGCTCCGACTTCGACAGCGGCAAGGAGCTGCTGGTGAGACACTGAGACTACGTTATTATATGGCTGGTGATAAGCAATAATGTGTCAACCGACAAAAAGTCAAATTTAGAGATATTGATATATTCTGATGGTGCATTACGTATTAGACATTATTAAAAAAAATCAAGTCATTTGAGCTAACTAAGTAAATAAATTTAAGTGTGTTCCATATTTTGGATTATGCAATATATTTGAGAAACTTATTATTAGATAACACTCTTCACTAGGTAATCTGCTCTTAATTTATTATACTTTCAAAATAGAAAAGAAATATATATACTTTTTGAAACAGGTTTATTAAGAATAGTTTGACATCTCTAGATACCATTTTCTCAAATTAAAGTCCGTGTGGCTTAACACAGTATTGCTTATCAGCTAATTACTACGACTAACTTTGTTACTTGAAACAATAGATGATGCCATTTGACATTTATGTGATAGGCAAAACATGTTACCTGATAAAAAACCAAAAGATACAGTTATATATTCAAGATACCATCTAAGAAACCTTGTTGGCGGTAGTTGTAAATAATATTTTATAAAATCTCAAATAGACAAATGTCACCTTAGTCTACGCGATTTAAATCCGTTTAAAATAGTTTTATTTCAATGAATAATAATCGCGAAAATCTAAGACAACGATAACCACCTGTCTTCTTCGGATCCTTCCCTTGAAGGGAACCATCCCATATGAAAATTATATATAAGCCATAAGCGTCGTCCGTAACAGTCACTATTATATTATACTACCAACATTACATCACGATTTTGTATAAATCGTGTTAGCGTATTTCACGTCTTATTCTCAATAAATTCGTATCTACTCATATAGTAATAAAAACTAAACAATTTAATGGCTTAAGGCAGTCTAACAACAAAAAAATGTTGATAAAAACAAACTAGTTACTTAATGAAATGACGCGTTCTGCTCTGTTCAACATCCACGCATTTTTTATTGAGTTATCAATTTATATGAAGAGCCAATTATGTTTTCTTAGTTCAATACATATAATATAATTAATACCTTCTATTTTTGGCCTCACTCATGCTGTCTTTGATTTGTTTATCTTTATTTTAGACTTAATTTTAAACTTTTAAATGAAAGAAATTGCAAAGTTTGTTTAATAGTTTTTGTTTGATATCAAATTAAAATTATAAATACAAGCTTTTATGCATGTACATATTTATAACTTCTGAATCTTGACTCAACAAACTCAGAATGGAAATAACATATTCAATTTACTTATAGGCTTTTTACCTAAGCAAAATCACGTAGCATGTCTCATTTTGACTACTTTCGACTCATGTCTCAAAAAACTCAGGACGGAGATAACATATATAATACAATTTACATATAGGCTTTTGTATCTCAGCAAAATCATAGAGCATGACTCATTTTGATAACTTTTAACTTGATTACAACATTCGTATAGGCTTTTAATTAATTCTATTTTCAATTAACATACAAAATCGCGGAGCGTATCTAGTTGATACATAATGGCATTCGAGTGTAGAGTCTCTGACACATTTAATAATGTGTTGGTGCTAAATTAACTCGTAGATAATAAACCTTCTACCCTTTACCTGAGCTAGCTTTTCTTACTAGCTATATGGAGACATGGGTTTTGAAGACATACAAATAAAAAATAGCATGATAATCCAAATGCTTTTTGTATGCTTATAAAAAAGAATGCTTAACAATTCTTTCTAAATATTTATTAAATTAATCGGAATTTATCTTCGTATGCAAAATAACACTGCTTGGACAAATATACAAGCAGTAAATATTCCCCGTGTTTTTACTCGATGCATAAATAACAGTAGCCTATATAATAAATGCATTATATAAGATATTTCTAACCAAAATTAATTGTTCAACTTGAAAAAAATGCCATATTAACGAACTCACAAGTTGTATTATTTCGCATTTGTATCGTTACTTTAATAATCGCTAAAATAATCCATTCTAATATGGTATACGTCATTGTTTCACCCCAAAACTCTGAAGAGGTCAGATGTTTATCATTTAACCTTATAATTTGGACATTTGCCAAAATATGCTTTAACTTGACAGACATCTGAGCACTTTGCATATTGTTGGCTTATCACTTGCATTGGTATAATTTATTTTGCAAATAAATTCATTTACATTTACAAATATATATATTTAATAAATTTATAATCCATTATACTTAAATCCGTCAGTTTTTGTTGAAAGCTTTGCCACCGTGATATCATTAATATAAATAGGTATAGATAAGGATGAATAATCTTATTGTGACTATTTTTATTATAAAAACATTTCAAAACGTGTTTATTGAGAAAATATGTGAGATATAAAATAACACTTTGCTTATTTATTCAACATGCTTTCTTTATATCTTTTTGTGTTAGATAGTTAATTTATTGAGGAGGGCTATTGGCTATATTACATCACGCTATGACTCATAGGAGCGATGCAATAACTAAACGCGACTGAAATAGCAGTGAATAGCTAGTATGTATATAAACAGTAGAATTCGTGCTAAAATAGTACTAAGAAATCAGTATGTAATTACAGGTCATGTAACGTATAAACAAATAGCCAATTAAGACGCTTAGTAAAATTCAAGGATTAAAGTCAAGTGTAAGAAGTTTTTTTGCGTTATGTGCCAAAAATAGGGTTTTTTAACTTTATACTATGTGTACGATGTGTGAATAGTAATATTAATGTAATCATCTGCTTGTTCCAGTGCACCGTGCTGAAGTCCTGCGGCGAGGAGTGCGTGATCGCAGTGAAGGCAAACACGGCTCTCGATAAATAAACCAACTCAGCATTTATAGGGATATAACAAACATATAATTTTTTTACAATCAACAACTCTTACATAAATGTAAAACATAATATTATGTATAATTTAACGTAAATATGATCGCTCGACGCCGGCCGTCCGACCGGAGTCACGACTTTAGACTAAAGTTTATATCATGATACTAGCTCTTGACCCCGGCTTCGTTCGCGTTAATATAATAACTTAACCGCTATTTGTAAGACACTGATGGAACTAATAACAAACTTTTATCAATAAAAAAATTGTGGTAATTCGAGATAAAAACCATCCCATCTTTTAAGTTGGACCAAATCACCCACAGTGTGCGAAGTTCCATTAAAATCGGTTGTATAGTATCGGACTTTATCGCGGACGAATATCGTGACACGGGATTTTTTAAACATATACAGGGTCAATGCGGACTGTGTGTACTAATTGAAACTACGTATATTATTCCTATTTAGAAACACTTCAAACCAGTAGAAAAATAAATGCTATGAAAAATACGAAAAAAATTTTTTCGAACAAATTAAATCGCTAAATAGTCGAAATAAAATGCAAACAGCCTGTAAATGGTAAATAACTGTCACTGACCTCTAGGTATAGTCATCAAAGTGGCAACGCCGCTCGAGTTATCGAGCGCCGAGTCGCCCCGCCCCGCCCGCCCGAGCGCGAGCGGGTGCGCTTACGTCGGTCGCGGCGCGGCGGCATAAGTCGCCGTAGGTAGATAAGTTGACGATATACGAGCAAAAGAAACACTTCCACCCATTTAATTCTTTAAATTTTTAAATGTTCAATCTGTCCGCCATTTTCTTGTGCACATAATTCGTACCGACGGACAATATTATTTTCTATTTTCGAGGCGCGTATTTGTCGTGATGGGACTCCCTCGTGTTGCGGCACAATGCATTTATTGTCTCTTAACCTTTGAACTGCCAGCACTATAATGCGAGGGTTACTGGGGCACATGCGTCTTTCACCATACCTTTCTCGGTATGTTCGTAAAGCTAAGGCCGCGTTTCCGTGGCATTCCCCGTACATTAAAACCATGTCCGTGTATTCTGAAGCGGTGTACGTAAGGCGAGGCATTGTCTTAAACTCTAGTTAAGTGTTTTAGCACAATTAAAAACTAAAATCCGTGTCCTGTCACTATAAAACATAAAAAAACAACAAAAATAACACTAATATTAAGTAAAAATTTATAGTTTCGTGTCCTGTCACTATAAAATAAATATGTACTATCACTAATCTACTATTAATTTCGGTGGCCTATCACAATAACAACAAATACTTAACACAAATACTTTGGCGCGAGATTACGACAAAAAAGTGGCGCGTGCGCTTCCGAATTGCGTAACGTGCATCCCGAGAGATAAGCATCGGCACACTAATTACCAGGTTTTTGTATTATTGGTGTCTCGCTTTCGTTTGCAAGGGTGCAATAGCAATATTTGACCTATTTCTATTTCTTTTACACCTAGAAGTGAAGCGCACGCTATGTACCTATTTTGCTTTCTTGTTATGTTACGAATTCATTCATCTGATACATAGCCGTGACCTTGTATAATTTAATTTTGTCAAAGCGGCAACGGTGTATCTTTTTCCATTCATATTTCAAGTAGTTAGGAGCATTCGTTGTTATAAAATATACATCATGTTTTCTGAGCGCGTCGCTGAGTTAAAACTTTAGAACTGTCTAGAGACTAAACTAGTAATCCGATTTAAATAATATTTTGTATATGGCCTTGAAATCGTATTCCATTTAAACAGTTTCAATTAAAACACATAACATGTACTGACCCTGTATATGAGATATCGTTTTTTAAATATAGAAGCGATCGATCGTCGCCCATAGGCCTCGCCAGCTTCGGTAATACGTTAAAACTGAAAGTCGTGACGGACGGCGGACGCCGGAAATTAATTTGTTTTGTTTTGTTTGTTCTCTTTTCGCTTTCTACGTCTCCTAGTTACGTTGCGAGCTGAGTTTGCGAACGACATCGGAGCTATGGTCTGCGACCCGAAAGATGGACGCAAACTTGAAGTTATCACCGTAATTTAACGCTAATTTAATCGATACATATAACAGAACCGATGAGAAAAAAAGAATATAAAAAAATTACAAAAAAATAGAAATAAAGAAAAATTCTTGAATGTGGTGTGTGATTGATCTGTCCTCCGTGAGAGTACTGCGTAACACTCGTCATCTGTTCAAATTGCCTCGTTCGTGTATGTTCGTCTATACGTGATTCATACCTCCAAAATTCGCCGTGACGACACCGGTGACAAAGACTGACCACTGTCACTCGAAAATCCGGTATCTTCAGTCAAGACTGAAATGCATTTTTTTAGATAAAAATAGTTGATTATTCTTATATAAACTTAGCACTAGGTACGTGCTTAGTAGGCCTTTCCTTGCTCTCTTTATTTGAACATATGATCTATGTTACGACGGCTCACGTAACGCGTAGGAATAGTTCGTAGGGTATTATGCACTTGTATATCCCTAAAAATTATCGATTTATTAACATCAAATTGTCAAAGACGATATGATATACTAAATATTATGTAAGAATGTAAGGTAAGGCCCTATAGAAAAGATATTTTTTTATGCATTCAAAATTCATACATCGCAATTTGTAGTTTAAATCCTAGGCTGTTTACGACTTGAACGAGTAACGGTTTTTTTTTCAATGTTCTCAATTTGAAATGTACATTATTTTCGAAATTGCATAATCGTTATTGTTGGTGAAGTTTTTATACTTAGCAGCTTGTAATCAAGTTTTTTATTTATAAACCGAGCTAAAGTATTTGTAAAGACATCCACAGATGTAAAATAAAAATACTTTAGTAATGAGAATATTTTTCTTTTGCGGACATACTTCGTTTGCAACCTTTACACCGCCACTGCTGATTAGTTCGTATATAAAAAGTGATAGAACTGGTGAAGTTCTGATACTCGTGAGAGGTGACGTGTTGTGAAACGATCTTGCTATCAGCGAAACTAACTCTGTGAACAAGCACCAGTTCTAAGCTCGGTGATTATCGAAGCGATACTTGTCAAGTTTACTATGTAAGTAACTAGTAAGCAATTATTTACTTTTTTACGGGCAAGGGTTGGATCGTAATCTGTGCGATGATATTAAATGATGAATTTGTATATACGTAAGAATTGAATGAAACGATGTTAGTAAATATTTAAAAAATTCAATATTCAACATTTGTGCAATTTTTTACGTATATTATTTTGTCAATGTGCAAACATTACCGAATTAAATAGCATCAGCTAATTAATGAATATATGTGAATGCAGTAACTATTTAAAAGTGTCGAATTAAAATCTGTACAAAACGAACTATCGTGACTTGTAATTCTTTTTTTTTTTAGTTTTTAATTTATTTTATGAAACCCTTCTTAGTTCAATACCAAAATCATTTATTACACACCAAAAAGTCTATAAATATTTACCATACAAAACGAATGAATTTTAGATTAGGTTTTAAATTTCGGAAGTAGAGGTCATTCTGTTTGACATCCAAATGCGGTCATAATCGCTGAAAAGAAACAATGCCCAATGAGTGATCACAATTAATTTTAGCATTAGGCATTCAGTGTTTGTTTACATAAAATGCTCTATTTAATACTCGAGACTGCATATTCCATATATTGAAACGTGGAAAGATTATTAAATTTTACTGTAATAAATCGCAATATAATCATGCTACAGGATAGTACCTATGGTAAAAAATTACTGATTTTAACTTTTATAAATTTAATGAGACTTAGTTAGCACAAGATAAATTATTTACAACAAGCTATATAAAGCGCGTTGAATTTACCAAGGCGAATATATACAAAACAGCAGTTGCTCTTTATACACATTTGATAACAAAACTTAAATAAATTTAAAAAGTCCTTAAATATTGAAATGTATGTAAGTATAAAAATTATAAAAAAATACTGTATTATGTGGAGTTAAATATCCACAATAATTAAGATTCAAGACGACCGAGAGGAGCAGAAGCGTTGGAGAAGCAGAATTTAGCTACGCGCCACCAAACAGCTGCAGAGTAATTTTATTGTTGGTTAATGGTCCCAAAGACTAAAGAACAGAGCTGCCTCAATAATACTACTATACAAAAGCGAGTTCATTGCCACTTAAAGAATGTGATATTGACACTTAGTGATACGGCATCTATATATCTTTAAAATTGCTACAGTTCACAATCACATTAATTTTAATCGTTTACGATATTTATTCGTTACACCATTAATATAAAAATTAAATAAAAACTAAGCAATATATGATCTCGATGAAACAATATTTCTGGCTAAAGATAGGGCTTACCCTAAATCTTGCAAAAAAAAAATGGTACTTAGCCCCTTTGTGCTCAGTATTCGCTTAAGCTCATTAAATTAAAAATTCATACTTAAGTTCACAAGTGTTCAAAGTAATATTTTATTCAAAATCGAGAGTGCCCATAATTTAAGTTTAAAGCTTTTCTTACGTACTTATTAATAATGACATGATCTGCTTCTGCCATAGCTATTTCTTAATAAGTAAAAACACGTTAATTTAATATTAAACGTCACTTAAACTACTTGTTTTACAAACATTTATTAAAATCATAGTAAAATTTGTATAGCTAATTTAAATACTAAGTAGTAATTATCCATAAAATAAGCCATAGCCATAACCAACTTCAAAATAGCTTTAATAAATTTTTGAAATTGTTGATCTAAAGTACGTCAAACATGGCCAGAAACCAGCGTCTAAATAAAACTATTAAATCAGTATTTACACTTAAAATCGTGGGTTTGATTCCCTGCACGTGTTCAGGTATCTGTAACGTATTATTAAAAACCCATTCGGTGTAAAAAATATTGCATACTTACCCTGAGTAATGCGGTTGGTAAGTATGTTAGAAAAATAAAACATTTTCTATACTTTGCGCTAAAAGTGCCTGGCAAAGCTACGCAACATATGAAAATTCAAAAAAAAAAATTAACGCGAACCAAATTTAAGTTAATAAAGTAAGGAATAATTGAATAACAAAGCTTGTTTTGATATCATAGTAATAGTGTAACGTAAGAAGTAACTAATATAGTCCGGGTTCCCTGGCCTATTTTTTCACTTGATTAGTAACAAGCTAATTTTCCGTGAGTAGCTTCGTTTCAATGAGACGCCCAACTTTTTCCTCTGTGAAAATTCTCGATTGTGGTAGGTAACAGGGGTAGCAGAGATAAAAGATGTTGATTTGATGATTCTAAAAAATTTATTAGTAACTGGTTTTTATTCCGTTAAATCTAATGATAATTATCTAAATTATTCGAAAACATTTTTGTCCTACAAAATGTATGGTTTCATCAAAATGTCCCCCTCCTTCCAACATGTATCGATAACAAGGTCATCAAAAATGATTGCTAACCAGCTGATTTTTTTTTTTTACTTAGTTAATATTTATATAATCTAACAGTTATATTGTCCTACAAATTGCATGGTACGTTATCCCGGTCCTACGCTCGAAAATAGTAATACAGATCCATGATATTAAAATAATTACTATCAAGCCAAATCTTCGTGAATAGCATCGTTTCTATGAGACGCCCAACTTTTTCCTCTGTGAAAATTCTCGATTGTGGTAGGTAACAGGGGTAGCAGAGATAAAAGATGTTGATTTGATGATTCTAAAAAATTTATTAGTAACTGGTTTTTATTCCGTTAAATCTAATAATAATAATCTACATTATTCAAAAAAAATTTTGTCCTACAAAATGTATGGTTTGATCGAAGAGTCCTCCTCCTTTCAACCTGTATCGATAACGAGGTCATCAAAAATGATTGCTAACCAGCTGATTTTTTTTTTTTACTTACTTAATAATTATATAATGTAACAGTTACATTGTCCTACAATTTGCGTGGTACGTTATCCTGGTCCTCCAATTGAATCGATATTTAAAATTCATGAAATTAACAAGAAATTTTATTATCTGTATTTCGTTACAAAGAATGATATCAATAAAGGACGATATGAGTTATTTGAAAGAGGATATAAATCAAAAAATAAAAATGAAGAAATTTTAAAACAAAAAATTGTAGGATATGATCCTTCGAGTTTGCCACCAACAAAACAAGAATTGTTGCAACAAATTAAAAGAACTGTATTCATCTGTAATGTGTGGTGTAATGCACACATGCGATGCCCCACGGAAAAATTGCCAGAAAATTTTGGATGGACAATGATTGATGGCAAATACGAATATTACTGGTTTGATGGTCCATCGTTTCAAGAATTATCTTCTGACATACAAGGTACCCTTTTAATACTATTGTTATTTATTAATTCATTATTCATTATTATATAATTTACTTAATTTTTTCATGTTATTAAAGAGTCAGATATCACAAACGAGGACAGTGAAATAGATGAAGATGACAGCGATGTTGGTAGCGTAGATTTATCAGATGAATCAGATGATGGCTAATTTTTTTTTTGTAAATACATATTTTTCTACCAATTTTTATAAAAAATAAAGTTATTTAAATTTTAAAAAACATGTTATCACTGTATTTTTTACCCTAACATTTAAATTCTTGGGAATTTGAAGTTATTCAATGGTCGAAACTCGCAAAAAAATGGGACATAATTCCTTATTGGTTGAAACGCGAACCCTCTTCATTTATTATTGACCAATTTTGAAAATAAAAATTAGAAAAGATGGTAGACCTTGCAGACCGTCCCTGTAACTTCCCGCTATTCCCATACCTAAAAGCTTGGATTTCGTTTATTACCCTGTTTTTGAGCTCTGCGAGCTCAAAACTATAAATAGTACATTATTTTGACCTCTCCGTGCTCAATACAAGAGCTGCTCTATGCTTTTGAGCTCTTCGAGCTCAACAGTCTGATAACAGTTTCATAAAGTACAATTTATGTAAATTTAAATTGCCATAACTTTTAATTGAATCAACCGATTTTCACTCGATTGGTGGCCATCGATGTTATTTTTCAAGTCCTGTGGAAGACTCAAAAACACCTATTGATCATATGAAAAATTTCGAAATAATTTGAAAAAAATCAATTTTTCAGATTTCTTTCGTTCACGATAACTCACAAACGAATCAACCGATTTTGATCTGGTTTGCGGCAATCGACGTGGTTTTACAAGGTTGAGAGCTGATTAGTTGTTGGAATTGATTGGTTAAGCTATTTAAAAGTTAGTTTGAAAAAAACCACATTTGAAAAATTTATTTTTTTAGTTTTTTTTGAGATTTCTCAAAATCTAAAGAATGAAATTGGTTCAAATCATATTAAAAATCTAAGTTCAAACAAAACCTTTCGAATGACACCAATTTTTAATAAATTGGTCTAGCCGTTCAAAAGTTATAAGCGAGTTACATACTCACACACACACATACACACAAACAGGCATAGTCACACCCTCGCGGGAATGGTCACGGAAGCTTCCTAGGACCCCGAAACATTGAGATCTGATGAAAACTCGACTTTTGCAAAACGGGGTAAAACCAATAACTTCCCGATTTTTAGAAAATTGTCAATTTTCTTAGCGGGAAGTTAAAAATATTTGAGAGTCTTGAAGTTAGTTACGATTTCTTATTGGTTGAAATTCATTCGCATGCGTAACATACTTTTTAAATTTCTAATGTTACAAATAGGAAAACGAAAAAATGGCAATTATTGTAGGACTAGTAATAGATACCTGTTTTTTTGTAGGACATTGTTTCATTTGGGCAGAGAACACACTAATCTATTGTGTAATATGTTTGTCCTACAGTTAGTAATGAAAAATATGGTCTTGTGGTATTAACCATTTCGGAGTGTAGGACCGGGATAACGTACCATGCAATATGTAGGACAATATAACTGTTATATTATATAAATATTAACTAAGTAAAAAAAAAAAAATCAGCTGGTTAGCAATCATTTTTGATGACCTTGTTATCGATACATGTTGGAAGGAGGGGGACATTTTGATGAAACCATACATTTTGTAGGACAAAAATGTTTTCGAATAATTTAGATAATTATCATTAGATTTAACGGAATAAAAACCAGTTACTAATAAATTTTTTAGAATCATCAAATCAACATCTTTTATCTCTGCTACCCCTGTTACCTACCACAATCGAGAATTTTCACAGAGGAAAAAGTTGGGCGTCTCATTGAAACGAAGCTACTCACGGAAAATTAGCTTGTTACTAATCAAGTGAAAAAATAGGCCAGGGAACCCGGACTAATACTCTCATGGTTTCTTTTTAAATTCGCCTTCTTATTATTAATACACAAAAGGCCAAGCCAACTAATGGAAAAAAAACAAACATAAAACTTGAATAATGTATTAATATTATAAAATTACAAAAAATAGTAATAAATACGCTGATTTATTTACTTTTAATCTAAATATCTTCAAAAAATTCATTCAGAATCATCATCAGAGCTATCTGAAATCTCAACAACAACAAACGAATCCTCAATTTCTACTACAGTTGTTGTATAATTATCACCCAGTTCCTCCAACAATTGACCTATATTCGATTCGGGTTCTTTTTTAATTTTTACATCACCATCGGGGTTTTCTTTCTTTACATCAATGTCTATAGTCAAATCCTGTTTATTGTTACTTAAAGAAGCTACTTGTGACTCTGGTTTAATACGTAAGCCTTCATTATCACAGCTTTCATCAGATGAACTGCAATCACTGGACTCATTAGAACATTCATGGGCATCATTTTTATCATCATTTTGTTCAACGCTTATATTTTTTGGAGATGTATCTTTTCGTGGCGGCGCGTTCTGCAGCCTTGAATACCTGAAATTTAAATAATTTATTTCTTAAAAAAATATATACCATAATAAAAGGTTCGCACATTTTTATGATGAATGATATGCGGTCACCGGGGACGGCAGGGCTGATAATTTTATTTTTTATCTAACGTAAATTCATATTGATTATACAAAGGTTTAGCCTAGCCATAGCCCACTGACTACCGCTCATATACAGGCTGAAACAACTAGGGCAGTAATCCACTTTCGTGGAAGATCGGCGTGAATTGCGAACAGAGCTGCGTCTCATAGGGAGTTTGAGAGAGCTGGAAACCAACGCCCCTCTCTTATTAGGGAGTTTAGAGCTTAATCCACCACGCTGCTCCACAGCAGTTGGCGGATTTGCCAGCTTTATAAATAATTAGGCTACCTTTCGAGTATCTCCGCCTCCTTCCTCTGCGCGTCTCGCTTATTGACCTCCAGGCGCGCCAGCAATTCGGGGTCACTGTCCGCGGGGTCGCCGCAGTCCTCGACCTTAACCCTGGCCAGCAGGTCACGCCACTCGCGCCGCTGCCGCCGCCTCTGCAGTGCACGACCACAGTGTGTGAACAGTGCACTGGCTGATTGGTTGTGACCAGATTTAAATTATAAAAATAATAGGGGGCAGCGTAATTTTAAGCTTTGACAAAACATTTTATAGAAAGAGGAACTGATTTCAAAAGCAAAATACATACATTTAAATCAAATCAGTGAAAGGATTTTTTTTTTCAGTGGGTATTTAGATACTCGTTTTGTAACATTGCCACGTTCATCCAATAGATTCACGTGATGGTATTATAATATTTTTTATCGCGTTTTTTAGGAGACATATAAATGAATTCAGGCTTAAATATAAGCAAAACCTTATCTAAATACCAAATTTCTTTGAAATTATTGAATGTAGAGTTTTCTGGGATACATCAAAATATATGTAGTATATAGAAGAATTGCTCATTTAAACAATGTTACATAAATACTTATGTTGAATGTAGCAACAGTGACAAAAATTTAATTTGCATTGATACATTACAGTTGAATCTTTATGATGAAGCAGTGCCTTCAATGTGAGTCTTTGATATCTACTAAAAGTAATTATTGATTATTTAATTAAGTTAGTCATATAATTAAAATAAACTTTATTACCTTCATTTATGATTTGCTGCTTACTCCAGCCGAGATTGTCTTCTTCATTGGCTATCAGCACACACTTGACGACATCACGGAAGCTCGGAAACGGTGGATGTCCATCATAACCCACATTTTTGTTAAGAAAAGCTTCCAATCTTCTCACTGGGCCCTCTGGATGGCCATCAATTACTTTTAAATTTACTTTCGATCGTTTTACCACCTCTTCCCCGGTGAGCTCGCATAGTTCCTTATACAATTTTACTATATGAGCTTTGTATCTAAAAATACAATAGCCAAATTAATATCATGCAAAACACATTACATGTAGAGTATCCTATATTTTCCAAGGGTTTATGTTATTATCACTACAAACATTTCTTAGTACATCACAGTTCACCATAAATAGATGCTGATAAAATAGTGTCCAAAGATGTCAAACCTATTCTTAATATATTTGTTTGAAGATGTTTATATCCACCTTCTCTTTACTATTTTGATAAAATGTATAATCAATTCATAATAATAATCAAGCAGATTGGAATAGTTAAAAGTTTTATCTAATAATAAGTTTTACAAATATATTATATTATTGCATATTGCAAAAAAAGATGCACTTCAATATTCCGAACATTTAATTAAGAAACTTTGTCCATATTTATTTTGTGGAGATGACTTGAAAAATGTTAAATATATGTCGCATTATCAGAATACATCAATACTTCTGAATCCGACTTTTAGTGGGTTTGAAGATAATTATCTGCATCGAAATATTCTATTTCTATTTATTTATTCTATCATTACAACAATATAAATCATGTATATTATGTAATAATTGAATTATATTTTTGTCTACATACATAAATTTAGCCACATCAGTTTAAAAGATAACTTATCCAGCTTGAAAATTATTAAACAAAGTGATCAACTTTTTAATTTAAAAAAGTTAAACTATAAAATTTAATATAATTTCATTAGTCCTAGATAATTTCTATAACATTCAGGACAAACCAATATAATTATTATTTTTATCAATTAATTGTTATTTATATCAATATTATAAATAGGTAAAATTTGTTTGTATGTAAGGAGGTAATTACTGCAATCTTCCTAATGATTTGAAAAATTCTGTTAGCACTGGATAGATTAATTTGAAAAGTCAACTCGTAGCAGCGGAGCAGTGACTATAAACACGAGGGGCAGCTAATTTGTTTATAAAAGCACATGTTTTCCATACTCACATCTCACTTTGAATATACGGTGAATTCATATTGTCGTTACAAACCTCCTCTGTGTCAAGCTGTGCTATTCTCTTTTTACACATTGCAATTTCTTCTTCTATTTTTTTTATTTTTTCTGTCACAGTTGGGTTTTCTTCATGTTCAATTGCCACTTCTAATTCTTTATGGGGTATAAGGAGTCTATCCTCCTCGCTACTTTTGTTTTGACTGCATGTGTCATTTTCTTTCTCACTATTAACACAAATGTGATCTGGTGATACATTTTCTGTTATATCAGTATTAAAACTTGAATCTTCATCAACAGAATCTAAATCTATAATTTCAGTTCTTAAAAATTTGCTATTTCTATCAATTTCACTTTTTCTTTTACATGATAATGATTTGTGTGCTGAAAGTTATTAAAAGTTTTAATAAATTTTAGATCAAGATGTGATATAAAAGTATAATATTTAATATTAAAATCTTGCTAGAAAATCTGTCAGGATTTAATGTTAAAAATATAATGTCAAAGATATTTTAATTTACATCCACCATCTACACCCATTCTGTTCCTGACTGCAATCCTAAAAATCTCTTCTTTTTAAGAGAAAGTTATGAGTGTAATCAACTCTGTTTGGCAGCAGTCATTGTAGATTTTTAAATATTTATCTTAATAGTACTAATAAGCACTATAAGGATATCATATTTATAACAAGATGAAATAAAAATAAAAATTACCTGTGGTGTTATTAGATAAAGTAATAAGCTGTACTCTTTTCTTAGCAATACCCGATTTAAATATTTCACATAAGTTTTTAATATGAGAAAATTTATAACAAGGATCAGACTTAATGGAATGGATGGCACTTTTTAAAGCTTTTTCAAATTCTTGTGATTCCTTAAATTTTTTATCTGCCTTTATATACATTTTCAATAATTTTCTATTGATAACTCTTTTCATCCCTTCAGAGTTTTCTAACTTTAAACAAGTTTCGACAAATTCAGAGAGTAATGGGTTTTTGGCAAATATAGTTTCATTATTTAATTCGTTGTTATTTTCAACTTTTGCATCTTCGTATATTACAGATTCTAACACCTAAAAATTAATTTGGTTTATTTTTGAAACATTGAACATAAGACTGAATATTGTAAAAATTATCTATACTTACACAATCATCATCTTCATCGTTTTCTGATAATTCAACTATTTCTACAGAACTCATATTTAAATAAATAACATTAAACAACCTTAAGTAATTCTAAACAGTAACAGAAGAAACAATAATTGACAGTATTGACAGCAATTTAAATTTTAATTCCCAAAAAATTCAAAAACACATTTTATTGTGGTTTCATTTATTTTGGTTTTTAATCTACAGATGTCTATGGTTTAATATGGAGAGGCAAACAGTCTAAGTCATACAGCCTTGTCAGCGGTAGGCGAGATTTAAACTTATAAATTTGGCTCACCTTAATAAGATTAATACGAATTTTTAAAAGTAATAATAAATGTTGCTTCTACGACCAAAAAATACTACAAATGACAATCATTCAAGACTTATGTATGATTACCTAGGTAGTTGTTATCAGGTTACAAAGTTTTTTTTATAGATACTAGAGTAAACTTAAAATCCCAATGCTTTAGGATTATAGGTATAAATTACTTAAAAACCGAACGTGACAATCTTAATCTCTAAACGTTAATCACGGTGTGAGCTATCAGCCATAGGTCAGTTGAATAAACATACAAGAATAAAATAAAATTGAATACACCATAACTTATGACATTCGTTTCTGTATGATATGAAAAATGTAAATGTGACAATATATTACTAGGCATGCAAAATATTCAAATTCTTTTAAAAGCAATAACAGAAAAAAATATTTTAAATTACTAGGTTTGCTTCCCGAGCCATGTAGGTACACTTTTCTGCAAATCGAAAATTGAATGTATTTTTTCTTAAATTCGAAATCGGAGTCATAGTTCCTTTCAACAAATTTCTCCACCATTTTGACCACACTTAATAATAACCTAAATATATAAGGAAATAAAAAAAAATCAAGAATATCAGATAAATATACTTTATTTAGAGAGGCCAATCCAAAACTATTATTGTATTATGAAGAAAAACATGTTTTCTGGATACACTTAATATTGCAACATTAACAATTGGCTTAGAGCTTACCATGCATTTAAAATTATATTAATAATATACTGATATCTTATTGTATAGAATATCTTAATTTTAAAATGCGATTTTCTAATTAACAATAAAAAATACTAAGCAATAAAAATGCAATTAAAGAGATGGACATATTATTTTGGGCTAATTAAAATTTTAATAAAGTTTTTTGAGTCGAAACCTCACTACTTATGTAAAATAACACAATTATATGGACTTTTCTGAGCACCATGATGGATGCATATCATAAAATTTCACATTAACGAAGTGTGTTTATTCCAATATCTCTCATTTCATTATTCATAATAGAACACTACAATTTCCATAATTCTTGAACTTGTCTATATCGTTGTTTACACTTAACCCAAAATTTCCAACTCATCTGAAATCAGAAAGAAAGTCTTAATGGAAGTCATATTTTAAAAATAAAAAAATATATTTGTTTAAAAAATTGTCAACTAAATCGAAGATAGAGGAATTGTGCTTGAGAAACAAAGTATAGCAACTAATATTTTTCTTTTTTATTTTATTTAACAATAAAATTAAATAGAGTTCAAGTATCAAATATATAACTGACATGTTTTTTATGTAATGTAGAGTGACCTAAGTTTATTTTTCACAATTTTTAGGTCTATATTAGCCATGATCAATACATATTAAGGAGAAGTTTTATTGCTTGTAATTTTTATTTATTTTTTAGTTTTTCTTGTTAGGCGAGAATTACAGTAATAAGTTTTACCCTCAGAAATATTTACATTTTTGTCACAACTGAAAACATGGATAACACGACGTTTTCTAAAAACGAAACCTAGCTATGTAGATCGATTTATATTATTGCCCCCGAAACCCCCTGTGTGCTAAAGTTCATGAAAATCGTTGGAGCCGTGTCTGAGATTTAGATTATACATATATGTCACAAGGAATTATCTCAATATACCGTTCCATTAACAGCCAACCCTCATGACTTTATGGCACAGGTAAACTAGCGGAATTAATAATATTAATTAATTTAATTACTTAGCTAGGCAAATGATTTGGATCAATAAAATTTAACTCCTTGCTCTCCGAAATTACAAATACACTCCAGAGGTAGACTGAACCAGTACTAGGTGGAGTTGGGTTATGCCGATTCGTTTATAAATTTCTAAAGTCAGATATTTCACCTATTTCAGATAAGATTACCTGAGTAGTCGCAGTCTCAGTCGGCGCGAGTGACTTGTCTGCGTTGGAGCAGTGCCTCGGCGAGATCGTGCTGCAATGCAGCTTTCTGTCTCGCTACATTAGCGGGCACTGTTGACCGCAGACCGTTCACAATGTCCTTTGTTTTACCTACAAAATGTAACAATTTATATACACATTTAATATTTTGCATTGTAATTCTATGTACAGGCTGTCAACTGGAAATGTGTTAGACATTTTACCAGCATTACCTTTCACCAGCACTACCGTACAGAATCAGTTTTATTATATTTTTCTTATTATTTTCTTAAGTATTAAAAGTAAAAAAACTAATATATATATTTTTTCATTAATTATGCCTATACTGTATTTTTTATTTAATTAAAAAAAATCAGTTTTCTACTTTAACATATCGAGGCTGCTAAAATGTCCAACACATGCACAGTGGACACCCTAAATACAATTGTCTATAGCAAACACAATGGTACCAAAGACAGATACTAAAAAGTTTTTGTTAGAAGATATTCATAAAATTTTCATGACAACAAAATGTGACAGGACGAGAGAGAGAATGGCTCAACAAGTATTTTGCATGCCTTACTTGTTTTATTCACAACATTCGGATATTAAAAATTTAAATATCCATAAAAACTTCTATTGTATTTAATGTTTTTTTTTTTTTTAATTTTTGGTATGTATTTTAATGATATTTCTTTCTCATATAGAATTTTTGTTATTTTTAATTACCAAAAACAATTTTCTTTGACAACCTATTATTTCTCTCATTGATAAAAACTACAAACCCCTATGATGAGAAACATAAACAAATAGCTTTTATCATATTTGTCAAATCAAGTGCTGGCTCTAAGTCTACCCCCATCTGTTTTCTGCATGCTTGGTTAGACTAGGGTGTTTGTAGCTTTTGACATCGGTCCTTGCACTTTTAAGATTTTCTATGATCTATAATTACTGAGATACACCCTGAGTAGTGTAATGTGTTATTATATTAATTGATATTCTTTTGATTTATTAAAGCCACACCCAGTCCTAAATCAGAGATATATTCCATATTTCCGACATATATTTCAGTCTGTTTTCCTTAAGGTTAATTTCATTAAGGTTTTATGTTTCAAACATTAATTTAAATTTTATTTAATATCTGTTCATTCACATGTTCCTGAACAATCATTTCATAATTGCTTTATATTGATGTCATAAAATTAATTACCACTATCAAGAGATTTGAAGGAACTTTATACTCACCAAAATAAATATCATTTAGTGTGTTTCGTATCTTATTTTCCATGTCTTCTACCATGCGACCAATATTAGCAATGTGTGGGGTGACATCGCTTACTGCGGAATCTTGCTCTGCCTAGAAAAAGGAAGTGTCTGTTTAGGCATTAGTTTTTAAATTAGTAATCAGATAATAGTGATCGATTTTAATATCACAAGTTGATTTTACTTTTGCTGCCATACATAAAATAATGATAATTTTATTATAATAAGATATAGATTAAAAATTAAATATCATTTTTTATAGTGTTATTGGCATTATCTTTTAATTACTTTACGTCATGTAACAACTATTTGATTTTTTTGAAACCAGCTGTGAAAACTTTCTTTAAGTTTTAAAGTTTAGATTTATTAATTAACTGACAAAATAGAGGAAAAAGTATTTTTTAGTAAGAGATTGTGCATATATTGGATATATAACAATTACACTACACCAAGAGATATTGTCTAGTCTATATTTAATAATTACACATGACACATTCCGAATTAAAGCTCCTGGATGCGCTTTTCTGAACACCGGGGAATGTGTGCAAAATTTCATGAAGATTGGTTGAATAGTTGATATGTGATAAGGTAACAAAAAAAAAACTCTCTTTTACATTTATAATATTATAGTGAGGCTATCAAAAAGGTTTATTTGGTTCATTGGTTCATCGATCATTAATTATGTGTCATTAGATATAAAAGTATATAAAATGCCAAATAATAAGCAGTAATGATATGATTAAAGTCATAAAATTTATTATCGTTACTTATGAAAATTTGTATTTACAAAATTATACACTAATTGTTTCTTTCCAGACTGGAATTTGACGATAGGGTGGCGCAGTAGTCACTAGAAATGACTAAAGCACATGGTAACAGGTTCATTTCCTGCTCGCTTCAAACATCTGTATTGGCCATATGGATGTTTGTTGTGGTTTGGGTGTTAGTGATTGTATGTTTCCAGATCCTCGACACAGGAACACCAAATCCGTTTCGTTCCATTGTGTGTGAAGCATTATTTTATTTATTATTATTTAAGCTAAAATACACTAATATCTAAAATTAATTGGCTTTTATTACTTGTCTCGTGAGGCTTCCTCCTAGGTTCATAGTGCCACTACCTTCCTTGTTGGTCTGTAGCCAGAGCATGGCTGTTGAGGTCAGCTTATAGTGGGCATTACGGCCTGAGCTCTTCTCCACTACTTCCACAACATGTATAGAATCCCAGCATCCTTTGATCTTTTGGGATCCATCACCAGCCTTTTTGATGAGAATTACACCTGAAATAAATGAATACAAATTTTTTCTATGCATTTCAGAGAATGAGACAAAAGAAATTTATTAACTTTATTTTTAATATGTACAGTAATATTATATAAATATAAAGTTTGTTTGTTTAAATAATTTAGGCTTAAAATCTGCTGTTGATCTACTAGTCTGATTTGAAAAATGCAGCATGTTTAGAAGAGTTTTAGTTTTTTTTTTACAATATACTACATCGCTAAGAAACAGAACTATAACTATGAAAAAGTGTGAAACAGTAAGGGACAAATTATTTAGATGTAAAAAAAGCTGCATTTCAAATATATTAAAAACTGATCTTTTTGGAACATGTAACTTTCTCTTTGTTGAAATTATTTAATCATCTATTTAAAATTCAATTAAAACTGAAACATTTTACTAACCAGCAAACCCATGATCCATATCCCATAAATATACAGAGCTCACTCCACCCTCGAAATACATTTCCCTGTACTGATCAAATGCGTGGTTGGCCTCTATCTCCAACTTCCTCAACCTCTCTGAAGGCATTGAGCCGTCTTCCAAGGGAGGATCGTAAGTATTCGACCACGGAGATCGGTACGAGTCTCCATCTCTGTTGTAATCACACAGCAAGTAATCTTTCCCGTTACTACGGTCCTGTGCGATCTTTAACGGTTGGTCGACCGATGATAACAAGTCCTCACATAAACTCGGCACTAAGTCGATCAAATCTGTCAAATTCTTCTCGATCTGTTGAGGCGGCAGCCTCCTCATTAAATCTAGGGCACAATCCATCTGTTGTTCTGTCTGTAATAATATATATGAATGCATAAATACAAACTATCCTAAATAGAGCAAGTATTAGTCATCATAACAAATATTCCATTTTATCATTTAATCGGCCATTAAAAACATATTTACCATGGTATAATGTAAACTTTTAAACACAAAGCTTAAAACTGTTGATTAAACTAAAAATAACTTTAGAACTTATCTCGATATGCAAAATTAAAAATTAGTAATCCTGTGAAGTAAGAACTTCGGTGAAGTCAGTAAAATGACTTTTTTTTTTTTTTTATTTAACTTGTTTTACGGCCCTGGGTTCAAGCCCTTTTGAGCCTGTAGTTATTGTAGTAATTCACTTTGACAACTTTTTGACATTTCAAAAAGATGATTGTTCCGCACGGTAGAAATCACGGTGTTTTCACTCTGAACATTTCTATAGAATCACGTATCTGGTATAGTTCCGCCACACATCAATAGATGGCGCTAATAATTTTTAAGTAGCAACAGAACTGATATTATTTAAATGGCAACTTTTTTATTTTAAACTTCATTACACTCCATTTGACGCAGGATTTTTATTGAAAAAAAGTTGTAATGGTTTTAATTTGCTGATAAGATTGTAATAAAAAATTATAAAACGAAATAATTTACCTGATTAGTTTAAATTATTTATTCTTCTATTACTTTAATACCAGAATTCGAAGATTTAACTACATACCTATTTAAAATATCCACAATATCAATCAGCTGTCAAGGTGACATAATAGTCACTTGTTAAAGTTGTCAAGCGTGTTACTTTTATGGCGGTTCTTTAAAGTTCCTGATTAAATCACTATTTAATAGTGCTTTGCTGCGTTAAGACTTGTTTTCGATGCGTTGTATTTGTTTTACCTGGAAACCGACGAACCCGCCTTTTATTCTTGACCCACGCTATCCACTCTGGACACTGAGTTTGCTTTCGTTTTGGTTCTTTTTGTTTTATATAATGCCGCTTTCTGTCGATAAAAAGTGCTGTGTACCCAATTGCGGTAAAACCCGTAAGTAAAATTTTATTTATATTTACTACATAAATACTAATATAATACTACATAATACTTGTTACTTAATTTATTAATTTGGGTGAGCTTTAGTTTTCGGGAGCACGAAATTGGTGAAAAAATTTATGTGGGGGGGAAGGGGGGAGCCCTCTGAACACCCCAGTAAAGTCTCAAGTTGCGGAAACGCGTACTTTTTTTGTTATCGCGTTTTTAAAATAAGTAATGCAGAATGATTTCACTCGCAAAATACAGCGTAATTAATTCTTTAGGTGGTTATTATGATCACTAGTAAGTTAGTTTTAATCACAAACTTTATATTTATCACTATAAATTAATATATATCATTTTAATATTACGTTAAAATAAAATTTTAAAATTTTAATTAAATACGATGTCAAATTCAATTGACATTTGTGACGTTGCCATATTATAATTTTAGCATTCATTGGCATAAATTACTATAAAAATTTGTGTAAGGAAAAAGGGGGATCCACTGAAAACCCCAGTCAACTCCCAAATTGCGGAAATAAGAAACTTTATCACATCTTTTAAAATAAATAATACAGGACCACTTTACTTACTAATTAAACACTATTCATGATTTACACAATGCCGATATGTAAATCAATTAGGCGGTAAAGTAATGGTTGAGTGCTCCTTATAAATGAGCAGTAGGATGTAGAAAGGTAAACCGAAAATATAATAAAAATATGTTAGTTCATAAAATTATTTTGTATTTTTAACTGGTCAAAAGTAGAATCTACAACTGGTGCCTTAAATACATACTACAGTTTTTTATCTCAACAAATACAAAGTAATAACATATCAGTAGCTATGTCTCTTACCAAGAATGAATGCCCTGCCCTGTTCTTCGTTTGATATATGTAGAATTTTAAAATAATGCTTGCATTGAGGCTGTAGTTATCACACACTACAATATAGCATATGGATATAGATAGGCAACTCACTTATGGCATTTGTAATTAACATAGCGCCATCTGGTATCGAATTAAGAGGAACTTTCAAGAAGTATTTAAGTATCTATCTACAGTTAAAGTTTATTTTTTAGTATATTTAAATTATAAATTGAAAGAAAAAAAATACTCTTAAAAACACCAATATTTTCTTTAGAAATAACTAATTTTAAGAGTATTGTTATTAAGTACTTTTCCTTCTTGCATTTGTGTTTTATTTATATTACAGAATGGCACTTTTACAAAAAATAAATAGTTTCGGCATCATTCTTAGGCTACAATAGTTATTTTCAATTTCATCACAATTGATCGATCGATGTATGACATAGAGGTTGTAAATAAAAAAAAACAATATTTATAAAGAAATATTGTAATATAACATCAAATGATTTGTTATTATATTTTGCGCAAGTAGCTAACACATGTCACTACTTGGTATTTCTAAGGAACAATTTTAAAATTAAAATGATGAAAAAATATTGATTAGTTAATTTTTTCATTGTTTCGATGTTTGACTGTTATCGATGTCATTTTATTCTTGAATGACATATTTAATTTTACATATATCAAACGAAGAACAGGGCAGGGCATTTATTCTTGGTAAGAGACATAGCTACTGATATGTTATTACTTTGTATTTGTTGAGATAAAAAACTGTAGGTATGTATTTAAAGCACCAGTTGTAGATTCTACTTTTGACCAGTTAAAAATACAAAATAATTTCATGAACTAACATATTTTTTTAACATATTTTTATTATATTTTCGGTTTACCTTTCTACATCCTACTGCCCATTTATAAGGAGCACCCAACCATTACTTTATATAAAATACTCTTTATTGCACTGAGAAATTTTTTACCGCCTAATTGATTTACATATCGGCATTGTGTAAATCATAAATAGTGTTTAATTATTTTATAAATTTCATAAATGCATCACACTCAACAGCCCCCATTACGGTCTTGTGACCTTGTGTCGGGAGTCCGGAAACATACACAACACTAACACAAACACCCAGGCCACGACAAATATCCGTATGGCCTATACAGACATTTGCCGTGAGCGGGAATCGAACCCGCGACTGTTAGCGCTACAGTCAGTTGCAGTGACCACTGCGCCAACGTGTCTGTCAAGTGTTTAATTAGTAAGTAAAGTGGTCCTGTATTATTTATTTTAAAAGATGTGGTAAAGTTTCTTATTTCCGCAATTTGGGAGTTGACTGGGGTTTTCAGTGGATCCCCCTTTTTCCTTACACAAATTTTTATAGTAATTTATGCCAATGAATGCTAAAATTATAATATGGCAACGTCACAAATGTCAATTGAATTTGACATCGTATTTAATTGAAATTTTAAAATTTTATTTTAACGTAATATTAAAATGATATATATTAATTTATAGTGATAAATATAAAGTTTGTGATTAAAACTAACTTACTAGTGATCATAATAACCACCTAAAGAATTAATTACGCTGTATTTTGCGAGTGAAATCATTCTGCATTACTTATTTTAAAAACGCGATAAAAAAAAAGTACGCGTTTCCGCAACTTGAGACTTTACTGGGGTGTTCAGGGGGCTCCCCCCTTCCCCCCCCCACATAAATTTTTTCACTAATTTCGTGCTCCCGAAAACTAAAGCTCACCCATTAATTTTTCACTGCGGAGCGCTAGATAATGTCACTAATTAATAAATTTAAAAAGGAATAAGTGTAATGTGTTGTAAAATAAATACATTTCATTTCTTTTTATTACTCAGTGACCCATATGATAAGACCTATCATATGGGTCATTGAGTTTCGAAGATTTCAGTGCTATTAATATAAGTATTTTAGTTAAATCTGTATTTCTTTTATATTTTAGGACTAGATGGTACAATACTGCACAGCTTTCCCAATCCTGATCAAGATCCCAACAGATTTCGTACTTGGCTCTATGCCATTGGTGGTGATCTATTAGCATTGGAAAATAAGATTATTCACAAGTATCGCAGAGTATGCCATCATCATTTTGAAGTGCAATTTCATACCAGCAGTAATAGATTGAGTGCTAATGCCACACCAACCTTAAATTTACCAGGTTAGTATAATTTTTATTTAATTAATGTTTGTTTAAACTTTTGCTTAATTTGTTCAATTACATACATTGTGGCATATTGTTAAGTGATTCATGAGTCCTTCTCCATTAATGTTGAATGTATAGTTAATTTTTTCTGACAACATTTTCCTTCACCAATAAGCTAGTGATATTTAGATATTATTAAGTCAAGTTTACATAAATACAATTCCAAAAAGTGAGGGGTATTTTTTAGGGCTTAAACCTGACATAAATTTAAACAGTATGTAACAACACCTACTAAATATTATACAATTGACGAGTTTCTTCTTGAAACAGTTGTATAGTAGCGGTCATATTTAAATGCAGTGGCCCATCAGACAGTATAATGTCAGCTTTCTAAAAAACTACAAAAACATATGAAATGTGTAGTAATATTTACACATTTGTAATAGATACAATTTCACCTGTCATAAGCAGCATTGATCATCCTACATGAAATAAATGATTTCTGAGTTTGAGTTTTGTGAAATGTAATATGATACCAATCTTGTGCTAGGCCTCTATTACTATATTAAATATAAATTTTATTATAAATATTATATTTATGTATTACAGGTATTTTTGTGACACATAGGAAGCCTCTGCAAGAAATTGGCAATATAAATGTTGAAAATACTTATCGGACAGATGAAACTGAAGTCATAGATGTTAGAAAACCCTCATGTTCCTGTGAGTATTGTGTCTTTATCATCATCATCCTCATAATAATAAATTTGCATATGATATTATTATGTTATGTAATAACATCTTGAATAAATATAAGCAATCATCTCAAAAACTGTATTATCATTTTTTTATAACAGATTCATTGACATCAGTCACTTCAGATTCATTGACATCAAAGAAAATTTTTAAAGTTAAAGGCAAACAATCTGCTTCAAAAGGTAGGTAATATTTTGTATTCAAAAATTATGAGAATGGCAAGGGATACATAAGAATTGTACCTGTATTACTTCAAAGAATAAATGTATTTTCATAATATCAACTTATTTATGAAGGGATTAATATGAAATAAGGATTTTAATATACACTATTGTGCCCTTTGTCAGATAAAGAATCTTGTAGGAATTGTCTCATTTTTCCATTTTTCATAAAATGTTTCAGCATTTTATTGCTTTTAGATTTACTAGATTTTACAAAATGTTAGATGTGCACTATTTCAGTAAGGTTGTGGAATTGAAATTTAAATACATATATGTGTTTATATTACTTTCAAATTTTAAATAAGAACCCAATTTCAACAGTGACATGTTATATTGCATGATTATAAATTCATAATTCCTTTTATGAATGACACTGTACTTTAGTTAAAATTTGTTTCTGTCTTTGATACCCATCATTAATGTTTTATTCTTCTTGCAGGTTTGGTGGGTAGTAACCCATCAGTATCCTATTTAAAGCAAAAAATTATTAAACTGCAAAAAAGCAAAGGTGACTTAAAGAATAAGTTGAAAAAGGCCTTAGATTTAACTGAAAATGCCTCATTCATTCAAGCAACAAAAAATTTCACATCTGCTGCAATGATTTTATTGTTGCTACAATTAAAGCAGGCAAATAAAGGAAAATTTGGAAGAAGGTATACCAAAGAAGAAAAAATTTTATCTTTAGCATTTTATAAAATGGGCCCTAGAGCATATAGGTGGTTCAGGAATATTTTAGTTTTACCTGCTCCTGTCACATTAAGCCGCATGATATCCAGTGCTGGTCTGCAACCAGGCATAAATGCCAGTATTTTTGCAAGCCTTAAGAAAAAGGGTGCAAAAATGTCAGAGATTGACAAATTATGTGTTGTGTTATTTGATGAAATGCAACTAACACCTCATTTTGATTATAATAAAAAAAAAGATTTAATTAGAGGATTTGTTGATAATGGTATAACAGCAGAAAATAAAATTGCTGACCATGTTTTGGTATTTATGCTGCGAGGAATTAATAAAAATTATAAACAGCCACTTGCTTATACATTTTGTGGTGGGAGTACTCCTAAAATAGAATTAAAAAAACAAATTAAAAGAATAATTACTGAAGTGCAATCAGCTGGGTTCAATGTCATAGCGATCATTTGTGATCAGGGGACTTCAAATGTAAGTGCCATCAAAGAATTAGTAAATGATACAAGAATTATGCATTTGAGGAATAATAAGGAAGTAAAAGATAACATATTTATTATAAATAATAAAGAAATAGCACCACTATTTGACGTTCCACATATGCTAAAGGGAATCAGAAATAATATGCTCACAAAAAACATTATTTGTGAAATTGATAATGAAAAATTTATTGGTAAATGGGATCATATAATACAATTGTATGAAGAAAATCCAGGATTTAAAGGGTTAAGATTTTTACCAAAATTAACAGAAAACCACGTGATTCCTGGAAAAATTAAAAAAATGAAGGTCCTTTGTGCATCCCAGGTTTTTAGTGCAAATGTTGCCATGTGTATGGGATATTTTGCAGGTAAGCAATCCTTAGGCTCTCATTTACACTTTAATACAGAGCCCTAAATATGCATAATTTTGAACTTACATGTTGTTTACATTGTTGCAGAACATAAAATCATCCCTGAAGAAACGAGAGGTACTGCAAATATTATAAAATTCTTTGACAACCTCTTCGATTCACTAAATGGCAGTTATGGAAATGCGCAGAAAAATCCAGGGAAGCAATTGCTGGGTCCTGTAACTCCATTTTCTTTACACCAAAAAATATGGACTGATGCAAAACAGGTCCTAAAGACCATGAAATTTATTGATAAACAGGGCAATCCAAATAGTGTGCCATCTATAAATAATTGGATTTGGACAATTGAGAATGTTGAATTTATTAAAAAAAAACTGGATAAGGATTACAATTTGAGGTCATTTTGGATGAGATATTTCAATCAGGATCCTTTGGAGAACTTTTTTGGGTCAATTCGCAGTCATGGGGTACGCAATACAAATCCTACATGTGCTGGATTCGAAATAGCCTTTGCCTCTGTATTAGTGAATAATTTGTGTAGTCACTCCAAAGGTTCTAATTGTGAAGCAGACTCTGCTCAAAATATGCTGCTTAATTCTTTAAAAAATATCTTTTTTAGAAAGAACAAGGTGACCTCAAACTATAATTTAAATGAAATAATGTACGATGATTTTGTAAATGACCATATCTTGCTTGATATACAAGCAAAACAAGAAAATGTTCTATTGTTTGATATATTAAAATATGTAACAGGGTATGTGATTAAACAAGGAAGAAAAAATATATTTCAAAATTGTAAAAAATGCAAATCAAATGTAAGTTCCAATAATTTTAATGAATTTGAATTTACTCTTAGAAAAGAAAGAATAAAAGGCAAAAATCTACTCACATACCCATCAAAGGAAGCTATTGAAATGTTGTCAAATGTCCAAGATATGGTTTTATTTATTTTAAAAAGTAAAAGCAATATGTATAATATAAAAAATTATATAAAAACTCTAATAATGGTGTATTGTAATTTTAATTTTATTAACTGTGAGAAACATGGTCCTCAATTATCCAAATACTTAATTGATTTGTCTTGTAATTTATTTTTATACAGTTGGTGTAAAAATACTAATCGTATATTAAGTGGTGTAAGAAAAGACATCGAAAAAGACGATTTTATTCAGAATTGTGCCCTTAAATATTATAATAAAAGAAAAAAATGAATACAGCTGTTTTTATTTTGACACAAGTTTTCTTCTCTTTCAGTACTCAAAAGTAAAATCTATAGTATATTTTATTAATCGATATTATAATGAAAGAGAAAAAACTTGTGTTAAATAAAATTATCCTCTAAAATCTAAAAAATGAATAAAGTATTGGCAGGGAGCTATATACGGTACGGTATATATGCAGTAAGTTATAGTTATATATACGAGAAAAGTAGTTAGGCCACTTATCGCTTGGAGCGCTAGTTTCCATACTTTGATAGATAGCCTAGAGTGATAACTCTATACCCTATATCATATTACTCTATGGTAGAAATTTAAATAGTTTCTTGCACGGCACATATAAAAGAGTACAATGGACGATAACATCTTCGATCAGAAAGAAGTTTTTGCAAAGTTTCAGGGAATATACCATCAGTTAAGTCTTGAATGGAGCTAATAAGTAGTAGTCTGTGAAGTCCAAATTGAGAACAATGGTAAACTAAATGAGATAAATCTCCATTTTGAGCATTGCAATAATTACAGTTTGCAGTATCTTTCATTTTCAATCTATGGAGGTGAGTGGCTATTCTACAATGTCCAAATCTTAATCTGTTTATTGTTGTTATAAATTTTCTCTCATTAACCTTCATGTTATGATACCAAGGTGTGGCGGGCGGGCTTCCTTGGATTTGAAAATACCAATTGCCTTTGGTTTTACTTATTTCTTCCCAATATGATTTCCACAATGTCTTGATATTATTGATTAATAATTCATAATAATCAGTAAATGGTATCTGTAGTGTCAAAGTTTCATCTTGGCATGACATGGGTGATATATCTTTAGCAGCTTGATCAGCTTTGTCATTTCCTACTATATCAGCGTGTGAGGGAACCCACATAAAATGTACAACTTTGTTTCTATGAATTAAATTATAGACTAAGTTTCTTATGTTATACAGAATATAGTTTCTCTTATAATCTAATTTGTTTTGTTGTAGGGCTTGAAGAGCACTTTTTGAATCAGTCACAATTAGAAATCTTAAGCTATCTATGTTATTTATATATAAAAGTGCTGAGAAAATAGCATAACACTCAGCACTAAAGATAGAACAGAGGTTGTCAATTTGAAATGTTTTTGATAATTTTACTTGTGGGTCATAAAATGCTGATGCAGTATAATTCTTGGACTTTGATCCATCTGTGAAGATGGTATAATATTTATTTTCATTTAAAAACCTTAACATTTCAACTTGAGAATGTACATCATCCTGACAGATAAAAATATCAACATTTGTTAAAGCATTATATTCTAATTGGTACAATGGCCATGGTTTACATTTATATATGTTTTTAGTAATAGAATCTATGTGAAGTGCAATCCTTTGAATTGCAGGCAATTGGCCTGATAGAACATTTTTTGTATTCATATATGTACTATTATCAAATTTTGGCAAACCAGGTGGAAGGATTTTATTTAGAACTAGATTATTTTCTGAAGATATTAATTTCAGACAAAAGCGTTCAGCAATTTGCATTCTTCTAAGCAGAAGTGGTGGAAAACAAGTTTCTATTTCCATGACATGAATTGGTGTCGAGCACATTGCTCCAGTTATAATACGTAGAGCTTTATTTTGAATAATGTCCAATTTTTTTAAAATGGTTACATTTGCATTTATGTATGCTAATGTGCTATAATCAAAATGACTTCTTACAATACTCTTATATAACATTGACAGAATTTTTGGATCAGCCCCCCAATGAACACCTGCTAAAGATCTTAAAACATTTAGGCCTTTGTAGGCATTATTGCATAAATGACTTATATGGTCTTGAAAATTCAACTTTTGATCAAGCCATATTCCTAAAAATTTCTTTTTTGATAACCATGGTAAAGGGATATTATTATATTTAACAACATTAATAGGATTGTGACATATTTTTGAAAAAAGTAAAGCTCCACTTTTGTTAGGGCAAATATTTAATTTTAATTTATTTGAATAATAATCATGTACATGCTCTAGGACTAAGTTTAATTTATTTATAGCTACATCTATATCCTTATGTACAGAGTAAATCAAAAGATCATCTGCAAATTGCAGAAAGCTGATATTTTTATCTATAGTGATATATTTACAAATAAGGCATGTATAAATATTGTATAGTAATGGTGATATAGTAGCACCTTGCATTGTACCCTTATAAACATTTCTTGGACCATGTGTAATATTATTATACTTAATATACATAGTTCGATCATATAAAAAATTAAAAATCCAATTACAAACTTTTCCAGGTATGCCTATTTCTACCAAAATCTGGCACAAAATGGTTGGGTCTACATTATCAAATGCACCTGATATGTCCAGAAATGCACAAACTGTGGTGGAATGCTCCAAGAATGAATGTTTTATGTCTGAAATCAAGGATGCAAAACTCTCTGCTGCACTTTTTCCCCTGCGGAAACCGAATTGTTGCTCAGGTAGAATATTATTAGTTTCTACAAAATAATCAAGTCTATTTTTTAACATGCATTCGAATAGTTTGCCTACACAAGATGAAAGAGAAATAGGTCTGTAAGAGTTGTGATCATTTTCAGGTTTATTAGGTTTTATTATTGGAATAACACATTGTGTTTTCCAAGATTTAGGTATGCAAAGATTGTCCCATAACAAATTAAAAATTCTTAATAAAATTTTTTGACCTATTATATGCATATTTGAAATAATTTTATAGGGAATATCGTCCAAACCGGGAGTGGAATCTCGCCTAGATTGAATAGCAGCTACAAATTCATGCCAAGAAAATGATTGAGAGAGAAAATGGCCATTATCATTTCCAGTCTGCTTAAATATTGAAGTTAAAGTTGAACTATCAATTTCTTTTTCAGGTGGTGATAGAGGTGCATATTTATCTAAGAAAGAAGGAATCCATTCATCATTTTTACTCGTTTTATGTACAGGTATTCTTTTAAATCTTTTAATATAATTCCAAATATAAGTAATTGGTGTATATCTATTGAACATATTGCAAATATTTCTCCAACTTATTTTCTTTTTCTCACTGATTAATCTCTTTTTTAAAGC
Organism: Hypolimnas misippus; assembly: GCA_037950945.1. Taxonomy (NCBI): domain Eukaryota; kingdom Metazoa; phylum Arthropoda; class Insecta; order Lepidoptera; family Nymphalidae; genus Hypolimnas; species Hypolimnas misippus. Next base: position 3,037,159 of record JBBEEQ010000016.1, on the reverse strand, counting down.
ATCTATTTTTTTATATTCTATATAGTTTTGTAAAGAAGGATTAGATTTATAAGTGTTTAGTGCGCTTTTACTGTTTTTTACAGCATCTAAACATTCTTTATCCCACCAAGGAACTGGTTTTCTCATAAGAAATGAAGTAGGCCTAACAAAATAAGGTATACATTCTTTCCTTATAGTTAATAAAATATTACAAAAGCTGTCATATGCAGCAAGAGGGTTATATACATCAATTATGAAGTTCTCAAAATGGTTTTTTGTTGCAGCATAGAACTTTGGCCAGTCTGCCTTATTATAGTTGAAGCATTCAGATGGTTCCCCTATAACATATTTTTGAACAGAAGTTTGAATGTCCACAATAGTTGGATAATGATAACTACCCATTGGATCATCATGTACATACCAGTTACAAAACGGAGCTAAAGAAGGGCTAATGCAGGAAATATCAATAGCAGATGGATTATGATTACCTTGACCTACTGTCGTTGGAGAACCTGTATTCAATATGCAAAGATCACATTCATCTAGTAAATTATAGATGTCTATACCCCTAGTCTTTGTTGTAAGACAACCAAAAGCAATATGATGCGCGTTTAAGTCACCAGCTAGTAAAACTGGAGCTGATAGATTATTAATTATTTGTCTTAGTCTTCTTACCTTAAAACGACCCCCTCTTGGGGGTGCATAGACACATAAAACAGATAAATTACCCATATCGGTGCTTAATGTTATAGCAACAGATTGCATATATTCATAATAAGGTGTAAGGATAACAGAATATTTAAAATTATTTTTTATTAAAATAGCTGCACCACCTCTGCCTGCATTTCCATTTTGGTTTATAAAGTTGTAATTAGGAATGTTAAGAGACCTGTTATCTCTCAACCATGTTTCATTTAACAAACAAATATCTATATCATTTTCTAACAAAAAGTTAATAAGCAATGGTTTTTTATTTTGAACAGATTGTATATTAAATTGTGACACTCTAATAAACTTTTTATCCATTATTTTTAAGACTTGTGATTAAAATATCTTTAATAACTGATGAAGTGAGTTTGCGACCTGAATTTCCAATGGTCACCAATGCTCCAATAAGTCCTTTTAGAACATTTTCATTTTGAATTATTTGATCTATTAGATTTTGGGAATGAGCAGTTTGAACTGTGTCCTGCACCTGAGGGTTTGGTGGGATTTTAAGTGAATCATTTATAGTTTTTTTAGTAGTCTTATTATTTGAGTCACTTTGAGGTTGAATGTCTACTACAGGAGTTGAGGGAATTATTTTTTCCAATGTAGGAAAATCTGTATTATAATTGTTAAATAAATTATTGGTTGAATTAAATGTATTTAAAACTTTAGCATATGATGTCTTATTGTATTTCTGATCTAATTTTTGTTTTTTAATAGGACAGTCTCTTGATATGGCAAGATGTGGGCCACCACAATTTATGCACTTCATTGTAGCATCATTGGAACACTCAGTGTACCGGTGCTCTCCTGAACAAATTGAGCAACGTTGTACAGATTTACAAATATTTGCACCGTGATTGAATTTAAAACATTTAAAACATTGTAAAAGAGGAGCTATGTATTCGTTAACTTTATATAAAAACAGATCTAAATGTACATATTCAGGCAAGCTGTTAGATAAAAAGGTTACTGCTACTGAAGTGTATGGTTTTATTTGTCCATTTACCTTTCTTATAAATCTACGTACGGCAACAATTTCATATTTACAGGATAATTTTTTATAGAGCTCTTCATTAGATATACTAATAGGAACAAAACGTAAAACACCTATTGTCTCTACAGCTTTTGCTGGTATAAAAGCGTTATAATTATGTTTCTTCAGAAATTTGTCATTTTTTAAAAAGTTATTTGCATTAATGGCCTGGGAAAAAACTACACCAACTTTTGTGGCATTAATCCGCCGAATATAAATTACGCCTTTTATTTCACTCTTAAATAATCCCGCCAACATTAAGGGATTACTGTTTCCTAATCTCATTTCCTTGTTGCAACTTTCAATAAATACGGTGTAGAAGCCACTCACCGCAGTTTCTGCAAATAGTCTTTTGTACCCTGTCTTATGATAGGGTTTATAGAAATCTTCATCTATTTCTTCTGCCTGACGACGTGGAGGTTTTCTTTTCCCTCCAGGATCGGGAGGTTCTACTTCCTGGACCTTTTCCATATTGCTCTACGTTTTACTTATACAGGGAAAACTAAATTATATATACAATATTAATATTTACAACTTTTACAGGATTTTTAATCAATATTTCACGAAAAGTTAAAATTCGCGCCCTCTTGCTTAAAAAGCCCGCCAAAAAGTCCTCCAGTAAAATGACATTAATTCAATGTTGCTTTCGTTTAAAATAATTGCGACGATCGTTGGCTTAGTATTTTAATAATTTCTTGATTTTTAGTTGAATCAGCTCATATGATTAAAAAACATCATATTTTGTATGATTTACCTTTAGATTCTAAGGCCGATTCATTTGTACATTAAATATGTATATAAAATATACAATTAGCTAATGTTTACATTTTAATGTTTCTTGTAACATTGACAAATCAGAATAAAAAAAATCTTCGTTTTCTGTCTTTGTCTTTTTAGACCCAATTTCATAGGTAAGACAAGAAAAGCTATAGATCTAATGATTTTACTTCTATTATTTTTGCCACTCATCCATGTTTTTTTGCCCAACTGTTTCCATATCCTGTAAATAACTGTCAATTTGTCAGTCCAATGTTGTTGTGTCAAACTTTTGTTGATACTACTTTTTGAATAAATAGGTATTGTATCCTCATTAATTTATAACTTTTTAAATGAAGTAGTGATTTAGTTAAACTTATATATAACTATTCATTCATTAAAGTGCTGAACTCCGAAAAGTTTTCTTTGTGCTTATCAAAATGATTCATGATATGGGAATGTTCGGCGCGATATAACACCTTAGCGTCTGCTATACGTGCCGAAACGGGAAGTAAACTACATAACTACATACCACTAGGCTCACACAATGATCAATTATTAATTATTGCGCTATTTCTTAAAGATATCTTTGAAAGGTTATGCAAAGAAACCTTACTAAGAACTAGAAACCATACGTTAGATTTGGGAGTCTGTAAATCTTGTGTCGAGTAAATAAATAACTTGTAAAGTAAATGAAGATAAAAATCTTGTTTACATTTCTTAGTTGTTTATCATTTCCTAACAATATTATGTTTACATTTCCATACTTATGAGACAAAAATGTAGGTTAGAGATTGTCAAGCTATAGACAAAGTTAAAACATTTTTACAAAACAAAATTTTGTCCCAGAAACTTCGTACTTAAAGTAGGAATAAATACTTATATTTGATAAATCATTTTCAGATAGTAGAGTATAATCGTGTCATGATGCCAACTCAACTGGTGGGTCAGGACAATCATTCTAACGATGTTCGGGTGAAGACAGTGTATAGCGGAGATGTGTTCATCACTTATATTAACCATAACATCACACTTGAGGAGTTCACGCAGGAGATGATGGCTATTTGTCGTTTTGTTCCTGATCAGGTATATACAATATAATTTTTTAAATTATTTTACATTAAGTAACATACATGTGCGTACATGCCACCGCCAACTATTATTAGGAAGTATAATGGTATACAATGACTGTTTTAGTACAAAAGATAAAATAAAACCATGTTCAACATGAGTCTAAGTAAACAGTGTATTAAAATTAAACATTGCTTATATCTCATTCTAATCTCATTCTTGTAATTCAAATTAATTTACTGTAAGTAAAATCACAGCTATATTATTACTAACAGAATTACTTGAATTACACATTATATTTGACAGCTAAAAAAGTTTTAGACATTTTTTATACATAATTAAACTATCTCTAAAGCATCTTTAACACACAAGTGTCATCAAACATAGATTTGGAATTTTATAAACATACATTCTGTATGTTTCCATTTTTTGTAATAAGGCTGTAAATGTTTTATGTATTTACTTCTCTACATAAAGTTTATGAGAAGTCTTAATATGGGTCCACTTTTCCCTTCATATAAAATATAAATTGATAGCAAAAAAAACTGCTTAAAAGCTACTAATTTGTAACATTTTTTAACTTTTAAAGAAAGAAATTGTGTTGTTTACAATATATGTAAAATATTCCAGAAAATAAAAACAAGTAACTTTTAATTAAGTTTGATATTGTTATAAGTTTATTAATGAATTATCCATCCTTTAATTAAATATTTAGTCCTATTTTACAATGTTAAGCAAATTAAATTTCAATATTAAAGTAGAATTTTTGTTTAAATTAATATAGATAACAAGTGCACACACACATTATAAACACTTTAAAATGTATGTAAACTTACAAATATAATATTGTAAGATCTTAGTTAGTTTGAATAATCTTATCAGATTCTATTATATAACAAAAAGTATTTAGATAGATTATAAAATGTAAAAGTGATTGCAATTCAAGTAAACTGGTGTCATTGCACTTATAATGTCATGCTCTGTTGACGCTGTTTAGGCAAAAACTAATGGAGTTCAGGTTTAGGTAACATATAATAAAAACATGGGAAACTATATACATTAACTCTTTTTATTTTGGATAAATCAAATTTAAACCAGTTTTAGAAAAAACTTTACTTTTTTTAGTTGACTTAAGGTATCATAGATGGCGTTAGTCACATTATACAATAATTTTATTTATAAATTCTTTATTTACTAGTAATACTCGTAAAGTCTCTCATATGAGATATGTAAATGAAGTAACAGGTTTTAGTACATACCTTTTTTTTTCTTGAATATTTGTCAAAATCAAGCACTGTTACAATTTATTTTATGTGTATGGTAGATGTTCATTTGTCATTATAAAATGTTATTTATTTGTTCAAACCTGCATAGGATATTCTTTTAAAATTTAAATTCATATTGGTATTATTTCTAACATTTACATTCGAAATTTCTATAGACATATAAACATAGATTTGTAGCAGCACTCCACTTGCCGCCAAATAAAACAACATATAGATGCCACATGCGTGACGTAATTATTTATTAACACAAATATGCGTTATGCAAGCGACGTCATTTGAAACATGATATGCATAACACAAGAGCAACGTCATCGTTCTTAGAAACAGGATTTGCATGCCGCAAGCGTGACGTCAGCATTTTGAAACATTGAAGTTCTGATAAGAACTATTTAAGACGCGTTTTTATGAAACAGAAGCAGCATGCAAGATTGCCATCGCTCTGAAAAGTGCAACGACAAAGTAGTTCTGAAAAGAACTGTTTTGTTTAATAATCTTGAATCTTCAATCTTCAAATCTTCATCGGGTGACGACACACACACTACACAACTATAACACTATATACGGCGAGTCGACACGGCGGTAATGCAGACGTCTTCACTTCGCGCGGCGCTGGAACCAAATGGCCGGCGCGACGCGCGCGGGGCATCTTTATAGTTCAACGGCAGTAAACGATTTCGCGTAAACAAGATTTACGCGGCGAATTGTCTGCACCAATAAGAAGGCCCAGACTAAAAGTGGGACTTGCTATTGGAATCTGTTTTTACTATTTTTGTACATATTTTATTTGCTATTTTTTTATTGGTTGATTACTTTTACATTTTTGTATATATACTAGAACATTTTTAATAAATTCATTCATTCCTTCGTCAACACCAAGAAGTCTTTTATTCAGCAGCCTCGACACGCTCGCCTCTAAAGTGGTGACCCCGAACAAGAACACCCCGAACAAGAATACCTGGAAGAAAGAAACAGCAAGCAAGAAAATTCCCTGCCCGGCTCCATTCAGAAAATCTCTGCCGGCGAATCCCTGCTCGACGGATCCCTGCTCGACGCATCCCTGCTCGACGCATCCCTGCTCGACGCATTCCTGCTCGACGGATCCCTGCTCGACGAATCCCTGCTCGAGGAATCTCTGCCCGAGGAACCCTTGCTCGACGAAGAAAAATGGAGGACCAGAGCCAAGCCCAGCCACAAGCCTTCGCAACCACACCAGAAGTAGCGAGCATTGCGCTGTCCATGCGCATCCCTACTTTCTGGCGCGAAAATCCACGGCTATGGTTTATTAGCTTCGAGGCCGCGACCGAAGAATTGAAACGGAGTCAAGCTCAACTCACACAGATGGTACTCGTCCAGCTCGATAAACCGGATATCGAACAAATATCCGATATCCTGTTCAACGTACCGAAAGAACAACAGTACCAGGCTATCAAAGCACGACTCATATCCGTCTACGAGGAATCTGACAGTCGTCAATTTCAAAAGCTTCTTGCTGAGATGGAGCTAGGCGACCAGAAACCTACACAACTACTACGTCGCATGCGTAACCTCGCAAGAGACAAAGTCTCAGAGTCAACATTACGTATGATGTGGACTAAGTTGCTACCAGCTCACGTTCGCTCAGTCCTGGCTGTCAGCGAAACCTTCAGCTCGAAGACCACGCTTGAAGACCTGGCGCTGCTCGCTGACAAAATGCTTGAGCAAACCCAGGAGGTAGCAGCTGTCTCTACGCAACCGCCACCACCGACGACGACTACTAGCCAAACTGAAACTCAATACCTCATCAATGAAATAAGAAAACTATCACTAGAAATCGCCGAGTTAAAAGCAAGACCGCCACAACACTATCATCGTCAACGTTTCCGATCTCGAAGTCCATCTAAACACCGATCCCGCACACGCAGCGACTCAACGTCATCCCACTGCTACTACCACCGTCGTTTCGGTAGTCAAGCGAGACGCTGTACTACACCCTGCAGCTACAAGTCATCGGAAAACTAGATCGAACGTTGGCTGCGGCGGAATCCGGCGTTCCTCATACATCATACCGCCTATTTGTAACAGACAAGAAAACAAGATTATCTTTCTTAGTAGATACCGGTGCAAACATATCCGTCCTACCTAGAAAGCAAGGCAAGACAACAACGCCGCTACCATTTAAACTATATGCAGCGAACAACACTACAATATCAACATATGGCGAAAAAACATTAGAACTCGATCTTAACCTACGACGCCCATACAAATGGAAGTTCATCGTTGCCGACGTGTCAAAACCAATACTAGGCGCCGATTTTTTAAATCACCATCAACTCATCGTAGATATGAAAAATCGAAGATTAATTGATGCAGTAACAAATTTAAAAATCAACGCTCCAGTGACATCCACAACTACGCCTACAGTACGCAGTATCGACATACACAACTCGTACCACGAAATTCTATCCGAATTCCCCGGTACTACGAGACTGACAGCGATGCAACTTGAACCGAAAATTTACGTCGAACATTATATCGAAACACAAGGCCCGCCTATACATTGTCGTGCAAGACCTATACCGCCACATCGTTATGAAAAAGTCAAAAAAGAATTCGAAAACATGATTCAACAAGGACTATGTAGACCCAGTAAAAGTCCATGGTCATCGCCACTCCACATAGTACCTAAGAAAAACGGCGATATAAGAGTATGCGGCGATTATCGAAGACTCAATTCAATAACGAAACCCGACCGCTACCCCGTCCCGCGCGTCAAGGACTTTACACACCACCTGAGCGGGAAAACAATTTTTTCTACAATCGACCTCAACCGAGCTTATCAACAACTAAGCGTTCGAGACGAAGACATAGAAAAAACCGCCATCATTACACCTATGGGTTTATTCGAATTTCCCCGTATGTGTCCCGGTTTAAAAAACGCGGGACAAACATTTCAACGCTTCATACATGAAGTACTCCGAGGATTAGACTACGTGTTTCCGTTCATCGACGATGTTCTTATTGCCTCATCAAACGAGACCGAACATCGTGAACACCTAAGAACCGTACTACGAAGACTTGAAGAAAATGGCATTACTATCAATCCCGCCAAATGCAACCTAGGCCAGTCACAAGTCAAATTCCTCGGATACATAGTTTCACAAGAAGGTATTAAACCGCCTGAAGAAAAAGTAAAAGCAATAATTGACTACTCAAAACCTAAAACCATTGAAGAATTACGAAGATTTCTCGGTATGTTAAATTTCTATCGCGATCACATACCGAACGCCGCAACAATACAAGCACCGTTAAATGCGTATTTACACAACGTAAAAAAGCGAGACAAAACATTAATTGAATGGAATGACGAAGCGACTCAAGCATTCGAAGCGTGTAAGAAAAGCATCACCGAAGCTACCTTACTCGCTCACCCATCACATCAAGCTACTCTCGCAATATTCAGTGACGCATCCGACAACTCAGCAGGAGCCGTACTACAACAATATATCAATAATCAATGGCAACCACTCGGCTACTTCTCGAAAAAATTCTCAGATGCACAAAAGAAATATTCAACATATGACCGTGAACTCTTAGCTATCTACATGGCCGTGAAACATTTCCGCAAGACATTTGAAGGACGCCAATTAATAATATTCACCGACCATAAACCGCTAACATTCGCTATGAATAAAACTCAAACATCGAGCGAAACGCCACGACGAACACGGCAGCTATTGTTTATAAGCGAATTTACTACCGACATACGTCACGTGAGTGGAAAAAACAACATCGTCGCCGACGCATTAAGCCGCATAGAAACAATAACATGCCCGTCTACAATAAACTACAGCGAGATAGCTAACGCGCAAGAAAGAGACAGCGACATTCATCAATTACTGCAACAAAATAACTTAACATTCAAGAAAGTCAATATACCGAATACCGATACAGAAATATACTGCGAAACATCTACATCTCATATACGACCCTATATACCCGAACAATATCGAAGAGAAGTCTACAACAGCGTACATAACATAAGTCATCCCGGAACACGAACAACGCGCAAACTACTCACAAAAAAATTCTTTTGGCCGTCAATGAACTCCGACATCGCTAAATGGACAAAAAGTTGTATTAACTGCCAGAAAAGCAAAATACAACGGCATACATCAAGCGAACTACAGTCATTCCCGCCAACCGACCGCTTTCAACATATACATATAGATATAGTCGGACCGCTGCCTACTACCGCGCAAGGACATCGCTATTTAATTACAATTATAGATAGACATACTCGCTGGCCAGAGGCGATACCTATAGCCGACATATCAGCTGAGACAGTCGCACAAGTCATCTATACACACTGGATAACACGATTCGGATGTCCCGCCACACTAACAAGCGATCAAGGCCGACAGTTTGAAAGCAGTCTATTCAATAATTTAATGAAAATACTAGGAATAAACAAAATCCGTACTACGCCGTACCACCCACAAAGCAACGGAATCGTTGAACGCTGGCACCGTTCATTGAAGACTGCACTGCGCGCGAAACTATCAAACACCTGTTCGTGGAGCAATGAACTCGCTACAGTATTATTAGGACTGAGAGCCGCACTACGCACCGACACCGGCGTAAGCGCAGCCGAACTTACCTACGGCTACAATCTACGACTGCCTGGCGATTTTTTTGACGCTAGCACATCCACGTCTACTATGGATTATACGTACGTCGAAAAACTACGCGCAAACATCGCAGAAAATAGACCTCAGCCCTATAATACACATCGAAATAATAAACACATCTTCGTGCATCAAGATCTACGAACATGCAGCCACGTGTTTATTAGAATCGACGCAATACGAACGCCATTGCAAACACCATATGAAGGTCCATATCGAGTTGTAAAACGAACAGATAAAGTTTTTACAATTCAATTACCCGAACGTCAAACAAACATATCTATAGACCGATTAAAACCTGCATATGTGTTACAAGAAATAGAAAACCATACTGAACCTGTTACCGTACCTTACCTCAAGAAAACCGTTACCGTTGAAGAAACCAAGTTACCTGAAACCACGAACAACTTGAAGTCACAGCCTGTTAACAACAAAACAACACGATTAGGCCGCAACATCAAGTTGCCGGTACGTTTCACTTGAGGGGGACTCCTGTAGCAGCACTCCACTTGCCGCCAAATAAAACAACATATAGATGCCACATGCGTGACGTAATTATTTATTAACACAAATATGCGTTATGCAAGCGACGTCATTTGAAACATGATATGCATAACACAAGAGCAACGTCATCGTTCTTAGAAACAGGATTTGCATGCCGCAAGCGTGACGTCAGCATTTTGAAACATTGAAGTTCTGATAAGAACTATTTAAGACGCGTTTTTATGAAACAGAAGCAGCATGCAAGATTGCCATCGCTCTGAAAAGTGCAACGACAAAGTAGTTCTGAAAAGAACTGTTTTGTTTAATAATCTTGAATCTTCAATCTTCAAATCTTCATCGGGTGACGACACACACACTACACAACTATAACACTATATACGGCGAGTCGACACGGCGGTAATGCAGACGTCTTCACTTCGCGCGGCGCTGGAACCAAATGGCCGGCGCGACGCGCGCGGGGCATCTTTATAGTTCAACGGCAGTAAACGATTTCGCGTAAACAAGATTTACGCGGCGAATTGTCTGCACCAATAAGAAGGCCCAGACTAAAAGTGGGACTTGCTATTGGAATCTGTTTTTACTATTTTTGTACATATTTTATTTGCTATTTTTTTATTGGTTGATTACTTTTACATTTTTTGTATATATACTAGAACATTTTTAATAAATTCATTCATTCCTTCGTCAACACCAAGAAGTCTTTTATTCAGCAGCCTCGACACGCTCGCCTCTAAAGATTCCAAAATTAGCAGTTTTATATATTTTAATGGTGAATATTTTTTAAATTATTTTTGATAAGGTGTCATTGTCACATTGTCTATAGAGACAAAATCTAAGTGTGTTTAAAAGAATTATTGGTTCCTAAATAATGATATATATAAATAACAAATATATGTATTTTCAGAGCTGTGCTGAAGCCACAACTTCTAATCCATTTTATAATGTTCATTTTACAATGCAACGTCTATTGGGATGCTGATAAACAACAATGTGTCAACCCTCAAAAAATCAAATCTGGAGATATTGATAAAATAAATAATTTTAAATTAATAAGTACGGATGAAAGTTCCTTAATTAATGTCTCGATTGTTGAAGTGTGGTCCATAATTTACCACATAAAATAATCGCATGTATTAAAAAAACTTATTATTAGATAAAATGTTTTAATATACCAATCTGCTTTTAATATGTTATAATACTTTTTATTAAAATAGAAAAGAAAAGATGGGTTATTTTTCTTCAAACAAATTTATCAAGAATACGTTTGGCATGTTTAGACGCCATTTTCTCAAAATGAAGTCCGTGTGGCTTGACACAGTATTGCTTATCAGCGTCCATATAATAATATGAGATTACGCGACTCACAAATTAACAAATATACCGATTTCACCAGGTTTTTACGATGAAGTGGGTGGACGAGGAAGGTGATCCTTGCACCATATCAACGCAGCTGGAGCTTGATGAGGCGTTGAGGCTGTACGAGCTGAACCGGGACTCGGAGCTCACTGTTCACGGTGAGTTTTGGTATCTAATCAGAAAATAATGAATTACAGTATAGACTGCGTTTATTTACGTGTCTTATTTAGCAGATAACTAGAGTATACTTTTAACCACTCAAGAGTTAGAAATGACAAAATTGTCGATCAAATGGCTTAACTGAATCATATTTTATTATGACAAATTATAATGAAAAATAATGTTTGAAAATTCGTGATTTTCGATAATAGAAAAAAATAGAAATATTAACATCCCATTGTATTGTCCCATTGTACCCACTTATAAATGCCACACAACGTTTTTCTATCTGTATCCAAAAACACTTTGTCTTTTGATAGATGTACAACTAGATGATGAGATCTAAGTTTTGCTAGGTCTTACATATATCCATGTGTAGGATCTCACCGAAAATAAAAGTTAAATTTTATTTTAGTTGTAGAAAATATCTAATTAGATATTAGGGCATATAGCTTTTGATATTATCAGAGCTTGTTTAGGTCAAATTATTGAGTGCTTACAGCTTATTTAAAGCCTTGTACATCGTATTATTTAATTATGTATTTCTCTAAACGACAATTAATTCTAAACAAAAAAAAATGTTATAATTATGTTTTTAATGTTCTGTCGACGGTGTCTTATTGTATTATTCCGTGAAACAATACAATATAAGCGGGACAATAGCACTTCGTCGGTTTGAACTAGCGACGAGAAAATAATTTAATACGTTCGCTGCGTCTGAATGCGTCAGGCTATTATACAGCGTGGAGATAATTGTGTATCATTACCCGTGCTAACATAGAAACGTTATTTGAAAAAAAAAAACTTCTTATTTAATTAATACTTATTAATTCTTAATTTCTTTGATCTAAATAAGTACGGAAAAAAGTTTCTTAATTTAGTGTTTCGAATATTAAAGTTTGTTGTATAATTTGCAATATACAATAATCTCATCCATTTCAAACACTTATTATTAGATACAATTTTTATTATTCCATTCTACTTTTAATTCATTATACGTTTTATCAAAATAGAAAAGACTACATATGTATAAAAAACCTATGGAAAAATTATTAAGAATAGGTTTGACACGTTTAGACGCTATTTTCTCAAAATGAAGTCCGTGTGGCTTGACATAGTATTGCTTGTCAGCGTCCATTTAATCTTACTTAGAACAGTAGCTTGGAAGATAATCATAAGAAAATATTTAATTTCTGTACCGGCGCCATGTCTATTCATCATAAAGGAATAATTTATTTTCGAGTATATTAGTTCGCGGCAGTCGATGCGTATTTCGATGTTTGTCATCCTCCAATCGAAACATTCGAAACATTAAAAGCTACAGTGGTAACGTTATCGAGCGAGCCGTGCCGTCCCGACACCGCGTTACGTACTTATCGGGACATTTCGCGTGAATGTACCTATTTTCACACTGTTTACCCGGGAGGGTATTGTAGATTTTCGCTATAAAATCCTTATCTGCCCGCACTGCGAATCCGGTCGGTCGCCATTTCCATATTCAGATTGGTATTCTGACGGCGGCGTTGCTTTTTTTCACTAAAACCTCTGATCACTCGTATATCCAGTCACGTCCGACGAGGAGTGCACGACTAATAAGTTTGTTTCTATTCGATTGATTGTTTTAGTTGTTTCAAATCCGGAAGCGGAGCGCAACGTATCAACGTACGCCGATTGCAACGTCGTTTTTTCGGAACGAAACGTCGTATCAGCAGTACCGTCCTCGATGTATTTAATTCTCGTATATTCGAGGAGCATCGAGCGGATATTGTTCCAGCGTATATATCCCGTGAGGATTTAGGAGGGCCGTTAAAGTTGGAACGCTCCAAACCGAGAGTAAATAAAACGGAAGCGGCCCAAACTTGTATGCAAACAGGGCCGGAGAAACTTGCTCTAATAAAGTACAAACATTGCGGAACGCTTTGGCGCCCAACGTGAGGCCGAGTTCGGGCTTGTCGCTGTCGCAGCGTAATTAGGGATATTTTAATCAACTTTGTGCGCGTTATGAACGCCAATTTCAAATCCTATTTGTGTTAATTGAATATGTGGCCCGTGTGTTAGCCGCCTCTGTTTGATATTCATTAATACGTTCGCTCCGCCAGTTTGATAATTGCTTCTCTGGTCGGTGTTGGGACTAAGCCGTGGGCTATTAAATAAATTTGGTAGCATGATATCTTTTAACTATAAATTCTTACGGATTTTAGATATTGAATCTATATTTCATGATCTGTCTCGTTACTTGGATGTGACTAAAATTGATAAGTTATTATTAGACGCGCCTCTAAAGTGATTTCGTCGGAAATGGGTGAGCCCCTTGCTGGTAAGATAGCGTCACAAACTTCCGCGCTAATTAATGTATCTTGGTGTAATTTCGCGCCACCCGCCTCTAAGTTTCAAATGCTGCCATATTAAATTCATAGTAAGACTGCCTCTCTTTGTTTCTATGTGTTTATTTTGATTATCGTGGTTCAGTAACAAGTGGAATTTATGATAATTTTATGATGTTATTAGATATATGCAAAGTTGTATGTTTAAATATCATGTCATGGTCGTTTTAAGTGTCGTATTCAAATAAAACTTCGAGACGTGTGGAACATTGATAAATATTCATGAAAAAAAAAAATTATGATGAAAATACTATTTCTCATACATTTTGTTTGGAACGGCAAATAAGTTAAAACAAATTTTTGACGCTGAGGCTACTTTAAGTCCGCTGTTCAACTAGTAGTTCATTAATTTCCAAATCTATATATAATCGTATACAAAAGCGAAATACCACTGACAGATTAATCAAGAAATCTTAGAAACTATAACACATTCAAATTTAAAAATTTTCCAGGTATGTTTTTATAGGTTGTAAACATCTGTAAAAATGGGGTTTGGAAGTTTTATGAAAATTGTATGTTTCTGAAGTAAATGATTTGAAATTTAAAATTTATGCTCTATAGATGGCTTGGAGGTGTACTAAAATGTATTTTTTATAAATTGACCTCTTTTTGGGGTTAAAACGTGGATGGATTTCTCCACGCGTAGGAAGTCGCAATCGGCCGTTAGTCGACTGTAATATTAAAACACTAAAGTCAAAGAAGTTGTTGAACTATGTTCTGTGGTTTTATTTGATGTCTAAAATGAGAGACGCAACTCTAGATCCAAGGTAAATTTGTGGAGCAAACTCGCACGACTTCGTTACGCGAGACGGGGATTGAATATCATTACGTTCAACGCGACTGTTGAGTCTCGTGACGGAAGGGTGGTAAATAAAATGTATTTTTTTAATGAAGGTGGAGTGTTATCGTTATTCATAACTACCAGTTCCCTGCAGCTTTGCCCACGTGTATTTTCAGCCCCCTTTTTAACCACTTAGGGTATGGATTTTGAAAAATCCTTTCTTATTGCACAATTACGATATTTAATGAACTTTTCTACAAAATTTGTAGAAAAGTTCATTAAATATCGCAGTGGTTTCAGCTCTGCGTTAATCGATTAGTCAGTAATTATGTCAGCCAATCAGTTTTGATTTTTATAGATATATTGATGTTGTTTAGTTAAAAACATAGCCGACCTCAGTCGTTCGGTGTCTGTTTAAATGTGGTAAAACTTAGCTGTCTACAGCACACTTATTTAGCTCGTAAACTGGCTGGCTTGACTTAGGTAATACGAATCTCTTAAAGAAAATCGGCGTTAAGTAGTAAATGTAGTTTTCCATTCCTTTCCGTATATCCGCATTTGTTTCTCCTTTCGTAGGTACTGTAAATGTCTATGATGATTAGTTAATTTTGGGTGTCTCGCCTGCTCATTACATTTACACTTGGAGCGAATATTTTACAAAGTTTTTCGTACTATTATAGTTCCAATTTAAGGTATTAAAAAAAGAGGAAAATTTTATACAAATTTTATATGGATAATTGATTATTTTGCAAATAGTAATTTTAGTCCTTAAGCACCGCTTTTGTTAACACAAACTGACTTCATTTTTCGGATACAACAGTACCTAGCCTTAAATATACAATAATTAAACTAAAAGTAAAACTTCACTATCAGCTCATCCCTGTTCCAGTTATTTCGAATTAAAAAATCAAACTAATAAAATTGTTTGATGATTATTCTATAGGATCAATCTGAAAAATAAATTTTCGGAATGTTTTTGTTTGCTAATTCGTTTCTATATATTGTAGCGCTTGGTCATAAAGCCTGTCTTCAATCTTTAGTAAACGGGCTATCTAATCTATACTGAATGCAATTACGAGGATTTTTGGGTCATATAGGTTGTTTATTGAAGAACGTTATAGGCTATATTACATCACTTATGGGGATGAATTAAAAACTATAAACGTGAAATCGTGAGGGGCAGTTAGCATTAAAAATAATGTTACAAATATCATTAGCAGGTCCTTAAATTTACTCAAATCAATAAAAAAAATTACTGTAGGTACAAGTATATAAAAATATTTAAGTTATTTAAGTTGATTTAAGTTCCCAACTTTATTTTTACTCAACTAAAGCCTAGAGCACTTGTAACGTTATCAAGGTTATTTACGATTTATATTAGTACATAGCTAGTATAGTAGAATTAAATAGCCTATTATGGTAACGATAATGGTCCGAGATAAAGTCAGCTCAACTATTTCCTGAAACCTTTCTAAATTAACCAGTCATCTGGAAAATGGATTGTTATCTTTAATTTACTGTCCTCGTCATTTATCTGTTCTAATAAATAAAGCTATATAGTTTGCTTAAGTTGAATTAGCTGATCTTAAGATGTTCTATTTGAGAAACTATTTTGTGTTAGGCGAGAATTATAATTATAAGTTTTGCTCTAAGGCGGGTATTGCATCTGTAAGTTTGCTTTCGTAAGCTGCAAAAAATATGTGTAATGTAGCAGAAACGTCGTAAGTGGTTACGGAAGCTGTGAACGTCAAAAATAAGACACTGATAGTAATTCAGATGTAAATCAATGAGAAATGATTATGTAAATCTTTACAAAAGTTTGAGAGCGATACTTACGAATGTAATTCTCACCTTAGAATTACATAAAGATTTACGTACGTTATTTCTCATTGTTTAACACCTAAAAAAATTTACTGTCAGTGAATTTATTGTCAGTAATTTATTGTTTTTTATATTTACAGGTTTTTTTATCTTTATTTAAAGAGTTTTGTCACAAAAAGCAACTATGTCACTCTATACCTTCTCTTAAAATAAGCACATTTATCTAACTTTCAAACTGAGCCTGACAAGTTTGTACAGCGCTCTGGGTCCATCCGATAAAGGATAGGCCAAAACACTATTTACTCCACCGATGTCTCTAATTATGCTATGAGAATTTTTACAGGTTTTGTGACTATTTCGACGACGTATCTGTTACTCGGTTACAGAATTGTTTTATGTCGCTTTCGAGAGTAATACTTGCAAAAGTAATTCTAACCTCAGATCTCGCAGAAAGCGAAAATATTTTATTTTTATATCTAAAAGTTTATCAAAGCTGTAATCTCTATCTATTTAATATATAAAAGACAATGTTTGTTTGTTTGTATCTCATACTCAGCTCTATTGTTCAACTGCGATAAAACTTTGTGAATTTATTATTTGCACTTGCGAGAAGTCTACAGACAGTACAATCAACTATATACATCTATATAACTCAAAGGTTGGAGCAGTGTTCACTGCAATTGATTGAGGCGTTAACGGTCGTGGGTTCGTTCGCCGCTTACGACAAACGTCTATATCGTCCATACGAATGTTTGTCCTGGTATGGGTGTCTGTTTTGTGTGTTGTGTGTGTTTCCGGACCCCCGACACAGGATTACGAGATCCTAATGAGCCGAGTGTCATGCATTTATTTATGTATTTAACTTGTATTGTTAATTATTTATTTCAGACAACAAAATAAGTTTTAGACGGTTATCCGGTTAACTAAAATCTAAATTACCGCGATCGGATCCGCGAGCAAATACTTGTATACAATAATAAAAGGCTGTTTGGTTCGTACGATCATAAAAGTCGTCGTTATAAGCGCTCATATCATTACATTTATTTTATCTTTACATATAAATAAGCTTGACGGGATAGACTTCAACTATATTTATACGTAATTTCGATATCAGCTTCTTCCAAGATGATATGGTTATTTACCTATCGGAAATTTGCTGAAAAAAAAATGGTTCTGTATGTTTAGGGAACCGAGATAGCCTAGTGGTTAGGCTTCGCTTTTAAGCGATGATCGCGGGTTCAAACACTGGGTAGCGCCAAACCGAGTTTTCAAGTGTTAAATTTATGTTTAAATTCATCTCAAATTTTCAATAACGCTATTAACTTATCGCGATAACTAATCGTAATAATACCTTTTATTGCCCGACGTTTCTACGAAGTTCCATCCGTCATGGTATGCGTAACTTAGGTATATATAAAACGCAAAACTTTAAAATATATTAATCTCGTACACGGCGGTAAAGAAAAATTAGACACATGTATATCCGCCAACCCGCAGTGTAGTAGTGTGGTGGATTAAGCTTTAAACCTCTCTTCTTCATAGGAGAGACTTTGTCTAGCAGTGGGATATTTATAGACTTAAAAATGGTTAAGTAGATTTTGCTGCAACTGTGACAGAGAGGTAGATAATTTCGTAAGTCATAAAAAACGTATTTATAATTAGGAAACGTTAACGGTTTTCGTTAAAATTAAACCTTAATTTTAATATCTTCGATAAATAGAAGCATATAAAATAACGTCTTAAAGAAATAACTTTCGCACTCAATCAGTTAATCCAAGTCCAATATAAATCAGATTTAAAGCTTATGTATTTTCTGTCCAAATTTTGATATAGATTTTCATTCAAGAGACTAAGAAGTATATTAATTATTATATTAACTTCGAGTGAGAGAAGTGAAGATTAAATTTTGTTACTATCTGTTTGGTCAGAATTACATTTGTAAGTTTTATCCTCGTAACTTATATAAAACAACTCTGTAACCTAGTTACAGATACTTCGTAAGTGGTTACGAAAGGGGTGCTTGTCAAAAATAAGGCGCTGACAGTTAATTCTTTCGGGTGTACAGCAATGATAACCGACAATTTATGAAAATCTATAAGCCAAACTTAATAGTCTTTACTGATCTATACTATTATGATGATGTTTTCATTAACCGTCGAGCATGTGAATTTTAAATACTTTTGCAAAAGTTGCGCGATCATTGGGTTAGATCCACGTTTTTTATCCCGTGGATCACGCATCACATCACACATCTCGATGTTTTTATTGATATGACACAATACAATCAATCACAAAACTTAATTAAATAAGGGGACCGACTTTAAAAGTATAATACGTAATTTCGTTTATGTGGATGGCATATTTATTCCAGCTGTTTTGATTTTAAAACGAAACTACTGATCCAATTTTGATGAAAATTCTATAGGGTCAAGAGTGAAGTGTACCCTTTCAAACCAAAAAAAAGAAATAAACCTAATCGGTCTAGGTCATAATTGGGAAACATAAAGTTGGGAGAAGTCCCTGATGAATTAAGAATCTCTTTTTTTGGAAGTCGGTTAAAAATGTTCCTAAATTGGTGAGATCATTTACCTTAAGGGTATTACGCTCCGTCTAATT
Organism: Hypolimnas misippus; assembly: GCA_037950945.1. Taxonomy (NCBI): domain Eukaryota; kingdom Metazoa; phylum Arthropoda; class Insecta; order Lepidoptera; family Nymphalidae; genus Hypolimnas; species Hypolimnas misippus. Next base: position 3,018,038 of record JBBEEQ010000016.1, on the reverse strand, counting down.
CCTTGTCATAAAACAAACCAACGAGAACAAATTGTTTTTGTTTAATTCGTGTTCCGTATAATTTGTTAAAATATAGATATCTTATTTTATTCATATTAAATGTAACGGGTCTTATCGCGATAACTAATTGTAGTCATACCTTTTTATTGCCCGATGTTTCGACGAATGCAACTTCGTCTAAATTATAGTGTTACTACCATTAGTTATCGCGACAATACCAGTTATATCAAATATGATTTGTATAAATCGCAAAAGTTTAAAATCTTATTTTGTCTTAGTAAATAATATAATTTTTACCTTAATGTTTTTCATTAATTATTTTTAAGAGATACGATTTGAAATAATAATATTACTAGTAATAATAGTAGTCTCGACACAATTATCCAAACAATAATTTAAATTACAATAGCTAATTATATTTCTGGAATTGTATTTTAAACGGATATATGCTATAAAGAAAATGATTATAGTTTTTAGTTAGCGCCTAAAAATAACTCTAAAATGTATTCAGACCATAATATAATAATATTAAAAACTTCCGTCTGTGATAATGTTTTCTGGTAACATTTAGACCATAACGTGATTATATATTTTTCGTTACTTGTTTTATTTAACCGACAAATATGGCGTACTTCTAATTCTAACCACACGTAACAGTTAGAGATGTCAAATTATCGACTGAATGATTAAACTGAATCATTTTTATAATGAAGAATTGTAATTTATACTAATATTATAAAGAAATGTGTTTTTACGTTTGTACGTAGGGGGTAATCTCTGCAACCACTGATCCGATTTAATTAGGAATGTTGTAGGCTATATAATATCACGCTACGACACATAAGAGCGAAGCAGTTACCATAAACGTGAGTGAAACTCCCGAGGGCAAATAGTAGAAAATAATGTTTGAAAATTCGTGATTTTCTTTCCGGATATTGTTATCAAGTAAGTAAAGTAAAGAAAAATAGACTATAGAAATTCCGTTTTTTGAATACGGACCTCTAAAAGTATATCATCAATTTAAACGATGCTAGGGAGTGTCAAGTTGTTAATTTAATCGTCGAGTATATTGCTTCGCGCTCTAGTTACAGCTAAGTACTCTGTAAATAACAATATTAAACGCGAACTTTAATGGTTCTAGTTTTCATTAGAGATTTATTTTATGCGTAGACGGCTTTCCGGTGTTTTGGTACAGTTAGTAACTTAATTATATTTCTTCTTTTAATTTTATTCTTAAATAGCTGGCGCCCGCGACTTCGTCTGCGAAAAATTCAAATAAATAAAATTTCTAAAAAAAGTGGCCTTAGTTGCTCCTTATAACATTAGCTTTTTGTTAGTGAAAGTCCTGTCAAAATCGGTCCAGCAATTTCTGAAATTGGCCTGTGTAAACAGACGAACAGCCAGACAAATATTTTTAAATTGTTTTATGATGTTGCATTTAGTTAAAAGCTGTTAATTTAAATTACAAACAGACACTTCCACTTTATTAATTTGTATAGATTGGGAAACACTGGAAATAATACTTTAATGCATGTAATAACATATCAGTTTAAAGTTTTACGTACAATGAAAAGTTAGAAAAAAAGTTTTTAGATATTTTTGAAGAAGAATTTTAATTTCCTAAAAAGCTTTTTGGAAGATTGGTCTCAAAGGATAGTGAAAGCCTCACTACAGTTCTTTGATTTGAGTCCGCGATTTAGCTGTGACGGGTAATACCATTATGTGCCTTGCAGCTTGTCGGCAGTTCTAAGCGCGCTTTGAACTCTTATCCAAATCCTTTTATGGTATTGAACCTAGCTTAGCTCTCGTTACAATACATCTATTTACTTGTTAAAGTTATCTATGCAACGGTTGATATATAAAAGCTTATATAAAACTATCGATTTAATATTTTCGAACGTAAATCAATGATGTAAATATTTGAGTATGCAGCCGGGCAACGTCCGCGCCTATGCGGGCTCGCTTCGATCCCGTGACGTCTCCCCGTCGCGCGCGCCAATTTCAACTGCTCATAAAAATTACGATCCAGTTTATACCCGATATGATTACTAGCACCGGCCAATCGTCTTACGCGTCGTCTCGGACGAACGAAACGAAAACAATTATTCTTAATGAGCGATAATTATATCGCAACAATTATAGGCCGCGTTGTTAAATTATGTAAAACAACTTAGGTCATTGTTCCGACATCGAATGATATTACCATTTTAATGATCGACGAAGGCCGTGACGTCTAATCGGCGGCTCCGCTCTGACTCCGCTCGCATCGCACGAGAAACGTTCGTAACAGTGTCGTTGTGAAAATCTCTGCGCGTACGCGTGTTTTTCGCGCGCCAATGCGCCATCTGCGCCCGATCGCGACGGCGACCGAGCCGCCGGCGGTGACAATTTCGCATTTTGTAATGTCCGCGCCGATGCAGTGAACGTGGTGTTTGCGAGTGCCGTGTTTATGTGTTTCGTCGGTGATTACGTGAATAGTGTGGCCAGAATGGAAGCGTTGACCTCGGCGGCGATCGTATCGTCCGGGACGTCGAAGGCTCGCAGTGCGACCGGCGAGGTGGTTTTGTGTTTGTTTTTGATCGATAGCGTCGTTTTGCGCAACGTTTTCGACGGCGCGGTGTCGTTCGGCCTTTGTTTATTCGGTTCCGCCGGCGCGGCGTCTGATATAATACCGCGGCCCACATCACGACGCGCCCGTTTTCAAAATTTCACCCACTTTTCCGCCACCGTTGTTATTAAACACGCTCCCAGACGAGAGGATTGAGTTGTATGTGGTAGTTGTTTGTTTTGCGCCGGTGAATAGCGGGCGCTAAGTTTGCAATACCCGCCTTGTTTTGGATTAAACTTGTCCGTGTTCGAATCGAATCGAAATTTCTGTATGTATGTGAGATAGTTGAAACATAATTGTATACTGTTCGCAAACAATGAAATCTCTCATGCCGTTATCGAAACTGAAATAGTTGATGAGAAATTACCAATGTTGTTTCATACAGGACGGTCTTTATGCAGTTTGCGATACATAAAATACATAGCAAGTCGACATTCTGACTACAAAAAGTGCAAAATCTTTGCTGTCAACCGGCGCGTGTACCGATTTGTTAATTAAATATAAATCCTTGTACATTAGCGGATATTACGTATAAAAATAATAATTCTTTACGTTTTTAAAACTTTGTTATAATGGATCGAGTTTTGATAAGTATCTAACCTTGCGTTGACAACGGTAGCCATTGTTGTTAATTAACGAAATGTGCATAAAAATGCATCCATTATGCTTACTCGGTAACATAATTATTCGTCAGCTGATAAGGTGATTTTCGATCGAGTTGTGTTTAGAATTTAGTTAAATAATAATTGTTTACGTAGATTTTTAAAATGTATAAATACAAATAGGCAACGACAAAACGGTTCAGTACCTTCGGTCACTTCTGTGACTTAAATGTAAATCATTTTTTTTTTATTTGTTAGCTATTGACGAGCTTTAGTGTTATCAATAAAGAAATAGAAATCAGTTGGTTTTCATATATAGATAAGTAAAGACTATATAATTTAATTTTCATAGTGTTATATGTAAAATTAGGTATGTTCGAATTTCGACCTTTGAGCGAACAATAGTTTTAAAAAATCTTTAAAAACTATTCATAAATGTGTGAAGGTTAAACATGTAACGTGTCATTCAAATAATACAATTATATGTATTCATTACAATTTAATGGAAATATTAGGTTTCTTCGTACGAAAATAATGCCGTGTTCAAGCATTACTAATTTTATATATATGTAATAATATGGTTTGACAAATCTGTATGTATATACCTTTAGTTTTGACGTTGTCTGATGCATATCTGTGTAGGATGTATGATGACATGTGTAAGCTTTAATTTGTTTACATCCTTCAAAACCTTAATAAATAAGGAAAAATATGTTTTAATACATTATAATAACACACATATGTGTTGTAGAAACACTAACATCGTGTTTGTGTTTCAAAATTTTAATATTAAATGAAGTGAAAAGTTTTCTACATACAAATACAACCCCAGTAGACTTGTCACACACATGCTTTAATAAAATAAAAAAAATTATGCGCGATTTAGCAGCAGTTTTGGCAATAACTTTCATCAAAATTAGTGCGATCTCCACAATACATTACGGTCTCAAAATTATTAGAAGTAGGTGTAATGGTATATATTACCACATTCAATGCTGATTTTCAGAGGTCACCATCTCTGGTCGACGGTTGGCATTGACCTGATTGTTAGTGAATGAATAATAAGTATTATATTTCTTATATTTTTTAATAACGTAATCTTAACAATGCCACTTTTACCCATAGTCATTTGATACTCACTGTTACATTCGCCTGTAATGTAACAGTTCCGATTCGAGCATTACATAAGTGGTTGATCAGAACAGAGGGTTTAGTATGCAAATTGTTTACTGTATCGTTTACGTTTTTAGATTTAATATGAACAAAATACAACGCAAGTTGTTACATCATGATGGCGCTGTATGTTTTGTTCTTATTAAATCTTGAAACGCAAATAATACAGTATACAATTTGCAAACTCACATTAGACCTCTGAGCATTACAGTTTGCGACCTGAAATGGTACAATTCGCAACACTCATGATACAATGTGTAAAAGTTAATTTAACTTTACGGCAATGTTTAAAATCGAATTGAGATTACATTACAGGCGAATGCTCGTCAGCTAGTGAGGTACTCGAAATATTGTAACGTAAAACTCAGAATCGTTAGATTGTTACATTTCTGGTTAGGGGTCTTAAGTTACATTATATCAGGAACTAGTTGGACTTCGCGGTTTCACTCGTGTTTATGGTTACTGTTTCGCCCCTGTGAGTCTTAAAGTGATGCAATAAAGCCTATAACCTTCAATGAACGGGCTATCAAACACAAAAGATATTTTTTTATTAGCTCCTATATACAAACTTACAAACAAAATTTACCTCTTTATAATATTAGTATAGATAATAAGCATTACATCTTACTTAACAGAATTTTAATCATGACTATACGATAAACAATAAAAAGTCTAAAACACTAAGAAAATGTTTAAGAAAATAAATTGCTTATTGGGGTCAATTAATTGACGCTAGGAAATCCTATTGAGCACATGTCCTATACTAATTAGAAATAGTAGTTATGTCCATTCACCGTATAATTAAACTGTCTCACATATGTACGTCTCCCTACAGGACTGCACTTTGGAAAAACGAGATAAATACTAATCTTACAGACCTGGAACATACTACTTAATGGAATATAATGTTTCAAAGAATTAATTTTATCGTAAAATACTTAACTAAGAGAGAGACGCAATTATATTGAATTTTTTGGTTAAACATTCGTTAAAATTGATCAAGCAATAGTATTGCTTTATCATTTTCTTTTATTAACCTCTGACCAAAAAAGTGAATGGCATATCTACAGTAATATACATATAAAGCTGAAGAGTTTGTTTGTTTGTTTGTTTGTTTGACTGTTTGCTTGAACGCGCTAATTTCAGGAATTACTGGTCCGATTTGAAAAATTCTTTCAGTGTTAGATAGCCCATTTATCGAGGAAGGCTATAGGCTATATATCATCACGCTAAGATCAACAGGAGCGGATTACTAATGAAGAATGTTTCAAAATCGGGGGATATTTTCCTATTGAGAGAGTTTACGCTGCGTGCGCTGCGTAAACGGTTGAAGTTTCGCAAAAATTATGTATAACAGAATTGTTCACCTTTAAACGTTCTTAAAAATGTCCGCGACATCATATGTCTAACTTTTAAGGTTAGCTCGCTATAACCTATTTTATGCTAACCAAATTTGTTCTAAAATTATGCATTATTAGCCCAAAGTAACTATTCCACGCGGACGAAGTCGCGGGCGGAAGCTAGTATAATATAAGTTTGACTGTTAATCTGTGTTTGAGTACCATCCCTAAAATCTAATACATAGTTTATACGTGTACAATGTATTCTGTACCTATCTACATATATATAATTGTATATACTCGTAGATTTAATCTCGGCGTATGACTCATACAGATGCGGACTCGAGCAAGTAACAACTGGTTTTCTTTGTTCCGAATTATTAAGTTAAGGAAGCAATTAAATATAGTTTAATAATTTAGGTTGGCAATTTATCATAGATTAGTCGTATTTGGTTATAGATCTTGAATGTGTTTTTGGGATCAATGATTCTTTGAACATTGTTTTTAATTTTACCGAGTGGGTATATGTTATATTTCTTCTTACTATCAAATAAAATGACTTACGAAACGACTTATAAAATGAATTACTATCAAATAATATAAACTTATATAAAACATCATTACGGTAGTTTTTTTTTATTTGAAAAAAAAAAAAACGAATAAACTAAACAAAAAAAATGCGTTTGAATAACATTTCTAATCCTCAGCAAAAAGTTTGGAATTTGAATTAAAAAAAAGTGGTCTCAAATGAAATCAATGACCGTCTTTGTTGCAGTTCAATGTATGGTAAAGTTTGAGTGAACTAATGCCCAACAGCTGATCAATCTCGTGTTTTTCTCACAGAAACCTGTTCCCGGTCGTGAACAACTCGTATCGGAGCTCTCTATCAGATCTCCTAACCTGTACCCCGAGCAATGTACATTCGAATTATATAATAGACCAATGACTGAATAACAACAGGCATCATTATTTGGACGCTGATAAGCAATACTGTGTCAAGCCACACGGACTTCATATTGAGAAAATGGCGTCTAAACATGCCAAACCTATTCTTAATAAATTTGTTTGCAGACGTATATATGAATTTTTTCTTTTCTATTTTAATAAAACGTATAATTCATTAAATGTAGAATAATATAATAAATAGTTTTATCTAATAATAAGTTTTTTTTACATATATGATATTATTGAATATCGCAAAAAATGTAACACTTTCGTAGTCTAATCATTAAATTAAGACACATTTTTTTCCCACTTATTTAGTTTAAATTACTTGAAATATTTTTGAATGATGTTTAACATGTAACACACTATCAGAATACATCAATATCACCAAATTTTACTTTTTTTAGGTTGACACATTATTGTTTATTAGCATCCATTTATGATTGCCAATTATTGATGTGCTAATATTTTGAAAAAAATATATCGACACGAACGCAACAGTATTAATGTAGTTTGTATAGTACCATGTCATCTATATCCCAGTTATTTTGATTAGAATTCTATGGAACTAATTTGTAAGCATACCCTTATAAATAAAAAAAATATTTTTTAATTTGCTTATGACGACCGCTCTGGTGTAGTGGTGCTGAATCTAACGCCGACGGTTGCAGGTTCGATCTCCGCTCGAGGCAGATATATATAGTTGTATAAATATCCCCACCGTGCCTCGGAGAGCACGTAAAGCTGTCGGTCCCGGTTGCTATCACAATCACCTGATAATAATCGTTACTCGTAGTAGGGAAATTATTCTAGTCTAAATGGTTACTGGCTTGCCCTCAGGGGTTGCGGAGGTCAGATGGGAGTCGCCCTGTGTAAAAATCAGTAACTCGTCAATATCTGGACTATATGCTAGGTAGATGATGATGATTTTTTAAATTGCTTATGAAATTACGGACTTCTGAGGTAACAAATATTAAACAATAGCTGAGAATTGAGAACCACCTTTTTGTAATCGGTTGAAAATTTAACGTAATTAAAATCTGCATAGGTTTCGGGTAACTATTTATTATTGAAATAAAACTATTTTAAACGGATTTAAATCGCGTATTATTTTTATCATCCCGACGTTTAGAGCACATTGCAGCGTTCGTGGTCACGGGTAGACTAAGGTGACATTTGTCTATTTGAGATTTTAGAAAATATTATTTACAACTACCGCCAACGGTTTCTTAAATGATATCTTGAATAACGTTTCGGTTGCACGCGGTATTTATTATATATATCACATAGAATATACTCAGATCTAAATATGCTATAATAAAAATACAGTCTTTCTGGAATAGTGTAGCTTTCCTTTATTGGAGGAATCAAAAACAAAATTTTTTTTTTCAAAATAATAATATATATTTCTCTTTATGAGAGTCAAGAAAATTACTCTAGCACGGTTTCGGAATTAAAAATTCGGTCTTAAACAAATACAAACAAATAAACAAACAGACTTTTATATATTTATAACATAAATATAGATATGTGGAATTGTGTAGTCTGTGATCTCGTGAATGTGAATTAATAAAATGAATTCATGACTGAAATTGATTTCGACTAATCGTGGCGACCTTTTTGTAAGTCGGTTAAAGTAGTTCAAATATTTAAATATTTTTTAAATACGTTTTTGATTAACAGATTAGTCGTTGATGTAGGTATTGTTTCAAGTCGTTATTTGTGTTAATTTTTAGGGTTCCGTACCTTAAAAGGAAAAACGGAACCCTTATAGGATCACTTTGTTGTCCGTTTTGACAAAACATTGCTACGATTTGATTATATCAAATGATATTTTACTTAACGGACGAACTCAACGCGACTGCATGCCTATAAAAAAAGAATTTTGTTTTTGTTCCGCAATTTAAAATAAAAAAAAACTAAAGCTGTAGATTTAATATATTCAAGTTACTTAATGTCACATACACTCTGAATATATTTTTAATATAATCATCGAATATGGGCAAACAATCGCGTCGTCGAGCCGAACAAAGAACGAAACCTTCGGATTTACGAGGGAGCGCGTGGAAAATTTTTCAATTGAAAGAAATTCAAATCTCTCGGCGTCATGGCGCGATAACAAAGCGATGCCATTAGGCGCTGCGATGACACAAAGGCAGACGTAAAATATATTACGATTTCTCTTTTATATCTTAAAAAGCGTATGTAAATATGTTCACCTAATTTTGCGGTGGTTGATTTTATTTATTTTATAGAGATTAAGGACGTTTTGTTCTGTTAACAAAACTACAAAGATTTTAGCGAAGTACGGTAGGTTGTTGTCGAATCAGGTTATACGTATTTTAAACTTGCACGTTTTATACAATTCATATTTAATATAACGGGTCTTATCAATAACTAATGGTAGTAATACCTTTTTATTGCCCGACGTTTCGACGAAGTTGCATCCGTCGTGGTCACGAGCTGACTCAAGGTATTACTACCATTAGTTGTCGCGATAAGACACGTTGTATTAAATATGAACGGGTTATATGTATTGGATTTTACTAATTGGTTGTGAAGATTTAACTCAGCTGTGTGATATTTCGTAACGGTAGCATTCAAGCGATCGCCACTGGGACGGAAGAGGGCACTGCTGTGTTTTAGTGGGTAGTTTGGGGCTTTTGTCACCCGCTTGAATTAACGGGCGGGATGCATTAATGCATTGCCTAGCAAAGAAGAAAGCATTTACGGGCTGTTCGGTACTTAGAGTATTAAAGTAACAATCTTTTTTATGTACATATGTACATACGCAATACAAAAGTTTTTTATGAATATATTGAAATACTGGTTTCATTACAATAATTACTGGTCTGAAATAAATTATGATATCATTGCTTTTGTTGCATTATTCTAATGGAGCGTGTCCATATAAAAATAAGAATGCGAATAAATAGAAATAAAATAACAAGTAGCGATAGTCATAAAGATTACATTCAATTTACGAGCAAATATATAAAAAAAAGTGCGAAATATTTATGATCATAAAGAATGTCAGCCAATTTTTACGCTTTCATGCTTAACGGTTGTTAAATACAGAAGTTTGATTAATCCCTGTGGGTAATGATTTACAAAGTGCTACTTCTGAGTGTTTCTGCGTGAGAAGTGATTTTCTTTTTTTTTTTCAGGTAATATTTTTCACGACACGACGGCTTATATTAGCAAGGCGACAATCGTTTCAATTTAGTTCTTCACTTAAATGTTTCATTTTTGTGATGATAAGATTTTTTATTTTTATTTTATTGTAACTAGCTATCCCTTGCGGTTTCACTAGCGTTTATGGTAACTGCTTGCTCCATGTCGTAGCGTGATGTAATATAGCCTATAGCGTTCCTCAATAAATAAACTATCTAAAATAAAAATAATTTTTCAATAGTTCAGTAGTTCCTGAAATTAGCGTGTTCAAACAAACAAACTCTTCAGCTTTATAATATTAGTACAGATAATAACAATTAGATGCTACCTATATACCAACTGAGATATTAAACCTGTTATATAATACTAGTTTTTGTTCGCGACTGCTCTCACGCCAGATTTGTTTTTCTTATACAAATTTTGGACCATCGTTTCATCGCCTTAGGGGGTAAATTTAAAAATTCTTTTTTAGTGAATATCGTAATAATTCAGCGTCATAATAATTCTGCGTGCCAAATTTTAACGCAAGCCGGGATTCGAGCTCTGTGTTTCTAGATCTATATCTATATTCATATTTAATACGACACAGACTCAGCACTTGACCACGACGAATGCAATTTCGTCGAAACGTCGGACAATAAAAATGTATTAATACCATTAGTTATCGCGATAAGACCCGTTATATTAAATATGTATAGTGTACATCGCGAAAGTCTCAAATAGGTTTATATGTATTTATATAGATTAGAATCCAGGAGCTATTTACAATTCCTCGAATAAAAAATAAATAATTATGTTATTGCGGTCAAATTTTGTAAATTTTTTTCAAGTTCCTTTAATGGTATAACATTATAACCGCTTTCACATTTCTTACATACCGATGCATTAAAAAGTAGGTACTTAACAAAAAAAACCGATAATTTCAATAGCCTCGAGACATTCGTATACCGAATCGATTCTGATCACATGTTTACAGTCAACCGTCAAATCTTATAACAAACGACCATGTGTTCCGCAATTGCTTTCACTCAAGGCCGAAAAATCGAATTTATCAATCTAAAATAGTCTTTATTTCTTCCCAATAAAATTCACATGAAACAAAATGTTTGGACGTTATAAAATCGATCTTATTGTCTTCGAATAGAGTTCAAATCGATTAAATGGTTCGAGTTCTGCATCACTTGATTTCCATGCGTGCAGTGTTTGTGTCACTTTCCCTCCTATGGTATTTATTAGAGACGGAATCAGGGTTCTAGGTATAGCACGATCTAGACTGTCGTACTTGAGAGAAAGTGTAATGTAACCGTTTGACAGCTTTCTATAAATTATTTTCGTTTATTTTTAGTTTATTGTCGCCATTGCTTAAACAAAAAAAGTTTTCTTTTTTTGTAGATGTTACGTTAATTGTTGAAATTCTAATTTTAATAGTTGAATTATAGTTAAATTTATACTTCTATGCTATTTTTATAAAAAGTACTTAAATTTGTTTTTAAGTTTGTAGGAGGTACTTTCTGAAATTAATGACATGATTTGAAACATCCTTTTTGCGTTTGAAAGCCCGTTTGTTACTAAAGGTTATGGGCTATATTACATCACGCTACGACTTAAAGGGGCGAAGTAGTAAACATAAACGCATTGACAACGCGAGTGGCAGCCAGTACTTCATAAAGTTTAGGTGTTTGAACGTTGTCCGATTTGAAAAATTCTATGTGTGTTATATTTACAGTTTAGAAGTTTTTTTTAAATTATATATCATAACTCAATAAATGACCTGTCCAACGCAAGAATTTTTCAAATCAGATCTGTAGTTTCAGATATTACGCTCTACATACAAACTTTAGCTTATATTTATCTTTATTTATGTCAATTAAACTTGTAATTTTTAAAAATTTTACCCTTTTAGAATATTAGCTATAAATATATAAGCGACAGGTCAGAAACTACAAGTGCTAGAGTTCCAAATTTTGCGTAAGGATTTTTTTTTTGGACGTAGGTGCTTACTGAGACAGGACTACAAAATTCGACCCCTAAGGGGGTAAAACGGGGGTTAGAAGTTTGTCTGAGAGTCCTATGTTAAGCGCGAGGTAAACGAGGAGCCGCAAGTTATAGATAAATCTATAAATTTAAATATCAAATAATACTGGTCACTAGTTATTTCTGATTCATTTCAATAATGTATTAGAATTATGTGTAACAAATTTTAATGTCTACACTATAATTACGGTGTTAGGAAACGTTTAAAACGGATTGTTACTGTTATTAATTATATTCGGCATTGGCTACAATGCCAGTTAGATACAAATGAGGTTGTAATGTTCGTAAAAAATCGGGCCACGAAGGACCGGTCGTGCGTATTCGAGCAATTACTTGTAGGGTGTCCAGCTGCTTTTTACATTTAAAACTTCATAAATAAACATTTTGATTTAATTGCGGATGTAGTGTCGAGTTATTGCAAAAAATTTAGGTCGTAATAAAATAATTGAAATAAAAATAAATAAATAAAAGTACAAGTCGTATTTTACAAAAAAAAAGTACTAAATTGAAATTAAATATAACGTAAAGTAATTTTTATAGTGTTGAAGAATTAGTAAGTAATTGTTCTGTCAGGTGTTTTTGATATTAATAAATGTGGTCACCCTATTTACATAAAATCAGAGAATTCCGAATCACTGTGACCTCTACAGAGGATATCCTAATACAAAGGAAGCGAAACAATTACAAAGAACATAAAGTTATTACACCATACACTTACATACATGCATGTGTCTCTTGTACGTTGTTCAAAATGTGTATATGTGTGTGTGTATGTATACAAATATTAATCATTGTTTTTAAGTGCAACCGCACACTATAAGAAATTATTGTTGGAAATAAGACTTTTAAAAAGTGAACCGACTTCAAAGCAATGTACGTCATTTCGTTTACATGGATGACATACATACATGACATACATACTTATTCCAGAAAAACTAAATTATATTAATTAAATCAGTCAAGTCGTTTTTGGGTAATCGGGGAATATACATTAAAAATTCACTAATGAATTGAAAACCTTTTTTAGAAGTCAATTAAAATTCAAAACAATTTTTACTTAGACTACATCATCAACTAGAATACGACAAAATTCTAGCAAACTGACAGTGTGCGAGGTGTAGTACAAAATGAATGAGATAAATGCCATTCGAATGCGCGTTAAATTTTTTTCAAAGAAATTCTTACGGTGTGCGGTCGGGCTTAAAATCTAAATCGAATTATATGCTAAAACATTGTGTAAATGGCGTAAAACAATTATGACTACAAATAAATAATAATAATTCAAACCGCAGAAATATGTTTATGTTATACATTTCTAGCATGAGATTTTTTTACACTGCATTTCTGAAGATATGTAAAAAAAATAAAATAAAATGAATAATTAATAAAATAACTTTTCAATGTTGTAGATGCGTTACAATTAAACTGTAATAAATAAAAAATCTAATTATATTAAAATCTATAGTCAATATATGCATGATTTATTTATAAAAAAAATTTCGATGGATAAAATTATCAGTGAACAGATCGAAAAAACATTACTCATATCGTGTTTCTATCTGAGCGTATGTCACGGTAAACCTTAGATGGATTTTAATAAATCTCGCCTGTGTGATGGCAAACATCAACGTATATAGGATATTTTTATCCCGTGAAATAAATGGGTTTCCAGAAAATAGTCAAATAACTGTGCGTGTTTCTATATTTGATATTAGTTTTACCACGATTTCTCGCTCGTTTTGTTTTCGTGTAATTTAAGTTGTATTTCAGAAAATATACAAAATATGATATACTCTTTATAACGTTATCCTTTATAACATTAAACTCCCTGTAATTTTAAAGTGAGTCCAACTTGGTTGGTTTGCCACACCTTTTTTAAAACCCACACATTGAAAGACTCTTTATAGCGATACGCCATTCTCTAAGACATATTAAAAAATCTTGTTAATTTGGTTGTTTTTTAGTTCACTCCATATAACGATAACTCTCTATAACGACAAAAAAATGTTCAGTCCCTTGAGTATCGTTATAAAGAGTTTACACTGTATATGAATAGTATAACTTTCAATTATTAAAAGAATTTAAAGATTGATGTAATAGTTACAGTGATATTTATTTATACTTTACTAGCTGTTTCTTGCGGTTAAATTCGCGTTTATGGTACTGCTTCGCTCCTATGAGGCGTAGCGTGATGTAGCCTATAGCTTTCCTCAATAAATAAAATAACTAACACAAAAATAATTTTTCAATTCGAACCGGTAGTTCCTGAGATTAGCTTTCCTCAATAAGTAAAACAGCGTTAATACAAACAAATAAACTCTTCAGTATTATAATATTAGTATAGATTGTACATCATTAAATATATATCAAAAATCTTTAATTTTATAGTGCAGATTAACTTTAACAAATAAAACGTTTTTTATCCGAATGTAATAATTTGGAAATAATTATTTTTACACAAATTTTTTTAGTACAATTTAATAAACTTTCCCTTTGCAAAATTATTGCACATTTACATTGGTACATCGTTTATTGGAATGGTACGGTTATACTCGTATATGGATTTGTGTTCCCCTCTTTCTAATCAAATATGACGTCAACAATCAAGATGCCCTCTCCCATGAAGCGACGAATAACTCACACGGCTAATGTACCAATTTAGTCTAATATGTCACATGTTAGGACGGGGCGATACTAGGATTTCTTTGATGTTGTTTTCATAAGGATTTAAAATTTATTTCCATTTTTAAAATTGTTTTTTTTTTTTTGGGGATTAAGATGTAATCAGTCATTTTGATGGGAATATTTTTTTTTAATGGCAAGACAATACGTGCTTCTGGGAGCTCCATATGTAGTTTTTCAGATTTGGCGCTTATAGAAATATGATCCTAGTTATCTTTCAATACAATATTTTAAAACCGAAAAGCCCCGGAGCTCTGAAAAATTTTCTTTTTTCAAAATTTAAAATGGTATTTAAATCGTTTACGCACTGTTCATCTGATGGCAGTTTTAAAGTAAGCCAAAATCTGTTTTTGAAAACAAATATATTTATAAATCGAACTGTATATTTATTATAAATCAAAGTAAATGAATGATACTACACTATAAATTATAACCAAGTTGTGAATTAATTTAGTTGTAATAATAGTCATAATTAAACTAGATCACCGTTATTTCCATTTATATTACGCTTGTTTAATGATTAATGTATCAGATAAGAACAATGGGATGATTTCAATAGAATGTTTAATTTGAACGCAGTTACGAGATAAAATTAACATTGCTATTTATACCGACTTGTAATTTGTAACGTATTGGATTTTACTTTTTTTTTTTCTATATTTGAAATGCTCGTTCCTTTTGTTTCATTCGCTTCGTTCGTCCGGAATGAATGTAATTCGAATAAAGCAATGATTTTTATAAAATATAACAATATCGTCAGTTTGAACGAATGTTTCAATTCCTTTGATAGCGTATAGGATTGATTTAGTTATATTTTTTGCAAAAAAAAAAAACTAAACCACTGACCCAACTTAAGAAATATTAATAATACTGTTATAAGGTAACTTAATTCTAACATTCGTGTTCTATCATTTTACTTTTACTGCTAAAAAAATAATAAAATATATAATTTATTTATTTATTTATTAAAATGCATATTTAAAAGACCTAGTCCTAAATTCGATGTAACATTCAAAATATAAAATTCAAACAATAATACATACCTTGTAGTGTTACGTATGTAATAATTATTTTGCTAAATAATGCAATGCGCTAAGTGTCTTTACGACCTAAATATCTGCTGGGATAATTGGCCGCAATTGCTCAGGCCTCCTGTGCTGATTTAGACTCAATAAGTGACGACATTCCTGAAAGAGATATCTTTTATATTTATAAACGATGACAAAATGGATTTTAGTTGTCAAATATTTATTATATAAACTAAAAGTTATCTGCCTTACTACAAAAGATTTAAACAGACGTTAAACGCGCGTCTAAGACAGTTTTGAGTTAAACATGCTTTAGACAGATTAATATACTTTTAAGTGAGTTTAATAGATGTTTAAAACCTTTGCTGTCAAATGTAACGTATAACATTTTATCAATAAGTTTTTTTATGAGTTTATTCGCTGTTAAGCAATTTAGATATTATTTTAAGCAATGTTTAAATATTAAACACTGTTTAGCTAGACACGTGTTCAACATGGTTTTAATGCGTCTTTTGTAGTATGACAGCATATGTTTAATGAGAAAGTTATATATTTAGTTAAGTTTTAGGCGAGAATTACACTTATAAGTTTTGCTTTCAGACTTTCATAAAGATTTTCGTAAATTGTTTTTTTTTTATTATAGATGATAATAATGCATGGATATAGTATAGCTCGATTTCATTCAGGATGCTTAATATATACATTTGTAATTTTTAAATGTACTTAATAACACAATTTTAAAAGAATACCTATCGAGTTTCTTGCCGGTTCTTTTCGGTAGAATCTGCATTTCTTGGTAGCTTTTCCTTAATTTAAGTACTTTGCTTTTAAAGGCCCACTTGAATGTAGTATATTTTAATTTTAATTTTGTTTTAATTTTTATAGATTATTTTTTGATATTTATAGTGTGTGATTAACTAGGCAACTGTTACCAGGTTACAGAGTCCATAATCTGTTGGTTATGATATTAGACTAGCATTTTTCCGTATATCACTTAGAACTTATTTTTTAGTCTGGCCATTGTGACGCATGCACTAGCTCTTGCAAGTTAATTGTACTGCCTATTTTTCACATGTGCAAATAATAAGTTAACAAAGTTGAATTGTAACAGGATAAACGCATAAGATGCGAACAATCATTATTTTTATTTATTAAAGTAGCTGCCCCTTCTGATTTCATTCGCATTTATGGTTAATGCTTTGCTCTTATGAGTCATAAATGATGTAATATAGCCTGAGTCCTCTAGCTATCCAACGCAAAAAGAATTTTTCAAATCGTATCAGTAGATTCAGAGGAGATACAAATTTTCCAAATATACAAACAAACAAACAAAATTTTACCTTTTTATAATATTAGTATAGATTTATAGTCTATATTTCTTAACTTGTCTTATTTAGCCGACAACAATGGCGTATTTCTAGCCACACGTAAGAGTTAGATAAGAAATTATGAACTGAATGATTGAACTGAACCGTTTTTTATTGTGAAAAAAAAAATTGTTCGAAAATTCGTGATTTTCGTTAGGGTATTGTTACCAAAATGAAGACAAGTAAAAATAGACTATATATCGTTTTCAGTATTCGTTCATAAAGAGCTATTATTGTTCCCTGGAGTTTCCACCATTGACTGTTTTGCATTTAATGATTCAAGCGTAATCAAGTGCAGTGACAATACAAATAGGATCCTACGCTGGCCAGCGGATTGTCAATGCAAGACGAGCTTAGTATCTCTTACTATGCTAATGTGCTAGCTTACATTTCGCAATACTGCATAACCTCATCTTGGCCTCTGATGGATATTGTATACGCAAATCGAAATTTGAATATGTAATATTTTTTATTTATATCTGTCATGCTTGCATACGTCGTCTACAGCCAGCGGAAGACTTATTTAAATGTTCTTACTTTTCACCCCCAATAATTTAAAAAATCGACAGAGCAAAGAAGAAAAAAATATGTATCGTATATACTCTTTTCGCCTGTTAATGAACTCGTCTCGTTTGTCTTATAATTTTAAAGATTCTTCTCAATTCCTATATGTTCTGAAATATAATCTATATAAATAAAAAAAATAATCTGTATGTGTGTTCTGAAACCATTGATCGGATTATGTTAAAAAAAAAATGTATACTTTAGACGGCACAGCAACACATGCCGGATACAGCAAGTACTATAATCATAAATGAATATAAAAATATAATAAAACAATAAAACAAAACAATATTTCTCTTATTGTAACATTTCTAGGATTTGCTCGCCGTTTCGTTCGCGTCAAATTTTATTTCTACATACATATTTTAAACTCTTTTCACGCCTTTAGAAGTTGAATTTTCAAAAAAGTGTATTGTGTGTCTTTACTATAGTACAATAAACTACGAATATTTTACATTAACAGTAGCAAAGTCGCAAGTAAAAGCATGTAAAACATAAAAATAACACCAATATTTATGTCCCGTGTTGTGTTTATTTCATACATTTAGCAAATGTAGCGTTAGATGTACGCATTATTTCTGTCGGAGCAACGAGACGCTCGGTCACGGATCGCTAGTCGTATCCGGTGTGAAAATAGCTTAACTGGCGTCGTGGGCTAGGCCGCTGACACACTGGAATATCATAAACATTATGTTTATACAGTTTCTAAACGTTATTGTCTGTTTATGAATGTCGAAAAATACTGATGCAGTTTTTTATTTATTTATAGCAGTCATCGTGAGAACGTTAAATGATGAAATAATGGCGAAATATATTGTAGTTTTTTTTTTATGATGTCTGGTGTCAAGATATAAAAAGATGAATGTGTATTTTATCATACGGCATTTGAAAATCACAATCCTCAAAATTTAAACGTAATTTTGTTACGTTAAACGTCATTTCGTTCGTATGTAAATAACTAATCGCAAAGCATTCTAAAAGAAAGCCGAGAAAAAAAAAACGTTTAACGTTCGTTAAAGTCGATAAAAGTAATATTAGTCATATCACGTATCCCACTAATGCTAAATAATATACGTAGCCGATAATTTAAGACATCTATTAAAATTCTGTTTAATTCAACTGTTTTACCATTTTCAAAAGTTACAAATCCGAGAGCTTTAGTCATTGACAATACTAATGTATTACCATACCTCGACAACTTCGTTTAGCAAATTAACTTTATGCTAAATCTGGAAATCCCAAACTCGAATATGTACAATAAAAAAAAATTAGATCAAAGTGATTTTACAATTTAGCCGTAACAACGTAAATAACCTGTGATTTATGGCGGATATACTGACACTATGATATGTTTTTATTAACAGTATAAGAGCCATGGTCTGCGCGGACAAGATACATGTCCGCGAGGAATTTAACCTCGGAACTTGTATAAGGAACTTTCTTAAAAAATGGGAACCGTCTTCAAAAGAAAAATACGTAATCAAACTATTGAACCGCCTTTTTTTAAATTCCATATATTCCCTTCAAACAAAAAAAAATCAAATAGAAATTATATTTCGACAGGAAAAGGTACTCCAAGAATTGTTCCTCGTCGAAGGCCTTTTGTTTTTTTTTATTTATTTGAAAATCGTTTAAAAATTGCGGCAGAGCGGGATTTAAATTTCCATCTTTCCTTACACCTGATAATTTTGTGTCCTCAATAATTTATTATATTTTAAAAAGATTATTTATTGTATTTTCTATCTCTTTCTCTGTCATTTTTTTATCCTAATTAGCTAAGAAAACTGCCGATTTATAACAGTTCTAAAATTTTATTTAAGACAAGATGTCGTGTCAGAATAAAAACGCAATGCAACGAAATTGCAATTAACTAGCGAGTCAGCGTAGGTTACGAGATGATGGACCTCCGTGAAAACGTCCGGTGTCGTTAACTAGTCATACATCTCTACGATATGATGATGATCTGTTGGTACATAACAAATGTACAAGTAGTGCAAATGTACCGAGAGATTTATATAGTACTTTAAAATACAGATCAGAGTTAATGTCTCTCTAAGCTCGAGTTCGAGATTTCGAATTTCGACGGGAGAGGTTTTCTATTCGTAATACATGTTTTTTATGTTTGTTACTTCATAATTCTGATTTATGAATCGATTTTAAATTTAAATATTGTCCTTTTTTATCTTGCAAATGATATACTTTCATATTTGTCCCATATTACTACTGAACCGATTTTTAATAAAAAATTGCTTTAGAATTAACTTAAACTAGATTAGTAATCTAGTTTTTAAATAAAAATAATTGAAACAAGTAAACAAAATTCCGATTATTGCTTTGAATTTTTTTTAAGTCCTACAGTGTGTTATTTTACTCCTTATGTGTAACTTGTCATTAAAGGTGTGATTGTATTTCGGAATATACCCATAAGGAGTTTTTGCTCTCTGCGATTTAGTTATTGTAAGTGTTAATTGCTTTATATAGTTCTGGTTGTTTCCTTTTCTGAAATAAGAGGTATTCCATATTCTGAAATGTATTAAAACTAGCTTAGTTTATAACAATAACTAGAAGTACTTGTGTAATTCAAAATATGTTGGTTATAGTAATTTTTTACAAAATCTATCCTTTAGTGTATACCTACGTCATACATGCAAGCATATAGAATAATATCTTTAAAAAAATCATATTTTTGGTTTACTCAAACAATGGTTAAACTTTTACTGTCATACTACAAAAGGCGCATTAAAACCATGTTCAAAACGTGTCTAGCTAAACAGTGTTTAAAAAATTAAACATTGCTTAAAATATTATCTAAATTGCTTAACAGCGAATTAACTCATAAAAAACTTATTGATAAAATGTTATACGTTACATTTGACAGCTGAAATGGGTTTTAGACATCTATTAAACTCACTTAAACGTATGTTAATTTATATCTAAAACATGTTTAACTCAAAACTGCTTAGACGCGAGTTTGTAGTACCGATTTTTTTAAGCACGCGTTTAACGTCTGTTTACATCTTTTGTAGTAAGGCAGTTAATGTCTTTATCGAAAACAATATAACGCGAAATTAATGTTTGGAAGTCTATTACAGATTTGAAATAAAGTTAAAAAATACCAATGGCTATAACAACATTTCAAGTCTTAACATAAAAAAAAATCGTCAATTCGGAAAGGATATTTAAGTATTACAGTAACGTACAGCCCGTGACAGGATTTTCATATAAATAACGTTTTACATATCACCGAATGTGTTTCAATCATGCCGTATCGGAGCTGTCAGGAGCGGGATGGAATCGTAAACTGGAGACGACTTACAGCCTCCAGAGGGATTCCGCTGAAATCAGGATATTGCTAAAATAAAAACGTTTTTTACCTACCGTTATTTTAAGGGTTCCCGTACACTCGGTGTGTGTTCAATAAGATATACATTCTATTGATAATTTGACTTTTGTTCGCGTGGAAACAATTGTACGGATTTTTAGCGATGTTATTTGTGAAAATATTTCTTTTTGATTCCATTGCAGTAAATAACATTTTATTATTGTACACTAGCTGCGCGCTGTGGTTTTTGGCGAAATAAAGTAAACTGCGTTGACGAATTTCGGCCAAATCCGTTAAGCTGTTTCAGCGTAGAAAGTAACAAACACACGCTTTTTCAAACTTTTGAATTTATAATATTAGTTTCATTGTTTAGCAGTAATGTGTATGATATTGCTGTCCTAATTTTTTGATGTCGATTTAATTGTTACATTTATTAGTTGTAATAATTTTGACCTAGTTTAATTATCATCACTTAAATCGTATGCGATCTGCTTAATGTTGACGTAACAGTTTCACCTTGAGAAGACCTTGCGAATTTTTTCGAAGAGCCAATATTCAGCTTGATTACCGAAACGATTAGCGTATTATTTAGAGTTGTGGGAACGTCTGCTTGTATTGTTCCTTTATATATGTACATGTGTATGTACATTTACAAAATTTTCCGATTTTTTAAGATCAGCCTTAAGTTCTAATAGATGAATGAATTGTGTACATAACTTTAGATATTTCATGTTTTAATCATGTCGTAATGATGTCTGTTTTATCGGTTTTTCAACAACTTCGTTATTAATTAACTGATTTTGAAATATCTTTTTTATTTGATAGGGTAGATATACTTCGATTGATATCGAGTTTCTTACCGGTTCTTCTCGGTAGAATTTAAATTCCTAATCGGTGGTTGCTTCATTATTGATTTAATTTTGTTTATTGTATTGACGATTCAAAAGTGCTCGTGAGAGCCTATTTAAACAAAGTATATTTTGATTTTGATATTTTGACTTATATAGTAATAGTTAGTTGTAGTCATATTTTGGTTAATAATTGAAATAACTGGAAATACTATGTCATGAAGACGGTTCCTTTTTTTAAAAACCTTAGTTATATAAAAGTTAATTGACATTTAATAAACGTGACGTAACGTAAATGTATCAATAAAATTATTTCTATTTAGATAAGTGATCCATTACCTAAGAATATTTCTAAGAACACTCAAATTCTTCTATCATATGAATATCTTATACCACACTATTACAAATCTTGCACGAGCGAGCCAAAATTGTTATCTAAGATTGTGTTCAAATAGCGGAGAATAATATCGATGAATTATACAATTGTTTTGGTATTATCCGTTCCTATTCACTAGGTATTTGCTTTGTCCACAATTCTTAAAGGAATAGAAAACCATTTAACTTTTCAAGCTATTGAACACAAAGGTATCGTACAACGAAACGGTCTGATCGCTTTTAATGCTCCTGCAACGTCTGTGAAAGGGGCCGAAATAAAATTTTACTGGTTTCCAGTTACTCTAGATTCCTACTAGTGTATCATCTATTTGTAGTCGCTTAACATTGGAAATAATCTTTGGATTCGATAGCGTATTTATTCTTTAAAGATATATTAAGGCTCGGCACATAGTAGAATGTCTTTATCACTTCATTTCCTAATATGACATACGGCCTGTCGATAGGTCACGTATTCAGATGTAACTATCGAATGAAGTAATCAGATATCTTCAGTTTTATATTTTGTCTTTTGTTTACAAATTGTCAATAGCTAACAACTTATGGTCAAGATTTTCTTTCTTATTAGCCTTTTGAACATTTTCTATTAACTTCTGTGACCTCATATTAAGTGCTGTCAGCAAAATCTATCTATTATAACATAAGGTATATTAGGATAAATAAGTGCTTATGAGCCTTGCATCTGCAAGCAATACAATTAGACTACTTAAACAAGACACTAGGTACACAGGAACATTATAATATTAGTGAGAAATGTCGGCTTCCGTTTTAGAATGGAGCTCGCAGGAGCTCCGAGTTTTAGTATCTCTGATAACGTTTACGTGTCTGGTAATTTTATCACGGCGCCGCTGAGACAATGCCGATTTATTCCTGGTGACAGATGGGATTTGCCACCCACCTCACCTATAACAATCTCAACCTAAGATAAGCTGACTCACTTTGAATTTAAGATAGATTTTTCTAAATCTAAAATTTATTGAGCTATTTCCGGTTATGTAGTACGAATAAAACACAAATGAATTTTCATTTTATTTTTCATATTTAAAATAGGATATTTAAAACCGAGAAAAATACTGAAAAAATATATATTTATTACGTAGACAGTATTTAGTTTATTTTGTAACTCTTTTCGAGTTCATCATCAAACACAAAATCACCTTGCCCTTACTCAGTGCAAAACATCAAAAGTGAAATAAGGAATGCAGTGATGGAATTTATAACTCACCTTGGTACTTTTAAGATAGTGAAAATGATCGTGCTTTCAAACATATTCCGCGGAAGCCATCCGCAACAGCAAATATCAAGTGATTTGACTGAAAAAAATGTAAGAGAAAAACCTTCAAAGCTAGTGACACAAAGTTCGTTAACTTTAAGACAGCGGACAAAAACTCACGATAATATAAAAGAGACACTTGAATATGAAGATGAGCCGAAAACGGCAATTAATGAAAAAAGACTGTCGACCAGTGTGGATGCCATAATTACACACAATGATGCCAAAAGTAAAGTGATATGTAGTGCCAAAGGTTTATTAGAAACAAATTTAGATGATCTATTTAACGATGTAAAAGTAAATGACGAATGGGCTGTCGAACCAAAGAGTTTAGGTGCAAGCGAACCTATTTTAAGTTTTAATGAACAGGATACAAAAACTATTAATAATCGGGAATCTCTCGTGTCAGAGAATGACAGTGATGGTGATACAGCGACTGATAGTGATTGTATGGATGAAGCGGCTCGTGAACAGAGGAAATGCATGGGCGCACGTCGTTTCGGACACATGCTGAGAAGAGTTTTATCTCGTAACGGTGAGTGCTTCTGAACAAGTTTTATATATCTTAGAAAGTAATACCGAAGCCGAAGTAATACCGATATTATCAACATAAGAAAGAGTATCGTCTATTGAGCGATATTACAATGATAATAATTATTCAACAAGTGATATTGTATTCAAAAGGAAAAATCGTTAGAAAATATTTTCCCATAACGTTTAACAATGAACAGTAAGTTGACGTAACTTTCTACCGCGAGTCACTGATACCGTTCAATAACAAATACCTAATGATTCGTCGAAATAAAATAAAAAAAAATCTTCGACAAAACGTCGAGGTTGAGCGTCTTGAATTGAAGCGGCGTCGTTCATTTATTTGTTTTCAATTGTAGCAAATTGCTTCTGCCGTTCTGATTGAGATGGTCTCGTAAAATCTAGTTAGGATCGTGGCGATCTTATCTCGTGTCTCCCCAAATTGCTGTGTTAACGATTTTTTGTTCAATTTGTTGTATTTTATGTCATATTTTTTATCAAATTCTACCTAGATCCTACCTAGATCTTGTATTTACAGAGATATGTGTATATGTGTGATACAAGTTAGTATTAAGAGTTTATTTTAATTTAAACGATTTTAATAGCCATTATTAGTATTGGATCAGATTTTATTAAAGAAATACATAACTAAATTTCTTCTACAATAATTTAGGTACTAAGGGGATCTTAATTTAATAAAATATCGTAATAAGTCTCAAATATTTTTTGCATTAAAATTCTTACAAAGCCATCATGACTGGCGTCGTGATTATCGATGTGGAAATTTTGTATAATATAAAGATATAAGGTTTTAAACTATTTTAAAGAGGATAATTAATTGTTTCTTAAAAAAAAGTTTTTCGTTAAAAATTTGTAAATTCTGTTGAATATTATCATTAGTATGGTCGTGAGAATCTGTTCCATTTATATCCCGCCACGTGGCTCGTTCGTTAATAGAGTCGCCCGCCAAGTTTCTACGCTCGAGTGCCTCATCAATATTACCTGAACCGGTAACTATTTCATCTGAATTAGTTACACTGGAACCGTTAAGTTAACTTATTTTTTATGAAATTCTATTATAATGTTGTTTTAGAGGATAAATGAAATTTATAATGGCGTTAGTTTTATAACTTAAATGTTAAAACGATATAACGATATAACGATGTAACGTCACATAAACTGCCATCACGGTGACTTGATCAAAATATGCGTTGTAATATACCGATTTAATAGAATTTATAAATGTAAAAAATAAAGTTAATTTTTAATGAAAATGTTATCCGTCACTTCGCGAGATCTTTAGATTAGGTTTTTTTAATTATGAATTCTACTCACTACTCTACTATCTCTTCTCTATTCATGCCAAACCATTTTCCAGACATGCAGAGAGTCATATATTTTTATCTTTATATCTGTAGTGATCATATTTTTTCTCAAAATAGACAGAGAGAGCACTTACTAATATGTTTATTAAATGTAGTGTTAAGATTTTATTTTCTATTCGAATTTTTTATATCCAAAACAAAATTTTGCCCTTCCAATTAATATTGCTTTATATCTGTATACTTTAAATTATATAATTGGACCCATTACGTCTTACGAACTATTTCGAGTTTTATTAATTTTTATTTTCTTTTATATAACATTTCGTGAATTAAAAATACTCTTGCGACTTCTAAGATTAAATATAAATGTATTTCATATTTAATCTTATCTTATTTATTATCTTTATTTAAAACTTGAGTTAATTATAGAAATGATTTCTATGTTTAATTATTATGTCATTAGGTTATTATCATTTATTTTCAAAATCATTATTCAGGTCACATTAGGGTCTGCTAATTACTTTAGTCCAGATATTGACTAGTTACTGATTTTAAAAGAGAGCGATTGCCTTCGCGACCTCTAAAGCCAAGCTAGTTACTATATACATATACTAAAATAATCTTCTTAAAAAGAGTATCGATAATGCACACGTGAAGGAATCATTATTTTCAAAATAATTTTTAAAGTACTGACACTTTAGACGTAAGAATATCTGCTTTATCGGAAATTCCGAATTTTATCTGATCGGAATTAGAATATCTACATAAATCCTTTATAGGTATATTAATACGTAAAGCAAAAACTTAAACTTGAAGGACTGAGGAGTATGAAATTTCACACACTTATAAATAGTTCATATAGAGAAGGAGAGAGGAATACTTATATTTTGTTTTAATTATACATAAAAATACATGTAATCAATAAAACAATGTTTTTTTACACAACCATGTACTTGACACACACACACGTATATACTCTTTAATTTATTGTTATAGTCTGTGGTCAAATTGAGAATAGATTATTTCTGGTCAATTTTGAAATCGGTTGAAAATTGAATGAACTACGGTCGAATTGCGACCACTAGGTGACCACTAGAATATATAAATATATACTAGTAGTTTTTGCAATATTGATAGCCTTAGAGCTTTTGAAAAACTCTTGGCTGTTAATTTTTTTGTTAGCACTTGATATCCACAACGTGAACTTAATGGCGTGCATATTATAAAAAAAAATTACACATCTTTTGACAATATAAACATTTTGCTTTCTTATATAAAAGGATATTTTATATTAATTATTGTAATTAATCATGTTTTATGACATTGTCTTAGATATAACCTAAATCACAAGCAAACAAAGCCTACGTATACCGTAATAATAATAGATAAATAAAAAAAGGTTACAATTAAAATGTAAATGAACGAACTATGCTTTGTGACCGGAATTTAATTTAGAAAATTATTTTTAATTTAAAAATTGACACATTTTGAGACTGGCCTGGCCGTACATTGTTAGAAGTTTATTTTCCAAAATTTCTAATGTGGTGTTTTCTACACTAATATTATAAAGATGAACTATTTGTTTTGTTTGTTTGCATTGAATATTTTCCGAAACTACTGCCTTTGTAAACTTCTTTCACCATTAGAATCCTACATTATCCCTGATGAACATAATTTATAGAAATGTATATTTTTTTGTTAAATACCTATCTACCCGTGCGAAGCCAGGTCGCGTCGCTAGTCTTACAAAAATTTCTTACAATTTACTGCAAGGTTTAATCGATTCGTGATCGTAATGTCAACAAACTCTCGAGAATCACTTGTCATACTGTGCATTTAACGATTGTCAATTGAAATATTTACGATTATAGTTTGTTATAATGATCTATTTCCCAATCGATTTATTTCGTGATCGAGTACTTCTAGTTGTTTTGAGAACAATCCCACAATACATATTCAATCATATTTCATTCGACTGTTGCCTAGAAAAAAATTATACGGGGTTACATTTGTTATATAATTAATTTAGTGTTAAAAATCTTGGATGAAAATTCATCATCGATCCCAACGTAGCGCCGTTAATTTTCGCGAGGTCAAAGGTCACGAAATACTGCATGTCGTATATCTAATTTTCCTTTAATATTGGTCAACAAGTAATTTAAAAAACCATTTGCAGTCAGTAGTACTGTATCAATATCAGTTATGTCTAAAAGCCTATAAGTGAGAATCGAAACCATCTAACTTTAAATCGTTATAGACTTTAAAAGGTGATTCGGATAGATAGGCTAAATAGTGCCACAAATGTACAAACTCACATATGGATGCGGATAAACAATAACGTTTCAACTCACAAAAAGTTAAATTCGGAAATATTGGTGTATTCTGATAATCCATTCCATATTTAACATTATGCAAATTATTTTGGAAAAAAGTTTCTTAATGTAATGTTTAAAAAATTGGTGTGTGTTCCATATTTTGGATTACTCAATAATCTTATATATTTGAAAAATCTATTATTAGATAAAACTCTTTGCTATACAAATCTGCTATTAATTAGTTATACTTTGTGTTAAAATTGAGAAGAAAAGATGGCTATATACTTCTTTAAACTAATTTATTAGTAAAAAGTTTGACATGTTTAGACGCCTTCTTTCTCAAAATGCAGTCCGTATGGCTTAACACAGTATTGCTTATCAACGTCCATATATGCATACAGACATTGGCTGATAAACACATTATATTCAGTTAAAAAAATGGTAAATACGTATAAATCAATTCGTGTTTGTAAACTTTTAAAAGCTAAGGGGAATAGTTTTATGTACAATTTATTGTTGTTATAAGTAACTAGTTCGATGATAAACCGGTTATGGCGGCTTCAATTTCTATAGCTTTCTGTTTAATAGTCGTAAAAGTTAAAACTCGTTAACTAGCGGATACTGGCGACCGCAAACCAGTATTCGCGTTACGTGATTTGTACTTGCGCCTTCAGTGAACTTCGTGAAAGACGATCTGTTCGATGCGACTTTGTTTGGCAATGGAGATAACAATAACACATTTGTTATGTTTTCCTAGAGGTTTTTAATTTCACAAAATTAAAAAAAAAAAGTAAACCCGACTTCAAAAGCGTAATTTCAAAAACGTCATTTCGTCTATTTGAATGATAAACTTATTTCAGATACTTTGATTTTAAAGTAAATAACTGAACCGACTTTGATTATATCCTAACATAAGAAATATAACGTGAACATACATAAATAAAATACATAAAGAAAAAGAACCTCATCTTATTTTCGGAAATCGCTTAAAAATGGATTTGCTTCTGCCTTTTAATATAATATATATCCTCTTTGGAAGCTGATCTATCGAAGTAACCTTAATTCTTTTCTAGAGCTAATGCCCGCAAATATATACCTATAGCTCGTTAAAACTGATGCAGGGACTTAGCTGTGATAATAGCATCAGAACGACAGAACAATTTCGTTATTTATAATATAAACCACCTCTCCCATTCCTTTCTTTTACTTCACTGGCATCCCTTATTTTTGTGGCTTCTCTAGAGATGCAATGTCTTTAGTAAGTTGGCTGTAATTATTTAACATCAAATCTTCCGGCATCTCGTTTATCAACTATTTTTTTAAAAGAAAATATTAAAATGAATAGACAAATAATATTAGTATGAAATTATGTATATATAAAGATTAAGAACCCTTTAACTTGAATATAATCTGTTCGGTTATCAAGTAGTTTTAAGAAGGGTTAACATTTACTATGTAGGTTACTTTCAAATATGTTTGTATATTACCTTTCCCATCAACGATGAAGGAGAGGAAGTCAAAAGTTATTTACCTTCTAAAGTATAGTTTTCCAAGAATCCATAATAGAATTGATCTAGTGGACCGAAATAGCGTGAAAGGTTCACTAATTTATTTATAAAGCAACAATACACAATTCAACTGTTTGTGGCCTACTTGAATTCACTCATTGAATTTACGGTCTAGTTAAATATTTACAGCTGATAAAAATCGGGGCGTGAAATGGATTTATAAATTATATTGACTTTTATTATTACATTTAGTTTCAAGTCTTTAATCTATTGAAGGCCCGGGGCACATCAGGAAAATGGGGCCTCTATGACTTGACAGGCGAGTTAAAATAGGTATAAAGATTGTTAAAATAGGCAAAATCTTAGATTTTATAACGGTCATGTTTATTTTTTAAGTGTCAATGAATGAACATTCACGGAAAACCAATATTGATAGCAGAGGTATCCTTTAAATTTTAAGAGAAGCAAATATATCACCCACTTTTTCATAACTATGTTCTTCATGATTTTATAGTTGACAGACACATTGGCGCAGTGGTCACTGAAACTGAATCAAGCGCTAACGGTCGCATTGGCCATATGGATGTTTGTCGTGGTCTGGGTGATTGTGTTAGTGTTGTGAGTGTTTCCGGACCCCCGACACAAGATTACGCTATCTTAATGGGGGCCGTTGAGTGTGAAGCGTTTATTATTTATTATTTATAGTTATGAAGAACATAGTCCTCATCGATCCCGGGGACGTGGGCAAGTCTCCAGAGTGCCCAGTGAAAAAGGGGCCTGATGCCGGTCTCGATTTAACTAACACTATACATATTTTTTATTAATTTAATTACATATTAATAAATATTCACAAGATCATGGATATATATTCATGATTCTGTGTTTGATTCCCCATAGAACGGATATTTGCGTAGTTTGTACATACAATAGCTTACATACAGACGATGTCTTGTTGTCCTGTTTATTATACTTCCCAAAATATGGAGTTCACCTGGTTGTTATTGTAAGGATCTGATGGCAATAGTTGACTTGGGCAACCCATTTATTGTGTAGTCGTAATAATTATGGAAGGCTGACATAAATATTTTGTATCATAACCTGGTTTCCAGTATGGTTCTTAGTATAAACTACTTTTTATACCAGAAGGTAAAAGGTCTAGGGATAATACTGAATGGGCTGTTTTCGTTGCCTCAATAACAATGTATTTGTGTTTGTGTTAACCACTTAGTTGTTGTGTCTTTTCGGACTCCCCACACAGGGTCAAGTCATCTTAATGTGGACTGTTGAACGTGAAACGTTTTTATGAAGGCATTTTTAATAGATTATCATAAAACTTCATAACTTAGCCGAATATAGTGCTGCCATCCGTCTGGGTTTCCCCAGATTAGTCCCAGTTTTTAGGGCATCTGGGGACCGTCCGGGGAAAATTTCATTTGTAAACCGGGTTTAAAAAAATGTTAATAATTATTAAAATAATTTGTAACAAACTGCAATAAGATTCTGTTTTTTTAGGTACATTTAAAATGATGATAAAAGATAAGTAAATTTAATTTTATCGTCTGAAAATAAATAAAATGAATATACATATGTCATTTTCAACTGTTTTTGATTTAAATAAAAAATCTGACGTGTCCGGGTTCTAGGCTCTAAAATCCGAGGTTTTTACGCGTTTTGTCCTGGTTGCCAAATTTTAGAGATGGCAACCCTAGCCGAATAGAGAATCTCATTCGTTTTTGGAGTCGCCAAATGGGCTACTCGCTTTAAAAATCCAAGCGATAAGCAATTTATACTAATAAACGTTATTTCGTGTTATTCACAACGGAAGCAGTCAACCAAATGTGATATTTCGTCTCAATGTGCGTGACCGAATAAGCCATGGCTTTCTTCACGGCCGCGCCTCCGACACGGTCTATCAGGCAAATGGTGCGGGCGTGGCGGATTTACGAGCCACGTTAGCCATGGAAAACCATAAATATTAACTAGTGCAGTAGCTGAACCTAATGGAACGGGGTAAAATGACATTCGAAAAGGAAGCTAGTGGTTTTGTGCAGTTCTTAAACGTAAGTTGCTGCGGTCTTCGTTTTTACTACTGAGGGATTTAGGAATTTTATGTAATTAATGTGTCATGATTTAGACAAAGTTTTTTAATTTAATAGTATAAAATAGTATGAAGTTTGTGTACCATTGTTTTATGTATATATGCAATGCAACTCTGAAATCATTACATAAATTACTTGTTAATCGTTTATGTTATTCCGAACCGGGTAATTTTAAGAAGATTCCATAAGAAAGGTGTAATGAAGATTTCAAAATACTTGTTTTATTTAATATTAATTGTAATTGACTCATTTAGCTACATTATTTTAAAATGAAATATAATAATATTAATAGAAATAGTCTAGTATCGTATTAGTGAATGCTGACTACGCAGTACTATGGCTCATTTATAATATGTATCTTATATATATTATGTAAGATATTTACTTGATTTTAAATTGGAGCACCAAAATGGAGTATCTAAATAAAGTATATAACTCAAAGATGACTGACTGACTGGTATAGTGATCTATCAACAGCACAAACCACTGGACAGATAGGGCTGAAATTTGGCATGCAGGTAGATGTTATGAAGTAGGCATCCGCTAAGAAAGGAATTTAATTAATTCTACCCCTAATGGGACAAAATAGGGGATGAAAGTTTGTATAAAACTTTGTCAATTTTAAATCGGCTTCGACTTTGCATGCTTAAAGTTACTATGACGTAGGCATTTCCTAAGGAAGGATTTTGATAAATTACAGTGGATTATACAAATTATAAAGATACATAAGTCTCAAATAAGTAGGAAAAAATCTTGCCATCAGCGAGTTATTCTGGCGTGCGCTGCAAAAACTCTTAATCATCTTATTTAATTTAGTAAGTTTATACTGTCATTCCGTGGCCACAAGGGAGACAGCTGAAAATCAGCTGAGGGATAAAAAAAACCTCATAGCCTGAGCTGTCTCCTTTTGGCGGCACACAAGACATACCTATATTAATTATTTTTATTTTCTTTAATTTAATTTTTTTTTTGTATTTTGTATCTTTTTTTGTATACAATTGTTTTTCTTTAATAATGCCTGTGTGTACGTCAATAAATGTTTTTTTCTGTCTTTCTTTTCTTTCAAAAACCGTTAGAGTTACACCTATGTGATGAACAATGAAAATGTTTATCTTAAATTCCTACAAAAAAGCCGTGACAGCATACATCTATTTTTATGTATAAGTCATTATCGTCAAAACGAATCCCGCGCAGACGAAGTCGCGAGCACAAGCTAGTCAAACAATTCTATAACCGATGGAAATCTTCCATACCAACAGAAAAAAAACAATGTAATATTTATAATAAAATACAAAAGCTAAAATAAAAGTGTACTGGATGCGTTTGTTTTGCTTTGTGCAACCGCACAATTAACAAGCTCCAGTGCTAATGGGCCGTTAATTAAGCTGGAAACGGAAACGTATATGAAAATTACATTATTTTTAACCGACCACGGAAGGTTCTAGCAATCTGTATATGGATAATGCATTCATTGCTCTTAAAGTACTTGTCGTATTATTTTGTTGTAGAAAGTACTTTATTTTTGTTTTAAACTAAAAAGCGTTATTAGAAAGACATTTTTACACACCTAAATTATAGAACTGTATAAATAGACAATCATGATTGACTTGTGACTTCATTCTTCAAAGGAAAGCCGACATTTTCGAGCTCAAGAACAAAGCATTTCCCTTAAACATCCAATCTGTCTTTAAAGTGGAAAGGTGCAAAATTCACCGAGCAGAATGAAGTCAAGCGGATTAGCGTCTCCGGAGTGTATCTTTCAGCGCAGACTAGCGATCTTAAGCCGCCCTCGAGTTGGATTTTGTCTTCAGACTCAAGATTCGCGGTCTGTCACCCCTTTTGCTATGACTTGAAGAGGATTATTACGAAAGATGTTTAAAACCCAAGGACGACCTTTGGACAGAAATTACAGTCTTTCAAGTTTCTTTGATGTCGTTACTGCTGGGCCAAAGGAAGGTGATTCTGAAGTTACCACTGATTCTTCAGATGATATCTTCAGGCATCCAATTGGTATTATGTGTTCTGGTGTGAATGAGGAGAGAGATTGTAATAATTCGGATTCTCGGAGTCAAGGATGCAATAATAGTGGTTTTAACGATACGAATACAATATAACTCGTAGCTGCCACTATCTATAAATAAAGGAAATCGCGCATTATTTACTGACCAACTGCAATTCGTCTGCTATTTTTGCTGATAATATAATTTTTATATTTTGTAAATAATTAACACGAAGATAATCATAAATAAAAGACAAGAAACAAACGCATAATGAAATTCCCTTTACCATGAAGTGCTATGGACACTTAGAATGATGAGTGTATTTATTTGCCTTGATTTCAATTTTAGGATTACTACTTACCATAAGTCGGTATAATTGATAATATGGAAACGGTATTGCCATAGAAATGATTCATGCGTAATTCGGAATTCTAAAACGTGATATTTCAAAACGTGATTTGATAAGAAATTTCTTGACCCGCTAATATCGGAGCTTGACGTCAGCCTTTTAACTAACTGGAAGATTTTCAAATCTTCGTAATTTCAAATTCAAATTATTCGTCTTCGAATTCTGCTGTTATCTCGCATGGTGTGGTCGTAGCTTAACTTTATTCGCGTTCCGGGTGCTTTTATCTCGCTTGAGGTGTTAAATTTCTTAAAATAGATTTTAGAATGTGAGGACTAGGATGTATTAAAGTTGAATGATGAATAATTTTTTTTTAATAACGGTAGACAGTGATGGTGATTTTTTTATTTCGCAGGCGCATATAGCTGTTGCTTTATTCCTATGAGTCGTAGCGTGATGTAATATAGCATATAACCTTCCCAAATAAACATTTTATTATAAAAACTTATAAACATATTTTACCTCTTTATAATATTACTGTCCCTGTAGATATCTATTATTAGATTTGAAGTTATACACGTTAACAATATTGTCGAAATTACGAGTATAAAGGTCTTTGGTAATTTTTTTACTGAGAGTGTCTATAAACATGTTAACTAAAATCATTAAAGTCAGTCTAATGGAAAATACGTTTCCTGTATCAGGTTTAGTATTGAGGAAAACATAATACCTAATGTTGTTTGTAAAAATGTAATATCAAATAATGCGCTATTTTTTCTTGGTTACGAAACGTCTTTGATAATTATTTATTTTCAAGATATTATAAGTGCAGATTTTAATTAAATATACTGCACTGCTTACTACAGTAATCTAGTATGAAATTATTTTTTTTATTGCATTGTTAGTACTTTTGGAGATTTTTGTGGAAAGACAAGTTTTTTCAGTTATAAAATATTACTGAAAAATTCTTCATATGACCGATTTCAAACTATATAAATAGTAAAATGGAAATTTTAAGAGATTGTAGTATCGGACTTTGAACGTTATATTTTTATGTGACAGTTTTTAAAATATTATATTAAATTGTAAATTGCAATATTTATTTAAATTGTATTGTTTAAGATTATAGCAGATATTATTAAATAAAATGTAAAATTATAATAGTTAATCACTACGAAATGTAAATTTCACATTGATTTTTGTTTGTATTCATAACGGGCAAACATAACAGGACTTACACACCAACTAACAGGACTTACAGTTACACCAATAAATTTTATAAATTACATCTTATATGAAATGAAATAGTCGCTGGAACATTTTCATAGAAACGTTCATAAGATGAAAACTACTCTAACCGTCGCGTTCTCTATTGTTGTAGACAAAATTATTATGACGTCACATAAATTATTTCCAACAAAGCTAGACCGTTTCACGGACGCTAAGAACTTCTTTCAGTTTATTCAAATGATGCGAATTAAAACAAAAGTGCGCCAAGAAACCATTGTCCACTGTTAGAAGTGACGTCTGCAACGAGTAATCAGTGAGCCCAATCCATCGTAACAATGGGTAATAATTTCCATGTTTCAAGATAGAGGCATTCACGGCGTTTCAATGGTGGCAATCTCGAGAGTGGTCGACTATCTGGACTTGGACTATTGTACTGAATAAGGGTTGACACGTACTGAATTGTGTGAGATTATACCTGTGTTGATCGTTGCTTTTGAAAGATTGGTATTTGTTTTGATGAAATTGTGGCTCGTTTTCCAGACTGTCTTTAACTATGGTTGAACACGATTCTTTTAAAGATAACTGAACGGTATTTTTCATAATTGTAGGTATACAATTGATATCCATGAATAATTAAATATACTTACTACATTATGTCAGAAGATACTCGCATCTAATTTTATTTTATTTGAATTGTCATTTGATAAACCACTATCTAATAAAAATGATATTCTATTTACTGCTTTTCGCTACTTTTTATGCTTAGAATCTTTCATTCCGTATTTCACCTTTTTCACGTTATATTTTTACGAGAAAACGTAGGTTTGGTCCATCTTCAAGATTAATTCTCTCTCTAAACCAAAATTTATCAAGTTGAATGAAAACTTAACAAACAAATAAGCAAATAGACATAGTTACTTTTACATTTATAATCTACAAGTTGCCCCTCGCGTCTCACTCACGTTAATGGTCATTGTTGCACTCTTATGAGTCGTAGCGTGATGTAATATTGCCTATAAGCCATCCTCTAGAAAAGGGCTATCCAAGGCAATAAGAATTTTTAATTGAAAATTTACACAAATCTAATGAACATTATGCTGTTTAAAAAGTTATCGCAAATATTATCACTTTCTAGACAAACTGAACTTCATTTATTAATGTGTAAATATTATAGAATTTTAATACATTTAATTTATTTTATAAATTAATTTTTGTTTTAACGTAATAAAAATATAATAGATTCTCATTAAGAGCAATCTATTTTTGTCAACTCCACCGCTCCATCACACGAGAGTGCGATGTACTCTACTAATTAGCTAATGGAGTTAGTGCATGCTCGTGAACGTAAATAAGTACAAAGTGCACAAAAAAGATTCACCTTTGATGTTTCCGCGCAAAGGAAATTCCCCGGACTTTTCGCCGGTTCTTCTCAGATCTGAGCTGTTAGTTTCCGAAGCACTTCCGACATCCATTATGGACTTTTTTCTGTCGTCCGCTGATTCGTCAACATTTCGATTGCAAAAGTCATTAATTTGACGATTAGCGGTCGATGTTGCTTGATTTTACCATGATGACATTGCATTTTTGGTCTGGCCTCTTTAATGAATCGATTCCGTACATTTAAATAGATATGTATATTCTTAATGACCTGCGCAGATTTGAAATTTGTTTTAATTCTTTTTCGCAGTAGTAATAATTTACCATGAAAAGGCAATCTATCTACGTTATTGCTGTATTGTTAAAAAACGAATGTGTATATTGGCATCAATTATATAAGTTATCGAAATATGCATGCACTAATGTCATTATAGTATTACATCATTCTATCCATCAATAGAGTGCCAAGTAACGGTTATTAAAGTTTTTTTTTGTTATCTCGTTGCATAATCGGTATTGCTAATTGTTCGTTGATCGCGTCTCACTTTCCCCATTGTTTTTGACAAGCGACCAGCACTCGATACCGTGACCGTATACTTTTACTGAATGTATTTTATTGCTCTAGCCTTTTTTCATCGATGTTTATAAGTAAATCGTTAATGGCTTTAAATTGACAGGTTAAATTCAATAGTCATTTTTATCATTAGTTTTTACTTTAAAGTTTAACTCGAGATTCTTTATTCAATGGAAAAATTACATAAATTCCAAACTTAATGGTAGGAAAAAGCCCTATCTAAGTAATAGACCGCAATGCAGCGACGCTCTTACATTTCGTCCTTTTGTGAAATACATTAACATAATAAATAAAATTTCCATACTAAAGAAAGCTGTTAAAAAACAAAACGGCGTCAGTGGTCTGGAAAATAATCCCCGTGCACCAGACCTTTGAAGTCCATAAGCCTCGATGTAGGGAACATTGAAAATTTTAAAGATCGTTTTGTTGTAATTAAATTTTATAATTCTGTTATTACAGGTAAGTGCCGCGACCTCACCTCGGCTGATTCTGAACTTTGGTAAACGTTTAATTAATTCGTTCGGCGTGAGGGAAATACGAAAATGTGAGTATGAAATAAATGTGTGTTTAAAATTAAATTAAACGTCGAGATTTACGGGTTTCATGATATTTGGTGATTGTGTAATGAATGTGTTGAAATTATTTTCTTATTTGTTTGATAGAGATGTTGAAAATAAAAGCTTGTTATTTGTTTTAAAGGGTAAATTTATAGTTGCTTAGAAAAAAGAATTACGCGTTGTTAATCATGTTTTTATCAAAATTAATTAGTTCACTAAAATGAACAAATTGGGAGTCACTGAATACCAGTTTTGGAGCAAAACTCCAATAATAACTGAGGGACATTCCTTTTCGGGGACATTGCACCATTTTAGATAGATAAGCATTAATATTTGTTAATACTATTTTTAAGATAAGTTGTTTTTTTTTAAATAGTTATGTTTTATTTTTTGTTGTAGATATATTGATATTTGAGGATTGCATGTTATATTTGTTTTTCTAGCTAGATTTTGTTACTATTTTTATATGTATAGCACATATAAAAAATAGTAACAAAATTTTATTTGTAAATGTGTGTGTTCCCGAATAAAGGTAATTCTAATTCTAAATGAATTGAATCATTTTAAACAAAATGAAACTTAAGTATTTATACTAATTGATGTATTTAAATTGGTGTAGAAAGTGTACATTGTAGATGATTTTTGTAACTTCATTGCATTTGATGAATTGAAGCTCTTAGAAAATCAAATTGTTTGTTAGGAATTCACTTAAAACTAGAAAATTACAAATCATCGAAAGATAGAATCGTTATTATAATATGCTTATTTACCAACAATTATATTTTATTATACACAATTGTACATGTATTATGTATATACATATACCATTCAACCGTGTAGGTTTTTTGTTGTTAAATTGAGAAACGTAAAAAGCAATTTATTTCATTGTAAGTTTTCATAACCCATTTGAGACGATGATGATTAATTCAAAATTTATTTTTGAATGCTACAGCAATCTCTAGAAAAAAATCAATATATCAAGGGGTTTCCTTCAAAACGAAATGTAACTTAAAGGGAGGTGAAAAGTGAAACGATATTAAAATCATAAAATGTCCGTAAATAAACATAATTCAGTACAGAATCTCATAAGCGAGATGCGAATATATCATAAATCTTCCGAAGATAAACTGCTTTTGAAAATGCTAAAGTTTTAGATGTATTCCGGCGCATAGCGTCGTCATACATTCTTCCGACTCATCTTCAACGCGTTCGTCACTCACATCTTTCATACTTGATGCATTTCAGAATATTGCGAATTCATGAAAATTTTAAATTTAATATTTTTCTATACAATTTTTATAATAGATACCTTACTTCTATTACGAGTGGTCACCCATTGGTGAAAATTAAATAATAAATAAACGGATCACACTCAATGGCCCCCATTCAGATCTCATTGCTTTTTGTCGGGGGTCCGGAAACACACATAATACTAACACACCCAGACCACGACAAACATCTGTACGGCCAATAGATATTTGCCGTGAGCGGGATCGAACCCGCGCTTTAGTCAGTTGCAGTGCCCACTGCGCCAATGTGACTGTCGATGATTATAATTATGCTGGACATTCAGTAAAGACAAAAAATATTAATCTTTAATCTATTCTCAATTTTACCACAGACTTTAACAATAAATAAAATAGTATGATATATGTGTGTGTGTGTGTGTGTCAAATACATGGTAGTATGTTATGTTTTTTAATTGATGATATGTATTTTTTATGCATAATTAAAAGAAATATATTATCATTCTGCACTCCTTCTTTATTTAAACTAAAAGTGTGCGAAATTTCATAATCCTCTGTCCGCGCAATTTTCTTTTAAAGGGGTAAAAATTTTTTATTTCATATATTAACTATACTATACATGCGATTGTGAGTAGTCTTCCCTGTTACTCAACCGATCATCTTAAAATTCTGCATACAATTTGTCAGGGGACACAAATAATGGACAAAGCGTAACATAATTCCAGATATTAATTACTGATTTCGAGGGATAGAAAAATAAACAATGTAAAATTCTTAAATTGAAACCAGTCAGTGTCTGTTGGGTCAGCTAATAACATTATGATCGTCTCAAGAATATATTTCATGTCACGTCTCTTGACTTGAATACATAATTCTGTTTGCGACTCAACCTATAAAAATATCATAAATCTTTTGAAGATAAACTACTTTTAAAGTGTAAAGTTCCAGCCGAGTTTCAGCGCTGTACAGCGCAGTCTTAAATTTTTCGTAGAGCAGCTTCCACGCCATCTACAATGCGATTGTCACTCGCCCCTTTCATACTTTGTGCATATTTCACAACATTCCAGTTGAAAAGCGCTTTAAGTGAAAAGTTCACCCTTATTCGAATTTCATTATCTTAGAACTTTTTGGACACGAAAAATTGAGCTAATTGATTTTTGGAAAGAAAGTATTTAATGTTCTTATCGTTGCTCATTTTATTCGAACGCGTGGTTTTAAACAAATGGTCGAGAGTTACTATTCGGTTCATTGTCAGTGTCACTGAAATGCTTGTGTTTAAAAGCCTCTCTCACTTTTACGGAAATTAGATTATTTACCATTACTTCCTTAGTTATGATCAAGTATCCGCTTAATTGTAACACCATTCTCTTTTCCCGGTAAAAAGAAAAGGCCCAGCAGTAGTACATTTATAAAAAGTGCTAGAATATTAATTTAAACGTGTAACATTTAAATATAGTAGGTAATAATGGTAAACGTTACAAATGAATACTAATTTGTTGTAATGGATACATTTCGTAAAGTTATTGTTTGAAATTTTAATCGCCAAAGTTAAATATACCATCGTTACCTGAAAATATGAATTCTGTAACAATAGCGTCTCGTCGAAAGTAATCTAGCGCCGTTTCGATTTGAATATTTTATTATTTGATACTGGGCATTTATAAGGTAGACAAACTTTGAGCGAAGCTTTGAGGTTTTAGAGGAAAATACTTATTGAGACTGTCAAAGATAGAACCCACTCAGTAGTATAATTTTAACCCTTTATAAATTGTCCCAGTCTTTGTAGGTACTGGGGAGTATTAAACATCGTTTTTATTAGGGTTCCGATCCCAAAGGGTGACAACGGGACGAAAGAACCGCCAATTTATTTTAAACTGTAATAGATGTATGATCGATTATTTATTTTTTATATAAAAACGGACAGACGAGCAGACAGTTCCACCTGGTGTTAAGTAGTTACTATTGTCATGGATACCTGTAGCATTATGAATTTTTCGGGTGCATTGCCGGCCTTTTAGAAATAGGTCTACACTCAACGGTTAAAGACCTCTATATATATAGTGCTTAGAGGAATGAGAGTTTAAGAAAGAAGAATCTGTTTACGGATTACGTGTTTATCACATATATATATATATATATATATATATATATATATATATATATATTACTCTAATAGCATTTACTATACTGTAGTTATTGTAATAGTCGCTGATTGGATGAATTCTTTCCTATTAAGAAGGTTAGGTTAGAGCCGAGATGGCCTAGTGGTTAGAACATGTCGATCTCAATCAATGATCGCGGGTTCAAACCCCGGCTAGCATTGGTGAGTTTTCAAGTGCTAAATTTGTGTTTAAATTCATCTCGAGCTTGGCGGTGAAAACATCGTGAGGAAACCTACATGTGCCGGGACATATTCTGACATATGTATTAAATCCGCCAACCCAGTAGAGCAGCGTGGTGGAATAAGCTCTAAACCTCCTTATTAGGAGAGGAGGCTTTAACCCAGCAGTGGGATATATACAGGCTGTTACTTTACCTTACTTTAAGAAGGTTAGTGGTACTCATCACCCTGATTCAATTGGTTATCAGATATATGTATCAGAATTTCTGCTGACGCATGTTGATTTTATTACGATGTTTTCTTCACTTTTGTTTTATAAAAATAGCTGGCAAATGACTAGTTGATGTGAAGTGATCACTGCCATGAACATTTGCAGCACTATAAGAGCCCCAAACGCGTTGTCAACTTAAAAAGGAGTAAGGGATGAAAGGAAATCGGAAATAAGGAAGGAAATGATACAGGGTGTTAAGCTTCTAGATCTCTCACTCATCGAACAAAACAAATAATAAAAAGCAGCTAAGCTTTAATCTCATGACTGTTATTCAGAAGCCTCAGTGTACGAGTATTACCTGTTTATTTAGAAACGTAAATTTTATGTTTTACATTCGATTAAAAAGGTTTCCGCACAGAAGCACATGAAAAGAGCCAACCGCGCGAATAGCGTGTGATCATTCGATGAATATTCTTTACAAAATGCTCCCGTACTAACCCGCGTGTCGTTATGGTTGTCTGTTATAGAAATGTTGTTAACTCTTTGAAAAACTCACCCTCATGATTCCTCCTTACCTCTTACTTCCTCACCAATTTTACAAACGCGAAAGATTGTAAGTATGTATGGATGTTTATTACTCTTTCACGCAAAATCTAGTTTATACATCATAATAATTCTATATATAAAAATATTTTTGTTAACTGTCCAAAATATAGCGATAAGTGTAATGTAAAAAGGAAAAAATTCTGCTATCTAAAGGCAAATGCTGCTATTCTGGCGTGCAATTTAAATACTGTTAGAGTTACAAGTATATAATGTGTTATGGAAATGTTTATCTTAAATAGTCCTACAACAAAAGTCCACGATATTTTCCCAGAGCGCTATAATGGGGGGGGGGGGGGGGTGTAGGGCTTGGGTTTCAAGCGTTGAGTGTATAGACTTTTATGTCAAAGGCCGGCAACGCCCCTGGTGTTGCAGATGTCCATGGGCAATGGTAGTCACTTAACATCAGGTGGTATATAAAAAAATCTATCTTTTATGTGTAACCCATTATCGCAAAACAAATCCTGCGCAGACGAAGTCATGGGCACCAGCTAGTATACTATATTTGTAACTATGAAATCGTTGAAAATCCGACCAAGAATTATACAAATGAGTCATAAATATAACATTTCCTAAATCTATACTTCGATATTAATATTGTAAGTGAGACCTTGGAGAAGGAAATACGTTAATTTTTAGTCGCAGAATAAAATTCAAAGGGGAAGTAAGTTTGTATGGACACCCTGTCATTTCTCATACCGGTAGGGTATTTACTGGATTTTTTCTTCACGGACGAAGGCGCGGAAACCAAGTATATAGTATAAAGAGCATGCTTTACTTTGCTGTTTTACCCTCAGGGTAGGGTCCCATGAACGGTTCACGGTTACTGCACCCCTTCCAAAGATGTGCGATCATTACTAATATTAAAACGAGGTTTGTAAGTTTGTGTGTAGGGGGTAACGTCTAAATTAATGATCCGATTAGAAAATTAATTTTTGCGTTGGATAGCCCATTTATTGAGGAAGGTTATATGCTATCTTAGATCCCGCTAGGATTCATAAGAGTAAGCTAGTGTTATATATGTAAATCATAACGATCTTCAATTATCAATCTTCAATAAACAGATTATATCATGCAAATATAATTCTTCATCGGACAGGTAGCTTAAATAAACTCTTCAGGTGTAAACAATGATATTTAATAACTAAAGATCTATTCAATTCAATTTTTTGATTAGTATTTTTTAATTGTGCCAATTATGCACATATTATTTCGCCAATGTCGCGCGGTGTGGAGAAAACACGATGGAGATTGTCAAGTCGAATCGAGAATCTAACCCTAATTAAATTTGGAAAACACCCTAAAATAATCATTCTATTTAATGTGACCAATTATAACTTGGACAATCTCATCTATTAACTTGTTGGACCGAAGGCACTTCGCTAGTTGGTTTCTGGGCAACGCCTTCCAAAGTGGTCGGCGGTCGGTGGTCTGGGTGTTAAATCCATGAATTTATCTGCAGTTATATAACATCGTGGATGTAAATATCAGTATAGACAGGGAATAAAAAAATTCTTATTATGTTTCTTTTATCCGACTGTGGTTAAACTCAAAAGGGTTACGTGTATATATTTGCGTTCGACCTCGCCCTGTGTCTGCTCGTGTCTACTCAACGGCTTAACTGAATTTAATAAATGATATGTTATTACATACGTCTTGATGGCGCTGGTGACATTAATACAAACAATTATAAAAAAAAAAATAAAATTCCGGATTTTTTTATTCTATTTGCGATATTTTAGATCGCGTTTTCGGTCGTTTCGAATCAGATTTTTTTTTATTCAATTAAGCTATGCTTTTAATATTACGTTAAAATATCTATAAGTATTTTCAACGCGAACTCTTTAACGACTAGAAACTTCTCTAACTCTTTCTAACCAATTACGCTGCAAATGATTTTAATTACTTGAATCACTCGTTTCGACTTTCATACTTTTAAAATACGAAATAACTATAATTTTGATAAATTGATTCATTACACGTAAATAATATAATTATATTTTTCTTTGAACCGTTTAATCAACGAATTCATTACACGGGCATCGTTTTCGATTTTTCTACATACATATATGTAATACGTATAGAAATACTTATGACTTCCCATTTGCAACTTTTTTTTAATATAAATAAGTCGTTATACTAGCAAAGATTCGATTTTTAATTTTTACAGGTTTATAAAAAAAGCTTATAAAGGGTAATAAGACAGACTACTTAATATTGAATTGGTGTTTAAAAGTGTTAATAAATAACTATTTTTTTATGCACAATTATATAATCTGACTTGAACGTTATCATTTTTTTTATAAAATTAAAAAAACTTTTTAGGTGTTTCCATCATAAAGAAGCGCCTGGTGTCTAACGTCTTATTCTTTGATGATAATTTACACCCCAAATCGATATATAACAATTTTCATTTTCCAGGGAATATTAGGGTTTCCACAATCCTCAAATTGTTTACACCCACGAGAACAGTCCCGGGAAAAAGCTCACATATTACAGTAATACAAATTTAAAGATCGTTTAGGTTTTTATAACTATACGATTGCGGTAAAGTGAACGTAGAGTTGTTTGGGATTGAATCAGCGCCATCTCGTGGTAATAAGTAGGAACAATAGCGAGTATAGCGTATAAAGTGATTGGTTAATTGAAATAAAAACGTATGTGATGATGGATTCTTATATTTTGGAAGTACGGGCGACAATTTTGAAAAACGAATGCGGTAGTTACGATTCAGCATGGACAAAATATAGCGCCATTTAACGAGAAACGGTTGACGCTGTATTCTGTACACTGAATCTTAAATCGCAAATGGTACATAGTTGCAAACTTACACTAGATCCTAATATAATACGTGAGACGACGATCTCGAATATGGTTAGGCAAAGTTTCCACTGTTCCCGAATTCCTTCGTAACATCGAACAGCACAAGTAGGATAATAGAATTATATTGAGCAAGTATTGCCGGAATCCGTTTGTGTAAATATATAGTTTCGGATTTGACTATCCACGCCCAGTTAATAATTCATTCTGTACTATAATGCTGTTTTAGTTTTTATTAATATTGGTCCTGAGTCTTTTAAGTATTTTTCTCTATTTCTTATTATTTCAATTAATTATTGTAATTTAAAGTACATATTAAAAAGTCCTTAGTAGCTAAAGCATATTATTCTGTTCAAGATTATATAGATGATAAAAATGCTTGGATTTAGTATAAGTATTTAATATATTTGTAACTCATAAATGTATGTACCCATTGTAAAGCTTTTTAAAA
Organism: Hypolimnas misippus; assembly: GCA_037950945.1. Taxonomy (NCBI): domain Eukaryota; kingdom Metazoa; phylum Arthropoda; class Insecta; order Lepidoptera; family Nymphalidae; genus Hypolimnas; species Hypolimnas misippus. The sequence goes on along the minus strand of JBBEEQ010000016.1, from coordinate 2,973,150 downwards.
GAGTAACTATCGAGTTTCTTGCCGCTTCTTCTTGGTATAGAATCTACATTCCGAATCGGTGGTAAATTAATTTGTATCAGTATTGATGATTCAAAAGTGCTTGTGAAAGCCTACTTGAATAAAGAATATTTTGATTTTGATTCTTATTGATTTTCAGATTTGACCAACCTCGTTCAGTTAAAAAATCCTGTATATGTCGAAGAGCTAGCTAGCTATTTTCAAGACAAATCAAGTGTTAGTTTTATTGTAGGCAATATGACCAAACGTGGTATCTACTCCCATCTATCCCATCTACTCGGATGACTATAAATCTATTTGGTCGGTTAATCTCATGGGCTTTTTCGCTTGAGATATCGTCATTTGTACTTCTATCGGTTGACAGACACGTTGGTGTTGACAGACACGTTGGTGCAGTGGTCAGTGCAACTGACTGAAGCGCTAACGGTCGCGGGTTCGATCCCCGCTCACGGCAATTGTCTGTATTGGCTATACGGATGTTTGTCGCGGTCTGGGTGTTTGTGTTAGTGCTGTGTATGTTTCCGGACCCCCGACACAAGTTCACAAGATCTTAATGGGGGCCGTTGAGTGTGATGCGTTTATGCGTTTATCGGTAGGTTACCCTATGTTACGAAATTATTGCGTTGATACGAATTAATCATATTTCCCCCTGATTGCAGCTTTGCCGCGTGTACTTAAAAAATTGATAACTAACGAACTTTCTCTTTTTAACCTTAGGGATTGGATTTTGAAAAATCCTTTCTTAGTGCACATTTATGATATTTAAGGAACGTATGTGCAAAATTTTATGTTTCTAGATCCAGCGATTTCAGCCAGTCAGTTTTGATTTTTCATATATTTATAGAAGATTACGTACATTTAAATTAATTAAAGCTAGTCTAAATCTCGGGATATATTCCGTATCTCCAACACATGTGTATATATCAATTTAATAACACTTTATATATTAAAATTCATCCAATGGCTTAGGCTGTAGAGGGTGCCAAACAATCAGAAAGAAAGAAAAACTGAACTGAATAATTAGACATACACTGATTAATACATACAAAGATTGGCGTATACATAGCAGTGGGGTAAAAATGACATCGAATCTTTAAAACCGATAAAAGATAAGGCAGATTCGTGTATGAATTCCACATCACTATTATCCGACTCACGCTTGACCTGTTTTCATTATTTGTTAGGATATGCGTTATAATATTCATACTGTGGTGAATATTTTAACTAGATACGCGTAGCCATTGCGGTTTAAAAATCACAAACTTTTTACTATAGGATGGATGAAAAATATAGGCTTTTAACCGACATCCAAAGAAGGAGGGGTAACGATTAGTCGGTGAAAGTAAATTCACCGATTACAAAAGAACGGCTGGACCGATTTTTTTTTTATTTGAAAGAGTATACTTTCAGATTGGTACCATAAAATTTTCATCAATTTCAAATTAAAAAAAATACTAACTATAGGACTGCTATAGTTGGATTTTAAAATCAAAATTACTAGAATGAGTATTAAATGTAGTATTTAAGGGAACATAATTACGTATTTTTCTTTTGAAATCGGTTGCACTTTTTTAATAAGACTTATTTTTGTATCTCGGTTTAGTTCATTAGAGATTTAACACACCTTGTATTCAAAATGTCAATTGTCGGAACAAAGCAATATGACGTTATGCGCAAACCCATCGTTAGAACCATAAATAATCGTTACTATAAACAAGACGGAAGTTAGCAACCGAACCTGAATTCGTAAAATATATTGAAGGCCGACCGGGCGGGCAATAACCAACGCCCTCGTAGTTTTGGACCTGCAGCACTATAAACTTACCTATTATTTAGTACTATGCCTTAACTTGGGCAGAATTTACTGCGCGATGACCTGAGAGCGTTTCACCCGTGAATATATCGAGCCTCGAGACATTTATTAGCTAAGTTTATGCATCAAAACGTAAAATTGTTCTGGTATCACGTATGCTTTTATGATCGCAAATGGTAGTACTATATTCAACGAATGTGGTTACATTTATGTGCTCTGTGATTAATTTATTTTATTACCGAAAAGTGATGTGTTTTTTTTCTCGTCAAATTGGATTGTTTTTGATATTGAAATAGCGTATAATGTAATTAAAAGAGGAATACATACAAGTATTATTTTAATATAATAAAATTCAAAAAGCTATATTTGTATAAACAATATTAAAACGAAAATAAAAACAAACTAAAACGGAAAATATATTTTCTAAACTAATCTTAATATATATAACTCAAAGGTGACTGACTGACATAGTGATCTATCAACGCACAGCCCAAACCACTGGACGGATCGGGCTGAAATTTGGCATGCAGGTTGTGACGTAGGCATCCTAAGAAACGGATTTTAATTAATTCTACGCCCAAGGGGATAAAATAGGGGATTAAAGTTTGAATGAAACTTTGTCAATTTTAATCCGATCGGGCTGAGACTTTGCATGAATAATATAGGTACTATGATGTAGACATCACAGACATTGCAGACGAAGTCGCGAGCAGCAGCTAGTCTAGTATAAAATTAAACCTAAGAAATATCACTCGGATAAAATTGGAGGTGTATTCCAAAACTGGCTTTTAGTGACATCCATTTCTAATTTTATATTTATGATGATAATAAGTAGTAACAGTCTGTAAATGTCTCACTTATGGACAAAGGCCTCTTCTCCTTTAAATAAGGTTTAGGAGCTTAATCCACCACGCTGCTCCACTGCGGGTTGGCCGATATAAATGTGACAGAATTTCTCCTGGTCCATGCAGATAGCCTCACGATGTTTTCCTTCACCGCCAAGCACAAGATGAATTTAAACACAAATTTAGTACTTGAAAACTTAACGGTTTAAACTCTGGCTCGCAGCCGGAGTTTGAATCGGCGATCGTAACTGGATGCTGATAAGCAATACTGTGTCAATCCACTCGGACTTTATTTTGAGAAAATGGCGTCTAAACGTGTCAAACGTATTCTTGATAAATTGATTTGAAGACGCATATATCCATCTTCTCTTTTCTATTTTGATAAAAAAAAATCAATTAATTAAAAGCAGAATGGTAATAAAAAGATAGTAAAAAGTTTTATCTCATAATAAGTTTGTCTAATTTATAAGATTATTCCATAATCCAAAATAGACAGAACACTTAAATCACAATTGTATAAAATGCAAAACATGGAACGCACTTAAAATTCGAAACATTAAATGAAGATACTGTTTTCTGAACTTATTTAGTTCGATGACTTAAAGAATGTTTGATTAATGTTAAGTAGACGACGCATTATTAGAATACATCAATATCTTCGAATTTGACTTATTGTGGGTTGACACGTTATTGCTTATCAGCATCCAACTAGGCCATCGGCACTTTGGTTGACCGCATAAAAATGAATAATTAAATCAATTTTATTTTAATCTACACGTTTTTTTTTTGGTTACAAATTCGAGATAACTTTCACGTTACACTTACAAGTGTAGTTCGATTGAATCAGTAATTTGCTACCTGAAGTTCTTTCTCGGAATTCAATTAGCGATGAGACAAAGTTATTTCCCGTGCATGCGCTCGAGTTCTGTTTAATTTGAGCCGCACGGGAGCGTTTGCGGTCTGTAATGAGAGTTAATGAAAACTTTTAGCGTGAAAAGTTTTTTATGTCGGTGAACGTTGGTAACATTGTCGTGCGCCTTTGCTATGATAATTTTATTTGCTATCCCTGTAATGTCCTCTAATTCTTACTTATATTATTAGCTGTGCTTCGCGGTTTCAGCCGTGTTCATTTGAGTAAAAATTATATTTATATAACGTTTACTTTCCTTACTTAAATCGGATATTGTTCACATTCTTTTTTATTTATGAATTAAAACATTTTTAATAAAAGTAGCTTAAGTTACACCTTATAACATTAGCTAACTGTGAGTGAAAGTTCCATCAAAATCGGTCAAGCCGTTTTTAGATTTTAGCCGGCACAAACAGACAAACAGACAGAATTTTTTTTTTATTCTTGATGTCACTATATGAGTATAAATATTAGTTAAAAGCTGTTAATTTGAAAAAACAAACAGACATTTTTATTTAGACGCCAACCCGCAGTGGAGCAGTATGGTGGATTGAGCTCTGTTACCTTCTCCTTATTAGGAGAGGAGGCCTTTGCCCAGCCGTGGGAGATTTACAGGGTGTTACTTTTTATTTTATAAATCTGTTGGATTAACCTAACGTTATAAATGCAAAATGTTATGAACTTGTATGATTTTGTGCTCATTGTATTGGATAGTTAGTGTTACATTTTTTGAAATTTAAATTATTTTATTAAAATGGCTATGTGACAAGTAATTAATTATATCGAATGCATGTCGAGTTTATAATAGTTTTCAATCAAATGAAGTCCGGTAAAATGATGATTTAAAAGTGCTTGTAAAACTTGTTACATTTACTATTTTAGCTTCAATATATTAGCATAATTAAATAAACAGACGATTGAAATTTGCCAATATTAATTGGATGCTAATAAGCAATAATGTGTCAACCCACAAAAAGATCAAATTTAGAGATATTTCATGTATTTTGATACTACGTCACCTGTTTAACATTATTCAAAAAATTTTCAAGTAATCTAAACTAAATAAGTATGAAAATAAAGTTTCTTAACTCAATGCTTCGAATTTCAGGTGCGTTCCATATTTTGCAATTTATAAAATAATTTCAAACATTTAAAAACTTATTACTAGATAACACATTAAATAAATCTATCTGCTTTTGATTCATTATACATTTTATCAAAATAGAAAAGGAAAGATGAATATATACGTCTTCAAAAAAATTTATTAAGAATCCGTTTGACATGTTTAGATGCCATTTTTCTCAAAACGAAGTCCGTGTGGCTTGACACAGTATTGCTTATCAGCGTCCAATTAACGTTTGAGTTAGTTTAGTTTCGTTTATTACTTTTGACTTACCTTTTACTCATGGCTTCGCTTGCGTTAGTATGAATTTTACCTTAATAATTCACATATACATAAAATATAGCCCATGACCGTCTGGAATAATGTATTTTTCTAAAAGTACCGTAATTTTTTAATTAGATTCAATGGTTCTGCAGTTTACTTCGCACATACAAAATTCGCGCTCTCATACTTAATTATATTAGTAGAGAAGTTGGTACAAAGGGGCGTAATAAGTTATTTATATTCCTGTTAAATTTTAATTGTATGAAATTACTAAAAATAACCTAAAGCGAAAATCGAAAAGAAATTTGATTAAAATTAGTTTCTAACTTCGTAAGTTTCCACGCTAAGGATGTTTTGATTCTTATACAAATTGCCGGGGCGAGTTCGCTACCGAACTGCGCAATATGGAAATAGGTCAGTTGCATTCGCAGAGCTCCGCCCGGAAACTTTGGAACCTATCGTCGAACAAAAACTATCAGCAAATATCGTTTTACTAAACGCTGGCGGTTGAATGTAAATGAAAAATTGTATTCGCTGTACTCTTTTGTTTAATAGGAATTATTGCTTTTGTTTCAAAATTTACCAAGATATTTGATAATTTAGTGTTTGAATTGAAATGATATATATTTTTTAAGAGTAGGCTTTATAAATTCAGAGTCCAGTGACATGATTACCAAATTAATCAAAACAGTACGTATTCGCGTGTTTTATATTCGTTTTAAAATAGTTCATAAATTCGTCTTATTATGAGTAATATCAAAATTATATTTTATTTAAGCAGACGTTTACGGCTTACTTTATAAGAAATATTTTAGTAAACGAAAAATTAGTAATCAGTTACAATTTATAGTTCAAATTAACATAATAATTACTATGTACAAATTAATATGTAGAAGTAACACGTTAAACTTAAACGATTTCCACAAACATAGATTTGCTAAGTAATATATCAGCAGAACTTAAAATTAATAAATCAAAATAATCTCACTCACAAACAAACTAAATATAGCTTAAAATAACTTAATATAAGCAGGACAACTCGAAATAAAAATTAATATATCAAAGTAAGAACATTAATCTCATTCACGAAACAAATGAAATTGCTCAAAATGTATACCGTGTTTAAGAAACGATTTAAAATATATAATGTGAAGCGAAATGCAAACTAAAATATTAATCGAGAGTAAACAAGCAGGAAAGCGGTCGTAAATATTGTGCGACTCTGCGAGCGCTTTCCGCCCGTTAAATTTAATGGTCAAATTAACCAACGTAGGACACATACGCGGCTACAGTGTGCTTTCTGTATCATAGTTAACAGTATTTATTTTTGGAAAGGTCGCTCAGTGTTTGCATGTTCTATTTTTAAGCAATGATGATTATAACGTCTTTTTTGATTTTAAGTAATTTTTTTACTTTACGCCAGTTTTTGAATCGTTTCTGGTAATGACAATGTTGAAGCAGATTTCAAACATATACGAATATGACGTTTTTTAGATCCATAATTTTTCATATAAAATAATCATTAAAATCATTAAATATTTACCTGCATAAAACAACGGAATAAAAACCTGTTTCTTTTTAAAAGTTGATTAGAAATCGAAATACAAGAGTCAAACGTTAGTTAAGTTAGAATTGTATCTTTTCTTTCTAGAATTATTACGTGTAATAAATACCTGTCATTAAGTCCGATTCCCTTCATTGTTATTAGTCATCTTCTAGATTATATACCCTCATTGTCGATCGCGACGTGAGAAAGAACCCATTGCAATAAATGTCACCAAAGAGCCTTAACTACGACTGCCTGCTAAGGGATCTGAAACAACACAAAATCAACGCGAGTGATTGGCTATATTTTTTTAGGCTCCTCATCTGTCCTGTTACATTTATAAAACGGGTGAAGATAAGTACCACTCGAGATTGGTTCGTTATTCTAAAAGATTTGTTCAGTCTGTATCAATAAATATCAACCAAAGATTTGGTTGTATTTGTTTAATTTATTTTTTTTTCTGTATCGACCTACGTTGGAATTGTAGGTTAATAAAACGTACAAATACGTGTATAACTCGTATATTGGAGGTTTGGAGGTAGTTGAACTACGAGAAATGTAGCCTTGAAAAGCTCTCTCCAATCCGAATTTCACTAAAATACGTTGAGCCATAATAGTGTTAAGCAATAACATAACTACGTACATACATACTCATTCATAAATTTTTGTATCTATCGTATATGATGAGTCAATAATAGTTCCATAAAACTAATCATTTTAAATATAGATGGACGCTTATAAGCAATACTGCATCAAGCCATATAGACTTCATTTTCCGAAAATGACATTTAAAGATGACAAACCTATTCACAATTAATTTGTTTGAAGAAGTATACCGATCAATCTCCATCGTGTCTTCTCCATTCCACGTGACATTGGCGAAATAACATGTGTCTAATTGGCACAACTAAAAGCCATTAACCAAAGAAATGAATTGAATTGAAGAAGTATATATCCATCTTTTCTTTTCTATTTTGATAAAAAGTATAATGAATTAAAAGTAGATTGGTACATAGAAAAGGTTTATCTAATTATAAGTTTTTCTAATATGTGAGATTATTTTATATTGCAAAATATGAAACACACTTAAGTATTCGAAACATTACGGTACTTATTTAGGTTAGATGAAGTTACATTTTTTTGAATATTGTTAAATACATGTCGCATTATCAGAAGACATTAATATCTTCGAATTTTATTTTTGGTGGGTTACCACATTATTGCTTATCAGCGTCCAAATATTGTTATATTTTTTTTTATGTTATAGCAATATATTATAAATAAAACAATTTTAATGTGCTTCAGTTGCAAAAGAACTGATCGACTATTGTCGTAACGAACATCGAAAATTTTCTGTTCAACCAACGAAAATATTGATAGCAAATATTCAAAACGTCGGTATGTATTGTTTATTTAGCGCGATACAAGCACGTACGAGTTCAAATAACAGACATTAGTAAAGTGTGTCCGATAAATTAGAGCATTTAGTAAATGCACTGTGCAACTTAGTGGTACAATTTTCTCGTCGTTGCTATCAAAGGCCCATGTTTATTGTGCGGTAACTGAAAATGGCGGCCGAGTTTAAAAAAACATTTAGTTCATACAAAAGATTGCTCTGATTTTGTTGTATCAATTATTTAAAAAAACTTAAAAATAAACCGACTTCGAAAACAAAACAAATAAACTAAAAAACAAAAAATAAATATTTTATACAACATTTTGAAGTCGATGCCATGTAAAACCGGTGGCAGTTTTTACTTGTTATTTCAGCCATAGAACCTCCTTCTTTTTCGAAGTCAATTAAAAATAGAAGTGTAACTTATAAATCATAAAACAGTCTTAAAATTTTATTTGGATTATTTTATCTCGAAAAAAATGAATAGTTTCTGAATCTGAAACGTGTAATTCTAACACTATCGGACTTATTTTTTTACATAAAAATAATTTTATAATTTTCAAAACTCGTTGACACGATTTTCGTTTTAAAACGATAAAATAGTAACAATGTCGTAATGGACTTAACACTTATGTTTAATCTTGTTTGGCGCTGTTGTTCCATGTACTACGGGATTTTATTGTTGTTTTATATATTTTTTACGTGTCGAGGGGCGTTTTTGAAGTCGTTATTGTTGTCAAACGTTAAAATTTATACGAATTGGACCTATGCATGATTTGATTCAATATAATTTTATATGACTCATAATTATTTGTTGTTCTGACAGGTTCGTGTAACTAGTGTTATATTATTATTATAATTAAATGTTATTATAGACCCCTGTGTTAAACTTTTCTAAGTTTATACTTCAAGATAATTACTAGGTTTATATTATAACACAACTTTCAGCATATCGTTACTAGCTCCAAGATTTGTGGTTTTTCATTTGTAAGGTGATTAAATTAAAAGCGATAAAACTACAATTGACAACTTTATTGGTACTATGCTTTATCTTAATCGTCTCATTTTGAAAAATCTAAAATAAAAATGGATGCTGATAAGCAATAATGTGTCAACCCACGGAGAAATTGATATATTCTGACAATGCGTCATGCATGAAACTATTCAAAAATTTTTCAAGTCATCTAAACTAAATAAGTATGGAAAAAGTTTTCTAATTTAGAGATTTGAAATTTGGACGCTGATAAGCATTACTATGTCAAGCCATACTGACTCCGTTTTGAGAAAATGGCGTCTAAAGATGTCAAACCTAGTTTTAATAAATTTGTTTGAAGAAGTATATATCCATATTTTCTTTTGATAAAAGGTATGAATTAAAAACAGACTGGTATATCAAAAACTTTGACCTTATAATAAGTTTTTTAAATATATTAAATTTTTATATAAGCAAACACTTCAATATTCGAAATATTGGATTATGAAGCGTTTTCTTTTACTTATTTAGTTTAGGAAACTTGAAATTGATGAATAATATTAAATACCTGAAACATTATTCATCAATATCTCTGTATTTTACTTATTGTGGATTGACACATTATTGCTTATCAGCATCCATTTGTATGTTGTAGATTCAATAACGTAGTGCAAATAAGTATCGGTTTAATGGATACAAACACGACAACATCGAATATCAAATAAAACGTCATCAAAGATCTAACACGCTAGCTTCAAACAAAGTTAAATTACCTCACCCTTAAACGTTTTTCGGTCGATTCATTCGCGATCGCATTTATCGGAATTTAAATCGAATGAGCCTCGCATCGGAAGATTCAAGATTGAAATGTATGGGGGGAGATAAAACACACGCGTCGCGATGTAGGCTAATGTGTGATTCTCGATTTCGTGCCAATTCTGAAAGCGCTGTGAAGGGAACGCTTTAGTGAATATTTTTATAACGACTCTAATTTAGTCAGATATTATATTCATATCTCTATAATGTACGTACCGCGAGAGGAATTGTTTGCAAGGATATTATTTTGTATGTAGTCTGAATGTATCTAAAAATGCTATCTTTTATGTCAATCGCTTGAATTGAGGACGTACCTTAAAGAGGTGGAAATATACTTTGAAATTATATATATATATATATATATATATATATATATTTATAGATAATAAGTAAGAAAACAGGTTGACGCTGTGGTTACCACTCATCGCGTAGCCAACCTCATTAACAGTATCAAGTAATACATTGCTAAAAGTTGATGGTCACGTGAACACAAGGAATGTAAACGATCACCGCCCCCCAGCGTGACCTACTTAATTTAATGACTTAATATTATCAGTTTTAAGTGTAAAAACTCCTTGATCGCTTCCAGTGGCTGTTAAAACTTAAGACGGTTTTCTCTGAGTCCGTCATACATATCAATAAGCTACATCTCCCGCGTAATGTCGTAAAATACTTTAATGTCCGTAGAGTATGTCTTCGAATTGTTAATATGAATAATAAATTTTTACGACGGTACGAAACCAAATGTACCTTATGTAGGTACCTAATAGTATATAGTTATGTGATATAAGTAACGGGGTCATGTCAAATATATTAAACGTGTGATTAAAAAAAAGTTATATGAGCACCACGTGACTTATTTGTGCGCCTCATTGCATAATTAAATAGTCTTAATAAATAGTGACTCGACGGTATGTAATAGTCTTAGTAAATTACTTTCATCAGTATCAGGTTTAGGTAAAGACGTGATAGCACAATTAGTTAAAATGGATTCATGACAAAATTTATTTTTCGTTGAATTAAAAAAAAAATTACACTGTACAATGTGTATGAGAATTAATTGTTTAAGATATTTTAATGGAAATTAAATTGGGACTGATATGACATTGTTCCCATGTGATGGTAAAATTAACATAATTCTCGCGTAATTATAGATTTTATTATGCAAGGCCGTCTATAACGTACTTTTCCTTCCTGCAAGTACATATATTATACGTTATCATTACGTTATATAATTGATCACCATAAGGTGGCTCCGAATAAGATGCGAACAAACAAACGAACTTATTTTTTTATATATTAGATAAATAATTCGCTCAATTCTAACACCTAGTTTTATAGCTTTAGAGACAGTATGTATAATATTTAATGAAAAAAATCTGCACCGATTTCGAACTTTGACAAGTTCGTCATTTGTCTTGGTGTTGGTCCAAAGAAACTCGCGCCTGTCATATTCAGTTTGTTGCTAAGCAACGTCGCCAAACAAAGTCAAAGTGATGGACAATCTGGGTGACCAAATTTAACGTACGTATAACGTATCTGTAGTAAGTGTAGTTTAAGATTTTGTAAATGACGAACACCATGGGAATAAGGTGATCGCTTCCAAGCTGTCTCAAATAATTTTACAACTTGTATTAAATTATGATGTAGAAAAAATAATTTTGACAGACACGTTGGCGCAGTGGTCACTGCAACTGACTGTAGCGCTAACGGTCGCGGGTTCGATCCCCGCTTACGAAAAATGTCTGTATTGGCCATACGGATGTTTGTCGTGGTCTGGGTGTTTGTGTTAGTGTTGTGTACGTTTCCGGACCCCTGACACAATGTCAGAAGATCTTAATAGGGGCCGTTGAGTGTGATGCGTTTATTATTTATTTATTATAATAATAATTCAACAAAAGAATAAAATAGAGTCCCGCTGAGTTTCTTTCGCAGTTTTTTCTCAAGTCTCAATCTCATTTAATCTTTTCCAAAACCGCGGTAGATTCATTTGCTAGACGTTCAAAAAGAGAATGAAATTTCCTTATTTTGAATAAAAATATTTTGATTTTGATTGAGTAACTATAGATATGATATACGCTATTGTATAATCTTGTCTACACAAATAAATACAATTTAATTATCTGTTTGAAATTTCAAATTAACAGCTTTTCATAGGTATGAAAATACATATGTATGATACTTAAAAAAATATTTTAAAAGTTTTTGTCTGTCTATCCGTTTGTTTGTTCCGGTTAATCTCTGAAACGGTTGGACCGATTTTGACGGGACATCCATTCTCAGACACCAAATGTTATAAGAAGTAACTTTGGCAATTTTTTTTGTAAAAATTTTAATCATTTTAATTTTCCGCAGACGAAACCGCAAGCACCAGCTAGTAATACAATATCATTGGCTAGAATATTCTGTTTCGAAGGTCCAAAACGTACATCTATAGTAAAACACCCGTTGAGTCCACACAAATATTTGCGGTGATATTTAGCAAAGCAACCAGTTACCGTGAACACTGCGAACGAGACACCTGTAGGCACAGATAGGTGTGTTTTAAAACGTTACTTTACTTAGTAGGATAATCTTTAAATGACTTTTTTATTTTGTCCTTATGTCAAGAAAAATCAACAGAGTTAATAAATAACCTAAAATAAAATCTTAAATTAGAAAAATACGTACGTGGTGGTAGTTTAAGTTGATATATCACTTTAGTATGCTTATGGAACTAGAGATTAAGTAAAACAATTATTTTGAAAAAAAATAAATAAATAGAAAGACACTTATTAGTGTTGGTCTCAGACTTTCACACTGCTTTATACCTGAAGGTATTTACTGTACGTGTGTTCTTGACAACCAGATCTTTCGTACAGTAACCTTACCTAAACTAAACTGGGTAATAATCACCAGATTACAGAGTTGTTTTATGACAATTACGAGAATAAAACATACAAATGTAAATCTCGCCTAAGTCTTAGATAATATTATATAATATACTAGCTGCCGCTCGAGGTTTTACTCGCGTTTATGGTTACTACTTTTCTCCTATGAGTCGTAGCGTGAAGCCTAATATAGCGAATAGATAAACTACCTGACACAAAAAGAATTTTTCAATTCGAACACGTAGTTCCTGAGATTAGCGCGTTCAAACAAACAAACAAACTCTTCAGCTTTATATTTATATTAGTATAGATATATTAAAACATATAAATTACACAGATTAGTCGTGGTACTGTAAGTTGAGATATCAGTTTATTGAAACAATGAAATAGCTTTCAAATTTGCGTCCTGCGACAATATCCCACTTTCGGTTATTGGCGTTGACCCAGTAGATAATTAGCTTCAGCGTAGCCAAGGCAATTTTAAGTCTGACACAGTTTATGGCCTAGATAGCAGCCGGCTTTTCGCATTTGGCGCAAAAACATTTGATATACGACCCCGCTCCATTCCAACTGGTCTGCGTCTAAAGTCTAAACTGGTCGAGTGTTTTTAACAACTTACGTGAAACTGTAACATTGTTTTCAACGAAGTTTGCGCTGTCTTGTACCTACTCGTTTGTAGTTGAACGATTTATATATTTCCGTTTTTCTTTTTTTTTCTTATTTTTCTTTTTTTGCTAAAAGAACGATTCGTTTGTTTTAGTTCAATTGTAGTAGTTAGGTCTTTGTGTGTTTTCTTACTTAGATAGACTTTTTTATCTTCAGTTAAAAGTTCATAAAGTTTTTTTCAAATAATCATGTTCTGAAAAAGACGACGGCTCTGGTGTAGTGGCACCGAATGTACCTCTAATGCCGACTGTTACGGGTTCGATTCCCGCTCGGGGTATATATTTGTATTTGCATAAATATTTGATCCTAGGTCCTGCTTGGTATTTGTCCTTGTCGGTCTCTACACCATGCATTGGATAGCACGTAAAGCTATCGGTCCCGGTTGTTATCACAATCACCTGATAAGGATCTTTATTCTTAGTGGGATGATCATTTCAGTCTAAATGGTTACTGGCTTGCCCTAAGGAGTTGCGGAGGTCAGATAGCAATCACTCTGTATAAAAAATTTAACTTTTCAGTAATTTGCCAATAACTGAACTAGAGTATTAGACCCTGATATAACCCGGAAAATGTTAGATAGATAAATGGATAAATCATATTATGAAAAATCTTAACTTGAACATTGACAACTGAGAGCAGCGGCGTTAATGATTTGATCTATTTTCAATTCGATGCACGTATATAACTTACGAAAGAAATAACCAAGTAATATCAGTCGCTTCGTTCAATATAACTTGTTAGTATTGATATATCATTTTGAACGATTTATTGTTAATTATAAAACGGTAATTGTTACTTATTTTTATTCTAATGAGTGTTGCGATAAGAAAACGAGTACTGACTGTAATATAAACGCGCGAGCTGACCGATGACACTTTTAAAATAGATGACAATTCGTGGAACGGGCAATTATATTATAAGAAAGCATTGAGAATATGTTATACTAATGTGTCAACCCACTAAAAGTCAAATTCATAGATATTGATGTATTTTGATACTACGTTACCTATATAATGCTATAAAAAAAATTCAAGTCATCTAAACTAAATAATATGGAAAAAAGTTTCTTAACTCAATGTTTCGAATTTCAGGTGCGTTCCATATTTTGCAATTTATAAGATAATCTCAAATATTTAAAAACTTATTAAGAGATAACATATTAAATGAACCTATCTACTTTTGATTCATTATACATTTTATCAAAATAGAAAAGAAAAAATGAATATAAACGACTTCAAACAAATTTATTAAGAATAGCTTTGACATCTTTAGACGCCATTTTCTCAAAACGAAGTCCGTGTGGCTTGACACATTATTGTTTATCAGCGTCCAAATACGCTCGAGTGAAATCGTTGAAAAAAAAAGTTGTGTTTTAATATAGTGCATTCATTTTCGTAAAGAATTTCAGCCGCGTGTAGCGCAGTTGTTATTTCTCCCAGGAATTACTTCAAGTATTGAGATATTATCCCCTTTTTGTTTCAAGAGCGTCTACGATAGCTTAACGCTTCTATCTTCAGTATCGGAGAGTGTCGGGAATTAAGATGAAAAAATATTTGAACGCCTTTTATAGTCGACAAGAAATATGGATTATATACTTTAAATAATTTCGTAGTACGAAATAGCATTAAATTAATAATAATAATTAATTGATTCAGGCGTTACATTGCGTAATTCCATGATAATTAACCATAAATAACTTTGTTTTAATCCGTGAAAACAACATACATCTGTCTGATATTACGCACGTGTACCACCCGCCCTCACTCATATGCATAATTCAATGAAAAAAAAAAAACAAAAAAAAATACCATTATAAAGAGTATATAATCTTATGATATCATATTATATATCTAATTTCAAAATGACGACCATCATTCAAATAAAGGGACATTATAAGTTAAGTCAAACACAATTCCAACTTGCAAACGACTTTTTAAAGTCTCCGTGACCTTTATACAAAGGCTAAACGTCCTTGGAGCGCGATTCCTCGGGTATAGCCGCTGGCCGCGGGCTCACCTCCCCTTTATAAGAAACATCAATCATCGTTAAGCGCTACTGGAAGGACACTTATACTGTACGATATTTTCTCTTTATATTGGACTAGCTGCCCTTTACGGTTGCATACGTGTGTATGGTTATTTCTTCGCTTCTATGAGTCGTAGTGAGATGTAATATAGCGTGTAACCTTCCTAAATAAACGGCCTATCTAACCCACAAATATTTTTTCAAATCAGATGAGTTCTTTTAGTATAAAAACTTATAAACAAATTTACATCTTTATAATATTAGCATAAATTTGACTTGTTTTAATCTATACTAATATTATAATATGAGATTAACTGTAGTATCCGTTTGGTACGTTTTAACTGCTAAACCACATAATTGTGCTGAATTCTGGTGTCGAGATATATTGGGTTTGGAGAAGACATACTAATTTTGGTCTGGGAAACGAAAGATGAAGGGGTTGTACGGATGAAAATTTTTAAGAAAACAAAGTCGCAAGGCCCAGCTAGTAGTATAATATGTTTAACAATTGTTATACATTTTAACAAAATACATAGCGGTACGCTATAAATTTTTATATTGAAGAATGGAAGCAGTATTTTATTATATAATTGTTCTATTTTTCGTGTACAATATTATGAATTGTTACTGTTTTGTTTTACATATAAAATTTTATCGGACGAAAATAGTGAAAAAGTAATTGTGAAATACGGTCTGCAGTACATAGATTGTGACCTATTAAGAAGAAAATTCAGTCATAACAATTGGAAGGATACAAACTAATGATGAAAAAATACAATTCATTTTCATTCATCATACATGCAAGATTTCTTGTCAGATGTATTGATTTTATAAATATTTTTACCAATTCTGTTTTTTTTTAAATTAACGATATTGTATATATTCCGTATCTATTTACCTTATGTTACCTATCATTTATCTAGATATGCCTTCACAGACATTAGAATAAAATATCGTGTCGTTTACGTCACTTATAAAAATAATAACTTAAGAAAAGTTTCGACAAACTTTTGATAAAGAGGAAAATGTTATATTGGATGTGTCTGGTTTCGTAATATTTTAGGTATAACTTATAATTGATGGAACAAAAATTATCAGTACCACTTAAATGGTAGTTAATTAGTCATGTCACTAATTTACAATTTTCGTTTCATTTTTTTATGAGTTAATTTGTAGCTTACAAACGTTCAATAAATTGATATTGTCATTGTCGACTGAATAATAGCTCGTTGATTATTCTACGGATTTTACGTAAGGGTGAATATGACCTTTGGATGATCCTCACGGATTTCGTAGCACGGATCCGTACGAAATCCATCCGAATACTCGGAAATATAATGTATGATTTTGTGTATTTCATATGTATATAGACTTGCTTGGATAGATAAAATATTATATATCTTAATCAAAATTATAGAAGAAAATTGGAAAATTACTATCATATGGAGAGTTTAATTTTGCTAGCATTCAACTAATTTTATATTTCTATAACTATATTAAGTTCAATTTCTGCTATATTTTCTTCACAACACATACAAACAAAATATTAACGTTTAGCCGAATAAAGAACATCTTTTATTAATGTCGGTTAAAACATAATTGTTTCGACAGCCAGCTGTGTAACTTGTATTCCCTACTGATATTATAAATGCGAAAGTAACTCTGTTTGTCTGCCTGTGACGCTTAAACCCCTCAACTAATTTTGATGAAATTTGGCACACACAATCTTTAGACCCTGAGGAAGGACATAGGCTACCTTTTATTGCGAAAAGCAAAAGGTCACTCACTCACTCATCACGAAATCTCAAAAACTACAAGTGCTAGGAGTTTCAAATTTTGCATGAGGATTCTTTTTAGAACGTTTCAATAAAAATGGGGGTTTGTATTAAAGTTCTATCTTAAGCGCGAGTGTAACCGCGAGGGGCTGCTAGTTATTATATAAGAATTAAATTTGTTTGACAAAATTTGTCAAATTGTCAAAAGTTTTAGGCATAGCACAAGTATCTTCCAGTACATGGCGCCCGTCCTAGCCAGATAGAAAAATGAAGAATTTTGTCTTTTTTTTCTTAATGTCTATTGATGTTGGCTGGGTACTGAGACTCAGTTTAGAAAAGTGGAGCCCATGTTGGGGCTCAGAATGAACGTCCGTTCTAAGTGAGATCGCACCTCGACCTAGGGTATCATTTGTATTGATGAGGGAAAAAAAATTGAATTTGTATTGATGAGCGAAAAGTCGCAAGCAATGGCTACTCATATATATATATTTTTGCGTCTCCCTAATCCAATAAGCGTCTCATCCGACATACGTATAGTATCAGTGTATTAGCGTTCGTCACAAAGCGATGGTTCCGACAACTTGACGTGAACCAACAGCGCAGTCCGTGAGATTTGCGGTCCTATCAAGTAATTGATCAATCTGTTTCGACAGCCGGGAACGTTGAATTGTGTTTGGATCTATCAAGACTAGTAATGTTTTGTTGTTTAAAATAACTACACTTTGTGTTGATACGAGGGTTATTTTTGATGAAGTAACTAGATTTCGCTCGCGGTTTGATATTTTTTAATGAGATTTTGTTATATCGGACGACTGGCTCACACTTATTTTTCTATGGTATGACATCGCCACCTATTCTACTATGCCTGTAACTTACTTACAAGTACTAATAATAAGTTGACAAAATTTATCGCCAGCCGAAGAACTGTATGGCAGCGTATGTGATTCGCAACAAAATAAATAAACAATAATTTTTGTACGATTAAAATTTCACTGTTTTGGCAAAAGGTATATATACATCTATCTTAATCTATCACCTGATTTAAAAATTTCAAAACGGGTTATTTATATTTAGAATATTTTATTTGAATTTTACAAGCGTACAATTAAATATTATTGATGAAATTATTAATTTATTTCCTTCAATAACGATTATTAAACATTTCACATTATATTCATTGAAATATATTTTATAGTATATTTAATTAATTATTTGATTCGTTTTTTTTAAATAACTGAATAAAGACGGGGTTAGAAAATAAGAAGTCCAAAAGATAATTTACGTTTTAAGGCTTCTACTTCAATATTGTAATACCTACGTAATCGTGTACGTTTAAAATATGTTTATCTTGTATCGATGTATCTAAATCCTTATATAAACGCCGGCGGGGCATTTAAAGCTATCACATTAAATTCACATTGAAATTGCCATGTTCAGTCATAAATTACAGCTCCCGATCGCAAGGAAACATTTTTGCTTCCTAAAATATACGGGAGCAGTCTAGCAACGTGTTCGGGTTATTTGTATGCGTCAGTTTCCATTGTGATGCGATTTTTCGCGATGGTAATCGTTTTTATAATATCAGTAAGAAAATCTTACTTAGTTCTATTTTTATTTTGACTTAGGGCTAATACTCTTTCACACGGTACGATATCGTGTTGTGGCGCGATACGACATTGTAAAACGATTTGACTTTTTCAACTGGATTTGTTTTGACGTGTATTGTGGTTGCAAATTTTAACGATGCGATATCTTATCTTGCTTATGTCGTAAATCGTACGAATAAGGATATACAAGACATTAATTAGAAATATAGTTGAAGTCGTTAAAATATTATTGGTTCATCTGTGATTTAAAAAAAATGTAAATGTTTAAGTTACTCTATTTTTGTACATATTATTTTGTTTTAAATAAAGTACAAATTATTAATTTTAACAAAAAAAAAAACAGTTGGCTTTGAATAATTACTTGAAATTTAAATTTATATTTACGAACTTTGTATATAAATTGCAAATACATAAATACTAAGGCATTACTCCTGTTGTATATTCATTACTTAATGTAAAGTTTTTAAAAATTATATTTGTACAAAGATTCTTTCGTAGGAAATTTACTTAATAAACGATTCAATTCGATCAAATTCAAAATTCATGCTTAAAAATTATTGCTTGTCTGACAAAGGATAGAGTAATTTTACAAATATATCACAACGTAGTAACTAATACAAGAAGTTTCAATAGAGCGGATGAGAACCTTTAAGTGATCGCGAAACATTTTGCAATTTCAAGTTTTTGCAAATCATTAATATAATTTTGTTTTACGAGTTTAATCGAACGCGATGAGGGAGATGTTTTACAAGTTACAATATTATTTTGTAACAAATTAATTAGCAATAAAATATTATTGTTGAGCTTTATTAAACTAATATTACGAATATGAAGCTTTTGAAATTTAGATATCTGATATTATAATTCAAAGAATATAATCGATGCAAATAATAAAACCAATATATATGTACATATATTTCATAAAAGTAAAGTAAAGTAACAGCCTGTAAATGTCCCACTGCTGGGCAAAAGCCTCCTCTCCTATTAAGGTGAAGGTTTAGAGCTTAATCCACCACGCTGCTCCACTGCGGGTTGGCGGATATACATGTGTCAAAATTCCGGCACATGTAGGTTTCCTCACGATGATTTCCTTCACCGCCGAGCACGAGATAAATGTATTTACTTTCTGAATAAGTCAAATTGGGTAGGAACAGCGTGAACGAACACTAGAGCAGAAAAGCCTTTACATTCAAAAGCAGTTCTTTATGCGGCAGTTATGGAAGTTATTGGGTGATATTAAAGATCGTATTTTAAACAATTGCGCTTCACACGAGCGCAAACTTTGTGCTCTGTTTAGTTTGTGATACTCCAATTGTATTTCCTTTTCGTAGTCTCGCAGATTTGAAAATGTAGACTAGAAATGTAGTCTTATTTTTGAACGCTGATAAGCAATACTGCGTCAGCCATACGAACTTAATTTTGAGAAAATAGCGTCTAAAGATGTCAAACCTATTTTTAATAAGTTTGTTACTACTTTACTTTCTTTTTATTTTACGAATCTGTTTTTAATTCACATTACCTATTATCGAAAATGAAAAGAAATTAAAATTGCAGCACAAATAGGATTGAACCTGCACTTTCCTGTAATCATGCTAGTAATAAAAATTTGCTTAAATACTAATCTAAGTTTACTAACTACTTTAAATTGTATTTACATATTGAGTCCCCTTGAATGAAAGTGCATACATCTCTACATTAACTCGATCATGGCCGCGAGTAAATGATATTTAAATCGTGATTGAAAATATATATTTAATTTTACTAAATAATATTTTTCAAGACATTCGATCTTAATCCCAGCAGCTTGCAAAGTTCAATTCCATTGAGTCGCTGGCCGGATGCGGTTTAAGTTATTAACTTAATTAATATTCGAGTGACATCTTGAAAGAAGATAAATAATATAGCCGTATTCTGTCTTATCATTATACAGAAAGGAGAATAATTTAAATTTATTTTGAAATGTAACATTAATTACTTTTACATTTAGATTGTCCTTCTTACGTCTTTAAAAATAAGATCGATAATTTAAATATGAATGACACTATATTGTCAGACGCACAGAGAATATTCGCTATGTGCCCATTTAAAACCGCCTAATCCTACTAATATTATAAATGTGAAAGTTTGTATGTGTGGGTGGATGGATGGATAGATGGATGGATGTTTGTTACTCTTTCACGCAAAAACTAAAACCGATTTGACTAAAATTTGAAATGAAGATGGCTTATGTCTTGGAATAACACATAGGCTACATTTTATCCCGAAAAAGTTTGAAGTTCCCACAGGAATAATTTAAACAGTACTTTTTACTCTTTTCCACAAAAACTACTGAACCGATTTGACTTAAATTTGAAATGAAGATGGCTTATATCTGGGAATAACACATAGACTACATTTTATCCCGAAAAAAAAAATTAATGTTGCCACAGGAATAATTTAAACAGTACTTTTTACTTTTATACACAAAAACTACTGAACCGATTTTTTATATATATTCGGATTTACATTTACTATTCCACTCGGACGAAGTCGCGAGTGAAAGCTAGTATAACACTAAATAACTTATTCTAGGTCTGTGTTGTTTTATAATTTAAATGTGAAAATTTTTACGTTACTCATATTGCTTATGTCGTTATAGATTACGATATTATAGGATATTGTCACAAACATGATAATTTAATTTACGTAGAATTTCAGAGTGTTATCTACTAATACTGTACCGGTGTGTGTTAATTCCATATGGCATGGAATTAATCTGCCTGCTAAAATGAATTTACTTAATATTATCCTAGCACTATCAACGCCTCGCAGTTTCATTCGCGTTTATGGTTACGACATCGCTCCTATAAGTTGTAGTGTGATGTAATATGTTAAAAAATACGCTATTCAACTCAAAAAGAATGCAAATTGAATCGGCAATTTCAGAGATTAACCCCTACAGACTTAGTAACAAGTGTCTTTATAATATTAGTATAGATATGGCTCCAAAAATTCTAGAAAATAAAATACCTATATTTCGTACCGAAAAGTTAAAGCATTTTCTGAATATAAATAATCCGTAGAGTTTTCCTGCCTATGATAAACTACCCTTTCCGCGGCACACTTGTCCAACTAAACCATACAAACCTTGTGACACCTTTATGTATTTGTCTTTCGAAACACGTAGCTCTGAAATGTTTGTTCGGGTACACATATAACTTTTTTTTATTATTTATTTATTGTTTTTCTTTATACAAATATCGAACCTTTACACTTAAAACCTTTACGTTAAATATTTGTTAATTTATAATTGTTATATTTTTATATATGTATTGATTATATTAAAAGTAATGACGGCTTTTTGTTTAGTAATCACCGTTGCTACGATATCTAAAATATTTATATTTCACAACCATTCCACAATCAAAAACCTATCGAATTCTACGCGCACATCATCAGCATCTCTGGACAAGGAATATCAGGATATCAGAAAACTAAAAAAACGTCTGCTACAATATGAACGTCGTAGAAGATATCTCAATCCCTCGTCATCGCATGTGACCTAAATTACCCCAACAGGCAAGAACACTTACGCTAAAGATAAATCATGGGAGCAATTTTTTCTGCCTTAATTTACTGCCAGCTCGGCGCCAACTGTCGCACCTTCGTCTCGTTGTTTACACGCTACTGCCTCTGGGGCTACATGATTATATCTGTAAATTTAGTTTGATATCTTAATATTAAGTTAGAAAATATCGAACTTGAATTCCTTATTTTGGCTTTTTTATATGAAAAATGGGGGAACGAGCAAATAGTACCACTTGATGTTGAGTGTTCACTATCGCCTATGGACATCTGCAACATCAGCGATGTTGCGGGTGTGTTGCCGGCCTTTGACGGAGAGGTGTATTTACACTCTATGCTTGAAAATCCCTAAATTATAACGCTCCGCGAAAACTGCAGGGTGACGATGCCATGCGTCCAGGTGGTGTGGGTGATATCGAGTTCTGAGGCGAAGAATGTGATGGTAACAGCGAGACGGTGGCACCATATCAAAGAGTTCATCAGAACATGGGGAGTGTATTGTATAGCGAGCCAACTTCTCTCCGTACATTTAAAGGTTACCATCTGTGAGTACATTATGGTGAAGGTGTTGTCGTCGGAGATACAGACTTTGTAACAGTTCCAAAAAAAATCTCTAGTTCTCATAGTTTCAGTTTTCTACTGATCCATCTGAAAGAATCATCCTTTATATTAAAAATAATGACGCTAACTCATGAACCGACACTACCTCGATCCAGTTTTATTATATCGGTACCTTAAATAAATACTCAATACACATTTGCATAATAATTCCAATCTGACGATAACTTTGCACATCCCAAAGAACTTTCCATGCACTTTAAAATATTAGGTTTTGACTTAAAATTCCGAAGTTTTAAATTAGTTGGAGTGGTTCTCTTGAGTGAACGAAGTTTTCAGTTCCGCGGAGGTGAAGGCGAAATATTTTATTGTGGTTTTATAAACTAATACAATTTTAAAATCTGGGAGATTATATTTACCTACAATTTTCATTAATAACTTTCTATTCAGAAGGAAAAGTTATTTAAAAGTCGCTTGCAAGTTGACTTAAGATGTTCGTTATCTATATTATATATGATTTTAAAATGTGTGCTTTCTACTATAAAATAGACTTAATGAACACAACGTTTAAACTTATTCACGGCTGCTCAAACATGTACATAACTTTCTGGACATATCAGTTCCAAGTATCAAATCTGTAAGAAAGTAATTAAAAATTATTTTAATTATTTTCCAGACACGAATGTTCCATAATAATTAAACAAATATCAACTATTTAGTAATCTTTATCGATTGCTCCCAGTCCTACGGATGGAAAAGGTCCCATTGAAATGGATTCATTAGTCAGAAAGACGGGCTCCAATATTTTAGCGAGTGAATAGGAGAAATCATTTCGCATCGCGGCGGCGGTATTCATTCGATCGCGACTCGTTTCCATTTCGACATTATTCGTAGGATTCTGTGCTCTATTGTGCGGTGATAGAGGCTCTTTGGTTAGTCATTTAAATTGACATTTCAGTGTATTCATTTTTAACTCGACGCTAAAAAAGGCGTTTGATGCGTGAATTTACGTTTTGAATGTACGCGTATTTGATGAGGTAAAATTCTAGCTTTAACATCAGTTCTCGGCCAGATTGACAAAGCGAATGAAAGCCATACAATTTCATACAATATACATATGCATGTTAGTAATATATTTTTTGTTAATTTTATACGGGCTTTTGGTCACGTATTCGTCCACGTGAATAATATATACATCTCGCTGGTTCGCAAGAATATCGTAGTAATTCAAAATTTTAACAAATAGAACTATGTCAAAAGACCATAAATTTTTGAAGTTTTATCATGAAAAGAGTTGCGATGATGAATTTTCTTTAAATCAATAAAGTTATAACATCAAGGGATCATTTTAACTTTGCAGTTATGCACCAACACATTAATAAAATAATTTAAAAAAATGCATCGATATTCTTGAAAAGCAGCAATATACACATACAAGCCAATGACTATCTAGAATAACCTTACAAATGAAACCATGATTTTTAAAATAGTTTCAATGGTTCCGGAGTTTACTTACATACAAAATACGCTCTCTCTCTTTATTATATTGTACATTGCATAGATCATAGAAATTCAATTACTTAGTGGTTTTTATTACGTCGTAAACTGTTACGCTCAAGACTTGATCGCGTGTGTATTGAGTTGACTTAAAGGTTTTATGTATGAACAACGTACTCGTTAACTAAATGGAGGCAATAATTTATAAAAAATCATATCAAATTTTATCATATATCACCTAATAAAATTTTTGACAGATGGCTGACTTCGGATTGAAAATTTCATCAGTTTTTCCATAAAACGATTCAATTTAAATCAATTCACCAAATAATTAAATTGAGTTTTTTTTTACCAAAAAACTGATAAAATTTTCAATGTAAGGTGTGGACACAAATTATTAACATTTTTATCGTAAGTATTTTTTATACATATTTTATTCGAGTCTCATGTGTATCAAATGGTTTATAGTATGCATTAGCATATTGCAAAATTTCAACTGTGTGTAATATATTCCAGACTTTATATCCTCAACAATAACAATACATATGTAACAAACAATACACCGATTTACCGAAATGTTCATGGACTTGTTGGATTATAATGATGTTCTATAGCGACCTCTTGTTGCCTAAACGACTGTCAAATTTGGAATTGTATTGTGTTCAATTAATTCCAATTCAATTCAATTATTAATTAGGTTTAATGCCTTTTAGTTGTGCCATATGATGATTATTTCGCCAATGTCAGTGCATGATGTTATTGAATTCGTAATCTTCTCCGGAGTATCATAAGCTATGACGTCTGCAAAAATCAACATGGCGGATATCAGTTGGGTTACTTGTTTTTTTTTTAATTTTGATTTGTCAATCATGATATATTCTCAAATACTTATATTTTGTTCTATTTAATTAAGATATAACAATAATAATACCGTCACGACAGTATTCAGTGCAGAAAAATCTCTTTCTCGACGGCTATGATTCCTCATAATCGTAGAGCATGACAAATCACCGAGACGCTTACAAGAGCGCAAGATTTATATTTGATTTATCATTCGCCATTACTTTATATTGCCGCGGAGAAAACTACTGGTTCGAAATTGTCTTTCGTCTTCCCCAGACATCATGTCGACATGTAAAATATTATCACTAATATTAGTAAAGCTTTAACTTTTGCGAATTAGAATCACTTTCTTGTATAGGGCACTTACATTGACAGGAAGCACACTTATGCAATTCATACTGTGCAAAATGTTGTAATAATTTACGTCAGTATAAATAAAGAATTCAAGCAAGCATGTTAATGTAATTTACGTAATATTGTGATACTCATAATAATTTAATATAATTATAGCAAATATACAAACAGCATCTAAATGTGTCTGATCAAAACCCATATATCATTTTGGTCCTTAGAGCCGGATTTGAATTAGCGACCTATAGATATATGTATGTTGTGACTAAACGAATAATAAAGCAGTTTTCATCCAACAATAACTTTCATTAACCATTACACGAACAATCGAATTAAATTGAATACAACGTTCTGACAGCAATGGGATCCGAACCCGTGCCCTTGCGGACTGGTAGTTCCTGTGACATAGTGAAACGTGCGTAAAGTGTCTGTGTCTTGTGGTTGACGCGTGCCTACTTGTGCTTGAATGTGTCTGTGCATATGTGGGAAGGCGGACGACGGTTCCCTCTTTTGTAGGGTGGCGGGCGTAGCTTCTGCTGAATGATAACAGACAGATGTATGCTGTTTTAGCGGATTAGTAAAATGATTTTTTAATTATTTATCATGGAATTCTGCAAAGTAACGACTAATTCGATTAAGTAACGTTATATGAATTTGTGTAGACAATCGCACACTGGAAACCACGTGAAACCTCTCAACCAATTCCGAGTTTAATACAATGAGTTTTCAACTCAGCTTGGATTTGAAATGCTATGTTCAAAATTAATTTCATGTTCAATTGTGAAATGAAAACATCGCGTGGAAACCTGTATGTGTTGGGAGAAAATCTCAGACATGTATATGTATTTTCCAATCCTCAGTGGAGCAGCGTGACAGATTAAGCTCCGCAATACTCAAAATTTAACTTTAGCAAAAGATTTATTTTAATATATATATTTTTAATATATTTTTGTAGTGTATAACTGTTAATATTAGTTTAAATTGGGTCTTGTATTCGACGAATTTTCAGATGTAAAAAAAATTATGATTACTTTATTAAGAATGATGTGTCTTCTGCGGTTCCATTTGAAGTTGCGGCCAATATATATTAATGAAAAAAAATTGTTTCATTGTTTTCATTACTAAGCGAGAATTAAACTTAAGCTTTGCTCTCATAGTTTCATTAGATAAGTTTTTTTGCTATTGATTGAAATAACAAACTGTCAGTGTTTTATTTTTTAACAGCTATCGCAAAGTTACCTAAGTAACTGTT
Source organism: Hypolimnas misippus (assembly GCA_037950945.1). Classification (NCBI taxonomy): domain Eukaryota; kingdom Metazoa; phylum Arthropoda; class Insecta; order Lepidoptera; family Nymphalidae; genus Hypolimnas; species Hypolimnas misippus. The sequence continues at coordinate 2,946,438 of JBBEEQ010000016.1, read as the reverse complement.
AGCAGGTTACGATGTTGTCTTATATCAGTTACGAATGTAAAGCTTACAAGTGTGATCCTAGCCTTTGATATAAATTCGTACAAACGTAGCAGCTATTTACTAGCTCCACATTGTAAGCAACGGTTTGATAGACACTATTCACAAGCCACACTATGGCGGTGTATTTTAGGGCTGGTAACGATAGAAAGTGGAGTTTTGTACTGAACGAGGTTTTCAACGCGGTTTATGTACCTTCTTCATCCTGAGTGAAATAATTCTTGCTTGTATGGCTCAAAAAGCCATTGTATTTGATTGTGGGGAAGAAATATTCAAACTGTACAAAGTTTTTAAGATTATTGGAACCCTATTTAACAACCTTAGGAGTTGATTATAAATGTTTCCATTTGTAGGGTTTAAGCTGATGTCATACAAAATTGTATTAAAATTAATTTAGCAGTTTCACCATGAAAACATAATATACAGACAAAAATAACTACATTTGTATTTATATTAAAAGCTTAATTCGTGATATTAATTAATATAAATTCAACGACAACGTTGGCAACGAAAGTTTACAATAAACTAACTAAACTAATTTATTTCAAATATCGGGATGAATAGATATGGAGATATTTAATTGGTACCCTTGGTAAAGAACTGAACTTGGATTGAATGTCAAAAGGTCTGACATTTGAATTTTATTAAATAAAACAACTTACAGAATCCAATTAACTATTATATTGGTTCACCAGTTGAACGATGCAAGTCACAAAAGGACCACTACGGTTTAGATTCGTTGAAGAACCAATTACTGGTATTAACATTTATTTTATCAGTAATGAAAATTGATTTATTTTTTATTAAAAATCATTGCGATATAATATATTTGTAATAACAACGTAAATACTCGATAAATGTAATATTATTTATTTAAAGAAACGATAAGTACACATAGAGAAAAAATTTAAGACGCCTTTTTATGTAAACAGTTTTCTAAAATGATGAAGAATAATAATGATAAAGAAGAAGTAAGACTTACATGTACATGAGTCTTAAAAACATACTCCTTATATTAAAAAAATATTATTATTATTTCGTTTATAAAGATTTTCATAAGTTGTTTGTCATTGCTTTACATCTGAAAGGATTTACTGTTCTCCATTCCACGAGATGGCGAAATAACGTGTGTAACTGACACAACTAAAAACCAATTACCAAATAATTGAATAGAAGAATTAACTATCTGTGCCTTTATTTTTGTAAGTAAGAAGTAATTTGTAAAACTTACAACTGTGATTCTCGCTTCAAAGTAAAAATAAATATAAAATGAATTTGATGTGACAACCCTACATTCAACTTAAGTGCTCCTGTATCCCCGTTTCAAAATATTCCACTCAACATAACTATTCTTTCCTTTACAGGTAAGTGACTGGCTTAATTCTAGCGTGAATTAGCTCGATTCGACAACCCTGCTGGATAAATTGCTATCAGGTATGTGCAGACGTGAAACGGTTTGTGTTTTAAATGCTTCATAAGTTTTATGATTAATTTTAGGGTTAAATATGTATGTGACATCAAAATCTAAATAAGGCGAGAATTAGACTTGTTAGTTTTGTTTACGTATTTACGTAAGACTTGAATTTATAAGTTACGTATTTTATTACCGGAATATAATCTAAAATCAAAATCAATAAATACTTTATTTACTTTAGCTTTTAAAAGCACTTTTGAATCTTCACATTGAAACCAAAAAAATGATTATTTGATGAATCTTCGGAACGATATTCTATCGAAAAGAACTAGCAACACACTCGATAGTTACACTTTTAAAATGGTTTTCAATACATTAATTTAAATTTTAAGTAAAATAACAGCTAATTTAATATATTTTGTTTTTTTTTTTTTTTTGTAAGTACGTGGCCCGCGGTTAGATCAGACTTATTTTTTTAAACTTACAGTTTATTTAGATTACTGTAAGTAGCTTACGTAATTAAATAACGGAAATAAACTCACCCACGTGATTCACTTCTTAAACTGCATTTGAAAGTTTGATCATACCGTTGATTTTTATCTTTTAGTCGACGGAACGCGTCTATCTGAACCATTTCCTGAACTTTTGAAATTTCTTATGAAAACTCTTGAATTTTCAAGTGCTAGTGTTTAAATTCATCTCATGCTTAGCAGTGAAGGTAAACATTGGGAGGGAATCTGCATGTGTCGGTCGAGAGAAATTCGTACAAAATTCTGCTATAAAGCAGCGTGAACTAAGTTATTCCTTATTCTTAATAGGGAAAATGGTTTTTATTAAGTAGAGGAAAATGTAAAAGATATTATTGTATTGAGTACATAGTACACTGTACAGTGGTATTGTTTTAAATATCTGTAGTAGTTTTCCGAACAAGTACTTACTAGTAGTAGTAAATAGATAATAAATAAATGATAACATAGATATTCTTATGAAATAAGATATACCAAAAAAATCCATATTAATATTATAAATGCGAAAGCAAGTTTGTCTGTCTGTGTAGTTATTACGTTTCTACTCCTAAATGTTAACCGATTATAATGAATGTTAGGACATAGATTGAACTTTGAACAGGGACATAGACTATATTAGTCACGAAAATTCAGCGTGAAAGTCCTGTAAAAAGATAGTATTACACAAACGAGTCTCAGCCAGCAAATAGTATATTTATATATCATTTTTAGTGCTCTCTGTTCAGAGGTAACTACTGCTGTCTGCTTTACCTGTATTGTACGACCGATGCCATAATTTCGTTTTGTTGAGAGAATTGTAAATGAGACACGTAAAACTTTTCTAGTTTGGTGAATATACTCGTAAGGATTCCTTAACAATTTCGTATTGAAGCAAGCAGTCATCATTGTTAGAGAGACGTGACTTAGGTATTATAAATGAGTTTGTTCACGTGAGATTAGGTTTTGTCTTCTTTGAAGTTGAAATGCGATTCCAGAATAGACAAAAAATATGAATATTCTCTAACAGTTTAGTAAGGGTTGCATTTAATATATTTGTATTGTTAAACATTTTAAAAGAGTAACTGTGGAGTTTCTTGCCGGTTCTTCGCAGCAGAATCTACATTTAGAATCGTTGATAAATTCATCAAGTAATTTTTTTTTGTTTTCTCTTTTGTTTCCGTATTGAAGATTCAAATGTGCTTGTAAAAGCCTACTTAAAATTTCTAAAGTATGTTTTGATTTTTATACAAACTTTGACATAGTGGTAATATAAAATAATATATATTATGTTATAATATTGCTATTCTATAAATGAGAAAGTAATTCGATTTGTATATCTGTTGGAATTCCAAGGATTACATACTATGTTTAAAGTAGGTAAATCTACTATATATTGTTGTTGAACACAAAATGTATGTAGTCAAAGCCGTGAGAACAGACTCGTGAACGCATCTATTTTAAAATAAGCGATGTTCGTATTACCTAAAACTGCATTACTATAAAATCTAATTAAAATTTTAATAAACATCAATGTAAAGTTCTGAACATTTTAATACGCTATATAATATGTAACACAATGTAATGATCGTTACTTTATACACCCCACGGCTTTTCGGTAGCCTTCCTTTATTATCGCCCCATAAATCCGAACTTTCATATTGATGCTCCAATATTTTACAAGCAATAACACGTCCTATTCCCTCGTGATACGTTTTAAAATGGCTTAGAAGCCAGTGATCAATTTTAAGCGTTTTATTCGACGGTTTAAAATATTAAACATAGAGTTAATAAAAATTCTTTGTTATTTACCGTTAATTAAACATTTTATTACTGGAGAATTTTTCGAGACTAGAACGATAATGTTTTTTTTTAATAAACCTGGGCATCGTTGAAGTATTTTTTTAAATGGAGTCGAATTACGGGATTCTACGGGTTATTTAAGTTTAACTTTAAAGGAAAATACAGGTTTTTGTTTAAGTATTTTTTAAAGACTGAAAATGTATTCATTCGATAAAAAAGTCGAAATTGTTGATATAGACATAGTTAATCTTGCTAGTAAGTAATAGTTCGGAAACGATCCCCACTGGGTAAGGATCCTTATCCGTTAAGGAGAAAGATACATTTAGTCCACGAGGAGGAATCCATTGCGGATAAACATGTCTCAGAAAGTCGTCGAACACGTGCAGGTTTCCTCACGATGTTTACCTTTACCGCTAAACTCGAGATAAATTGTAAACCTCGTTTCAAATTTCGAGGATTACCCAGAACTTAATAAGAATATGAATGTATAATATTACATGAAAAAGCAGGAAATTTATGTTATGATTTCAAAATTGAAAATTACATTTTCGCATAACGCGGGTGTTCCGCGTTATTTAACAAAAATCTACTTTTATACGTAAGTTTCGTATATTAATATAGATAATCGAAATTTTTAATTTTTTAATTTTTAAATCACCAACAGCCAAATATTCAAACATTTCTCAATTGTAAACATCATTTAAGTCTCTCTATGGTCGTTTTATGACAACTTGGGTTAAGTTGTCATTAAATGCGCACTGTGGTTTTTAAACAACGTAATAACATTTATATATATTATGTATAGTATGAAATGTACTATTTATCACTTTTGGTTTTTAAATTACGTTATCATACTATAGTTATAAAATTAGTAAAAATCCAAATAAATTAATTGGCAATGCCGATTTAATTTTTTTTTCTAGACAAATAATATAAATAAATTTTTCGAACGAAAAATAATTCACGCGTTTAAGAGTTAAAATGAAGCGTTTATCTTTTTATTATAAAGCGTTTATATTTTTACCAATCAATTACCACTAAGTACTTAATACAACGTCCAAACCGAGGAATTTGTCGTAAAGTTCGTCTTAAAATTGTCAAACGGATAAAAGTTATTATACGTGTAGCGAGCATTGCCGGCGAGTTTTCTCGTTTCTGGACACTTTAAGGCACTCCAGGGTCTTCTAAATCCTTTTCGGTTGTCGCTGGCGAAACTTTCCGGACTCGGCTATTGTTTAACGTCATTTTTCATTTGTTTATTCTATTTTCTAGTAGAGACACTTTATTGCTGTTAGTTTAATGGTTGATGTGGATTTAAAGAGTTTTTTTTAAATAAATATTAATATATATTTCTAGTTGGTTCCAGCTACTTCGCCTGCGTGGATTATTTTAATAGATTATTAAAGAAATGAAAGGCTTTGCATACAAATTTCTCATTTCTTATTTCACCCCCTTATGTTTTTTTTTACAAAAAGAAGTAGGCATTGTCCAATATCCAATCGATTTATTTATCAAAATTCCTCAAAATTAGTTCTGTGGTTTAGGGATGAAGCTGTAGTAAATATACAGACATTCAAACGTACTTTCGTATGTATAATATTATTATGGGTAGTAGTTTTTAGGCTTTACTCATAATTATTTAGTAGTGAGGCCAAGGTGTCCTAGTCCTCATTAAGATCTCATTACCAAACGTTATGATTGGATCGGCTCATAAGTGCAAGAGATTCTGAAACCTACAGCCGAGAAGTTAAGTTCTAATTTTATTTAGAAGTTTTAATGATGTTATATAATTATGATTAAATAGGAAACGAAAAATATCGAATTTATATAGGATACTTATTTTTATTAATTACTGCATTTTTGTCTAAATTAAAAAATTAATGTATACGGCAAAATAAAATGATTACTTCTAACGAACAAAAAATATCAACGACCGAAGGATGTAATTTGGCACATATTATGTATCCAATCAAAAACATAAATTTGAAATAAGAGCCAAGTTCAATATTGTGATAAATGCTTTGGTTGTTGACTTGACAACAGAAGTGAGATCTAAATGGGTGCCAAGTTCAGTGGTCAGTCCTGAAATTTATTTGTAAGTAACAATATCACATATCATATCTTCTTATAACATAAGATAATGTATTGTAGCCTAAGGTCTGTCTTGGCTTGTATTGAAAAAATCAAACCTGACACGAGTAAAACCGCGGCTAACAGTTATCGGTATTATATGGTGGTTTCTCATTAATTTAAATAGTTTCATTTTTCAACCAACTTAAAAAATATTATAGTTTATTTTCCTTTTGAAGTTGATTTTTTTTTATTCTTTTTATCTCGCATTTCAAACCTGCTAGTGAGAGCCCACTTGAATAAAGTATATTTTGATTTATTTGAAAACAATATATATATTTCGAATCATATTTTACTGCCTGCTTTGTCGTGTAATAAATACTTGTTCTTATCGAGTTCTGGGTAATCCTCGAAATTTTAATCGGGATTCACAGTTATACTCGAGTTTAACGTTAAGGTAAACATCGTGAGGAAACCTGCACGTGTTTGACGATTTTCTGAGATATGTTTATCCGCAATGGAGGAACTTGGACTAAATGTTAAGAGATGATATCAATGATTGAAGTACATTTACAAAACTCGATAAAAATATATTTTTCCGAGGCTAAAGCGAAATTGTAACAATTACTTTGGTAGTTTATTTATGGAATTGGAAATGTGACAGCGCGGCTGTTGCGAACGCTTTTGAAATATATATGAAAGTCCAATGTTGATAAGCATTTTTGATTAACTTTTGACATTTATGTAGTTTTCAATATTTATTTTAAAATGTAGTGGATTTTAATAATACTTATATGAACATGTTTGGTTTCTACTTAATGTCAATGGTATTACGATGTTTTATGACATAAAGCTTTATGATTGGAAATTAAAAAGATATATAATTTTAATATTTTTTTTAGATTTTAGCGCTTAATATACATCGAAATAAAATTATTCAAACGGATTTAAATCATGTGTCTTAACTAAAAACTATTAGGGTAACATAGAAGCCGTTGGTGGTACTTTAATAATCTTACATTTATTGACGGATAAACTCGTGACCACGATCTCTTATCGGTTTATAACCTATTTCTATAAACGAGATTTTTTACATGTATATTTTTATTACTGATTATGTAATAAAGACACACTATATTCTATAGTAAAATACATAATCGGCTACACACATCGTTCATGATACATTTATTATGTCCCGAAGCTCTTGGGGTGATAACAAGTTAAAATTTTGATGTCGCCTGCTCTTCATTAGCGGGCGCCATGGAGCGTACATTCAACAATTACTTGTGCAAGTTCGTTACAGTTTGAACCTCATTTACCATACTTTATTTCGATATAAACTTCTAGAAACCAAAATTAAAAATATTTCACTCCGGCATTAGTTGCATTCTCTTTTCCTATTTGTCTGGTATTTATTAGCGGCGGTGATGACTTAACATTAAGTGCTACTAATACTACTGCCTGCCTCAAACAATGAGGTGTATTATCATAACAAAGTTTTACTTAGGTTGATTTCTAGGTTGTCAAACACTTTTTCGAGAGTAGTTAAGTACATAATTCTATTTTAATAACAAAACGTAAACTTCTGAAACAATAAATTTTTCAATTTAATATTAAGTAACTACGTACATATATTTGAATCAGGAGGTACTGCTTTGCTTTTTTTTTTCATTCAAATTGCTGCTAGTGCTAGTGTTTTCAAAAAAGAATACAACACAATTAAAATTTGAAATTATTTTCTGTTTCATAACCGACATCGGAAATGTGAAATTGAAGGAATTGCTCCACGGATTGTCTCGTGGGATAAGGTTTTTATAGAGAAGGCACAGCGCGGATGTAATTAATAATTTGATGAGATTCGCCAGCGACATTTCTGTAAGTCGCTAATTACTGTATTAATTGATGAATGGATCGTCGTTTTGACTTGGTACTCGTCCGAGGACGGTTTTAATTAAGCCAAAGAATAGGATAGGATAAAGAAGAAAATTACTATTAGATTTATTGATTTCTTTTTATAATAAAACTATCTGCGCCTTGCGATTTTTCCAGTCATCCGCTGTCCTATTATTACTACTCCTAGCATGGTGCTTTATAGTTACAGTCTACAACTTTTTTCACTTTGTTTAAACAAACAGACTTTACAGCTTAATATATTTTTTTAGATGGGTAAAAAAGAACAAGATATGTACATTTCTAGAAAAATAAAAAAACTTAAGATGTAACTTTCACAAACGAATTATAAATAAAGAAACGTAATAAATAACAAACAAATCTTTAGTTATTTCTATCAACTTACCAATCAAAGCTTAATTTTAAACAAATACAAGTAAATATTTTCAATGTTATTTCGGTTTTAATAATGAAAACAATATAATACGCATAATAATAAAGTACAAAGTTTCAACCGCCAATACCCATTGTATGGGGACATTACGCCATGAAAAATGAATGGATTCGCGATATAAAAGATTTTACGAGTTATAATTATATTTGCAGCTCACCGCAACCGAACATTTCGTTTTAACTTTATGTATGTACAATATTGTAATGTGGTTATTTGTTAAAATAAATAATAATAATTATATGGATAAGCAATAATGTTTCAACCCACAAAAAGTCAAATTCGGAGATATTGATGTCTTGTGATACTACATCACCTATTTAACATTATTAAAAAAATTGAAGTCGTATCAAACTAAATATGTACGAAAAAAAGTGTACGAATTAATTGGTTCGAATTTCAAGTGTGTTTCGTATTTTGCTATTCATACAATAATCTCAATTATTTGAAAAACTTTCTTTTAAATCATACATTAAATATATTAGTCTGCTTTTAATTCATTATACTTTTTATCAAAAAAGAAAAGAAAAGATCGATATATACTTCTTCAAATATATATTTTTGTTAAGAATAGATTTGTCATCTTTAGACGCCATTTTCTCAATATAAAGTCCGTGTGGCTTGACACAGTATTGTTTATCAGCGTCCATATAATGTTCCTTAAATATATTTGTTGAATTGATCTTAACGATACATAATTATCGATAATTTAAATTATAAATCTTTATATAACAAACTCTATATAAAATTCGATTTTTAAATATAAAAATCAATTTATATATATTGTAAAGTTAAGTTAAACATACTCATATTATCAATACATTCAATATTACTTAATCCGAAAGTAACGCCGTGTTTCTGTTTCGTTTTTAGTTTTCACGCATAAACCGCTAAGCCAATGTAGAATAAATTTATACTAAATAAAGTACAGATACTAAAAAGGAGCTTAGAGAAAGACAAAGACTAATTTTTATCGAAAAAAATGCGAATGGCAGGAGGAAAGGGTAGGAGATGAAGGTTTTTCGCAAACGAATTCGCAAACACTCTCTAGCGCAAAAAATGTAGGTAGTCACATAATATAACTTTAAGCATTATTTTTACACGAACAACAATGTATCATTTTCTACAGTTATTTTATTTCTTTTAACAGATGATATTAAGACACGAGTTATGCAGCCTCGTGATCATTTTCTTAAGCGAAACCGAGAGAGCACTTTTTCCAACTGTCGCTTGAAAAATAGTAGCAGTAAGAAACGGCTAATAAAATATAATCTCATTATATTAAGATTCGACGTAGTCCGTAGCCGTAGCTCGTAGCATTCGTAGCACGTCTACGAGCGCTTAAGTCGACCAATCGCTACGGAATCCACTTGGAATACATTCGCAGTAATAATATTTATTCAATACTTACCTTTCGTATGAACGGTATAATTTATAAATTTAGATAATTCTTTAATTATAAGCTTAATATCTGGATAATATTTTAGCTATACCAGCTTGACCCGTTGATCAGTTATCGAGCGTTACCGTATTACTATAATGATTTTTAAAGAATAGGGGTTGGTAATAAAATGGTAAAAATAAAAACAAAAAATGTTGTCCAAAAATGAAAAAAAAGTTTAGGTTGAACAACCCTTATCACTTAGGGTTATGAAAAATTGATAGTAGCCAATTCTCAGACCTACTAACTATGCATATAAATTTGGTAAAAATCCGTAAAACCGTTTCGGAGGAATAAGGTAACTAACATTGTAAAACAAGAATTTTATATATAAGATAATAAAGAATTTGATATAAGTAAAAAAATAGTAATTACGTAAAAATAAAATATTTAGTAAAAGTTTTTATGTTTTTTCATATCAATCATTGTTTGTATAGTCATTTCTGAACGACACCATTTTGTATATATATATTTTCAGCTATTCCCTAAGCCGAAAAGTGTTAAAATCTTTACCATTGTTGAAATTGGCTTTAATTGATTTTGAGATCGACGAAGATACGTAAAAAAGTATTTATTATAACGAAAATATTTTTTTCGAATACTTTTCATTTTTTATTAGACATGCATTAAACTTTATGCCTAGTGAAACGTTTCATAGGACAGAAGCAAATCTATAGTTTGAGTTAATTACAAACTACAAACATTTCTTTAAAGAAACGATTAATACTACTATTTTAGAAGTATTTAAATATAAAGATTCAATGACCCGACAATCGTATTAAAAATGAAACATTAAATCTATACTTATATTATAAAGCTGTAGAGATTGTTTGTTTGTTTGAATGCGCTAATCTCAAGAACTACTGGTTTAAATTGAATTTTTTCTTGGATAGTTCATTTATCGAAGAAAGCTATAGGCTATATAACATCACGCTATGACCAATAGAAGCGAAGCATAGTTGAAAAATGTTGCAAGTATGGAATAAATTTTAGTACATTTTTTCCTCAAATTAACGCGGGTGTAACCGCGGGGCACAGTTAGTGATTTAATAAACGCAAAGCCGGGGATTAGCGCGTTCGTATCGTATTGAAACGAGACGCTAAACCGAGTTCAGTGGATTTTTAATTAATATTTCATCTCGGCCGAGCCTCGCGGTCGGCGGGCGGATCGTTAAAAATGTAAGTGTTCCTGTGTTTATGTATATTTTGTGTATGGACTAAACATATCATGAACTAACTGATCCTCGTAATTTAACGCGCTTCTGATTATTGCTTTGCTCGTGTGGGGCGAAGCGTGATGTAATAAAGCCTATAACCTTCCTCAATAAACGGGCTATTCGAGGCAAAAAGAATTTTTCCAATGGGATGGGTAGTTTCAGACATTATCCCCTACATACAAAGTGACTAACAGACTATCTTTTTATAATAGTAGTATGAATGTATTTGAATAACATATGTATATTATCAAAATATGTAAAATATCTTTGTTTAAATCATAGTTTGCTACATAGTCTGGGGGCACAATTAGATATTATGAGAGTAAAGATTTTTATTAGAGCGAAATCATATTACCGGTCCTGCATACTCGTATTTTTATACGAATGCGACTCGCGTCTCCATCAGTTATACAATAGAACGTGGACGAAATTGTAATTTTTCCAATTTCCCTCGCGGACGAGGGTACAAATAGATAAAGTGGGGATCGCGGCTGACGTAGGTAATGTCAGATGATTTTATTAGTCTGCGACTTTTCATTCCGTCTCGCCTTAATTTGTTTTCGATTATCAAAGGAAATAAAAAGAAATCGATTCGATTTTAGTTGTAAATTAGGAATTGTTGTACTCTTATAAAAGTAAAAATAACTTCATGTTAACACGACACAAGGGTACTAGTACAAAAGTTTATGTTTAAGCATTATCGTTCAATCTCTACTATTTTTTCTAATACATTGATAGTAACGAAATTATTGTGGGCTCCGCAGTTCCAGAAAGGTATAGATAAAGAAAAAATAGAAATTGCTCGTTTGATAAATTTATATATTATATAGTATAGTTTCATTAGTTTTATTTTTAAAGGTCATAAACAGACGTTGATGATGCTATAGCTGTATTTTTGGTATAATATTTTAATCATTTATAAATTGATTTTAATTATCCTTTTCTTCCTCGAATAGCTAGTGATATTTCGTAGTATATAGAGGATAGTTTATTTTAATTCAGATTCGACGGAAAATTTTCGCGTTGGTCTCAAAGATTAAAATAAAATGAATGCGAATGCATCGGAATTGGAAAATGGAACATCGCAACAGACGAAATCTCTTGCGTTTCTCATTATCCCTCGAATCAAATACTATCGTATAGTGTATACTAGCTTTTCCTTGCGCCTTCGCTCGGGCTAAACTAAATTTTGTTATGCCAGACGTACGTCTAAATTTTTTTTCTGTCTGTTCGGTACAAAACGCGCACCACGTAATGAAGTTAATTCTTCAATATCTATAACTTTCTCGCAAGCAAATGTATTTGTGACTTGTGCTGTAAATGTTTTTTTTTTTTTTATTAAGGAAGAAGGCAAATGAGTTGACATTTCCACCCGATGTTAAATGGTTTCTGTTGTCTCTGGAGGTCTGCCAGATTAAGGGTGTTGTTGGAAAGAGGTCCTCGACGGTTGAGTGTACAGACACCTCTTTCCAACCTTGAAAACCTTCTAATTATAGCGTCGATGATCACCTAAATTAATATGATCGGTCTGTTTGTTTGTCTGTTATTTTCATAAAAAATATTTGTTCTTTATTATAGGTATTGCGGCTCATACAGTATTAACAAATAAACAATCTTTAATTATTGTGTATTAGATCTAGGCTCGTTGAAGTTACTTATATTTTAATTTGAAGAGAATACTATGTAAAGTTTTTACTATTATTTATTTCTTCATTAGCTTAAAATGTCTGCGTCCTTCGGAAATCCGTCGGGCTGTCAGTCCCTCGTATACCAGTCTAAAAACCTTTCCCGGATAGTCTATTAACACTCGATTAGCGTTTATTATAAGCAACAGGCAGTGGTTGATCAACTGCGGGTATAAGACAAAAAAATATATACTCTGAACCTAATACATATAATAAGATGTTATTCTTAATACTATTATTACGCTTAAGCGATTGATGGATGGATGTTTGCTGCCCCTTCACGTAAAAACTACGTAAACGATTTTGATAAAACTATCCATTAATTTAGCTTATACATCAACATATAAACACGATATTTTTTATCAACATATGTACCACAAAGGTGAAGCTGCGGGCGGAAATTTAGATCGTTTTTTTATGTAAATAAAATCGTTATCGTCTCTAGAAGTGAATAGTGGGCATTCAATTGCGGATAGTGATATTACCTTCATGCGCAAGTGTATGATTGGATTATATAGTTGGATTTAAATTCTAACATAGTAAAATGTAGTTGTATATACATGTGTTTTTCGTATAATTCAGTGCAGGACCATCGAAGTAGGTTATTAGGAGCTACACAAACCGAAAAAATTGATATGGTATGGCATGGTAAGAGATAGCCAATCGCCCCGGCCCATGTGCTATGTACGTTGTTCGTCCTTATGCGGTCATCGTGATCGCATTGTGTTTGGTGTGCGTTGATCCCACAGGTGTAGCTAAGGCACACATGGGGGGGGGGGGTATATATTGAAGTCAATTATATAGAAAAGATAAACTAGCTAGCTAACTTTTTATCCGGGCATCACGCAGTGAGATGGTATGATTTTAAATGGCAATTTTAGTTTTTTAAAATGAGATAAAACATTGTCATTGCCATCCATCCAATTAACTAAGTATGAGTAAGTCATATATTAAAGGGGGGCGGACCTTCTTAATCCCCAATTCCCAAACCCCCTTCCCCTTATAAAAATACTATACTTCTATAACTTAACTGCATCGTATCGTATTACAGTGTTCAAATATGAATAAAAAGTTATTTAAAGTCGGTTCTATAATTAATAATTAGCACAAAAATGCGCTACCGTTTGCGGCGCATGTCAACTTAAACAAAGGATATTTCTTTCCACAATTCCAATGTCTTTGGCTAACGTGATAGTTCCCATTACCGAGTCAAAACGTCAGTCGAAACTCCGCTCCTTTAATAAATTTTAAAATCCTCCTTCAGCGATCAATTAACACGCGATTAAATACGATTACGGGCAACAGGCAGCATTTAATCAGACAGCGTCGGGGCGGCAAACAAAAAACAAATTTATTTTCACCCCGTGTTTATCGGAGCGGTTAATTCTGTTCGTCGGTTTATAAATATTATATAACGTCTTATTCGCGTGAACACCAGAGTGATCTCTGTTAGGGCGTGTACTCACTAGCAAGCTGCAATCGTTTCGGTTAGAGCACCGAAGCTATATCCTATGAGCGAAATCAAAAAAATTTAAAGCCTTAAACTGTAAATGTATTTTGGTCGTGCGTGTGTCGAAGACCTGTGCCGTAAATAGGGCATTGCTTTTGGTACTCAAGCACAGGGTGTAGATTCCGAAGAAGGTGCGGGAATGATCAAGCCATTCTACATATATTTATATTATATTTGACAGACACGTTGGCGCAGTGGTCACTGCAACTGACTGAAGCGCTAACGGTCGCGGGTTCGATCCCCGCTCACGACAAATGTCTGTATTGGCCATACGGATGTTTGTCGTGGTCTTGGTGTCTGTGTTAGTGTTGTGTGTGTTTCCGGACTCCCGACAAAGGACCATGAGATCTTAATGGGAGCCGTTGACTGTGATGCGTTTATTCTACATGGTAGAGGAGTAGTTATCGAAGCTAGCACCGATGCCTAAAACGTTAGTTATGGCGATATTTAAGATAAAAATATATGTATTTACAAGGTGTGAACTGAGCATGTATTGGATATTCTACCAGCGTTAGCAGAATCGATATTTCAAAATAAAAACTATTAAAACACTTTATACAAATGGACAAGAAGTTTATTGCCGATGGGACTGTTGTTCCACTTACGTGTACTGAAACGTATCGCCCATACGTGACGTTACAGTACCGGCAAGCGCGCCTAGACGTTTTGCGTGTGCGCCTTTAATTGCGACGTAAATAGTCGACCGTGTGCTCGCGTTATAACTTTATGGTGATATGCAACGTCTATGTGTACTCGCTAGTGTGTTTGCGCCTTTAGCTTCATTATTTATTTGCTCCTGTTGACGGCTTTTCCTACATCTATGTCGTATTATTATTTGTAGGTCAATACAATTTTAACCTATTTATGCTAAATTTTCTAAGAAATAATAATAATAATAAAATCTCGTATTTTTAATATTGTAGGTTTTTAAATTGGTAACCTTTTTTTATTAATTGTAAAAGTATTTATGATTTTTTGTCTTGATGGCTGACGACAGACTACTTCAGTTTTTCGTATTTCCTTACACTTCCTTACACTTAATGGTCGGGTGTATTTACTAAGGCTAATAGTTTCTGTTGCTGCTTCGTTGCATATTAATTTTTCATGACTTTTGAAATGAAATGAAGTTTCACCTAGTTTTCTTAAACATTTGTAAAACTTTACATATTTGATATTTAAAAATTCAGATCTCTTCTTAAAATAAGTTTCGTGTCTGATCTGATCTTTATTTTTTTTTGTTATTAAAAAAAATCATGTGTACTAAAAGACAACCTCTAGTGGTCTAAGTTTCGGTCACAGCATAGTCACACTTGGGTTCATCGCGACCAATTTCCTTTCGCTCCCGCCAGCAAATCCGATAGGAAACGTCATAATCATATGATAGGTGCGGCGCATTGCGCCCACCTGTCGCCGCGCGTGCGTCCCGCGGTGACGTCACCCGACCGCGCCCGACCGCCGCCGGGGCCGCCCGACCGCCAGCCAGCCGGCCGGACCGGATTGATCCACCGACACACCGCCGACACTTCGCCGACTGCTAATCAAATGAGTCAAACGTCTCCGAAACTAACAAAACATAAACAACCTCGACTCACCGATCTGAACTTTTCATATCTCGAACATATTTTTTCGAACGCTCCCCAAAATCCAATAATGCCGAATGAAAACACATCGGGGAGCTATCTCGTGGCGTGTCTCGCTGGCTCCTTATCTAGTTCTTAATCCAAGATAAATATTACATCAATCGGGGGTGGAGACGGCGGCGCACGCAGGCGCGCTCGCCGGCGGCCCAGTCCCGCTCCGGCCGCGCTGCCCGCCGCACATCGCTCTCGCGGGCGCCCGACCCGGCGGCGACTCGCTCGCTGCCTCCTAGGACTCCCGTAAATAATCGCGCTACCGTAACCGAAGTACGGACCTCCGTCGAGCGTCGAAGTCGAAAACGCGCCACGAAACCCACCACCGACCGCGCCGTATCCACGTGCCCATCTCGTTGCGTAAGTCGCGAAATCTCCGAAAACGAACTGAATCTCCTTTGACACACGAGAAAAACAAATAGCACACATCGAAATCGATCAGCGTATCGTTCCTGGTCTGCCGCCGCAGCCATGTGTGTTTGTATTTCGACCGAAGTAAATAGTGTATCGGACCGAGCGTGTTAGGGAGGTTAGAAGTGGCTTTCTTTTTTAATAGGTTAATCCGCAGACTGCGGGCGCGGTCTTTTTAACCTTACAGTACAAAAGTGCTGGTTGACCTTAAAACCGCGCGGCGACACCTGATTTGTTTGCGACTCGAAGCGGCTACAGCTATGTTCTTTAATTGACGCTCGAAACTTTCTGATTTGCGTGTTTACATCGCAAGCTTTACTTTTACAACAGAAGCTTTAAAACGTATCGTTTATATTTACTCAAACATTACATAAAATGATAGTCACTCACTTTGTAAGATTTTTTTAGATAGTAATTTTATTGTAATATTAAATGGAGATCATGAGAATCGTAAATACAAACTACTTCAGTGTAAATGAATAAACAAACTTCATTTGAATTCGGCACTTATATTCCCAACGGCCACTTCACTTTTTTAATCGTCTCTAACGACTTCTTACCCTAATTAATGGCGTCTGACGCTCAAGGAATTAGAAATTTCGACAAAAATTTGTATTAGCTCTTAACACCGCTTATTAACTTTAGACTTAATTTCGTCTTAGACCGAATTATGCTAATTATCCCCATTTCTTTTATACATTTTCATTTATTTTATTCGAATGAAAACTTTTCCTTCTTTTCACCAATAAATAACGCTCTTTATAAACCCAGACAATATTAGCATTTCGTAACGTCATATCAATGCTTTGTGAACCTTTTTATGTTAGGTATTCTCTTGTATAAATGATTATGTTTGTCGAATAAGCGAGAATTCAAAATGTTATCAATTGATGGATTGTTTGTTATCATATGTCATATGTCACAGTCGAAACTCTTAATCGGTTAAAAGTATTTTTAACTGACAATATCAGTCAACCGCAGACTTTGGGCAAAAGATATTTTTTTAAATAACGAATATGATAGACAAAACACATGCAAATGTATAAAGTTAGGTAAATGTTTTTGGAACAGTACTTTTTGACTGTTAATTCAGTCAAAACTAATACTGTCGAAAGTTAGCGGTTAAAAGTTATTTCCATTGATCTTGCTAGTTAAAAGTACTTTAGACCAGTTAAGCGCTTGGACTGTAACATATACAGAACACGTATTATCATGATTATGTTTTCTCAAGGCTTTTAACTCCACCGACATTTGCGTAGATAAACAGAGGACTGCAACAATGAATATGTACTCAAGATATCCTTGATCAAACCATATAATATTCTGTATTAATACATCCACATTTCCGATCTAATTTTACAAAGGCGAAAGTTACTTTGTCTGTCTTTATATGCTTGTTTATAACGTTTTAGGTGTACAGTTAGATTAAGTCATGTAGAATCTTAGGCTTCTTTAAAGCGGTTTAAAGGAATAAAATAAGGGAGAAAGTTTCTACACGGACGAAGTACCAGCGATCAACTGGTATGTAATACTAGCTGCACATCGCGGTTCCACTCGCGTTTACGGTTTTTGCTTTTCTCCTATGAGTCGTAGCGTGATCTAATATAGCTCATAGTCTTCCTCAATAAATAAACTATCTAACACAAAAAGAATTTTTCAATACGAACCACTAGTTCCTGAGAAAAGCGCTTTCAAACAAACAAACTCTTCAGTTTTATAATATTAGTATAGATAACTTAAATGTATTTTACCATAACCGGAATCGGCTTAGCTGACAAAATAATATAAGCGCTTTTCAGGCAATTATAATCTTTTGTTAAATATATTTGAAATGAAAAAATAAATCTGACCTTATCGACCAGTTTATTAATCGATAAATTTGTACCAAAAACATCTTATTGTTTATTATTTTTTATATTGCTCAATGCATAGGAACAATTCGAAATTACTAATTGGTCTTCAAACAATATAAATATTTGTATTGAATATTTAATACAAATAAATCGGTTCTTATATTTTCGTATGTTTGTTGATATGTGACATTTAGACGTATAAAAAGACCCTTGTTAGTCGTGTTTGTATTTCAAGTTAGGAATGCTTTTTCTTTTAGAAATAGAATGAAAGAAAAAGTGATAAATTAAAGTGTTTGAAGGAAGGTTCCAATAAAAGCGGCACAAATTAACTTTAATTTAAAACATTATTCTTTCTTTCTTTTGGATAGTATTAATTGTAACTAAGTCAGTTCTTTATTGGTATAAGATTTTCTTATTTAAACGGAAAAAATTTTAGAGAATCCGGTAGCAGATAAAAATGTAGATGATTTATGAAAATTTTAGTATGAGAGTATTTTATACTAATAATGACAAATAATTTGAATATTTAACAATGCAACCCAGGATGACAAAACTTAACTTTTATTGAGCCATACAAAATGGAGTATCGTCTTAATAAAAGAAGCAAGTCCTTTTCTTCTATCTAGTTACACTTACTTCGTAACTTAAAAAAATGTAAATTTTTAATAAATTTTAGCGTTCGTCAATAAAATTTCATCGAAATCGGTGTAATAATTTGGTTATAAAATCGAAATTGCTGGTACAAGTTATCGTGTTATCGTCCGTGTAAACGTCTTTCGTCGTCGTTTGCTTTTGAAGTCACAGTTATTTAATTAACGATATTTTAAAATAATAGAAGGAGGAAAAAGTCTAGAAGAGTATTTTTATTGTGTCTTCATACAAATTTCCATTGGAGTGAATTATATCTAGTTCCAACTTCCACGTTACCCTGCTACTCACAATCCTTTGTCCCAATTTTGAGGTATTATCATAAATTGATACTCAATATGTGCATACGCAATGCCCTCGTTTACCGTCTTGTATTCATATTTCGCTTTGAATACGTTGTAAGTGGCGTTAAATTGTTTATTTTTTAGGTACCTGTTTGTTTATGTATATGTTACAGTTAAAAATCTTAACCAGTCAATAGTTCTTTTAAAATCAAAATCAAAATATACTGTATTCTATGTATATATATCTCTTTACACTCGTCAACACTAACACACAAATTAAGTTAGGTTAATGTTTTTGAAACGGTTCTATTGATTGTTATTTTAGTCAAAATCACTGTTCTCGAAAGTCAGCGATCGAAAGTAGTTTTGATTTTGTCAGTTTTTTTATTGGTTAAGAGTTTTGACTGTAAAGTATACAATGCTAGTGAATCACCTTGTCTGCGTAGTTACGTTTATCCCCTATTCTAACCTTCACGGATTATTTGCGTGTTATGCGATAATCCCGTTGTTTCTTAAACGATTTTAATTATTCTTTTTCCATTGATTACGGGATATCTTATTTAAATTTAAAATCGCGTCTTTATTAGACGAACTATAAATAACGCATCACACTCAACGGACCCCATTAAGATCTCATGACCTTGTGTCGCGGGTCCGGAACACTCATAACTCTAATATAAACACCCAGACCACGACAAACATCTGTATGGCCAATACACACGTTTGCCGCGCTAACGGTCGCGGGGATCGAACCCGCGACCGTTAGCGCTTTAGTCCGTTGCAGTGACCATTGCGCCAACGCGTCTGTCTGCGCGTCTAACTGCAGCTTACTGTCTGCTGGCTATACCTGAGCGCAGTATCCGTCGCTAACTTAACGTCAAGACAGACAAAAAATAAAAATTTGGTCCAGCTGCTTTAGAATAAACGCAAAAAGTTATATAAAAAAAAATCCCCAACGAATTTAGAACTTCCTTCTGTTTTGGAAGAAGGCTAAAAATTGCTCTATTCTATCAAAGATGTTGTTTGTTGAACTTTATTCTAAAACCAACAAGGAAGGCTAACATTGACCATAAAGTGAGTAACTGGAAAGACTCGACCAATATGTTTCGTAGTCACGGAATCGCTTTAATGTTCTTGTAGTTGAATCATTTTATAAAAACTAATTCTTATTATAAATATAACGTGTTCTTTTTGGTGAATAATAAAAAGCGATCAATACTTTATTTTGATAAACTTTTAAATGTATAATATGTATGAGTATATTAGCGGTGTTTACATATTTCTTAGATACAATAAAAGACCTTAGTATTCAATTGCAATAAACACGGTAAAAATTAAAAACCGTGTGAAATTTGATTTACTGAATCTAGATCAAATCTCTAGTGAGTGAGAATTTATACGTAACTTGTACATAGCTAGAACATAATTTTTTTTTAATTTTAGGTTTTCATTCTATATTTAAATGCTGTTACGTTTAAAATCGCTCTTACACCCTTTAAGTATCTGTTATATATATATATATATATATATATATATAAATAACTCGCTTTTCAAGTGACGCCACATATTAATACGCTCGAATGTTTCAGACGCTCCTCTATATAATAAATGGAAGATATTAAATGTAACGAATGCCTTCAAAGGGTTATAATTCCCCGCAAGCTGCTAATCCCATATAATTTCAACAAAAGGCGTTTAGTGTTTAATTAAACGTTCCAGTCTAGAACTCGATGACGTTGGTACAAATTGAAGACCTGCTTGATGCGCTCTGGTCTTAATTAAATTTAACTAATAGCTTCGATATTTGTGTATAGTATTATAATGTGTTTAAATTCATCTCGCGCCCGACGGTGAACATCTTGAGGAAATGCATGTTATAACGTTGTCATAGATTTTCGCGATTATTAGTCATTGAAATAAAACCATTTTAAACGGATTTAAATCGCGTATATTAACTATTTTTATTATCCCGACGTTTCGAGCACTTTAAAGCGTTCGTGGTAGACTAAAGTGACATTTGTCTATTCGAAGTTTTAGAAAAATATATATAACTACCGCCAACGTTTTCTTAGTTAGTATCTTAAATAACGTTCCGATTCTAATAATAAAATTCACACTATTTTAAGGTGTTTTCCAAATTTAATTATGGTTGGATACACTACCCCACCGAACAATCTCCATCGTGTTTTCTCCACTCCACGTGACATTGGCGAAATAATATGTGCACAATTGGCACAACTAAAAGCCACAAAACAAAATAAAGAAAGAAGGAAGAACGTTCCGATTGCACGCAGAAGGCACTAACCCTTGCCTTCTGCGTGAAGTTTTTTATGACACGTATATATTCAACCTGCTTCGAAGCAGAGTTGCTGATTAAGGTTCTGGCTTTTTTTCTTGGACAGGAGGCCTAGCTGTGGAATATTAACAGTATGTTATAGTACTTGCAGCTGTTTAGTGATTTTTTTTTATTTGATTAGATGTCAGTCTCATCGTAACCCAGCAATAGAATAGTTGGACACTGATAAACAATACTATGTCAAGCCACACAGACTTCATTTTGAGAAAATGGCGTCTAAAATTGTCAAACCAATTTTTAATAAATTAGTTTGAAGAAGTATATATTCATCGTTTCTTTTCCATTTTGACAAAAAGTATCATGAATTAAAAGCAAATTGGCTAGTAAAGGTTTTTATCTCATAATAAGTTCTTTCAAATATATGAAATTATTGCATAATCCAAAATATGGAACAGACTGCAGTATTCTTAACATTAGGTTAATAAAAAACTTTGTTTAGTTTCAATTACTTGAAATTTTTCTTGAATAATGTTAAACATGCAATGCATTATCAGAATACAACATTATCTCTAAATTTATCTATTTGTGGGTTGACACATTATTGCTTATCAACATTCAATAATCAAATAAGACCATGAACTTTAAAAGCGTTATTGACTCCTTGTATTCTTTCCTACGTCGGTTATGTTTGAATTGATAAGTTTTATAATCTCTTCTCTATTGATTAGGTTAATACGCGTCATTTGTTTTCAGTTTGAAGATTTTATATAGTGATTATTGAGATTTGTTTCAATGTTTTCGTTGTATTCAAATGTGTAACAGCATTCGAAAGTTACTCGGAAGATACTGTAGCTGATATTTTCAGTTAGGCTATATTCTTATAGAAAAATTTGCTATTTGCAAATTGGGAGAAATCTCAAAAAGCAAAACCTATATTTTACAATACATTTAGATTGATCTTGCTAGCTTTTCTCAAATATAATTGGAAAGCCTTATTGTCGATGCAAAATCCGTATCTATAAAAATTATTCCAATATTCCTCATTTCTAATACATCAATCACAGCTGAGACGCTTTAGGTATAAGCTACGGTAATGTAATAAAAAAATACGCTTACTAAGTTTTAATATATCGAATAAATAAATTATGACTAATAGTTTTACGACTTACGAATTAGAAGTTTTCCCGGTCGCCTTTACGACGTTTAATTTAAAGGGAAGCGCGACGTGCGTGCGGATCGACCGACAATAAAAAATAAATGAATTAATAAAAAAAATTTAAAACTACCCACTCACGATTCAACTTTTATAATTTAATTGATAAGTTTTGACAATAACTTAACTGTATTCTTCTTTGCACCGTTCAATTAGTATAACTGCTTTTTACTCTTGGCTGCTTTGCTCTTGGCTTTGCTCGCGTTTGTGTAGATTAAAAAAAATATCTACCTAATCTAGGTACTCTAAAAATTTGTTTGTTTGTAGGTTTGTATATCGATCGATATTTTGCGAACGGAATGCTAGTAATATTATAAAGGGGTAAAATTTGTTTTTAAGTTTGTATGAGGATAATCTCTGAAAATACTGATCCGATTTGAAAAATACTTTTTGTGGTGGACAGCCCGTTTATCGAGGAAGGTTATAGGCTATAATACATGACGGTACGAATCACAGGAGCGAAGCAGTAACCATAAACAGCGAGTCAGCTATCGAAGGTCGGAGTTTACTTCGCACGTACAAATTTAATTCTTAATTATATTAGTGTAGTTTCACAAACACGTTGGTGCAATGGTCACTGCAACAGACTAAAGTGATAACGGTCGCGGGTTCGATTTCCGCTCACGACAAACGTGTATAGCTGTATTGGCCATACGGATGTTTGTCATGGTTTGTGTGTTTGTGTTGTGTGTGTGGCCCTCGATACAGGAACCTTAGATCCTAATGGGGCCGTTGAGAGTGATGTATTAAATTTATTATTATTTATAGATTCTCTATATTCATCCGGTATTGTTAATAAAGCTAGTATTCTAGGATTACATAGCTCACCTGTGTTTTACATTCAGGTCAAGCGAGGGGATTACACGCAACGCGTTGGTAATAAACATAGAACAGTGTGGTAATTGGAAGTAGCATCGGAATTAGTATTAAATATTTGAAGTTTATGTAACTACTGTTAAATTTTTAGTCCGAAGTTGTTTATATTGTTTCGAAAGAACCGTCTACTCTCTTTAATTATAGTAAAATTAGAAATAATGTACCCTATAATAAATTGTTTTTACTTGATAGTATTGATTTGAAATTTAAACTTGATTTAATTTGAAACCATTGCGTAAAATAAAAATATTATTATATAAAGACAAAAAAATAAAATGAAAATCACTAACCAATAAATGTAAAACTAAGGATTAAAAGTGCGAAAATACAAAAAAAAAAGAAAAAAATACGATTTTAGTGATTGTGAGTAAGTGTGTATGACGGTGTGAGTATTTGTATATGTCATTTCCACTCTATGCCATGTTCGTAGGTAAGCTCCGCCACCCTGAGACCAGTTTACAACCCCTTTGACGTATAACCTGAAATAGTACATGGACCTGAACAATATCAGCACACACAAAAGCTGACCCTACGGTTTATTTCACGTACGAGCAAGTTAATTACTCGGTTTTGCATTTGTATTTACTAGGCAGTGTTAAGTCTAGCTCCGGGGCTGTTATCGTAGAGATATCGATATAGCTATTCGTGTATCGATCGAGATATGCGTGAGGAGTTAGGAAGTTTGGCTGTGGATTTCATAACTAGCTGCCCCTCGGTTTCACTCACGTTTATGACTACTGCTTCGCTCTTGTAAGTCGAAGCGTGATGAAATATAGCTTATAACGTTCCTAAATAAAACGGTTTTTTAACGTAAAAATAATTTTTGGTATCGTATCAGTAGTTACAGCAGTGGGAGTACCATACAAACTTGCGTGGATTAGTTATTCGCCGCGATTTTTTATCACTATTTTTATTGCCTGTTTCCTCCTTGTATGTCCTTATTTAAGATCTAACTTAAAGCTTGACCTGGAAGAATAATCTGGAATCAGCATGATACGTAACTTACCACTAACTTACTGCAGATGCAGTGTTGGGGCTCGTTGAATTGGTCACAATGAATTGATTGTCGAAGGTTCTATTTAATTTTAAAGCTAATATTTTTAAAAATTGTATTTGGTATATTTTTATTCCTCATTCATTAATTTATTGTCTTTCGGTCGCTCGCTAATTCTGTCATGTATGAAGAGATAAAATAACATTTTGCTGAGCTCTATTTTTAATGGATTTATACAGTGAAAGTTAATTATTATTATGTATTTCGATGTTCAAATAATGTTTTATAAATATTCACTTGATTCTTGTAAATTGTAACTTCAGTTGGTGATAATGATCATTGAAAAGTTTACGAAGCGTCGAAATGTTAATGATGTCCATTTAAAAGCTTTACAAATGGTTTAATTATGGAGTTTTCAAACTATGATTATAGTTCTACTGAATTGAATGCTTTATTCAAGACACTAGTGACATAAATTAATGGTAGAATTTATTTATGAAAAATGGAAAAGTTGTAACAGATGTACGGCGATGGTGAATTTATTTAGTCTGCTACGAAACGACGTGCTTGTTAATCTTAACGACACCTTGAAATGACGCGGTATTGTACCGGTTGATATCGTCCTTAGGTGTATGAAAATGTCAATTGGAGGTCTCATGTAGGTTCGCTGCAAATCTGAAAATAGTCAGCGATTTAGACCCTTTTTTATTCATTTTTTAAGTAATGGGTCTTATCGCTATAACTAATCTCTTTTTATTGCCCGACGTTTCGTCGAAGTTGCATCTGTCGTAGTCACGAGCTGACTGGCTAAACGTCTTTTTGTTTTTTTTTTGGATTTGATGGCTTTTTTTGATTTCTTAGATTTTTTTTTTCAAAAAGCGACCAAAAGCAAAATATGTAATATATTAGGTTTACGTTGGACATACTTAAATCAGTTATTTCGATTTTAAAACGAAACTACTACCATCCATTTTGATAAAAATTATATGGGACTAGTTTGAAAGTATACGTCTGAGGTGATAAAGATAAAAAAATATACTACGAATCGAGAACCTCGTCCTTTTTTGAAATCGGTTGAAAATTGTATAAACTTCGTTGAAATCCCTAATCACAGCAGTTCATACCTTCGTCATGAGGGCTTATTGCGGCAATTTGACTTACGTGACTAATACACGTTAATGTAAATTCTTTTTACTTAAAGAGGTACAATTTTATTACAATTCTAAAAGGGTTTACATCGACAAATTGCTCAGAGTCAACGACCTTGCTTATTATAACGTGTAAGTTACCAAATTTTTTTAATCATAGGTTAAAATATACGGACGTATTTCACATATTTTACACGGCCTATGTGTAGTCTGCTTAATACAGTTCGTGTACGCATTGATTCGACCGAGGCAGTACTTCACTCCCACAGAAGATCGGCGCGAAGTAAGTACGGTGAGTGAGAGCTTGGAACCCTAACCTACCCTACTTCATATTCTTTTTCCTACCTCATTTCTTTTTAGTTGACATCGAAATTGTGACTCCTCTGTTGCTGCAAATGTCCATCGTTATCACTTAACCTCAGGTGTCCCGCCTGCCCGTTGACAAAAATAAATCTGTCACGTTGAGATCATATAAGACTTTACATAAACCGACTTCAAAAGCAAAGTATGTAACTTTGTTGACTTGGAAGGCTTATCTTTCCAATTATATTGATTTTATAATATAAACCTAACTACTGAACCGTTTTTAATAAAAATTCTAAAGGACCCAATGATAGGTATACTATTCTTGCAACAAAAAAAATTAATTTAATCGGTCGAGTCGTTTTAGAATAATCGGGAAACATATAAAAAGCTCCTAACGAATTAAGAACTTCCTTCTTTTTTGGGATTCGGTTAGCTAGAAGTACGTTGTTGTAATGTAATAAACAATACGTTTTCAAACAGAGAAACAACTACAATACAACATAAAAACACCACCACCACCAGGGTGAGTTATTTTAATATCAATAGTATCATAAAATCTAATCGGTGTGTTTTAGTTAAATGAAGTCAGAACAGTGATTCACGTCGCGATGTGCGACCGCACCCTCCTCAAAAAAGGGTTAATGTGTCACTGTTCCATGGGATTTTCCGACGTGAAGCTATTGAAATGTTGTTATATGAAAATATTTAAATCAATTTAAAGGTATTATGAGATTTTTTTCAGTAAAGTACTATTTAAAATAAACGCATATTCTGTGCGTTAATACACTTTATGAAAAGTGCACATTAATAAATTTTTATACATAATAAGTAACAGTTATTCGACAATAATTTTAATAATAATAATCTGTTAGGTAAGGCTTTTGTTAACATATTATTGTTCTCATACTTATAATAATATTTTGCTACTACAATTGACCATTTAGAATAATGTAGATTTCAAATTGTGTCATAATTTTTAAACTAGAAAAAATCCTGTGGTTTCGGAGTTTGTTCCGCACATAGAAAATTCGCTCTCTCCTTATTTATTAGTATAAATAATACTTAGAAAACGAGTTAGCTGACGCAAAAGAAAATAACATTGAGATTATAAAATCTCAACACAACAGCACAACCAAACAGCCCAGCTATCACATATCGATCAAGCGTATCAATGAATAGAGCCGTCCCTTGTTTATCGCCTGTATCGGCGTAGTTTCCATCTCATTTAGCGCGTTCTGAAACACGCCCGCTATGTGGTAAAGATGCGAGCACACGTGTTTGAAGAGAGAGCCATACTGCATATCGTCTAGTGCTTAAATCGTAGACACTAATGCATAATCTTTTTCCACCAACTCTACTAGGAACTCTCCGCTGTAAAGTTAGTTGTTGCTTGGTTCTTAATCAGATTTAACAAATATAAAAATACTGTTTTTATGTGGAAGATTATACTTTTAAGATTAGTCCTACATAATTTTTTTATTAAAATTCGTTTAGTTTAATCAAAATAACTGTAATAGGAATGTGTAAAAATTATAAATTCTATTGTAATAGTTATGTGAATGTAATTTGAGTATTTTTTTAAAGTACTATTTAAAATAAACGCATATTCTGTGCGTTAATACACTTTATGAAAAGTGCACATTAATAAATTTTTATACATAATAAGTAACAGTTATTCGACAATAATTTTAATAATAATAATCTGTTAGGTAAGGCTTTTGTTAACATATTATTGTTCTCATACTTATAATAATATTTTGCTACTACAATTGACCATTTAGAATAATGTAGATTTCAAATTGTGTCATAATTTTTAAACTAGAAAAAATCCTGTGGTTTCGGAGTTTGTTCCGCACATAGAAAATTCGCTCTCTCCTTATTTATTAGTATAAATAATACTTAGAAAACGAGTTAGCTGACGCAAAAGAAAATAACATTGAGATTATAAAATCAGATGAGTTTTGAAGATACACGAAATAGTATCTAGGAATTTCATTATTTATCCGAGACCTAAAACAAAGCAAACATTATGGATGTTTGTAAAACAAAGTCAAGTTAGTTACACCATTTTGAACCTATTTTTATGATATTGGGTTTGTTTTCTCTCTGCTCCTGCTGCATTAGAATAACTATTAAAACATCGGAAAAATTTACGAATTACGAAGAAAATTTAGTTTCTATCGAAAAGCTAATGAGTTAACTCATCGTTTAGTAATTGAGGCGGTACGAAGTTCGCCTTTTCAAGTAGTTAAATATATAAAACTAGCGGGCCGCACCGGTTCCGCTCTGAATACATATAGACTTAATATAACCATTGGGGGGTCAAATTTTAAATAACTCCAATATACATGTGCATTTATATTTATTTAACCAGAAGAAGCCATATTAAATTACGTATTTCTTACTTTTAAAACGACGGACAGCCATACAATAGATCATTACTTATTTTACCCACTTGGGGGTAAAATTTCCAAACATCCTTTCTTTGTAGATACTTAAAACATAAAAGATATCAAGTGAGAAAATTTTTAGTTTGTAACCTTAGCGGTTTAGGCTTTTCGTTGATATATCAGTCGGTCAGTCAGGAAAAGTAATTATATATGTAATTATATATGCAATAATGTGTCAACCCACTAATAGTCAAAATCGGAAAAAAAAATTGATACTGCATCTCCTATTTAACATTGTTAAAAAAATTGAAGTCATATAAACTAAATAAGTATGGAAAAAAGTTTCTTAATTAATTGGTTCGAATTTTAACTGCGTTCCATATTTTGCAATTTATACAATAACCTCAAATATTTGAAAAAAAAATTTTTAGATAATATATTAAATATATTAGTCTGAATTTAATTCATTATGTCTTTTATCAAAAAATAAAAGAAAAGACGGATATATATATATATATATACTTCTTTTAAAAAATTTGTTAAAAATGAGTTTGACATCTTTAGACGCCATTTTCTCAAAATGAAGTCCGTGTGGCTTGACACAGTATTGCTTATCAGCGTCCATATATAGGTACATAAAATGTTCAACATTTTTATGAAACAGTAAACTAACTGTACAGTAACCAAATATAAAAGTTTCATGGTTTTGAAATTGGAGTAGAAGCTCTAACTAATGAAAAAACTGTCGAATTCCTAACGAACGAACGCGCTATACGCTATACCTAGTGATCTATAATTGAAAAGTAAATAACATCGAAACAAGCACTCGTAAAATAGAACTGGGTAAAGCACGATTCGGATTCGCGTACCGAGGGTCACGTACACTAACAGTCGACTCACGCTTGCCTGTTTTCTATTATTATTTAAAAAAAAAAACTGTATTTTCTTTAACAATATTTGTATTTAAATATAAAGTGAATGGAAGATTACATTTTCAATGGATTTCAATATTAACCACAATAAACAAAAGAGTACTATATGATTTAATAATAAATATATACATATGGACATACATAAATATATACAAACATTATCAAAGAAAAAACATTTCTCAAATCGATAAATGTTAATTTTTTTAATTTTAACACGACTGTAAAGAACGCGAAAATTTTAACTGGACGCTAATTATTATTATAAAAAATACAGCCATTAAACGAAGAAAACCTAGAACGTAGAGCGTACATACCAACATACTTAGTGATAAGGTCCCGTTTGTATACAGAACCCTGAAAAGCGAAGGACATCGGCCAAACAGCCCAGCTATCACATATCGATCAAGCGTATCAATGAATAGAGCCGTCCCTTGTTTATCGCCTGTATCGGCGTAGTTTCCATCTCATTTAGCGCGTTCTGAAACACGCCCGCTATGTGGTAAAGATGCGAGCACACGTGTTTGAAGAGAGAGCCATACTGCATATCGTCTAGTGCTTAAATCGTAGACACTAATGCATAATCTTTTTCCACCAACTCTACTAGGAACTCTCCGCTGTAAAGTTAGTTGTTGCTTGGTTCTTAATCAGATTTAACAAATATAAAAATACTGTTTTTATGTGGAAGATTATACTTTTAAGATTAGTCCTACATAATTTTTTTATTAAAATTCGTTTAGTTTAATCAAAATAACTGTAATAGGAATGTGTAAAAATTATAAATTATATTGTAATAGTTATGTGAATGTAATTTGAGTATTTTTTTAAATTGTTTCATATCATTTGCTTAATCTACATTAAAAATAAATAAATAATAATTTTTCATTGTACCAAAATTTCGATTATCTTTGTGATTCTGAATAATATAGTAGAAGTGTTATGTGCTCCTTATTCTAATCCATTCAAAAACACATTTTTCTCATCTCTTCACCACTTGATGGTTTCTTGTTTTAATAGTTACTTTTGTCTTTTGTTAGTTACATAATTTTATTATTTTCTTTAAAATTAACAACTCAAAACATTGTATACTTTAAACCGTCTTTATTAAATGCACAATCAACCGATAATTCAGAATATTATTTTAATAAATTACCATTTTAATCTCGATAAAAAGCAAACACATCAGTGTGTATGGGCGCTTAGCGCGCCACATAAGACCGCACACATTTAATCTTACAATATCGGAGTAAGTACTTTTTGCAGCGCCGTGAGGCAACAGTAATTAATTCCAATTGCTCCAGATTGCGCGGATTTCAAATTGGAAAATGGTTACGAGCAAAAAGTTACTGCTCTCAATGGTTTTCGTTCAGTGACTTAGATATCACGTTCATGAATCGATTAGAGTTATGAATGTGTTTTTTATTCGATTCCATATCGATTAAATAACATACGAGATTTAATTTCGTTTAAAATATTTTGAATCGATGTGGATTTGATCGTTCGAATAGTGTTATCGTATTATGGACGTTTTTATGAAAAGTAATAAATTTTGTGTTTGTCCTTTTTAAAAGTCCAACTAACGAATAAATCCGATTTTATATGAAAAATCCATTCGAATCAACCACAAAACCAATTTGGTGTATTTTAAATTTGATCGAACGGCAAGAACCCATAATACGGAACCCGTTATAAAAGTTTTATTCGTCAGATTAATGTCATAAAACTGTCTGGTCGTTTGCGAAGCTCGTGACTGATATATGGGCTCCGCATCGTTATCTGCAACTATGCAATACAATGCAGTGTAAAACAGTAACACTCTGTTTATATCCCACTGTTGGGTAAACGTCTCGTCTAAGGCGAGAATTGTATTCGTAAGTTTCACTCTCGTAATTGATGGAAAACGATTTTATAACCTAGTAATAGATACCTAGACGACGAGAGCTGTTGTTGCCAAAAACAAAGGTGCTTACAGTTTTTCTGATGTAAAGCAAACAAATTTTGGTAATCTTTATAAAAGTTTGAGAGCAAAACTTATAAGTATAACGCTCGCCTAATAAATTTTTTCGCATAAAAAAACCGTAAATCACCATACCGTTCTAATACAGATAATTAATTTATGGGTCAATTAAAAACAGTTCTTCGTTAGTCGAACTCTTTTATCGATGAAGGTTATTGTTGTGTTCTAGATTACATTTATACACACTGAAATACAGTGAAAATTGTAAAAGTTGAAATAACTAGATAAATAATATTATCATATAAAACACTCGTATACTTTCCTAAGATTAACAGACAAGTTTTTGAAATAAAAATATGTCTCTTTCATTTCACAAGATTCAAGTCGTTCAGGATGTTTTCCTTCATCGCCGAACACGAGTTCGATTTAAACACAGAATTTAATACTCGAAAATCCGAATATGCTGGTGGCTTAAACTCGAAACCATCAATTTTGATCGTTGGTTCTATTACTGGTCTATGGCAGTCCTTTATGCAATTCACTGTCAATACACATTTGTTCCGGCAATTTATAGATCCAGTTATGCGGATAATCATTGTTCTTCTGACAGCATCTAGAATATTCTCTGTGTATATTGTTATTAGTAGCGATATCAATCTTGTTATATCTGACGTCCGTTCACCAGATATTGTATCACATAGAACTTATGTGATATTGTAAATGCGTAATAATCTATATCTATATCGGTACATGTGAAAGCTAAAGGATATTACTCTATACAAGATTACTTTGACAATAAAGATGCGTGGGCTTAGTATATGCTGAAGTTCGTACAGGATAAATAATCAATTGGTAATCATAAACTGTGTTGTATTGACAATATTTTAAAAGAGTAACTATCGAGTTTCTTGCCGGTTCTTCTCGGTAGAATCTACGTTCCGAAAAAGTGGTAGCTTTATTATTGATGCAATTTTTTATTTTGTTTTTGATGTATGACGATTCAAAAGTGTTCGTGAGAGCCTACTTGAATGAAGTATTTTTTGATTGAATATATATTTAACACACATTACAATGATTAAGGTTAGTAATTGTACTCAAAGTAAACATATTTCATACAATCTTCCGTTAGCAGCTTAAACCCTGTGATTTATAGCTAAAAAGTAACCTATGAGTGTTTTCTGATGTCTAAGCTATAGAAGTATCAAGTTTAAATAAAATCTGTTCTGTAGCTTTTGTATGAAAAAGTTATAAACGTCCATCCGTCCGTCCATTCTCACAAACTTTTGGATATGTAATACTAGGATGTTAGTTTATAGTTTATGAATGGAATATTCTCAATTAATAATACGTGTTTTAAAGTTCTTGTATATGAAACCGTATACACCCTATTATGGTATATAATTTTTGACTATACTAGCTGTGCACGCGACTATGTTCGTGTGGACTACACGACTTACATACATACATATAGGGTTTATATTGATTAAAATAAATAAAATTTCTAAAATAAAAGTAGCTTAAGTTACTCCTTATAACATTGAGAGCAAAAGTAAAAATCGGTCTAGCCGTTTAGATTAGCCAAAACAATTAGATAAATATTTTAAAAATAGATTTTTAATGTAAGAAGTACTGTAAACACTTTCATACGCATTTACTGAAACTGTTAATTTGAAATTACAAACAGACAGTTCAATTTTATTTATTTGTATGGATTAACTAATTCCAATGTTCCCCAAACATTATAACGCGGAACGCCGCGCGATATTATCAGCGCAATGAGACATAAAATGAAGCCCAGTGGTCGCGAATGACAGGATTATTCGTACGCCCGTATTAATCTCATCGTCGCTGTAATTCCAGTTTGTTCTCGATACTTGATTTCGTTTGTTTGATACTAGTATTGCCACGCAGATTTGCTCGCGTTGTTTGGATGCTGATAAGCAATAATGTGTTAACCCACAAAAAGTCAAATTCATATTGATGTATTCTGATAATGCGTCACGTATTAACCTCCTGAGGCCCAGAGATTTTTTTTTATCTCCGATTTTGATAAAATTTTGTATAATTACTTAATATACCACTATATAAACAAAAATGGTATAAAAATATTTTTTTTATGGAAAACTTAGATTTTCTCAATGTCATATATATACGACAAGGGTCTTCAATGCTAACTTTTGGTTTTGTAATAAATATGTTAAAAAATACTTGTAGTGTTATTTTTCTGGAGCTAATTATATTAAATGTAATGTTATTAAATAAAAAAAAGCATTTGTATTTTGGAAAATTATATTTTTATTCAAAATCTCAGTATTTTAGCTAATAGAATTTTTTTTTTCTACAATCTAAAACAAAAAATAGACTTTACTCCTTAAATTCTAATTTATTAGTACTCTAATCACAAACAGACGATAACCTATTACAGATTTAGTATGTAAATCTTCTTTTAATTATATAAATCTTAAGTTTAAATCACAGTCAACAGATTAGTCTTCTTCTTTTTGGTGAAATTCTAAAAAGCAATTGCATTTTTTCGTACTGCACAAATGTATGTTACATTTGATGCAATAGGCTGTTGTTGGCTTTGAGCATTTTGGTTTTCTGCACCTTTTTTGCACATCCGAGTATTCCACTAAATGCTCTGATTTGTGGCAGCGTAAACTGGGAGCAGGCAGAGGAACAATAGAAGCTCTTCGATTCTGATGTTTTGGTGCTAGTTCTTCGTATTCACTATCAGTTTCACGGTCAGATGTCGTGTTTTTTATAATCATAGATTCTCCCAGTCTCAATTCAAATTCCCTAAACTTGGGAATTTGCTTTGCAGAAACACAACATTGTTTCTGATAGTCTTTGTATTGCAACTATGCATTACAAGCTGCTAAATCTACCATGTGTGAAATGAATCTAATAGTCCATTTCTTGGTTCGAGAACGGCTGGGACATACTAACAACATCCTGCCCGCCATGTCAACACCACCCATGTACTGATTGTAGTATTTGACCACCTCTGGACGGCGCACCATCTCGTATCTCTTTTCGCGCTTAGAATGTATCTTCACGACGGGCAATTGGCTCCTCTTCTGCATCTTCCACGTCAGTCAAATCAATTTCAGACTCCGCCAAAAACTCTTCTATATCATGCTCGCGTAATACTGAAAAAATAAATATTCAAAAATACTATTTACCACCAAACATTTATATGTAATATAGGTATTACACTGGTATTCATAATTTCACAGTAGTAATTCAGAACTCATGTCATACCTATATAACATAAACAATTCACGTGTTATTTCTCTCTCATCTCGAAAGGATTTACCAATAACAATGTATAATTGAAATTATTGGATACTAATATACAAAAGAACCACAAATGCATGTTATGATCTCTGTTAATTAAATAAAAACTCAAAATAACTTACCGCGTACATTTGACCGCGACGTCATCCTTCACTTTCAATTTAGCAAAAAAGATTATTATGACAGGTATTCAACCAATGACTGGTTTTATAATAGCTTAGACTATTTAGCTTCGATAAAACAGAAAAAGTTCCAATGAAATTTACTAGATGGCGATATTTTGAGAAATTGCGCGCCTATGTTTTTATGTAATATATTTATTACGCAGGGCCTCAGGAGGAATAAGTACAAAAAATATTTTGATTTAATGTGTTCCATATTTTAATATACATCAGTGTTACATATGTGTTAAAACTGCTATACTTAATTACTTTAAAAATTTAAAATTTGTGGCCATATATAAGTATTAATTTTAAACTGGACATTTATAATTTGCACACTCCGTTGATTACAATTAAATGAATAAATACCTTTATGGTTACCGCTCTGCTTCTATGGCTACTTTAATGTTTTATATTTGGTAGTCAAATGCCATATTTGCGCTACTTCGTCTGCATAGATACTTTCATCCCCTATTTCATCATCATTAATTTTTATTTTCGTAAGAAAAGTAACCTATGTTCTTCTATTAAAATATTTAAATTGATTTAATGGTTAAAGCGGTGAAAATGAACAAACAGACGGACAGATTTACTTTGATATTTATAATATTAGTATGTAAGGATGGGTAATCAAAATAGTATAGATAGTTCTACAAAAACACGTTATCTAGAGCATATGATTATTTTAAATCAGTTTAGTAAGTCCTGAGATTTACGTATTCAAACTATCACGCTATTAGTACATATTGTGTTATAAGAATGTTTATAGCTGTTTCTCACTTATATTTAACAAAAGAAACTGAAACATATTCCCCGACTCGTTCACATAAACATCAAGTAAAACTAAACACGACAAGAAGGCGCTCCCCAAAATCCTCATTTGTTTCCGCAAGCGAAATACAATATTTTCCTCTCGAATACAACCAGAAACAGACACGATAAAAACGTATTACGCGGTCTGGGCGCCTTTCGTTCTGAAATGTAAAGGCACCACAACGAAAACTTCCGCAGCGAAACGCCAAAGTTTCCCCATTCGGAAGTTACGATCGCGCAATCAATAAAAAACCTGCTGATTGAACGGACCGCCACGCCCGTACAACTCGGCGTAGTGGATTAAAGAATAATATAAATTGATCGAGTTCTCCATCTCATACGCTCTTTAGTCGAATCTGTTGAAAAGTTAACGCATATTCTTATATAACTAAATGATAAAAAAGGTATAATTATCGTCTTAAATTCTGAAGTTTACATTTTATAAGTGCTTTTAGCTGTTCAAGAAATATTTTCTAGTAGTAATAAAACCTCGTTTCGATTGTGTCGTCAAAGGAGATTAGGTTCGCTTACATAGTCCTGTCCCCGCTCTAATGCTTTGTTTACCTATAGTCAACTAAGTCTTCCTATATATGGCTAGTGGTCAGTGCTAAACGGTGAATAGAATACGAAAATAAAAATGGCGTGGGGATATTGGTCTGCGTCTTCCGTTATGCCCGACCGTGGCCGGAGTCCTCGCCGCGCTGGTACCTCGGCGGTGCACGCGCACCCCAACCCGCCGACAGCGAGAGAAGTTATGGAAACACACGATGAGAGCATAATACACACGGCTTCGACATCTAGAGACAGCCGTGACCACTCCGCCTCCCCGCACTCCTCGTCAAACGGCGGTCACTCTCACCACCACGAAGTGAGACATGCGGTGCCAGCCAGTGCTCTGTTCGGCGAGAGTTACGGAGAACTTTCCAGAAGGCCCTCACTCGATCTAGGGTCGGTGCGAAGTGCTCTAGCCTCGTGTTCGGGCGGGGGAACGCTTAGTGCGGGGTCCACTCTGACGCGTGGCGGTACACTCGCGGACTATCTCCCGCCGACGCCCTGTCCACACCACCACAGAGTGTACGTGGACCATCATAAACACTACGAACAGCCTATTCAACCCGTGCATGTGGGTGTGCCCCATCACTCACACTCACACGCCTCGAGTAGACATCACACCGATGACGAAGACGATCTCGAACCGGCTTACGCAACAGGTACGCTTTTGTAGTGATTTATACTGAAAATCCATGTAGTCTTTGTATTTTTATGTAAATATTATGTTAATCCGAATTGCGTAAATTAAGTTCCGCTTAAAAAAATTCTGTGTGACCGTGACGAGATACGGTCGTTAGTCGGACGGGCGCGTCTACGCTACATTAGGCGCCAAATGAAAATGTCGCGATGAATGGCCGGACGAAAGTAGGCCACAGGCCACAAAACACATTAACGGAGTAAGACCGAAGTTTAATTAACACGATACTTGGGAATTGGTCGCCAAATTTCTAAACTTTTAGTACGCTGGCCCACGATAATGTTCTTGAATAATAAGTGGTGCTACTTAAATATGGCAGTTTTGAGACTCGAATGTTAATTTCAACGCGGCCTGACTAGGAAATATATTATGTTCCTTGTTTTATGAATTCACGCAACATTATTGCTGTTGTAAATATTATTTGGGAAAAACTGTAACAAATGTCTAACTGTTCTTATGATTTTGATTCAATTTTATTATTCCAATGATAGAAGAAATCTATAGTCTATTTTTCTTAGTTGTCCTATTTGCTAACAATACCCGGAACGATAATCATGTATTTTCGAACATGATAATATTTCATTATAAAAAATGATTCGGTCGACAATTTCTCATCTCTAACTCATATGTGGATGCTGATAAGCAATAATGTGTCAACCCACACGGACTTCATTTTGAGAAAATGGCGTCTAAAGATATCAAACCTATTCTTAATTTGTTTAAAGACGTTTATATCCATCTTTTCTTTTCTTTTTTTTTTAAGGTATAATGAATTTAAAGTAGATCGATATATTTAATATATTATCTAATAAAAAGTTTTTCAAATATTTCAGATTATTCTATAAATTGCAAAATATGGAACGCACTTGAAATACGAACCAGTTATTAAGACACTTCTTTCCGTGCTTATTTAGTTTATATTGCTTGATTTTTTAAAATAATATTGAATAGTTGATACAGTATCAAAATACATGAATATCTCCGAATTTGACTTTTTGTGGGTTGACACATTATTGCTTATCAGCATCCATATATGATTAAAGTCAAGCCATTTTTGTCTGCTGAATAAGACAAATATAGAAAAATAGACTTATGCATATTTTGCTGGTAAAGTTATTTGCTCACTCGATATTACTACAGTACCTCGCGTACAATTTCATAGCTTTATTTTTCTTTGGTCGGCGATAGGATCTTAATGAGATCAGATCATCGTTGTTAGGATATAATATACCAGAAATTATTATATTTTCTTCAATATCACTTTACGCGTGAATTACATACGTAAACTGTTACATTCGCTTGAACAAATATTTTATAGAGAAACGTACATCGTGCAATAATAAATTAGTCTTCAGAATCTTAATATGAATTAAGTTTATTTAAGATGATTTTGCATTAAATGAGGCTAATAAGCGCTGGTAAATGTAATATCTGAAATCTTTTTAAAGGTCATATTCATTCATCTAAAAATCGTTTAATCCTAATAACCCTAAAAACGTCTTACTAAATGGAAATGTAACTATATAACATTATTATTTACAAAATGTAATATAATTTTACGATATAACACACTATGTATACGTGTCATGAAAGAAGTGTCAAGTCAATTGCAATAGCGGAGCGTACACCGGACGAGACAATGGACGCGCGGGACGGCCACAAGCGATGGCAGCCCTGTAACGTCACTCACTCTACTTCCCGTGACGTCACGCGAAGCGCCGTAACGTAGGATAAAGATTTATAAGTTTTCATATTATAGTTTGTGTATTTTATTTACTCTGTATTGACATTTCGTGTTGATGTGTTATTTTGGTAAAAGGGATCGGTTTTGAAATATTTAAAGAAACAGTTTTGACACAAAATATATTCATGAAAGAATGATTAATATTTTTGTGCTTATGATTTTCCCTTCTATGTACAAAGTAAAAATTATATTATTTTCTTATCTCATATAAAGTACTAAAGAAAGTGTAGATTGGTAGCGAATACGTCCGAGTTCAACAAGTTTCATCCGAGAAAATAAACATAGTTACCCAGTTTTCAACGACAATCGCTGCTACAACGTTGTACGTATATAACATTTGCATCTTCAATAAATATAAACGAACCGAAACAAGCCTTCAACGTAACGGCAAATTTTATTTCCATAGCACAAAAGGCAGCAAGCGAAATTACTTCAAACGGTTTAACATTGTTCAGGTAACGTTGTAGGCGTCCTAGCCTCCGGCGGTGTAGGCCTCACATCGACCTACTTCGAGGTACCTATTTCTACGAACACGTTCAAACTTTTAAAATGTTTCTTCGGGCTGTGTAAACTCAACTATTTTTACTAAAATGAAGGCTATATTCTTTTCAAAGTCTGGCTGGAGTCATTAACGTCACTGTCCATCACTCGTATCTTTTATCTTTTAAAAAAGATAGATATTTATCTTTTTTTACATCTATTCAAGCATCATTGGATGCGGCGTTTCAGTGTATTATGAATCGAACTTTTCAATTTACTTGAAATGTAATGTACGCTTTATAAATAAATATGTTGTAATATATAATAATATAATATGAAGTATCAATAGATAATGTAACAGTTTTTTTCTTATTATCTATCCATTGCTCGGATTTCTATGAAAAACGATAATAAATTCTCTTTTAATATATTTTTATTGTAATAAATGTTACGTAGTTTGGAATGTAGTGGATGTTCCATTATAATTTTAATATTCTCTCTTAAGTTTCGCTTTAGAGGAAGAAATATGCATTGTCAAGAATTTCATAATAAACTATTTTTTATATTCGTATTACATAATTTCATCATATTCCTTGAGATGGGAATTATTAAATTTGAAATTTCATAAATGTAATTTTAGCCAATGATGTAATACAATCGAACCGTCCCGGCTTCATACAGGTAGATATAGGTATCTAGCAAAAAAAATAATAATATTCTATAAAAGTTAAAGGATTTTTCAAATCGGCCCAGTAGTTTCATGAATGGATCAGTAGAACCCTATTCAATACAAAAAAAAAACAATCTAATCATTCCTCTTTATAATATTAATGTAGATAACTATAGTTATGTCATGAGCTCATTGATTCTGGCACCCTGAATGTTAATGTAAGCAATATTGTGTTAACCCACAAAAAGTCAAATTCGGAGATATTGATGTATTCTTATAATGACGCATCACGTATTTAACATTATTAAAAAATCAGTACGAATAAAAGTTTCTTAATATAATGTTTAAAAGGTCTAAGCGTTCTCCATATTTTGTATTATGCAATAATCTCATATATTTGAAAAACTTATTATAGAACAAAACATTTCATTATTCCAATCTGCTTTTAATGTATTATATCTTTTACCAAAATGGAAAGAA
This sequence comes from Hypolimnas misippus, assembly GCA_037950945.1. Taxonomy (NCBI): domain Eukaryota; kingdom Metazoa; phylum Arthropoda; class Insecta; order Lepidoptera; family Nymphalidae; genus Hypolimnas; species Hypolimnas misippus. Next base: position 2,906,585 of record JBBEEQ010000016.1, on the reverse strand, counting down.
AATATGGATTTATATAAAATAAAAATATAAATATAAACTATAAATCCATATACTATAAGAAATTTGACATCTTTAGACGCCATTTTCTCAAAATGCAGTCCGTGTGGCTTGACATAGTATTGCTTATCAGCGTACAGTTTTAAAATATCATTAGGCGTGAAATTTAAAGTAAGTTTCGGTCATAAACGTTTCGCATTCGCATAGCTGAGATATGAACGGTTGACTGAATGAATGCAAGAACGTTTCGCGGCGAATGTAATTATTCTCATTCACCTGCCGGGTAAGTTAACAGCGACCGAGCGACCTACTTCACTCCATTCAATTATTTTACGCATTTTATAAATGGGTTACCGTTTTAAACTATGGTATATTGTCTTGCAGGTTCTCGTATGTTTATATGTATATTCTTGATTATTGTCGTTTAGTAAAAAACTAAATCAGCCTCGAGGTTTTATTTGCGTTTAATTAAGATGGTCAATGCTTTGTCGTAATTAAATTTTTATTAGAGAAAACGTTTGTCAATAAACAAGTAATGAAATTCAATAAAATTTCACAGGTGGTCGTTGATTTAGCTCAATACGTATATACTTATGTAGGTATACGAATCTATACATATGTAATTACTAACTACTGACTTACTGAATGATTCAACAATGTAGGGCCTAAACCGTTAAGGCTACTAACGTGTATGTCTAGAAACATGAAATTTTGTACAAGTGTTCCTTATCTCCTATATATCGTAAATGTGCTCTAAGAAAGGATTTTTGAAAATGCGTAAGGGGTTAAAATGAGGATAAAAAGTCTTTTAGGTATCAAATCAAAAGCTTAAGCGGGTAAAGCAGCGGGGAACTACTGGTATTAGTATAGATATGATATCAGTGTAGATACGCAGTATCCTCAGTTTACATAGGAGCTATTAAATAAAAGGTCACTTAATAGCTGTATACGTACACGTAATTGCGATGATGTGTTTACGAGCATTTTGCATGTGTTAAGTGAAAGGCTAAAATTTAAATAAACTATATTCAGTTATTCGTATATGGAATGGTATTTATTCTAAAATATTCGGTGTTCATGTGCGTCACTGCATAAATGATTTGTTTGTAAATGTTTGCTCATATTTTTACACGGCCTATTTTTTTGTACCTCTGCTATGTTATCAATAGCGATATATTTACAAAATAATAGAAGAATGCAAACCACTTTTTATATAGAAAAAATATTCATTTACATACTCAAAAATATTGATGTTCAAAAAACATTGGATATTAAAAATGTTTGATATTGCATAACTCCATCTTTTTTAAACGACTAGCTGTTCCACGCGGTTTTACTTCCGTTTAAGGTTATTACCTCGGTCCTGTGAGTCGTGAGTGAGTCCGTCATGCAATATAGCCGATAACATCAATAAACAAGTTATCTAACTCAAAAAAGGTTTCTTTCAATCGGGTCATTTGATTCAGAGATTTTTTCTACAAAGTTATAAACTAAATTTAACTCTTTATAATATTAGTTTGGATGTAAATTTGAAAGTATATCTTTTAACTTTTTATTTATTTAAAAAGATGTATATACTTTCAGGTTCGTTCAATGGAATTTTCATCAAAATCAGTTTAGTAGTTTGATTGTTGAATCAAAATAACTGTGATAAGTATATCATTAAATAAACCAAATTACGTATTTTACATTGAAGTTGATTGAAGATTTTTTTAAGCCGTTGAGTAATCCAAGTTGCATCTCAAGTCTCACATAAGAGAATCAAAGATGGAAAACATCTTGTCTCCTTAATTGGTGTGTCATAATTAGAGCCCACGGCATTTATGTGCCTTGTCTTGTTTGCTTTACAAGCTATTGTTAGCTTGTTTGTGAAAAAAGTTGATGTTTTGACTCTTGATGATACGCTCTCAGAAATGATCTAAATGCTGCGACGTGAAAAAAAATATTTATAGTATTAATAATTAATTAGACGCCGCTCTGGTGTAATGGTACTGAATGTACTTACACTGACGGTTGCTGGTTCGTTTAATTATTAGGTTTGCTAACTCGTATCACACAAATTTTGAATTCGGTTTCGACTTTAATACTAAGCGTGTGATATATTGGCACTATATAACTCCAATTTTTAAAACCCGATGCATAAAGAGGGGTTTTTTTATTGAGAATATGTTAAATACTTCTTAGAATTAGTTGTGATCGTCTAGACTATATCTAGATATATTTTCAATATAAACTCCATAGGATGAAAGGTAGTGGTTGTAGTTTAGCCTATAAGATTTGACCGTTACTAATAAAGTTGAAAAAATGCCCTTCTTTAGCCTAGTCGATTGCAATCAAAGAGGAAATTTGATTTGAGCTCAAAGATTGTTCAAACTTGAAAGATTGAACTCAGAAAAAAACTTGATGAAATCTCAATATCGAATCGGAATACTTTGTACAATGAAGTAACAGGAAATGGGAATCGAGAAATATGAATTTTCGTCATTAATCAAATGGAGATCAGTCCAGACGAAGTTACGTAGCGCTTTGACGAATATATTTAAAATTATTTTATACGAAATTACGTTAGTTATTATTTATCTTTCTTTATTTGTCTTTTGAACAGATAAATTTGGCGCATTTCTAGCCACACATACGAGTTAGATAAGAAATTATAGACTGAATGATTGAACTGAACCGTTTTTTATAATGAAAAAAAAAATGTTCGAAAATTCGTGATTTTCGTTGGGCTATTATTACCAAAATAGAGACTAGTAAAGAAATTAGATTACACATTGCATGAAGCGAGAGTTACACTTATGAGTTTTGCTCTCAGTGTTTCATAAATATTTACATAAGTTGTTTGTATTTACTTTATACCTGAAAGAATTTACTCCCAATGCCTTATTTGCCAAACTTTCGTTAAATAACTTAGATAATATGTTACCAGGTTACAGAGATGTTCCGTGTCAATTACAAGAGTAAAACTAACCAATGTAATTATCGCCTTACAAATATTTATTTTCATTAATTTTGACTTGTTTTTAGACCTGTATTTTGTCATATATTTGTCTAAATATGGTTTTGTTACATTTATAATTGTTGGGACGAGACTTGTATGAATATGTGTTTGAGAACTTGTACCGAAAAGTGAAAAATTGAGTTGCAAAATCTTCATATAAAAGGTTAAGTAAGTTAAAAAGTACACCCGCGCGAAGCCGGGGCGGGCAGCTAGCTAAACATATTTGTCAATCGTTACATAACTTTGCCTACGAGCCCAGTTATCTAATAGAAGCAGTAATTGGAAGTCAATGTCAGATATATTGACTGCTGGACGGCTCGGAACGCGTTAATCTCCCGAATGTCATCACACAAATTAGATGACAGGCGATATTAATAATATTAAATTTAGGTCTCGTTGGAGCAACGCGTGTGTTGGCTTGAATGAATTAAGCCTTGTATGTAATTTGTAAATGTTAGTCCTATTCTACGCCGAGAATTACGTTTGTAAATTTTACGTTCGAGTGCGAAATAAAACAACTTTGTAACCTGGTAACAAATACGTCGTAAATAGTTACGAGAGCTGTAATTGTCAAAAATAATATACTGACAGTAAATTGTTTCAGGTGTAAAGCAAATGGATATAAATTATGTGAATCTTTAAGTATGTCTAAGAACAAAACTTTTATTTTCTCGAAAGAATAAGTATGCTCGCAATATATGAGGTCTGGTATTTTTTACACCACCTATATTTATAAGTATAATAGTATATCGACTTTGTATAGGCAGTCAACTATTTCGCCAAAATTTTCCATTAAAGTTATCAACTAATGAGTCGTAATAATTTTTAAAAGATGCTAAAAATCAGTAACTTTCTTTGTAATGTATACATTGTTTAATATATGGATAAACAGGAAACAGATACGGGAACCTATAAAATTGATATTGATATAAGCATAAATATGTATGTATACAGTATATTGCAGTATTTGCTAAACAACACAACAAAAGTAATTTACTATTTTCTCTCACAACAATGTTATTAATTGTTCCTATAAATTCAATACCCAATTTTGTTACGGATGTAACTATTCATATCCGAGCACGCTTTTGTGTACCGTATACGAATGTGAAATAAAAACGTTTTTCCCGTAAATCATGATAATATTCGAATATTACAGCAATTGTCGGAAAATGAATTAAAATACCCCATGTTTCGCGTGATGGTATACACTGAACGTTGACGATTTTTATGTGTTTAATTAACTGGTATTTATTGTTCGTAACTTTGAATTAAACTTTCAGAAGTAATACCATAATAATTGAAAAACACCCCAATGTATTAGTTTGAATCGACTTCAAAAAAGCAAAATATTTTTAATTCGTATAAAAGCTCCTTTTGTGTATCAATACCTTTTGCGAAATGCTTACAGAATTAAACAGACCTTGTATGGTATAGTTGTGTTTAAGGCTCTCTCACCAAATAACATTCGCATGTAATGTAATCTAATGAGACCTGAAAATTACAGCTTACAACATGTAGTGATACAATGTGCATCAACGCGCACCAAATAGTATGACCGCATGCTGCTAAAAATCCAATTTGGATTGTAATATTACGGGCGAATGCTCACCCGTCAGCTACGTAGTGTTGTAACGTAATGCGCAAAGTCGAATCTTTGATTGTTACACTACATTGTTAGGTACATTGGCGACGAGAGACTGTACACAAACACCTGTGTGCTACACTAAACATTTCGGCTAATAAAGTTTACAAATGGGCGGGTTTGTTTAATGTCGCCAGCGTGTGGTCGAGTGACAGGATGTAATTAGACGAGCAGTGTGCAGCGACCTGGAGCCATGCATCCGTAATTGTTATATCGGAAACCTTGGCACCGATAGAATTTTCCACGTAGGTGTTACAAATTAATTACTTGAATGGACTACCGGGCAAGAAATTGATTTGTAACACTTGATATGTCCATATGTGAAAAACATTTCAGATAAGAGTGTTCATCAAAGAAAAAGACAGTGTAAGTATTCATTGGTACTCATTGTTTTTCTATGATAAATACTTGACTGTGATCGCGTTGTACATACTACTGAAATGTATATGTATGCTAATTATATAATTAGGTAAAATTTGTTCGTAGGTTTGTATTTAGAGATCCTTGAATCTACTGATCAGATTTGAATAATTATTTTGACGTTGGTTAGCTTTAGGATTGAGGAAAGATATAGGCTATATTATATTAAGCTATGGCTCATAGGAGCGAAGAAGTAATCAGTAACGGAAGTGAAACCACTAGAGATTATTTGTATCACAAACATTGTTTTTTTTTTTTTAATTTTTATATTTCGTTTCAAAAACGCTTTTGACAAGTTAATGAGTTGTTTTAAAGTATTTACGTATAGGTATTCAGTTTACTATTATGGGGTTCGTATTAGATATTTACCCATTGATCGGGTGACGGGGTTAATTAAACCAATAGCATTAGTACAGTAATCGTGCATATATCAATCGGCTTGTTAATCAACGTCCTCGTCTAGCTTTGATATAATATTAGTTATATACAATATGAAGTCTATATATTATGTAGACATATATAGATTTTGTCTTGTATATTTGATTTAAATTTTACGTTTGTATGTATGTTTGAAATTTTCTGTGAATGTTTTCATATTTTTGCTTTGTTCAATCGAATAAATTCCTTTTTTTTTAATAAACTTGATTTTAAATTATTATTCATAGGTGTATGTTTATGTTGTTTGGGTGTTACATTGATTTTTCTAAACATTGTCGAAAATTTCGATTGATAGGTTTATTTTTTATGGAAAAAAGGGATGAGAGAGTTTATATCGACTTAAAGGCATGGAGAAACTTAAACTCAAAAATTACGTATAAGATATCGATATAAAATATAATTTCTAAAGGGAAGAATTAAACACTGGTTTTATTTAACAAATGATTAACGAAACATGCTTCCCGCCTGTCACATTTATATTTATAAACTGTTACAGTGTGTGATAAAAAGATAAAAAAAAGAATATGTATAAAAAACAATAAAAAAGTCTCCAATAGTATAGGACCATTCAGAAACACTGATATTCATGTGAGGAGTTTAAAATATATCTATACATGAAAATCACTGTCAGCTAATAGATAATAAATAAACTTAACTGTTCTACTCGCTTATTTATAGTTGGTAAACTCACGAAGTAGACGCTCAGCAGAACACAATATCATTTATATTTGCTGAGGGAAGTTACCTTCAAAATTCAAGTCACAAACACGTGCCATAACGTATTAGTAGCTGGGGACCCAACCCATTTCGTAGTGTATTGTCCAACTTGACAGTAACTTTGAATAATAACCGCTTGAAATATGGTCTATTTGCAAGTTATCTATCTAATTATGTGTAGTATTAATGATAATTAAATGAACTTGTAGGTGTTTTCCCTTTAAGTTTATATGTTTTAAATAATGACGTCTGTTTTGAAATTATTTACACTCCGTATTTAGATATAATACTATTTAAAAAAAAACAATTCAATTTATTTATAGTTATCGTTGTCTTAGATTTTCGCGATTATTATTCATTGAAATAAAACTATTTTAAACGGATTTAAATCGCGTATATTAATTATTTTTATCATCCCGACGTTTCGAGCACTTTGCAGCGTTCGTGGTCACGTCTACCAGTCTACCCGTGACCACGAACGCTGCAAAATGCTCGAAACGTCGGGAAGATAAAAATAATTAATATACGCGATTTAAGTCCGTTTAAAATAGTTTTATTTCAATTATTTATAGTTAAAAACTAATCTTCTTCTCGTATAACGTTTGTAAGTTTAAGTAAAGCTAAATAATTTGTGTTAAAATTAAAATAAATACACGTGAAACGTAAATTTTAATTATAAAAATTTTATGTTATTGAAGATTTTATCAGAAACGAAAGGCGGTCATTCGAAAACGATCCAATATTTGGAGCGAGCGGCCGATATCTATCTCAGCGCTCAGATCCTATCTGCCAGCAACAAGTTCACACTCTGACGTCACTGTTGAAAAATCAACTTTAATATTTATTACATAAATCTCGAAGTCACTTGTTCACGATCGGGTCGAAGTATTCGACAAAGGAAATTCAACTTTACGCCGAGAAACTTAAGTTTAAATTGCGTCGGCGCTCCCGGGTCAATTGATCTTGCATTTATACGAGGAAGTAGAAATTACTCTTCAAGTTGTTATTTTCATTACAAAGGGTTCCTCTCGATTGTGATTTTTCGATATTGTTGAAAGAATTGGTTTGTTGATACTGTTTTATTAATTGAATTCTAGACCGAACAATACAAGAGTTCCTTAGTTTTACTTCGTTATTGGTTGAAAGAACATTGCAAAGATGGAAAATATATTTAGTGTTATATAAGTATAAAAAGGTTTTAAGTATATTCTATGGTTAAGTTACAAAGTTAATTTATCTTCGTTTTCTAACTCAAATGATTTTATTTATTAACAAAAATCAACGTCCGGGCCAACTTTGAACAGTATTGCAGAAATTGGAAAGGAACATAGGATTTTTAATATTCAATCCCCAAAAAAGAAAATTGAATATCAAAGGTAAAATTTATTTAATATACTTAATTTTATCATGATTCAATTTGATTATTTTTAATGCCCATCAGTTATGACAAATGAGTACGGAATATTCCGCCATTTTTTTTATTGTTTTTTATAAAAGTGTAGAGTTCGTAATATTTAGTCAAGTCATAAGAAAATTTAAAGATAATTTATTTATCAAACTTCATTGCCTCATTTACAAGAAATATAAATATATATTTCGCAGTAAAGGCCTCTTCTTATAGTAAGGAGAAGGTTTATAGCTTAATCTACCACTGTGCTCCACTGCAGGTTGGCGCATGTACATGTGAAAGCATTTCTCCCGGCACATGTAGGTTGCCTAGCATACGATGAATTTAAACACAAATTTAGCAATTGCACATTAGCGTTGCTTGCAGGGACTTGAACACGCGATCATTGGTGTAGATCGGCGTGTTGTACTAAGCCATCTCGGCTCTTAAGGCCGTAAATATTCTTTATCAACCAACCTTATGGGGCTCAAAAGAGAATACGCTTTAATTTTTAACCCTATAGGTATAGACTAAATATAAGTTTAAAAAAAAATGTCGAATAAGTAAAGTATGCCATATTCGATTCATTGCGCACGTCTCTATTTACCAACTCGTAACAACGTGTCATATCTTCTCGCTTGACTTCAACGATCCGTTGCTAAGTATCCACGTCAAATGTATACCAATTATTAGGTGTGTTCCGTACAATACAGCTTATTGATCATTAAAGCTTGTCATTAGAGATGTCTCTCGAATTGACATTTTTATTCACGGACTTCCAAAATGGAGAAGGTTATCAATTCATTGAGGACTTATGATTTATGTATATTTACTGACTACTTGAAAAAGGCTTTATCGATTTAGTTATTTCTGTTTGTGGTTGAAAGATTATTCTCACTCGTTAGTTCTATAGAGTTTTCAGCAAAATCGGTTCAATAGTTTAATTTTAAAACCATGATAACTGGAATAAGTATAGAATACAAGTATATATAAGTACATATTCCATTCGGATCCTATATTTTAAAAGCATTGTATCTTTAATGAGAGGTCAAATAATGCAATTTGACGTTTAAACAAGACGCCATGAAGGCAGACCAGCATGCTGCATTATATTTCGCAACAAACCTATCAAGAACTGTTTAGAAGTAAAAAAAGCCTCCAACAAAATGAGATCCTCCTCCATTTTTGGAAGTCGGTTAAAATTGGAACTAGAACGTAGATTTAACGTAGGATACGAATATACATAAATTAACACTATGACCTATTTGCAAAAATTTATAGCAAGAACCATTATTAGGGTCAAACTGGATTCGATCCAAATAAAATTGGAAGCTACTCAGCGAACATCGTAACATCGTATAACCTAATTACTCTGTGTATACTTGGTATTGCGATGTGAACAAATAAACGTCGGGATGGATACGATTAAACTCTGCAATAATGACGTTGCTTTTTTAGGTACTTTTAGTCCCCCCCCCCTCCCCCCGCCAGAAACGTAACTATACCATCTGAGGTCCGTGACAAATTCTCTGGATGGGGCCTCCCAGTAAAAATCGTCACGTTAGAACTTAATTTTAATGAACCACTTAAGTAGTTAACCCAAAACTATTAATAGTATTGTGTGCATTTTAGTTGAAAATTTCATAAGTCTTATTTCAAGAGCAGTAGGTTTACACATATTTATTATTATATAGCAATACATATAATAAGATTTTTATTAATAAAATTCTTTTAGCCCTTTTGGGTCAGGAGCACACGGCTTTTTGCCAGTCCTCCAAGTCTATATTTACGCCCCCCCCCCCCAACCCCCGGTGATACGTGGTGCGGTTTTGTAACCAATGTGATGGTGTAAATGTTCATGTGTGGCGGTCATTTTATACCATTACGTGTCCTGCTTGCTCGTTTGGCAGCTATATGTTGGTGTACATATTCTGTTAAATCTGACGTTTTGATAGAAATGCGTCTGTCATGGACACAAACTGAGACACGACACACTAATACCTTATATGTATATCGCGGCGAGACAGTTTTAATTATAACACGAATACAGGACTTTTTAAATAAATGGAGAACTAGCTTCAAAAGCTAAATACTTTATTTCGTTCAGTTGAATGGCATACTTATTCCATTTATTTTTTATTAAAAACAAATACTACTTAACCGATTTTGATAAAAATTCTATGGGACCAATCGAAAAGTATATTATTTCAAGCAAAAAAAGAATTAAACAAATCGTTTCAACCGTTTTTGGATAATTCTAAAACATACATGAAAATAAAAAGACTCGAGTAGTCTTAATGTTTACAATTTGTCTAGTGGTGAAGGAAAATGTCATGAGGTAATCTGCATGTGTCTCAACGATTTTTTAGGGAAAATGTTCTTTTGCTTAATGGATGCTTGTTAACTATTGCCTTACTAATTACATATGTGTCAAACAAGCTGGTGCTCGCGACTTCGTCTGCGATGTCTGTGATGCCTACGTCATAGTAGCTTTAAGCATGCCAAGTCTCAATCTGATCGGTTTAAAATTGACAAAGTTTCATACAAACTTTCAGCCCCTTGGGGGTAAAATTATCAAAATCGTTTTTTACAAGATGCCTACGTCATAACATCTACATGCATACCAAATTTTAGACCGATCCGTCCAACAGTTTGGGCTGTGCGTTGATAGATCACTATGTCAGTCAGTAAACTTTGTATTATATATATTTAGATGATTACAAGAAATGTTATGTACAAAATATTTTCTGCTCCATTTTTGTTATATATCGTGCGTTTCCCGACCAGATACAAAGTATACAATTAAAGAGTTGTCATGACATGTTATTTATTACTATATTATACAGCTTTCGAATAAATGTAAATTCTAATTCTTTAAAATATAATGTATAATTATGAACAGATTTCCTAAAGGGGAGAGGTTCTCGATCCGTCGGGGACTTTTTGTCTATGTTTTTGTCACACCGAATACTCGAAAATGGCTGGACTGATTTGGTTAATTCTTCTTTTGTTTAAAATACTTTTCGATTTATTCCAAATATTTTTTTATCAAAATCGATTCAGTGTTTCGATCAAAATAACTGGTACATGTTTGTCATTCAAGTAAACGAAATTCCGTATTTTGCTTTTGAAGTCGGTTCCCCTTTTTTAAAAAACTCCTGAATTGTAAAAAAAAATCGTTAAACGTTATAATTATAAAAGTTAGAACCAAACGTCTTACCTATCCAAATCCGAATCCCTTTGTGTAAATAACGAGCAAGATTAAGTGCTTAAATAATTATCTAACTCAATAAAAAGTAAGAGAAATTCCCCTTTCACAATTAACGGATTATAATCACCGGGGCGGTCACGTCGGTCCGCCCTCCCCCCGCCGGCTGAATTACGGCCCGCGCTCCCCACGATCCTCGGCCCTAACCTCCGCCAATATGTCCAGCTATCTAGATTTATCCGTCTATGAGGCACCATTAGTTCGCTACGTGCTTGAAATACAAAGAAATATGGTTAAATATGAAAACATTAACGTGCGCGAAGACATATCGCTATGTGCATTTTTTTTTTGAGAAAAATGGTGACGCGCATTGTATTAACACAAGAAGAAAGGATAAACTCATAACACGAAGCTTACGACTTCGCAAACGTAATGTTTCCTTTTGGCAAGGTGTACACTTTTATAACAAAATACCACAGAAATTTTTGCAGTTTTGAATGAATAAGTTTAAATTGTATATTAAAAAGTCTTTGATAGCTAAAGCATATTATTCTATACAAGATTATATTGATAATAATAATGCATGGATTTAGTATAGTTAGATTTTATACAGGCTGTTTAATATACGCATTTGTAATTTTTAAATGTATATACTTAAAAACATAATTTTAAAAGAGTACCTATCGAGTTTCTTGCCGGTTCTTCTCGGTAGAATCTACATTCCGAACTTTAATTTGTTTTGACAATTCAAAAGTGCTTTTAAAAGCTTACTTGAATAAAGTATATATTTCGTGTATTCATTATAAATATTTGTGTTTTTGAGATACATAAGTAGGTATATTGTTGTAGGTTTTAATATGGAATTGTTATCAGCTCTGTTTTAACACGATGAAATTTATGTTATCGCGGTTTTCGGAGAAAATACGATATTTATACCTCATTATAGAAAAATATTATAATATTATTAACTCATTTTTTTCTTAAATTTCCGATGATTGAAAATTTGAAATTTAATGTTCTTAAAAAAAATGTGGTAAGTTTTTTACAAGAGTGATCTTATATTACCACTAAACAAATGATTTTGTATAACATTATATACATATTAATTTTACTGAATAGTCGTTCAAACAAAGAGAATAAAAACTTTTATTTCCATACTTTTACGAGTAATTTCAATTAAAGGAAAGCAGGCTTCGAGAACGCTTGTGATTTTTATAAATAAAATGTTCAATTATTTTTTAAGCATACAATAAATTCAATAAAAACGCTATAAAATATATAATTAAAATGCACGGTGCATAAAAAAATAATAAAAAAACTGTAACTTATTGTTATCTTAAAATTTGACCATTAAAAATGTTCGTTTTATTTTTTTATATTGTAATGGCAAACAACGCATTTAAAAAATATATTTAAATTTACCGACGATTTTTTTATTTACATGTGTTCGTGAGTAGACCACTTGTATATTACCTCATTATTCAGTTAAATTGTATAACATTATACTTTTAATAATAAAATCAATTTTTAATATACATATTCTACTAGCTGCCCCTACCGGTTTCACTCGCGTTTATCGTTATTGCTGTACTCCTGTGAGTCGTAGCGTGATGTAATATAGGCTATAATGTTCTTCAATAAACGAGCTATCCAATGCAAAAAGAATTTTTCAAATCGGATCTGTAGTTACAGAGATTTCCACTTACGTACAAACTTAAAAATAATTTTTACCTCTTTATAATATTTATATAGATTTGTATATTTATGTTTCTGTATCTATCACAAATTCACTGCTAAATGGTTCCGAGTCATTCAACTATTGCGAATAATCTAGTCTTTGTAGAAGACAAGTACTTGAAAGCGCGCTTACATCGAAATTAACTAGTACACGGGTGTAGGACACAATACAACGTCTAAATAATTTATTTGCTTCAAAGTTCTCCTAGCATCCCGGGTATATTGCTCTTTCGTACTGTCCGCAAAAAAACTCATAGAACATTATATAAATCTGACTGCCGTTAATTTTCATAGATAACTTTAAAGAATCTTTAAATAAAGAATATAACTAATAATAATAATAGCCACACATTACTTACCCTAATATACAAAAAAATGGATACTTTTTGAACGATATGTACCCCAAAAAACGAACCAAAAGTTTTTTTACTATTTTTTGTGTTTATACAATATTTTATTTCAAAATGATAACATTTTAGCAAGGTGAAATGTTTTTGTTGGCGTTACTTGCGAAGTGGTGAATAGTTGACTGGAGCAGCACAGTTGAAGACACACGTCTACACTTCTGAATATAAATAGTTCATGTATTACATACTATTTAGTTTTGCTTCTATCATTAAAAAGATACTTGCAGTTAAAACATAAACAATACGACTATCTTCTCTCTGTAGGTATTTACTAGTGACTGTATGTCTATTGGTCGCTAGTTAATATCCGGCTCGAAGGGCCACAATAAAATCAAGTGTTTCGCACAACGGCTTACTTCAGATAAAGAAAATCGAAGAACATCATTACTACAATTTCTATATATATATCTTTTGGTGTCAACTTTAAAACAAGCATTTATTGTATATATAATTACATAATCTGAATCTTGGTAATGGTTCCAACAATTTTCATAAAATTTAGTGTATATATAGGGCGATAAATAAGTGTAGCAAGGTTTCAATTTTAGAAAATGTCGTTTTCTTAATGTGTTAATTACACGTGACTATTTATAGCTTGTGCCCCTTCAGAAAAACTCTTACGTAGTAAAAACCTGATACTTCGTACTTAATTTTACAGTACTTCTCCACTGTGTAAACAGATCGAAGCACATATGAAGGGAACTACGAACAGTCATGTAATGTTTACTTCAGTTAAACAAACTATACAGTCGTATATGAACCAATCGACTGAGTTACAATAGAAATAAACGACTTTCATTGAACACTAACTAAAATATAATCTATGACATCTAGAATTATGTACATTTCAAATCGAACAATATTTTTTTTAGGTTTAGTGGTTCAGGAGTTTACTTCACACGTTCAAAATTCGCTCTTACTTAATTATATTGCTATATATTTAAGCCCAAAGAAACACCACAACTCCTTGTAGCAACATAATATCGCGTCGTGAAACCTAGAAAATTATGTAGACAACAAAAACTCATACGGGATGAGGTAGAAAACTCGAAACTTCATAAAATTAAAAAAAAATTCAAACCACTCTTACACTTCTAGAAATAAGCAATGTTTATACAAAGAAGACTCGTTTCCTGCAGTTAAACATTATAAATCGAGCCCGAACCAATGGACTTATAACAAAAAGTAGCTGCTCCTCGCGATTTCACTCGCGTTTATGGTGATGTAATATGACCTATATCCTTCCTCAATAAACGGGATATTTGAATCCAAAAAAATATTCTCAAATTGAATAAGTAGTTTCCGAGAATACACCCCACATACAGATTTACAAATAAATTTTAATTCTTCATAATATTAGTATAGATAAATGCTTTTCATTGAACCCATTACCCCGAACAAACACCGCACATCAGCGTGTTAGCACACCTCCTAGCAACATTTTATCCTCAGAAACCGTGTGCAAATCTCGCCGCCGCAGCTGTGGACATAAAATTCGCCAACATCGTGTTACATCGAGTGTTTTGAATATGCAAATACTAAGTTGGCTTTAGCCGCTAGGGCTCTCGTCTCGGTTCGAAGGCGCACCTCCGTCTCGAGTGAAAATATTATCTTACCACCCGTTATTATATAAAGGAGCTGTTTTTGAAAGGTTAAATGTATTGTAGGGTGTGTTTTGTGAAAGAGTGACACTCGTGTATCTGATGGTATATGTTTAAAAGTAAAAAGCATCATGTGCACGTATAGCATCAACGTTTGACGATTGTTTATTTATTAATAAAGTGATAATTTCGATAAAGTGCCTTTGACCTTTGACGATTGTATTGTCTACTAGCTGCTTTTTGCGGTTTTACTAGTGTTTATTGTTACTGTTTAACTCCTATGAGTCTTAACATGATGTAATATAGCTTATAACATACGGGCTAACCAACGCAAAAATATTTTTTTTTAATTTGATCTAGTAGTTTCGGAGCCAATACAAACAAACAAACAATCAAATATTTCTTCTTTATAAATATTATAAATACGTTTGTTATTGTTAATATTGGTATTGACTGAGGGGTACGACTAAGGGTTATTACTGAGTTTGAAAATATTTGATGATGTATCAATTCAAATAGCAATAAATACGAATAGCGGCGAAGGATACGGGGGTGAAATCAATTGTGAAAGTTTGTGTAGCTTATTTTAGGAAAGCGTCTTAATAAAGGTTTGTTTCTAAAAGAAGCCCTTCTTAAATCTAAAGAGATTATTCCATGAGAATCTTTCTTTGTACAAGATAAATAAGTACTACATCCCACGCTCTCATCAGTTGAGCTTCCAAATAGTGCTTTGTATTGCTGAGCCTTTGTCCCTTGAATGTTGTTTTGTTCCTCACGCCTGTAACAGATTCACGCCAATTCTATACAGAAATACAACATTTCAATAAGCAATTTGACGAGGAAATAATCGTCTTATCATCGATTTGATATATTTTGATACAACTGTTATATAATATTGTTTCTATATATGATAGACATTTTTCTGGAATAACGAAAAATGTCAGGAACTATCGTGGCTTTTGTCTCAAAGACTGATTTCCTGTCGCAAAATAATTTTATTATTACTGGTAATATACATAGTATCATAAAACAGCATAAGGTTAGAGAAAGTAGTGGAAAGAAGTTATATTGACAAGATTTTAAAAGACTAACTATCGAATTTTTTGCCTGTTCTTCTCGGTAGAATTTACATTCCGATCTGGTGGTAGCTTCATTATTGATTTGAAAGATATTGGAAGTGCTCGTGAGAGCCTACTTGAATAAAGTATATTTTAATTTTGATTTGATCTAATAAGATTAACCTCGGGTAACAGAATTTATGTGAAAAAGCGAAACAAAGAGAATTACGCCGGATACTTCATGTAATAATTTTGGTCTATAATTTTTTAAAATCATAATCATAATATTCATTTTGTACAGTACCTTAAAAAAAACTGAAAAAATCAGAGCAAAACTGTGTGAAAAGTGTTCATTTTCAAATATTTGTACTTTAATAAATTCTATAGTCATTATTTTAATATCAAAGATCAGTAAAGCATGTGTCAACAGTGGAATACGGTACGAGATGCACCTGCGCTTTACTATCAATTATTCGCTCATTAAACTTAAACTTAGCCCGCCGTAGCATGTAAATGAATATTTATAACCATCTTAAGTGAAAAGATATCACAATATGGTCTTATCAATTTGATTTCGTCGTAGTACAACATGAGTTATAAAGCAATTGAACGTATTGGAAGTGCATCAGTTAAGGACGACTATACCTACTTCGTAAATCCTAATAAAAAATGTTAATTAAGACATAATTACTGTTCTTAAACGTCGGATAGTTTAGCATTTTTATTAACTGAAAAAATTATTGGAGATACCGATATTTAAAAACAGTAAAAAAAACTCTTCTTTACACAAGCTTCAATTAAATCAGATTATTATAAAATAAATGAAATAATTATTATTGAAATATATAATCGATTAATATATATTTTTTACACTTACGAATATATTTTGTAAACACTTTTTTATTTTCAAAATGATACCTATTTCGTTAGGTTGCTATTCAACGTATGTAAAACAACTAGAATAGTATTTTAAGCCGTCGTAGTTTGTCGGTGTTTGCGGGTAACAGCGTTACAATTTAATGGTTTTATTCAGTGAAACGTAATTCGGTTAGGCGTGGATTCTGTTTATACTGTACTAGCTGCCCCTCGTGGTTTCACTCGTTTACGGCTACTGCTACGATCCTGTGAGTCGTAGCGTGATGTAAGCTTAAACATTCCTCAATAAACGGATTATCGAAAGCAAAAGCGAATTGTATTTTTAATTTATTTATGTTGTGTATGCATTTATTATTATATACATTTTTAAATTTTATTATGGCACGCCTACTAACCACTTTTTTACACGATTCTGGGTTGGCTTGTAGAAAAAGCTGTAATGGCAATATATACAAACAATTAATTATGTATCTTTATAATATTAGCGAGGGGCAGCTTATTAGTAGAATTTAGTTCATTATAATAAACACAATTGGACGCTGATAAGTAATACTGTGTCAAACCACACGGACTTAATTTTGAGAAAATGACTTCTAAAGATGTCAAAACTATTTTTAATAAATTAGTTAAAAGAAATATTAATTCATCTTTTTTATTGATAAAAAATAACTTTAATAAGAAGCAGAAAATTTTTGAAATATATTAGATATAATATTGCATATTGCAAAATATAGAATACACTTCAATATTTGAAACATTAAATTAAGAAACTTTTTCCGTACTTATTTAGTTTGGATGACTTGAAGATTTTTTGATTGTTAAATACATTATTCGTTATCAGAATATATTGATATCTCAGAATTTAGTTCTTGTTAGTTGACACATTTTTGCTTATCAGCATCCAATTACAAATTCAAATCCAATAAATCAAGCCAATAGCACATAGTAGGTCTTCGATTCGTATCTAATGCATGCATTAATGTCAATTACGTATTAAATCCTGACAGAGCTCGCTCGGTGCAATATACACGGCCATTGGCGTGCGTGTTTGATCTCGAATGTCCATTGTCTCGCAAACAATACGGCGAATAGAGTTAAGGTCGGTTTCAGGATCTTATTGGTATTTACGAGTGCGCTTAGTATCGTGTGGTATTGTTTGAAATTTTCATTGTATCTGTGTACGGTAAAAGGGTCTTAGGCGAGAGTTACACTTATAGTTTTGCTCACGACTTTCATAACGATTTACATAAGCTATTTCTTGATGCTTTGCATCTGAAAGAATTAACTATTAGTGCCTTTTTTGACAGCTTTCGTAACTACTTACGACGTTTCTGTTACAAGGTTAAAGAATTGTTTTATCGCTCTCGAGAGTAAAACTTACAAATGTAGTTTTTGCGTTATAGTATTAGTTAGATAATAATGGAGCTGGTATCAATTCGTAGTGTACGTTTTTTTAATATTCGTTACCTCATAACTCCGTTATATATTAACCGATTTTAAAAATTATTTGATTTAAATGGATATACTTTTAGATTGGTTCTATACAACCAATTACCAATCAAAGTAACTAAAATAAGTTTGCCAAAGTAAACAAAAACGCGTGTATTTTAGGTCTTTAGGTCTCCTTTTAAAAAAAAAAAAGTTTTTTTTTCTTATTTTATTAGTTTATTTGTTAACGCTAGTTGGTTGATAATATGGTTGTAGCTGCGCTTTTTACTGGGATAAGTCTGAGGTCAAGTTAACAGACGAAAATACTTTTCGTGTTAAGTATATAAGAGTACTTACATCTTCAGCATTGACTGTGATTCTTTAGTTAAATTGAAAGCATATTAAGTATGCTTATTAATAAATACTAGGTGATGCGTGCTAATACTTTTTGTAGTTCTGTTAATTTTTTTGAAATAAAAACATTACTTGGTGATATTTATTTCATTTTAATCGTTAGGTCGAAGTGTGATCTTCAAAATGGCGTTTCATACATTTATTTAAGGGATGTTTTTCATAAAGACATGAAAAATGTTTGAGAATTTTTTATATACAGATTATACCCATCTGTGTGAACTCAAATGTCTGTATAATATAAAACGTTGCCACATTGGTAAAATATTTTACACGAATATTATCAAATATAACACCTACACAGAAAAATGATTCTCAATAGCATCATTTTTCGAATATAGAAATTGAATTTAAAATACCGCCTCTTTTCCGTTTGAGATTCAGCCCATTAAAACGGGCCCAGTAGGTATTATAGCTGCGGAGACTTCACCGTCCGGCTTACGACAAAATAAAGAATATTTACTGTGAAACATGTTCTATTTTTAGTTTAAATATTGTGCGTAGTCACTGTTACATATATTTCAAGTATAGAATATCGATTATTATTTTTATATAGGCATGTTCTTATTTAAAGAGTCTATTGAATTAGATTTTTTATTTACCTAAGTAAAACAAAGTCGGGTTCGTTACATTATTTATAACTCAAGAACAACTGAATAGATTTTTATGATCTTTGAATTCGTCTTCGCTCCGAATAGCAGAATACCTACATATTAAATAACGGATGATGCACGAAAAAAAATCATAAAAGAATCATTTTCTTATACATTTTGAACGACTAACAATTAAAAGACATCATTTGTTGATTCTAAGGCGATACGTTAATTTTTAGTTCGCCGTAAAATTTCGTAGATAATAAAAAAATATTTTAACAATATTGTCTCTATAAAGGATGCCTTATGCTATTTTAAAGTACTGGTGACGTCATACATAAGTCGGACGGTCTAACATACAATTTTTTTTTAATCTGTCTAGTTGTTTTGGAGCCTAGTCAATGCAAACAAACAAACAATCAAATCTTTCATATCTATACTAATATTATAATGCCTAAGAGTTTGTTTGTTTGTTTGAACGCGCTAATCTCAGGATCTACTGGTTCGAAGTGAAAAAATATTTTGGTGTTTGATAGTTTATTTATCGAGGACGGTTATAGGCTAATATAACATAACGACTCAAAGGAGCGAGACTCAGTAACCATAAACGCGAGTAAAACCGCAAGTGCCAGCTAGTTTATAATATAAGTGTATAAAAAACCTTAATAAAAGTATTACTATTATATCAAACACATAACCCTTTTAAACTAAACCAGTCGACTAAAACGAATCCTTATCTGACGTTAATAGCCCTTTATCATATAAGAACGACATACGACCTTCGCTGGAACGGTTCTAGTTATGATCTCTTTGGATGAGTGCCAAGCATTTGTTAATATAAGCGGACTGTCCCACAATGCAGCGAAGAATGGACTGTGTACTTCGTGGTGCTTCGTTTTAATTATTACCGATTTTTGATCGATTTCCAAAAAGCAAAAAGAACAGAATGTTTAAGAGATACATACCTTAAATAAGAATTCAAACTAGTATTATAAATACGAATGTTAATTTGTTTGTTGCATTTTCACGCCCCAACTACTAAAACAATCCTACTAAAATAATATATATAATGTAGTTTTAAAGATTCCAGAATTTTATAGTTCACGTCTTTATCTTCTAACCTTTTTTAATAAAATTATATATCGCTGTTTTCTCTCCTGAAATCAACAACCAGTTGCTAAGAAACTCTCAAAGTCATTTGTGGATTAATTACATTAACAGTAGGAAAAGCGATGCTTCTGCCAATTGTGATGCGATTTTTATATTTTATTATTTGGTAGATCGAGTAGTCATAGTAGCTCTGGTGTAGTGGTAATAAATGTACCTCGCCGCCAGTTGCAGGTTCGATCCCGGCTCGGGGCAGATATTTATATTTGTATAAATATATCTAGGTCTGGATATTTGTCCTTGTCTTCACACCGTGTCTCGGAGAACACGTGAGCTATCGGTCCCGGTTGTTATCACAATCATCTGATAATAATCGTTACTTTAAGGAAGGAGATTATTCTAGTCTACATCTTTACTGGATTGCCCATAGAAGTAGCGGAGGTCAGAAGGCAGTCGCTCCGGAAAAATGCTAGGTAAATGAAGTGTAGTAACGTTTTAAAGTAACTAGTCAAACATACTAATTGGTCGTAATTAATGCAGTCGTTGACTTAATAAAATACATATTTAAAAAGCACTGTCGGTTCCATTGAAATCGGTATATTTTTGAATAAAAAAAAAAAAGTATTCCTTTGTTCGATGAACTCGTGAATCTTTGATATCATTTTTGGCGGTCGAATTGTCGTTTGTACTGTATTCAAGGGAATTTTAAAAGAGACGGTGGAGTATTGACTTTGGGAAAACATCGGCTACGGTGTCGTTTGAACGTATTTTGCAATAGTGCATTGTTTGGATTTAGTGTGTTCTTGTTATATTTTTAACTAAGAATAGTAATGTAGCAATTTTTGTGTTTGTAATTATATAAAGACTTTAAAAAATACGTAATTTCGATTACTTGAGTTATATAATTATTGAGATTTTAAAACCAAACTATTACGCCGAATTTAATGAAAAAGAATTAACCGAAACAGTTTAGCTGTTTTCGAGTAATCGTTGAACACACATTAGAAAAAGAAAAAAAAGTCTCACCAACTTAGAACCTTCTGCTTTGGAATTAAGTTAACAATTGAAATAAAGTGAAGACGCGTAAGGCTATATTATCATAATATCATCACATATTAGCTATATATTTTTAATGTAGATTTATCTACTTCTATTCTTTAGAATATTCACGCGTATGAATTACAAATGGTTTTATATAAATAAAGTATATCATTATGTGGTCTAAACGAAGCGCTAAGCTTTTTCTAAACAATTATAAGTACAAAAATATCACTTTACCAAGACTTGACACTATGCTAAATTAATTATTAATTATATATGCTAAATTAACACATTAAGACGTAGATATGTAGTATTGTTAACTAATACGTAAAATTATTACTCATAAAACTGATTAGGTTGCAAATTATTTAGAAATTAAACGTGAACTAAATGTGGAAATGTCAAAACATTTCATTACGTGTCCACGTCAACCACTAAAATAATAACACATTCATTGTGTTTTGACCACAGCATTTAAATTTCTCGTTAAGCACGAACATCAGCGGTGGAATGTATCAATACAAAAATGTATGGAAAAGGCACTAAGCTTAAGAAATATTAATATGTATTATCTAAGCCTCAAGCAAGCATTGCACTTATAAGTATACCTCTTAGACTTTTATAAAGATTTTTATATAAGTTAAATTTGTTTGTCATTGCTTGACGCCTGAAGGATTTTATTGTCAGTGCCACTATTTTTGACAGCCACAACTACCTAAGTAACCGTTACCAGGTAATATAATTGTTTTATATCGATTACGAGATCTCCACAAAACAAAGAATGAATGAATGAATGAATCGGTTACGAGAGTAAGCGCCTGTTTCTTCGGTTCCTGTAATTTTTTTAAATAATGAACCGAAATTTCACGATAACCGACAATTGAGGTTTGATTATTTTATTTCACCATCGACCTTCCAGCTAAATTAATTTATAAATAAATTAATTTGTCATTTATAATTTGACGGAACAGCAACGTCGCCTTTAAACGTTTCAATAGACGATTCTAATTTATCTTTCTTTTAAAAATGAATCCATATTGTATTTTTAATTAAACCTTGCCTTTGCCTTTGAAACCCAAAATTGTAGTTTATTAGGTGGATAAGTACCGATTCAGCTACCGTTAATTTTAGTAACTCTTGCTATAGAATCTAAGGAAACTTTTAACAAAAAATCTATTTAATTTACAAAGGTTAATGAAAGAAAAGGTAGAATATATTTTATCGTGTACTAAACAGTAAGATATAAAATTAAAAAGACGATTAAGGTTGTTAAAAAATAGATTAATATGTAGAATCCAAGATGCGTTTGAAATTGTAATGACATGTACCATTCGTGTGGTTCTCGTGATTAATCGATATTTGTTTCACTCTGATTAAGTGACCGTCGCTTTATAATCGAGTCGAAAATCGATTAACTAAATGACTGTTTATTCTCACACTCGATTCTGTTAATTGGAACCTCGGAACTGCTACGGCGACTCGAAAGTGCTACGAATGTACGTTGTTGATATTTAATGATGAGGTTAAGTATAAAGGAAATAGGCGACTGAACTTATTATTAACTAGTTAATTCTTTCAATCTTAAGTACACCGCTCTAAGTTTTTTATATGTATATATTTGTTGATTTTGTCTTCTGTTTAGAATAATAAAAGAAAGAAAAAACTTTTTATTTCCCTTTTTCTAAAAATGAAATAAAAAGTTTTATTTAGTAACAAATTCACGGAATAACTACATTTTCCCAACCGCCTCTTTGTTTACGCTGTAATTTAAAAACGTGATTCAATTCCGATGCACTCTAAAAATAGGAAGCGACGGAATCGCTTAAAGTAGTTTGAAAGAGTGAATTAAAATTTGCATAATACTCGTATTTCGCTACCGTCGACGGAATATGCTTTGACGAAATATTTCGGAGCTCACCGTCCCAGATATTTATTTACCTGCCGTCAGGAGAGAGAGAATGAAACGGAGAAACGGGAGAAATGTGAGAAAATAGAGAAATTCGTTTATCAAAGGAGTGCCCGGAAATACCAGCGAATGTTACACCGAGGCCGCCTGTGCCTGAGCCTTTGAATCGTGGCATTTTGAAACAAACACTTTAAAAATGTAACGTAATTTAAAAATCGAGTCCGGTTTTTCGTGAAATTGGAAATAGAATCTTTTTGTATTAAAAAAAATGGATTTTCCACGTGGAAATTAAATGGATGAAACGAAAATAGCTCGTAGGGTGTTTGCGTATCGAAAATGATATTTAAACGTTTAAAAATAGATGCAGAAGTTAATTATTACAGGAAAATTAATTCAAATAATTTTAATTATTTTGCATTCGTTTGTTCGTTGTTATTATTATTTTTTTAAATTTATTTTTAAGCTGTATATTTTCAATTATAAAAGGAGAAATTGAGACTTATTTTTTAATTAATATTTAAAAACGAATTTATATAAGAACCAATATTTAAAAGTGTAAATAAGTAAGGTTTGGAACCTAAACCGTTATGTAAGAGGAAAATAAATGATACCAATTTTCAGGAAAAAATCTCGAAGCATTAATTTAAATAAATTCGGTTGTCTGGCAACCCCATTTCGTGAACGATTAGAATGCTCGGAAGGTTTTCTAGAGCGATACGAACTAGGATACTAATTGCTTTAGCATTTTGAACGGATCACCTATATTTGTTTTGTATTCATGCTCTTTATACGGTTTAATCTTTCCGTGTTATGGATGCATTCGGTTTAACTAACGTGATAGCTATATAACGTTTCCACTTTTTTATAAAAGTAAAATGTTTATAACATGTTTTCTTACATTGTCTGCATCATTAGATTTATATTAATAACTTTATTTAATATTTTTTTAATGTTTTATTTCATTAGTTTTAAGAATAAAATATTACTTATAAACAAGCTAAAATAATCTTGATTAACTTATCTGTAATGTCAGACCACATAACTTCCAAGAACAACAAAAAACTTTTATTTAAGAAGATATTATTTTTAACGATAAGAATAAAGTATAAAGAAACATAACTACTTTCTTATAATACGCATAATGAATTCAATTTAACAGACGTTTTACTTGGAAATTGTGATAAAATATTCAATATAGATAGAATTATAAGTATTGTCTAAGTATCTTTACAATTTTTATCTAATTTATTCTTTTTTTTTTTCAGGTAAGTCCTGCTTAATTCATCACATTGACAACCTTATGTGTAAGTCGATAAATATATTTATATAGAAGCCGTGAAGCGAGAAATAATGTCATTTTGAACATTTTACGCCTTAAGCGGCTCGTGAACATTGAAATGTTAAAATAATTAAGATATTTATATTAAAATTTACGTAAATTTCTTTAAAAGGCTTATTTAAATAGTTCTAGACAAGCATGACACTTGGTGTGAGCCATCAACACGTCAACGTGTTCCCGTGGCGTGCAGGCCTGGCTCGCTGCCCGATATATAGTTATGAATTTAAACTTCTTTATCTTGATATTTTTATTTTTAAATTAAGTTGAAATATGTTTGAAAAAATGCAATAACGAAAATTTATTTAAGATACAAAAATGTCATGTGATAATTTTATTGTAATTTTAAAATGTACAGATTTAAACGTGCAAAAATCAGCAGTAGGTAAATAACAAACAAAGGACGTTAGATTTTATAACTATTTAAAAGATATATTCTCGTAAAAAAAAGAAGGAAATAAATATATTAGTTTTCGAGATATAAAAATTAGCGACGAGCACGCTATTCGATCTCCACCAATGTCACGGACAGCGGCGGTATTTAATATAAGCGATAGGGGTCTATAAACGTCTGTGGAATCAATCTAATCCATCACGTCACGTGATAAATGTGTGAGGACGTTTCGACGACCAGATGGATAATAAACGCAGCACGGATTTTTATATATTGACTAGCAGTTCCCCGCAGCTTCACCCGCATATACTTAGGAATTTGAACCTAACAACCTTTTAACCCTCTTTTGAACTTTTAAGGGGATGGATTATCAAAAATCCTTTCTTTATGCACACTTACGATATTTAAGGAACGTTTGTGCAAATTTTCATGCGGTTTTGGTTATATATTAATTATAGATTACATACAAATATCTCACAAGACGATGACAGGTTGGCGCAGGGGTCACTGCAACTGACTTAAGCGCTAACAGTTGCGGTTTCGATCCCCGCTCAAGGCAAACATCTGTATTGGCCATTCGGATGTTTGTCCTGGTCTGGTTGTTTGTGTTGCATGTATTTCCGGGTTCCCGACAAGTCAAAAATGACACATGTAGGTTCGTTCACGGACGTATGTAAATAAGATGTACATAAATTGTTTACACCTGAAAGAACTTACTATCCATTATTTTGTGAAAATCACAGCTTAGATAAAGTTACCTAGGTAATTGTTACATGGTTACAGAGTTATTTTATATAAATTTCCTGAGTAAAACTTACAAGTATAATTCCCGCCAATCAAACTCAAACTCAAACTCAAAATATATTTTATTCAAATGGGCCTTTACAAGCTCTTTCGAATCTTCAGTTCCACTTGAAGCTACCACCGGTTCGGAATGTGGATTCTACTGAGAGAAGCCGGCGAGAAACTCAGTAGTTAACAGTAATAAAGACCTCAATTTGACCACAGACTTTAACAATAATCAAAAGAGTGTATATGCGTGGATGTAATATTTTATTGGTTTTATGGGTTTTGTATGCATAATTTTAAAAATACCATTTTTCTCTATTATATATTCATATAAATTATAAGTGTGTAAAATTTCAATTTCCTTTGTCAGCGCAATTTTCGTAAAAAAATAGTTTTTGCTTCACGTATTAATATGTACTTGTTAAAAAAAGTAATCTTGAAAGAAAAGCAAGATCTACATATTCTTATCCCAAGTGAACGAAACACGGTTTTAACACATCCAAGAACGTCGTATAAGAACGGTTTAATCTGTCTAAACTAAGCGCTATTTTTATATAAAAAAAATGTTCGCTTAAACAGCGGCTTCCATCAAAGTGTAAAAAGTAAAGTCTCTGTTCACCGTCTCTTGTAATCTATCAAACTGTCTGAATTTTCTCCACCGTTGGCTTCATTCAAAGCATTGCTCTTTACTCTAGAGATTTACGTATACATCATTTATAGCACACATTTAATGGCATTTCGTAAAAAATAAGTCTTTTCCTTTAGTTTGCCGTATACTATTACTTATTAGAAATTGATCCTTATAAGTAACATTATCAGATGGTGCAATAATAGTGTGTGTTCTTTTTTCAAAATCACCGGATTCGATTCAGAAATAGTCAGGGCTAGAAAATGATTTTTTCAAAAAGCGAATCCTTTAAGTCATCTTCGTTATTCGGATTGGGTTAAGCACGCCCAATTAAAAATTAGCCTGTATGCAGCTGAAGATTTAAATTTGTTTGTTTGAAATTTAGCATTTAAAATTTCAGCAGTGCAAGCCGGGATTTTAACCCGCTAACATCGCACGAAATCGACCACGATTTTAACCACTAGGCCATGTCACCTCGTTATAAAGCTTAAACAAACTTCACACAATATATATAATATATTTTGTTTCTGATAAAAGACGTTTTTATAACCACTAACGATTATCATATATTTTGTCAATCGGCGATACATTTAAAAGTGAACGAAAAGTCCTTTCATACTAAATGTTTAAAGCGCGAAGCCTTTATAAGTTTTGAGGATAAAACGACGTCCATTCATTAAAGTTATGATACCGTTTAAAGGCGTTCCCGGAAGATTTTCTTTCAACGTGATATATTATCGTCGGCGAGTCAGCAAGGGCCCTTTCGCCGAGCTGTAAAGTGTCTTGCTCTTTATATTGTATCGAAAAATTATTATGCCTTAATTTTCAGGGATTGAAAATGTAATTAAAGGCCGTGGATCGCGCTTAAATGTTTAATTATAGTGCATCAATGTATATTATTCTGAATAGTGTTTATAATAGTTTTAAAAAAACTTACCATATATTATTTAAGACGAAAATTAAACTGGCAAATTTTATTCACGTAATTAATTTTGTAGCTGTCAGATGACTATATGCTGATAAGCAATAGTGTCTTCGCCCACAAATTCAAGACATTGATTCAAATCCGGAGATATTGTTGTATTTTTATAGTGCGTCACTCTATTTAACATAATAAAAAAAACTCATATAAACTGAATAAGTACAGAAAAAAGTTTCTTAATGTTACGAATTTCATGGGCGTTCCATATTTTGTAATTTATACAATAGTTTCAAATATTTGAAAAACTTATTATTAGACTTTTTATTAAACATATCTATCGGCTTTTAATTCG
Source organism: Hypolimnas misippus (assembly GCA_037950945.1). Lineage (NCBI taxonomy): Eukaryota > Metazoa > Arthropoda > Insecta > Lepidoptera > Nymphalidae > Hypolimnas > Hypolimnas misippus. Next base: position 2,879,186 of record JBBEEQ010000016.1, on the reverse strand, counting down.
TTATATTTTTTATCAAAATAGAAAAGAAGAGATAGATTATATACTTGTTCAAATAAATGTATTTAGAATAAGTTTGAAATTTTTAGACGCCATTTTCTCAAAATGAAGTTCGTGTGGCTTGACACACATTGCTCTTCACCGTCCAACTATAAAACAACTGTCCCTGTCAAATAACAGCTACCTATGTAGATAATCTTACGTAACATGTGAGTTTCAATAAATAATTCGCTGAACGAATTTCTGTCAGATGTAAAAGCAATTATAAACAATTTATGCAATCTATATAAAAATTGTAAATCTTAATTTCTTATTAAAATAAATAATTTTAACGCGATACACGATGACGCACGCCGCGCTGCGTATTTTCGTCAAGCGCTACGGCAAATTACCGTAGCGTTCGTAGCAGCGTAGCCAATGTTACCGAGAGTCGCGTAGCAACAGCATAGAATATAAACGCTACCTCTTTATGATATTTTTATATAAACGGAGTTATTATTATATTTAATTACGAAAACCATAATTCAAAAGAATTTTATTATTTATTATAAAATAAGGGACAACAAAAGTGAATATTAAAAGACTTTTCTATTAAAAATTATTATTATACTGCGTTCATATTTTTATTAAATATACGCCTCTATGATAGGTAACAGATTATTCATAAATATTATCATTTTATTATAATATTGATGTTCGTTGCTCGAATTCACGTCAGGCGTGCGAATTAATTTTGCACGTGTATAATGTATAAGCGCAATAATGTAAGCCGTTACAATCCTAATAGTACAATCAAATGGTATTAACTCCAGCGCTCCACAGCTGCGCTACTACACGACGCAGTAATTATCACTCGACTGTAATACTAACACGAATTCAAGACCATTATACTATCGAACATCACGGAATTCTTAACATGCTTTAATGCTTACTCGAATATTTCATTGGATTTAAATAGAAACAGAATCGTGGTAATTCAAACTATCGCCTCTTTATAAATCCACAGTGCGCGCCGGCTGTTACCAACCAGCTCACCGCCCTTCCTCGAGCTCACTTAACGTATTTATAATATAAATTTATCGTTCATAATGAAGCGATAAATTTATACGGTGCTACCGTCTCCATTATTAATTTCGACGGGTGGTCGACCCGCGAATTTGTTTCCTTACATCCGAAATAATGAACGGCTGTCTTCGTCGGAAAAAGGAGCAGAAATCGGACGAAGACAAAGGTGCGGTAACAGTCGGACGCTGCGGCGGTATGCGGACGATTTTCAAACTCATTTGCGCTATTAATAATCCCGACGTCAGTTATACGCGACCACGGTCCGCTTATCGCGGGTTTTTAATAGAGTTTTCGCTTTGAATAAAGGAAGGTAGGACGGTAGATAAGGCACCGTGATACCAACAGGTGTCGTCGACTACGATAAGGTCTGAATAGTTTTTGCGGTATCGGCGCTCGAGATAGCGACGTGAATGGACGAACAACGGCGCGCCTCGGAAGTGGCCTCCCTCACGTCCTTAATGTTAAGTAAACGGGCTTTGTTACGGGCGTTGTTTGATGTTGTGCTGTCGACGGTCTCCACTCGAAATGTTGGATCGTTATTTTAACTTTTTCTGTATTGTTTTTGTAATGATGGTTCTGTTTTAAGCGGTCTTTTTATTTACTACAATAATGCGTAAATTGTTCTATAAGGACTATAAAACGTTCGACAAAATAGTTGACTTTTAAAATTTGTTTATAACAAATAATTATTTTTTCACAAAAGTTAAAAGTTTACTAGTAAGTAAAAAACAACAGGTATAACAAAAAAAGTCTTTACATATATAACAAAGTAAAATAAATTATATTTACGATGAAGAGATAAAACATTATTAGAATAATATTTAAGTAGAAATAAACTATTCTATATAAGTTTATATTTGTTCATACTTTTTATTAATTAATAAAAATAATAATTTGATACTAAATCAATAAAAAAATGAAAACCCAGAGGCTAAATTGCGATAAATATAGTTAAAACAGAAGATTCCAAATAAAATTTATTGTTTTCTTTTCAGTTTAAATTTATAATACATGTTATTTAAATAAAATTTTTCAAATAATTTCAAATTGTCCTCCGGGTTTAAAACGCAAAAGCAAACTACATACTAGTTTTAGAAACAACATTTTAGGTTAATATAAAATCTTTATTACTTTCAACATGTGATAGCTACAGAGAAAAAACTATCTGTCATACTACAAAAGACGCATTAAAACCATGTTGAACGCCTGTCTAGCTAAACAGTGTTTAAACATTAAACATTGCTTAAAATATTATATAAATTGCTTAACAGCGAATAAACTCATATAAAAACTTATTGATAAAATGTTATACATTACATTTGACGGTTAAAATAGGTTCTAAACATCTATTAAACTCACTTAAACGTATGTTATTCTATATCTAAAGCATGTTTAACTCAAAACTGTCTTTAGACGCGGATTTGTAGTATGGATTTTTTTAAAACACGCGTTGAACGTCTGTTTAAATCTTTTGTAGTAAGGCAGTACATTGTTACTCTTTTGAAATTAATTCATCGCCTAATATATTTTCAATTATAGTTTATTTTTGATATCCAACCCGTTATTTCAGTCTCAAGGCCAGAGTACATCAATCATTCACAAACCTAATCTTGAGGCAATATTGCCAGTCGTAGAGACGATGTCACAGAACAAATTTTATACGTAGCTTTAATTTTATAAAAAAATACTTAATTATATAATGATGTATGTTAGTATGAATTTAATGTCTATATTAGTTCTTTATTCTATAACTTATTAACGCATAAATATAAACAACATAAAATATTTCCATTATATAATAAAACAACTTATATATACATATATGTGAAGTAACTTCAGAACGACTGAAACTATTTTTAAAATTATACCACTTCTAGATAATACCTACCGTATTAGGCTATATTTAATGTACAAATATTTGCGTTTTATTTAAAAAATAAAATTTACATTAGCGTGCAAAATGAAGAAGATTTTATATATTTTAAAACATCAAATAATATCAAACTAGTGGAAATATCGATATGAAAACTCAACAACTTTGTTTTATATCGAGCTCCGCATAGATCGTTCATTTTTCTCCGCTGGATTGTCCACCCGAGTGAAGAGTGCTCGTAATCGGCTGCAGCCTCCGAAGACTCGAACGCTAATAATGAGAGCACTCGAGAAACTTACCTCTAATGCCGCTTTTAAAATGATTATCTACTTATAAATTGTCTTTTAATGGTGCCCGTCTCCCGTATAATAGCTGTTTTACTATCGCTCCTGGTCGTAGTTTGCGGGCTTTTGTGTTTTAAATTGTGGATTTTATGTCGGTATTATCGGGGTAGTTTCGAATGTTTAAAGTTATTTTTGAATTTTAAAAAATTTTTAGATTACGTAGTTTTTTTTTTATAATAACAGTATAACTTTTTAATCTTAGCATTTTTTTTGTTGGTTAATGCAATATAAATTTACCGATTTTTAAACTTCTTGCTTTTCGTTTGTAGTAATACACTTACAGATTGACGAAGATAAAGAAGAGATAGAATTTTCAACAGAATCGGTTTTGTAGTTTGATTTTTAGTGTAATTCGAATTAACAAAATTGGATATTATTTACCTAATTTAAAGTCGATAAAAAAGATACGGATGTAATTTTTGTATAAATCAGTAGAATGATATATGTGTTAAAATGTTCATTACATTTTAATTTGTTTTTTGTACAGCTTTGTTATTATTTTAGAAACATTTAAATCACATTTACTCTCACTCACAGAGTCATGTCTTTATAATAAGATAATGTTGGAAACTTGAAATAAATCTCGTGAAAAAAGTCGACTAAATTTAATTTTGTCGTTTTAATATGTTAACAAAGTTCCTACAAACTCTAATTCTCATTCAACCCATTGACGAAACCCATTTAGCAGATGCAACACGTGTTCCGTAGACACGAACGCCGAGAAAATGTAATATTAAAAGTTTATCATAGTTGGGCGGTGGCAGATGCCGTCATACTTCGGGTATGATGACTTTATTTGGTATTGTCATGTCCTAGAAAGATTTAATCAACTTGCTCAGAGCATTTCTATTTTGTCTATATAAGCTATACTAACTTTTGTTTGTGGCTTCGCTCACGTGTCTCGTAATGTACATTTCGTTTCGCCGGACGACTGTCTATCAAATTTACTTTTCTGTCTGGTCGGTACGACACGCGTGTAAATTAATGCAAATTGCATACAATATGTTGTTAAAGTTGTGTCGCTATCAGTAAGCTAATTACGGCGAGCTACCACTAACGCAACGTCATACATTTTGACAGTCGATTTCTGATTTTTGTAATTCAATTCAATTGAAATTTGGTTAATGGCTTTTAGATGTGCCAATTAGACATCTTTTTTCGCCAAAGTCATTGGTCGGTAAGGTCGAGAATTCAACCTCAACTAAATTTTGAAAAATTTCATTGTTAGCCCCTGTCCCAGTCCTGTTAACCTAAACCAACACAAAAATAAATATAAATATTATACATAATAGTATATAAATACAAATAATTTTAATGGGACAATCACAGGTTTTATTTACAGTTTAATTTTATTACATTTATTATATTGACACAGAAACGAACACAGTGGACTAAACACAAACATCACTGATTATTGTACTTAAACGAAACAAATGAACTCTCAAAATGTATCACGATGCGATATCGAAAGCTTCGCGTAATGATCATCCAAATAAACTGTGTGGGATTATACAAATATCACTTTTTCTATATTACGTATAGAAGAGTACAAAACGGTTTACTACATATAAGGAAATAATAATAAATAATTTTGAGTAATCTATAATTTATTATTAAGACAATAACTTATTAGTTGTGTGTATTATTATATATATACAAAAAAGTCAAACATTTGTTATTTTAAATAGGCTCTTACATTTAATGTGGCATAAAGTGTATGTAATGATCACCATCATATCGTATTATAAGAAAATAGTATGTTTTTGTTTTAATTTCATACGGGGCGAACATACTGTATCAAAGAAATATAAAAAATAGTCATCGCTACAAATGCAATTATTACAAAAGATTAAGTAACAATCAGGTTAAGCATTTCCATTATCTTCCTTGATTTATTTCCAGCGAATATATTATATGTCCACCATAATACAATAGTCATTAAGATTACAATTAGCGAAAACATTTAGTAACATACACGTACAAGCTACCCCTTTATTAAATGTCGATTAAAATGTATATTACTTAAATTATCAAACATTATATTAAATGAAATTCAGAACACACTCGTATGCAAATACAATGAGAACGATTCGACTAATCTAATGGGAGAAATTTAACTTCGAATAATCCTTGTTTAGCTTAATGCCTGCGCTTGCCAATTAATGCATTGGAATAATAGAACACTTATGTACATATGAATGCCTCATTCTATGACCTGTTTACAGGTATTAACTCACTCGCCCATTTAGTTTGCGTATTATTGTGCAATTGAATGTAGAATGTATGACATAATAATTTATATTGGAAATAACATTTATATGTATTCAACGACAGCAAATAGTCGCTTAAGTTTTAACACAAGTTCAAATAAGTAACCTCACATCATTTAATATTAACAACATTATGAAACAATAATATAGTATTATTAAATGGTATATTATTTACTTTGGATTATAACTAATTAACTTTATTCATTATTTATAACCTTTTAAATTATGCAGGTTTTTTCGCTACCCTGTAAAGTTGTGAATTTTTACTTACGTTGTGTTAAAATTTAAGCCACGAAATACTCTCTGTTAGGCGATAATTACAATTCAATTCTTTGGTTTATGGCTTTTAGTTGTGTCAAAGGAGAGAATTACACTTGGAATTTTTCCTCTCATAACTGATGTATAATAACCTTGTAACCAGGTAATGGCTATCGAGGTAATCCGACCAAACCAATGAATATCATAAATAAAGTACTGACTGTAAATTCTTTCAGACCAATGACAAATGACTTATGTAAATCTTTATGAAAGTTTAAGAGAAAACCTTTTGTGACTCTCGCTTAATACACTATTTATTTGCAAAGTATATAAATAAATACACCTTAAAAAAGATGTTTAAATACGGTCCGATCGCTATGATAGAAATTTCTTCCAGCTTTTAAGAATAGAACACAACATAGAAAAAAAGTATTGGAACTTTTTACCAATAATATATATACCTTGTAAAAATTGCTCACAAATAAACTTTAGCGTTAATGGTTATAGGTCTTATAATACATGTTTATATACATGTTATACATGTTTATATACATGTAATACATGTTTATATACATGTTATACATGTTTATATTCACTGGTCAGGTCATGATTCAATTTGTGCGTTGTGTTTTTCTGAATAATAACACGCAAAATTCTAATCAAGATGGTTAAACCTTACTTGTTAGTGAATATTTATAAAATAAAATCGAAAGTGACAGCCTGTTAAGGTCCCACTGGGCAAATATTCCTCTTCTTTTAAGAAAAACGTTTTTAGAGCTTAATCCACCACGCTGCTCCACTGCAAGTTGGTGGATATATGTCAGAATTTCCCTCCGCTACATGCAAGTTTTCATGATCTTTTCCTTCACCGCAGAGCACGAGATGAAAACAGAAATTTACTACTTGAAAATTCAGCGGTTCTAGCCGTCGTTCGATTCCGTGATCATCGGTAGGAAACAACATTTTCCAACTACTAAACCATCTAGGCTCTTTGTGAATTTTATAACGCTTTTTAAATTCCAACCTTACAAGGTTTTCACGGGTTAGCTCATTCGCCAGCTATTTATATGTATAGGAGTTTTCCTACTCAATTAAACTCTTTATAATCGTTGTATTAGGCAAACGTTTTTATTCAATTTTGCAAACGACACTCACGCGTTTAATTGTGTAAACTTTGTAGAGCAAAACCCATTCACGCTTAAATAACGCATACATAACCAATGCTCCATAACCTTATGTATAGTTTATATACAATGCACATAACTGATTGCAAATTAATAGCTGGCAAATATTATTTGGTACGATCAGACTAAGCGCAGATCATTAGCCTTCGAAGTATATTATTGCTGTAATTATTAGGTACCTTTCGCTCCTGACTTTCTCCACATTTACGTAGATTTTGTTTTTAAATAATACATACCTTTATATGCATAATATTTAGCCTATGACCATCTTGAATAACTGTCACTGTAATTTTCAGATTGTGACTTTTAGAATAGGTCCATTGTTTTCAGATTCACTTCGCACGTATAAAATTCGCTCTGATTTTATGAATGTGTTTTAATTAAATAAAACCCTACTGTTCCAAGTTTAAAAAAAACATAATAAACTTAGTCATTGTATGGTGAAAGTTTAAAGTTTAAATATATTCGTTATATTACACAAACATGAGTGTAAGTAATAAGTAAGTTTGTATCAGAGAGAGTAATAATTTGAGAATTTGTTGTCGAAAACTTATATTACTTACATTACTTACATTTTTAGTTATTAAGTAGCATTTTTATGGACGAATAATGTATATCTTTTGTTTCATATCCTTAAAAAAATAAAATTACATACTAGTTCCGTATTTGTTACAGCAAATTAAAAACAAATACTATGATTAAACTTAATTTTCCTTGACCTTCCAAGAAGGTTACACAGCAATGCAATACCTCCTCTTGGAGCAGAACAAAGTTAATATCACGACCGAAGAAATTATTTTTAATAACAAACGATAGTCAGCTGCTTCTCCCGCATATTTTGTTGAAGTTTCATACCAACTGACGGTGTATTTCAAATAGTTCAAGAGAAAGAACTAATTCCTATATATTTACTTCGAAACGGTATCCATTTTTTAAGTTAAGTCGACTGACTACATAAAAATAGCAAATCCGGCCACAAATTGCTATGAAAAATAGTCATTAATACGGCTTATCAAACGTTAATTTTGATGCACTATTAAGGAAAAAATTTCACACTGACACAAAGCATCTTTAAGACTCCCAATTCCAGATACCTTTCTGATAATCGTGATAAATCTTTGTTATTAAATTTTATCAAAATCAAAATATATGTACTAGTATTATTTTTATTAAAATAGGCTTTTGAAAGCCTACTTAAATAAAAGTTTTAAATTCAAAGGCAAATCGAAAAAAATACATAAAAATATTTAAATTAACGTAATGTTTTTCACCACCGGTTCGGAATGAAGATTCACCGAGAAGAACCGGCAAAAAATGCTTCACTTTTATCAAGAATCTTATTATTTGATACAATTTCTAAATATTGATAGATCGGGTCAGTATGTAAAGGTAGTTCATATTTTTATTTTTTTTAATAAATAGAAACAAAAAAGTAATATTGTACAGTGTTCGCAATAAAAGATTTTATCTTAATTTATCTACATCACGTTGTCGGCGAAATTAAAAAACTTCCAAATTAAGTTACAGGCCTCGTAAAAAAAAACTTTGAATATATAAAGCCTCCGTTCATAATGGTTCACATATATTGACTATATGTATGTAACCAGAGAATTCCACGTTCGGATAAATAAAAACATCCTAACTGGAAGACTTTTTTAATTATATGTCCTTATTGTACACTTTATTAATTTAGTAGTTACTAGCGGCCCGCCCCGGCTTCGCACGGGTACATACACACACACACAATTTTTTTTATTCATAGTTTTTATTAATGTACTCGCGGCACTTTATTTTATTACATTGACTCCCTCCCGTGTACCCCAGTGACGCTTACATGGAGCCTACATCGCATGCTGGCTAGCTGAGCGCGGTGAGCGACAACCACGCGACTTTTTTCTAATACTTGCATTTTTAAATTCGTGATATCTTCCGAATGAAATGTCTGAATTGAATAATTTAAAAAGTTATAAAATGGTACTGAACCCGTCCTGAATATAAAGTAATTTATTTATTTCGATAAGGATACCAAGATACAAATAAAGAGTCTTTTCAAGCGGCGGCATATGAATTAAATTTTTAGAACAAAAAACCGCTTACTGTGACATAACTATAATATTTAGACATATGCTGTCGCGACACTTTTTGTAGATAATGATGAGTTCTGCAAAGTCGTAGTAAATGATTTTGTTCTATCACCAATAGTTTTCGCAGCGCACGCGACGTAAGGAATTTTTCAGGTCATTTTTTTACACCTTGGGTTACATTATTACAATTTTAGTAATGATCCCTATTTAAAAAAAAATATAATATAGTAACATAGGCTACTCGGGGATAATGTAGCTTTCCACAGGTGAAAGAATTTTTGAAATCGGAGTTTCGGAGCCTATTCATTACAAACAAACAAATCTTTCCTCTTTATAATATTAGTATAGATGTACGTAACTAAATGCTACGCTTAACGCTGTGCAGGGGTAATTTTCGTAAATATTATAAAAAGTAAAAAATTTGTTTCTAAGTTTGTATGTAAGTTAGATGGCTATCTCTGAAACTACTGATACAATTTAAATAAAAATCTTCAATCGTTGTATAGCCTCTTTATCAAGCAAGAGAAAAACCGCGAGGGGCAGCTAGTCAATAAATAATTTTCTACGCGCTTGGAATATTTTCTAAATCCGTTGCATACGAATATTAATTTTTGACTTCTATTTCTTGCTATAAGTTTAATTAACTTTGTATATAACTACAAATAAAAAAAATATAGGCAATAATAATCAGTATGTCGTCTCCATATGAATAAAACTCACACAGTAGATTGTATTTTCAGCATGTTTCCAATAATTTAATTTGTAAATAATTTCCTTATAAAAGATAACAATGCGGTGAACAATACAAGTTTCCTTTGTCATTTCCTGCCTTCTCGAGGGGGAATTGCTGACTTTGCCAATTGTAGATAGTAGGTTTGTACACGCACATGTGGACCCATTTCAATTGGGAATGAAGAAAAAACAAGACAGCGGGGTCCTTAGAATTATAAAGAATACCCACTTAAGGTAATATTTCAAGAGAAAGTTGAGCACTTAGACTTGTTTTGCACTTAAGTTTTTTCGTGATTAATCTATTTGTTTACATAGTACGAAAAAATGTTTGTAAACTTCGTCGGGGATTTTTTTGTGTGTTTTTAATTTACGTCGAAAAGAAGAGGTGGATATGTACACGTCTATAAATAAATTGAATAAAATATTAAGAATAAGTTTGACTTTAAACGCCATTATCTCAAAAATAATACTGTGTGGCTTAACTTAGCTTAAAGTAAAGTAAAGTTACGGCCTGTAAATATCCTGGGCCTAAGCCTCCTCTCTTATTAAGGAGAAGGTTTAGAGCTTAATCCCCTGCGGGTTGGATATACATATTTCAGAATTTCTCCCAGCACATGCAGGTTTCCTCACGATGTTTTCACCGCCGAGCTCGAGATGAATTAAAACACACTTTAGCACTTGAAAAATCAGCGAAGCTAGCCGGGGTTTACACCCGCGATCATCGGTTGAGTGAGACGTGTTCTAATCTCTAGACCATCTCGGCTCATCTTGTTTTACTTATCAGCATCAAAATATAAATACAGTATAAACTTAAGTGATGTATTTAAGTAAAAATATTATTTTTAACAGCCAGCTTGCTTGTCAGACTGTCCTTTGACACGGTCATTATTTTAAAACGTATACGTGATTATATTTATTTTTGGGTCAACATTTAATTCGCAAATAGCATTATTTATTCCTTTCATAATTTCATTATTTTATCTTTATTCCCGTGTTTCGTATTTTAAATATCAGCTGTCATTTATCAGATGTCGAATATGCACTGACATCTCGATACATATTTTATTTGCGATTCTACAGTTTCATTACAATTTGTGCAATTACATACGTCTCTGGTATATATTTTATTTCGAAATCGAAACACTCGTTCAATTAATTTCCAATAAGTAGAATAAGTTCTGTTACGTCTTTAACAGGATCGGTCTTCGAAGGTTTCCATGTAGTTCGTGACTACGTTAAAAATATTATATATATTTCATAAAACATACAACATAGTGACACATGCTATCCTGTATAATAGCAGCACCATTTACTGTATCCAATCGTTAATCTAAAAAAACTAGTAACGAAAAGAAAAATAATTTCATCAAAATACAAATACTTTCATTAAAACTGGTCCAGTGGTTTAGAAGTTCAGCGTAAAGAAGAAATATATTCATAAAGTTAAAGAAACGATGAAGACACTATACAAATGATGTCCGTTTTGAATAATGTTAATTTATTTTTTGAATTAGTCCAAAACTTTCAGAGATTGTCCCCGATACAAATAAACAACACATATATATTTATAATACTAGTGTATAATATATAATACTGCTCCGCGTGTATGAGTCGTAATGTGATATAATATAGCCTATAACTGTTCGCAATAAACTGGCTATCCAACGTAAAAAAAAATTTAGAGATTACTCTCTACATACAAACTTATAAACATATTCGACGTCATTATGTATAGTACTAGTGTAAATGTATAAATAATAAAAACTTAACTACAAGTAACACGTCCTGATTAGGTTATACTCGTACTAAGTAAATAAACAAATATTTACTAGTTTACCGTTTGGGTAAACTCAAACTACTCAGCCCAACTTCAGGCAGCTTAACTTAATAATTAAGTTATTATTATGTCGACTGTTATAATCATATTAAAACCTCCAATCGTAATACCTTTTGCTGTCATTTATTCTGGCTTTTACCGGAGTCTGCTATTTATTCTAATATGGATTTAACAGCTCACTGATTCTTCGCGCGGAATTTTTTACGTTTGCCGACAGCGACTCAGTCGCAACCCAGTAACATTTTAGTTTTTATTTATCTGGCAAACGAGCTGGCGTGACACCTGCCAGGAAGAATCGCGGTAGTTGTATTTGCATGACAATGGCTAGTAACAATAAGGTTAGTGAGATACTTGGATTATGATAGTCATGGTATTGTGGTAGAAGTTTTTTTTGGCTGGGGAATGCGTTTATGTAACCCGATACTTTAGAGGAGTAAGTAGGTCTCCTGGTGACGAACGTCCCAGACTGAAACCCAGCAGTGCCATCGTCATCTTAGTAGGGCGTCACGTGATCGCTTATGCATCCTACCGTTGACCGGTGACTTCCTGACCGTTTACCATTCTTCGCGGGCCTTCTTCTTCTAGAGAGTAGATGTGATAGAGCCTAGCTCTACCATACTTTCATTGAATTAGAAATACTAACCGCGTTTCGTATGGTGTGTAATCCTAACCTCTCTCTCCCAAGCGTTCCTATACTTTCTTTTCCCCCTCAACCTCTTTTAGGCTGGCATGGCATTTTTGGCTCCTCTGGTACTGCAAGTGTCCATGGGTTGCGGTGATCAATTAACATCAGGTGAAGCAATTGGCCTTTTGTCCGCTATCTTTAAAAAAAATGTTAAGTATTTCCTTTAAACAGCTTAGCGAATGTAAACACAAAGACTGACATGACTTGTCCTAAAATTTATATTATGTACAGTGTGCATTGCGATTGGGATCGAACGATTTGACATCAACTACTACGTGAATATGATCACAACGAATTAATAAAAATTGTAAAATATATACATAGATAATGTTAAGCAATAATGTATCAAACCAAAAAAAGTCAAATTCGGAGATTTTGATGTATTCTGATAATATGCCACGAATTAATTATTATTAAAAAAATTCGAGTGCTCTAAACGTACGGAATAAAAACTTTATTTAATGTATAATCGAAGTGTGTTCTGTATTGCAATACGTATATATTATCTTATGTATTTGAAAATGTATTAGTGGATTAAACTTTTTCATTTACCAATATGTTTTTATTTCATTATAACTTTTATCAAACAAATTTACTAAGAATACGTTTCACATCTAGACGCCATTTTCTCAAAATGAAGTCCGTGTGGCTTGACATAGTATTGCTTATCAGCGTCTATATTTCTGTATCAGAACCACTGTATTCTATCTGTAGAGATTTATCTCAGAAGACCGGGACCGCCCTATCCGCGTCGTCGCCGCAGCAAAAACGGACGTGACCTTTACTCGAGTTTTTGCAGTATTTTGTCAACATTCGGACTCAGTCTTGCGTTCATACTGAGTTAAGTTATATTATTTGGAAGTGAGATTAAAATATATAATGTATATTAGTAAAGATATAAATAATTTACATAAATGTTTATTTAATATTTATGTACTACTATCATATCGATGTTGTTTTTATTAGGAATGCGAAACTTTGAATTAATGGATGTTTAATGATGAAGTTTTTTTTTAATTAAATATTTAAACGTCACTTTACACACTTACGATGAGAGTAACATAATTATATAGTACAATCTTAGTTATTCCTATCCAAATATAAATAAACATCGAACAAAAACATGTTTAGTATTTCAAAATATAAGTTAAGCTAAGTAAGATTGTTAAAAAGTAGAAAGTAGAAAGTATAAAATATACGATAAGATTTTATTAACATAAAACCCTGAACAATACAGTCAGAGAACTTTACATCTACGTCGCTGATTTTTACAGACATTATAATTAATAATATAAAAAGAACAACAGAAAAATGTCACGAGAATCTCACAATAAGTACCACTGGAAGTTGTTATTCGATTAAATCGATTAAAAAATGTAAAGCACCGAGCTTATGAAGGCTCTCAAATTAAGTGGCTCTCCCTTGCATCGTCTCAAGCGTTCTCGACATTCTTAAATGCTTCTGAGTGTCACTTATGATAATTTTAAATTAAACACGAGATGATGATGGATTAATGACGTTCTTTTGAGAATGATTTCCTGTTTGAATACGAGGAAGTCGTGTTTATTTTTTCTTTATTAAGTTTTTAAGAGAACGTTTACGTTAAAATTTGGAATATTAAGAGGTGGTTTATCTTATAGAATTATGAAACGGTTATTTTGTGTGTTATCATAATAATGTTGTTATAAAGACAAATCTTTATGATTTCTTTTTTTGTTTTCTTATTTCGGGGATAATGAAGGGAAGGTATTGTAAATACAAACTGAAATGTTGAAAACATTATAGCCAGATAATATTATTATAATGTCGCATAAAATTAAAAAAATCATTCGATGGATTTAGTTCGGCATATGGTAGAATATTTCCTTAAGTTACTAACAAAAATCAAAAAATACTTTATTCGAGTAGGCTCTTACGAGCACTTTTGAATCGTCATACATGAAAATAACAAAAACAAAACATAAATAATGAAGCTACCACCGGTTCGGAACGCAAATTCTACCGAGAAGAACCGGCAAGAAACTTGATAGTTACTCTTTTAAAATATTGTAAATACAACACAGTTTATGATTACAAATTAATTATTTATCCTATGTAATAATATGTTATATATTGCTACTATATAACCAAAAACGAATATCCATATAAAAATTATTTTAAGTCTACTTAAAAGGTGAAAGCTATAAATAATTCCACAATGTATGTACTGAAATTCGTTAAATAAATTAGCGTGTTTGTTCTCGGTAAAATTTCAAATCTCTAACTTCAATTATTGATAAAACTATTTTAAAGAGATTCATTATGTACATTTATTTCATTGGTACCTTCCTAAGTTCCAACAGAACTCTGACACGGTAAAGCTGCCCGTATAATAAAAATGTTTATGAATTTTAATTAATGTCTGTTCTTTAATTAAGTTCTCTTAAATTTCAATATTAAAAGATGGTTTTAATTAAACAAGTAATGTCGGAATAGTTGACTCCAATCTCAGACTACATTGTCTGAGTTATGATATAAATATCTTGCTAATTAAGGCCTTTGAATTTTCAGCGCTTTTGTTCGATTTGAAAAAAACTAACGAAATTTAAAAAACTGAAAATATGCCTACACACTTCAGACCGATTGTAAGGATTTGTGGCTGTATTTATTTTATAAGAGGCTACTCGAATTTGATGCTGTATTTTTCGAATGAATTTATGCACTTTAAAATGTAATTTCACTAGCAACAGTTTTGTTCACTTTGTTCTGATAAAAAAAATGTTTTGTTAAATAGCACTTTATTGATAGTAGGGTAGTTTGAATTAATATATTTTGTAACGTAATCTATACTTAATAAACTTTCTGGTTTTTTTAGTATAGATTACGTTTTCTACTATAATATTTGTTTGTTTATTTGTGCGTTTGTAACTACTGGTCAGATTCAGAAATATATTTTACCAATAGAATACTAAATTTATCTGAAATTAAATTCATAGGTTACAAAGTATTTTTATATGTTGTATAATTTATAAAATATAGCTAATATATAAGCGTAATAATTAAATTAAAAATAATGACTTCCTAATAATTGAATCTATTTTATATTTTAAAAATTCACTGTTTTAATATCCAAAAACACAAAATGTATCACATTTTTTGGCATTATTGTTTCCATTGAAAATCGTTTCCCTGCTTCAATCACCCGCGCCTTGTCCTACTTTATTTTGCAAACGGAACCGCAAATACGAAATTTACTCACATTTAACAAATTTTAATTTAAAGCCGTAATAATTTAGCGGGTTTTACTCAATAATCAAAATGCACCGCACATTCGTTTGACTTGTCGTTATTTACAACCACATCCGCGTACATCGAGGACTCAAACATCCGAATTAGGCCGGCAAATGGCCGACCGCAATGTACGTACATTGCAGTATATCACGACCGTATTCCGCAGTGCGCATTACATCGACGCTCCACTTAGCCGATACGAGCCTAGCTAACATGGTAAAGCGGCAATGCAGTCGGAAATTAGCAGTTTAGCCGCTTACGATGTTGGCTCTAGCGGCTGTGACATTATGCCTCGGTTTTGGCAGCGTCGAGACTGTAAAAGTTAGTGTAATTTTCAGAACAATGTCATACGCAAACTGGTTTAATGTGATACGCTTTGGAGATCGAAATCGAATACCAATTTTAAGCTTTATATAACGTTTAGGCCATAAATGTATTATTACATTAAAAGATAACATGACAATTATACCAAAATTCATTTTATAAATATTTATTCATATCTTTATGCCTGTAATTACTTTGCCTATAAAATGTACAGAGTGTTTTCTTTTTTTATGTGATAGTTCATAGAAATACAATGATCAATGTATAATATTTATTAACTGAAAATATACTAGCATATAAAAGACTTGACCTTTGTAATATTTTATGCTATACTAATAAATAATTATAAAGATCGGAGTTCACTTTTCGTTTTAGGTAATAAATTCCTAAACTTGTATATAAAGATAAAGATTTTGTTTGTTTGTTTGTACTGTAAAAAGCATTGTCCAAACCTGCGCACGTGTATGAAGCGTGCCGCATTTTACGCGCACGTGTTGCGAGCACAAGCACACGGCGTGCGCGCGATGTGCTCGCGAACAAGTATTTTACTTGTCTCTTGCAGAGGAACATGGTCTAAATATTCCACTGTCTATACAATGTTTCTAAAATGCGCGTAAACTACAGTATTCGTTCCCCCTAGAGAACGATATAATTACAAGCAAACTGCTCGCTAACCAATCGCGAAAATACACAATGACGTCTATAAGTTCCTAAAATACACGTGAACCACGTATCGCACGCCCATAAATTTCGATACGTCTTAAGTTTACAACTTACATGGCTAGAAAATAACACGCAATGATTCAATAAAGCAGAGCAGTAACGACATTCACCTATCTAACAGGTAGCGAAATTAAGCGAGACACAAAAGTTAAACTATATAACTTATTTTCATATAATCATTCCATACGAACGGAGCGAAAATAAACTGCATGAATCTAGCGAATATCGCACACGTCTAGTTCAGGTGATATAAAACTTTATTCCACATGATCGAAGCCGTGTACAACCATGTAGAATTATAAATAAACTGTGAATAGGTCAAATATTTATGGCTCTTAAAGGTTACCACAATACTAAAAGCAAGCTATTCTTGAAGCTATGAATCATTCTAAGCCATGGAATAGAGCTAAGCGCGTGATAAATGCTGTAGTCTTTGAGCTTATGCTAATGCAATATAAAATGGAAGCCAATGCATTCGGTTTACATATTATAAAAATGTTTAAAGTTTTACTACGTTAAAGTTTTATATTGAACATTTAATGTTGGAATTTACACATTTAAATTAAGTTATACTCGTTTCATATATTTTATAGTGCGTCCCGATTAACTAACTAACTTTCATATTTAAAAACTTAAATTTGCTGTATAACATGTCCACTTTATGTAAGAATTTTTAATCACTTGGTAATTTAGCAGAAATGAATTTATATACACTGGACACACTATTATAAAGAGATTAATAGATTTTATATGAAGTTACACAGAACTACTTCTGTGTAAAAATATCCAAGAAAATAGTTATCCTTATAAAGAACACTAAATGGAACTAACTGTAATGTATTATTCTTTATTATGCTGATGCAACTTTGAAAGGAAAAGACAAAATTATAAGGCAATTTTAAATGCCAGTACAAACAAAATATGATATCTGTAACGATAATATCTTTAAAAACTGTCATGCAAGTTAAATAACTTGGATCAATAGCGGAATTTTGTTTTACAAGTTGGTTATACAATCTATGCAAATTCTCATTAAAGTGGATTCAAATCCGAAACGGTATGAATATTCAAAACTCCAAAGATCCGAACCGCAACAATCGTAACACGAACGAACACAAAAACCTTCGGGTATTTGAATAAACTATGTAACTCTGTGGGTACTTTTATCGGTGGAATGGTTTCGACTTTTTTTTTTTAACGAAGAGTTTTAAAGCGAATTTTTCGTAAAGCCGGCAATTGACGGAATCCTTTTAACCGATTTCTATAAAAAGAGTAAGTTCTCAATTCGACGAGGTCTGCTTTTTGTGTATGTTCCTCGATTTCTCTTCATCAATTTTGTTAAATCTTTACGTATTAGTTTTTAATATAAATGCGAAAGTTCGGATGGAAAGAAGTTTGTTTCTTTTTCATGCAAAAACTATTTCGATCAAACTTAACGGTAATATAGCTTATGTATCTATATGTAGATTACCTTTTCTCAACATACAACGCAGACGAAACTGCGGGCTGAGTCTAGTATAGCATACAAGAACTAACTCCTTATTTAAGATTCATTTTTTATATCGCACTGAAAACAGGCACACACGAGATTTCACGTCACAGACGTAAAATATCCAATCGTAAACCGACCTCGTAAACCAATAGCCGTTAACTTTTATGTAACACAATCTGCTGTGCCCGACTTCGTTCCCTCGGTGAAGTAGAAACCAGTTTTTACAGTCCTCCGAGAATCCGTCAATCCGATTAACTCTAACAATTATGATAAAAAGTTTTTGATGAAAAATAGCTTACACGACAATGCATCTACAAAATTGTTGATGACATCAACATATTAATTTGTACTATAACGTATTAAAATTTTACCCATTGTCTCTCTTTAGATCTGCGAGGTACATGCATCGAAATTAGCCAAAATCAATGTATTTATGTATATATAATGTATAAAATACTTTCTTCGGTTATTTATAGCGATCAATAACATTTTTGGATTTATCGATCAATAACCTTCACAACAACTTCGCTCATATGAGTCGTAACGCGATGCAATGAAGGCTACAATCACCCTCGATAAACGGACTAAGCAGCATAAAAAATATTTTTTAAATCGGATCAGAGATACCAAAAATTACCCACTATATACAAACTTACAAGCAAACGAATCTTACCTGTATAATATTAACACAGATGTATACAACAACTAAAATACTTTCTACAGTTACTTATATTTGTTTATATTACTGACGAAATAACATTTTTTGATTTATCAATAATAATACAAACGCCGCTTTGACACTCCTATTACGTGTATAGATTCGTAAGCCCCGGGGAGCAAAATATAAATGCTGCTTGGAAAATTTCAAATGCGATGTTTTTCTTCGTTGCATTTCGGCGTTTTTTCCCCTGAACATGTTGCTAATCGCTCAGCTGTATGCTTTAAAAATGTTTGATATCGGACTTTAAACGAAATGCAGCTATTTTGCATTACGTCGTTTTGATGGTATTTAGATTGTAACGGAGTTATGATTTTTTTCTTTGCAGTTAAAAGTATGCAATGATTTTTGTTCTTTTTTTATCCTGTGTGTATTGAGTTGAAATGGTAAGTATAGTGGATTCGTTTGTTCGTTGGTTTGAGAGTTGTTTAGTCGAATAAATTGAATTGAATTGTAAATGTTACAAGAGTTTTAAAAAATGTTTTAAAGGCATAAAACATAATTTTGTTTACGTGAATATCAAAGTTATTCGAGTTATTTTCAATTCTTCGAAGTAAAAATCGCTTTCAACCATAAAAAAATAACCAAATTGGTCCAGCCGGTTTTGAGTAACGTATAAAAAAAGTCACCGACAAATTAAGAATATCCACCTTTTTGGAAGTCGATTACAAAATAATTCTAATAGCTCTTTACATAACTTCTGAAATTATAGTTTGTTGAAAGTTTAAAACATATGTATTTACTGACTTACGTGTGATTACTTTTTATTATGAGTTTTTTTACTATTATAAGAAGATGAACGAGTCTCTATCTATAAATTTATACAATAATAATCAACAAAGGTCTACTCCCAACGTTGTCAAAACTATGAACATAATGATCACAGCTAATAATTGTTTTCTTAGAAATATAACGGACTTCAATCAGAACTGTTGTTTGCAAATGGACAAAGAATCGCAGCAACCGTGGGTCCTTTGCTTTATATACTTAAATCTTACTTCATAAATATACATTTAAATAGCGAAAACACCATCTAAATTGTACTTTTTGAGAAAATCGCGAATATATAAACGTACAAACATACAAATCGAATATATTGCTTTTTTGAAGTCGGCTAAAAACGGCGTTTACATTTCACGATGTATTCCAAGTTATTAAATTCCGTCGTTAGCTTTATTCGAAAAAGGGGAAGTGCATTCGTCATGTTTTAAAATAAATTCGAGACTGTCTGTGCACTTCCGCACAACCTCACTTCGCGATGTATAAACATGTTTTTCCAATTACGCCGGCAAACTGCGAATACCGTATGCCCGAAAGGGGTGAGCTGTATTTCATGTTTTAAATTGTTTTAATTCTTTCGAATTTCGAGAGGGTCCATTTATTAAACTATACGCGTGCTGTGTATATAGCTAACGGCGAGAATTACACTTATAAGATATGCTCTCAGACTTTCATAAAGATTTACATAAATTCTTCTTGTGTCTTTTTTTTGACAGCTATAGCTTTCGGTAAGTAAACAAACAAATAAACTTTTCAGCTTTATAATATTAGTATAGATGTAGAAGTTTATGTTTAATGAGAAAGTTATATAATTAATTAAGTTTTAGGCGAGAATTACACTTATAAGTTTTGCTTTCAGACTTTTATAAATATTTACATAAGTTGTTTGTTATTACTTTACACATGAAAAAATTTACTGTTAGTGCCTTTATTTTTGATAGCCACAACTTTCGGTAAGTTACCAATGTAAACTTACAAATGTATTTCTCTCCTAAGAGCAAAACTGAATATGTGAATAAAATAAATAAACAAGTGTATCCATAAAGATTAAGTCTTAAACGAGAATTATATTTGTAAGTTTTACTCTCTTAATTGACATAATATTACTCTGTTACCTGGTAAAAAAATTAAGACACTGACAGTAAATTCTTTCATGTATAAAGCGAGAACCAACTTCTGTAAATTATGACGAGAGTCTGTAAACATTATTTATAAGTATAATTTTCGCCTACAAAAATTGTTACCTAACAATTTTGTTCTATACTAATCGATGTTAGAAAATATTACAAATAGTTCTTAATCGTTACTGGAATTTAATTATAAATATTTATAATAGATAATTATTCAAGTTATAGAATAATCGTTTCAATAGTAAAAGTATAATCGAACGGAAAAGTAGGTACTCGTCTACGTAGATGTCGCAAAATATATTTAGCAAAATAATATTTCAACCGAAATTAAAACCTCATTTTTGGAAGTCTATTAATTTGGCCGTTTTTATTTCTAAACAAAATTGTGTAGCTGTGTAGGGAGGAGTTAATATTTCACAATTTGAATAGCAACTTCTAAAATAATATTTACAATGAATGCTACAGAAAATCATATTTGCTAGAATATGCTGTTCGTATTCAGTTTGCTTATATATTTACATTCGTGTTTTAAGTCTTGGTTATTGTGTCTGTGCAAAATTAATAATTTCTGCATAAAATAAAAAAGATGTTGTGGTTTAAACATTGAGATTTGATTATCAATAAGTATTTAAAAGTAATTACAAATTCAAAACCAATTAATCCGTTAACATTACTATATTTGTTTATACAAAATTAAAATTGAAAATAGTCTAAAATCGACTTTATTAATATGGATGAAAAAGGACGCTTGCTCCAGTATGCATTATCAGGATAGGTTTAGATGATTATTAATAAAAGTTGATCTGGTGATTGTTATGTACTTTCTATCCCGGCGAGTAAAAAGGCTCCATATCAAAAACCAACGCGAACAAAGTCACTCTATATAGCTGCTTTTATCGTAAAAGGTAAATTCATTTTCACGCTTCACGCTTCGCTTCATATAAAACTACGAGATCAGACATAAGTGCGTGTACCTATATAAATATACTATAGAGGCATGAAGTCATAAAAATCGTATAAAAGAGCAATTTCTTAACACACCCCAGTTCGTTACTCAAGTTGCTCCAGTAATAAATGTCGGGTATTCCATAATTCTAGCCGAGCCGAGTGAAATTCAATTTTTACCGTCCGCCGGCGGGGGAATGATGAAAAACAAGAAGGGTTTAACATAATTACCGAGCGGGGTGCATGCGGTAATTGAAATGTCCTCAGGATTCAACCCTGAATCGACGTTTCGAGCCTTTGATTCATTAAAATTCAATTTGTATTCGGACTTCTTGTTTTTGAAATTCACTGTAGGTTACGAAATTTCGACGGGAAATAATTGAAGTGCGGTCATTGGAACTGTCTTTGAGCAATCTGTGTTCGATATACATATGCTCATGTGCATGTCATATTTTTTAAATGTTGAAGATCGTTTATATCTCATGTCAATTCGACGTCAAATGGATTGTAATATAAAAGTTAAACTATATTTATTACCAAATATCAACAGAATCCCACGAAGACGGCTGGAAGCGCGAATATCACAGCACATTCTAATGTCATAGTTTTGACAGGCCCGCTATGATATCGGATTGCGAGAAAACCACAATTTTCACATTTCAAACATTTACGTTCCGACTATTCAATTTGTTTATATTCAAAAGCCCTTGTTTCGGTTTAATAATGTTTATAAATTAAACTAGTTTAACTCCCGCTTTTCATTATGGAATCGACCACTTGTATTTTGAATCGCTTAAATAATTATTAAACCACGCCTCGCAGTCGGGACAGTTATCGAATAGTTTTGAACTTTCAACGTTTAAACAAACGTTATTATAGTATTTAACGTTTAGTATCTTTTTCGGTTATTGAAAAGGATTATTTTTATAAACTACCTGCTGCCCGCGGTTTCTCTCGCGTTTATGATTGTCGCTTCGCTCGTGTTCAATGTAGCGTGATGTAATATAGCCTATAACCTTCCTCAATAAACGTGCTATCCAATGCTAAAATCATTTTTCATATAGAATCAGTAATCTAATAGATTTTTTACAAACCTATATACAATATTAGTATAGATAAACTTTCCTTTATCACAACTTACGAAAGGGTCTTTAACTATTCTCTTGTAGTTATTCAGTATATTTTTTAAGTTATCCGTTCTGCTAACGCAGTTAAAATATTCAACACATAGGATATGACATATTGTTTTAACTATCACACATGCCAGAATACTCGTCGACATGAAAATATGAAAATCGAGTTTGCTCACTCGTGAACTCACCTGGCTCAGCCCTCGGTGCGGTAATTACTCGGACCGCAATCTGGACGTTCGTCCTTCTCGGAATTTAACTGCATTTGTCCGAATGCTGATTGAAGTTGTCACTGTCTATTATCGACTTCGCTCTACCACTTGTTTGTTTGAACCTTTTGTGGGCAAAATTGTGTAGGAACTTATATATTTTAAACTTTCGCGGTTTATACTATTCATATTTAATATAACGGGTCTCATCGCGAAAACCAATGGCAGTAATACCTTTTTATTTTTATTGCAATAAAAAGGTATGACTACCATTAGTTATCGCGATAAGATCCGTTATATTAAATATGAATAGGAATAACTTTATTTTAAAATTAATATATATTTCTAAAGATGAAATTATTAATGTATGTTTGTATATATTGGATGCTTATAATTAGCGATGTTAATTCTCAATGTGTAATTGAAATTAAGAGAAAGAGTAACTTTGAAACAACACTTTGGAATAAATGTTGAATTTTTTGTTTTACCAATGGTAGAGGTCTATAAACGTCTAGTTTTCTTTGCCTTTACATGATATAAAAATCATAGTGTTCACCTGTTTATAGGTGTTAAATATTATTTTTAAATTGAGAAGAAACTTTCTTTAATTTTCGCTAAAAAAAATTCCCATTATAAATGTTAGTTAATTTTTGATTTAATTTATATTATACGCTATATAAAGGCTCTACATATATTGATACTAACATAAAATATAAATTAATAACGTAACATCTAATCATCAGTAAAAAACCTACTGTCATACTAAAAAAGACGCATTAAAACCATGTTGAACACGTGTCTAGCTAATCAATTTAGATAATATTTTAAGCAATGTTTAAATCTTAAACAGGGTTTAAGATTTAAACATTGCTTAAAACATTATCTAAATTGCTTAACAGCGAATAATCTCATAAAAATAAACTTATTGATAAAATGTTATACGTTACATTTGACAACAAAAATAGGTTTTAAACATCTATTAAACTAACTTAAACGTCTATTAAACTCACTTAAAAATCTATGTCTAAAGCATGTTTAACTCAAAACTGTCTTAGACGCGCGTTTAACGTCTGTTTAAATCTTTTGTAGTAAGGCAGCTAGTATCCAAAAAGGTAACGAAAATTTAACCAACGCAATTCGTATTAAGGAGACCCTGTTTAAATTTTCGCCTCTATTACACTTATTAAGGCCAGCGTAACATTTCAATTTAATTTCAAAACGGATAAGCACTAAATACCAGAGTTGGTAGAACGGTGCCTAACTAAAAGGACTCCATTAGCCCGTCTGTCCGAAAACTAATATGCTCTAATGCACACAAGGTTTTTACCACCGTTATGTCACTAGCATTAATGTTTAATGAAAACGTGTAAATTAAAAAGCTTACTTTTTATAAACATGTATTATGTATGCAGCTGCTTAAACATTATTAGTACATACATTAAACGACATTACACATTTAATTACATTTTTAATATTTCTCTATGATTATGACTTATTTATAAGCTCTTTGTAACTATATTAATTAATGCCATGTATAGCACGTACAAAAATAATGCGCGGCAAATATGAAATGGGAATAAACTATAAAGAAAAAAATGCTAAACGACGCCATGTTCGTAGAGATTACTATACTAATATTATAAAGAGGTAAAATTTGTTTATAAATTTGTATGTAGGGGGTATTCTCTGAAATTACTAATGCGATTAAAAAAAATCTTAGTGCGTTGGATAGCACGTTTATTGAGCCCGGTTATAGGTATACTACATCATGCTTTGACTCATAGCAGCGAGGCAATAACTATAAATGCGAGTGAGACCATGAGGGGCAGTTTGTTATTTGGATGCTGAGAAGCAATAATGTGTCAACCCACAAAAAGATCAAATTCGGAGATATTGATGTATTCTGATAATGCATCATGTATATAATATTATTCAAAATTTTTTAAAGACATATAAACTAAATAAATACGGAAAAAAGGTACTTCATTTAATGTTTCGAATTTCAAGAATGTCCGTATTTTGCAATTTATATAATAACCGCAAATAATAGCAAAACTTATTATTATATGAAACTTTTAATTATATCAATGTGCTTATAATTAATTATACCTTTTATCAAAATAGAAAAGAAAAGATGGATATATGCTTCATCAAACAAATGTATTGAGAATAGGTTTGACATCTTTAGACGCCATTTTCTCAAAATCAAGTACGTGTAGCTTGACACAGTATTTCTTATCAGCGTTCATTTATAATTAATAAATCTTATAATATTGTAAACACTATTTTGTCAATATAGATAATTAATATAATACAGCAATAGTGCTTAGTACTTTTGGAAATCGTGTGTCTCTATATTTTGCGTAATTTATATTGGAATAAGATGAATATGTGTATTTATTTCGATTATGGAAATTTTCACTAGCAAGCTTCGAAGAAGAGGTTTAAACTGTCGACCCAGTTTGTTGTTGTTTCTTGGAACAAGTATACAAGTATGTGGTAGTTTTCGTTGACAGTGGGAAGGAAGGTTATACAAAACAATTTGTTAAATAAAACTGTACTTTAGCTTCACTATATTTGTATTTTTAATTACTTTTCACACGCAATTTCGGTTTTAAAGAACAACTTATGTTAAGACGAAATGGTTTGATGTATTTTTAATTAACAGACAGTAAAAGACAGTACTTATCGTGTAGACCGGCGTGGAGAGATTGAATAGATGAATGATAATAATTACGTTACAGATAATCGATAGAATATAGAGTGTAATTACTAGAACTTAACACAATTTATAACTAACTAGCTGCCCTTCGCGGTGTCACTTGCGTTTTTGGTTACTACTTTGCTCTTATAAGTCGTAGCGTGATGTAATATAGCCTATAACCATCCTCAACATAAGGGCTAACCAACGCAGAAAGTATTTTTCAAATCGGTTTAGTAGTTTTAAAGATTATCCCATACATATAAAGTTACAAACAAATTTTACGTCATTATAATATTAGTATTTTGTTTGTTAAAAATATTTTCAGAAATCTCAGTACATATCAAGAGAAATTCTTAATTTAATGATTTGTTTTGTCTAAAGTCCTTGAGATCTGTCAGTTCCATTTCAAAATTATTTTTGAGTTAGATCAACATCTTATTTCTCAGTACGTTTTACGGATTGTAAACAATCTTGACGTTGTTAAAAAAGTTAACAAAAAATAAAGTCCCGCTGAGTTTCTTTCGCGGTTTCTTCTCAGGCCTGAGGTTATACTTTTCCGAAACCGTGGTAGCCTAATTTGCTTCACGTTCAAAAAGAGAATGTAAATTGCTTTTTGATTTTAATTTTGATTGAGGGACAGGATCATCTAGCAATATAATATTAAATTGTAAAACAACCCGATAATTATTGCCCGATTATAATTTATCACTTTTTACTACTATTGTGTAAAATAATATTTTAAAATATACGATTCTACGATTACTAAAGAATTCTTATTTTATTGAAACACAACATTTTAATTATTGTAAAATCATCAAAAGTATCCTCTTACTATTTGTTTCTCCGGATATAAAAAAATGTCAGTAAGTTAAAATAAAAAATATAATCTAACACAAAACCAACATAATTAAAAACTTATAACTTAAAAGAATACATTCTCTTTATATAATATAAATTAATTTAATCTCCATGTCGTCTTTATCGTGAAAGCTCTACACAATAGATAAGCGCAAAATGCCAAGGACTAGATCGCTGGCTAGACTCCATTAGCCTGTCTATGCCCTAATGTACACTTTTGTTTTTACAACGCCCATGTGACGTACCCTTTCGTCGTGACATGAAAGCTTCGATTAGTCTAGAATTACGTTTACATTTTGTAATATATTAATTTAATTCACAATAGACGAGACAATGGGTCATGAAAAAGTGGTTGTTTGTTAATAGATTTTAGCTCTATTAGTTATATTGTATACACTCTACATTTAAAATTACAGTGCAAAATTTTATTTTTATATAAAATATTTACACTTCGCCCTGGCTTCGTACGAGTACAGTGTAGTTTTTTTTGATAATCACTCGGCTTAATCATGAATAGCGTATTAAAATCCGCTGTGTAGTTTCATAGATCAAAGCTTACAGCCACTTTGTTTTATGCTATAAGTAAAGATAATATTTTCTTGTAAATTATAATAATTACTGTGAAACTTTAAATGAAATAAAGTCATTTATATATTTTAGTTATGACAATAATAAAAATTAACATAAAAACGAATTTCTAACTGATATTTAATTCAGTCGTTTTTAAGAACAATAATGAAGTAAATCCATCATTAAATTAGTTATAATATTAACACGTTTATGTAACTAACTCTATATAGTACAATGACTCTGCAGTTTTATTCGCAACGTATTCTTTTAAAAGAGTATTAGAGCTGAACTTTTCCAACATCGTGTAATTCTCAGCTGGCCGTTAAAAAAAATTATTCTTTTAACTCCGCCAGTCGGCACGTCCTGTTACTAAATATAGGCGGAATTGTTTCGCCGGCCGGGGCGCGGTATCTGGTCAAGTGTGCAACTAGTTTAAATACAGAACCTACGCAGAGCTTATAATTTTCTCTATGAGATATATTATAATAAATTAAAAAAACGAATCACACTCAACGGCTCCCATTAAGATCTTATGGCCTTGTGTCGGGGTCTCATTCAAACACCACGACAAACATCCGTATGGCGAATACAGACCAATGCACCAACGTGCCTGTCAAATTTTAATGAATGCATATAATTTTTGTGCATTGCATACTAATTATTAAACAAGGTGGTGTAAGCAATTAGTAATAGCATAGTTCATTACGCTTTGTTATAGAGATATGATAAAATCAAATTCAAAAAAATACTTTATTCAAGTAAGATCTCACGAGCTCTTTTCAATCGTCAATATATGAAAAAACAAAAAAAAATACATCAATAATGAAGCTACCACCGGTTCGGAACGTAGATTCTACCGAGAAGAACCGGCAAGAAACTCGATAGTTACTCTTTTAAAATATTGTCAATACAACTCAGTTTATGTTTACCAATTGATTATTTATCCTGTACGAAATTCAGCATACACTAAGCCCACGCATCGTTATCGTCAACGTAATCTTGTATAGAGTAATATGCTTTAGCTATTAGAGACTTTTTAACATATGATTTAAATCTTTTCATCGAAAACTGCAAACATTTTTGGGGGATTTTATTATAAAAAACGAATACCTTGCCCCAGAAAGGAAACATTTACTTTGTGAAGTCGAAAACAAGGTGTTATAAGTTTATCTTACTTTCTCGTGTTAATATTATGTTTATCTATATTTCTTTCAAAAGAATGAATATTTTTGTGTATATTGAATGTATAGATATGTATATAGTTATATGATATAAAGATCTCTCACACAACTGCAGTAGGAGGTGATAAAAATATGTGTAAGATGAGAAACAGACTAGTAAGTTTTACTCTCGGAACTGATAAAAAAAAACAGATACATACATAAGTAAGCTGTGAGTTTCAATAAAATAGTCACCGACTGCAATGTAAAACAATTTACGTATGTAAATCGTATTTGTGAGCAAAAGTTACAAGTGTAATTTCCGCCTAAAACATAGCATAAACGTCATTCTCTTCATAAACTACAATTATTATCATGAAAGTAATATTCAGCATTTTATTTTTTGTGGTAAGAAATGACGTTAATGGAGTTTTCACAGATTTTAAACGGAACCCCGTCCCAGGCTAGATTGTTTCCGAGGCGGCAAGGATAGACAAAAAAGTTTTTCATTAAATCTAAATAAAGCGGTGTTTTTTTTTTTTGGGATGGCCTCGGATGGAGAGTTAACGTTCAGCGCCGTCCCTTCGCTGACGAGTCGGGTAGATTTTTTACACTGTGTATTTCTTTTGTGCAATGCTACTTCGTTTCGATGTTTTTTTTTTGTAGCGCAAACTAAACGCGATAAGGTATATTGTGATTTTGTTTTAAAGAACTCTTTTGAATGGTATTTTTATTTGCAAAACCGATGCTTAAATACCAATTGATGACGTACTTTTATTCATGTTTAATACATGACACGTAGCATAATTTATAAGACATCTTTAGTGCGTCATCCCTTATTTGAGTAAACACCGTGGGTTGATGATAATAAAAAATCAATAGATACGTAAAGTCGATATAGCCAAAGACGACGAGAAGCGACGGTCGCTGGTTCAAATGGATGTTAACAGTTTTATGTTTTCAAGTGCTAAAGTTAACAGGCATGTGTTGGAAGAAATTCTGGCATCTAGTGACTTTAGCCCCGTCTCGTTAATTGGAGACCTTTGCTCAGCTATGGGATATTTGCATACTAATACATACGGTTAAACACCATGAGAGCAGCTACTATTAGTTCTGTAATTGATAATTTTTAACCTTTTTTATTTTCCAATCGAAATAAATGAAACATTAATCCAATAATATTATAACAAAAGATTGTATATGAGAAATCCATAACGATTTAACATTTAATCCCTTTCGAAAACTCAGTGAAATGCTCTTTAACGAAGAACCCTCTAGAGTTCGATACGTCGATATTACGAACCGTATTCCCGTATCATAAAATAATGAGTTCTTCCATAAACATATGTACCTACATACATATCCTACACTCTAAGGACACATCGAACTGCGCTCATATTACGACCTCGTTTCGGAAATGTCTTCCTTCGTCTAGCATTTTATCTTCGAAAACAAAAGGTGCTTCTGTTTTTTTTATGTATAAAGTTAAGACGCGTTATTCGGTCTCTTTAAAAATATACAAAAATTTCAGCATGTTTAAGCGTTTGCGGCCTTTGTACGAGGAAAGGAATTTCGTTTTACGTTATAATGTTTACTTCTCAGAAATGTGTAATGTTTTTTAAGCGACTGCAAAAAAGAACACGCTTTGAAATCGATTATTTTTTGTTATGTGTATGTTACATGATATCTTCACCTGTTATTAATCGATTCCAATAAATATTTTTTTATTGAATTGGTTATACTTATAGTTGGTATTATGAAAAACAATATTTTACCTCTAAAGTTGCAAAATTCATTCAAAACAGTTCTATTTAAAGTCGGTTACATTTTACTACGAACACATAATTTTTATGAGACTATTTTAAACAGCTGGTAGCTGTCATCGAAATAGGACTTTCGGTTTCTTATAGAAATAAATGATGAGGTTAATAAATTAATATTATCACACATTTATCTATCTATATATATAAAATCACTTGGGGGTGACTGATTCATCAACGCAGAGCCTAAACCGCTGGGGCTACGAACTTGAAATTTTGGCAGTAGGTGGCTTTTAGGTTGTAGGCATCCACTAAGAAAGGGTTTTTTGATTATTCACCCCTAAGAGGGTGAAAAGGGGTAAAAACGTTTGTATGCAAAATTTTATTCCGTGGTCGTATTAACTTAAAACTTAATACACATACTTCTGGATGATAGTAATGAAATGTTAAATAAAAAACAGGGTACTATTATTCCACACTGGGGTGCAAGGGGGTTGTAAAGTTTGTGGGGAGAAAATTTATTTTTTTGGCCGATTATCCTTAAATTCAGCATAAACATTACTTAGGCAGAATAACTAAATACATGTATCCCAGAATTTCAAAATCATCCCTTATAGTGATGCTAGGGGGTATTAAATCCTGGAACGGTAATAATTTCGCCGGTAGATTTATTAAGCTGAAACTTTTACAGCGTATTTCTATCAAGACAAAGGGATGTATTAAAAAAGAGCTTTTCGATATTTCACCCCAAAACGGGTGCAATGGGGTAAAAACGTTTGTATGCAAAATGTTATCCTGTGGTCATATTTACTTAAAACTGAATACTCATTCTTCTTTGCTTTATGCTAATAATGAAATATAAAACACAAAATCATCGTATCAATATCAACCCCAACCCACAGAGGTGCAATGGGGTAGCTTAGTTTACATATTTGAAAAAAAAACTCTACATTAAATATTTATTATATATACGCGTTTAGTAATTAAATCCCTTCAAGGATGGTGTTTTACCCGTTTTTTTTAATTGCTTCTATCAAATTCCAAAATTTACGCGGGCGAAGCCGCGAGCAAATGCTAGTATATTATACAAACTGAGTCTTATAAGTCTCTAGGAGTTCTTTTCACTTACTCATCTTCATAACGACAGATAAACCTTTGAACTCATGCGGTTGATGATAAAAATCTAATTATTTTTCAATTGCTTAAGCAATTAACTTTACAAGTCGCCTGGCGGTGACAGGCGTACGTACCTTCTTTAGCTGTGCACAAAAGAAGATGAAAGATATATACGTTTATGAAAACTTGAAATAATTATGAAATTACGCACATCATTTTATGAAAATATTAAAATAAAAAATTTAATTCGTCTCTTAAATGTCCTTCATTGCTTACTTTTATAGCAAACTAGTTAATGCTCGCAGCTTCTTCCACGCCTAGTCTGATTGATTCATACAAATATCAAGTTCGTTTCACCGCTTTAGAAAAAGAATCCTTTAAAACGCTGTTTGATATAAAAAATCCGTTCTTAGCAGATGATTATGTAATACTAATAAGTATCTGTTTAACAATTTGAACTAAATTAATACATCAGACAGTCAGTCACGGTTTCCATTTAGGCAATACATACCAGCTTTTGTTCGCGGCGTGGCACGCATTAATGATGATTTTGTTTTAAAGTTATACGCACATGTACATAAAACATACCCTATAAAAATCTAGAATAATGTACCATTCAAATATCACCATAATTTTTAAAATAGGCGGCGCACATACAAAAACCGCTCTCTTTATATTACATTAGTATAGATATTGCAAAAAAACGGTATCCTACATAAGCCCATATACAGAAGCTAAACATAAGATACTACAACATTTCTGTAAACTTATTCGGGTTCTAACCAAGATTGATTTCGTCAATATCTGGCGCGCCGGGCATCAATCAAACTGACGGCTACGAACGAAGGGTTATCCACTTAGACGCGTTATTTTTGACTACATACTCTCGTTATCGTAATTTTCTTGTGTGGCGAAGAAATTTATTAAAAATATAATTTTTTATTACTTCGATTCGATATATTATTAAGTAATCTTATTAATTAGAAAGAAAAACGATTTGGTTGCAAATAATGGATAATGAATAGTTCAATGCATAATTTACTTTAAGTATTAATTATAATAATACACATTTAAGCAAAGAAACATAAACTACGAGTTATTTATAAATAAATATGTTTTAATATGTTACAAAAAGCTAAAATGCGTTTATCACTATTATCATTTTAAGTTTCTAACAATATCATTAATTTAATAAACTCCGTATTGATATTTTACAAAACAAAATCTTGAATCCTAGTGATATAAATAGGCTTCGATTTGTTACGAGTATCGCTATGTGAAAGAGCGCCTGTTTTCCAAACATCATGAATCAAACGCCGGACGTCCGCGACTGAAATTATAACTCGATACAGTACCTCCACTATTTTATGATATTTCTCTTTGCTTTTTTTGTTGAAGTATAAATAAGCCTTATTTATGCTTAAACACAAATGTAATATTGTTTGAGTATGAATGGAATAATGTGGAATAAATGATATACAGAACAAGAAATAAAGACTATTAAAAAGGCTTAAAGTATTATATATTTTAAGAGCTAAAAGCTTCTAAGATGAATAAAGTAGATTTTAATGTATTGAAATAAAAATATGTAAATGAAATTGACAGGAAGTGTTAACGTTTAAGTTATTATTAGTTTAAAAGCTATGTCGGGCAGATTTTGATGAAATTATGCAGCTTATACTACGCGATTGAAGTCGCGAGTGAATGCTAATAATATATGGACGCTGATAAGCAATACTGTGTCAAGCCACACGGACTTCATTTTGAGAAAATAGCGTATAAGATGTCAAACCTATTGTTA
The DNA here is from genome assembly GCA_037950945.1 of Hypolimnas misippus. Taxonomy (NCBI): domain Eukaryota; kingdom Metazoa; phylum Arthropoda; class Insecta; order Lepidoptera; family Nymphalidae; genus Hypolimnas; species Hypolimnas misippus. The sequence continues at coordinate 2,846,167 of JBBEEQ010000016.1, read as the reverse complement.
ATAAATTTGTTTGAAGACGTATGTATGTATATATCCATCTTCTCTTTTCTATTTTCATAAATTAAAAGCAGATTAGTAAAATAAAAAGTTTTATCTGATAATAAGTTTTTCAAATAGATTATTGCATATAGCAAAATATAGCACACTTTAATATTCGAAACATTAAATTAAGAAACTTTTATTTGGTCTAGATGACTTCAAAATAATTTTAATAATGTTAAATACGTGACGCATTATCAGAATACATTAGTATCTCCGAATTTAACTTTTTGTGGGTTAACACGTTATTGCTTATTACCATCCATATAAAATTATCTATGTATGTATTATTGTACAAAATGACATATGTATTTTTAATACCTATGTCGTTTTGTTGGTCCTTTACATACTGTCATTATAAACACTGTAATATCAATGAACACATGGGGAACAAACACCAATTTGTTTCACAGCGGCAAATCGTGCCGTAAACGATATACAAACGGATTACAATTTACAAACAAAATCTCTCATCACATCCCGCCTCTTGTCGTTTTAATCTACGTGTATTATAAAACTGTTTTCGTTTATTTATGCGTAGATTTTATTTTTATAAGAAATCAAAATAAAAATATTTTTATTCAAAATAGGAATTTACATGCTCTTTTTGAACGTCAAGAAAATGAATCTACCACGGTTTTGAAAAAGTATAACCTCAGGCCTGAGAAGAAACCGCGAAAGAAACTCAGCGGGACTTTTTTTTGTTAGTTTTTTTTTAACAACGTCAAGATTGGTTACAATACGTAAAATATATTGAGACAGCCTGGAAGCGATCGCATTATTCCCAAGGTGTGTCATCATCTATGAAATCTTTAATATTTTAATAACCTCTAACACACAAACGTTTCTTTACAAATTTTTTGAACTTTGCTATAGAAGCATTTTGAACGTTTTCTGAGATCCTGTTGTAAAATCGTATACATCTCCCCACAAAAGAATTACTTACTCGACGTAGTCGAGTAGCAGGTACAATGAATTTGTTCCTCGTATTGATATTATGGATATCACAATTTTTTTTAATGTGTTAATGTTTCTATGTACATATGTACATACATACATATATATATAAAAGAATTATTGGTTGCAGGTATTAGTAGGTAACGCTTAGTGTGTTACGCAAATATGATTGTAATTTAATAATCTAGGGGTTGTTCCCCGAGGAATATATAAATGTTTATTATAACCAATGTGAACATACGAATGTTATAGTACTGAGTGAAGGCCAAGGTTAGAGATTACGTAAGATTTATATTTTAAATAAGTACGAACTTAGATGTAATAGATATTCGTATACACAAAGTTGCACCAGCTAAGACCCGAGAATCTTTTCAAAGCGACCGGAGACGGGCGCCGCATAAAGTGTCGTTACATAAATCTTTCATTCAGGAATGACATGTTTTTCAATTTTTAATTTTAAAGCGCAGAGGAAAATGCTTTCAGCAAGAATTTTAATTTTAAAGGCAGTATGCAAACTTAATTAGAAACTGCTGCGGGGCACTCCTAGGTCTTTTAGATCCACTCATACACGAAATTAATTCGCCTCGAAAATTTAATACACAGCTCTCTCGTCGTCATAAATGGACGTTAGGAATTGTAATGATATAAAAGATGAGTGTTCTGAATGATACTGTTAACAGCTCTGCGTCCCATTGCTGCTAATTTCTTCTTCTAATACTAAAAATTAATAATAATATACAGTCTGTATATATTTCGTGAGCAAATATTATTTCTTGAATAGATAAATAAATCCCGGACGCATGCTCCATTGCGTGTTGACTGATATTCTTATCTGAATTTCTTAATACATTTAGTTGTCCGATGTTTTTCTTTATCGTAAGCGCGTAATGAATTATAAACACACAACACTTCGAAAACCCAGTGTTACTAGCCCGAATTTGATAATTAGTTAAGATTCAAGTGATTAAAAAATTTAAACTCCAAAAAGATGATCCTTAAAAATCTATAGTTCTAAAACATCATTGTTAAAATCAATGTAGCGACGTAAATTTCGTAAGACGATGTCATAACACTTCACGACATTGTAACGTGTATACGTGATCGTAGTATTAACTCGTAGGTAATTAGTTTGACAATCGGTTCAAACAGAATGCCGGATCAGATAACCGGGCAACATGTTTACGAACGTCCCACTAACTCCTAAAAGCCAGCGGAATTAAATAACATTTATGAATTCGAAACTACTCTAAAAGCTTTACTACAAATGGATTTTCGATTAGATTTTCGAGTTATATGTTATTGAAAATTGAATTATACAATATCAATTTCGAATACGATGGAACTTTTATGTATATATATAGGTATCAAATGTCTGTTAATATTATTTTTATGTTTTTACTATCCTTGTGTGAATTGTTTTATATTATTACTAGCTGTCCCTGAGTTGTAGCATGATGTAATGTCTGTAATAAGCTTCCTCAATAAACATAAGTGATTTTTCTAATCGGATTAGTAGTTTCAGATATTTCCCCTCTCCATACAAACTTCGAAACAAATTTGACCTTTTTATAATATGATATAGAATGTTAAATATTTGCTTTCTTTTAACGGAAACGTATATTTTGGTCACTAGTGATTCGGAGACCATTTACGTAAGTCTCACAAAAGACGCATTTTCTAGAGGTATCCTTGAAATTTAATTGTTTATGTAAAACTGTGACCGAATAAAAAAAGTCAATAGTGCGCCACGCGTTTTGGTAGTTCAATTACATGCGTTGCTCACATTAAATTTTTATTTAATATTATATATTTAAGTGTCTAACGCGTGTCTAACGCTTGTCTAATAAAAGTTCTGTAAATTTATCCCCAAACGGACAAACGGACCGATATAATGTGCCAATTAATTACGACGTTCTGGCTATTACGACTCAGATGCGTAATTTTAAGTAATTAATAATATGGAGTAAAAAGTTTGCGGAGATAATTACTTTCGGGTTTCAGGTGCGGGACACTGTCTAATGTGTACATAAATGGACATAAATTGTTATGGGTCTGAGAGCCCCGCGTACGGTTTGTTATCGTGTATATAAAATGGTTGACGTTTATTTTTGTATGTTTTGCAGAGCATATTTTTATAGGCAACTCAAATTTGTACGTATTGTACATAATGTTCATAAGTTAATAAGTATGGTATAATTAATGCTAGTAATATCCGTGCATATTATATTTTGTACACTTTATTATTACTTCGAAATTACCTTTCCTCTTAGCCATATAGTATTTATTAGTAATTTTTCCAAAAAATTTAACTTTTCCGTCTAAGGACTCCGTCATTTCTAAACCGATTATGAACATTCTTTTTTTATTTGATTTTTTGTATTCCCAATACTTTCAGATTGGTCCCATAGAATTTTAATCAAAAAGAATTTTTCGGAAATCGGCAATAAACGTGTCGTCTAAACGAAATTGCGTATTTTGCTTTTGCAATTCGTTCCTTTTAAAGTCATAATTGTTTTATTATGATAATGCTCTTGTCAAGCATCATCGTTCAGCCACCTGATGTTCAGTGGTCACCGCCACTCATCAACCTTTACAGCACCATACTAGCCACAATTGCGTCGAAATAAGGGATTAAGAGGAATAGGAATTAATGAAAAGGACATGCCTAGGAAGGCGTACGCTTCCGGCTCTCTCACTCACCGAACAAAACCTATACTACTTCACGCCAATGTAGACTCTGGTGGTGCTATACTCTACCACAATGTATATACACAACGTACTCTGTCCTTGTAATATATTTACATTAAATAAGACGATAAACGAGTTAACGAGAAGCCTTATGGCTGTTGGCTACGTCTGCCAATGGCTATTGCCAGTGTAAAAGATAACGCGCTGCCAAAAGCACTTTACATAACATATCTAATAGACCTTGACCCGTGAATTCCGGCTATTCTATGCATAACATCGTATTATATCCTTATATTATACTAGCTGTCCCTTGCGGTTTTAATCGCGTTTAGGGTTACTGCTTCGCTACTATGAGTCGTAGCGTGATGTAATATAGCCTATAGCCTTCCTCAATAAATAAACACAAAAAACATTTTTCAATTTGAACAAGTAGTTCCTGAGATTAGCGCATTCAAACAAACAAACAAATAAACAAACTCTTCAGCTTTATAATATTAGTATAAATCATATTTTTCCTTAAATTTATATAATAGTATGCATTAATAAAAAATAAGGCCTAATCAAAAGCCTCTATGAGAATAACTTATCAGAATTCACCTGGAATGTGACAGTGTAATGTAACAATTTAATCTAAATTTAACTACAATCTAAATTCTATTTTAGCATTCACCTGCAAACAAATTGTTTTTACTGTTCGGTGCGAATGTTACAAATTGTATCAATGCTGCAATTTTAATTGTTTGTAATGCTCTCTCCTCACTCACTAATGTAACGCTCGAATCTAAAATGTTACATTACATCGCTCGTTTATTAATGTAACCAAATTCGAAATCTGTGTTAAATGAGTTAACTAAGTTAATAATTCAAATTTATATTGAAATAATTCTGTGACTCATCTATGATATCGAAAATAATAAATAACTATTCCACAACATTTTGTGACATAAAAGTTTAAATAAATGACCGAAATCTCAACTGTTTGTGTGAATTTTTTTTTTGCGTTTTGAGCCCAAAAAATGTATTTTTTTTAAATCGGTCTCTTTTATACTAAGTGCCATGTTCTAGTCTTAGGAGCGTCCTAAAGAAACCGACGTCATAAACGACCCAATTCTGCCCATCTGTCGTCATATTGTCGCGTGGGAAATGGCTTAAAACTTAAACCGACAGATGGATGCTGATAAGCAATAATGTGTCAACCCATAAAAGTCAAATTTGTGTATATTGACATATTTTGATAAAGCGTAACGTTTAACATTATTAAAAAAAATCCAGCACATAAACTCTATAAGTACGGAAAAAGTTTCTTAATTTAATGTTACAAATATTAAAGTCAGTTAAATTTTGCAATACGCAATAATTTAATATATTCGAAAAAATAATAATAAGTATTATTATATAATTTTTTTACCAATCTGATTTTACTTCATTGTAACTTTTATCAAAATAAAAAAATATATGTATACTTATACTTCTTTAAACGTTTTAGTTAAGAATAGGTTTGATATCTCTAGAGGCCATTTTCTCAAAATGAAGTCCGCGTGGCTTAACACAGTGTTGCTTATCAGCGTCCAGATGTTAGGTCCGCATAAATGCAGTGATTTTTATTAAATAGCGAGTGTTGCATCGCAATATTATGCAAATGTGGGATGACTGCGCGCCGCCGGCGATCCGGCGCCGGTCGGGTTTATGCGGTCACACTGACAGCGGACTAACGGACGAGCGGTAATTAATTTGACATAAATATAATATAACCTTGGTTCAATAAGATATCCTATGCGTGTGTTATTTTCTGTAAAGTATCATAACGAAGGATAAATTGTAAATTGACATACATGCGTATAGCTAAATGAGAAGAGGGTATATATTTAAACATTTTCATAATTATTATGTAACGATAACATGATTTTTGAGTAGGTATATTAATACTGATGTTTCTTTAAACATACAAAAATTTTGAAAAATTGTAAACTAGGGTCGATAATTAGTAATGAATATTTATAAAACCATTGTCTTATGTACATGCATGCATGTTTTCACGCGAGAATTACATTTTTAAGTTTTACTCTCATAACTAATACAAAACAACTCTGTAACGTAGTAACATTAATCCAAGTAACGTACTAAGCGTTACCTTAAATAAATCACTGACATTAAGTACTTTTAGGTATAAAGACAACGATAAACAACGTATGTTGATCTCGTTTTGCTCACGACAAAACTTCCAAGTTATTCTAGCCGTAATTTCTTGCTTACACTACGACCACACATCGTCAGCAACGTCTGCACCAGCGTTATAAAAATCCGTAACCCGACTCGTTCCGCTGCACTCCTCCAGCGGTGTTTGTTTTATACATAAAACATGCTCGCATCTAAGCTATATAGGAGATTTATGAAGAAAATGGAACTTCATCTTCATATTTTTATCGTTACTCGTTACTAACGTTTGGTTAATCCATTGTTATGTAATATAATAGCTTATGCTCGTGGATTCGGTTACGTCAAATTTAATTTCCCCATACAAAAGTGAGCACCCCTTTTCGTCCCCTTAGGGGATGACTTTTCGAAAATCATTTCTTGAAAGTTGTCTACATCAAAATAACAGCGTGCCAAGTTTCTGCATTCGTTCGGTTTGACCAATTAGTTTGAGGTAGACTCTAGCTGAAGCCGGGCTGACTCGACCGGGGCAGTACGTCACTCTCACAGAAGACCGGCGTGAACTAGCTCATGTAGCTGCGTTTCGTACGGTGAGTGAGAGAGTAACCCCTATAATGGAATGGGGATTATTTTCCTTACTTCGTATTTCTCTTATCTCGTAATCCTTTTTTAGCTAGAAAAGTATTCGTGTCTCCTCTTCTGCTGCTAATGTCCATGGGCGACGATGATCGTTTAATATCAGATGTCCCGCCTGCTCGTTTGCAAGCAATTAAAAAAAAATTAGTAACGGTTGCCTTTTATATATACAGGTATACCTATGTACATGTGTATATTCCTAAAAGCTATAAAATATTATTTGGATTCGATTTCAAACACGAAAATAAACCAAAATCCATGAGCTTATAACTATGGTTATATAATATAATTGGTTAATGCCCTAATTAATAATACTGAACTCATAAAATACTAACTGTCCCTTGCGTTTTCACTCGCGTTTACGGTTATTGCTTCGCTCCTATTAGTCGTAGCGTGATGTAATATAGCCTATAGCCTTCCTCAATAAGTAATCTATCTAACACAAAAATAATTTTTCAATTCCAACTAGTAGCTCCTGAGATTAGCGGGTTCAAACAAACAAACAAACTTTTCAGCGTTATAATATTAGTATAGATTTAAGGTTATTTATGGTATTGATTAAAATATCTATCAAACTTAATAACTCATTCATAACAAAATCAATTCTACCCTGAAATACAATGAGCAGACAGCGTTATGTTGCATTGAATAGCAATACATTATGATGCAAATCGAGTGCCTTTTCGAATCATATGGACCTCCTCTTTAACACTCGAACCGAGTAGCAATAAGCCATAATTAATTAAGCTTATTTTTATTACGTTACTTTTGCTGCCGAAGAGCCGATGTGGCCTAGTCGTTCGAACACAGCGATCTTAATCAATGCTAGTGGGTTCAAACCCCGATTAGCACTGCTGAGTTTTTAAATGCTTTAGTGTTTAAACTCATCTCGTGAATTGGCATTGTAGGAAAGCAGATTGAAGAAACTTACATTTACCAGAAGAAATTCTGTCAAATGTATATCTACCAACCCGCAGTGGAGTTTTAATATCGGTTAGTATATAAAACTACTACCTGTCCCTCGTCAATTAATCCATGTTGATGCTTAATTGTCGTAGCGTTTATTTTATAACCTATCATAATCCTCCGAAACTGGGTTAACGCAAAAATAATATTTCATAACTTTTGCTAACCTGAAATTAAATATCAAGTCGTACTCTACAGAAAAAGTATACTTTAATTATATAATGTTTCGCAAGAAATTCTAAGATGTATAAATGCTAAGCTGTAGTTTGCGGCAAGCGTTGAAAAACCTGTTTTATGCTACGAAATAGTATTTACCTTAAAACATAACTGCTGTTACGCAATTTAGGTTAAACACTGAAAAGCCCGAAATAAAATACAGTTTAACAACTTAAAAACCAACATTTTTAAACTTGAATTGTAATTTCGTGTGTAAAATAATTTTTAACACGTTTCCAGTTTTTGTGTTTGCCAAAACTTCGCAATAAAATAACAGTTTGCTAACTGAGTAATTTTATAGTGTAATTAACACTTTATGGTCAGCTGAAAGAAACAACTTGAGTGTCCGAAAATAGAAGACTAATAGATCTGTACATATAATTGCTTGTCCTGACTGACTGATTCCTCAACGCAGACCCAAAACTGCAGACACTACAATCTTGAAATTTTGGCAGTTGATACATTTTATGTTGTAAGTATCCACTAAGAAGGGATTTTTTAAAATTTCACTCTTACTAGTAATCAATGTTAATCATGTGATATTTAAAAAATAAAACATGACATCCATTCAGGGTTTATTTTGTACATAAATAAAAAAATATATAGATAAAATACAAATATATATATTCCTTTAATAGTACAGTTTATATATTTTTTATTATGTCTATGCTTAATCAACATACCTCTTTATTTTACATGTGATTAAAATGTAGGTATACTTCGAAGGAAAACATAACTTACAGAGAAAAAAATATTTTTTGGCCTCGTTATCAAAAATAATATCTACAATAATATTACTTATATATAAACAGTTTCATTTTACTGTTAATATATTCAAATCAACAAATAATTTCATAACTCTTTTATAGGCAAATATTTACATACAATTTTTAACGTGTTAACGCGAAATTTTCGGACTCCATAACTGGTCGCTGTTTGTTTCAGATGTTAGGCATCTGCCGCCGGATAAATATTGTTATTTGCTATGCCATCGGCTGCCATAAACGAGTTTTCGTTTTTTTTTTCTTTTTTTTTTATACAATTTTTTTAAAAAGGATAAATATTTTTTCACAAATACACGAATAGAAATGTTCATGTTTATTTCAGAGATTAGGATTTTTCTCTTTTCCCTTTACTCTTCTTTACAGATGCGGTAATCGGCTTAAACTCTTACCTCCCTCGCTTGAGCGGTTAACCTTATCGATATAAGAGTTGAGGATGTAGGAACAGAAATATAAAGAAGTTTTCAATGCGCAGCTAATAATCCTTTCAAAGTAAAGAGTCGGGAGGTAGCAGTAGTGCTTTCGATTTGAGTTATGATTGAAGACATTTTGTATTAAATATAAATATAAACATCGACATACATTCTGAAACAGCTGGAGCGATTTTGATGACATTTTTAACCCAGCGGGTCATTCTGTTAAATTTAATGGCGATTAAATCAACAGATTTTTTCAGAGGTCTCATTATATTATGAAAAAGCAAAAGTGTCGAATTAGGACATCACATTTTAATTCATTTTAATTATTATTACGTCCTTAAATTAATACAAGAATGTATATATTAATATTTGTGTTAGGTAAAAAATATGCATCTCATATAATGAAGTATTTCTATGTTCTTTATATATCCTAAAGTATTATTATTATAGTTTTTAAAAGTAAATTTCATTTCCTAGCAAGGCCGTGTCACAATTTTATAATATGTACTTATAGATGAGCAAGTAACTGGCGCGCTTAAAGGCGTCGTAACTGAGTTACAAGCCTTTGAGGCACTGCGCGCTAATTTAATCTTAAACATTTATTGCAGTTTAAAATGTATTTAATACAGTTATATCGTTAAGTTCTGTTTTAGTATCTTTAACTTGAAATTTAGTGTTTCGCTATTACATCTATACTGATAATATAGAGAGGAAAGATTAAATTGTTTGTTTGCATTGAATTGGCTACGAAACTACTGACTCTGCAACTAAAATTTCTTTCACCAATAACCCTTATGAAGACAGGCTATGATAATATACAGGGGATAGAAAATTTTTATTTTTCTTAAATATCTATATTTTTACCCGTGCAAAGTCGGAGCGGGTTGCTACTTATTTTAGTAAATATAATTTAATGTATTCGTATTTAATTCAGGTTATACCGCAATAAAGAAACTAAAAAATTTACTACAATTATATTAAATTAATTTAATTACACTGTCGTGTTTGCAAGAATATCGTAGTAACTCAAAATTCTAATAAATAGACTAAGTATGTCAAAAGACCATAAATCTTTGATGTTTTTTCGTGGAAAGAGTTGCGATGATAAATTTTCTTTAAATCAATAAAGTTATAACATCAAGGGATCGTTTAAATTTTGCAGCTATGCACCAAAACATAAATAAAGAAATTTAAAAACCCAATTCCCTAAAATTCATCATTTTTAGTTGCATCGATATTCTTGAAAAGCAGCGTATCTGATTCATACATATTTTCCGTTAAAATTTGCTTTGCTCGGAAACACTGAAGAGGATTACAGGATTAGTAGGATTAGTATCTATAAAATACTTTTTTTATCCGCCTTAAAGGGCTTATACGGCTAGAAGGTTTTCCAACGAATCATAATTTCTATCTTAATATGCTTTCTCTCCCAAGAAGTTGCTGCGAAAACCTCGCTTCGTAATGAATCCATTTATTTAGAAGTTTAACCGGAAAAGTTTTTGTCTGAAAGTCTAGGAGTTGCAAAGATCAGTAGTTTTTTGATGTGTCTATTTAGGATTTTTGTTTTCTCATTTTGTTTTTTCGCTCCATCAACATCTAGAAGCAATTTTCTTAACAATTTCCCCCTTTTAACTGCTTTTAAGATGAAAATAGTTGTTTTAAATGAAATAACTATTTATGTAACATTAATATCTTCAGTGTATAAGCGTTTGCATCCAGCTTCCTACCGACACATCTGAAAAACATTTCATAGCAATCTTTATCAGCACCACGTGTCTGTACAAAATTAAGAATATTATGCTGTAGTGTGATAAAGAGTACCCGGAACATAATAGTCGATTCATTAGATCACATCCTGACATGGAGACCCGGCCATGATAGAAGGTGTCACAAAGAATAGGAAGTGTCACAATTTTAGTTTTCTTATTGGTTTTTGTTGATAACACATGTATGTAAAGTAAAAAAAGTAACTGCCTCTAAATTTCCCACGGGCAAGGCCACCTCTCCACTTAATCTTAATCCACCACGCTGTGCCACTGCAAGTTGACGAATATATATACACTGCTGAATAATAGAAGAATTTAAACACAAATTTAGCACTTGTAAACTCAGAGGTGTTAGCCGGGTTTTGAACCTGTGATCAAAAAACGTTTAACGTTTACGATCTAGATATCTATATATTATATAAAAGCGAATACTCACTCGTCATGAAATCTCAGGAACTACAAGTGCTAGGAGTTTCAAATTTTGCCTGAGAGTTCTTTTTGGACGTAGGTGCTTACTAAGACAAAACTGCAAAATTCTATCCCTAAGGGCCAAAACGGGGGTTGGAAATTTGTATGAAAGTCCTATGTTTAAGTGCAAGCGTAACCGCTAGGGGCTACTAGTACCTACTTAATATCACTTCTAAGTTTTAAAGGGATTAATTACGACATTCCTTGTTATTCGCCTAATCCCTTATAAGAACATAATTTATATATTTACCATCACCGGAAATGTAGCATCTATTTAGCAGGACATCTAGCGCGTTAGTCCGCATACCGTTATCAAAAGACAATCCGGTTGAAATCCGACCGGTTATCCGGTCACCGGATTTGTACGCTAGATACCGAAATTGCCTGCAAATATTTAAATGTATGTTAATGTTATCGTTAAATGTTATTTTTAGAGTTTGTTGTCGTTTCGTTTACTTCTAACGGCTTTTATTGTTTGTTTAACATGTGTGTTTATTAAAAGCGATATAATGATAATTTGAATAAGGTAGATTAGAAGCTTAGCTTTGATGGCTTATATTTTCGAAAATCCTTCTTAACAGTTGTCTATCATAACTGCGTGCCTAGTTTCTGCGTAATCCGTTCAGTGGTTTGACCTGTATTTTAATAGATCAATCAGTCTGAAGTAGACTCTGGCTGAAGCCCTCTAACTATATCTCGTGTACGGGTTGGCTCGACCGGGGCAGGACCTCACTCTCGCAGAAGATCGGCGTGAAGTAGGTAGTATAGCTGAGTTACGTATTAAAATAATATAATCTGACAATATATTTTAATTTTATAGCAAATACTATTTATAAATTTAATAACATCACAATAACAATTTGAAACGTTTTTCAATCAACTGCACGACATTATTAAAACACGAAATTCGAATTCAATACCGCCAGCAACATTGTTAGTTTAAATAAAGCCAAAATCGATCAGCTTTATATTTCGACGCGTAACACACGTCCGGACTAAATTGATATTTTAAACAAAACGCTCTCGGTAATCTAGGGGGCTTACACACTGGACATATTTTCGATGCATATTAAATGTTATTTTGAAGCACTTAGGCGGAATTCACCCTTGTGTGCTTTACTTTTTCAAGTAATTTAAAACAAGTCTGTTACCGAGTAACTATATAACTCCAAAAATGATACTACTGTACTGATTTTGATAAAAATTCTATGTTAAAAAAAGAGTTCCAAATTAAGTGTTTAAGGTATTCTGATTTAACAAATATTTTTAAAAACATATGCTATTGAATTAGGAATCTCCTTCTTTTTGAAGTCGGTTGACAATTTTGTAAATTTTCTAAAAGTCAGTGAGCAATTACAAAGCGGTAACTTGCGTATAACTCTTAACATTCAATAATTCCTACTTTATGAAAACATTAACAATTCCTATACAAGTTCAAGTGATACAAGCATAACGCCTCTTCCTTACCAGGAGCAAGTCTGTAATGTAACAGTTCAGATTCAGGCATTACAGTAGTGAGTAAGGAGAACTGAGCATTGGAGTACGCAACCTTTTCAATTTATAACATTTATTACACAATGTGTAATATCAATGCACGTCAAGCAATATGACCACTTCCGATATTTTTAAATCAACTGAAGGCGAATGCTTAAACTCAGATTTGAATTGTTACATTACTGCCTAATGCGTAACGTAACCGAATACAGACATGAAATCTAATCTTAAGCAGGAATTACCTTGTTAAATTTTGTTATTAGACTTTCGAAATGATTTATATTAGTTGTTTGTCATTGCTTTTTATCTGAAAGGATTTATTGTCAATGCCTTTATTTTATGATTAACTCGATAACGTCTACCAGGTTACACAGTTGTTTTATATCAATTACGAGAAAAATTTTAAAATGTAATTCTCGCCTTAGGTTGTTACATTGTCGGCACATTATATAGCACGAATGAACGCTCGAAAATTGTTTTATTATATTTAAAAATTATTATAAATTATATGCGTCGATAATACGCCCAGTGTGTAAACGTCCGTAGCCGACTTTTTTAATTGACGCGATGACGCGGCGACACGAAAACAATTTAGGGTAACTCTGTATCGGCAAATTGACTCGGTTATTTATGTCCGGGCGATCATTGGGGCCTTTGGTGATCCAGGAATTTAAATTAACTTATCGTCCAACGTTTTTCTTTTTTTTTAATAATGAAAATATTATAATAATCCTACCCTAGCTTACCGCGGTTATTAGGTCAGTTTAAACTCGACGTATAAAAATAAAGTTAGGAAAAGAACGTGGTAATTAAAAGTGGGTAGAATTATAGATTATTATCACAAATTAATCCAACGACACTTTTAATGTATATTGAGAAGTTGGGTATCCTGTTGATTCCAGATAATCCTGCAGCAATCAGGTCAAGGTTACATAACTATATTATATTTTATTATTATCATTTACGTCAAATTATTATAAATTTTAAATCGATCAGACAAGAAATTGATCACATCCCTTAAAAAGTAGAAAACAGTTTATAACCATCAATCGCCTGCATAATGATGATATTGGATGTTAACGTTGTTAAAAAAATTAATTCAATAAAGGAAAAAAAAAGTCCCGCTCAGTTTCTTTCTCGGTTTCTTCTCAAGTCTAGGTTTAACTTTTACGAATCCGTGATAGATTAATTTGCTTGACCTTTAAAAATGCGAATGTAAATTCCTTGATAATTATTGATTATACATATATTTATTTATAAACAAAAAAATCTCGATCGATATCGGCCTTTAAACGAAAAAAACAAAATCACAGTGCACACGTACAACTTAAATAACACCCCTCTTTCGGGAATTTAAAAATTTAAAGATATTTTCTTTAATACCCTCAACGGAATCAGAGCATTTTCAGAACGATATGGCTTATCGTATACAATCCATTTACCGGTGGAACAAGTTGAAACTCGCTTATAAACAACATTACAGTCAGAATTATATACAACAGGTGCGTTTCCACCCATTCATCATGGCAGTAACAAGCTTCGGCGATCAGTCACTCCGTACGCAATAATAGATCGACATAGGTACTAACGCGATTTTCTCTGCGAAAATACTTTGATTCGAATTAAAGTTTTTTTTCTTATTAATATTATGCTAGTTTTAACAATTTTCAACCGATTTCAATAAAGGTTTTGAATTTACCGAGTATTTTTAATGTTTATTATCTACGTCAGTTATTAATCTGTTAGATTTTAAAAATTCTTTTACCTATTTTGTTTCAAGGGATATGCTTTCAAATTGCTATCGTGAATTATTCATTAAATTCGGTTCAGTATTTCCGGACCCCCGACACAGAATCACGACGTCCTAATGGAGGTCGTTGAATGTAAAACGATTATTTATTAAACTTAACAATAATGTAATTGTTATTTATGAATACGTCTGTATTCTAAGTTATTACACTTTTATAAATATAACCCAACTAAAATGTAAACTATCTTAGAAGCCAAGGAAATGTGAAACATCTTACTTAAAAGCTCTCAGTGTAGATATTGAGAGCGGAGCCGCAAGTCGGAAAGAGCTGACTAGATACGAAGCCGCTTAACTTTCCTTCGCAGTAGATATTTCTACTCGTATTTTGAAACTTTATATTTTTAACAATGAGAAATAAATCTATGAATCGTATTGAATTTAAGCCTCTTATTTTATGCGAGAATTACATTTGTAAGTTTTGCGATGGACATAAGATTAAAGTGAATTGTTTATCATTTATCTATACAAATAAATAAAATTGAAATGTCTTTTTGTAATTTACTAAATGCATAAAAATTATGAACGGTACGTATGTATATGAACAACATTTTTTTTTTAATTTATGTCTATCAGTCTGTCTGGATGCTCGGGCTTATTTCTGAAAACTAATTTTAACAAGACTTTTACTTACAGACAGCTTATGTTATAAGGAGCATCTTAGACTACTTTTATTTAAAAAATTGTTTATTTTAATAATTAAATAAATTAAAATCAAAATATATTTTATTCAAGCTTTCACGAGCACTTTTGAATCGTCAATACAAAAAAATACAAGAATAAAAAAGAGGGTTACGCGAAAACAAAATTTAAACCAACAAATTTGTGAACAATATCTTAAGTAGGGAATGTACCTAAACTTTATTACGCGCGGCATAACTAGTTTTACATATAAAAGAACTTTCAATCAGTATTTATGTACTTATCTACTTAACTGTACCAGGTTACACATTTATTTTATATTAATTACATAAAAAGTAAGTTCACTTGTAAGTGTAAATCCCGCCTTAGGAATATTTTGACTTTGAAACAGGCGGTCACGCAACAGTGCCCATTAAAATTACAAAATATAAATAACGGATGAATAACTTTGTTTTACGTAATTTGCAAGAGTATGGAACTGTATAATGTACTCTGTATTTATGGTAGCAACATAACGCAAACATCTCCCAAATTTTATTTATTTATTATTTTAGGATTCTCAAATACGTATAAAACATGCCTAAACTTATACCTAAATCATTTTAATATTTCCTTATTTATATAGGACCGTACCCGAGTTTGAGTTACGAAATGAAATAAGATAAATCAAATAAATAATAATACTTATTCTTGGGACACATCACTGATAAAATCCTATCACTTAAATCCTAAATAATATTATGACTGGGTATGTGTGTGGTTTTTTTCTTGTGCTTTTACAACTAAATATAAAATAATCTTTCGTGTTAGAAAAACTTCTTATTACATAAAACTTCATTATACCAGTCTGCTTTTAATTCACATACCTTTTATCAAAATAGAAAAAAAAGATGCGTATATACTTCTTTGTTTGACATCTTTAATCGCCATTTTCTTAAAATGAAGTCTGTGTGGCTTGACACAGTATTGCTTATCAACTTCCTTATGTACATATGGGCAATAATTGGGTAATCTTATATAATCTGAACTCCTCCCAGAGCGGTCACGCACGAGCTGATATCTGGAACTAAACGCGTCTCGTGTGATCCATTAACTCCCCGCTGAAGCTTCTTCGATACACACGGACTATACAAACGTACTTATAATTAGATTTAATACAGATATACGTTCTTATATTAAGAGTAAATCATAAGCATAATATTATGTCGCGAATGATTGACGCAATTTATACAAGTATTTAGATTTATTATATAACCAACTATACCTGGCATGCGTTGCAATACTATGTAAAGGTTTTTTGACTTGGCTTTAACATAATATGAACAATGGTTTCGCAACGCATAGTGAACAAACATACGAACATGCGACTTTGTCAGTGTGGTAAAGTAAAGTAACAGCCTGTAAATGTCCCACTGCTGGGCAAAGGCCTCCTCTCCTATTAAGGAGAAGGTTTAGAGCTTAATCCACCACGCTGCTCCACCACGGGTTGGCGGATATACATGTGTCAGAATTTCTCTCGACACATGCAGGTTTCCTCACGATGTTTTTCTTCACCGCCGAGCTCGAGATGAACCTAAACACGAATTTAGCACTTGAAAAACTAGCGGTGCTAGCCGGGGTTTGAACCCGCGATCATCAGTTGAGATCGATGTATATACTGACTGTAAAGTAGTGTAAAGTTTCATCAAAAATTTGAAAATAGCTTTATCTTGAAAGACCTACAAGGATCCATCCATCAAAGCATTTGTAATACCATTCATCCATCCTTACAAATTGTCGTATTAATAATGGTAAGATATGAGTATATAATATGTGCAGATTCTCATAAAAAATCCGTAGATATCCATTTACACGTACGAACGTCCAATAAGAATCTGGCTCTTTTGAAAGGGACTCATCCGACATGATGTTCAGATTATTATGTCACATCCATCACTTTATTGGTGTGCAAGTTTTGTATAAGCGATTCTAACACACAGTAATATATTGATGATAGTTGAAAATAATTCTTTAATAACTTTATAGACGATTACAATTATATAAACCCGTTTTCAAATAAAATTTCTTTCATAATTTAATATCTATTCTATTAATAAACCACTTAATACATTTACAAATTAGTTGAAAAAACATAGTAAATGCACTGTCTCAATTTTGTTACAATTTGACAACATGAATACACAGTGTAAGGCGAGAATTATACTTGCAAGTTATCGAAGTTATTCTCATCACTGATATAAAACAACTCTGTAACCAGCTAAGTAACCATTAGTCAGCTGTGAGGCTCAGTAAATAAGCCATTGACAGTAACTTATTTATTGAGCCTCACAGCTCTGTATGTCAAAAATAAGGCATTGCCGGTAAATTTTAGCTTAGAAAGTCTGAGGGCAAAACTTATAAGTTTGATTTTCGCTTTATCTATGCATAATTTTTTGGTAATTCCAGCCTAATAGATAAAATGGATGCTGATAAACATTAATGTGTCAACCCACAAAAAGACAAATTTAGAGATATTGATGTATTTTGATACTACGTCACCTTTTTATGGTTATTCAAAAAAAAATTAAAGTCATCAAAACTAAATAAGTATGGAAAAAAGTTTCTTAACTCAGTGTTTCGAATTTTACGTCCGTTCCATATTTTGCAATTTATAACATAATCTCAAATATTTAAAAACTTATCATTAGATAACGTATTAAATAAATCTATCTACTTTTGATTCAATATACATTTTATCAAAATAGAAAAGAAGAGATGAATATATACGTCTTGAAACAAATTTATTAAGAATAGGTATACACAGATACAGTATTACTTATTAGCGTCCAAATGTCCGTGTGTCAGGGACATCGAAGTGGCATCGTTCAAGCGAGGACGCGGGATGCAGGGGCCGAGATTAATAAGTTCACCGCGAGTTCCATCGGAGTTCGGTCGTAAAGACGATTTCCGAGACCGACTTGGTTTAACTATGAGACTTACGAATACAACGACGTAATACGTGTTATGTGAAAGCGTATTGTTAAAGAACAGTTATGCGGTAACTGAAACTAATTTAGTTATATTCTTAGTTTTAGTCACATTTTTGTATGGATTTTGTGTTACTTATTTGATAATAGAAATAAATTTATCCATTATATAATATTTTTACGCGTGAACATTAGTAATCGAATTTTATGCTAGCAGTAGAATTTTAACCTCGTGTTTTTAAAATAATATCACTATTATTACTTATTAGAAAATGATACATAAATTTAAATCGGGCGTTACTAATATACTATATAATTGGTTATCAGTATATAGATATAAGATATGTACATTTATCTTATATATATCTCTTAAATATATATCTTATAAATATACCTTACTCCTCGGCTTTACAGATTTTTAACAATTTTGATATGCATATTCAGTAGGTCTGAGAATCAGCTACTATCTGTTTTCATACCCCTAAGATAAGGGTTGTTCACCCTTAACATTTTTTTTTGTTTTTTTCTATAATGTGGCATATAAAATACGTACAACCCTAAATTTTTACACTTTTATCAAGAACTCCTAATGTTTAATAGCCATTTTAGTAATTTAATCATTTTCCATCCCGCGACGTTTGCCGAGTCAGCTAGTACACATATAATTTAAATGTACTAAATTAGTAGGGATGGGCATGAAAAATCTGTTTTGCTTTTCATTCAATCATCTTCAAGAATCACATTATACGTATGTATATCTTAAGTATTTATTCAAATAATATAATATCCCAAAATTCCAAATTCTGTTACGAAAAAAATACTGTGTTATAATTAATACAAAGACGGTATTACTTTTAAAATAAAGTTGTTTTATTTTCCAGTCATATAAATCCGTTAAACCGTATTTCATTCCTACTTAACTTCCTCGGGACTTCAATTATTAGAAACCTTCTCCTTTTTTGAATTCGGTTAAAAATTCTATAAAGAGACACTTATTACGTTTTCAGAAACATTTTCAGTGCTATAATTTGAAATTGTAATTTAATATCAAAATATCAACATGTCACTGTCAAGAGGTAGAGAATCTCTCATTATTGTGAAGCTCAAATCCTCGAGTTTCTGTCGCTCCAGTTTTCGTTACAAACTATCGTTGACATACGTACATATACTCATATACATATCGTGTTATTATATACACGTATCGTATATACGTACATATACATATCGTGTTATATTACGAGTCAATAAATCTAGTTTCTCGCTCTGGTGGTAATATCGTGGTTAATTTCACAGTCCTATGCATAAGATCGATAAAATTAGTTATTTTTTAATCGACTTCAAAATAGACGGAGCGTTTCAAGTCACAGCATTTTTATTTTTTAAATATTTCATTGGTTACCTCTTAACTCCGGCATTTATTAGTCAATTTTGAAATTTCTTCTCTTAATTTTTTATGCATTCAGGTTGACCTCGTATAATTTTTATCAAAATTGGTTTAGTGGTTCGGTTTTTAAATCAAAGTCACTGGAATAAGTATGTCAGCAAACGAAATTGCGTTTGAAAAAATAAGGTAAAGAATTCTTCTGTTATCCATAGAAGCCCATGTAATATACACTTCGACTATAACCATATAAACATATTATATAAAGTAGTTACAACGGAAATGTCAAATGCTCCAGCGAATGATAGAAACATCCTCCATTATTACAAGGCTCAGGTGCTTACCGCTCTAGTTGTCGCAGTCTTGGTGTGTGAGCGAGTGGTGTGCGACTCGAATACACCGGGATATCTTCACTGTAAAAATCTTTAATATATAAAGCATATTATATAAGCCCATTTGAATAAAGTATATTTTGAGTTTGAGTTTTTATACTGAATTCATATAATAGATTTCTTTGTCTGTGTGTGTAATGAAAATAACCACACATTGACGTTTTTGTCGTGATGTTTGGCCACTTTTGAACTGGCTTCAAAATTATGCAGTTTCTCTGTATGTAGTGTTGTTTTTCTGATAGTAATACCGTGCTAAATATCACGGTTAGTTCTTATATCCCTTGCATGAAATCGATAAAATGAAATATTTTTTAATCGACTTCTAAAACGGACGTTTTTCAATGTCTAGTACATCATAACTCAATTATTTATCAACACGTGCTTAAAAAAATATATAGGTTATACCTTTAGATTGGTAGTATTAAAATTTTTATCTAAATCGGTTCAGTACTTTGATTTTAAATATAAATAACTGATAAATCTGTCATTCAAGTAAACAAAATAGTGAGTTATATTTTTTATTTAATCTTACTTTTTTTCTTTTAACGAGTATATCACTAATATTATGTTATGTAACCTCATAATTAATATTATTTGATTTTATTATCTATACCTTTCGTCAGTACTCAATTTATCTTCACGCTGAATATCATAAAACGACTCAGCGATTCAACCGTATAACATAACCAACAAGCGTACCATAGCATCTGCAATATTAGCACGAAACGAAGTTTCGTGTTAGCAATAATCTAAAATTTTCAAGTTGAAATTTATGGCGCAGGTGTGCATCCATCCTGTCCTAGTTATCGTTGCCAAAATCCATCGCGTTAATATGCGAGCGACGTTTAGACTAGCACGTGACACTATGCGGTCTGGTAAAGTTTTAACACTAGTATAACACGAGCTTTATTAACCTACTGAGGAATGAAAAAATTGTAATGAATTTTATATTTGTAGTCTCATAAACGATATCAACGTCGATATTGATTTATGAATTTCGAATAATGTTTTCATAAATAGCCAATATTTACTTTGTGTTTAATAGGTAAATAAATCATTTCAATGTTTGTTTTGATTTAAATAAACTTGCAAACGATTTGAACTGTTCAAAATGAATGCGTTTTTTGTCTATCATAACTGTGTATTTAAATTACCTGAAAATGTAATAAACAAATTTCAATTCGACGGTTTTACTAATGAAAATGATACAATACTGTTACGTTAATAACTGTTTTTGTATTGTTTTAAATTATATGTCAGTGACAGCCAATTATAATATCTTAAAATTCTTACAACGCAATATTATTTCATCGTATTGCATGAAAATTTCATCATTTTAAATGTACAATTTCTACGGCGATGAACCTTCATTTAAACGAACGCTTTAAAAATATAAGCTTTAATACATCTCTTCTTCAAAAAGCAAATGACCAACCCCGAAGGTAGAAATAAGTAAAAAACCAAAGACTATTTCAACGTTGAGCTATAAGTGACCTATCCTATTTTCGGACGGTAAGTTTAAAAAGATCTCTATATTCGACCATTTGCTATGCAAACTTAATGTTTTATTCACCGGGCCATTTATTCGTGTACTTCGTAAGGCCAATATTTACCTTTTACCTCGCGGTAAGCAATTTTAAAAGATGAGATTCAAAGGAATTTCCGTACCTTCGTTCCTTATTAAATAGTTTCGTTTTTTTTTTTGCTTGCCAAAGCCTTTATGTTAAAAATACCGACTTAATTGGTAGAAAATTGTTTGATTCTTTTTTTATCATAAATTCTGACAGGCTGTTCTAAAATGGAATAGAGTTTGGTGGTTTTAACAATTATTGAAGCTGAGCTTTTGATTGCGGCTTCGCTCTCGTTAATGTAGATTTCATTATGTTGAACAACAGTCATTTTTTGTTTTGTTGTACATTTCTTTTTTTTCTTTCGCTGGCATGACACGCGCGCCAACTAGCAAGTACAAACAATAAATTGACAAAGTTTTGTCGCAATTAAGTGAACGGTATGGAAGCGCATAAGAAATAAACTAACAAATATAAATTTTAATTTTTTTTAATATAAAAAATAACTTAGGCTTTCGGTCCGACAGTCAACGTAGGAAACGCAGCTATATTCGCTATGTTACACCATTTTTCTGCGAAAGTGTGGTACTGCTCCGATCGAGCCAACCTGTATACGTACTGTAGTCAAAAGACTACAGTTAGGCTCTACCACGTTTAAAAATTCAAACAATAAATAGTCCTAAATCCAATAAACAATCAACCTGACATCATTATTAATAACATAGCGATAATACAGAAGTATCAAATTCGAATTAAGTTAAATTTACTAATAATAAACGTTAAATATTGCACAACGTTACATACTAAGGTTTTATTAGTCCATCTTGCTTTAAACTCGAAGAAAAATATCGCAGGATAACATTACCAGTTAATACTCACCCTTTATTAAAATAAGCACTGTTCATTAGTGTCTGTAGTTTATTTTTCTACAAACTTTTGTAAAATGAACAAGCTGCTAACTAAACGAAGAAGAATTTAAATTAAAACTTTTTAAAACTGATAAAAAAGGATTTAAGACAAAGAGCGAATAAATAGCGTTATTAAACAGAAAGCGACCAACAATAGAATCTGATTGAATTAAACAAATAACACGACGTCATGAACGCGAAAGATCAAGCTTTATTGCTCCAAGGGTGATTTAATAATGCATAAGGGCGGCCACATACTATGCGTCTTCAAATACTTGAGCATTTTGATGCTCGTTAACGATTCCTAAATTTACGAAGTATATAAATATACTTTTAAGTACAACCATGTTTAGATATGCTTTGTACTGCATGTTTGTATATTAAAAGTATAAAAATATTCCAGAGATATATTATGTATAATATATAAATAGCATAACTCCTATACAAAAATGGCTAGATGAAAACAAAGTTAATCTTAATTATTTAGTATTGAGCATATATTGTACTTCAACGATACTTTCAATAATACGCCGTTTAATTCACATAAATGTCTTTTATAGTATAAAAACTAAGAAAGTTCGATTTGGCTGATGCCTATTAATTTGTAAGACGAGTTTTCCCACAGCCAATCTGTAATCCAATTGCGTTCACTCGATTGATTCGATTACGTCGTTAGCCGAGTGATAATACGATTATGTATGTCATAAAGTGGTATTAACTATTAGAACTGAATACCCACCTGTTGTTCGATATCAAGATTATTAAACAGACACGAAATTATATCGAATTATATATAGATGAAATCAAATTATTTGCCTTGATAAGTTTAAAAATATATATGTATTTATTTAATTTTGGACTAATAACGATGCAGGATTATTTACGGATGTGTAGACTGTAATTAAAAAGTAATAGTCGCGAACGACAAGTTAAAACGCGGATGATCAATGAAGATTTGGCTTCCGCAAAGAGACACGTTCGAATTGAACTCGATGTATGGATTTAAGACACCTTCATCAGCTGCGTATGTAAATTGCGCCTAATTTACCCCAATAATAAAAA
Organism: Hypolimnas misippus; assembly: GCA_037950945.1. Lineage (NCBI taxonomy): Eukaryota > Metazoa > Arthropoda > Insecta > Lepidoptera > Nymphalidae > Hypolimnas > Hypolimnas misippus. The sequence continues at coordinate 2,822,856 of JBBEEQ010000016.1, read as the reverse complement.
TAAAAGCGATAGTTACACTTATAAGTTTTGCACTCAAACTTTCGTAAAGTTTTACAAGTAATTTATTTGTCAATAACTACTAGATAACTGTTACCAGGTTACAATTTTTTTTTAATCAATTACAAGTGCGATACTTGCCAAAGTTGTCTCTGCTCATTACCCGCATTACTTGCACAAAATTAACGCAACGTCTGCGTTAAGCCTTTAAAATTTTAATTTACGTCGTCTTGTGCTGAAATATGCAAATATTTCGACGGCGCTGGCGACACGCGGTATTCATTAGCTAATGCCTTCGGAACGACCTCCTTGGGAGATATTTGAGATCCTATGGAACAAATGAGCAGTTCTCGATCGACACGCGCAGGCTCGTGTCTATTATGGGACAAAGTGCGACTTATGGTAAATGATATTATGGTATATGGGTTATGTTTTTCTCAGACAAAGTTGGTTTTTATCCATACCAATATTATAAAGCTGAAGAGTTTGTTTGTTTGTTCGTATGAACGCGCTATTCTCATTAAGACTGGTTCGAATTTAAAAATTATTTTTGTGTTAGATAGTTTATTTATTGAGGCAGGCTATATTCTTACATCACGCTACGACGCATAGGAGCGAAGCAGTAACTATAAACGCGAGTGAAACCGCAAGAGTCAGCTAGTTATGGAATAAACTAAATAAATATATTTTATTGATGAGTGTATAGTCAATAAACAAAAAATTAAAATGTATTTGGTTTTAACAATAAGAATTTTTGTGTAGCGCTTATACGTCGATTTTTTATTATTCCTATATCCACTCAAACTCGCTGTTCTAGACTTTACGTCCTATATTAGATTTTTATAATGCATAAATGCGATCTACACAAATTAATGCACCTATCGAAACGAGAATTTGTCGTGACAAACTAGTGAAAACCCGGTTTAAGTGAGACAACCACCACGATTAAAGAGACACTTAGAATAATCACCCGCAACAGAATACGAGGTGTGCGACAGATTATTCCTAAGATCGTTTTCTAAGTAACATAATACATTGTTTTTAAATAAAATGATTCGAAAGTGTTTTAAAAAGCCTATTCGAATAAAGTATATTTATTTTTTATGAATTTGAATATATGTAAATCATTTTATTTATATTATGAGACTAGTAATATAAATTTACTTCTTCATGTAAATATCTCTTTTTAGTGTGTTATAATATGCGAAATAATTTAATTAAATCAACATTAAAAAATTAATACATGAGATTGCGTTCTCAATCCAATATTAATTTCATTAAAAAGTTACATTACGAACGCGTTGTATAGTCAGATACAACAGTGTTATACAATAAATATTTCTCTTATGTTTTTTTTTTTTACATTTTTATTTTTAAAAAATTATGTATGAAATAATTATGTGGATGTACTGTGGATGGGTACATAATAATAAGTAATTAGTTTTGCCTATGTACATTTGAATAAATTGGTTTAAAAATGATGCAGTATTAAACATGGAATGTAATTACAACCTGGAATTTGATCAGTACATTAATATTTCAAACAAGAACAAAGAAAAAAGTATGTACATATGTAGTGATTTTTTCTAAATTACTTTTACTTACCGAACTAACTGAAGGCCTGCACGAGGTCTTCCTAAGAGCGAAGAATACATATTGAAAATCAAAATATATCTATGACAATATGTATTATCTCTGTAATATTTCATTCATGTGTAATAACGTCTCTATTATTTACGTTTTATAACGAAATTTTTAATTTAAATGTGACTAGATATTAAATTAACATTCTTTAAACATTACATTAATATATCTTACGACTCGTCCATGCGACTGTATCTGCCTCGTGCAAACAATATACGCCTCTTATAAAATTCCGACGACGTGAATTTTTAATACTAGAGTTATGCCCCGCGTGTCGCTCCCAACGACTGTTCAGGGAGTCACGTGATTTGCATGATTCCTGCCCTGCATGAGAACGAGCCGCCTGGAATAACGAATATAGGATGTCTTTTGTATACTATAGACGTCTGTGTGTTGTGTATCGATGAGTACGAAATTTAAAACTACGAAATATACAGTAATATTGCTAAAATAGGGCAATTTTATATCTACTTGTAGAATATTTTGATTATTTTTTGTAATAATAATGCTTTAAAAATTATTTGAGGTAATAAACTTTATAAGAGAAAATAAATTCACATATTGTATTCAAATAATTATATAATGGACAGCAAGTTTTTGGCGACTCAAGCAGAGTAGATCTATTCTCCATATATATTTATTGTACTCGCTTATCTAAAATTTGCAACAAAAAAAATTAACTTAAAAATTTTACTTACTGATTTTTTTTATTTTTAATTTATGATTACTTTTTTTTTTTGTTTTATAATAATAAATAATAATTTTATTTGCTTTGTTGAATTTTTTTATGTTGTCCGTTAAATTTACTCTCATTTAAAACAATATTATAATGCATTGATGAAGGTACGAAGTTTCAAAGGCAAAATACAAGTTAGTAGTTGTTTATGTGCGAGAAAAGAATTCTACGGGTGACAGGACTGGTGGACAGTACAGGATGTCTTCATTTGACGGTTGTCAGCGCCCGACGCGGGTCGCCTCCGTTGAGAATAACGCCGACACATAATACCTTAAAAATTCATAGAGTAATATAACTAGCCGTCCTTTGCGGTTTTACCTACGATTACGTATTACTGTTCTACGTCTAAGTTTATACGTCTTTACTCCAGAGAGCATTAAAAACAACTCTGTAACCTAGTAAAAGATACGTCGTAAGTAGTAACGAAAGCTGTGAATGTCAAAAAGATCTAACAGTAAATTCTTTCAGATGTAATGCAATGAGAAATAACTTATGTAAATCTTTATGAAAGTCTGAAAGCAAAACTTATAAGTTTAATTCTCGCCTAATGCCTATTACACTGCCGGATAGTCTACATAATCTTCGAATGTAAAACAAATTAAATAACATTATATTTTTCTTGTTTCCAGGTAAGCAACTAATGAGACTACTTCATTTCCCGGTGAAGATCTGTAAGTATGAGACAAATAATGTAACAAAGAAGACGTATCGATCAAAATATTACAGTTCAAAAGACAGAGATCTTAAAAAGTAGGACAAACAGACAACGTACAACTTAGTGTTATTGAATGAATCTCGTTAACACCCTCTGAATATGGAACCTTAAAAATTAAATGTATGTTTAATATTTAAGCAAATTTTCACCTTAACGACAGATAGACGCAGCCTCTCGGGAGAGTATATAGTATACTAAATTTAGGTTTGTTCGTTGTTTGCCTGCTATTACGTTCGTACGCGATAATCGATCTTCATTTCACCATATAAATACTTTGAGACATAAAGGAAGTTTGGAATTTAAACAGTTGAACTTCACGTCTTTACTTCTCGTTATAACTTAGTCGCTACCTAGTTTCTAGTCTTGCAAAATCCATGACTTTATAACGATTCTATAAGTATACGGTATCAATATTTACAATACTAATTGACTTTTTTTAATTGTAAGCCTTTTCTATTTTTTCCACCCATTAATAGAAAAATATTTAAAATGACATTAATTCGCGTATAATTAATAATTTTTATCATTCCGACGCGGTGTTTCGAATGCTTTACAGCGATCGTGCTAACGGGTAGACTAAAACCGCATAAAATACGCGAATTAAATTCATTTACAAGGTAAACTTGAAATAAAAAAAACAGAATATCTATTCATTGAGACCATTTCAACGAGCCCCAACAAGATTTTGCAGTAAGTCCATCGTGTATCCTGTTGATCTAAAATAATGCTGTAGCATCAGCTCAAGGTTACGTAACTTTGTTATTTTAATATCGTTGAAACCATACATGGATGCTGATAAGCAATAATGTGTCAACCCACAAAAAAATAAAATTCGGAGATATGGATGTATTTTGATACTGAATCGTCCATATATTAAATTATTAACGATCAGACCATAAGTTGTTCACATCATTCGAACAACCAGAAAAAATCTGATGGCATTTCAATGTATAAACGGATCCTTATAGATTATAACTAAGAACCATCTCGATAACATTCGTTCTTAAAAAGAAACGCATTGAAATTGGTCCATCCGATTGCGAGCTACGATGCAAAAGACAGACACATACACACGTTAAACTTATAAAACCTATTTTTTTGGGTCGCCGGTAAAAATATCTTTATTTCAATGTGTAGTTATCGCGAAAATCTAAGAAAATACTTGAAGGGCAAATATCACATAAAAATTGACACTTATGATTACAGAAATCATATCATCAGGAATTCTGATGATATATCAATCCCGAAACCTAGTTTCTTGCTGAGAATCGATTATTATCATTGAACATCGCAGTAGAAACGTCTAAACCCACGTCCTTGGCGATATCGATACTAATGTGGGGCAGTGATACGAGTTCTAAATCAATATTTTGCCGATCACTCACTACCTGCCTCCCTGTCGACCGTTACACTAGACTAGTGAAGTGCCTACGAGTGTGTTATTGTTCGGAGAAAGCCGTGTCGATATTTGTGGATTGAAGTGTTGTTGTTACGAATCGATTTTGATTTATTGTTTTTTTTTTAATTTTTATTAATCGGATACTTTTTGAGAGTAAATAATAAATGATGCTTTTAATAAATTAACACTTTTATAATAAATTTCTCTGTTTCAACCCTTATCTGCGCATTCAATTTAATTAACTGTTATTGAGTGAAGTCTTATTATTTACAGTTAATTTTTTTGTTTTTAAAATATTAAACTTATAATAAAACAAGTTATCGATGAAATAACTCAGATAATTTAAAATGGTTTTTTGTTTGTTAAATAAAAGCAGCACTGGCTGTGAAATACGAGGAAGAGTATAATCAGAACAATGTCTAAAAAAAAAGAGTAGTACTTTTTTTCTCGAACGCTTCACCCAAAATATTTAACTTTTATAATTGCTGTACAGCGCTTGAAACTCCGACGTTCCTATTACGAACTGGAAAAAGTCGAAAAATAAAGGCTTAAAATGTATACCGCTGCAGACCTATAGAAGCTTTTCAAAATAGAATACTGGTCTATTTTATTTACTCTTTAAATATTTATTATCTATATCAATTTATATAACATATACTCTAGAATAACCAAAGTAAGAATAAAATAGTTGTTTTAAAAAAGGAATGGACAATTTTTATCAAGTTTCAATGAAATTCATACTATACAATATGATAGTTAAAATTAGCTTTGTATAAATTGTGAAACAGACTAATGATGGTTCAGAGCAAACACGACGACTGTATTCTCGAACTGTTCGCGCTACTCTTTGACCAGAACAGACCGACTACTTTAAAAAGGAAACAGACCTCGAGGGGTGAGTAAAGAAACTTAATTAAACTGAGTTTTTCTTACCGTCTTTAGTATCTTTTGTGTTTAAAGATTTCATTTTTTTTCGAATCAAATTATACTTGCAATATGAATTTCTGAACGTTGGTTTCTATATTTTTTTCAAACTGCAAAGTTAAGTTCACGTTCAAATGTTCAATAGTGAATTATGAAACAAGATATTAATGTTGTTGAGCGTTTTTTTTTTTTATCGTGACCTACTTTTCATCAAAACATTATCAACCACATCAAGGTCATGAAAACTGATTGTGTCATTAATGACAAATATATTTAATAAGAACGAATACAAATCGAGTGATTCCATTGTTCGTCGTATAATGGAATTATTAGTACAAAGAAATGATGTGAAGTTTATTTTTAAAAATCAATTCATCAAACAATATCCTCCGTACTCTAACATTATCAGCTGTTTCACCTAATTGTTGTGGGCGAAACTTATCAATGCGATAGCGACTGCGACCTGATAACGCCGCTACAGTCGCCCGCGAAGTACCGCGGCCTGCTTACACTTAACTATTTATTTCCATTAAAAACTTTTTACTCTCAGCGTCTATGTGGTGACAAAACAATACCGCGATCGCACTTTTATATTTAATCTGTGTCGCTTTCCCGCGCTTATTTTATTCACAAACACTGGCCGGCGAGACGCGTGAAATAATATTTGCGAAAAACAAACCCCGCAAATTTAATTCGGAGCGTTTTTATTTTTAAACAACGTACGTTCTATTTTTGAATTTCAATATTGTAATGTGCGAGTCGAGTTAAGTGATGTGCATGATGTCGGTTATCGAGTTATCGATGCGCGCGTGATCGCGGGTGCAAAATGAGGGGGTTTTGGAGCGAGATCCTGTATGCGGCGGCGAGCCACCCGTTTCCGTCGGTGCCCGGCGATCTCATATCGCCTTTCGATTTGGATCGGAATGACGACTGTTAGTATTCTGTTTGCAAATATTACCGCTTCCGTTATTGTACGGACTCGATTGCGGTTTAATGCGATCCCTTTGTGTCTGTCATGAAGGAAACGTTTGAGCTCTGGGTGGTGTTCGATATTAGATATTGTGTTATCTGAATGATATTATGTTACGATAGATATGTTAGGTCGTAGATTTTGGACGACGTTGCTTAGCAACCATCTAGCGATGGTAAGACAGGTGAGAATATCTTTGGGTCAATTGACGAACTTGTCAAAATTGGAAATGGGTAAATTTTGATCGTCAAATGAATGTATCATATCTTTAATTATAAAATATCATAGGTTATTTCGTATATTTTTTATCCGATATTTATGTTTGAGATTAGCCTAATCATAATAAAATGAAAAATAATGCACAATATTTGCACCTAACCATTTATAGATACGTAATCTATACAAGATTATCTGTATTATATATTAGTCTTTGACTTTATTAGTTTTTTTTGTGACACTGGTGTTATGTAATTAATCCTTGATTTTAATTTAAAAATAATAAAGTTAAGTGTACTTCAAACAAGTAAGTCATTCTTTGTTTTTTATACGAGTTTTTAACTGAATTTAAAAAAAGAAGGAGGTTCTGAAATTCGTCGGGGACTTTTTTTTATAAATGTTCCCCGATTACTCGAAAAAGGCTTGACCGATATTATTAAATCCTGTTTGAAAGGCTTTTACTCTCCAATTGTTCCCGTAGTTTACATCAAAATCGGTATACAGTTTGATTTTAAAATCAATTTTAACACAAGTCATAACAAGTATGTCATAGAAGTAACCGAAATTATATATTTTACGTTTGAAATCCGTTCTCAATTATTTCAAGTCTTGTAATGTATCATATTAATTTTATCTTAAACATAATCTTTGGAAATATTTGCAAATCACTGTATTTCTCTCCTTTTACAGTATAAAGATAAGATAAGATAAAAATAAATCATATTTTGGTTTTAATTATCTTAATTTCTTATATAAAAACCGTGATAAATTTTATAAAAATACCTTTTTAAAAAAATATAACATATAAAATCATTTATTATGTTATATATTAGTCCTAGCTTGTACAAAATATTGAAGTAACAAAACTTATCAGGTGAGTATCCTCTCCAAAGTATCATCGACGCGACGTGAAGTGTATTTCAGTAATTTATATTTTCTTTTTAGAAAAATATAAACGGGAACATCTCTTTATATTGCTTATATAGATAAGTATTGTTGTATTCTTATATCTTATCTTTAGGATTATATGTTTTCTTTGCGTTTGTAAAACAGCTACTAACACAAAATTGTCTTGTACATTTGTGCAAGGATATAGTTTATACGAGTATAATATACTTATTTGAAACGAAAAAAGTTATATTGTATTGAAAAATTCAATTCAATTCATTGGCTAATGGCTTTTAGTTGTGCCAATTAGGCACGTTATTTCGTCAATGTCACGTGGAATGGAGAAAACACGATGGAGATTGGTCGGTGGGGTCGATAATCCATATTGAAAAAATAAAGACATTAAAAAAGGTAACTTCTTATAACACGTTAATCTTTTTATTCATCGAATTCAAATGATCCTTGACGAATTGTTTTTTTTTTTAATAATTCCTTGTACTTTGAGTTTACTTTAGAGACATTTATTTATTAATATAGACAACAAAATAGCAAATGGAATGTTTTTTTTTAAATATATCTAAGTTATTGTTCATTTACAAATGGTGACTTTTCATATAGCTAATTCCATATTTGAATTTTCGCTTCACCTGTTGTTTTATCATTTGCATACATACTTAATGATAATACTAGGTTATCAGTGCAACAGTGATACAACTGATAAGGCATAGCTGTACCGAGCGAGTCCCATTGTCTTTAATTACATTAATAAAGGTTGTTAACTCCGACTTAACACATGTACATGTGTAAGCCAAGTTTACGACGTGACTTTGTCTGCGTTGACAGATAGGCAATGATAAAACGAGGGACTTACATAACTGACGCCATTATATATTATTTGTATATATAAAAAAAGACCTGTTACTGGCTGACCGTTTCCAACACACAGTTTAAGTCAGTGAAGAAATTGCGCTGAAATTTGGCACGCAGATTTGTGTAATAACCTAGGCATGTGATATAAAAGGTTTTTCCAATATTCACCCCTTAAAGAAGTGAGTCAGGGATCAAAGTTTATATGGAAAAATTTCGACACGGACGCAAGCAAGCAATTTTGACGAATAATAATATTGTTAACTAACTTTAAAATCTATATGATAACACATATTCTAAAAAACTGGATTTTTTTCCGTTCAAAAGATGTAGCTCCTCATAGGATCCCATTAGCCCTTGTGGTGCAGAAACATTTTTTTTATTATAAATAACTCGTTTCACTAGCGTTTTTATGATATCTGCTTCACTCCTATGAGTCGTAGCGTGATATAATATACCCTATAATCTGCATCAATAAACTGGCTAACCAAAGCAAAAAGATTTTTTCAAATCGATCTAGTAGTTTCAGAGCCTATTCAATGTAAAAAAAACAATCAAATCTTTATATTATTAGTGTAGATAATTCAACAATACACTACCACATGTATGTATATTGCTTCATTAATTATATACAACTATACAATTATGTAATTATAATTAGTACGGTAGTATTAAGCCCTATTTACAACACAATACCTGCCGTACGGCTGTCTGTTTCTGGTTAAGATAATTACATGAAAACATAATATCTCTAATTATGTTATTAACATATTGATGGGTTGACTAATATGGGTAATCAGATTTAAATACTTGTTTCGTGTTGCGTTACATTGTATTAATTAATTGGAAGTATGTGTATTGATTTTGAATAAACTTGGCATGTAAATCTAGATAGCTTGGTTTATATACTATAACACCGATTAAACAAAATTTATCCGCACATGTAAATAACAAGACATTTTAAAAATAGCGAACCGACTTCCAAAGGAAAATTAATACTTACTTATTCCAGCTATGTCTATTTTAAAACCAAAGTACTAAACCGATTCTGATGACAATTCTATAGAGATAATAAGGAGAACAATTAACCACATTGGTTAAGCCGTCGTCGAGTAATCGAGTAACAAAAAAGTCCTGACTGATTGAGAACCTCCTCCTTTATTGGAAATCGGTGAAGAAGTTACGAAAACTGATAATTCGCGACGCTATCGCTCCAATGCCTCTTATCTCGCAATGATAGATAACACACGACCTTTTTCCAACGCAATGTACCTCAGCACCACTGTATCAGTACCATTTCTAACGCAGATGAGTTATCATACTGCTCGAATCATTATCTTATCGATATAAGAAACATCGATACACGTTGAAATCACGCGCACCGTTGAATCGATTCTATTGGTACTTGGTACCGAGTTTATCTAATCTTCAGTCCAGTCAAAGTTTTACGATCGCTTCGAATGGAACGTGTAGTCGAATCGAAAATGAAATTGTGAAAATGATTTTGTTTATGGAACGTTAGTGTTGTGCGTTTTTATCGATATGCGAACGCCGTCGGTGTCGTGGTCACAGACGGCGGAGTGTTTGTGCGAGTGCGCCTGGCAGACGATATATTGCGGAGTGAACGCGTGCGAGCGTTTCGCGGCTGCCCATCATTTGTTGTCGCTGCCGTATCCGCCCCTCGACGTCGTCATCGCCGCCCCCACTTACGCCCGGAGACGTTAGTAACTTTTTCCTTTGACATGACTTAATATCGATACGATGAAGCGTACTTAGCGACGGAGGCCTTTCTTCCTTTCTTATTAAACTCGTCTCAAATAGCGATGATGTCAAGTTACACTCGAACGTTTCCTGAATTTTTTTTCGTACTTCAACCTAATCAGTTTACATTAATATAACATGTATGTACATTCCATTGTGTAGTAAAGACCATTAAATATCATAAAACTTTCATTACATTTATTAGATTCATATGAAAGTTTCTTATGTTATCCAAAGTTACGTTATTTTTCCAAAAAGCTTCACAATAGAGATTTTATGGGCCTTTTGCATAGTATATGATTATTTATATGTATCCCGTAAAGGAGGTTCTAACACTTTAATACAGTAACAAACGTTATAAGTAAGTATTTATAGAAAAATCGTTACAAAAATGAATTAAGAATTAATTGTATTGAGAATTAAGATTTAAAATAACTATCAATATATAAATGTCTTCATAATAAAAAAATTGTATACTTATGAATAGATAATAATGACGCAAATAGTATCAATACCTCATTATTATATAATTATATGTATTATTATAATGAGGTAAGAAATTTAGATACGTAGAAAAAATAAGAAATTATATTCTATTAATTCATTAATAAATGCCAGTGTGTAATAAAAAAACGATCAATCAACACCTGAAAAAAGTACTCATGATTGCTTATTCAACATGCAAATATTTCGTATCAAACTATATTATCAATTATTCGATTAATTAAAATCAGTTATGATTGCAGTCGTTTCGATTTTACTTGATTGATTTTAATGCAATCATCGAGTGTATTTAAACATCGGGATGTTCAATCAAAACAGCAAACAATTAATCGTACAATTGGACGGCAATCGTCACTTGTTTATTTGTAAAAGTGTAAACGCGAGGTGAATCGATGTGTGCTCGGTTAACGAGCCGGACCGAATTACTGTTAAAACTTTTAATTTAACGTAATTCATCGAACACATCATTTACATACTACTTTAGATGTTAGGGAGCTGATATTTGTAAAATTTTCTTTGGATTTTTGAAATTATATTGTTAATAATTATCATTCTTAATCATTTTGCACTCTGCAAAAATATTATCTTTTAATCGAAAATTTTATAATAAAATCGTTATAACATGAATAATAATAGAATAATTTTATGGATCTTTTAATAAAAATCTTAAATCTGAACAATCATTAAAACCTTTTCATTGGTTCTAATTTATAACAAATATAAGTTACACAGTACAAAATACATTTAGCTCTACGATAAATCTTTTTAGTTTAAACTAAGTAACAAATTCCAAAACGGTCATTTGTCGTGTATAAGTATAACAATTTATATTAAAACGAAACCAAAATGCTTTCAAAATAACTTAAAATTAAATCCCCTTTAAAATATTCGAATAATAACAAATTCCGCAAATAACTCCGTTTGAAACTTTTCAAATAATCCTGACCAATTAACATTGAACCGGACGTTACAACAATGGTATAAACTCGTATATATTTTTAATGAAATTTACAACAAACTGTGCAGCATGGCGCGATTCACGATTTCACAATTTGAAATTTTAATATGAAACCGTGATATTTTTTAAAATGAAATAGCCTTTACCGTCACACACGGTGTCTGTTTATTTCGAATTTCACTGTGTTTTCGATTCTTTTTGCTCGCCCCTATTTTTATGCTTAAAAATATATTTTTATACGAAATATTCTTTTGATTTAACACATTCGCTTTTTTGGATACGCTCAGTGACAAATTTTAATGTTGGAGGACCATCGGATGAGTCGTTCTGCGTGGTAATTAAATGCAGCTTCCGCAGTAAAATTTCTTTAATATATATTATCTGCGTAACCATTTCAAAACTCTTTGGATGGTGTATGATGACTTTTTTAAACTGCGTTCTATTCAATTGTTTGTTGATTTAGAGTAGAACAGTTTTCCAATTATTTAATAATTTAATAATAATATATTAGTATATATATTATAGGCCAATAACTTAGTCGTCTCAAAACGTTTGCTCCTTATTTACTTATATCAAATGGTACATAACAGCTCCAACCAAGGTATTTATTTCCATTTTTATAGCATAACAGCTGATGTCATATTTCTATTCGATCAAAGGCGAATAACCACTGCCTATGGCATGAAAACTGAAGTTAAAATACATGCTTTAAAAATAATAATTAAAAAATGAAGATCTTCGTGTTTTTCAATTACAATTTTTACATCCAATTTAGTGCATAATACAGGCATGTGTGTTTCATCTTTCGGATTTACATAGTATATAAATGTTAGAAACCTTAATATTTTTTTAATTCTAGAAATTAAAAATAAAAAGTGCTGTATACTAATCTAATTGCGCTGGCCTTCTGCCATGGCAGTGGGAGCCCCCGGACTGCGTGGACCGCGGCCAGCTGTAATAATTTACTCCGCCTAATATAAACTTGACCCTAAGGCTGGTTTAAAGCTTCTAAATCCTTTAAAAACGTTTTTTACAATTTCAGCGCCACACTAATATATCTTTTCTCGGTGTTTTTATACAATGTTTTCGTGATTTTGTTGTTCACAAAACATTTTTAGCTTTTTTCAAGTATGTTTTAAACTCGACGGTGAAGTTTTAACTTTGAATTATTTTAAGTTCAATTTTTTTAACATTTCAATTCAAAGGTTTTGGTTTTAGGTTTCAATTTTCCTTAATTATTTTGTCTATTAACTAGCTGGGTACCTCCAAATTATAGCAACTCTTTTAATAATTTAATTACTTACTCATTACACAAGTACCCTAATTATAAAGATTCTACATCTTATGTATGACAATGAAAAATACAAAAATCATTGCTACAACATAAGAACCACATAGCATTGGTAAAAGAATGAAACAATTACTTATAAATTAATCTTTATAAAGTACATTTGTAATCTTTTCAGAATATTGCAAACTGGATTCAATCAAAATAATCCTAATTGAAACCAAATGGTAGGATGAAATTACTACTATTTGTTATGCGCCAAAATCGAATTAATCTAAATAGATTTTGGCCGCACGTGTAACTTATTGATTTTTATAGTTACGACATTATTTTTAATTATTTTTTTTTTACTAAATTAGTATCATTAATATAAGCTTAAAATAACTTTATTTTTGGCATAGTAGCATTTTAGTATGTCAATACTTTAGCGTTTAGTTATATATTTATATGCTAGTAATTATTTACTCGTAGACGAGAATTACATAGATTGTTAATGTATTTACTATCAGTGGCTTAATTATTGATACTCACAAATTACGTATTGTTACCCAGTCAACAGCGATCAAGGTACAAAGTTGCTTTACATCAGTTACAAAAGTAAAACTTACAAGTGTAATTCCCGCCTATGCTCAGTTACTAACACAATTTTGTTATTCGCAAAAGATCAGCGTAAAGTAGCTAATATAATAAGCTGCGTTTCGTCCGGTGAGTGAGAGAGCCGGAAGCCTAACCGGAGTACACAATGTTTAGTTACTAGTCTTTTACTTCCGTAAGCACATTAGCGAAAATTGTCTCGTTTCATGTAATCGTACGGTATTTAACAACAGTGTTATGGACTAAACCGGACTGCGCGGATAAAATTGCGTTTAATCGGACAATTCTAAGTATCAGATATGTGCAACGAGCACTTTGCTGCCAAGCGTTCACCCTTAATTGTTATGTCTTTTGCTCTTATAATTAAACTTAATTTTAGGAAGGTTTTGGCATCGGTATCTACTTTCTAATTTGGCGTCATCTGGATAAAAACATGATGTGCATGGAATTAACATATAATAGGGGGTTAATTTTCTGTTGAGTACCTTACTAATATTATAAATGCGAAATTAATTTTGTGTGTGACGTAATTGCGTCTCAAAACAATGGTAAAATCGACGCTGACATATTCCATCGAAACAGCATAAGGTGGATAAGATGACGAAAACTCTCAGGTACATATATTATGCGATAGCAGAATGTCGGTAAGATTGAAAGGAAAGATCCATAAAACCGCAGTTCGTCCTGCTCCTATTTATGGTGCCGAATGTTGGCCGCCAATGAAAACTCAAACCACGAAAATGCACATGACGAGATGAGAAGAGCAGTCTCCTTGGTCGACAGGGTGAAAGATATCCGCTGCAGTTTTTAAATCCGCCCAATAGAAGATAAATTCTAAGGTTATATAAAGAAAAGAGGACCTGAAGAATATAAGACAAGTCCTGACAAGCATAGATGACGGGCCGAATAAAAAAGGGAAACCTGCGAAGAATGACGAATAGAGCAGACCCTTAGTGAAATGGGATAAGGATATGTAAAAAAGATGCCAATAACCTTCTCGCGAGTGCAAACAATAAGTTGACAAAGTTGAGTTAGTTATTTTAAGATACGAAAAAACAAAGATTTACTTTACTAACATCAAAAAAATATATATCCTCACAATCAGTCCAGTAGCATATATTGCAATCCAAAAATAAATCCGAAATTAAACATAATCCCTCGATATATTCATATGTAAAACGAGATGCAACTACCCACATGTATCGTGCGCAATTTAATTATCTACGAAATTACAAAATGTAATTTACAGAATATTAGATGAACAAATAAACTGAATCACTGAAAGCGCATACGGGTTTAATTAAAATATTCATCGTAATGTTATACTCTTGATGAAACCGTGGCCGAGTCGCGTAAATAGATGAATAGTTTTATTAAATTCTTGTTGTGAATGTTATAATCATTGGGAAATTTAGTTTCTCTATTACCACTTATTATGCTACCTTCCTATTAGGTTTACATATATGTATTGTCTACTTAATAAACAAATAAGAAGATGTAATGAATTACATCTTGTCCTGTTACGGAAAAAAAGAAACTTATTCTTATCAGATTTCCTCGCGATGTCGCCCTTTATCGCAGAGCACGAGATCAAAATGAACGTATATTTTATACTTAAAAACACAGAAATGCTAGCCTGGATTTAAACCCACTACCATCACTTGAAATCAGCGCGTTCTAAATTACCATAAAAAATATATAATTAGATTATATTTTCATAAAGTAAAATGTTTATATTAATGTAATAAATTACTGTAACTCCACAACCAAAAGGAAATAGTCATTGAATATAACACCCATTTCTCATCATTATCTCCTCTCGAGCAGGAGATAAGGCGCCGCTATCAGTACCGAATGTCTTGAATTATTTTAACCTTGTAAGGTTCAAATGTAGTTTATTTAACTTTAACGTAGATAAATTGATATTAGTTATTTTTGGTATTTGCTTTTATTTTATATGTAGTAAAGATTATTTAAGCCGAGATGACCCAGTGGTTGGAACTCGTCGATCTCAACCGATGATCGCGGGTTTAAGCTCTAGCTATTACCGCTGACTTTTCAAGTGCTAAATTTATGTTTAACTTCATCTCGAGCTCGGCTGTGAAGGAAAACATCGTGAGGGAACCTGCATGTGCCGGGAGAAATCCTGACACATGTATATCCATTAACCTGCAGTAGAACAGCGTGGTGGACTAAGCTCTAAACCTTCTTCTTCATATGAGAGGAGACATTTGCTCATCAGTGGGACATTTACAGGCTGTTACTTTATTTTAAATATTATGTACAAAATGAACTATAAATATCCTACCATTAATTTATATGACACATAGTTCTGAAGTACACTTATTGAGAACTCTATAATTACATTTATTTTATTACAAACAAACCATTACTTGATGCATTTTATACGCCAGTAAGTACTACAATAAAACATAGATATCGCAAAGTAAAAACAGCCCTAAGTCCTAACAGAATAGAACCAAAATCATATAACCGTAATCCGAAGGTAAAGGGAATACGTAATATGAGTTAATGCTACGAGGCTCGTAGACCGCTACGGGCTACGATGCTACGCGCTACGATATTAAATTCTACACGCAATCTTGTTAATCTTACATTAGCTGACCTAGTTACTAGCATATGTATGTATCTTTAGGAATATTCGCATATACATACATGTGTGCCAGTGTATCTATTTGTAGGTAGTAATATAATAAAGAGAAAACGAATTTCGTAGTGGTGAAGTAAATTTTAAAACGACTGGATCTATTTTGAAAATTATAGTACCAGTTGAAAAGTACATAATTGTAGATTATCATAGACAATATTTTATGAATATAAACTTAAACTAGGATATAATAAGTATTCAGTTCGATATAAAAATATAAACAATTTTTATATTGATAATGGCATCCTGATAAAAATTTAACATATAGCTAACACTTCACAAAGACGGTAACTTAAGACAAATCGACTTATCATCAGAGTATCAATAGAGTCACTATTCGATGAATCATTTACCCGTCTATCTTATCAATAAGTACGTGACGAAAAATTTAAGCCTACTGTATACAACTGGCTAAAGTAGTTATTGCTCTTATCATTTTTCGGTTTCGCCCGTGTTCATTTCAGGAAAATAATCTACTAAAATGTTTTCCATACTTGCAATATTTTTCATCAATGCTCCTCTCCTATTGGTCATAGCATGATGTTCTATAGCCTACAGCGTTCTTAGATAAATAGACCATCCAACACAAAAAAAAAATTCTTGAAGAGGCGCCAATGGGACTATAAAAGTAAGCCTCCGCTCTCCGTCTGTTTGTCCATATGTCCGTCCGTCTGTCTGTCTGTCATCAGACTTTATCTCATATCCTTAATACATAGTGAGGTAAATTTTCATAAAGTATGTATCTGTATTGCCGCTGTAACAACAAATAATAATCAACAAATAAAAACCGGTCAAGTGCGAGTCGGATTTTACCATTTTTACGTATTTGTATACCGCATCCCTTACTTAATATCGCTATTTCCTGTATCCGTGCTTTTATCACGTAAATACCACTTATAAAATTTAAATTTAATGCAACATTATTGTAGCGTACATTATATGAATGCTGATAAGCAAAAATGTGTCAACCCAAAAAAAGTCAAATTTTGAAATATTGATGTATTCTGATAATGCATTTCGTATTTAACATTATAAACATTTTTTAAGTCAATTGAACTAAATAAGTACGCAAAAAAGTTTCTTAATCAAAAGTTTAGAATATTGAATTAAGTTCCATATTTTGCATTATGCAATAATTTCATATATTTGAAAAATTTATTATTAGATAAAAATCTTTACTAGCCTATCTGCTATTAATTAATTATACTTTTATCAAAATAGAAAAGAAAAGATGGATATATGCTTCTTCAAACAGGTGTGTTAAGAATAGGTTCGAAGTCTTTAGACGCCATTTTTTCAAAATGAAGTCCGTATGGCTTGACACAGTATTGCATATAAGCATCCATATATGGATTGTGTTAAGCAATAATGTGTCAATCTGCAAAAAGTCAAATCGGAGATTTTGATGTTTTATGATAATGTATGTATTATAATTTTGCAAGTCACCTCAACTACATAAGTACGGAAAAATGTTTATAAATTTAATGTTTCGAATTTTGAAGTGTGCTCAATATGTTGCAATATGCAATAATCTAATTATCCAATATGTTTGAAAACTTATTATTGGACAAAACTTTCTATTATACTAATCTGCCCTTAATCCATTATACATACATTTTATCAAAATAGAAAATAGAAGATGGATTATATACGTCTTCAGACAAATTTGTTGAGAATAGGTTCGACATCTTAAGACGCCATATTCTCAAAATGAAGTTCGTGTGGCTTGACATATGATTGCTTATCAGCGTCTCTATAGGAGAATAATTTTGTTATAACGTAGTCAAAACTACATGCTATCATTTGTATCGATATCTAAACGAACCTAGTCACCGTCGCGGACGTAATAAATAATATTTAAACCAATATATAATATTAATTATTTTATTCCGGTTATTAATATGTCATTACCATTATTCACAACTTATTGATGTCCATTTTCAATCTATTAAAAGCTTTGTATGTACATTTACTAAATCATTCATTGAAATTAAATTTTCATTGTTCTTAACACATTAATATATTATTTATGTGGCACAAATAATAAGGTAAACGAAGGTAGTTTTTGCTCGAGACTTTGCCCATGTTAAGTTTGACTTCTTTATATAAACTTTAAAACCCCGTTCCATCACCTTAGGGGCCGTATTTGTTAAATCCTTTCCTACTACGCCGCCTCCGTCATAATGACAATCTGCTCGTCAAACAGCATCATCCATTCACTACTTTGCTGAGCTGTGTGTTTATACCTTAATAAGTAACGGTTGCTGTTTATATAGTTGCCATTATAACAACAGGTTGGCGCAGTGGTCACTGCAACTGACTGAAGTGCTAACGATCGCGTGTTCGATTCCCGCTCACGGCAAACGTCGTGCGGATTAACCATGCGGATGTTTATCGTGGTCTGGGTGTTTGTGTTGTGTGTGTTTCCGGACCCCCAACACAGAATCACGAGACCCTAATGGGGGTCGTAGAGTGTAAAGCGTTTATTTATTTAATATATAGATAATGCAGTAAATTAGAATACATGCTTACCCTAAAAACATACAAGGAAAAAACGAATTATCCTGCAAGTTTACAGAGGTTCGTAATTTGTTTTATAAAGGAGTTTTTGTATAGGACTTTTTTACTTAAAAGTGTTTGTTCTTAAAGAATGAAACTCCTCGGACTAATGGTAAAATCTTCTTCTATTCTAGTCGGAGCAATGAAAAAGTTGAACTTTTATTAAACTATGGCTTAGTAAACTAGCTGAAGCTTTTTTTTTTGGATCTTTCATTTCATTACATTTTACTATAACGCAATAAACAGTACTCTATAATTTCTCCTCATTCTTATTTTTCAAAACAAACAAGTCTCTTTCTATTTTTTTTTAATAATAATCTAAATATTAATACTTTAAACAAAAACTTTATAGCCCTTTTCACGAAAATTGAGCGGACGGAGGAGTATGAAATTTCGCACACTTATAGTATATATAAAAGGAGTGCATAATGCAAATATATTTTTTTAATTATGCAACAAAAATACATTAAACCGAAAAAGATATTACACACACTGCCATGTATTTGCACAACATTCATACTCTTTTGTTTTTTATTAAAGTCCCTGGCTAATCGGTTACAAATTTAATGAACTAAGTTCGAATTCCGACCGCTAGGCGATCACTAGTATTCATAAATATATAAACCAATACCATTTTATAATTTAAAATATTGTAAACTGTACACAAAATAATATTTTTATATAGACTTAGGAAATCACAAATCCAATACTGTTATGGTAACAAATTCTGTATATTACATAATAACAAGTTATGTACGCTGAGAACAAAATAACAAAAACAAACGTGAAATCGAGTCTGCAAATGATAGCATTAAAACTTCGAGACTTAAGTTAAAAGGTAAGTAATGAGAAGAAATATCGGTTTGTGTTTGTAAACTGTGTTATACGTGAAAACAGGGCCGCGTGGAAGGAATTGCTTTTTGTTAAATAACATTACGGTTAGCTTGTTTATGCTAGTAAGTATGAATATATTTATGATCGTTATAGGAAATTATTAACCTCTAAACTTTACTAATTTTGAGTAATTAGAAATTATTACACATTTTAATCACATTATGGCTACATATGTAGTTCATTAATATTTTTGAAACGCTAATTGTAGTACATACTCTAATAAAAAAGTTCCTTTAAATGGTGGATTAGAATTGGGAAAATATTAAATTCGAACATTGTTTCTAGAATAGTCTTGATTGAAACTTCAAGTGCAAGCCGCTCCGGCTTAGCACGTATATAATTTTCATACAAAAATATCATCATCCAAATTACTGTCTAAACCAGTGAATTTTTATTACAATATTTAGATTAGTAAAAAAAATGTTTTCATACAAACCTTGTCCTGACAATTACGAAAACATCTACATCAATGTGACGTCAACATCAGCCAAATCGTTCAAACCCTTATTTTTCTCTATTTATACGCGTGATAATCGATTTTCATTTACATACATGTTTAAAGTGAAAAAAAAGAGTAAATAAAAATAGCTTAAGATCATTAATATAGAACATTTGCTGGTGGGCGCAATGATCACTGTAACCAGAAAAGGTCTAAACGCAAAGCGCCCACCGTCGCAGATTCGATTCCCGCTCACGACAAATGCTTATCATGGTTTGCGTGTTTGTATTTTCCGGGCTTGTGTGTATTTCTGGACCCTCGACAAAGGATAATGGAAGCCATTGAGTGTCGAGCATTTATCAGCCGACTTCAAAAAAAGAAGAGGTTCACAATTCGTATGTTTTTTTGTAATGTTACCTCAGAATTCCTTCATTTCATAACCAATTTGTCCCATGTAATTACTTACCCTAACCAATTGGTCCTATATAATTGTTATTGAAATCGGTAAGAAGGTTCGTATTTAAATCAAAATAATTGGAATAAGTATGCCATACACGCGCAAATGAAATTGCCTGTGATGCTTTTGAAGTCAGTTTATTTTATTATTTTTTTTTGAAAGGCGTGTAAGGTATTAGTAATTTATTATACAAAATAAATGATACCCAAGAAATGTTAATGTAAAGAAAAATATATACACACTTTTATACAGACATATTAGGGCTATAAAGTATATTATCCGCGTCTCCTATAAAGTCTTAAATTTGAATCAAATATGGACCACCCATATATAATAAAGGCCTTACTGGAATTTTCATTATGCAGTGTATTTGTAGTGTCACCACCGATATGTCAAAATGTATTTGTATTAATAATTATTTTACAAAGTGACTATATAATTTTTAACTACCTTGTTTTTATCAATAATAAAATTTAACATTTGATTCAAACATGGACCTTATTGCAAAAGCTAGTTACGCGGTTTTGCACTTTCCCCGACGATATATCAAAATGGTACTGTTTGTTAGCTTCGAAACAATATATCCTTCCCAAACTTGATTTACAGTTTGTGAGTTATAGCGGAACGGAATTAAACACCAAATGGTATACGTTTCCTCGCTATTGATTCAATTTTACCGACTAAGATCGAAATATGAGTAATGCTTTTGGGTTCGGATAAATTGGTTAATTAAAATCTATTTTGAACGCTTAGTATTAAATAAGATGAGCTCGTAATTAAAATTAGGTTTTGTATAATTCTGTGGTTCATAATCTATGATTTAAAAAATACATAAATAACTATTCTATCAACATTTTGTGGCAATTTGACAGACACGTTAGCGAAGTGGTCACTGCAACTGATTAAAGCGCAAACTGTCGCGGGTTCGATCGCCGCTTATGGCAAACATCTGGGTGTTTGTGTTTTGTTTTCAGGCCCCCGACATAGAGCTTTAAAACCCGCCTTAATGGAGGCCCTTGAGTATGTTGCGTTTATTTTTATTTATTTCCAAGTGTAAAACGTTTTTAGAGTTTTGTTCCCAAAATTATGATTTTGTTTAGTACGGCCATTTCATTACTAAGCGTGCGATATGATGTCAATCCGCATTCGAACTGCTTACAAGTGACGTTTATAGTGTGCAGTTTAAAAATTGACAACATTCCTAAAACAACTAAATTCCAAATAAATTTATAATATTTATTTTATAAAAACCTAGCCGCGCGGGGCGCAGTATTTTGAATATGCGTTACGTTATTCAAACATTTTTCAAGCCATCTAAACTAAATAATAACAGAAAAAAGTTTCTTAATTAAATGTTTTGAATATTGAAGTGTGCTCAATATTTTGCAATATGCAATAATCCAATTATACAATATATTTATTATACACAAACAAAACAACTTATTATTGGATAAAACATTTACTAATCTGCTTTTAATAATTATACTTTTTAAGAAAAGAGAAGATATATGCTTCTTCAAACTAATTTGTTACGAATAGGTTTGACATCTTTAGACGCCATTTTCTCGAAATGAACTCCGTGTTTCTTGACATAGTATTGCTTATCAGCGTTGAAATATAAAAGATAAAATAATTTTAAAACAAGAAATTAAAAAAAAAAAACCTTTTTTTTATCCTGACATTAATTTGACACAGACAAAACGTGAAATTAATTCTAGCCCGTGTTATGCAAAAAGCCTACCCTACTCTAAAACTTTTTGATTAAGCCATTTTCCGTGTTCATTCTACCATACGTATTATACCTGCCAGCGACATACATCGATTCGTTCATTCACAGAACTAAATTTTATAGAATACATTTTAATATTATTATCTATACTAATATTATAAAGATGTAAAGTTTGTTTGTAAGTTTGTTTCGGGGGTATCTCTGAAACTATAGATCCGATTACAAGAAATATTTTTGCGTTGGATAGCCAGTTTATTGAGGAAGGTTGTAGGCTATATTGTATCACACTGCGACTCATAGGAGCTAAGTGGTAACAATAAATACGTATAAAATCCAAAGGGTACCTAGTCTAGAATATAATAATAAATATTTGTTTGTTATCTTATACGGAGCATACCGCTCATCCGATTGCGATATAACTTTGTCAACTTTTTGTTTGTATTTGTGTGAAGGTTATAGTCATAGTACAATTAATTTCCAGTAGGTGGAGCGCGTGTTGTGCCGAACAGACAGGAAAAAATGTTTTAAATGGTATTCCGCCATATTAACGCTACATTAACATGAGCAAAACCACAAACAAACTTGCTAAAAATAAGCCACAATCGATTTTTTTTAATATATCATGAAATTCTAAATATTTCGTTTCGTGTAGACAAAGGTAATCAGTACTTCCTGTGAAATTTTCTATCGATATGCCCAATATCTAATTACGGTCGTATCTAGACTGTAGTTAAGCTCGGAATAGCATTAGACTGCAGGTAACTAACTCAATTCGAAACTGATGAGGTGAACGATACAACGTGAACAGGAAATGAGGCGGTGTGGAACACCTTGGAAGTGCGATACCGTGGCGTTGTGTAACTCGCTGAACTTATCCGAAGTGGCGCGTGCCTGTGTTACGTGAGGTGTTGTGTTTTTGTATGTGAAATTCAATTTCAATGATACTGCAATTAATTTATTTTGTACATTTGAAATTATATTTTAAATAGACTGAGAAAGAAGACTCCAAGCTCCAAATTGGTCGCTTAATCATTTTGGTTATTTTTTTATTTTACAAGGCATACTGTTACGATTGATCCTATAGAACGTTTATCTAAATCAGCTCAGTAACTTAGGTTTTAAATCAAAATAATTAAAATAAGTATGTTATTCGAAAGTATAGAAAATTACGTGCCTTGCTATCTACGTCAGTTTATTTTAAAAAATCACTTGAACACATTTTTATACCTATTATTTATATGAACTATTCGTGTATTTATTTTGATGTTGGAGACGTTGAGTCTAGGCGTTTATCAGTGGAACTAAAAAATCGGACGTCGAAATATATTTATATTTATAATTTTAGGCATTTCGTATAGTTATCGCTTTGCCTGGTTATTCGAATGTGCGCAATCCCTTATATATTTGTTCGATGGATTTGAAATTACATCAGTCAATCGAATTTCGGCTGACCCTTATTAGTATGCAAAAGCACTTTGTCGCCATATATGCCGCATATCACTGGTTATATAAGGTTGTCTGTTGTTGAACCAACCAAAAGAAAAGATATTATAATGTTGAAGTCGTTTGTTTGAACGCGCTAATCTCAGGAAACTACTGGTTTGTATTGAAAAACTCTTTTTGCTTTAGTTAGTTTATTTATTGACGAAGGATATAGGCTATATTACATCATGCTAAGATTCATAGGAGCAAAGCAGTATCCATAAACGCGAATCCGAAGGGGCAGCTAGTCAACTAATACGTCGTTAAGCGAAACTGATGACAGGCGAACATAGTTCGGATAACAAATGGCCGTAGAAGGCTAAAAGATTTTTTAAAATATATATTAGATAAACGAATAGTCAGAAATGAATATTTAAATATTTATTTCTTATCTAATTGAATAACACATAAGTCTGACGTCAAACAGCCGGAATGTCTCTTTGAATATATATTCTCATTTCATAAATCTAGATTTCGAAAGTATGAAAAAAACCCACTGTTTTACTATAAAAGATTAAATAAAAGCATCTTCAACACGTGTCTAGATAAACAGTGTTTAAAAATCAGACATTATTTTAAATGATATCTTTTATAACGGATACCTATTAATAAAATATTACACGTTATATTTGATAGCAAAAATAGATTTTAGGCATATATTAATAAGCGTATGTTTATAAATAATTAAACTATGTCAAAACCATGTTTAACTCAAAACTTTCTTTAGACGAGGATTTGTAGTACGGGATTTTATAGACACGCGTTCAACGTGTGTTTAAATTTTTTGTAGTATGACGGTAAAAAAAATTGTGAGGGATTAGTTAATTTGTATGCAGTATCGTGTATTCTTAACTAGATATATAATAAGTTTTCCTTTAAGGTTTTATTGACTTTCGCCGCTTCGAACGCATATTTTTTTTTTTAACTCCTAACAAAAGATCAGGCAACCCTGGCTATTGCATTATATTATCTCACTACACGGTGGCTAATTACACTAATGCATTGTATAATTGAACGGTTCCGAATTCAAATTTTAGTGGGTTTTAGACAGATGGATTACGCGCAATACCAATAGCTAATTTATAATACAGTTATATATAGTTACTGTCAAAGAGAGTAATAAATGTTTTATGGCTTTTAATCTATAAAAGGCGTGAATTGCACTAGTTTTACCAGGTACCTAGTTAATACGTAAGCTGTGACCGTCAATAAATTTACAAAAATTATGTTAATCTTTTGAAAGCCTGTGAACAAAACTTACAAATGTGATTCTCGCCTTAATTTATAATATTCTCTGTGCGTCTCATTCGCTATCGTCTATTCGCGTAAGGCAACAATTATCGTACAAGTTTTGCTCTCAGACTTTCATAAATATTTACATAAGTTAATTGTCATTGCTTTACACCTGAACAATTTAATGTTAGAGCCTTATTTTTGACATACTCAGCTTTGGTAACTACCTACGATGTATCTGTTTCTGGGTTACAGACTTGTTTAACCGCTCTCGAGAAAAAAATACAAATGTAATTCTCTCCTAAGGGCTACATTGTAAGACGACGTTTTGTTAATTTTTGAGATTGGCCAGTTTAAATAAACAAACAAACTTCTAAACTTAAAATCTTTTCTTATAGTTATAGATGATGCGCTCAGACTCCTCTCTCGCAGACTTAAAATTACAATACTTCTTTAGCAACTAAGTAATCTCTTAGATTAAGATCTCTTTCATTACCCAGCTTAAAATGTATCGTCGTGTTCTTATATAAAATATTTTTTCATGGCGAAACAATATTTTCTGAATGTTCCATTGTTTTGGCATCTCTTTTTTAATAATGGCGAAAAATAAGATATTTCTTTTACTTTTCGTTTAATATAAGTAATCTATTGAAATATGGATTTCTCAGCGGTAATTTTTTCGGTTAAAATTTCTCCTTCAATGCTGGATCTAAAATTAATATTTGATACGCCATTTTGAACATTATTTTTCGCTCTAATGAAGAAAATTAAGTAAACGTCTCAAAGATTTTTCTTTACAAATTACGTTTTAAAATTATTACGTAATTAATTACTAACGAAGCGAAGTATTCGCGTGGGTCCTGGGTCATCTAGTCTATTAAAATAATGTAAATATAAGTTCTTTCTCGGTACGACATTAATAAAAATTGTGATCGATACCCGTCGCTGGTATTTTTGAGCAATTTAGAAAAATAAGATTAATAAATAAATAATAAACGCATCACACTCAACGGCCCCCATTGAGACCTCGTGGTCTTCTGTCGGGGGTCCGGAAACACACACAATACTAACACGACCACCCAGACCACGACAAACATCCGTATGGCCAATACAGACAGTCAGTTGCAGTGACTACTGCGCCAACGTGTGATTATTTAAATATTTATTTTGGGTCTGATTTAATAATACATAAGAGTAAACTTAAACAGCCGGAATGTCTCTCTCGTAGCCGTCGATGTCATCCTTTGCTTTATAAGTAAAAAATATAAAAAATAATGGTCTTTATTTCGATGTCGTACGCAATTTCCTTTAACGGTACAAAGGATATTTTTGTATTCAAACAATTAAACGCTCTCTTCGTTTAATTGTCCCGTCGCCTCGAGATAAAACTACGTTAGACATAAAAGAACGGTACTAAAACATCACATCCAATAAATAGCATTCTTTCGGAAGTTAGCAGCGCGGAAACCTCTCAGGAGCTCTGATAGAAGAATTCATTGTCTGGCTGTCTCATCTATTTCATGGTTTAAAACTTGGAGAAATTTCGTTTGTAAATGTTTTAGTACAAATACAACATTTTATTTTAAACGTAACTTATTAGGTTTTTGCGACTATTGCGAATCGAATCTAATGAGTTGTGACCACAATCATTTAAACTAATGATTATTTCAAAAAGGCAAGATGGCCTAGTGGATACAACACGCGCGTCTCAACCGGTGACCACGAGTTCAAACCCTGGCTAGTACCACTAAGTTTTTGAGTGCTGAATTTATGTTAAACTTCGTCTCGAGCTCGGTGGTGAAGGGAAACATCGTGAGGAAACCTGCATGTGCTCGGAGAAAATATGACACGTGTATATCCGCCAACCCGCAGTAGAGCAGCGTGGTGGATTAAGCTCTAAACCTTATCCTTAAGAGGAGAGGAGGCCCAGCATTAGGATATTTATAAGATTTTACTGTTACTTCACTTTACTATTAAAAAAAAGGAATTCGTTCATTTACTTGAATTACATACTTATTATATTTGTTTTGGTTTTAAAACAAAATACTAAAGCGATTTTGATAAAAATTCTATGGGACCTTAAAGAAATGAATTTCTAAAATCGGTTAAAAAATGGCGGAGTATTGAGGTAACAAAGATTTAAAAAGATACGCTACGAATTAAAAACCTTCTCCTTTTTGAAGTTGGTTGAAAATTTGTATTACTTTTATTGAGAATGCAAACGTAAAATATATTTTTAGCGACATCTGTTGAGGTTTTAAAAACTAGTGATCGTAAATGAAATTACCATACACATAGATGTGATCAGTAAAAAACTAAATTGTGATATTCCCTGTTTCAAGCCTGTATTGATAATTCTATTGACGTAAAAAAATACTCAATCACATTTCTTTTCCGTAAAAAGGAATAAAGAACAACAAACAAATATTGACGTAACTTATTGCCTACAAATGTATTATCCTCTTAACTAAAACATCTTCGCTACTAAATCTCAACAAATTGTCCACCTAAATCCAGCGACGGATGAAACTAAAAAACTTTTTATACAATATCCGAGACGCTTCAGCGGAAGTCTACACTAATGTAATAAAGAAAGAATTTTGTATGTGCAAAATAAACTCAGGAATTACTAAACCTTTTTCAATAATTATAATACAATTTGATAGTTACAGTATTCTTCATAGTCATAGGCTATATTTTATGTTTATATGTGTATTATTTTAAAGTACACCCCCTAAAGGTAAGAAATTTTATATAAAAAAATTTATACTTGAAGCTATATAGACTAGCTTTATATATAAATAAAAACAGGCTTGTTGAGGTAATCAGTGACTGGTCGATCAACGCAGAGCTGAAACCGTTGGGTCTAGAAACATGAAATTTTGCACAAACGTTTCTTCCTTCCTTTCTTAAAAGTCCATCCCTAAGGAATTAAAAAGACGGTTGAAAGTTTGTTAGGTACTAAATTCCTAAGTATACGCGGGCGAAGCAACGGGGAACTGGTAGTTATTAATAAAACTTACGTTGCGCTAGTTTCCTTGTTTGAAATGCATTAAACTGATTGCTCTCCGTTCTCTGTTTTTATTTTCTCTCGCTGTCAGCGGAATTAACTTTGTTCTTTCGAATGGGGCTCGGGTCGCGTCTTGTCTCTAACATCTCTTTGTCCTGCCGGGATCCCGGGACACGGTGCCCGCGAGCTGTTTGCGTTGTTCCTTTAAAATTGGCTGGATGTAATAACTAGCGTTTTGCTGTGACTTTTGTAGCTGAGTGTACCATGCTAATAAATTCGAAAATAAATTTATACTTATCTATGTATATATGTTATGTTTTTAGTGATAAATCATTTTTAATTATTTTTAGTATGAAAATATTGTGACCTCTAAAAAGGGATGAAGGCTATATAAAATACCACCCTCTGAATGGGATATAGAGATTTAATGAAATATCCGTAACATTAAAGTCATTTTACATGGTTTTGTGCCGTAATTAATAGATGAACTTATATCCCATGTACATATTTTTATACTATTTCATTAAACATTTCGTAATAAATAGTGAAAAGGTTTTCATAGATGTACATCTTTTTTTACAAATATTTTAAGTATTTCGCCGTTATAATACTTACTAAAAATGTTGAAATAGAATCCTATTGTCCGACGAAACTCCACTGATTGAGTGTATTTAATTATAAAAAACACTCGACCGCTCCGCAATTGTTTCAAACGTTAGATCTCTTTGAATGGTTTTATTAAAACCGTTTCATTTAGTTCATTTGTAACGATCGTTTTAACGTCTTTGTTGTTCTATTTCTAATATAATATCCAGATAAATCTAATGAAACTTGCTTGGTTTTAAAGTATTTACGTTATAATACTTTATTTTTACTAATAAATAATTATATTATTTACTAGACTTGTTCGCTTGGTTGGTTTTATAACGACGAGGAAACCAGCGAATAAAATTAATTAAGAAATCACATTTCTTTATAGGGAATGTGATGTACTAAACTTATGGAATTCCCATTTGAATTTGGACCTGAAGTCTAATATATATTGAAATATCATTGTTACAAATGGATGATGATAAGCAATAATGTATCAATCCACAAAAACCTAAATTCTGAAATATTGATAAATAGGTACAGAAAAAAGTTTCTTAATTCAATGTATCGCATATTATGGTTCCATATTTTGATATATGCAATAATATATTTTAAAAAAACTTCTTATTAACCAAAAAATATTATAGCAATCTGCTTGTAATTCATTATACATTTTATAAGATTAATTAAAAGATGGATATACATCTTTAAACAAATTGATTAAGGAAAGGTTTGACATCTTTAGACGCCATTTTCTTAAAATGAAGTCCGTGTGACTAGACATAGTATTGCTTATCAGTCCACACATCGATACCTCCCACGTAAGTTGTTGTAAGCCACCAAAATGCCGTTACCGTTTTTACTGAACTGGGGTTACAACAACTTACGTGGGAGGTATCGATATAGAAATCCCATTAAGCACACGTACCAGTCTAGCCTAATCAATAAAATTAAAACAAGGCCCCCAAAAAAGTAACGCATACGGTTTCCAATGATTATACAAAGATCTAATTACGTAGCCGGTCAGCTAATGGCTCTCGGATCGTCCGAGGGGTGTAACTGCGAGGGCACTCGGCGAGGTCGCAATCACAATCACACCGACACTCGGAAGCTATCGTGACCTGAATAGCTACTCTTGTTACCGGACGAGCTAAAAGGAAATGTGCATAGGGTTTAATTTTTAAAAGATTTCGATATTGTTTGTCAATCGTTTGATGATTAAATGTTTTTTTTTTATTATGATTTTAATATTGTACGTATAAATTAATTGTTTTAATTGTAAATAAGTAATATTAATTCTTTAATAATTAGTAATGATCGTACATAAATGTTATACGAGTTTGTTGATATTTTTATGCATTACGTCTTGATATATCCAGACAATTATTTTATATAAATTAGTTTAAGGTAAGAAATAGCACTCACTTTAAGAATAACTCATTTCAATTTAAAAGACTAAAAGGTTAACGAAGTTTAATTGCAAAAAGGTCTTCTAAATTATATTGTTTACAATCATAATATTATTATTATTTAACAAATAAAAATAAAAACCAATCCATCTTTAAATGTTAAAAGCAATGTCAATTTGTCATAAAAAAAAACACAAAAATTTGACGACCTGCTTTCCAATTGAATTTTTTTTATCAAAAATATCAACCACCATACAATCAAACCTATAAATAATTATATGAAGTGTGTATTGTGTCACAATCATAACGTTATAATCTTGTTCCAGTGTTCCCCAATGTCCCGGCGGCGCCCGGGATGCCCTGCGCGGGCGAGGACCGTGAGTATTCCCTTTGTTTTAATTTAATTGCATCGCAAACACCGCCCGTAATGAGCGCCATTACTCACTCATTGAAGGAACGAAAATTGCTCAACGGAATTGCAGAGTAAATACGATATTTTCTACTTTTGAAACTGTGTCATGTTGATATATTTTATAGCGTTATATTTTTCTTGTTTTTTTTTTAATTTAACGTACTTGAACTATATTTTTTTTACAAAATCTTACCGTAATTTTGTCTATAATAGCAATGTAGGCGATTTCCAAAGATACATAATAGCTTTATATGCTAGAACTAGGACATAATGAAATAATAATTTATAATATATAATAAACTAGCAAAATATTATATATACGTTGGCTAATATACTATAATTATATATAATTTTATTACTCCATTTACAAGAGTAAATTTACGCCACTGAACATTATAAATTGAGAACGAAAGAAGGCTCTCCACGAGTTTTTAAGATCAAATAAAATACAACAAAAAAAAGTTAGCGTACGTACATGTAGGCGGGAAAATTTTCACAAAAACCACCTCGAACATAAACGTTTCGTATTTCGTATCATAACGCTCGAAAAGTACTCAAACAATCTCCACGAGAGGCGAGGCGCCCGCTCCGCATTACCATATGAATATCGCCCTACACGCCTCGCGCCATTGTCGCCACCCACAATTTGCTACGTAACGATACCGCACGGCTCCACACGTTTACACCTGATCGTCGTGTAACCGCAAGGACTATTTTCCCGTGCACGAAAACTTGAAATTGTTCGAGTTATTTATTATTTAAAGGAATGTGTATGATACCGTCGCGTTCTAGGTCAAAGTCAACGCTCCGCTGTAGCGTAATAGATCGCTTACATATTAATAACCCTATGTGGAAACGCAGCTCAATGTATTCCATTATATCAGTCGCGCTGAGATTTACTTACAATGCAAACTTTGAAGGAGTTATCATATAAGGAGATTTCTCGTTGAAGCCGTCTTATTGTTATTGTTAATGTGAGTGAAGACAAAGGGGATTTTATAAGGCTCTACGCAGATTATGGATTGTTTTAAGAGTACATTTACCGCTTGAAAGAGATCGTTCGTAACTGCATTCCGTAACGCACACGGAACTAAGGCACTGTGGCACACTGTCCCTACTTATGTAATTAAGTTCTTTTTAAGCAAACGATTGGGAAATAAAATTATAAAATTGTTCTGAAAGACGAAAAACATCTAGTACATTTGACAAGTATTTTGACGAAATTCACGCGTATCAGTCTAATTTATAGCGATCTTTAATCGGTTTACTTAAATATTAAAGCGTACAGTAGTTAGCGAACATCAACAAATTCAGGTTAGTGATGCCATTTATAGCTCTAGAGCTGATTCTTATGGTATTTTATTAGTTAAAGTTTTCTCCGCGCCGAATAACAGAATTTGAAAAAAAAAAATGTAAACATTTCCATTTACTCATGCGTTTTATATAGAACGGCCAATAAGTTAACGCGACGTTGATTGGTTCTAAGACTTTTCGCCGGCTTCGTTAATAAGCTTATCTAATTATTAATTAATAATAAATACCAAGTAACAAAAATTCATCGTAATAAAAAGATTCGCAATAAGTCCGAATCCACACTTGATTGTAAATCGTAGAAATTCGTTCAGTCGATAAGATAATGATAAGTAGTTCGACAGTCGGTACCATGCCTCGTTCCGCACATGTCTTGTTCGCTGGAAATCGTAAAATATTTGACAGGTGTAACGGATTTATTATTCGATATTTTGACCCTAAAAAAAATACTGAAAGTGTTGTTTTAACATAGTTAGAAATTCATTATTGTATCAGTATTTGGTTTTATTTGCAAATCGATTGACCTAATTATTTTATCGCGTACGCGAATTAGAAAATGTTTTGAAAATAAAAGATATATTATATTTGAACGAAGAATTAATTTACATAATATGCGATTATGAGTTAATATATATACCTACCATTCATACTGTACTACTTATGAAACAGTTAATGATACGTTGCTAAAACAAAACGTAAAGTAAAAAGTTAAATATAAGATACTTATTTCAAATAAATTCTTTGATTTATTCTTATTTACGAGCGTAGTCTGTGATTGAAAAATGACCGCGACCTCAAAGCAAAGCTACAATAATCTTCTTATCTCGATCGCAGGCAGCATCTACAGGAGAGGCGCTCGTCGGTGGCGAAAGCTCTACCGGGTCAACGGGCACATATTTCAAGCTAAAAGATTTAATAGAGTGAGTATTTAGTGCCTTTATTATAATTTAATTACGATAAGAAGGAATATTATGTTTTAGTGTGTGTGAAGGTGTGTGGTGTTTCATGTAAAAATATGTGTGCACGTTATTTACAATATATGTGTAAGCATGTGTGTAAATGTGTTTCTTTATATTATACCATAATAACAAAATACGTTTCATTCGAGATGTGTATAGTTTCAATCGAATATTCGAAGTATAATAGAAGTTTTGATACATAAACAAATATTGCAGCTAAGTTTTTTAATTTATACTGTTATAAAATTTGATATCCTGTATCATTTCTACAATCGAGACGAATTTAAAGATGCCTCACATGCAAAAATGTATTGAGCCATTTAGCTTGAACAATGTGCTAAACAAATAAACATACATGCAATGGAAAAAATATTTCATATCTTCTGCAATAGTCGCGTTGCATAAAAAAGTAATGTTATACACTGTAATAAAACTTCCAAATTTTTCTTACTTCCAGCGAGCTTTCTGTGCCTTCTGCCAAGACCGCATATGGGGGCTGGGGCGGCAGGGGTTCAAATGCATCCAGTGTAAGCTGCTGGTGCACAAGAAATGCCACAAGCTGGTCCAGAAGCCATGCTCCAACGAGCACGTCGACCCCATCGAGGTTAAAGATGACGCGAATGGGGAGAGCACGCTTGGTAGAGCTTCTTCTGTTAGGTAAGACCATGGAGACAACTCGAAATGTAATTTAAAATATGTTTTATTTCAGGTATCTCTTTCAGACATTTTACCAATCAAACTTTTAGTTCTATATAAAATTACCACGTCTTCGGAATATAACCTCTGTTAAAAAGAAACCACAATAAGTATTTACGTGTATATTCTATTTCCAGTTTTATATCTTGCCAAAAAACTGACGAACATTTTTTTTTTCTTTCAATAATGTTATGTACTGTATAGTATTTTGTCACATATACTTTTATATAATCGGGTAAATTAATACAATTATTTGTAAGCTATTTAGTGCACATAATTCCTCTTTGAGAATTAAATCTTTATAATATATCTGGAGAGGATTTTCACATTGGCCAGAAATTCAGCATTAACATTTCGAAATCAAAAATACAGTTAAACTAATAAGCTAAATATATAGCTTTTAAAAAAAGTTTTGTCTATTAATTATTACAGATCTCGAGCGGAGCCCGAGCTGCCGTTGCCGGAGACTCCACCGGCGCCTCCGTCAGCTCCCGTACGCAACGAAGACCTCGAACCCGGCTCTCAGCGCCAGTATTCCCTAGATGACTTCGAGCTGATCAGGGTCATCGGTCGTGGATCTTATGCCAAGGTACGAACCAATAGGCTCTCGTTGGATTTTAGTTTTGCTAAGATTTATACTAACTACTCATTGGGGACTTAGATCAAAAGTTTTCTATAATTCCGAAGTGTGATGAAATATTAAAAAAAAAAATTAAATTTGAGAAATATATAATATAATAAAAAATAGTAAAATGTATAAAATAAATAGAAAACTAATTCTTTAAAAAAAGATGGCATCTCTATTTAAAAAATACTATACTAACGAATATCCAATCAATCATAACTTTTAGAAATGGTCAAGAGGGGCAGTACAAAATTGCGAATTTTTATATGTTAAATGTTCGAACAAATTACTCATATGAAACAGTTATATGATATATATTTATGATCACTTTCCAGGTGTTGATGGTGGAACTGAAGCGGACGAAACGCGTGTACGCCATGAAGGTGATCAAGAAGGCTCTGGTGACGGACGACGAGGATATCGACTGGGTGCAGACTGAGAAGCACGTCTTCGAAACAGCCTCCAACCACCCGTTCCTGGTGGGGCTACACTCTTGCTTCCAAACGCCGAGTCGCCTGTTCTTCGTCATCGAGTTTGTGAGAGGCGGTGATCTTATGTGAGTTTATATTTGAGAAAGTTTTTATTGATTATCTGAATTGGACCTAATATTTTTGACTTTTTAATTACTTTGGTAGTATCGGTTAAACAAAATGTTTAAAACGATTTTCATTGTAATTATAAACCTTTAGGAAAAAAGTTTAATGTTTGTTACATTAAACTTTTTTCCTCATTAAAACTTTACTTTTTATTTCGCTTGAGTTGCTTGATTTATCGTTCTACACCACTTTTTTGCTTTATTTATGTTTAAAAATGTGAAATATCGTCATACGAAAAACTTATAAAAAACGAATCTATGAGCGATGCTGTTTCAGAACATGACCAATACTGTTTAACTTGAAGGTTAAACGACCAAAAAACAACTTGTATAAAAAACAGTATCTGGTTTACTGTTATTTTTTTTTTTTTTTGATAAATTGTGTTTTTCGAAATTATATTCAGATTTAGTTGTAAATAAAAAAAAATAGTAGCTATTTTTCACTGTCTGAAAACTACCTTAAATTTCAAGAAAATCGTCGAAGCCCTTTCCGAGATTCAGATATATACAATACAACAATACATAAAAGAATTGCAGGTCTAAAGATAATACTATAATTATTTTTCAGGTTCCACATGCAACGTCAGCGGCGTTTGCCCGAAGAACACGCTCGTTTCTACGCGGCGGAGATCTCTCTCGCACTACACTTCCTACACGAGCGGGGGGTCATCTACCGAGACCTTAAGCTGGACAACGTGCTCCTGGACCACGAGGGGCACATCAAGCTCACGGATTATGGAATGTGCAAGGTATGGTTTGCCTCATATTATATCTTATTCTATATCTATTTTGGATTTTTTAGTTTAGCATTTCCTTAGAATTATGATCCATTTTCCGTAACACCACATTGACATGTTGACATTGTCGAAAAAAATTGTTATTTTGTGATTTAATTTAGGTTATTTCCAAATTAATAAGCATCACCATCAACAAACAGAATAATTACATATCAGCAATTGCCATAACATTTTTAATGAATTTTAAACTTTAAAAAATGTCATGAAAAAAAACTAATGTGCGTTTCTCTTGCTAAAACAAGAGAATGACTAGAACAATTCTGCTAATTTGATCTTGAAATATTTGTGATAACTTAGAGAAGGTTCAAACATTAAGAAATATAAATAATGAGTAAAAGAAAATACTATAATAGTTTGGAATATATCAGTATATCTAATTTCAGTGTGTTTCTTCTCCTAAAATGATACAATGATCCCCAAACAGGAGGGAGTTCGTCCCGGGGACACGACGTCAACATTCTGTGGCACCCCCAACTACATAGCGCCGGAGATCTTGCGAGGAGAGGAGTACGGTTTCTCGGTGGACTGGTGGGCGCTCGGCGTGCTCACCTACGAGATGCTGGCGGGGCGCTCGCCCTTCGACATCGCGCACGCTGCGGACAACCCCGATCAGAACACTGAGGACTACCTGTTCCAAGTGAGTGAACTATTTGAAATATTCCGATTGTCTCTCTTAGGGTGAATATTTAGGCTGGATAAACGGATTCATCCTCTGCAACCATAGTCAGGGGATACTGGCGTAAAGATTGCCATTTGATCTTACGTGCGGTTTTGTCAAAGCAGTTCAGAATACTGGGCTGTAAATTCTAGTATACCATCTACTAAAACTAGACTTACATTATTTACAATTACACAACGAGAGGATCTTTTACTAACTTGTCTCGTTGAGATGGTAATAAACTTTGTCTTTCGAAATTGCGTATCCCAAATCATACCTCGACATATTAGCCAACGAGTATACGACCAATTATCTTTTCTCCGTAATCATCTTCTTTAATTAAGATTATTTAAACATAATATTTATCACGTAAATGAAACGCGAAAACATATTTTGATCCTATTTCTTGTCGTAACATCGCATCTTGATTCAACAATCTCCAAAAATAAAATCAATAATTCATCAAATAGCTGATAATAAAACTCTTACTCCAGGTGATCCTCGAGAAGACGATCCGCATCCCGCGCTCGCTGTCGGTGAAGGCGGCGTCGGTGCTGAAGGGCTTCCTCAACAAGAACCCGGTGGAGCGGCTCGGCTGCGGCGACGCCGGCTTCCTGGACATCGTCAGCCACCCCTTCTTCAAGAGCATCGAGTGGGAGATGGTGAGGATATCGTTATATGATATTTTGTTAGTTAAGCTTATAGCAGTTTTGACATTATGGCATATTTTCAATAACCTTATGCGAGTGGTCATATTAATTTAAGAAGCTTTCTTCTTTAATTTTTCACTCTTAAAAAATATTCTAAAAGTATTTTGAAATAATTGTATGATAGATCTTAGAAGACAATTTTTAAAATTATTTTCACATTATAAAATTTTATTAAAATGTAAATGCCCTTAAGTTTTTTAGATTTATGATTTATAAGTAAAAATTTAATTTACAGTTGGAGCAGAAACAAGTGGTGCCGCCGTTCAAGCCGCGGCTGGAGGGTGAACGCGATCTCGCCAACTTCCCGCCGGAGTTCACCGACGAGCCCGTGCACCTCACGCCCGACAACGAGTACGTGCCTGCTGCCCGCTACTGCGTCCCGCTACCAGCCCCATTACTCTTAACTACCCCCCACTTTACTACTCGACCAGTATATGCCGCTACTCCTTCCTGTCACAACGACTACGTGACTAATACCCGCTACTGCCATCTTACTACCTACACCCCTCCTTACTACTCTACCAGTATATACCACTATTCCTTAGTGTCACAACGACTACGTGACGAATACCCGCTACTGCCATCTTACTACCAACCCCATTTTCCTTAACCCCCCCCCCCCCCCATACTACTCTACAAGTATATGCCACTACTCCTATATCACAACGAGTACGTGACTACTGCCCACAACTACCATCTTACTACCAACCCTAATAACATTAACAAGGCATACCTTACTATTCTACCAATTTATCCCACTAGTCCTTACTCTCACAACGAGTACGTAACTACTACCTACTACTGCCCCATTGCTACCAATCCCATAACTCTTAACTATCCTTCATTTTCAATGTATCAAAATTTCGTATTCATTATGTTCCATATTTAAAACAAAATATAAACAATTACGGAATTACATCGATCAGATTTTTTCTGTCACACGGATTATCACACGAATTATGAAAATTCTGAGGAGAATTAATATTCAGATTCTTCAAATTTCTAAATGAAATTTTGGATATATATTAGAACCTATTTTTAAAATAAAATAAAACATAATAACGTGCATCGCATCTAAAGTGTCGACTGTCGACAGCACGGTGATCGCCGACATCGACCAGTCGGAGTTCGAGGGCTTCGAGTACGTGAACCCGCTGCTCATGTCGCTGGAGGACTGCGTGTGACAGCACGCCTGCCGCCTGCACCCGCACCTGCACGCGCCGCACGCGCAGGTGACGGCTGCGCGCTACGCCATACGCAGTCCAGGCGGACGGCATTCGAGAACATGGCGGCTAGACACGTCAACCCAATTCTTGATAAATTCGTTAAATCAGTATACATCCGTCATTTCTTTTCTATTTTGATAAAAAATGATTGGTATAATAAAAAGTTTTACCTAGTGTTAATTTTTTAAATATATGTATTGCATGGTGCACACATCAGTATTCGAAACATAAAATTAAGCATTTTTTTCATAATTATTTAATTTAGATGACCTGATATTTTTTTTATAATGTTAAATACATGACGCATTATTGGAATACATCTATATCTCCGAATTTGACTTTTTGTGGGTTGACACATTGTTGCTTATTAGCATCCAATTGAACTTATAACTGTTATTATCTATGAAATAAAAATATTTAATCTGTACCGATCACCCTTTTTTACTCTCTCTCTCTCTCGCTCTTTCTGTAATGTCGTAAATAAGTAATCTCTGTCTCGTTACGTAATTATATCAAAATCCCTAAAAATAAAGTAATTAGTAACAAAGCAATTAAAACGTCGTCCCTAACCAACCATAAAAATAACGGTATAATAAAAACACTCGGACCTAGCAGACTCACGTCAGTGACTCCAATCAGTATATAATACGAGGAATGTATTTCCAGGCGTACGGGTACGCGCCGGACTCGTCGTCGTCCGACTACGACTCGGTGTGCTCGGAGCTGCCGCGCAAGCCCACGCTGCTGCAGCACATGTTCTGCCTCCCGCTCAACTGACTCACCCGCTCACACAAACACTAGCTGTGACGTCACCGCGCGCACGTCTCTCAGCGTGACGTCACCCGCATAAGTATCAATCGTACCCTTCATATAAAGCGGCGTGTAAATTTTCGAATGGTTTCACAAATTTTACGTCTATCAAATTGACAATTTACTGTTATGTTTTATTGTCAAAGAAATTATGGTTTGTGAAGTTATTTGAAAGTTTATCAACCGCTGAAGTTTTGAATAAAATGTCACGTTTATTAACGAAATAATTGTATGGACAAAATCGAAACGCACCTGGTGAATAGTTAACTAAATGTTTTGTTCATGCATTCGTTAACGCAAACGTGATAGTTTATGTTAAAACTCGATAAGGGTACAATCTCCTTCAAGCGCTCGTGTCGGAAGTCACTGTTCATAATCGCACCGCGTATATTATTCAACGGATATTTAATTAAGTGGACTCACACATATGTTATTTTATGTAATACTAATCGTTGGTTCTATTTTTTAATCTGTATCGCTTTAGTGTTTCATACTACACATTCCACAGTGTGAATGCGTGATTTAATATCGTTCTAGTATTCTGTTAACCCACAAAGTATTATCTTAAATCGTTTTGTTTTATGTCACCGTAAAATTGTAAATAACGTTAATTCATAATCTGTCTAATGAAATTATAGATTGAGTTGTGAACTCCAAACGAAAATTAGATTCGTTTTATTATTATTATTAATTAAGTTTTGTTAAATTAGATACGAACATAATTAATAATAATTAAAACAGACCAGAAAAATGCTTAACAATATGTTATGGTTTACAATCTCGCAAGATATTTCACAATTTTACGGTAACAGGTGTAAGTTTTACGTACCAATTTACATCATATATGTAAATAGCGAAAGCTACACATAGTTATAATAACGAAAGCAATCCTACAGATCTTCCATGAAAATATAGTGAAATATGAAGGAATTGATTTGAGTGGTTCGTAAATGGTAAGTCTCGATGATAACTACAGAAGAGGTGCAGACTCGGCAGGCATTTGAATTGTAAATACGATGTTTCAACCTTAAGAG
Organism: Hypolimnas misippus; assembly: GCA_037950945.1. NCBI lineage: Eukaryota > Metazoa > Arthropoda > Insecta > Lepidoptera > Nymphalidae > Hypolimnas > Hypolimnas misippus. The sequence goes on along the minus strand of JBBEEQ010000016.1, from coordinate 2,783,091 downwards.
ATTGTAATAAATACGATATTAGTAAAGTATTCGCTGTTTTTACTCGCGTTGTATTCATTTCGATTGTTAGAAACGTAATCGATAAATGCTTGTGTACATAAAACTATATAATGTAATATGAAAGATATTGTATAAATAACTTTTGATTATCTGTAGTGTATGACACTTGGCTATCGAAATTTTTTTGAATAATTAAATGGCCGTGATGCGAATTAAATTTTCTAATGTTTTATGAGATTAAATAAATATTTGCAATTTAAAAAAAAATTCACCTTTAAAAACAATTTGGCTTTACCTCTGTGCCAACTGTGATTGATTAAAAAGAAATCTTTTTTTTTTTCAAACGCATCACGTTTTGAATCGTACGCTAAAAGTTTAAAAATTATTTTAAGCAATAAATTGTATTGTAGTAGTTATCTATATTGGAGACAGGCGACTGCTCAATGAAAGGCACGTGAGGAATTAACAGTAGTGAAAAACGTAGCGAACCGGTAGAACTTCTCTAGTATAGACTAAACTAGTTCGTAGCTTCACTTCGCATGGATAGTGACGTGGCGTGTACATTCGCAAAGGTCGATGTTCTTTAACCCTTCGTATTGTAACGGACGACATTCGACACGATACGACAATGTCGTCACGTTATCGTATCGTTCGAAAACGTCTTGAATTGAAAATTTCGTGTAAGTTCGTTAGTTATAAAGCATGTTGACGAAGTCGGAGTACGGAACACTTAAAGATTCCTAAAATATTTATAAATGGCACGTTTCATTATCATGCTATTGTACAATGTAGAACGTTTAGCGGCATGAAAGTTTAAAATTAATAATAATAAAAAATATTTTTACTAGTGACGAAACGTCGAAGTTCTGTGTTAACACACTATTTAGAAATCCTATCGCAACGTGAGATAATTCTTATTATATTAATGTAAAATATATTCCCTATAGTAGATCCTATTCTCCTTCGAAAGCTAAATCACTCGATTAGGTAGCCAACGAATTTTATATAACGTTTAAACGAACGATGTTATCATAAAGGGCACTGAAACAAATTTAAATCGTGTATATTATTATAAAATCTCGTAATATAAATCGGTTATCGAATATTATAACAGATTATTGTTAACGTAGATGAAAAGACTTTATATATTTAAAAGTATTATCGTAACGGGTCGCGACGTCGAAGCGTCCAAACTATTCTAAATAGTGCGTAGATACTGTCTATTAGATATTTTGCACCGATATTATAGTGATGTTCCACACGCGCGTCGATTCTTTCCGCTCGATAATTACCGTACAGTCTCGTGAGTGTTGCGCGTGGATTCGATGTTGTCGCGCACGCTCGGAGCCTGCGTGTAGGGTTTGCGTTATTTTAATTTAATTAAGTATTTAATTAATGTTTATACTTTTAGGTATTAACCTTTTAGTTTTATTATTTTTAATCATTCCACTGTAGCCGACTGCGGCGTCGTATTGGTGCATTTTCTATAATTAAAGCGACATCACATAGCGGCGTGTTAGCTGATATTGCAATATTTGCGTTTTATTGCATTTCTCTGTATGTATTAAATACTGTGTATTAATCGTTTAGTTTAATTTCGTTTACAATTCACAATCGAACATTGTTAATCTATGTAAAGCACTTACTAACTGCATGACAAATGACATTAACGATTATTGTAATTTGTAATCATAAATATAAAATGTATTAAGTGAAAATATCCCACAAATGTAACTTACGCAACTTAAGTTCGTTTAGAACAAATATTGTATTTTAATTTAGTTTAGGTTTATAATTTAGTTCTGTTAACTCGCATGAAACAGTCGAAGAAGTTTATATATTGTACAAGCTGTAAGTTGGTTTAGGTGTCGTATTTAATTTCTGTTTGTATGTGTATTGTAAAACACCAATAAAATATTGTAACTTGTTACGATTTCTCTGTGAAATGCTTGGTGCGTGATTGCGACGTATTGTCAAATTAGACTGGAGAATTTGTGGTACTGTACTATTCTATGCTTAACTGAAAATAAAGAATGATTAATCTGAGCAGTACTTTTAATTATTCCCACGTAAGCAACATTACAGACACTCTAAATGAAAAATTAATAATAATAGAAATAAAATGGACATATAAGCTTTAATTTTTGTTTAAAGCGATAAGAATCCTTAATATCATCTTTATTGGAGTTGAAGGCAAAATTATCTTTCTCTCAGGGCGAAGTTATTGAACTACTCTAAATTAATTTAATGTTTACTTGGAAAATTAATTGTTTATTGTATATATGATATAGCTTTTACGCGTTAATTCATTAAAGTTGGGATAAATCTCAAAATATACCAGGATTAATTTTTTGAAACATAATACTGGCCATAAAGAATGGCAATGCTTTCAGTTTGGGACAACTGCTAGAATAATTTAATTCAATACAACTAAATAAAACTCGAGATTCCATTTAGAAATAAATTTATTTCAATATACATAAGTGCATACAAGTGAATAATACAACACATAGCCTTTGGAATTACTACACACATAGGAATTCTGCAATACACTACTGTTTACAATAAACAATTATTTCTCTTTTTATAATCATTTCTGAAAAAAAATAGCAATATTCTTACGATTAGCAGTACCATATAATACCCTCACTGTTTCAACGTTTTTCACATTTTCTCTTATTTCTATGCCACAGTCAGATGTAAGGTTTTGATAAAATTTGACATCAATAAAATTTTAAACTAGAAATATATTTTTAGACAATTATTTATTAAGGAACGACGTAGAATGGCACCAATTTAGGTAAGAATAATTTATATAAGATTACTTGACTTTGTCAGTCACTAAAAATATATAAATGCATTTTTACACAAAATTTTACTATGATACTACAAATACTGGCCGATCTAACTCTAATACATCAAAACATCTATTTACTAATACTGTTATTACTAACGGAGATTTTTGAGATTATAAACACATATAGCAGGCTATTAATAAACATCTCAATTCTTCGATTTATAACTTTCATAAATAATTTACTGTGTAGTTATTTGGCAGTAAATAAAGATTTCAAAATGTCTAGACTGTAATGGATTGATTTTTCGTATATTGAATTAGCCTCTTTTTTGAACACAGTTTGTTTTAATTACATGTAAAGAATTTTGTGTATCTTTCAATCCACTCCAGTCTGTTTCAGAATTAATTGTAAAGACATCAAAATGTTAAATTTCATTGACGTATGAATGATCAATAATAAAAAAAACATATTTAACAATACCAAACTCAGATCTTTGTAAAGTTACAAAAACTTTGAAGTTAATTATAAATAAAAATGTATAAGTACTTGTCCATACCAAGTATACTAAGTATATATAGTTATTAAACTAAGCTGTTAGGTTTTTAAAAAGATCACGCATAACAAAATATTATGAACTTTAGTATATGAATATTCATTTTAAACATTTTCAATTAAATTAGGAATGTATCAAATGAAATGGACCAATGGATGCGTTTTCTTAAAAAAAAAACTATAGAATAAATTACTAAAACACAGCCGAAAAATATATATATTAACTTAAATATTTCCTTTAAAATAACAACCAAAATATAATCCATTACTTCTCTGAATTATGTACATACTTGATTATATTTTTTATTATTTAAATAATATATTTTGACTATAAAATAAAACAATATAAAATATGAATACCATTGTAACAGAAAAAAAACATACGTACGAAAAAAAGATCACAACTTCAAAAAAAAACATAACTTTTTGTATAATTATAATACTGTAAAAAATATATTTGTGTGAAAATGTCACTTGTGCTTCACATAACCGAGAAACATAAAAATACTTCCTATCTTTGATATAAACAAAAAAAAAAAAAATTAGAATCCAAGTGGCTTTTTCATGTTTTTTTAAATTTTTAAAATATATATTTTACTTGTTTCCATTTTCGTGAGTCAGTTTTTGTTTCTTCGGCGGCGGAGCGGATTTGAACATGGCGCCCGAGTGGAGGTCTGACATTAGGAATGGTACCTGGATAAAACATACTTTTATTATTTTCAAGTAATGAAATAAATTTAAATAAAATAATAAATGATTAAATAAGTTCTTACAAATTGCTCAACCAATCCGTGTTTGAGTGTCGTTTTATTTATGTGAAGTGTGTGATTTTTAAGGCGCGGGAGGTCCATATAGTGTGGGTGACCTATATGGCGGGGGACGTTCATAAGGCATGCGTAACTTTTGTAGCATGTGAGGCCTATGTGACATGTGTGACCTTTGTGGCGTGTGTGACTTTTATGGCGTGTGAGATTTAAATGGCGTGGAAAGCCCATGTGGCGTGTGACGCCTATGTGGCGTATGTAACCTTTGTGGCGAAGGAAGTCCATGTGGCGTGTCTGACCTATGTGGTGTGTGTGACCTATGTGGTGTGTGTGACCTATGTGGTGTGTGTGACCTATGTGGCGCGTATGGTCCAGCGGGTGTGACCTTTGGACCTTTGGGGCATGGGAGTGTGGCGTGGCGTGTGTCGCGCGCCGCTACCTTGTGCTCGAGGCGCATGTGGTGCGCGGGCGGCAGCGCGAGGCAGGCGCGCATGAGGTCGAGCAGCGCCGCGCGCTGCGCGCTGAGCGCGTTGATGACGGGCGCCCCGCGCGGGCACAGCGGCGCCTTCAGCAGGTAGCCCAGCGCCGACAGCACCGGGTGCATGGGCGCCCATTCTGCGGAGACATGTCTTATTTTATATACATGTAAATTGTTTCAAATGGCCGAGGATCGACTGGGTAATTATAGGTAATTATGGATATTGGCGAAAAATACTCGAAAGGAGACAATTTTTATAAAAATGTAAAACAACACCATTAGTTATTTTTTTCAGGCCAGGAAAAAAAAACACACCTGTGTTATATTACACCACTTGATAAAGTAATTAATAAGGATAAACTCTTAGTAAATAACCCTCTGCTTATACATCCTATTCGCCTTCACTACATTCATAACAAAGACGATAACTTCTTTACTCAACATACCCTCGGACTCATTCCTCCGGAAGGAGACCCTGCAGAACAGGTCAGCCAGCAGCACCAGGTCGAGGATCAGCGGCACGGCCAGCAGCGAGTCTTCGCAGGTGTTGTGCACCACGATGGTGTTGGTCCCGTGGAGCAGGATCTCCGATGTGTACTCGTCCATCGCGCGTTTTGAATCACCTGCATTGAATAATTTTAATAATTTGCCATTTGAACTCCCACTCAGCTTCCACCTCTATTTTCATTGGACGATTAGATTTTTTAACATTTGAATAAATACTTTGTCGCTTATTAATTTGCTAAACAACACAATCTCCTCACCCTACCATTTTTAATATCTAATTTCTGTAATTAATACTGAAAAGAATTGCTAGTTCAAACACAATCTGTTGTAAGTAAAAATAAACAGAAATATTATATTTAATATTACAGATACAGTGTCAAGCAAATATCCTAATTAAATATCGCATATATTCTAGAACAATAATATGACTATATATTATAAACTGTCGCGATTTATACTATTCATATTTAATATAACGGGTCTTATCGCGATAACTAATAGTAGATTTTGGTCAGACCTGATGGTTCTGTTGGATATAAAGTACACCGAAAATCGACACACACATGATAGGTATCTTCACGCCCCCTCTCATCACCACCCGCGCCATCTTAATTCGGTAAGAAATTCACAAACTTACACCAGTCAGCTCGTGACCACGGCGAATGTAGCTTCGTCGAAACGTCGGGCAATAAAAAGGTATTACTACTATTAGTTATCGCGATAAGACCCGTGATATTAAATATGAATAATGTGACATAGATACTTACCGACGTAGGGCACGTACTTGATGACGACCACGTGGTCGGGCTTCTCTCCCGGCGCGTACAGCACGGGGTTGGACGCCACCATGTCGTCTACCACGTTACTCTTCGTTATCTGCAACCATCATTATCCTCATTGAAACCGTCATTATTATGACAAGTAATTATTTATTTTATATTACTTACAATTCGTCATTGTTATTTTGACTAACTATTTATAATTAATTATCGTCATTAATGTCAAAAATATTATCATTACCAATATCGTAACTAATTCTTGTACTGTATCACATAAATCTAGGTAACAAAACTAAATGTATTCAAAAATTCTTCAAATAGTCTTTAGAAAACATTTTCTTCAAGTTCACTTTTGTCTCTCAATATACATATAGTATCCTTACCTCCTTCGAGCGGAACTGCCTGGGCGCGGACAGATTCTTGCCGTCGTTATTCCCGAGATGATTGTAACTCACAATGGACACCGGCTTCAGACCTGGTAACCAAGAATAACCAATTAAATCGGTACTATTTACCAATTAGCGGACGTTGTAAAAAAATTATTCAATTCGACCATTTCTAGGTGATCCAACAGGATAATTCTGTTGTAAGTTGGTAAGCTGCTGACTCCAGATAATGCAATGCATCAGGTCAAGGTTACGTAAATATATTACTTTAGTATCATTGAGGTCACAGTATAGTAAATGTAGATTCGATCAGTCTAGTAGACGTTGTTAAGATCCTTTTAAACAACTATAAAAGAGCTGAACCTTTAAACTTGTGAAACAGATCTTCATAAATTATAGCTCCGAACCATCTTGATTACATCAGCTTTCAAACAAAAACCCCATCAAAATCGGTCCGCATCAAATTCACAGGTCGGGGGTTAGAAAATACTAATACTAAAAGAATAGCTATTACAGAAAGAAAATTGCTATAAATGGAATAAATTTTCTATTTAGATAGGCAGGTTTCTGACTATTATTAAATAACATAAAATACAGCTAATTGATCATTACTAACCAGCAGACACCAAGAAGTCCACTAAGACGGACTTCAGCTTGGTTTGGCCAGACTTGAAGTCATCTCCGGCCACAAATACGCCCATTTTTTCAGCTCGCTCGATCACACCCTCGACTAGTGTATTTTGTGGCGAGCCATTGATGTAGCAACACTAGTGACATTCGACAAACATATGAATTTTATATTTTAAAAAATACTAACTGTTATGTTATCACTGGAGTTTTACTGCCTTACTACAAAAGATTTAAACAGACGTTAAACGCGTGTTTATAAAAATTCGTACTACGAATCCGCGTCTAAGCACAGTTTTGAGTCAAACATGCTTTAGATATAGATTAACATACGTGTAAGGGAGTTTAATAGATGTCTAAAACCTATTTCAGCTGTCAAATGTAACGTATAACATTTTATCAATAAGTTTTTTTATAAGTTTATTCGCTGTAAAGCAAATTAAATAATATTTTAAGCAATGTTTAATGTTTAAACACTGTTTAGTTAGACACGTGTTCAACATGGTTTTAATGCGTCTTTTGTAGTATGACAGTTAGACTCTAAGTTTACTTGTAATTAAGAATATATTTATGAGAGCGTGGTCGAGTCTACCCTAAAGAGATACTGCGTACCGACGTATATATATTTACTTTTATGATGTGTTCCTAACATTAATAAATAAGTGTGTAATTATAGCAAAATTCTAACTTTTTTGTTTAAGAGCATTATTCTGTATCATTTTATTTATATTAATTTTCCATTCAATTTAAAATCCTGCAATCATTATTCTACACGTTCAATTTGATTATGATGGAAGAATATTTTGTTTTTATTTCCTAAGCTATTTCAAGTTTACTTAGGCAATATGGCGTAATGCTTACTCTAGCATTTCTCTACTTACCCCTTCGTCAATGGCAGCTAGCGCAAAGATAGTCGAAGGAGATATCTCGAGGTTATTCTGGCGAAGAGCGCGCTCCAGATTTTCAGATGTATCGTGAACTCCTTTGGTTACTTCGCAGAACCTGAAAAAATTAAATAGTGTGTGTATAATGTTAGTCACATTTTTTTTAAGCCTTAGCTAGGTTAAGGCGAGAATTACACTTATAACTTTTGCTCTCAGACTTTCATAAAGCTTTACATTCGTTGTTGGTTATTACGGTACACCTGAAAAAAAAAAAACTTTCTGTGCCTTTATTTTATAACAATTAAAATTATAATTATTACCAGATTACATTATTATTAAAATTATAATTACTATTAGATTACATATTAATTGATATGAAACAACATTTCAAATCAATTACGAGAGTAAAACTTACAAGTGTAATTCTCGCCTTATGGAAAGTGGGTCTTAAGTAGAGCCCGTATACTTTATAGTGGACAAGCAGCATCTGCATGTTTTAAACTTTTTTTTATTTATATTTACTATTTGGACGCTGATAAGCAATACTGTGTCAAGCCACACGAACTTCATTTTGAGAAAATGGCGTCTAAAGATGTCAAACCTATTCGTAATAAGTTTGTTTGAATAAGTATTTATCCATATTTTCTTTTCTCTTTTGATAAAAGGTATAATGAATTAAAAGCAGATTGATATATTTAATATATTATCTAATAAAAAGTTTTTAAATGTATGAGATTATTGTATAAATTACAAAATAAGGAGCGACCTGGAATTTCGAAACAATTAATTAAGAAACTTTTTTCCGTACTTATTTAGTTTACATGACTTTATTTGTTATTGAATAATGTGAAATAGGTGATGCCGTATCAAAATACAGCAATATCTCCGAATTTCACTTTTTGTGGCTTGACACATTATTGCATATCAGCATCCATTTATCTTATGTCTAACTCTATAACGCAAACATATTAGCAGAACTTGCAATCTCGAGAGAATTTACATATTACGCTAAACTACAATCAAGCTGGATTAAGCTTCGAATCCTTCTTTATTTAGATTAAAATAAGCTATGTCTAGCATTTTTAATATCCCTTTGTAACTACAATAAACTTTTTAATACGAAGCTCTACAAAAAGAAAAATTACTTGCAATATCCTATTTTATGTTTATTTGTTTGTATATCGATACCTCCCACGTAAGTTATTGTAAGCCACAAAATTGCCGTTAGCGTTTTTACTGAATACTACACGAATTTGCATTGCTTAATGCATTCAAAGTGAAAAAATACCAAAAATCTTTTTTTTTTTTCAAGGAAAGTTACAACAAAATACGCCTGAAAAAAGGCGTATTTTGTTGTAACTTTCAAACTAAAACGGATTAAAAGTGCTCTACTGTAAAATTGTAATTTTGGGGTTACAACAACTTACGTGGGAGGTATCGATATATTATATTAATTACGATTCGTTTACAATTTTTATTATAAATATTAATTATATTCACAGTGGAGCTTCATGTGTCATTACGACTAGTTCTAGTAATAAGTTTATTACTAGCATAAATATAGATGAACACTCTGTCCGCTATATACATATATGACTAACCCACTTAAGTGAAATCAATCGATCCACTGTGCTTGCTTTACATACAACTCACCAGTCACATTGTAACCCTTATCAGTAACAACAATATATAAACAAATAATCATTGTAAAATAATGATTAAGAAAACGAAATTCCGAATAACCAATTTTTAATTGTTAATATCCTTTCCCCATAAAGTAACAATGTACACTTTTAAAAATGTTGGCTATTGTAAAATTCTGTTTGTCTTAAAACAAAACATATGGGGTAGTCACATAGTGGAATATCCTCTTTTGATAATTTTTTTATCGTTGCTACCGCTGGGATTACAAACTTGAAATTTTGGCTGTAGGTGCCTTTTAGGGTGTAAGCATCCACTAAATTAGGGTTTTTTGATTTTCCACCCTTAAAAGGGTTAAAAAATATATGGAAAATCTTATTCCGTGGTCATATTAACTTTAAATTTAATTCACATACTTCTGGATGATAGAAATGAAATGTGATCCTTAAAACGCACCAATATCATCCCCTATTGAACTGTAAGGAGGTGGTGAAGTTTGTATGGACAAAATTTATTTTTTGGCCGATTATCCTTAAACTTAGCATAAATATCCCTTCGGGTGACTAAAAATATATCTGTATCCCCGGATTCAAAAATCATCCCTTATAGTTGTGCTAGGGGGTATTAAAGTATACGGGGGCAACGCCGCGAGAAACCGCTAGTTTAAATTTAAAAACAGTCTACTTGAGAATATCTTCACTTCAATTCAATTCTTTGGTTAATGGGTTTTAGTTGTGCTGAGAATATCTTACCAGTACAAATAACATGTAAAATCTATACTAATATTATAAAGCTGAAGCGTTTGTTTATTTGTATGATTGTTTGCTTGATCGCGCTAATCTCAGGAACTACTGGTCCAATTTGAAAAATTGTTTCAGTGTTAGATAGCCCATTAATCGAGGAAGGCTATAGGCTATATATTATCACGCTAAGACCAAAAGGAGCGGAGCACCAATGGAGAATGGTTTAAAATCGGAGGATATTTTCCTATTGAGAGAGCTTACTTACGCTGCGTGCGCTGCTTAAACGGTTAAAGTTTCGCAAAAATCATGTATGACAGAATTGTTCCCCTTTAAAAGTTCTAAAAACAAGTCCGAAACAGCATATGTCTATCTTTTAAGGTTAGCTAACTATAACCTTTTTTATGCTAACCAAATCTGTTCAAAAATAATACATTATAAGCCCAAAGTAGCTATTCCACGCGGATGAAGTCGCGGGCGAAATCTAGTTATAATATAAAATAAGTTAAATATAACATTATCCCTTAGTTGCAAGCCCTGGCTCGACATGGGCGTGTCACGGCAACCATACGATAATCGCGTAGATTATATGTTTAATGTACAAGTGGACTATCAAGGTCATAGCAATCATTTATTATTTCTCCTACCATTACACCGCAGTTTCATTTCTTTTTCATGTTTCAAGCTTTAATAATTCATTACAGATTCAAAATTTTCGTTTTAAGATTACGAAATCGTACTAAATTTAGTATAAGTAAAAATCCATCGGCAGTTTACCTCAGAAGTAAACACTATATAGAACTTACTAGAATCAAATAACATTCCAGTATAATTTAATAAGGCTCCAAGCATATCAATTACATGTACATAAATATACTATCGATTATGAAACATCCAACAACACTAATTAGCGCTCTAGCAGGGCATAGTTTCCTTCAGCTAGGTTGCAATATTCATACACAAATTACATCACAGTTTCAAGCGCACGGTAAAATGAACTCTATCGCTTAATATTATGGTTTAAAGTTGACTATTGATTATGGCGATAATTGAAATACAATCGCGTATAATGTGGTTTGTTGCAAGTTCAATGCCGTAAAATATTATTCCTTACATCAATGTTGAAGATCAGTGAACTTTATTGGTATTGAATTAAACTATGCGGTACATACAATGTCTATTTGTGATTTGATGATCGATAATTGATTTGTCTTACAAATTTTACGGAATAATACATAATAATCTAGTTTTCATAAACGTAGGTAGTAGCTATATAGAATTTTACACAAAACGCAAATTTGCGAATCAGATTTTATTATAAAGTAATTAATGGACACAAATTCAAATAAGCTTCATACAAATTACATACATACAAGCAAGTGAAGGGAGTATTACGTGCAAGTCAGGTTGATTATTTTAGAGCTTTGATGAAGGTGTGACCTCTTACCACCCTAATAGTAGTAACAATCCGAAGTCAAAAGCGAATATTTGACACGTAATAAAAATTATGGACATTGCTATTCCTTAGACTAGAGTCGAATTAGGACTTTAATTTATTAGTAAATCTTAACATAAAAAGTAGTCAATTCATTCATGAGTGTACCTTTCCGTGTTGGCGGTCCACAGCACGATGATCCTGTCCAGCTTATTCTTGTCGCGGAAGTCCTTGATGTCGGCGCGGATCTGGAGATACTGCTCGTGTCTCGTTCCGCGGATGAGGTTGACAGCACGATCCGCCTAATTTCATTAGAGTAACAATTTTTAATAGTAAATTGTCTATGCTATTATAAAACTCTAAATCTAGTACAGACTACGGGTTAGATGATTTTGATGATTACAGAACGTAAAAACCAAAACAATCAAATTGACACCGCATTGGTGAACCCAACTAGTTTTAATTAAGTTATTAGTCCGCAATATCGTGTGAGAGGAAACTAATTTATTTATTTTGTTATATAAATATTAATGTGTGTTTAAGTGAGGTATAGTGTAGCTGTTGCCTACCGACTACAGCTCGTATAAAAGTGGCTCGAACGGGCTCAATACTTCACTAACACAGAAGATCGGTGTGAATGCCTGAATTTAACATGATTTTTGAGAACGCCAGAAGCCTAAGCTATTCCTTTTCACCCTACATGAAAATGATTTAAACAATTTTTCAAAACCACAAACTAAAAATAGGAAAATTCTGCACTAACTATGTTGATAAGACCATTTCTAAAACATTTTTACAACAATGCTATAACACTGAAGTGTTCTGCATGACGTAATTTAATTGCATTATTGTTAAAGCCTTTTAGAAATGCTTTTTATTCGACTGCGCGACGCAAGGGGATAATGTGTTATCAGTTTATTTACGTGTGTAAACGGCGCAAATGTCATAGAAAATGCATTAATTTTGAAAAATCAAAATGGCCGATATTGGACGCCATAATGTGAAAAAAAAAAAGAAAATCGACGAACTGTGTTAAGTGTGGTGTCGTTGAATAGGTATTTAAAAATCATTTTTGGGTTTCTTATATCATTTTTCATATACTTAAACTCCATAAACCATCGGTCTTCGAATGAATGATCAGAAGATTCTAGACAATAAATTTACAATCTACTGTCTTTTTCAATAAAAAAAAGCAAAGAAAAAATAGTGTACAATGTAGCCGAAAGAATTGAAAATTAAACAACATTAAAATAAACGTGGTGTTTTAAAATGCCTCATTATACAAGTACGTATGAACGACGATAAGCTGATGTCACATGAGCCATGTTTATAAAATAGTGCATTAAACACATTTTGTAAACTGATATTGTCACTGAATTAAATGTTTACGGGAAAGGAAAAACCCATGAACGTTTCCTAGCTGTTAAATACTAGCTGCCTCTCTTGATTTCACTCGTTTCTGGTTACTGACTGACTCGTAGCGTGATGTAATATAGCCTATAACCTGTCTCAATAAACGGGCTATCTAACTCAAAAAAATTTCTTCGAATTGGATCAGTAGTTTTTTGTAAGTTGATTTGATAACTCACTTTTTAACTTTCAATAACTATTTGAACCAATCACACGCAGTGTTTTTTGACATCGAACTCGTGTAAGTACAGTTATTTGGTTGTTTTACTTTAATAATTCTCCGGAAGTTTTAAAAGTTGGTGATATTATAATTTTGAGTTTGAGTATCAAATGACTACTTTAATCTGACGTCAGAATATGCGCGCCAAAATGGCCGCAATTTAAGTCACACCAAAAGATATAGTGATTTTAATATATTTTTTTAGCGGAATGGTTTATAGATGGGTTATATAATAAAATTATATATTTTTGGTAATATAATTAACTAATAGAAAAGTTTAAAGAACTAAATATTATATTATTAGTATTATTTAACGCATACATTCTATAACATATTATAATGTTATGAATAATTCATGTTTCAAAGGATAACTTCGCCCCAATTGTCATAAACATTTACTGCAAACTGTTCTATTTACGATGAAACTTTAATTACGTCGAGTAGTTTGAAATATGCAGCTGACAGGACATTGTGCATCCCTGCTGAGTATATAAACTTGCGTTGACTTTTACGCAATAACTTAATTTTTGCTATATTTTTAACAATTATATTTTAGTATGGACAACGACTAAGAGTGTTTACATTCAATTTTAAAAATAATAAAGTATTTAAAATTGATGTATTTTCCACTTTTTAAAGGTTACGTAATCATTCAAAAGTTAAATTTCCTTTATAGTGATAGATGAACATATTGGGCCATTTGAAAACGAGGACTAGAAAGGCCCATCATATTCGACCGGGGCTTAAAATTTATTAAAACTTTCTGACGCAATATAAAGCATAATAATATATAAATTATTTAGGAACAAACATAAACGCCATTATTTACATAATTATCCACGATATTGTTACCTTTGAATCTCAAAAGCAAAAAGCAAATTCGAGATAAACTTTTAAATATCAGAAGGAAAACAAGCTTTCTTAAAATGACACGCGACTTAACTTGGTCCGAGTTTAGAGTCTTAAAACATTTCAGGGTTCTCCCTAGTTCATGTTCTCAAACGTGCCAAAACACTTACTCCAAACGCTAAAACGTGATCGAAACTGCAAGGAATGAAGGATTATATTCCAAAGTTATTAACAGCTAGAATTGAATGTGTTTGTGTTTATATAATCTGTGTGTGTGTCGTTGAACACATGCGTTAATAACACGTTGCAATGACGTACCTGGCAATTTGCACGTGTTTATCGAATTCCAATTCAAATGGAACTTGATGTTGATACAATGCAACGAGTTTTGGCCAAATCATATATGGGAGAAATATTAATTAATTATATACAAGTTAGTCGTATTGTAATCGTACTAGGAAATTTTCTTTAATGAAATGCATATTATGGATACAATGGTATTAGAAAATCAATATTGTTGCGGTTATATTATACGAATCGAAATCAAAAGTTAGATCATTGACAATATTTTCTATGCGATATCAGGCTTACCCACAGTAAGAACTCACTTAGGTGCTGTGCGAATAGAGGCAATTTTATATGGGACTAGAGGCCGCCCGCGGTTTCACTCACATAGGGCTTTCATACAAACTTCCCGTTCTACCCTGTTAAATGTCGTATTTTGCAAAAACCCGTCTTAATGAGCACCTACGTCCTAAACAGAACTCGCAAAAATTTGAAACATGTAGCACTTGTAGTTTCTAAGATTACGTGATGAGTGTGTGAGTGACCTTTTGCTTTAATATACATAGACAAAACACCAGTCAATTTTTTTTTTCATATAATATACATAAAATCAATCACTCCCTGCGCAAACATAGCCACTATTTTTGTCCAGTTTGTGCTTCGCTTGACTCAAACTGATAGGCGATCAAAAAGTGGTCAGGGTGTGTAGAAAAAGTGACCACGTTTGTGTTGCGCTTGTAAGTTACACCGAACAATATTTTGATGTAACATCGTGTTTAAAAAATATAATGAGCTAAAATGTATATTAATCTTAAAATAGAAGTTCGACGAATTACAATGTTCTAAATGTAATCATGATAGTAACTGAACATAATAAATATAAAATTATTGGCTATCTTTTTGATTATATAATACGGTGTGCCAAAATCGAACACGAGTAAATATTCAAGATACATCGACATCATGCTGCATCCGTTGCCAACACGTTTAGTCAGCATGGCCATAAGATACAGATGAGAATAATGACGTCGACATATCGCACCAGAGGAAACTAATGACTGTTTATACATTTCTTAGATGAGTTTACTTTTCTATGTTTGATGTTCTCTTAATTAAGATATAAGTAGGTCAAAATTATCTGGTTCTCTAAAGACTTTAAAAAAGAAGATTCTGAATTCGTAGTGTATTTTTTTAATATTTGTTACCGTCATTTATTTAGCGATTTTTAATTTTTTTTCAGTTTAGTCTCATTGAATTTTCATCAAAATCAGTTTAGTAGTTTGGTGTTTATGTCAAAATGGTAATTATAATCGTTGAAAATTATACGAAATATCATAATGATGAAAATATTCGATGCCGCAAGTGAAATAACGACATAAGGATTTTTAGAAAAGTTTTTCTTTAGATACAATGCGCGATAAATATCTGTTTAAGTATTTTAACCGACTTCAATAAAGGACTATCTCAATCTGTAGCGTATTTCTTAATAATGTTTGTTACCTCAATCAGTAATTTCGTAAGAGATCTTGAATATACATATCGATACCTCCCACGTAAGTTATTGTAAGCCACAAAATTGCCGTTAGCGTTTTTACTGAATACTACACGAATTTGCATTGCTTAATGTATTCAAAGTGAAATAACTGGTCAAGTGCGAGTAGGACTCGCGCACCGAGGGTTCCGTACAAACTTATAGAAATCTATATAAGACTAACCCATCTACGCCATTTGTGGTCTTCATCATCAGTTCCAACATAAGTTACTATCAAAAATACCTAAATCGGTATAGGCTTGCCTATAATATTTGAGGAGTTCCCTCAATTTCTCCAGGATCCCATCATCTGATCCTGACCTGAAGACAATGGGACCACCTTGGAAGTATACCTTTTCAAACAAAAAAAAAATTTGAAAATCGGTACACAAATGGCGGCGTAATCGGCGAACAAACATGAAAAAAAATTAAATACAAGGTCGAATTGAAAACACTCCTTTTTTAGAAGTCGCTTAAATATAATCAAATATTATGTAAATATGGATCACGTCCCAAAAACTATTTTGAAACTTCTTAAGAGCACTTTAATTTAAAACACAATCATGGATGCAATCCATGGAAACACAAAATTTTATTTTAAGTACTAATACACCTTATACTTTCAAAAAAGCAAAGATATAGCGCGATTCAGGATACACCCAGCGCCATCTCTTGACAATTTCAATGAACTAACTTGTTGACTTTGACATTAACAACATAATTATATTATATTTTATTCTCGTTTTATTTTTATTTATATTCTACTACACTCCACTACCCCTGCACTACGTTCGTAAAATATTTAGATTTACATTATCAATCAAAATATCAAAATATATATTAGTGTTGCCAAGACGAAAATAATTAGTCCTTAATTCTAAATAATTGTTTATTTATAAATAACTAATTATATTACTAATAACCAGAAGACTTATATGTGTAGTAGAAGTAGGTAGAGAAGTAAATTAAATAACTCGATCTGTTTGAATTTAATTTTAAAATTTTCGTACTAAGTCAATACGAGTACTTAAATCAAATCGCGTGAAGCTCTTATATGGAATGTTAATTACGTAATGACGTTATAAATCGACGATAAAACTTTTAAATGAAAAGTTTATTTCATTATTTTTAACGCGTTTAAATAATAATTAAAACAAAAAAAATATATTAATCGAGCAGAAGTATATCACAGTTAATGTCATAATGTTGTAATAGATGGCATTAGCTGTACGCTGCATCGCGCTATCATTTTGTTAGCTGCGATATATAGATTGCATTGCGTTGTTTATGCAGGTTTGCTGCTTTTTAATGTTTTCGTATTGATACAAATTTCTTCTTAGTGTTTGTAAAATTGTTTTTTTTTGACCATGGTCAACTTCTATGTTAATTTGTTACAAGTACATATAATTTTAATTCTAAGATTAATATATTTTCCGCTTGATCAATTTACAACTTGATACATTTACGCGTTCCTGAGAAAAAGGTTGAAAGACAGACGTACAGACTGACAGACACACGAACAAAAATTTACAGTTTTCGGATTTTTTCCTTTATGTATACTAAAGGACCTTGCTCCTGGCCAAATTTTATAACGCTTGGTCAATGGGAAGTACCCTATAGGTTTTGATTCCCTTGCGAAAACGTTAAAAACGCTATCATACTTAAAATATGTGATATAAATGACCGTATCTTTTGATTGCGTTAACTTAGAAGTTTGATTTTTTCACAGCTCTTAGTAATTACAACTCTGAGTACTTGACGTTGATAAAAATTTGTTACCTTCACGCGTTTCTGAGAAAAAGGTTGAAAGACAAACTTACAAACAGACAAACATACATACAAAAATGTACAGTTTTCAGATTTTTTCCTTTATTTGTACCATAAGATCTTACTTCTTGCCAAATTTCATAGTGCTAGGTCAATGGGAAGTACCCTATAGGTTTTGATTCCCTTGCGAAAACGCTAAAATGGTCAAAATATACGACATATTTTCCATTATCTTTTGATTGCGTTAACTTAGAACTTTAATATTTTCACGGCCGCGTGTCATCGTAGACTTGAGTATATGATATTAATTTCAACATGATACGTTCATGCATTTCTGAGAAAAAAGGGTTGACATCCCGACAGACAGACAGACAGACAGACAGACAGACAGACAGACAGACAGACAGACAGACAGACAGACAGACAGACAGACAGACAGACAGACAGACAGACAGACAGACAGACAGACAGACAGACAGACAGACAGACAGACAGACAGACGGACAACAAAGTGATCCTATAAGGGTTCCGTTTTTCCTTTTAAGGTACGGAACCCTAAAAATACCAAAAATCTTTTTTTTTTCAAGGAAAGTTACAACAAAATACGCCTGAAAAAAGGCGTATTTTGTTGTAACTTTCAAACTAAAACGGATTAAACTGCTCTACTGTAAAATTGTAATTTTGGGGTTAAAACAACTTACGTGGGAGGTATCGATATGTTAAAGTAAATAAAATTGCTCTTTTGAGGTCGTTTTTTTTAATTTAGTTATTTTAGAATTATATTTGACCGTTTAAAACTGTATCTACTTGTATATTATTTCTGATGGATAACAGGTTCGACAGTTCATATTGAGGGAAAATTTACATGTCATGAAGAAAAAACAAAGCTTTACTTGATGTCCCGCCTAACGATGTCTGCGTGATTGCATCTCGTCGAAACCGGCTACCTTGTATGGAACAAGATTTTTAGCCTGTCGTTCCACCAGTCATAATTGCACTTAAATAAGATGACTTTGAAACTACGTAAGCTTGAGAAGATTTTAAGAAAATTTTAAAATTTATTTGATGGAATTGAACCTTTCACCTCTTTTGCAATAACAATAAATTATGTATATTCTTTCGCCTATGATAAAATTATACATATATTTATAATTTTTTTTGATACGTAAACTTTAGTTACAAATTCGCTATAATTATTTGAGATATATTCTGAAGCTAGATCGAAATTATCTGGTTTTTTAACGACTTTAAGAAAAGGGTAACTCTCAATTCGAAAGGTAGTTTTTTAATGTTCGTTACCGACATTTATATGCCGATTTCGAAAATTATTTCACTTTGGTCCCATAGAATTATCATCAAAATCGGTTAAGAAATGGTTTTAAGTACAAGTCAATGAAATAAATACAAATATATCATTCCATTAACGAAATTGTATGTTACATACTTTAAAGAGGTTTCTTTTTTTAAAAAGTACTAAGTAAATTTTTGTTAGGTAAAATATAAGGATTTACAAAGAATCAATTGTAACTCATAAATAACTTGCATTGTGGCGTTCGTTTACGTATTCTATGGCGTCATGAAAACATCGTTGCGGATAGCGACAATACAAACGTATTGTGGCGGCTTTAACTATACAAAATAAATTTATTGAAATAGCCAATACAAAGTAATTTTATTATGTCATAAAGAAACATATTAAAGAAACGATTTTAGACGTATTACATATGCGCATTAAGGTCTTATTTTTTAATTCGAATTACAGAAAAGTTAACTTTTTTTCTATGATGATTATTTTTTTACGAAAGGTTTACCAAATATTAATAAATAACCACCGCTCGGGAACATTTGCAACTCCAAAAGACCTAGAAATGCTTAAAAAGGGGTGGAAGCAAGAAAAGGAATGGAGGAGGGGTTAGGCTTCCGGTTTTGACTCATTATACGAAACACTACTATACAAGATGTCAACTGGGCATGAGTTAGACATTTTATAAGCGTTAGTAGAAACGATATTTAAAAGTAAAATTGTTTTTTTTTTTTTTTAAATAATATGTTGCATCTTATAGGATCGTATAGTAGTCAACATTTATAAAAATAATTTTAAAAACATTTAGGTTTTTGTTTTTAAATATCGATTTTGGTAAAATGATGTCAACTGGGCATGAGTTAGACATTTTATAAGCGTTTGTAGAAACGATATTTAAAAGTAAACAATGTGTTTTTATAATAATTTGTTGCACCTTATAGGATCGTATAGTAGTCAACATTTATAAAAATAATTTTAAAAACATTTAGGTTTTTGTTTTTAAATATCGATTTTAGTAAAATGCCCAATGACACCCTGTATAGCTCCTTCATTCCGATTTTTTATAAGAGTGTGACACAGCCTCAATCGAACCTGTTTCCGACCTGTATATGCAAACTGATAAGCAACACTATATCAAGCCACACGGACTTCATTTTGAGAAAATGGCGTCTAAAAAATGTCAAACCCATTCTTAATAAAATTGTTTAGCCGTATATATCCATTTTTTCTTTTAAATTTTAATAAAATGTATTATGAGTTAAAAGCTGATTAGAATAAGTAATTTTATCTAATAATGCATTTTTCAAATTTATGAGAGTCATTAAAAGATGTCTTTCGTTACTTATTTCATTTAAGCGATTTTAAATTTTTTTGAACAATATTAAATATGTTATGCATTACAGAAGACATCAATATAACTGAACTTGACTGTAGGTAGACACATTATTGCTCATCAGCATCCATGTTTATGTAGTCAGTAGGCTACACCTAAGCTCTACCTAGCACAAATCCTATTTTATAGTTACATTACTGACCTGGTTCGCTGCGATGAAGTCGGGGTCGTATATCGCAGGCCTCGGTCTCATAGTCGCCATTTCCTTGCGAAGCTTCTGCTGCAGGTCATAGTCGATGACCTTGGCGCGAACCATGGCGTCCGCCAGGTTCATGGGACTGATGTCCCAGCCATCGATCACTATTGGAATTTTATTCATGATGATGTCAAAATCCACGGATAATACTATAAACTAGCTGTGCCTGTGACTTCGTTCGCCTCATGCAAAGCAAGGCATTTTTTATTAATTAAAAATAAATAAAATTTCTAAAATAAAGTTCTTCTTATAGCATTGAAATTTTCATCAAAATCTGTCCAGCCGTTTTAGATATTAGCCGGAACAAACAGGCAGACAGACAGACAAAAATATAAAAAAATTGACGTTTTCGACGTAAATACCTCCATACTTGCATTTAGTGAAAATCTTTTCATTTCGAATTACAAACAGACACTTCAATTTTATTTATTTGTAAGTATGTCTGTAATAGCTTTGTCTGTCTGTCAGTTTATTTCCTTTTCACGGCAAAACCACTGAGTTAGTATTAATAAATTTTGGTATTGAGGTAGACTGGGCCTTAGAGGACGCGGGTTACTTTGTATCTATGATAAAAAAAAATGAAAGGGCTGAAATAGGGGATGATTTTCTTTACGCAGAAGCAGCTGTAAACTACCGCTGACTTAATTGGTGATCCCATCCTATATATGTACTTATCTGTTTAGTCTCAGAATATACGGGTTTCGTATTAAAAAAATCTAAGTATGTACAATTGTACACAGGTACATTACACAACCTATTTTTGGGAAAATTATAGCAAAAATTAAGACGAAATCGTGTATAAATAAATTACTATATAACAATAATTATTCAATATAGAAAATTCGTTAAAGTGATATATTTCGATTTATTTTTAATCCATAGTATACCAACATTAAGTAATGTATTGATTAAAAACATTAATTTAGACAATTACGTATAGTGTATTTTTCTTGACTTGTCTTATCCGGTAACAATACCCGGAACGATAATTAATTTTTTAAACATTATTTTTAATTATAATTTTTTATTATAAAAAATGATTCAATTCAATCATTCAATCGATAATTTCTCATCTCTAACTCTTATCTGTAGTCAGAAGTACGCCATATCCGTCTGTTAAATAGGACAAGTAAAGAAAAATATGACTCAAACTCAAAATATACTTTATTCAAATGGGCTTTTAATGCACTTTCGAATCGTCAAGTTACATGTCATATTTTAATTTTAAATTTTTATAAAGCTACCACCGGTTCGAAATGTAGTCTCTACCGAGAAGAACCGGCAAGAAACTCGATAGTAACTGTTTTAAAATCATTTATATATAATGTATTTTTATTACATTTTAATTATGTTATCCGGATAGAAAATCAACGCTTTTCAAATACACGCCTCTTTGTCGTCATAATATTCTTGTATGGTATAAATGAATCCTGATTCTAAAACCATTACAAGCAAAGGCCAAAATCAATATTCGTAGGGAAATATTTAATAACTGATATGGAATATATATTGCGTCCTATATTCACATGTCATACCCGCGTAACAGAATCAGGACAAGGGCTATCGGGTCAGGGCTGTCACCGAGTATTGTATTTTTGTCATATCGATAGATACCTTAGAACATTTTGTAGAAATGGTTTAATAACAACACTCGAACATTTTGGGAAAAAAATAGATTTTTTTTTTTACCTATATATTTTTACATAGTTAGTTTAGTTAGTTACGGCCACGTTAATTTAATATATGGGGCGTTTGACTTTTAGTTAAGGTCCTTGAAATGCAGGGTTCTATAAGTAGTAGTACATTCATAACATAGTACATTCCCCATAAACAATTAGATTTTTTTAACATATAAAATAGTTATAGATATATAGATTGGAGTTCAGATGACATAGACGACACGAAATGAGGGTTAAAATTAACGTTTGCATGTACCAATATTTGAGAAAGAAATAGGTTATTCAAAATAATAATTCTATGGAGATGAAGTCACAGGAATCGAATAGTACAACACTAGCAGCTATTGTAACTTACCCAAATCATCGGGATGTATCATGGGGAGAAGTTTCGACATTGTCACAAACACATCGTTCCCTTTCTCGTCGATGCCGAGGCGAACCGTGGAAGCTTGCGTGATCGAACCGAACCTTAACACAGACGCGTCATTGTACATGTCCCATAACATAAGACAACATAGGATTATAAATTTTTTAACCGACTTCAAAAAAGGAGAAGGCTGTATGTTTCGGATGGTTTTAATCACTTCCAGTTATGATATCGTATTACTGATTTAAATATTTTTATAGTATTCTATAATCTACATATTTTTTAAACGAATGTGATAATTATAATATTTTGGCGTCGAAACCAAATATTTAGCAGAAAGATACATCTAACAATTCATTTTAAAATAAACTAGATTTTAAGTTTACTAGATTTTTGTACTTCTCTAAAAAAATAAGAAAGATTACTAAGAACAAAGTTATAAGAAACATGTTTATAAGGATCTGTACCTATGGGCTGCCAATGAGACCTTATTATTAGGCTCAATGACTTTTTTTTTAACTATATCTTTTTATAAAAGATATCAAATTGAAATTTTAACAGAACATGCATTATTGCAGTAGTCATTTTACAAAAAGGAACTGGAGAAACATGAATCTGTTGTAAATTAATTTGTAGTACACAAGCTTTATTAGTCTTATCAACTTACCAATTAGAATCCATCTGGCCATTCTTAGTGTTCCATGTGAGCTGATGCTTATTGGCCAGAACAGCCGCTGTGAATGTGGAACCATTGTTACCCCCCCAACCCACTAGCATCACTCCCACTCTTCCTATCTTCCTTCCAGTGCGAATACATAGCGACGTGCGATATGGCTTAGCCTAAGAAATAATATATAAAGTAATTAAGAGAAATTTACATTCATATATACAGACGATTAGGTATTCTGTGCATCCACCCAGATAACATCCTGTTGACTAATCAGGTATTATTTTTAACAGGCCTCAAAAAAGGGAATGTTCTTAATTTATTGGGATCTTTTTTTAAGTATCTTCTCCAATTACTTGAAAAAAAGTTGATGGATTATGTTAATGATTTTTTTATTTGTCAGAGTAATCTTCCCCATTACTCTGATAGCCATTGGTCAATTTATATTAAAGTGCAGTAGTTTGGTTTTATAATTAAAATAACTTCAATAAGTCTGTCAAGCAAGTAAATGAAATTATATAATTTCATTTGGAGGCAGTTCCCCTTTTTAAAAAAACCATGTTGCTTACTAGGATGCTTCTGTTCATCTTAGCATGATCTATCAATCTATATTCATCCTAAATAAATGGGTTAAATACAATAAGCAGTTCTTGAGACTAGTAAAACAGTCAGACAGACAAATGGATCACAGATATACCATATTGTACATACTTTTAATATGAGTAATAGATTCTTACAAGATTCTCATAAAAATTATATGTAAAATAATATCACTTCAATACTGTTCCAATAGAAATAAAATTGCAAATTAAGTATTATATTGTAATACAATATTTTAATATAGCAGGGTAGTCTGAAAAAAAGTGAAATCATATCCAAAATACAACATAATACATCAATTATTTTAAATAGTTACATCTAATTTGTGTTAACACAATTTTTCATACAAGATGAGCAAGGTCACCTATATTCATCACCTAATTCACCAATTAAGCTCTTAATCTTCTCTTTAATAGGAGAAGAAGCCTTTGTCCAGTGAATGGACATTTAGCTGTTACTTTACAGTATTTTAACCGAAAATGAATTATTCCTTTTCCTCTTAATAAATAATATCATAAAATTAAATAACTATTATTTTTCTGAGGATATATTGAAAAAATCTATTTATTTACATTAACACGTAAATAATTTCCACAAGTTCCTATGAAAAACAACCGATCAATAACAACCGGCGCTCATTTATATACACATAATACACGTATATAAACATAAATATTAAACTATTACTCACCACTATTTCATTTTCAGTTTTTGTAACTAATGTTTCATCGTATTCGTATTCGGAAAATATGTAATCATCAGTATATTTCACGTGTGGCGATGAAATAGTTAGTTTTTCAGAGGCTGTAGTCATTCTGATTTTTTAAATGATAATTTATTCTATTTCTCGTTACTTTGCACTATTTTCTTACTTAAGTTAAATGTACAATCAGCAAATATTTTTGTTTATTAAATCAGTTATGCCTTTGCCGCAAGTGTTTTGCTTTCTCAAAAACTAAGACCATGTAAAACCTACGACGGTCAACCACAGACTAATCGTAATCAGTATTCAGTAATCAATCAACACCCAACAGACTGAATAAAAGAGCAAGCGAGCAATCATTCGATGAGCTTAATCGATTTTAATTTGCTCGCACAAGTGTAGTGACGTATTGAATATCCGTGTCCGTATCCCCGGTTGCTGACATCTAAGTTTAAATGTTCGTCTCCAGTTTTAGGAAATTTCAAACGGAACTTTTCCTACATTGATTTAAACATTTTATATGGTCCCAAAGGGTTTAAAATTTGTACCAGTTTATTTTATGTGTGAAATATGGTGTATAGCTCCCCTTCAATAAAACTCTGCAAATATTTCGAGAGTAAACTAACTCTTAAATATAAAAAGCTTAGAAGGCTTTTTCTGTAAAATATTTTTATGAGATATAGGCCTCTCACTAATTATAAATTAAATCAACAAGAACATTTCTTAGTTTCATTAAATCACTAAAAGGGTGTTGTCTACAAAAATCCAAATCCTCCATATAAATATAATAATGCTATCCACTTATTTTTATAGCAAATGTATAATAAAAGTATTTAAAGAATTTACTTGACAATATACTTGCGCAAGTATGAACTTGCACTAATAATATTGCAAGCGTAAAGTTACCGAATTTACACTGATTATGAATATGACTTGATATGTCAACAGTTAAAGTAATAAACATTCTGTCATACATTTTTATTAAGCTTAATAGTTGAAACGGAATTTTAAAACGTTGATTCACAAACGTAAAAGTAACTAATACCGTTACCGTTTAATTGATATAAGAAGGGCATATTATCCTTATATTTTATCATCATGGCAGGTAATGAAACATATTCTAATCTACATATCTCTTTAATTAAAACCGATTACAAACTTACTATGTCCTCATAATTAATAACTTTTTTTAATTATCTGATGTTGTGTAGATAATCAAGATACGCCAATGGCAAACAATGACGCTGATGTGACACCTAAAGCGGAAACAGACGATGATGGTAGAGAACAGAATCTCTCCTCGCCACCACCGCCGGCAACTCCACCACCCGGAGAAGAAAATACCCAAGAACTAATAGTCGTCAATGAAAACACCGAGGTTCTTGATCTCAACCACGGCAGAATCGGAAAAATTGAAAACTTAGAGCCATTGAAAAATTTAGAAAGGTAAGAATTTTAATTGACAATAGTCTTATACCAATAGTAGTCTCATCAGGATGATAAAAATCGCCGGTGACACTAATGCCAGTGATAGAAAAAGGACATGACTTCATAACATCAGTATAAACAGAAATTAAGTATGCCATACATTTATTCAGCCTCACAAAGGCTAGAGAAAAATATGCTGTACTTCCTCTTAACTTTTGTCAGCCAGAGAGGCACTTCAAAAAGATGTAGTCTGCGTATAATCTTGTTTGTTTAGTTTGTTTATCTATTTGATTATACACTTTATGTGATAAGATTTAACAATGTTATGGAATATTCTTATTGGTACAACTGTCCAATTTACTTTTTAATTAACACGTTACTGAAGAAAAGTAAATATTTTTATAATTGTTTCATTAACATAACTTAAATTTTCTTATCTCCAGATTATATCTGCGATGGAATTTCATAAAAAAGATAGAAGGACTCGACACACTGACCAAATTAGTGGAGTTGGAGCTTTATGACAATCAAATTGTTGTCATTGAGAATTTGGGTAACTTGGTTAATTTGGAGTAAGTATTTATAAGTTATCAGATAAATTACTACTGAATTTAAAAAATATAATATTTCAATCAACATTTGCTTTTATTAAATCTTCATGCTGCAATTATATCATTTTACTGAATTTAAAGAATATAATATTTCAATCAACATTTGCTTTTATTAAATCTTCATGCTGCAATTATATCATTTTACTGAATTTAAAGAATATAATATTTCAATCAACATTTGCTTTTATTAAATCTTCATGCTGCAATTATATCATTTTACTGAATTTAAAGAATATAATATTTCAATCAACATTTGCTTTTATTAAATCTTCATGCTGCAATTATATCATTTTACTGAATTTAAAGAATATAATATTTCAATCAACATTTGCTTTTATTAAATCTTCATGCTGCAATTCTATCATTTTACTGAATTTAAAGAATATAATATTTCAATCAACATTTGCTTTTATTAAATCTTGATGCTGCAATTATGAATTATAATCATCTTCTACTTTTATAATAATGAATTATAACATTGTGACACTAAGCAGAAATGTTTCCACTATTCTGCATTTTTACAAACAGTATTTATATAAACAACAAAAGAATTAAGAATTATTCCAATTTACTTAATTTTTCAGGATACTTGATCTATCATTTAACAGAATCAAAGAAGTCACTGGGCTGGAAAATCTACTAAACTTGCGCAAGCTATATTTAAGTTCAAATAAAATCACAGAAATAAAGAATGTTAATCACTTTCCTAAGTTGGAGACACTTGAGCTGGGGGACAATCGCATAAGGGTAAATGATTTTTTTTTATTTCATGTAGCATCACATCAGTAATAAAGGACTTTTTTTAAAACAAAAATTAATTATTATCTATTTATAATAATTATTTGTTTTTTACAGGAAATAAAAAATCTTGAAGGATTAAAAACACTAAAAGAATTGTATCTGGGAAAGAATAAAATAACAAAAATTCAGAACTTAGAGGATCTTTCCAGTTTAGAAATCCTTGTGCTTCAAAGTAATCGCATCACAAAATTAGAGAATCTCGAGCATTTGACCAATTTGGAACATTTATACATCTCGGAGAATGGTTTAACAACTATTGAAAATCTAGATAATCAAGTTAAACTACAAACGCTAGATCTTGCTGTGAATAAGATTACGGCTATTGATAATGTAAGGCACATGAGTGATTTGGAAGAACTGTGGGTAAGTACATATATATAAATACATAAATCTATTGACTACAAGTTGATTTTCATTTAAAATTGATTTTTGTAAGTTTATTCATACACTAGCTGCCACTGGCTTTATCACTCGCGTTTATGGTTACTGCTTCGCTCCTGTGAGTCGTAGCACATGTAATACAGCATTACAACCATCCTCAATAAACAAGCTATCCAAATAAAAAAAGATTTTTTTCAAATTAGATGTGTCGTTTCAGAGAATAACTGCTATAATATTAATATAGATTATAAAAGAATATTAAGATGTTACAGTTTCAATGATTTTATGATTAATACAAGAGTCCCTCCTTTCTAAATTTATTGTGACATTTGTAGTGCATTACCCTTTGATTGAGATGATTTACACTAAAAGCCATTAACCAAAGAATTTAATTGAATTGACATGATTTACTATATGACATTGTAATTTTTTTTAAATAAGAATGTAGTAATATTTTAATACATCCATCTCCCATTTTGATAGGCATTCAGTAGTGTTATGCTATGACATATTGTCAGATCTCAATTTTATTTAATATCCATTCCTATGTTATTACTTTAAACAATTGGCACAGCTAAAAGCCACAAAAACAAAGAACGAATTAATGTTATTACTTCAACATTAATTTATAGAATGCTAACTATAAAGCCTTTGTATTCTTCAACAAAGTAAAAATACTTTATATATTTAAAAACGTAAAGTTTATTATAAAAAATAAATATATAAAACCTCCATGCTAATAGTAAATTCTTATGCAATATTTTTAAAAGTTATCCATTTACCTGGTACCTACTGTAAATTTGTGACGCGATTATAGAAATTTTTTCGTAAAAATTAGTCGTCTTACTAAAAAAAGCGATGCGTAATATTCATTTCGCAATTCATAAAGGTTATATGTGACAGAAGTAAACTAGTCATTTATTTATTAAATTCGCTACTTTTTTTACATTTACATTTAGCATTTCTCCACTTCCGAATAGTTTGATAGATTTTGATAAAAACAAATTTTTACTCATTTAATTATTTCGTGCAAGTTGGACGCTATATATAATGAGTGGTGCTATTGAATTTATTTATTAAATTTAACCATTTTTCTATTATATGAGACAGGAATATAACTTTATACTCAGAACTATATTAAATAATAAATCTAAATAAAATTTATATACTGTTTCAGCTAAACGACAACCAAATATCGGAATGGTCATCAGTGGATTACTTGCAACAGAACAAGAAACTGGCAACCATATATTTAGAGAGAAATCCCATAGCCTCAGACCCTGCATATAGAAGAAAATTAAAACTCACCCTACCGTCATTGCAGCAAATTGATGCAACTTTGTGTAGATAAGAATTTAATATTTATCAGTAGTTCGAGTATCACCCCCATTAAATTATCATGTA
Source organism: Hypolimnas misippus (assembly GCA_037950945.1). Lineage (NCBI taxonomy): Eukaryota > Metazoa > Arthropoda > Insecta > Lepidoptera > Nymphalidae > Hypolimnas > Hypolimnas misippus. The sequence continues at coordinate 2,753,905 of JBBEEQ010000016.1, read as the reverse complement.
CATGTAATTGGGCCAAATTGAAATTATATCATTAAAATCATAAATTATATGTATTTTTGTCACTATTTAATAGCATGGCAGGTTATTAATTGTATGTTGTGTTACATTGATGTATTAGTATCATAAAATTCAGTAGATGTAAGGTGTATTAATTTTACATGTATTATAGAACCATAAAATGATATAATAAGTACATTTCACATAGGTAATACTCTTGTTTAGAATTTTTTTTGCACTTAAATACTTGTGGCCTGAAAGTATAATTGCTAAAACTAAAAGTAATAGATAAATGTGAATGTCAAATGTAAAAGTAACAACATTTACATTTTTATTTTCCATTCTGCTAGAAGCTCTATAAAAATACTCATATAATAATTGCTAAAGCAAAGCTAATAATTACACACTCGGGCCACCGATTGACCATCAGACCATATCGAAATCCTTTCGTTTTTATAATACACACAAGTTTAAAAAAAGAAGATTTACAAACAAGAAAATATAAATCTTCTTATCTATCAACATATGCCTGGTGCATTAGTACAAGTGTTTTTTTTTTCGTTTTTAACCGGCCCCAAGAATCCTTGTAACTTTCGCTGCTTAAGATTTTTCTTTATTCTGAATTGAGCTACACGTCAACTTACATTTGGAAAATTCATTTCCATTCTTTTACTTAGAATTTTTCTATATCAGCAAGGAAACAAATCTCGTTAAAATCCGTCCTTCATTATCCATAATAATGTACGCAAATGAAGTGAGATTTACAATAATATTACCTAAATAAAGTACATGATGCATTTATATCCTATAAATAAATTTAACAAGTTCCTATACAATTGTCCCTTAAGAAAAAAAATTATAAAAAAATCCTATAAAATTAAATGTACATAGTAATCCTATATGCATTAGACCTTTTTTGGTAAATATAAAGAATACTATAGTAAAGAATAGTTTTGCCTTTTATAAGATTTCCACTAAATTTTTTAAATGAATGTAAATTGACCAGTTTTAACTAAAAGCATAAATAATATTATTTTTGCTAATAAAATAAACTATAAAATCAATTGTGACATGTTATGAAATTTATTTTTCACACAAATTACACACTGATTTTCAAACAATACTGCAGGCTTGCATTTTCAGGCAGTCTCGGAGTCCTACAGCAACATTGCCCACAAGGTGGATGCTCGGGTACAACCTCCCAGTGTATCTAGTAAAGTTAACTTCCAAGTGTAAATATTACTGTTGTATGTTATGTATTTATAATAAAAATATAAAATATAGGTACCAGAAGTTTTATTTTCTGTACTTATTGTAAAATTTGATATCAAAGAGAATTCTACTTAAAATACTTCTCCAATAATTTTATTCTAAGTTTATAGAATCTTAGTCTTACTGAAACTAAAGCTCTTATTAGATTCGTGCATATATTATACTTATTTTATTGTCATTATTACTATTACCGTAGGTAGTGTAGGTATTGGTTAACTTTAAAAGGTTTTTTTTTTTTCAAATTGTAATGTACTTAAAGTGAATTTAGTGATTTAAAATATTATTTTAAGGGCAATTTGAGTGCCTTACGAAGCTTATAAATAAATTTTATTTTGCAATTGGTTTGATTATCAATCAATATTTTATCTATAATGGAATAGACACTTAGCTATGACAAATACTAATTTGAAGTTCGCGCTATGGTCTTATGTCAAGTAATGATGTCAATTTTCAAGTGACATTTTTTCCGAACAGAAGTGGCTGTTTTTCTGCAATTTCACGATAGTACGCTTTGTTTTAATTCCGTTCAAAAAGTGAATTTAGTATTTAATAATACATCCCATTGTTACATATTTCACCTCCGGAAAGCAAGTTTACATTTTATATTATATAATAATCAGAATAGAAGCCAGTACAATAAATTCGTTGTAACATAGCCGTCCACGCGGAATTGTTTGTTCATTGTAATGGAAAACCTTGATCAGAGTAACAATAAAAACGTATCGCTAAGTCTAATTGCCGAATATGGCTCGGAATCCGACTCAGAGGAAAGTCACTCGAATACAGGAAATGAAGACTCGGATACTGTGGAACTTAGTGAGATGGTGTTGAAGAATAATATAATCAATGCTTGCGCTCACGGTCCGCTATCGGAAGGTAGTGAGAGCGATGTGGGGGTCACAAGGCACATGATAATAGATAGCTCGGAGAGTGGAATTGTGGAATATGATATAACGGAATACAGGGATGTCGACAGTGATTCGGACTCCAGTTCAGATGATAGTGATAGTGATGTAGACTCTGTTAAGGATATTGAAGAGTTATCTAGCGGGTAAGATGCAATTTTCATAATACATGACATTTTTCAAATGGCTTTGTCTAATTTTTTTCCTATATTTGAGAAATAGTAGTATACTTTTGTCTGGACCCTGTATCCATTTCTGTACTCCTGACATTTTGCATACAAAATGGATATAAATATAAATATACATAATAGTTGAGATATGAAAAAAACACACCACATCATATAATATGAATTAAGATTTTAAACTGACTTCTAGCATTCAAAGTTCATAGGTAATTTTTTTAACACTTTGTTATCATTGTCATTATGTTCTTAGAGATGAATTGGAAGGCAATAACCGTGGGAAGCTGGATCCTCCGAAGGTACACGGTGAGCTGGGATTAGATGACTTGCCGCCTATAGAAGATCTTGCCATCAGCCTTCCAGCGCAAGAAACTACAAAAATTGGAACAATTGCCAGTGTAGTTGATAGATTAGGTATCTTTTCATTTTTTTTTAATAATGAAATTATATGAGTTCATATTTGCCATTCCGTTTTTTTCTTTATATTTGTTAATAAGTAGGTGTATGTTAATAAAGTAGTAATGCTCCTTAGAGAAACAAGAACTTCTCCAGTTTTTTATTATTTTTTTTAGCTAAAAAATGTTGAAAAAAGATTTTTTTTTTAATAAAAGTATATATTGCTCATAATTTAATTTATGAAGATAATTAATTGTGATAATTGTTTTCAAATTCCTGTATATATTTATGTAACATTTTTATCATTCAATTTAGAAATGTCTTTTTACATATACAATGTAAAATGTTTAACTATACATGTGAATGCAATGTAAATAGAAATTAGAAAGGAAGACATTAGAAAGGCAAGGTTGCAAAACAAAAACAATAACAGCGTAGCTTGATATATACTCAACAGACATGCATATGATAAATGCACATGAGCACTGTATATTTTTTCTATATATTTAATGATGGGCCGTAATGTACTGGTACTTAAATTGTCCTTGTTTTTTACAAAGTAAAATGATTTTTTTAATTTTTAAAAATGAGTTTATTATAAAGTTAAAAATGTTTTGTGTATATTTTACAGTTATAGTTCGAGCATTACCTGAGACTCCAGCAGTGGATTTGGATAGCATTCTTTTTCTAGAAAATGGAGCCAAAGCATTAGGAAAAGTATTTGATGTTTTTGGACCTGTAAGTTTCTTAAACAAGAAATATATATTTACCATTGAATGCTATGTATAATTCTAATATGAAATTAAACATTTGGTTATAAAATAATTAGAACAAAATTAACTTTGAAATAATAAACTAGTACAGTACATGTACTCACCCAACCATAGATGACAAAATACAAACACTAAATGCATGCATCACAATGACAAACTTGTGAGACCAAGATGGTAGGAATTTACAATAGAACACAAATTAAAAAATAGTAAAAAAAAGCATAGCAAAAGCAAGAAACTTCTTTAATATTTTACATATTGTAATTTTACAATTTTTAGTACATCCACCATAATAACACATGTAACAATATCAATGAATCTCATAAAGTCCTTTGGATATGGAATTCTAAAAAGTGTGAATGTTTTTTTGCATCTACTTATCAAATTAAATTTTCTTAGGTAACTGAGCCACATTACTGTGTGCGGTTTAATTCGTTGGAGCATGTGAAAGAACGCGGCGTACAGCCTGGTATGGAGGTGTTCATCGCCCCTCGCTCTCAGCACACCAATTATGTTTTCCTCTCCCAACTTATGAAGTAATTAATTTGTAATATTAAATATGAACTTTATTTTAGTCACAGTGGCCTAAGTGTTACATTAATGCAAAAATTGTGGTTATGTTTAATTTGAATTAAAAATGTTAAAGTGAGGTCTGTTTACACAAGTGTTTACATGCTTAAGTTACTGTTAATTGTCTACTATGATTCACTTTACTCCTTTATTAAGTAATATACTCACTATTTCAAATGTGTTTCTTTGCAGAGTAAAAGGTTCTGATGCCTCATGGTTGAATGATATAGAACCTCCGCCGAACCACATCGACTATTCAGATGACGAAGAAGAGAGGAAAGCGAACAAGGCTAAGAAGGATCAACAAAAACAAACCAAGCAGCAAGATTCCTCTGATAATGGCGAAAATTCCAAAAACCCTCCACCGAGGAAAATGCTAGAAGCAAGGCGCAACCATCGACCTTCAGAATCGAGCAGTCGATTTGGCGGTTCCAGTCGTGGTCGCGGTTCAACACCGTCTGGTTTCAGAAGAAATCCTTCTCACTTCTCAAGAGCTCAAAGGCCTTGGGACGACCAAGAAATGAGGACTCCTCCTCCCCATCCAAATGTAGACCCTGGTGGTCCATACCTCGCTCCTCCAACATTTAATCCAATGTTCGCGCCTTTCAACCCAGTAACTCCACCCCCATACATGATGAACAACAGGCTTCCCTTTAACAGAAATCCAAGAATGCAGGGAATACCTCCGATGAATATGCCTCCACCGTTCAGACAGAATCTTCCCATTTTTGGTTCTAATTACTGCAATGTGAATGGACAATTACCCCAATGGGTCCATGGTCCACCACCGCCACCGGGCACGTAATTATGCGTGAATAAAGTTCTGAATTATGTTACGAATATTATATTATTTAGTCCATAGCTAGTGCTGTGCTTAACAATACTAGTTTGCTTATCCAAATATCTATATTTATAATTAATAAAACATGGTACAGAGTTAAATTGTTTTTATTTTAGTGTGGCAATTTTTATTGAAATTTTTGTTTATCTGTATATATTTTACGGTTTGAATTATAAAGTTATAATATTGGAACAATATTGAGTCAATTAAATGGTTAAAATTTAATATCTTGAAATAAATAGTTTAAACAAATGTAATTACATTTTTTATATTCAATGTATCACTTGATGTTAGTATATAGTATATGTTCCTTCGGGTCCCACACCGGAGATGAGAAAGGTGGATGCAAGGTCAGAATTGAAATTTTAGTAAAATATATATATGACTGTACAGCGCCATCTTGCATTGATCAGCGCTATTTTTTAATGAGTGCTATTCTGTTTGTTATGTGCTATCCTTACGACGCTGCAGGAGGTTATAAAAAAATACTATACTAGTAATAAAGTATTAAATATTAATGCAGCGATGAATTTTAATGTTGTACCTAAGTTGTACCAATAAAAGTTCTATTATCGCCTCGCACATCAACACGTATCAACCTTTCACACCACAAAATGAACAGGACGAATATTAAAATTTGTCTATACAAATCTCAATTCTCGCCAACGCATCGCTCATGTAAAACCGTCTTTATTCTTTAAATAACACGATATTGAATACTTTATTTATTTATGGTTTAACTTCCGTCAATTATCTTTCCATTTCCACTTTTTTTTGTATTTATTTATTTACAATAATGTAAAATATATGTATCATAATTATGTAAAATATATGTATATAATTCATAATTCAATTCTTGAGGCTGTTGTTAAATTCCTGGATATTTTCTTAGGTAGTGTATAATATAATGTGATACAAATTGAATTTGATAATAACATTGTATCGAGATAAGGTACAAAATTAAAGACGAATTATTTTGTGATTTCTTTATTAAATATTTCATTGTTAGAAATTAACTAACGATCGAATTTCATAAATGTTAAAATAATAAAAAAAAAGTTTATAATAATAAAGACTACAGCTAAAAAATACTGCTCTTGGACTATGCAGAACTAAACAAATGTTATTATTTCTGCTGCCCTTATATTGACGATAGTCAACGAAACTGGTTAAAATAATTAAAAAAATTTTGCACTCACATGATCACAACGTAAAATGATAGCCATTTCACAATACAAGAATATAAAAATCTTCTCACATCACAACTAAACATAATTTTTCATCTGTTGTCTGAATAAAATATTTGATTTGATTGTTATAAAACATCTTGAGTATAATTGCTTAAAAAAAACTTAATCTCGTCGAACGGAACATTCGGTTATTATTAAAATTATTATAATATAATATATAATTACAAAAAATATATACTTTGACGAGATAAAAAAAAAATATAAACAAACTCGATTTACACGATACATTGAATTTGATAGCAGTGGCACTTAAATGATAGTTATATTAATTAATAGAACTGGCAGTGAATAAAATAAATTTTGAAAACAATAAAAATAATTGAATATTTCTTTCAAAAATGCACTGTAAATTTAATTGTCGTAATGCAAATATTAAAATAAATGCAAATGTATTAATTGTCTGTTCGTACCACTGCTGACGTTTCAATAAAAATAACACAAGGGAAACAATAAATGCAATCAACCGGGCAATCACTCTTCTAACATTCCATAAATAATTATTTTCGTTTATTGCCAAACCATAAGGCCTTTGTTCACCAATCAACATCTGACTAGTCCCTCTATAAAGTTTATACAACAGCACATAAGTAGAATTATCTACTAAAGCTGTTCTTTTTACAATTACTGATTTCATAAGACTGGAACACAGTAGTGTACCAAGTTTACTAGATTAAATATTAGATAAAAAGGCACGTTTATCATAAAACATGTTTGAATGGAATTTTCTTTGGAAGAATAATTGTAATAATATTGACACCTTTGTCTTGTTTTTTTAAGTGTAGGAGTTAAAGGTTTCATTTTATAAAGTTAGTTTATTCGGTGTCAATTATAAAACAGATGTTGATTGTTAATCAAGCGGCAACAGGAAACACACTAAACTTAACGACAACACAAAGCCAATAGGGCCCTTGTAATTTTAACTTAAAATCGAATCTAACCTACGAAATGTGGGATATAAGTTCACATTGTATGGGAGTAAAATGATCGCATTAACTTATCTTTAGTTATAAAAATACAGATTCATTTCGTTAAATTAACACACAGTAATCTTAGCTTGCCGTTTGAGACTCATGACAATTAATGCCTCTTGGGCTTCTTACATCCGTAAGTCGATGAATCGGTCCTAAACAAAATATAAAAACCGATGAAAATCAATTAGAAAACGGTACAGAGCAGTCTTCCATTAAATACGTAATAAAATATCCATTAAAGAAAGCGTACCTCAAAACGATTCGACGATACATCACTAGTAGTGAACTACGATTTAAGAATAATTTGATCTCATAATATAAACTTAAACACTAAAAGAAATTATATTTAATCAGCTACGATTAGTTGAAGGGTTACATTTTTGTATCGATTACACGTTAGGAACTATACTACTGTACAGATATTTGAAGAAAATAATTTCTTAAAAATATTCATAGTAGCGAGTTAATACTTGAAGACGTCCACTACGAGTGCTTCGACGGCGCGAAGCGGAAACGAACATAGAATATAATTAAAGGAACATAATTTTCCATCTACGGAGAAAATAATCCCGAAGTTGGCTGTCTCACAGCTCACTACGTACACGTTACAGCGAAACTATTAAACAAATATACGGTATATTATATTACGTCTGCTAAAAATAATTAGCTAACATCGTATCACTTGTTCGTGTGGTGTTGCCGAGTTTATAATATTTAGAATATATTTTTTTAATCTAAGACACTACGCTCTACCATCTAATATTCACAGAGATTGATACATTTAGACATGGAAAGGCGAAACAGCGCGTGCTTACTACACGATAACTCCAATATATCAATGGATTAATTTTAACATAGTTTATTATTAGCAAAATAATTCCAAAAATCATCTCGTCTCTCATAACGCGGTTATTTATCGCAATCGACCAATAAATCGCCGCCGTATGATTAAACACGCTTATTAAAACTTAGATTAGAAATATTTATTATAATAGACAGCCAATCAGACGCTACTTATGAATAATTATTAAAACTACTCAAAAATATTTTCGATCCTAAAATAACGATCTGTTTTGGAGAAACTGAACATCGACAAGGCGTCACCTGCAGCCGCCGCCGCGCGCCGCGCCGGCGCCGCTCCGCCGCCGCGCCGGCGCGGCGCGCGCCCTCGGCGCTAGTACGACGTTCGCTGAAGGCAACACAGTACAGTTTTATATAACTACGTTTCACCATTACAATATTTAGTAAATATTTATTACTCCTCTATGTAGAGTTTCGGAAAATATTAAAAATCTATACGTGATTATTATAATATGATACATTGTACATGAAAACCTCTATAAATATTGCGTTCATGTCTCACTAATAGATACTACTCGCATGTGGAAACTATACTTCCTACAACACGATCATTTTGCATCGTAAACGATCGTTCAAAGTGTACAAAGTGGCAGTTGATCCAGGGTTTTCATGTAGAATGCTGGTAATTGTGACATTTGTTCTTAATGATTGTGTCTGAATGAGTATATCTGTTGTTCGACATCAGGAAACATGGCACCCGTGTGTGACGTTAGGAAAATACCTCTACATACATATAAAATCCTTAAACTATAACTATGTTTAATATGGCTCAGATTATACATATTGGAGCGACGGGCGATAATGCGACGATGTTTAAGAGTTGTATGACGTCACGTGTCAACAAATCAACGTTCGCTATTGGTCGATATACACATTGAAATCCACCAATCGACAGCGATACTCAGTTAATATTTTAACTGCCATCTTAACATAGTCGCACTATAGAGCCGTTGCGTTATCTACCTGTGAAAAAATCACATCGATGCCACGTTTCGCAATGTCTTTGTAAAGCTTTAGCAATTACAATTAAATCTCCAGTTCAATAAATTACATCACCAATTTAAATGCATGTTCGACAGTCACTTTGTTTCATTTGTTTATTCACTTGACGATCATTGTAGTAGCATTACAAAACATCATTTAGGCCGCTATACGTAGACTTCGAGGAACATCGCCGCAGCATGTAAAGTGTACGCGATATTCAGTAAAAAGCATTAACACTATAACAGTTAGGAAGACATCATAATTCTAATTCCACACATCTGTTTCATGATTGATTAAAGATTTCCTAAGACACTTAGTAGTCTCGAGAAAGATGGCACAAGCATTTTCTTATTAAACGATCAAAATCTACCATCCATTCAAGCGCTATGACTCGCACAATATCAGAACATACACACGGGCGACCTTATACGAATGCTACCACAATAATATTGTTGCTTAGCGTCTACCCCAGAAGTACAAGAGCAGATAGTAAAGAGTTTCATCCATCTCGTTAGAGCCGTAGGAAGACGTTGCCCGTACGCGTTGAGGACATTTTGTTCGAGTAACAAAATGGATGAAATCGGAAAATGGTATAGATTGTATGCCGCTGATATGTAACAGCGACATAGCGAAACCTGAGTGAACGGACTTTTTCAACTTTACTATATTTAGTATCAACGAAATACACTACGGATTATAAACGATTTGATTTCCCGTATCGCAATGAAGTTTTTTTTTTATATGAATATTAAATCATTTCAATCATTCGATATGAATAACGAAATTCTGGAATGTAATACAGAAATTATGTATCCGGATCTCACTCCGTGCTAACTCTAGAGACAAATAAAAAAAGTAACAACACAATTCTTATTTTAGAAATTAAATTCATTGCATGAATAAGACTTAAGTGATTTAAAAAATTAAAAACCCGACTGCCGAAATTATGTACCCTATATCATTGCCTCAACTGAAACGATTTTAATCATATAATGAAATCCTTTAAAGGTTTTAATAGCTAAGCTGCACCATAATAGTGACAGCTTCTACAAAATTAACGTAGTCATTACTACACTTTAAGATTTTTTAAAATTTAAATGAGATAATCAGTAAAACTACCCTTTTATGAAAAAAACATTCTTAGGTGAGAATTACATGTATAAATTTTACTCTCAAATTTTTATAAAAGAATTCACTGTCAGTGTCTTATTTTTGACACTCGCAGCTTTTGTGACCTTAGTAACTGTCACCAGGTTATTAAGTTGTCGTATATCAATTATGGGAGTAAAACTTACATATGTACACCTCGTTTCACGTAAGTGTGTTGGTCTGAATACTAGGCGCGTCTTAATTATCTTATTTGTCATTACTTGATTTGGTAAATAAATACATTCCGGAACGAAAATCACGAATTTTTGAACATTACATTGGTTTAGTATTAAGGTTTTCAATTATTTGTGAAATACATCCAATATAAATTGCACTAAAAACTGCTATTCATTAATGATTGGAGCACATTAATTTGACATATATATAAGAAATATTTAATGATTAAAATGAAAGAAATGTCTAATGTCATGCGCACGGTTCAGACCGACACAGGAACGTGGAAAGAGGTATAATTCTCGCCTCCTAGCAGCTCGTGAACTCAGCAGTCGGGTCAGTCCGTCCACTGGCAGGCGTCTCAAGCTACTGCCACTTGAAGGGGATCAGGAGCACGGGGTAGACCCTAAGGCCGCATTATGTGTCGACGGGGCGGATGGTGCAGTCGCCGACGGTGGTGATGGGCGTGATGGTGACGGAGCTGGGCGCGGCGGCGGCCACCTCCTGCGGCTCCTTGTCGTTCTCGTCGGCGGGCAGCGCTGTGGACGATCGTTTATTTATACAGGGGCAACTGGGCACGAGGTACTTTACCAGCGTTACCAGAATCGATATTTAAAAGTAATAAAAAAAAATTAAACTATTATTTTTTTATTACAATTTTAACACATTTTTATTAGAATAAAAATGTGTTAAAATTGTACATCAAACTGATTAAAATTTATTGTTCCCATGCTTTCTTATTTTTAATTTTCATTTGGCAAATATTTCCTTTTATAACCGGTAAGGCCTTGTGAACCTGATGCTGCAAAGATTGGCGATGATATTATTTATTTCATAATAAGACTAAGTACTTAAAAAAATTAAAAGTGTGACTGTTAACATGAAACAGATACATTAAAGCGCACACATGATACATTAAATTTTTTAAAGAATTTTATGTACGTAATGTCACTCTCGCCATCACGACAAATCTAATCACGTATCATTTATTCAAATCAATTACACCATAGTGTTTCACGGATCAAACACTTAACCCATTTATACTTCACCAGAATCGGGTAAAAAAACTACGTACAAATGGCAGCCCTGTCGCTGGGCGGCAGCTTCACGATCTGGCAGTCGCCGACCGTCATGATGGACGTCTCGACGCCGACGGGCGGCACGTTCTCCTCCGGCTCCACGCGCGCCTCGTCGTCGTCGGACGACGAGTCGGACACGTCGATGGTGCGCTCGTGCGCCTCCCCGGCGTCGGCGTCCACGTTCCTGTCGGGGTCGACGCTGGTGACGCCGTAGGAGTACGCCAGCGGGTTGTACATCATCTCGGTCAGGTAGGAGAAGTCGCCGAACGGCAGGTTAGTCGCGTTGTAGTTCTCGTTGGGTCGACCGTCTGGAAAATATTCAATTGTATAGTTGGATCGCCTGTTGTTGATGCTTGTGTTCAAATATGTTCTTTTCTCCAGTTTTATGTACATGCTTGTTTGTTGAGATATAATCGATTAAATGTTTTTGGTATCGGAATGTGAAATGTTTCTTAATTTTTTTATAGAGACATAACATGCAATATTATGTTTGATTTTCCATTGTATATGAGGTTGCAGATGTCTTTTTTAATGTGACAATGTTATCTGTTAGTCACGAGCAAAGCAGGCATGTTAGTATGCTAAAATGTTATATCTATCAGTAATATATATAATGTAAATTTGATAATATCAAAGTTATTATAGTTCTAGATAGAGTTCAGTTATTTGGATAGCATACCTGGAAAGTTTTGTAGTAACACTTTTTTATAAATTTAATACTTTCAATAAATAGCTCAGAAAAGTCATGTCCAACATGTGATTTCGGTTGCACGAATCGCAAGGATGCATGCGAATAGAAATTTTTAAAAACTCATAGCAATTTAAAAAATATTTATTTTCAAAACCTCCAAAAAACTTTTCAGGTAATCAATCTTTTTACCGTTGTTTCTCCTAAAATATAAACTAAATAAACACCGCCACCAAAATAAAGATATAACGAATCTACACTAAGTCACAGAGTAAATTTAGATTTATTTTAGTATTCCATACAATTGAATAAATATATTTTCTAATCACTCACTAGTATACAAATACCGATTAGTACCGACAATATCCCATTACTTCGTACATTAAAAGTACATTAATTTAGTTTTCCATGCCATTTAATGTATTATACTAACAAAACTTGCTCATTTCTGCGGCTAGCCCGTACTGGATCGGTATTGACATATCCATACCTAAAGAAAGACTTGATTAGCTTAGCGTCATGTGCTCGGCGTAGATAAGTTAATGAAAAGTTAAATTCTAAATATGTTTTTAACGATGAAAAGGATTTAATGTAATCCCGAAAAATGTTCTACCTCAGATTGCCATAAAATTATTCATTTTGATTACCGAGTCCGTTTTGACTAGCTTCGGCATGTACTGTATGTACTGCTAAATAAAACTGATTAGTATATGATATATATTTTAGGCTTTTGTTACATCAAGGTTTATATCTCAATAATGTTTGATATACAATAATTACAAGTTGTATTATCGTATGGATTACATATCGTTGACACATAATTATGAATCTGTTTTATATAATAAGTAAAAGAACAATCAACTTTTCTACGCCAAAACTCGCAACACATTCAGTCCATTATATTTTAATTTTGTTTGTAACATACATGGAATCTTTGATAGATTTTGTATAATTAATAATTTCTATTCATACAAAAACCTCCTTTCATTTATTAGCGTTAAAGGCGTGAACAAACAAAGTCAAACGAATGGATTGAAGGCGACATAAAGAAAATTAAAAAAAAAAAACAAAAAGCAAATGCTATGAGGCACAGTATTTGCACACACACACTCACACGAAACAATAAACTCAGTTAAACTAAAAAAAAACCCGACGAGACAAATTAACGGAAATTATATTCAAATGATTATCAACTTTTTATATAAGCGGCATAAGTTTGATAATAGCTTGAGAGTTAGGAGACGAAATGTTAGGTCTTTGTTCATATATTTTATTAGACAATTAATCATAGCTAAAAAATGTTGAGTCACTGACGTCTTCTATGTAATGAATTTTTCGACAACCTTAACAAATATAATAGCTTGTATATGGGTTTTTTGTTATAATTTTCGTAATCATTATCCAATTTTGTAGCATAAGTTAAGCTCCTTTATTTAAAACAAGGCTTGATTTGACTTATTCGCGTAGATTTTGTTCCAAGGAAAGTTGTCTTTTTAATGGACAAAAATTATTATCATAGTGGTTAACATAGGAATTAAGTTAACAAATTATAAACAAATTGTAACAGTAATTTCATTTCAATGAAATAATATTTAATGTATATAAATGGCACAAATGGTGTAAAATTGTTATATAATAAAAATAATCTATACTAATAAATATAATATATTTATAACATTAAGCTATTGAGTTTGTTTATTTGTTTATATGTTTGAACACGCAAATCTCAGGAACTACTGGTTCGAATTGAAGAATGATTTTTGTGTTAGTTTATTTGTTGAGGGAAGCTATCTCTGTTAAGAATATATCATACTGGCTGTCAATCAATATAGGCTGTATTACATCACGCTACGACTCATAGGAGCGAAGCAGTACCCATAAACGCAAGGGACAGCTGGTAGTTTAATATCTACATTAACACTATATATATCATTGCTTTTAATATTAAGTTCCTATTTATAAAAGTACCGTAAGGATACTGCATCTGATGTTAATTTATAAGTCCATAATTACACATATCTTCAGTTTTTGCTAGACTGCGTTACTTTTGTTAATGCTTGCTGTTCATTTGACGTTGGCTTTATTTAAATTTGTTATTATGATGATGTAATTATATCCGGTCAGATTAATATAAAATGTACTGGAAAGTGAAGTAATAGTTAAATATATATTGATAGCTAAGTAATTAAGTAAGGCTACATGAATTAGTGGAGCAATAAATGTTTAAATTATATAAGTAGTATTTCTATAGATATGAACGGAATTAAACTTAATACGGTTTCTATCTGTGTGCTGTTTTTTAATACAAACGTCAATTTAAATTAACGGTTTAAATCGAAAGTATATAAAAATCTACAATATTTTCAGCGTCACTCTACGGACTTCTAAATCCGCACCTCTCAAAAGCCACCATCAGAATTTTATTCGCGTTTGACTTTTTAACACTTTTTTTAGAGCGACCCCTCGTCTCGTACCAGGGTCAAAGTTGCTGTTGACGATATTTTGAGTACATAATTACACATATTTCGGTTTTACGCTAGTCTGCTTCTGCAAGCTGTTATTAAAACATCGCTTTTGTTTGTTTGATGTAGTAATATTTTTTATTATAAGCATCTACCACTTTGTAAACATTGACGAATGTAAAAAAGGAATTTTGAAAACGAGTATTGTTAGTTTTAATTGTTTTTTGCAGCTTTAAGGTGGGTTCGTTGCCTGTGCGACACCCCTGTGTGCGTCGCGTATGCACGGCTGTGTGCGCGACACCTGCGTATAAGTCGCCTGTGTGTTTGATCTGTGTGTGCGACATCTGTACTCTTAGTACAAGTTTTGATAGTTTTCGATAACGTGACCGTTATTTTTTGACTAATTTTGAATACATTGTCTAGCAGCGCATCTTGCGAAAAATTTGCACTGGTGCTAGTCAAGAATATCGATCGAAGGATCTGTCGTTGAAAATTACTTAGGCTCGTAAGTATGGTACTGTTAATGGGACTCCTGTGTTCGCCATTACTGTAAGTGACACTTGTGTATACGAAGTCTGTGTGTGCGTTGCCTATATATTCGACATTTGTGTGTATCTTATATGGACGACACCTGTGTACGTTGCGTATGATCGTCATCTATATACGCGACATCTGTGCGTTATATATGAAGGACACTTGTGCGCGCGGACCTGTGTGCGTGACATGTGCTCGCGGTGGTGTGCTACTCACCGGAGCGCGGCAGGAAGTAGTTCTTGGGCGGGCGGCCGCGCTTGCGCTTCAGCAGCAGCTGGTGGCTCGCCAGCGCGCTGCCCGACACCGCGCCGCTCGTTAGCACGCAGCCCTCCATGTCTTATGTAACGTATAGTGCACTTTATGTTATTACATTACGTACAAGAATTCTTATGTATCTTACGTTTCAAACGATTTTGATGAATCGATCGTAATTATTACACAAATTTACGTTCACAATTTATAATCATAAAATGAAATTGCAAAAATAATAGCTAAGATATATACATTATTGAACTCGTTTTTACAATTTACTTGACTTACAAACAAAACAAATATGAGGAAACCTATATTAAAAATGGACATATCACGAAACCGGTTTCGGAAGAGCCGCCGGCAGGGCGAAGGAAAGGAGAGCACTCACCCCGCGACTTCTTGGGCGGCCGCCCCCTGCGCTTCTTGGGCGCCGGCGCGCTCAGCGGGTTGGGCAGCGGCCTCTTCCTGGGGCGGCCGCGGCCCCGGCGCGGCTCGAGGCGCGCGGCGCCGATAGATTTGTCAATCAACTCACCCAGCGAGGTCTTGGGCGGCCGGCCCCTGCGCTT
This sequence comes from Hypolimnas misippus, assembly GCA_037950945.1. Taxonomy (NCBI): domain Eukaryota; kingdom Metazoa; phylum Arthropoda; class Insecta; order Lepidoptera; family Nymphalidae; genus Hypolimnas; species Hypolimnas misippus. The sequence continues at coordinate 2,737,999 of JBBEEQ010000016.1, read as the reverse complement.
CTTGATCTTGGGCGTCAGCGGCAGCGGGGTCTTCCTGGGGCGGCCGCGCCCGCGCCGCGGCGGCTCGGCCGGGTCGGCGGGGTCGCGCGCGTCCGGCGTGAGCTGAGCCCGCGGCGGCAGCATGACGTCGCCGCCGGGCGTGAACACGAGGTGGCCGGACTCGCGGTGCGTGGTGCGGACCATCCCGGACATGACCTCGGAGTTGTTCTCGCGCTTCACCGCGTCGTTGGTCATGTCCACCGTCGGGTCCTCCTGGAGAAGTTTTATTTGTTTTGATTGCACCTAAGCGTTTCGAAATAATATCGTATTAGCTGTGTGTTCAACTCTGTGCATCGATGTGTTGATTAGTTTTATTCCTATACAGTTAATGGATAAGTATAATAGACTTATTTAAATTTGGATAAAATATGAAATAAAAAAAATTTATATAGACAAAATTTAATTAATATTTTTTACCATATTAATATGTTTATTTTTTTTTATGAAATTGAAATTAAAAGAACAATTCACTTAATATCAAACAAAGAATAGTAATTAAAAAAAAAAATAGACAATTATGTTAGTAAGAAGAGAAGCAATTTTGTTAATCCAATAGTAGTGCTGTTCAAAGAATGTTAAGAAGAATACCACAATTGGTAAAAAATTTCGTCTTTATATAGTATCGATGCAAAAAGTATGTGACTTACAAACACAAACAGATGTTTTAGTCAAAATTGTTAGTTTTTTTTTTAATATTATTTCAAAGCGTATAGGTGCATAATGGAACACTTTTTTAAGTACAATCAATGTTAGTAAAATGCGAATGCAAATAAAACCAAGCACAATGAAAAACATAGGAGTGTGCAAAGTGAATGAGGAAGATGTTAAATAAAGGGGTCAGTTTTGGAATTAGTGAAAGATAATTTAATCTGTATTTATAATAATAAAAGTACTAAGTAAATAAAAATACCAAGGCATTTTCATTGATATATTTCGTAAAAGTATAATCAACATAGAAGAATTGTTCAGATATTTAGACCAATAGAAATAGATTTTATTTTATTATTGGTTTCATAAATAAATGTTTGAAATAAGAATTTAAATTCACATATTTTTTGTATTTTAAACATAATCAATAGAACAAATGTGAATACCAATGTGTAGTGTGGAGCTGACAGGTAATTTTTAAAAAGATAAATTTTTAATTAATTTTAATCAATTGGTAACTGGGAAAGGACAGTGAAGTTACAGTGAAAATCCATCCATTTATCCATGCTTGATAAAAACGGATATGCATAAAGTATGAATGGAGAGGTGAAACACGAAACAAGGATTAAAACAACAGTAATAATAAAACAAGAATAGGAACGAAAGCGAGCAAGCGATTGGAGGTAATTAAGGCTGGCACTCACGCGCTCGCAGATCTTGGTGTGCACGCGCAGCTTGTCGGAGCGCGCGAAGGAGCGCCCGCAGCCGCCGCACGTGAACGGGCGCTCGCCCGTGTGCGTGAGCCGGTGGCGCGACAGGTGCGACGAGCGCGCGAACCTGCGGGAGCTTGGGTATTACCACCGGGACGCATCTGGGGGGACGGCCTCCTCTCCATTTGAGAGGAGCTTCATCCACCTCCATACTCCACTTCAGGTGGGTATACATGGGTCAGAATTGTACACATACGTTTCCTCAGCGATGCTGGCCGAGGTTTGATCTCGTGATCATCGGTTGAGATCGACGTGTTCTAACTAGGATAGCTCGGCTGGTGATTAGTTCACCGACTTTTGTGTTGCAAATGTTTATGGACAGCGCTAGTCAGTTAAAATCAGATGTCCTATCTGCTCGATTATCAATTTTTTATGTATGTACAAAATTGATTTATGTACGTTTATATGACCACGAATTTCTCTATAACCACTAAACCCATTTTTATAATGATTTATGTACGTTTATATGACCACGAATTTCTCTAAAATCACTAAACCCATTTTGATAAAGTTTTTATTATTTACGTGCATATTTTTCAACGTTTTAAGAACTCATCAACGACTAATAACAAATGACTCGCGATTGTTACGCGATTATTGTATATTCGAACTCATTAATTATCATTTTGCATAGTAAGAAAAAGCATCAATATTCTCATTACCTAACGTCGCAAATGTCGCACACATGCGGTCGTCCATCCTGCGACTCGGTGGCCGCTGAATCTGATATAGAACCGCTTGAATCAGTTTCCTCATCGTCGTCCATGCCATGTTTGCCTTTTTCTGTAATAGCAATTTTATTATAATAATAAACGCATCACACGGAATGGTACCCCTGACACAGAATCTCATGATCCTATGTCAGGGATATTTATTAGGGAAGGTTAGGCGATATTACATCGCGCTACGACTCACAGGGATGAAGCAGTGATCATAAACGCGATTGAAATCGAAAGGGGATGCTAGTTACAAATGGCCGCTGATAAGTATTACTATATCAAGCCTCACATTTTGAGATAATGGCGTTTAAAAATGTCAAACATTTTTTAAATAAATTATATAAGTATATATCTTTTCATTTCTATTTTAATAAAGTTCAATATTTGAAACATGGAATTTCTTTATTTAGTTTAGATATTAGTCTCAAATATTTTTTTTAATGTTAAATAGGTGACGCAATATCAAAATATATTAATATCTGAGAATTCGAAACTTTTTGTGGGTTGGCACATTATTGCTTATCAGCCATACATATACAAGAGTATAGTGATAACAGCGAAGCTCTAGCACCTCACCGTCTGAATCGTCGTGCTCATTGTTGGTGGGCTTCTGTAGCACCGCCAGCTGCACCACCTTGATACCGCCTGCCTCGATCTTGGAGTCATTGCTGCCGTGATTAGAGTTTGTGGCGCCTAAAAACAAATAATAATATTATTATATTATTTTTATTATCTGTGTTAATACTTTTTAACATAAACGTATCACACATAACGGCCCACCTATAAGATCTCATGACCCTATGTCGGAGATCCGGAAACACACACAACACAAATATAAAGACCAGGCAAACAACCTTATGCCCCATAAAGACGTTTTGCCGTAAGCGGGGATCGAACAGGCGACCGTTAGCGCTTCAGTCAATTGTGACTACTGCGCCAACCTTTCTGTTAAAACTAGCAATTATTGTATAATTGTATGAAACGGCTCCAACGATTTTCGTGAAATTTAGTATGTAGGAGGTTTTCGGTGGCAAATCTAGCTAGGTTTCATTTCTCTTTTAGGTTTTCAGGCAATTTCATGCAAGTACAAACTAGTACTATTTTTTTTTTCATATTCTAAATCTAAATATAATTTTTAATTTTAGTTATAAAATATAATTGTATTTTCTTACAGTAAATGCACAAATATACGAATGTAGTTATGTACGCACGCACGCGTGTTCACGCACTCACGCACGAAGTATAATTAATTATGTAACATCTGATAATGTTATTTTACTTTTTACTTTACATATAAAAATCTTAGTATTTAGAAATAATTTATTCAAGACAATTCAGACAATATCCATTTAAGATATAACAATAACATTTGCATACATTTAAAATAATAAAATTTAAGCAAATATTCATTACTTAGTAACAGCTGGTTCTATGATTTGTTCTTACATTTTAATTTGAATTGTAAAATGCTATAATTTTAATATCCCTACAAATATTATAAATGCAATGCAATGAAAGTAAGTCTGTCTGTCTGTTACGCTTTCCCGCTTAAACCTCTCAACCGATTTTGATGAAATTTGGCACAGACAATCTTGAGACCCTGAGGAAGGACATTTTATTGCGAAAAGCGAAAGGTCACTCACTCACTCATCACGAAATCTCTAGGAAAGTGCTGGGAGTTTCAAATTTTGCATATGGATTTCTTTTAGAACGTAACAATAAAGATGGGGGTTAGAAATTTGTATGAAAGTCCTACGTTAAGCGCGAGTGAAACCGCGACGGGCCGCTAGTTTTAAAATAAATGTCAAGTAGGATGACGTGCACAAAATCGCATAAAAACTAGTAATGTATGTATTTTTATTTTATATATTTAACATATATGTTATGTTATTTTTGAACGAAACACAGTATCGTTTCTAATTTATTATTAGTTTAATGAAATGATAAATTAAACAAAGCTGACACTAATTAAAGTTAATATTAGAAATTTTAATTACCGTTTCTTTATACCAACTATTTTAATCTTAAATAACAGGAATAAAACTTTTTTTTAATTGCGAAAATAAGCGAAATAATAACGTAGACAGTTCTGCATTGTTTAATGTAAAAGACATTGTTTTATTTCAACTTTAATAAAAGTATGACACTGTTATCCATTTTATTGCAAGTATCTACTTACAAGCGGAGACTCGCTATTAAATTGTGAGCCGTGAAAGGAAATTACACTAAATTATTGTCTTGAGACCGTTCTATTGTTGTTTCGCCTCGCAAAGTAAATGCGTCATTTTTAATAACGATTCCGTTTTTTAAAATCGCAAGTTTTATTTTAATATAAATTATTTTTATAATAATTTTTAACACGGTGGTTGCTAAATTGTGTGTATGATTTTTAATACGCTGAATTGAGGTTGAAGCTCTGATTATAGGCTTTATATATTGATAAGCGTTTAAGTAAATGGACTGGTAAGTGGTTACGTCTGTAAGAGGCATTAGCAATTAGCATTACCATTCGAAAGACCTAAGTTTTGATGTCCCCCGTAATTACATTGGCCCATAAATAATTAATGAAATACCGGTACTATATATATAAAGGGGCTAAATCGTTAATAATACTTTGTAGAGAGGATCGCAGAATTTTTTTTGTACTTTCCATGCAGATTGAGTTTTTATGAACCTTTTCCTATTAAAGATGAGAATATTGATTCTTACAGACACTTATATAATTTAAAAAAATGTTAAAACTCACTGACGTAACAGTTTATTTTATAATCATATGTGCAATATTAAATTACATATTAAATAACTTTAATAAAGTATTATTATTATAAAAAATACGATTAAAAAACAAACTTACATCTAAAAAGACCAACAAAATAATTATATGTCTGGATACTATAATAACGTAAAACGCCGGGAATTCTATGGAATAGCCTACCCTCACAAACCCTTCATAACAAAATACAATACAAAACATTTCTATTCTGAAACGGAATAAATAATGTGATAACATAATAATTGATGAGCGGATCGATGGCGGCGTTGGCCATTCTGCATGTAAAAGTTACTTATTTTCTGATTAAAGTTATAACTATTTACGTTAAAAAAATAATGAAAAGTACCTGGATGATTTTTACTCACTTTACGCTTAAAACGACGTTTTTTAAAAATGCAATCTAGTTAGATTGATTTATCGCCCCCGAACCTCCTGCATACTAAATTCACGAAAATCATTGGAGCCGTTTCTATGATTCAGATTATATATATACAAAAATTGCTCGTTTAAAAATATTAGATATTATTGACACGAAAGGGTTACGACTATATAATATATATCTACTTATGCATGTGTAGACTTTTTGTTTCTTAATTCGTTAATTACTCCGTATTTATATAATGATAGATAATTATGCTCTAAATAATTAGTATCGCAGTAGTAGAATAGTAAAAAATATTACTTTTGAAATTCTTAAGCATTATTGTAAAATACAGACATTGAAGCTAATTTATGATAAGTAACGTTTGTGGATATAATTTATATATTAATTATTTAAATTCGTAACAAAAAAACATTATTTATTACAATGAAAATATAATAATACCTTAATTAGATGATAACAGCATGTTTTTTTTTATATACATTATATATCAATTTATGAGATAAGATATTTTCGTTTTCCTTTATGAATAATTTGTGTCGTATATTTAATATTATATTGTGTTTCAATATACCCGTTCTCGTATTAACCGAGGATCTCATACATATTTATGAGCATAAGTCGTTCCAAGTCGTTTTAAAAAAAAGTTTTTTAATTTTTTTTTTTTCGGAATATATCGTGTTTTTTATTAATTTTTATAAGAATTCCCTTATCGCGGAATGTCGTTTATCCTCGAAAACATTATTGTAATAACCGATGCCTAATCCGAAATATTAAAAATTATAATAATATATTTAAGCGTTGACCCAAAAATGACCTGTTATGATCAAAAACCTTCGTTTAAAATGTTATTTTTACACCGCAATAAACGACCTTAATTTAAAAATTATTTATTTTTTTAAGCTGTATTATATTTTGGGCTGATGATAAATTTTAATATTTATGTAATAAAAAATTAAAAACCTGTCAATTTTTAAAATTTAAAAACTTGTTTAGCCGTTTGAATGTTATTTTATCACTATGTGCTTAATATACTTATTTGGAAAAACCCAACTAAAATTTATTTAATAATTATTAATTATAATTGGGGTTTTTCTTTAATTGAGATAATAATAAAAAAGCAAATTAAATTATAATTAAATTAAAAATAAATATAAAATACTAGTTCCGCACTGTAGATATTTATGTGTTTATTCTCGTTTTATTTCATCGTCTGAGTATTTAAAATACGTATTTCTATCGTTTTTATATAAATAAGTTAAGTGTTTGCTTTTTATTAATTACTATATAGCGTTGAAAGTAATTGTTCCGTAACAAGTGAGGGATTATATTTGAGCTTTTAACAAATTTGTCTTCCTAAATAAAATAGCACTTTAAATGTTAATGAAAAGTGTGAAAAAAAATGTATATGTAATGTTCATCTTTATCTATTTATTCCATGCCCACTGGTGATAAAAACTAAGTTACGATTGTCGGAAACAATCTCAACATATTTAATTTGTGAAAGTATTACTCGCCTGTACATATGTATAAAACAATATAACGCCGTGTCCGTACACGCAACGTTTTATGAAAATAATAATAGAAAAATAAACTCAATTTTCGAAAATATTTAATATATAAATAATATAATCGTGGTGAATACTTTTATCCTTTTCGTCAATGTAAGGAATGTTTTTAAAAATCCAGAAATTGTATTTATATATCCAACGTCTACACTAATTCAATTAAATTTATGATGAAACATATTTTGTTTTTAATTTTCTTCAACCTATGCACAATCAAAATAAGAATTCTGATAATTATCTGTATCTCCAATATAGTACTAAGAAATTCTTAACAAATACTGTTTAAAAATTAATTAAATATAATTAATAAATACAATTTAATTAACCATTGTTCTAATTTCGTCCTTATCTATCTTAATGAGATTAAAAATATATCATTCGAAATTCCATTACGCGATGAAGTCATAATTTTATTACAATCCAAGTCGCCGTCTCGGCAAATTAACGCGAGCGCTCGAAATAAAATATAAATAATGTTTGCTCGAAATATTTCATATTAAAACAACAATGAAATAACGCTTTAAAAAGTGATATTTGAGAACGCGTCGGATTCAATTCGAATAGATTTAATAAAAATATTTACTTTATTGAAAATTCGATGTGTATTCGTAAAAATAGGCTTTTATTTAACCTTGAAATTCATTTGATATTTTAATATTTCGGATACCTTTTGTGTTGCTTTTTCGAATTAAATAATTGCTATTTATTTACAGTTTATGTGCAATAAAAAAAGAAATAAAACATTATATCTAATTAAATACGGTAGGTCAAAGAACTAATTAGTTTTTTTTAGTTTTCATATAATTTAATTAATTTAAATACTTGTGACTCAAATAGCGAATAGAATAGATATTCGCTCGTCGAACTCCTTACAAATAAACTCTCCGGTAAGGCGCATGCACTTGCACTGAGCTATTGATCGACCGTCAAGGAAACTGCTCGCTAACAACTTAAAGGAATACTTTAGTTTTCTTCACTTCAAAGATGTTTCTCTTGATAACTTGAATGAAATACCAATTTTGATTTTTATAATACGAAAAACTGTCTTACTTCTAATTTTAACTATAAAAATGAAACTTTCAATTATGCAAGTCATTTTTTTCATCACTCAATTACCGACAGACGAGAAGTGGAGATAACATTTTAAATACATTTTCATTTCCTATTACCAATAATAAGGAAATTAAATTGATCAGATTACACTTGATTGAAGAGTCTTAAAAGTTATCAAATGCCTAAAATTTTTTACTTGAGATTGAATATATTTTTCCTCGATAAAGCCCAATTTATATCCCGTCGAACCTTGTAACACTTCTCACCAATTTAAACACGATAAACCTCTGTAAAGCTGTGTATTGGTTCAAAATAAAAAAAAGTTAGTGCAATTTCAATTACAAGAAACTTACTTAGGTTGATGTCTATACTAATATTATAAAGCTGAAGAGTTTGTTTGTTTGAACGCGCTACTCTCAGAAGCTATTGGTTCGAATTGAAAAAAATATTTTTGTGTTAGATAGTTTATTTATTGAGGAAGGCTATATTAATAGGCTCTATCACATCACGCTACGACTCATAGGAGCGAAAAGTAGCCTTAAACGCGAGTGAAAACGCAAGCGATTATCTTTTTAATTTTCAATCCTTATTAGATATTTAACATCAAGTTAACCATTTCCTTATCTGCCTTCCTGTGTACTCTGGTATAAAAAACTACCCATCCTCCAAATTAAATAGAGCCTCGCATAATGTTTATTCACCGATATTTTAGTAAGATTCTTTATCGGTAGATCAGAAGATATCGAATATGCGCATATCTACAAACTTATTCACACTGAAGTATGTCTGCGAAGGCTAGTAAAAGGATGGCCGATTTTTTCCTTTCAATTGATCTTCTGGATCGTAGCCTCGTGAACCGATTCACGATTTTAACAGTATTGTATTGATTCGATCTTACTCGATCTCGGAGAATCGTACCTTAATTTTGCTAAATTAATAAAAATAACAATATACGTGCAAAGATATGGCATGAGCTGAAATCAAATACTTGGACACATAACCTAAATAGACAATCATTCAAAATTCAGGACTTACCCGGTGACATAATCTTGGCGGGGCCTTCATCAGTCTTATTATCTTCTTGGAAGCGTACCGTCATAGCTTTCTTCTTGGCTCGTAACTTCTCGTCTTCTGGTGACATTATTGAAGCTCGCTTCTTCGGTCTGTCGTCTTCTAATTCGCGTTTGACATCAGAGACTGCAGTTGCTGTGGATCAAATTTTGAATACAGAGATAGAATTATCAAATAAATAAACGGATCACACTCAACGGCCTCCATTAGGGTCTTATGATCCTGTGTTGGGCGTCCGGGAACACAAACAAACACCCAGACTGTTATCAGTAACCACTGCGCCAACGCCAATAAAGAAAACTAACGCATGGAATATAGAACCTTCTGTTTTGGGAGTTTTGTAAAGAGTTTTAGTAACCCATTTTGCTGGCAAGATTCTGGTCGAAATACTAGTCACATTATCGCATCTAAACCATTGGTATATCTGTATGTGTAGTATTTTTGTGTTTTAGTACTTTATAGGTGCGTAAAGCTATTGAAACTGTAAAAGGTCTACATAAATGAAGTATTTTTTACATTGAAATTGGTACCTCTGCAACGTATAAGACCCATTCTAGTCACAAATTAAACAAGATGATTATTCACATCCTAAATAGTTAATGTCACGTTTATTATAAGCGAGGGCGACGTTGAGTCACTACGTCTTATGCACTAAAATATTCAAAGAATTGTTACAAGTAGTTTTATTATGCCCATGAGTTTATATCACACGCTTTCCAAATATTTGACCACATTATTCCGTTTCTAGAAGTAGAACTACTAGGGAAAAGTTCTGTCGTTATTCATGTATGAATGAATATTAATAATAATAATGATACCGTGTTTGACTGACTTTCACATTAATGATTCTTCAGATGACTATATACAAGTTTTTTTTGCAAAATTATAAAAATGAAATTAATTACATTACGTAATGGTTAGTAAATTTAAAAGTCCCTTTTTAATGCTCATCTATAACAGGACAAAGCAAAGTTTCATGGCCAAGCCGTTTTGTGCGTAGTTTATCCGTCAATCATATAATATTAAGAATGTTGTTAAGTAGCTGTAGTAGTAGCTGAGCCGAGATGGCCTAGTGGTTAGAACACGTCGATCTCAACCGACGATCGTGGCTTCAAACCCCGGCTAGCACCGCTGATTTTTCAAGTGCTAAATTACTGTTTAAATTCATCTCGAGCTCGGCGGTAAAGGAAAACATCGTGAGGAAACCTGCATGTGCCGGGATAAATTCTGACACATGTATATCCGCCAACCCGCAGTTGAGCAGCGTGGTGGATTAAGCTCTAAACCTTATCCTTAAAAGGAGAGGAGGCCTTTGCCCAGCAGTGAGGTATTTACTTTACTTTACTTTATTAAGTAGAAGTGACCCGCCTTCAACGTTGTTGGTGGATTCCAATCACGCCGACATTCAAATATTTTTATAAATTCCCACAGCAAAAAGATATTAAATTTTAAATCCCGGTTATTATATAGATGGATGTGAGATAGTTATTTTAAAAACCTTTCAGAACGTGTTTATAATAGTAAGCAAACTTTAGACTAAAAAAATACAAGTAAAAAGATCAATATTTTAACAAGGAAAAATAAAATAAAAATTGTATTATTACTTTGGAGGCGGAGTATAATAAATAATGATAAAAACAAAAATAGCTTTTATGTCAACATCGCTTTAAACGCCGACAACCTTCGGAGAATAAAATTGCTATTGGTGTTTTTTTTGTAACTAGTGTCGAAATTTATGCACATTTTTATAATTATTATAAGCGTTATGAAGAATAGGTTCTTAATTAGCTTTGACGTTGAGGGATAGAAGCGAAAATATTTTAGATTTATTAAAAGTCTACGGGAACAATTCCAATATATTGTGAAAAATATTACAAATATTAAATTAGTTTTTATTATAATTTCCAAATTATATAAAAATCATATCTACATAAAATTTATTTAATTTACCCCGTTGCCCCTGTCCCTCCAAAATGTCCACTCATCAACATTTAAATCTCAGTCAAGTAGCGTGATCTCACTAATAAAATGATTCATCTATACAATTAATTTGTGTAAGGACGAACTAAGAAATTCACATATTCTTAGAACTACATTAGAATCTGTAAGAAAAGTAGAAAAAGTCCTTATATGTGTTGATGGTAACATTTTGTTTGATTTCAGACAATTAATGAGGACAATACCCAAAACTTGTTTATGGATAATCAAACAAACGACGGAAAGAAAGTAAACAGACCGAAGTTATGGATGACTCACGATCGACTTAAGTTCGATTATCATGAATATATTACAATGGAAAATACTCTAAACCCTTGCAGGAATCTCAGCTAGACAATAACTATGGCACTGATATTTTTGACATTTTGAAACAGTTGTTTCATCTTCGACGGAAAATGGTTGAACGTGGAATTAAGAGATAGATGGCAGTATGATGTACTCCTCTATTCGACTCCCATTCTTGTGGTATATCTAGAATGCATCACTATTTTGTCAACAATAAAATTAAAACAAACGAATGCTAACGAGAGGTTTAGAAGTCGTTAAAGAGTTCAACTATCTACTTCCTGATTCCATCATCAGAGCATCTCGATGGAAAACAATTGTTATTATGTTATCCGTATTCATATTATATTTGCAAAATTTTAAAATTATTGATACGACAATAGTTACAATGGTTAGATTTGATCACTTAGATATATGTTATTAAAAGCGTGTTAATAACGATACGAATCTGTTGGCAACTTTACCACGACTAACCTTCTTGCTCAGTCTGTATACTGGCAACGACGCGTTCTCCTGCTCGCGCCGCGTGTCTGGCCTCTTCCATCTCTCTTGCTGCTGCAGCTAATATGTTGTTGACGGCTGTCTGAGTTGTGGGCATGTCTTCGCGACGCCGTCGACGGATCTCTTCGGCGCGCATCATGGACTGTTGGTACATGTGTATCTGGAAAGAACCATCTAATTATATATGGCATTGTTAACAGACCTAACAACTATGGCTGAGATTTTTTTTTGTTGATGTTTTTTTTTATTTATTTATCTTTTATTGATTTTAGCAACCACCGATGAGATAGCCGGAAGCCTAAACTCCTTCGATATTTTTCTCTATACCTGCTACATTATATTTATTACTTTTCTGATGCTGCATATGTCCATGGACATGGACATGGAGTTATTACTTAAGATCAGGTGAGGAGGGTAGAAGTTTCGTTTGTTGTTTGTTTATATAAAAAAAAAAAAAAAAAACAAAAATGAGTAGGAAGGCATCTTGGGCATCATAGGCCTATGGCCTTCGCAAGGAAAGTTTTAATTTAAGTTTCATTTACCTTAAAAACAAAAACCTATTTAAAGTCGGTTATAACCTTCAACGATAAAACAATAAAAGATCGTGTTGATTAAGTTAAAAATCATATTTACATCGAATTTATAACCGAAAAGCTATTACGGGCTATTTTTTCACTAATATTAATAAAAATATAAAAATAAAAATCAATAAAAATCCGATAGCGGTAAATTCCGACGTGGAAAAAAAAATAAGAAAGGCCTATAATTTTTTTTTCAAGTTGCCTGCTAACATTCTTTACCTGAGATACGTCATTTATCAAATTTAATGTGACGTTAGGCTCTAGATAACATATAAGTTGAATTCATTATCCTTCTTGGTACGCTTTTTAATAAAAAAATACGATTTAAACTAAACAGTTTGTAACTATTACTTATTTTATTGTTTGTTTGTTTGTTTGTTTGAACACAGTCATATTAAAACTATTAATTGGTGTGTGAAATTCTTTATGCGTTATATAGCCTGTTAAATGGGTAAAGTAGTACGCTAAAATTATTATCTAAGTAAAAAAATACATGTTTTTGTCAATGTATCAGTTTACACTGTCATTGCAGGACAGCTGAAAATAAGCAGAGGTACATATAACCTCATAGACTCAGCGGTCTTCATTTGACAGCGCACAAGATTAACATATGTATACATACATATATTTTTATTATTGTTTAATTTAATCTTTTGTTTTCTTGCATCTTTTTGTTATTTTTTTTTAAATTTATATTGATATACGGTTTGTAAATAAACGTTTTTTTTTCTTCAACATAAAATTCACACCATTCACGACCCATAGAAGTATTTAGTAAGTATATAATTACAGCAGAGGTCGGTATGAGACACAGCTTTCATACCGACCACAGCTCGTATACAGGCTGGCTCCACTGTTGCTTACAGAAGATCGGCGTGAAGTAGCTAACATAGCTACGAGAAAACCGGAAGCCGAAACTGTCATTCTTTACGTTCTAATATATTATATTCCCTTACATTGCTCATTCATTTTTAAGCTGTCAACGCAATTGTGTTTCCTCTGGTGCTGCGGTCCATGCGACCGTGATTACTTTAAATTTTATATTTAAAAAAAATTAAGTTATAAATTGTACGAGATATAGTTAATAATAAACGGAAATCTACGCGGACGACGTCGCGAGTGGAGCCTAATGCGTTGTAAATAAAATCAACAATTCACATGGGAAAATACAAGTTATTCATGATAAAAAATACATATTATAGGCTTAACCGGACCGTTACGCCCTGTATACCGTTGGTTACTATTGCGAATCAGTTGTAACCTAAGAAAGCGTTTTTCCGTCCATTGCTCTAAGATTATTTTATTTATTGCGTTAGATACATGTTTTACAAATGACTTTTATAGATTTCAATTTTACATATTATAATAGGACGTAATTATATAGTGTTCTTTTTCGAATTAATCAATAAAAATTCGAATTGAACAAAAACAGAAATTCAAAATATTTGAATTTTTCAAACTATTAATTAAATATTATTTGTGAAGTATCTTTGTTTAAATAAGCAAACAACTTCAAAGACAAAAACGTAATTTAATTTACTTAGATGACATACTTATTCCACTTATTTTTATTTAAAAAACAACTGAACCGATTTATAAAAATTCTATGGAAATAAACTGAAAATATAATTGTTTCAAATGAAAAAAGAATTTAAAATGAGCTTAAGAAACGAATACGAATTGAGAGCTTTCTTCTTTTTAAAGTCGAATGATAAACGTGACGTTATTTATATAATATTCTTTATTATATTTGTACAACATAAAATAAAATGGATCGTACATAAGTTCGCCATTGTTTCATTAGAAAAAACTCACGCATGCATGTCTTACTATTAACATAACGGAATAAATAACATTTAGTCTTAAATATTAATGTACTATTTCAAAACAAAGGTCTCGAACAATGATACAAAATTGTCGTGAGACAGAGCAACATAAGACCTAGCGTTGCTTGAAAGTTATTTTTAATTAGAATCCAGAACATATTTCTATACAATTGTCAAAATATAGCCCGTTACAAGTGAGGTTTTCTGTTAAAATAATGGTCTCCGAGTTCGGTGACCTTAGATGCGATGACGTAGCATTTTCATCGTCAAATATATGAGTCTTTGTAAGAGGTCATATCTATTTACTAAATAAAATTCGCAATAAGTTTTTTTCCGTTTAAGAACACGAGTCAAATTTAGTCTAAATCATAGATTAGATAGCATAATATATCTTTTTTCTTTAACGAAACTCTTTTTTTAAATAATAACATGTACAATTAGTAATACATGAGTTTTTATGAACAAATTAATTACTTATAAAATTAGATATGACTCGTTATCTTAAGTAGTTGTGCCGGAGTGTGTTCGTAAATCCGTGAGTATTTTTTTTTAAAGAAATAAACCCGTTATTTCATTATACAATTAACAATGGTGGTAAGGAAGGTATGTAATTATTATTCGTTTAACTCAGATATAATTTACATATTATTGTGTACGTAATTTATCTATACCAAGTCTGACAATAAGATATTTTAGTACAAGAACTGTTTGCGTTAAGATTTTGGATATTATAAGGTTTTATTTCAATGTTTACTGTTCCCGGAAACAAAAGTATTCAGGGGTTATTACGGTGAGTTACCGTTATCGTGATGAGGAACGTTTCGACAGTTGATTTGTTTCGATTTAGTACAGAAATCAACTGTCAAAATATATCACGTTTTGATATCGATAGCTTTATACAATTAGCAATTAGTTGATCCCAGCATATAGCTGGCTTATTTCATTTAAATCTGCTAAGTAGTTTCCGCAAACACAAGTAGACAGATAGACAAACAGAAATTAAAATATAAGGAAATTTTTCCAATTTAGTTTGCAAGATTTGACCCAAATATACATACATAGCAAGTTAAATAAAAAGCTTATAATTATTAAATAACTAAGATATAAAAAAGGGTAATCGACATCGAAAGCTTAATACGCAATTACGTTTAGTTAAGAGATGTACGAATTCCATTTAATTTAATTTAAAAAGCGAAACTTCTGAATCGATTTATGAAAATTCTAGGCGATCTAAAAGTAAACCCTTTCAAATATACATTTTAAAACACGATTTAGAAATGACGGAGTTCTGAGATAAAAAAAAAACACTATGAATTGAAAACGTCCTCCTTTTGAAGTCGTTAATGTTGTTTTCACCTCTACATTGATAAATAAAGTCACGGTACAAGTATAAAAATAAAATGAAAAATATCGGTAAAATATAAAAATTCTTTTGTTTCAATGAGTAACGGTAGGCTTGAATGTTAAAAGTTCGAGTTCAGATAGCCGGTTTCATTAATGTTTTATAATCAGGTTTATCATAATTTAATTTTACTGCCTCAAAACTATGTCTGCTGTAGTACGCGTAAAAAATAATCGTAAGAATTATATTTTTAAAAGTACACACGGCGATGTTAAATAGAAGTAGCTTAAAGTAAAAAACAGACTAATAAAATTAATAAAAACAACTGTATTGATAACGTAAAGTAATTAATCAAAGTCGAGTTTTTGTTTCATAGAATCGAAATTTTGTTTAATCACTGATTGCAATTCCGAAGGCTCGTGCCGGCCGAACATGCTTTTCAGGAGATCTGCCGGTATACATCTTCACTATGCAATTTTTCTATTGTAACCTGCGCAGACTTTGGCGGAGAACTTAGATCCTTTAACTGTTACAAAATAAAAGGGCTGCTCGAAAGACTATATTTTATACGCTGTATTTTTAGTCTCTCTAATGAAACTCACGCATGTATTATGCAATACAGTTCTAAATATTATTATTTCGAAGAACAAAAAAGTACTCCGAAAATTTGTCGCCCATACTGTTTTCCTCCCATCAGTAATATCATTTATAGTACTATGTAATCATCATGATGATGGTGCACTAATATTATAAAGATGACAGATTCATTTGTTTGAATAGCCCCCGAAACGACTACACATATTTGAAAAATTCTTTCTGCGTTCGTTAACCTGTTAATAGAGGGATGTTATAGGCTATATAACATCACGCTACGACTCGAAGCGAAGCGGTAATTCTAAGCGCGAAAGAAAGCGCTAGGAGCAGCTAGTAAAATATAAACATATCGTATAGCCTCTGATCATCAAAAAATATATACTATAATCATGTGAAAGTCAATAGGATTAGTAATGTTATCGTGAATCCTTAAAAACAACTAACAAAATTCTCTCTTTATGATGTTAGTATTGTAATTATCATACTTGTGTGATTGAAGATTCTAGCCAAAACATCTCATCGAATATAATTCAAATAAAAAAGGACTTTTTACAATAGACTTTTTACATCCGACGAGTTAGTACTCGTAGTTACGATTACCCATATTGGATGCTGATAAGCGATAATGTGTCAACCCACAAAAAGTGAAATTCGGAGATATTGATGTATTATGATAATGCAATACCTATTTAACATTATTCAATAATAAATACAGACATATAAACTAAAAAAGCACGGAAAAAAGTTTCTTAATTGTTTCGAATTTCAAGGTCGTTCCGTATTTTGTGCTTTATACAATAATCTTACATATTTAATAAACTTTTTATTAGATAATATATTAAACATAACAGCCTAATTTTAATTCATTATACCTTTTATCAAAAAAGAAAAGAAAATATGGATAAAACTTATTCAAACGAACTTTTTAAGAATAGGTTAAACATCTTTAGACGCCATTTTCTCAAAATGAAGTTCGTGTGGCTTAACACAGTATTGCTTATCAGCGTCCATAATAGGTTTACAAACCGAGCGTATCCTTGGCGTACAAATGCCTTCGCAGTCGAAAGACTTTGTCCGCGAGATTGTCCATCACAAGAAAAAAGCTATCGTCGGGCAGAAGTTTTACGCGTTACTTTTAATCCCTCGTGTGCGTTATGCGATATAGTCGTAGATGAATTCTATCACACATAGCTTATGGTTCGCGCAGGTTTTATGATGTTATACGTTTTTTATTCATAAAGCACACGTTCGATCGTAGTTAATGTTGAAACTCCTTTTGTAAACCTTGTTTAAAAAAATGTATATTTTAGACCAATTGTTGTTCATCTATACAGATAAATAAAATTGAAGTGTCTGTTTTTAATTTCAAATTAACAGCTGTACATTATTATAAAAGTATATACAGTATTTATATCAAAAACATAATTTTTTAAATTTAAAAATAAAATTTTGTCCGTCTGTCTATTTTTTAACAGGTACCATAGAGTATATCTTTGTATGTGACACACCATCCTGCAGTCCACGCGAACGAAGTCGCGGGCACTGCTAGTAATAAAACATATCCCTAAGAAAACTCTGAAAACGCTGTGTGTATAAACGGCCTTTGTATACTCTTAGTGAACACATTTCAAATCCTGCTATAATGAGGGTGTAATAATTAAAGCGCGTTTTCTTTAAGGATGTTTATTTTTTACCCTCAGCCTTTTGTATTTTAAAAAATAAATTAGGTACCTACTGCATTATCATTAAGTTAATAACAGCTCGTTAGACGAGGATTATGTTATAAATATCCAACATTTTCAAATTATAATATCTAATCTAATTTAAACAATTAAAAAATATATAATAAAATATTTTATATTTGAATAAAATAATTACACTTTTATTCAAATATAAAACTTAAATTATAAGTTAAAATAAAGAAATACTCTTTTGTATAATGTTTAGATAATATCCTTTCATTTATGCTATAGACCCCTTCATCCTCTTTTTATAATTTTAATAACCCAGCTGTTATGAAGAGAAATAATAATCCCTTATTATAATATTATTCACCCCTTACAGTTGCGAACAAACTTCTACTGAATAGAGTTATATATCGTTTGTAATTACTGAGATAATCGACCGTAACGTGCCGATGGACGGATAGACAACAGTTTCAGTATATTAAATAAATATAAAATCTAAAACTTTTAACACAATGCACACGTAAGCAAAATATTACTAAAGTTGAAATATGTTTTGTAATCAACAATGTCGTTTCTTACATCACATATCATCTTTTTAATTCCTGGCTTCTCTTTACTATAGTATGTATATATTATAATGTTAAAATTCCTTTTTAATCACTCTATTTATGAATGAAAACCGCATTCAAATCCGTTGCGTAGTTTGAAAGATCTAAGCGTACAGACGGCGAGAAGCAATTTTATTTTATACTATGTAAAGATGTTTGGTTTATTCGTATTTTATACGCTGCCTTAGCCAGGGAGAATGCAATAAAAAAAATTAACTTATTGTTTACACTCGCGTGAAGGTTATAGGCATAGTATAATTAACTTCCAGGGGGTAAATATAATGACTAGTCTACACTGAAATCGAATAAATTGATCAAAATTCGTGGCGAGTTAGAATTGAACGGCTTACCAATGTTAAGAACATTACGGCACTGCGATAGACAATTGTATGAATATAATTTTTTATTAAAAAAAATAAACACGGTCAGTTATCTGTGTCTACATATAAAATTATAATACGTTATTTATATAATTATAAAATATTTTTTAAAGAATAAAAAATAGAACGAATATTGCGCACTGTTAATAATTGATCGAACACCTATTATTCTACACTAATATTATCTATTTATTTATTCTTTTATTTCGCAATGCACCAGTGTTACCATTTTTATATAAAAACTTGACAATATATGACAAACATTATGACCAATAGATTTACAGTATTACAACTTAAATTCGAAAAAGATTAATAGATAGATAGATAGAAATAACATTAATATAATACCAAAAAAAAAACATTATTCACAAAAAATTTACAAAAACAGTTACAAAAATTATAAAGAGGTAAGATTTGATTCTTTGTTTATTTGCATTGAATATGCTCCGAAACTACTGGACTGATTTAAAAAAAAAATAAGCCATTAGCACCCTACATTATATAGGTTATAGAAATTTGTAATTTTTTTAATGTAATAAATACAAATTTTTATCCGTGCGAATCAAAGGCGAGTGGTAGTTTTGAGGATAAAGAGAAACCGACAAAAAAACAACTTCATAAATTCATATTGAATTATAAAAGGTATTAAAATATGTTTTTAATTATAGTACCGCGTTACATCCCCACGCAGACAACAGACTTGATCGACCAATAGTCTAGTCGGGTTCGTATTCAGTATTAAAGATGTACATATGTATATACGAGCGCATGTTATGACGCTCCGGTATCGACCGATACTTCATGCTAATTAAGATTCTGCCTAAACCATCCGTCGATAACTCTGACGATAGTTTAGTCTACAGGGCTTTTCCTATCCATACAATCGAATAAAGTAAAAGTTTAAACGCAAATACAAATATTATAGAAGGAAATGATTGTTTGATTTGAATAGGCTCCGATATTACTAAACTGATTTGAAGTTATTTTTGCGTTTGTTACTTTAATTGAGGATTGTTATAGGCTATACTACATCACACTACGACAAAGGAACGAGGCAATAGCCATAAATGCTAATGAAACCGGGATGGGCAGCTATTATAGAAGAAATTTAATTTAATTTTCCCTCTTATGCCCTTTCGAGTCCCTAGCGACTATGTAAATAGTGTGTATCGTTATATGAAAGATCCATGCTACTGCATTCGGATGAAGAGTGAATGATGATAAAACTATACAATTTTAAACCGGACTATCGCCACTGCTTTGTTTTTTTTTTTAATAATTTCATCTTTTTCTTATTTTATTAATACGAAAAATTTTCCATTTAAAAACATTTATGATAATTTTTAAAATAAACAAAACAAATGAAATAACTTATCATGTAGGTGATATAAAATTTTTTATTTTTATATACCAAAGTTATCAGAAATTCAATATTTATCTTGAATTTAAGTAATGTTTAATATTTTCAATTTGATAATACGGCTATAAAACGAACGTACGAAAAAAATCGTAAAACGTTTATAACAAAATATAATTTAGAATTTCATATTATAATAAAAAAATTTAATTCGACGTTATGTCCATGTTGGGTGCATTTGATGATATTTAAAGTTTTTAAGTCTATTAAAACATGAAATTACAATAATAAACAAATTATCATATAAGTTAATTTATGTAAATAATAAATATATTTTAGTTAGTTTTTAGGTGATGAATAAGAACCTTTTTCGTATAGTGGTAATATCTTTATGTTCCAAGGTTGCGAGTTCGTTTACATTAGGGTGCAGAATCTGTTCTTATATCGTGATTTGTGAAGTTTTGGATCTTCCCTTCATGTTTCAAACAACATATAAAAATCACAATTTTTATAAAATAAAACTAAGCTATTCTGAGCATAATGAGCTCGCTCTTGATGGTAGAAAATTATTCTAGTTTTGAATATACTTGCAAGTGTGTATAAATCAGTAATTTCAGATCGGAACTAGAATAACAATACAATCGCATATAATTATATAATAATTAATTAATATACCGATCTCGTCAATGATTCTGAGGAATCGTTAAAATAAATAATTAATATCCTCGCTTTAAATACTTATAACACATTTTAATGTCAATAGCTAATATTTGTTTTTTGTAATTAAATAAACGTGCTCTTTAATAGAAGGAAGAACGAATTAATATTAGAATTAAATAATTGTCACGACTAGAAATTAGACCCGCGAATGGCAGATGTTCGGTTCGCTACTCACGACATACTAGCATTTAGTAAGCACTTTCATAATGGCTTTTGCTTTAGTTTTATGAACGAAACGTTAAAAACATTAATAAAGGTAATAAAATAAAACAGGTAAAGTGCTATGCGACCACTGTTCCACCACTTAGTACACTTCAATAAATAGTGAAATTTTTATGTATTTTCCAAACTATAATACGTGAAAACTTTTCGATTTTTCTTTCAGATTTTCATCAACGATACTTTACGATATAAAGCGTTGACTAACAATTTTAGTTTAAAAAATATTTTTTTTAAATAAATACATTTTATAATAAAATAAAAAACAAAAATTCCACATTTTAAAATTAGAATTCGTAGCACGGAATGTGTGTTAAATACTATTTGAAACCAACTTTTTAATAGACATAAAGAAAAATATAAGACTGTATAAATATTGGTCTTTAGTGTATCTAAAAAAGTCTACGGAATTATAAACCTATCTCTTATGTATTTGCATCTGGCCGAGTAGGGGATTGAGTACAGGCGGGTGAGTGTGCGCGCGAAAAGGTCGCTTGGTGTAATATTGATCAAGTTTTAATATTTGCATGTAAAATACGTATAACCTTTGTATAACACATGCGAAGCAGAGGCAGGGCACTAGTTTTAATGGTATACGGGAAAGTAAACATATTTGTTACCAATTATATTAACTACTAACTTCCGCCCGCGACTTCGTCCGCGTGAAATATTTACAATATATAGAATCAATGTATTTATTTGGATAAGGATTAATATCATATTTTTAAAAACACCTTCGCAAATAATGCATTATTTTAGAATAAATTTGGTTAGCATAAAAAAGGTTATAGTGAGTTAACCTTAAAAGATAGACATATGCTGTCGCGGACTTTTTTTTTAAACATTTAAAGGGGAAAAATTCTGTCACATGACTTTTGCGAAACTTTAACCATTTACGCAGCGCACGCAGCGTAAGCTCTCTCAATAGGAAAATATCCCCCAATTTTGAAACATACTTCATTGGTGCTCCGCTTCTTTTGGTCTCAGCGTGATAATATCTAGCCTATAGCCTTCCTCGATAAATGGGCTATCTAACACTGAAAGAATTTTTTAAATTAGACCAGTAGTTCCTGAGATTAGCGCGTTCAAGCAAACAATCACACAAACAAACAAACTCTTCAGCTTTATAAAATTAGTATAGATATAGATATGTTTTATTCATACTATTAGACAAGATCGTCAGTTGATTTGTTGACCAAAAGATACTGTCCGCTACCATACTCAGCCGCTAGCTGGTTGCTAAGCAACGTCGTCCAGTATTCTGGGTGCTAAAATCCATGAGCTTATATATTTAATATCATTGTTTGTGGACGAACATTAAAGTAATATTCATACGTCTCGTTTAACAAAAAACCATTACAAAGTAATTGATTTCGTAAACAATACAACGCCTACTTTACAGCTCATTTCTGGTATCGTCAAATTGTCTATGACACTCGGGACGCTTCGACGAAACTAACGACACCTCATTTATTACAACTAGTTGACAGGTATAGTCTCTAGATGATATATTATATGACGGGGGTGAATATCAAATAGACGCGTACAATGATATTTAATAACTTTGTTACGTTCATACTATTTAACGTTATAATCTGTACCTATTTCCAACTTTTAACAAGCTTGACAATCGTCTTGTTGGCCCAAAGATTCTCGCTTGTCATACTCAGACGCTAAGCTGATTGTTAAGCAACGCCGCCCAAACTGATCGGCATTTCAGGTACCAAAATCTAATATAATATCATAGCAAGTAAAATACACCATGTTTGTATAAATATAACTACATACCACGAATATACATACGTATTAACACAAATATACTAATTTGTACGTAATTTTTTTATGATAATAGCAAGAAAACGGACACGGGTTATCTAAACCCCATGAACATTGCAGCACCAAATATGTCAAGGCAGGCAATAAATATGTTAACAGCTTATATAGGAATGAGGGATGAAGAAGTATAGGAAGTGAGAGAAAGAAGTGGGGGAGTAAGGTTTCCGAATCTCTCACATATATTAAAACTCAACAGTTCTAACCAAATGGAACCCGCGATCACCGTGAGATCGGCGTGTTGTAATCACTACAGTATCTCGGAACATTCGATATATTTTACGAGTAATTTTAATTAAAAATTTCTGCACAACGCTAAATCTGCTACCTTCGAATATAATGCCCGGTATCTTGTTTCAAATCTTGCGACAGTTTTTTCAAGTACTTTTAATAAAGCAATTTTATTAAATTTTTGCATAAAGATTTATTTGTATAGAAATATATATCATTTTCAAGCCCGCTAAAAGAAACGTTTTAAATGCACCCGCCGCGTTTTAGTCTTTTAAAACCCGAGACCACTGAAACTATAGAAGGTCCAGGTTTGTGACCTTTTTCTAGTCTCAAAGAACTTTTTTTGACTTATTTTTATCTTACTAAACAAACTTGTGTACGGAAATGATACGAACAAACGGATCATGAGTCATGCCTTTAATTTCCCATAGATATATTTAAGGTGAGATAAAATAATTTCATTTTATTGTAAAAACAAAAAATCGACTACGATTTTTGTAAAATTCAGTCAGTTACGAAAAACGACTTACCATGTTTTATTTCCTAATATTGACGAATTTTCCTTAAGATGACACGTACCTATATCAATTCATCATCCCCAAAAACCCACGTATACGCAAAGTTTCATTGACCAACCAACCTAGAAACCATCGTACTTATGTATATAAATACGTCATTAAATTTGGTAGATAATAATAAATGTAAATATTACTCATAATATATTTCAGAATAATTAATAAATTTAACGCAACTTAATTTTATTTTTAAAAAGTTTCTACCCGCGGGTTTGATGGCGTAAGTTACTCATGATAAACAACTTATAAACGTACTTGTATATAATCCCGGAATTATATACTTTTCTATTAGTAAAAGTATTTTTAATATCGTGGCAGGAGTCAATAAGAATAAAAAATTAAATTAACCTTTATATCATATTATTGTACTATTCGTAGGTAAATAAGTCCATTTACACGTATATTAAGATTATGGAATACCATAGTATTAATATCGTATTTGTATAAAACCTAGTTGGAATAACAATACGTGATTTAAGAATAAATTACTTACAGCATTTATTTGTAAGTACGTATCATTCAAATGAAATAACTCAAGATTTACGCATGCGATTAATTTTCAATAAATTATTCATGTTTTAGGCGTAGCTAAGTTTTTTTAATATATATTTCTTATGTAAATTTAAATTACATCATATAAAATATAATACATTTTGCGCAAATGGTCTTTTTCGCGCGTTTTTGTGCGTAGATTATAATCTGTCTGATAATGCTGGCCGTAACATTAGTACTGCGAGTGTAAAATTAAATAAATGAGTAATACTTCCCGTCATTATTAAACTTCGTTAATGCAAATTCAACTATTGTACGTAATTGTTTCCGCAGATGTTTACATAAGATGAACAAAACATTTGCCGTATAAAAAAAATGTTACACCGTATGCCCATTGATGTAGATCGATTTAATATCCGAGTGATTAATTTTATTTATTGCACGTCAATAATCAATAAATCGATTTTTTATCTTGATATTTTTAACATAAAAATGCGAAAAAAAAATGTGGGCCGTACGTTTTTTGTAAAACTAGTTTCGTTGAATATTTAAATGATAGTATATCATCAACAAAACATTCTCTCAACCAAAAATTATATTGGTATCTATATATAATTCTACGGGTAAAGTAATAAATATACTAAAAATATACAAAGTAAAGTATTCAGTTTCGAGAAAAATGAATGACTCATTGCACATTACGTCATTTCATTCAATTTAGCAATCACGCGTAAGACTTAAATTAATCTTAATATACATAGATGAAAAATTATACTGCTCACTTACAAAACAAGACGCGTGTAAACATCTGCTATTTAAGTGTAAATACTAATACTAATTAAATAAAAAAAAATCGGTCATGAAATTAAAATAAAAAAATATCTAAACACATTGTTCTCAGACGTTCAGTAGAAAGTACAAAAAAAATTATACCAACATGTTACAACGTCATTTTTATTTTATGATAAATTCAGCGATAAGTAACAAATTCACCTACGCATATAAATACTGTTAATTAAAAAATGGACACATAAAACAGAAAAATATATATAATGTTGTATTTGATTTATGCGTCTTTTATTATAAATTTTAATCTTTAAGCGACTAGACTTTTAATTTTTCATGCATTAATTTTCTTTCAGAGGAGTTATTTATGTTACTTTTAAATAACAACCGTTCCGACCACAGACATTTAAGATTTTTTTTTTACTTTTTTTAAGCTGTTAAGGTCAAAGCATTGTCTAGCACTTTTATTAGTTATTTCGTTTAATAGCATTTTTAATAATAATTACTGTATTGACGTCAGTTTAATAAAAACTTATTAAATGTTAAATAAACATAAAATACCGACATGATACAAAACGTGGCGCAATATTATATTATTTATTATTCATTACGACTCAACCCACAGCAGACTTAAACAATGAATGTTTTATTTTCATTTAAAACAACGCAATATTAATATGAAAACATCTGATATTATTACGAACGAATAGAAAATAAGGAGGAAGAAAAAAAGCGATTTCTTTTAATACCAACAGTGAGAAAATAATTATCGTCATTGAATTCGCTTAGAAAACAATAGTTAAAACATAATTAAAAATATTTTCAAGCTCATTAATGTTGTTATTGAAACACGTCATTTTATTAAAAATTCCATTTGTATGTACGTGTATTGTATACGAATTTATTTAGAAGCAGCGTGACAATCGATTACATTATTAAATAATTCAAAACGTTATTAAATCGGATAGTTTTAACAAAATAAAAATATAAATAAAGTAATGTTGGTATCACGGAGCCTACAAATAATTCCAGACATTCGAGATCGAAGAGCCGAGATATTGTAAACCCTATGGCCTATAGCATTATATGCTTATGTGCATCACGGCACGACCTAGGACCGGCTTTTTCCTCCGTAAAAGGACAAAATAAACAAAAAAAAACAAAACTGACAGAATCAGCCCTATATTTTTTCTTTGTTGAACAAAGAATTATTTTATAAAGAGGCTTGCTAAGTTCGCTTTTTCGCTTCGACATTGAATCGAATTTTTAAAACCAATTTTCAAAGCTAAAATCTCCACTTCACCCTATAATCTATCTTAATTTCGTATTGTATTCGTGCTCTGGTTAAGACAGACAAAAATATTATAACTTATAATATTTTTTTTAATCTGTATTCATATTTCCCATACGATTAATCTTCTCAAAAAAATTATTTATATAATTACTCGGCCCTGATACAGTTTTAATATATACCGTGTGTAATTAATCTTATATAGGTCGACACTATTAATAACTCTCAGTCATAATAGTAGACCATGTTTTACAGAGTTAATATTTTGCCCCAAAATTAATGGTAAGATAAAAAAATTAGTTTTTTTTCGATATGATTATAGTCTATTTTTAATAATAAGGGTAATTCAAAATAAATTTCAGACTGAACATGAAAAATTTAAGTAAAAGTATTTTCGGGTCGAAAAGTGGTTTAAGCCCTATAGAATATTTAATTGTTTATAAGTCAGCCTATCTACATTGAACCCAAAAACGCTATACAGCAATACTTAAATGTGTACAAAATACTTTAAGCAATACGTCTCAGAGTTTGCAGAGCCTTAAATATGGTTTAAATGTTAGTAGCATCTTGAAAGGGAAGAAAACAAAATTTTACATGTACATTTTTTTCAATTACATTATTTTTTGCTTAATCCCACGATTAAGCGCGGAAGTATTAACTTTTTATTCATTTTTTTTCGAAAATGTAATCTCAATTATAATATGTCAAGACATGACGGCCTGAATTAATTACGATATTTGATTTAAAAAGATAAACATCGAACCTAATTACCATTTGAAGACCCAATTACTATAACGCGAGGTATTTTACAAATTATAAGAATGTAATAATTTAATCAAGTACGCGTATCGTAATTAAGGTTGACAACGGTTTGTTGTAAATTCGTTTTAGGGCTCTAAAGGAAGAAAACGTTTAAAATCGTAATCATATTATCTTTGACTAATTATTCACAAAAAAAAAACCTAAATTGTCCATGTTAATTTATATTACCTCTTTTTATTATTTAAATGTAAAACTTTTTGTTAAATTAATTTTTCTGCTTCATAAATCTATATGGTGCGATATTTTAAAGGTGTTCATGTTTTTTTTAATACTTTTTAAGGCATGGCATTTATGTACATAAGTTAAAAAGATATTAAATTTTTCCAAAAATTACAACAATTATTTTTAGGAATTAGCAATATATCATAAATGATTTCTTTTAAAAAATTACATATGTAGGTATAAATTATTTTCTTCAACAACATACATGCCTACAGGCCAGACTACTTGAATTTACTTACAAAATATTACAAGTGCTTTATATTAATAATAAAACCGTTTAAAAATAAATTATCTTGTAATTTATTTTCAATTCAAAACAAAACAACCTAAAACATTTTACAATTGGTAACAAACAAAAATAAAATACCAATATATTTACACAGCTAATGTTCATGGTGTTAAATTACATTGTATGTTAAATTAAATTTTAGCAGCCATTTTGAACAAGAAAAAATTATCATTTGGAAGGTTAATATATAAGATTTTTCATAATTCCATAATTGGGTTTGGTACCATATATGTATAATAAGTATGTTGTGAGATCTAATTTTAACTCAATTATTTAAACTTTAAATTCAATGTCTAATAAAACAAATCACTTATTAATATTCTTTTAAATAACACTGTTCTTCCAATAAATAAAGTACTAAAGTGATTTAATTATGTTTATAAATCTTTGATACAATATTTAATTATAAATACTGCATTGTTTTAAAATATTATCAATAGTATAAACTTCAGAATTTTTTGTATTAAAACTTGACTTGAATACCAGTTCTAAACATGCTGTACAAGTATTCATCTAGGCTTGAATTCTAATGCAAGACCTGTTGATTGTCCTCTAGATATTGTTATATCAGCATTGAATAAGTTATCTAATAAACTTGCTATAGTTCAACTTAACAACTTAACTCAACAGCTATTCAAACATATAAAACATACATTATTTAATTACAATTCATGGATAAAGTACCTTCAGTTCAGTTATGTTATATGAATATGTGATTATAGAAATAATTATAAATTTAACTCACCTGTTTAAGCCTTTCAACGTCTGTGCGAGCTTGGGGGTATGTCTGTGATGTGGAAACTGTCGCAGAAGTAGCTGCCGTTGCTGTCGAAGCTGCATTTTGTCCATAGGCGGGATACTCCAAATTAACATTTAAAAGCTGCGCAGCATTATCTCTGGCCTCGTAAGCGAGACCTCTGATTTCCAGTTCTGAAGCTGTGTGCATCAATGACTGAAGATCTAATTCTTGCACATCCACTGAACCCTTGTACATGAACTCAACCAAGAGATTTATCTCTGAGAAGGGTATCCCTTTTAGAATCACGATGGGGTGCTGACATGGGTTGTCCCTACCAGAAGAATTTCTCACATTATACATCATTTTACTAAATAACAACTTTATCAGTAATCATTTATAAATTGAATAATAAATTATCTGGATATTATTAAGTGGACATTAATTTTTTTTCTTATCATTAGATAAAACTATTATTATAAATTAACATTTATATAACTAAATTGTAATAAATTATTTTATTACTTTTCGTGTTTTCACTAAATTGTAATGTTTTATATTAATTTTAATCGAACTTCACATAAAATAAACAAAATCTAACTATGATGCATTTCGAAAGTACACATTATTTATTTATAATGAATAAAAGCAGCAAAGATAAATGAACTTACTTGAATATCTGTTCGAAGTAGGGGCTACACGCTGAAAGGACGAGCTTGTGCGCCTTAAGAGTCCCATCGCGGCAGGAGAGCGTCACGTCTGCCAGCGCCGACGACGAGTAGATGGTCGTGAACAGCTGGCTCAGGTTCTGCAGGTGGTTGTTCCACTTCAAGTGGAACGTCTTGTCGCTCACGAGCCCCTGCATCTGCACCACCACAAACACTATCAAACACAAATCACTCACTTCTGTCCGTAAAATAAAAAATCGACAGAAAACCGTCTCTGCTGCGACCGCTACATAAAATTATAATTATTACAACTTATTTTTAGAACGATGCCCGTAAAAAACACTATACGTACGCGGTATGACAGTGTAATACTGTAGGTACGCGCCGCCGACGGAATTTAGAGCTATAAAATTTTATTTATATTATATTCGGCAAAACGGAAATTTTGAATTAAACCATCGCAGTAAAAAATTCTCACCTCGTATTCACTTTTCCGACTTCCCAATTTTTCACAAATAACACCGAAACATTTCACAAAATTTTTAAATACTTATTATGTTACACAGAAAGCCGTGTCGTAAAAAACAGAGTGGGGCACGCCGTGGCCCCCTCCTTGCCCCGGCCCCCTCGCACACAATCAATATACGGAATATGAGAGCGCGGCGCGCCGCCTCGCCCCCCCGCATGCTTTATTATACCGTAATTAAATATATACAACTTTATAAATTGTACACTAACGTTCAAACATTCCAAGTGAAAAGGTTCAAAGTTAAGTTATGCTAGTCATTTTACAATTTAATATTGAAATAGTAGATGGATTTATTCGTCTTCTTATATGAAACACCTGCATTGATTTTCGTTGCACAGGTGTTTTTAATTAAATTGTAAATTTTGAATCAATGTGTCTACTGCAACTTTGGGTTAGTGTGCGCGGTGCACATTAATTTTTTATTACTTATGAAGAAATTTAATTATTTTTGTTTGTATATATTTCAACCCAACTTGGCCCCTTCCTAATAATAAATTGTCGGGTGGGAAGTGTGTGTAAAAAGTACTTCAATCTCTTTTCACAACATGTACAGACGCACGCACACATAGACAATAGATATAATAGATGGATTCAGACAGTCTTCTTTTTATTAGATTCCATCCTTTCGTTTACAAGTACCTGCCGCAGAATGCATTTCTATACTATATGTACCTACGTAGCGCGTACCAAATGCGATGGGGGTGGGATTGTAAACATCTACATTGTACGTATGTATGTTAAACACATACATATACTAATATTATTATTTATAACATGGACTTGAAAGAGAAGGGCGCATGAGCGTTTGCATGAATAATATTTCTACCCATTACCCACACCACAAGCAATATTAATATTAAGGTGGGTTTGTTCTATTTACTTTTTGTCTTGTACTGCGTTACTGTAACCGTAGACTCGAGTTGTATTACCGTCTTGGATCTATAACTTATACCTTTGCAGTTTCTTCTTATGCTATACTATATTAAAATAAATAAACAGTTAGGCAAAATTGTAAAGAAATCTTTATTCACTGCAGTACATTTATTTTGTAGTACTTTATATTTATAACTTTATTCTTACTAGTCGTAGTAAAAATGTTTTTACTTTTATTCTGCGTGATTAATAGGTTCTTATAATAATCTCTCCACGGGTTTAATCTTACTTACATTTTTTCCCTTGGTATAAATGATAAAGGTCTATTGTTAATTTACTAAAATTATATTTCCCGTTCATAACATGGTTTAATTATAATTGTTTTAATTAAATGTGTAGACAATTAGTTGGTTAATGACTTTGTTAATGCTTATTTACCTAATATTTTTTTATAAACAAATTATTTAAGTTAGTAATTTCGGTATTTAAGTATTTTTTTATAAATAGACAAACAAGATAAGACTACTTACTTTAAGAAAACCGTTGACTTACTATAACTAGCGTTAAAAAAAATTTATATCGAGATTTTAACGTTACTGTTGTATTTAACAAGTAAAAAAAATTAAAGCGCTTAAGGATTAACTATCAAGCTACGTTAACTCGGAGCTTATTAAAAAGGCAGTCCTCGTTTTAAATTTGTAATTTAACAAAACAATAGGACAATTAGTTGTATTTTTGCATACAGGTATTTGATGAACAATGATCGACATCATTGTCTTACCTCAATGAAAATAGGTAGGCAAATCATCAATTATATATATTTCTTTACGATGTATGTAAACAGAACAGAAAATGTTTTTATAATATGCATTTTTCTGTTTTTTATTAATTTTGCTACTGTCCTGTCTACGAGATCCGTTAAGTGAGAGCAAACAATAACGCGATTCGACTAGCGTATTAAAGTTTTCATAAGTATTTTTAATCGATACAAGTTATCGATAAATTAATTTAAGTGAAATTTTATCGGTTAAAATTTGATTAAAATATTTTTACGCATGTCACTTTTATTGAATAGCAACACTAGAGTCATTGTTACTTTTAATGTTAACAAAATAGAACAAAACGCTCTTCTTGAGTATAAGTATTTAATTTTAAATATGATTTTAAAGAATTAAACTGTTTTATTCAATTCATTGTTGTATACAAGTAATATAAACAGCAAAAATGTTATCTCAAAAACATTTGCTGTAGTTAATTACTGTAACTTTCAAACTATTTGATATTAAGAATTTGTACCCATTTCCAATATTAATAAGATCGTCAATTGTCTTGTTTGCCTCTTATTGCTCTCGCCTGCCGTAGAATGATTGAATTTTATCTACAAAACGATTTAGTTTCAAAAGTTGTTACATTTAATACTTTATGTTTATAATTGCTTAAATACGAGAAAAATCTAATAGTTTTACAGACAAATTAAACACAAAGCGTTTAGTTTTTTTAACATTCACAAATGTTACACAGTAAAGAATACATATTTGGTTTTAGTTTTGCATACATTTATATTTAGAACGTTAATTTCACATAATAAGGATAATAACCATATAATCCTTTTTATTTTGTATTTTTAATGTATGTACAGAATATTAAATCGATTTTTGTTAGTAGGAACCATAGACTTATTTTTAATTCGAGTAATCGATTTTTAAATTTATTTGTCTAATAGTCTGTGTTTTCTCTATTTTCGATTCAAATTTCAAGATGTTACGTTTTATCCATTATTTTGTGTTTTCACTTCGTGTATAAAATTGAAAATAAATCTGTATAATTTATTTGACAGGTTATTAGTTTCGCATAAAAAATAAATTAATAATTTTGATGTCAGCTTAGGTATTGGAAGAATCTTGAAAATAGTCAAGTAAGTTTTTTAAATAAACTCAATATAAATCGAACTGTGTAAGTAATTAAGATTGTTTAAAAAACAATCTTTTATGGTTGTTATCAATTTTTTATGGTTTGTTGTCACGACCCAAAACAACTCTAGTGGGTTGTATGAATTAGAAATTAATGAAAAATAAAAACAAGATACTTCTTTCAATATAAATAGAAGTTGAAAAATAGCTGTAAAAGTTACAATAAATACAACTGAGAAGGGGTAGTGGTAATAAATATAACAAAAACAAAACTACATGTTTATTGTTAACTAACTAATACAAATTTTGCTTTTAAAACACACATGGCAGTGACACAAGGTGATAAAAAACTAAATCACAAGGGTGTAATATTCTTTGTAATGAAAAATGATTATTCCTTGAAAGGCAAGGCGGGGAGAAGTTTTCCCTCGCATTTTCCAAAGCCAATGCGGGATCCCAGTTCATTGATGCAGTAACCTCGGAATATAACAGTGTCACCGTCTTGTAGGAATTTCCTCTCTTCACCATTTTGCAAGCGAAGAGGTTTTGTACCTTTCCAGCTAAGCTCAAGCATGCTGCCATATGAGTCTGATGTCTGAAAAAAATTAAACAGTGATTTTAAATAAAATATTTTATCTTAAAATCCACATAAATATAAATAACATAATCTAAATAAGTCTCCAGCATTTACACAATAAAAATGTATACAACATCAGAAAAATGGGTAAAAGTTTGGTATGCGCCTAGCAGAATTAAATTTTATTTTGATTATTAAAAAAAATCATTCTTTTTTCAGTTATAACAGACTGTTTGCTGTTGCTGTAAAACTTTTTTGTAATATTAAATTCCTTACATCACCGCTAATAGTCCCAGATCCTAACAAGTCACCAGGATGTAGGTTACAGCCAGTAACAGTTTGTTGAGCAAGCTGCTGCTTTGCTGTCCAATATAAGAAGCGGTAGTTTGATCTGCATATGGTGGTTATCACCGATGACTTCTCGGCTAAAATAAGGACATCAAATTTCATTTACATGTACATATTGGTTTTAAAAATACCTTTTTATTCTGTAACATTAAAAAACTGATATTATATTGAGTATTTAAATAAAATATAATACATCATTGATGTAATTGATATTCGTAATTTTGTAAATATTGGTTAAGTTACTTTAAGTTTGACTATAAGTAATAACAATGACACATTTAGAAGAAATATAAATCAAAATTAATGTAAAAAAGTTTCCATTTCTTATAGTTTACTATGTAATGAGACCAATTGTTCTGAAATCGGTTGTGATGTTTTCAACTTACACTTTAGATCCACCTCCAGCTTAATATCAAAGTTGAATTTATCATCATGCTGCAAATAAGGAAACGGAATGGGATCCTGAGGGTAGTTCTCCACAATGTAAGGTCGAAGGGCTTCCACTGTCACAATCCACGGCGAAATAGACGTTCCCAAGTTTTTGGCCGTGAATGGTCCGAGTGGTATGTACTCCCATTTTTGGATATCACGTGCTAGAAGGAAATTGAAAAATGTTTATTCTTTTTTGTTCTTTCTGATGATATTTGTTTAAGATAGAAGATTAGTAAATTAAAGATCTTATTCAACTGAAATGCTCATTGAATGTCTCTGATGATAATTGAATATTTAAATATATTGTACAAAAATGAGAATTAATCACAAATTACTATATTGTTACTATTAATTTATTGATGCAAAAAAATAATCTAACCGCTCCAATCATTCATAAGGACGAATCCGAAAATGCGGTCTTCAGCTTGTTTAGCTGTAATCCTTTCGCCAAGAGCAGTCGGGGGTCCTCCGACAAAGCAAGCTATTTCAAGCTCGAAATCCATCAAACGACACGGTCCAAAGTGAGGATCAGCTCCTAGAAGTACATAAAAAAAGATCAAAATATATTTAAAATCATGTTAAGTAATATTATGATTTAAAAAATTATTAGCCATTATTGGCCCAAACCTTCTACTGGTAAAGTCTGCCCCATAGGTCTTGTTATGGGGGTTCCGGATATAACAATGGAACTGCATCGTCCGTGATAACCAACTGGCAAATACTTCCTGAAATTGAAATATAACAATGTATAATATTTCCTTTTCAGAAAATTTTCAGCTACGATTTCATAGTTGACGTTTTCTTAATACTAAAATCTTATTTTACTCAATTATATATCATTTTTTTTTTTATCTGACGAAAAGTTGAATAAAAGAAGATGAAGTAGATAAGGACTTTTTTTTCGATTGATTAGACTACAGAATCGTATTCATTCGATACAGGTTTAATTCTTTTGTCTAACTTTTAGTGAATTTAATCACTGCGGAGCCATCAGCGTGTTTGATCGTGTATGGAAATATACAAGTTAATTCATTATTTAAAGAAGGAATTGGACAATTTTCAAGTATATATTTTTAAACGCTACAACAAAAGTTCTCTCCGACTGAAAAGATGAAAAAACCCTTGCTTTCCTGTTATTGTACACTGAGGATGCCATTCTAACATTTATTCACATTATTTTTATTCGTACATTTTTTTTTAACTATTATGAACGACTCCTGAGCTGTGCTGAGGAATCGTTCTGAATGAATCACCCGTATAATAGTGGTTTTCCTTAGTAAATATTTGCTAGTATTTAAACATTCTTTTTTAAAAGAAGAAGAAGAATTAAATCTATACATCATTAATCAGAAATACATACCGAGAATAATTTTCGTATGAAATTGGAAACATCTGTAATTAGTAGCAAATTTAACGACAACAAGATGTTTATAAGAAAAATTAGCTATAATCTTCAGGTAAAATTTATTAAAGTTTGCAATTTTTAATACCCGCCATATCATCGTTGAGGCTCAGTTACATCAAGTGGCAAATCAGAGAGAGAAATCGAATTATCAGACGTGCATTTTGTCGCTGTCCAAAACTATGCAAAAGGTGCCTTTAGACAATTGAAATTATAACCTATTCCTCCGAATCATATATCCAAATAGGGATACTTGGACATATGATTCGGCTACCAGAACAAATGTAAATTGAATGTTTGGACAGCACACGCCCTTAATCATTTAAAGCCTTTAAAGGGTTGTAATATGTAAATTACCAATTAGGCATCAATGCATTCTCCTTGTTTCTGAACATAATGCCCACGTTGGTAGCGTGGTGGATCGATGAGTAGAAATCAGTGTAATCGCCAATTTCCGCTGGTATGTGCATCGTTGCATCGCTCTGCTTAATAAACGCCCTAAAATTGACAGTTATAACTTAGACATTTTGAAAAAATATAAGGACGAATTTTTGGATATAATTTTCTGATCTCTCTATTGTTAGTCATTTTGATTACATTATTTTTGGTATCGCTTTTATTGAAACCCTACACGTATATATTACTTTTACATTATTACTTTTGTCGTAGATCGTTGTCATTTTTCAATTTAGTGTTATTGGCGTCCAGAAGTTTTTGAATCGTATTTCTCGCTTCGATCCAATGTGGCTTTGTCAATCCCATAAACGCATTTAACTTATCCTCCTGCAATCAACAAACAACAACATGTTAATAATATTCATGGAAAATAAAATCCATAAATTATTTATAAGAACGTTGTTTACAAACACTATATAAAATAACTATAAATATGTTATATATGTAGCAGGCAACTTGCTTAATAAGCTGTTCAATTAACAGTCAAGTATCGTGACTTGGCGACATATATAAGTTCATGGAGTTTGGCACACGGAATGCCGATCATTATGTGTGAATTACTTTGTCCAGTAATCAGTTAGCGACTGAATATGACAAGTGAGAGTATCTTTGGGCCAATACATCAAAGTTGGAAATGGGGCATGATTCCACCCTAAGGGGAATAATCGGAATCGCGTATCCGTTTGGCAACCCTGGCCGGGGTGGATAAATAGAAATTCATTCTGATTGTTCTTTCGATTTTCCACCCTAACGTATAGTGAGGTAATTAAGGTGGATACTTTAGGGTAGATGAACGGTATCATTCGATATGGTTGCACATATTTAACATCACAGAGTATGAACGTCACATATTTTATAGTACTAGCTGTTCCTCCCAGTTCCACTCGCGTTTACGATTCGTTCCTGAGTGATAGCGAGATGTAATATAACCTTTCTAAATAAACGGGCTATCCAACGCAAAAAGAATTTTTCTAATCTGATCAGTAAATTCAGAAATTACCCCCAACATATAAACTTACCAACTAATTTTACTTCTATAATATTAGTATAGATATACAATAGATATAAAATACCATTGATTATTTCACAATTATAATTAAGACAAGAAATAACAGGTTTAGTTAATGAGATAATGCAAATGAACTATAGATTTATTATATACCTTAAAAACATGTTGTTTATCTTTTAACAACGGTCCGGTAAAGAGATGCGAGATTGTATTCAGATCTAGAATCCATTCTCCAATAGCCACTCCGATGTGCTTTTGGGCCTGAAAATTTAATTTTGTCATTTATAAGAAGGTTAAATAAAAATTTAAAATTAAAAGAAAAATGACTACTATTAGGTCAATATAAGGATCACTTTTCTCATAAAAAATTAAATCCGGCTATAGGTACTTCCGGGGCAAATTGTCATTTATGATCTTATTCTATTTTTGAGCCTTTAAATAATATTTTAGAGCCTGCAGATTAAAATTCAGTAAACTGAGCTAATTTTTATTTATTTATTAATAATTTAAAGCTAATAATAAATGAACACGACACAATACATTATGTGACAATAAGACCAAAATAAAGCGATTTTTCAAAATTAACCTCTTGTTAGTCGACGTTTATTTTTTATATTCTATTGTCAATTGTGTATATTAGTCTATTTTGTAACAAGACTTTTGTAGTAAAATACGTACTAATATATAGTTTACTTGAATGACATACTTATTCCAGATTTTAAAATTAAACCACTTATATTACCACCGATATTTATAAAAATTGTATGGGACGAAAGTGAGAATATACCCTTTTAAACAAGAATGAACCAAATTGATCAAACAGTGTTAAGTAATCGATGAACATACATAAAAAAATTGCCGACGAATGAAGAACGTCCTTTTTTGGAAATCTTGGTTAAAAAATTGTGAAAGCTATGTTTAGTTACTGATAGCAGTGGTGTATCCACAATTTCGGGTTCGGAGAGGGGCGGGTTTCAATGCTCTGTTCATATAAATATTTGTATCATTCACAACATCGCAAAAAACCATTGTTGGCGCGTGTTTTTTACCGACTTTCAAAGAGGAGGAGGTTCTCAATTTGTCGAGGACTTTTTTTTATGTATGTCGATGAACATATATACGAAAACGGCTGGACGAATTTTGTGAATTCTTTTTTTAACTTTTTTTTTGTAAGTTTTGTGGTTGTTGAAAAAAATTAAATACTTTGCTAAAGTTATTTATTAAGGTTTTTTTAAGAATGTTGCTTTAGGTAATATCAAATTTTGATTAATCCGTATCTAAGTAAATCTACCGTTTTGTAATAAAATTTAGAACAAAACACCAACATTTATTAATGAATTGGACAAACAGGTTTGGCGGACATAAAACCAATCGGTTGAGTTTTTAATTATTATGTCACTCTAGCAAATGTTAGTAACTAATATTATTTTATTTATTAATGTTTTATCTTAAACAAATAAAATTTAAAATTATTTAAAAGTTAAGTATAGTTATATAAAAATAAAACTTTTTCATACGTTAACCCCTACATTTAAAAAGAAACATTGATAAAATTAAGAACACTATAGGTCTCAAATCTAAAGATTTTTGCTTGATTATTATTTGTAATTTATTGAAATCCTTAGCTTTTTTTAATACAGAACTGAAACAGAATTCTCTAACTATAAAAAGACTACACTACTTAGTAATATAATGATTAGTTTAATAATAACACTATCTAATTGGAATGAGGTACAGGCACGTATTTAATCAATTGCAGTTATCTTAATATATACGAGACTTAAATTTATACTTAAAAGAAAACGACGTAAATGTAGGTAACATACCGGAAGTCGGAAACAAAAAAAACTTAAATCGCAAGGTAAAAACAATAACAAAGCAAAACAGATAACATAAACTTTTATTCTACACTCACGTTTTTAGGAGAAGTGAATACACCATAAGGCAAATTTTCTATAGGAAAATCTGTATTAGCGGAATATTCTATGAAAGATTTCATTATTACTGACACGTTAGTTTTCTTTGAGTTTCAGTGTAAAAGTGTCTTCTTGGTTTTGTAATTCTATTTTACGTTCGCTATGGAAATAAGGCGGAAAAACAAGTTTGGTCGCCGGCCGGCGAGCACAGACTGGATTCTTTATGAAGTCAAGGACGCACTCCACAGTTAGTTGACGTATTTATTTAATATCAACTTATCTTAATAAGGTAACATAACATCGTATTATCAAAAGACACATGTAAGAGTGAGATAAATACAGATCGCTTATGAGACTAAGTAAGTGTAAACATTAAATTAATTAGCACTACAAGCGACCCCCAGTGTATCACAAACTGTTTTGAAAGTGTATGAATGCAAATCTATTTTTAGAAATAGAATTTATGTCATTGTGTACTGAACTCAGATGTATTATATATTGTTTATGAAAACGAGAAATCATAAAATTGAAATAACAAACATGAATTTATACTTTAACTTAAGAAACATTGATTTTTCTTCTTTATTACTTTATAAAGCTGAATGTTTATTTGAACGCACTGGTCTCGAAACTACCTATCTAATTAAAAAAATATTTTTGCTTTTGATAGCGTGTTTGATAAAGAAAGTTATATAAACCTACACTACGATCAATGTCACCCCAACAGTTGTTATAATATTGTCACCTAAGCCGGTAGTGTAGTAATTTAAGCTGAATAAAACCACGATGCGCCTCTAGTCATTATGTAATCATTTACAAAACACTATTCACAATATAGGTACTTAGTATTACATGAAATAAAAGTTATAACTAAAAATATGTTGATCGTCCATAAAAAACAACGCAAAAGGTAACATTAAATATCATTGTGCAATAATTTTGCACATGGTTCTACTAGAGAAGGAGGGTAATAGTTTACGACTCTATTTGCTACGTAATGATACCTATATGGATTGTTGGTTGTTTAAAAACAAGGTATCTCATAATATTATATGTACCAACTGAGTTTCTTTAGTACAAATCACATCTTTATTGTGGGAAGTAGGTATAGGTACCTTCCAAATAGTTTTAAACTAGTGAAAGTATTTATATATTTTTTGGATTAGACTAGCTTTTGCTCGCGACTCGCGTTGGTGTAGACTTTGTTTTGATTGTTTTATTTTATTTTTAATGATTATTTTAAAGGCCGGCCTAAATGTTATTTTCTATCTATCAAGCAAAATTTTATCATGTTAAACTATGTCATATTGATTTACGGTTATTTATCTCATTAGCAATAAAACCATGACGTAGGTATGTATAATCAGTATAATATTATCACCTATATCATCATGGGGCTTAATTCCGTCCACGGGGTAAAACCGTCTGCTCGCAATTACAGGCGCTACAGTACAGTTAAGAACTTTGACATGTATCGGTAAAAGGTCCCATAAATGTCCAGTTGTGTTATTAAAGTGAAACGTTTTATTTGATTTAAAGTCCGTTTAAATGATTTTTGTATTATTTAGCA
The DNA here is from genome assembly GCA_037950945.1 of Hypolimnas misippus. Classification (NCBI taxonomy): domain Eukaryota; kingdom Metazoa; phylum Arthropoda; class Insecta; order Lepidoptera; family Nymphalidae; genus Hypolimnas; species Hypolimnas misippus. The sequence continues at coordinate 2,697,910 of JBBEEQ010000016.1, read as the reverse complement.
AGAAAACATATTTAAATATTATTAACATTCGACATTATTACACGAAAATTGTTAGATGTCAAATTGAGACTATTTTAATGGGACTAAATCGTCATATGACGAATTTGCGATGTTATAAGCCTTTTTTATTTTCGATTAAATGATTCGTTTATCTACAAACAAAAAAAATGTTCTTATCATACGATAAATAAAAACTCTATCAAAAAATACAAACGATTACTATATCAGTTGTAGAGGTGTAAAAGTAAAAAAAAAAAAAAACTAAATTATTAATATATAATAATTTTTTATTCTTTTTCATATATGATGCCTATACGTGTATCTGTACTAGAATATTAGATCCATCCTTTAAATTATTATTTTTTGTTTAAAAATAAATTATTCATTATTTTACTTTTAAATATCGATTCTGCTAATGCTGGTAAAATGTAGAATGCCCAGTTGACACTCCTCTATAAACAATAACTTTTACAGTTATACCATAAGAACAATCAGCCTTTTATTTAATTTTAAAAGACTATTTAGCATTTGTATTACTTTAATAAATACGATGTTAAAATATAAATGTTTACCTTATCTTTGTGAATTAGTCGGAAAAGTGTCATTTTACTGTTTTTTTTTAACTTAGAAAACGAAAGATGACTGAGACAATTTTAATATATGTATGTACGTATGTTTTGTCTCCTTTTGAAGGAAAAATCCGTCTTGTAGAACTGTTATTAAAAAGTGCTATTTATTCTAATTTTCAAAAGTGCTACATTAAATATTACAACTGAAATTACATTTAATAAATTCGTTTAATAAATTCTTATATGTGGAAACCATTACATTTATAATAAACTAAATATTTTACCAAACATAAAAACTATGCCGGAATAAGGCCTCTTTGATATACATAATTATTTACTAACTAGATATTTAGTACTCATTATTTGGTGTAAAAGCAATTAATATTTTATTATTATGATACCTATCTGTGGGTCATCCATAAAAGCATCATAAAAAATTTAATAATTTCTGCCATTTAACTAGTAATTTTCTCTTTTCTACTTTAAGTAAATTTATTTATGGGTTGTCACCTATATTATATTTGTAACAAAATTTATTTTGCGTTGACAAGAAGGCTTCTTTTGTTTTAATTACGTTCCACTCTAAAAACCCATCAGCCAGGGCCAGCTAGTTTAGAAGTAAAGCGTATTGTATATCAGTCGTTTTGTATTACACGAACAATAACAAACACAGTATGCATCTCCTGGACCAGACAAACTGGAAAAATGTGAGGATTTCTTTTTTTTTACATAAATACACATTAAACATGTAAATAAAATAAAGGGAAGTTTTGGTAATTTTTTTAATATTAATTAATGCAAAAACTACTGAATATATTTCAATTTTAAGGTTTTTATCTAGTTAATAAAATAGAAAAAAAATAAAAAAATAACTTAAGCATTCTTCACGAACTAGTCTGCAAAAAAATTTCAGACTAGTTCGCGAAGATGTAAATAACAACAGGTGATACGTTAGAGGTGTCGCCGCGGTAGTGCAAGCGAAGATGATCAGGGGCAGTTTTAGAAAAAGAATATTTTAGAACAAAAGAAAATTTTGTAATCGATTTAATAATCGATTAGTTTTGGACAGAAACAATTAATCTCTATAAGATTGGTTGTCAATGTCAACATTGATGTTTGTTTTTGTTTTGAATTTATCTCCGCCAAATTTTTAAATAAAACAAATACTCAAGATTTTTAACGAATGGAATGCGTCTTCAATTTTAATGATAATGTTCATCTCGAGTAGAAAAATAACAAATGGCCACAGACGATCAAGGTGATAATATTGAAAAGTATGATTTGAAACTTAAATCTAAACCTAAAGATGGAGTCATATTACAACTTCATCATACGATTCGGGGATCTAATGGGGAAAGCAGACGTATTCGTTTTTCTATTGGAACTTTTGAAGATACCAATAGTAAGCTAGCATGCGCTGATAATGTCGGCAATATCTTCGTACTGAATTTTGCCGATCTGCAATTCTGGAAATTGAAAAGTGTTGGCCCATGCACAGCATTACATTTTGTTCCCTACGAGTTGGATACTCTGATAGTCGCTACAGCCAAAAAATTTGAAATTAAATTTGTTGATAGTGAAACAACAAAAGTTACACTTAAATTAAGGGGTCACACAGCACCGATAAAACATATTTCCTTTTCAAACAATAAAATAAACAACTTACTTACTGCTAGTTCTGTAGAGGCTATTCTATGGGAGCTCAAAAATTATACCAAATATTTTACCCTGAATACATACACAGGAGCTCAGATTCAACAGATCTTATTTACACCAGCTGGTGATTTTTTGGTTGCTTGCTTTCAAAATGATACAATACAGATTTGGAAGCATGAGACAATGAAATCTGTGAAACAAATAATACCCAGCGAGTTAAAACACTTAAAAAGTGTTGCATTTACTATGAATGGCAGAGCAATGGCTATGTCAGGGTTAACACCTGTATTGATCTTATTCAGCATGGACACATGGAAAGCATTAAAATCTATAGATCTACTTAAGTACAATATTTCTGGTGTTCAACAGATTTCTTTTGTACCTGAAATGTTTGACGGAGGCAGTAATAAGATTCTTGCTCTCTTGAGCAGTGACTGTGTTTTATATTTCCTTGACATAGAATCCCTTAAGATTATTCATATGATTCACCCTGATTCATCAGGTATAAGAAAATTTGTAGTAAGTCCTACTGGGAAATACTTTCTTTGTATTTTACAGCAAGGAGAGGTAAACATTTATAATTCATCTTATGTAATGGATAATGCCAAAAGTCCATTGGATGTATCAGCTAAAGAAATGAAACCATGCACTTCTGTGTCTCATAAGCATATAGAGCATTCATCTAAGAGAATGGAAGTCCAACAAAGAATGAAAATTTGTATGGACAGTGCTAGATTGAGAAGAATTTTAATGCAATATGGAGAATATCCTGATAAATTTCGCTCAATCATCTGGAGATCCCTTCTGGTAACTCCAAGAAATAAAACAGCTTATTCAGTTTTAGTGGATAAAGGGATTCATCCAGCTTATAAAGATATTGAGAAACAGTTTACTATACATAGTTCTATTACACTGAAAAATTTAAAAAGGCTTCTATCATGCCTTGCACATTGGTGCCCTTTATTTGGAGTGATGAAATTCTTGCCTGGTTTTGTATTCCCATTTGTTAAAGTACTTCAGAAAGATCCTCTATTATTGTTTGAAAGTGTAGCAACAGTTTTGTTAAATCAGTGTCAGCTCTGGTTTGAATACGCTCCCTTTCCTCCAATCAGTATTCTCGCAATGATTGAAAATATATTAGCGGAACATGATCAACAATTGTTAGATCATTTTTGTGATCTAGGTGTGACAAGTCAAACATATGCATTAAAGATTTTAGAAACAGCTTTTAGTGAGGTTTTGACATGCTCAGAATGGTTGATACTATGGGATCATATTCTAAGCAATGAACCAGCATTTATTTTAATGGCTGTTGTTTCTTACAATATTGTTCAAAAGAATGCTCTTAAAAGATTACAGAGTCATGAACAAATTGAAAATTTTTTTCACATGCAAAATCCTTTAGATAAAAAAACATTTTTGAAAAAAGCATATATTTTTCTTAATGATACAAGCGAAGATATACACCCAAGACATTTTTTTAAATCTTTCACGGCTTTAGATAAGGGTACTTGCTATCAACAGTTTACGGGATATCCAAAAGCAACAATATGTCTTAAATTAGCAAAGAAAAGTAAAAAAAAGATAGTAAATAATAATACTTTGCAAGAACTCACAACAAAAAGTCAAGAAAAAGAAATTAATAACAGGTACATAGTCAAACATGAATCTATAGAATCTGATAATAGTTCTGAAAAAGAATTAGAAGAATATGATAAGTTTATTTCTAGCCAATCTATAATGAATAGGAAATGCATTCACCATTCCCAAAACAAGGGCGATCATAGCAGTGCAATAAAAGATGAATTAATTGATAGTATTATGAATCCTGCTGCTAAACATTGTCATAAAATTAATAGAAAAAATCATAATAAAACAATTAAAAAAGATTGTACAGAGTGTGAAGCGCTTTTAAGCGCCAAATCAAATAAGAAAACGGAAAGAAAACATACGTTGGAAAAAGAAATTAAAAATTTGATCCAAAATTACAATAATACAGATCAGTCTGAATAATTAGCAGTGTGGTAATAAAAATAAAAGGAAAATAATTCTTGTTATTTTATTTTAATTCGATTGTTAAAGATGATTTTTTTTTTATTTAAAACATTTCATTCCTTTTTAGAAGCAGGTCTCGGTATTGTAGACTTTACATTGCTAAACTTTTTTCTCGAACCACTTAGATTGGCGTTAGCTTCAGTAGGTGTCTTAGGTACTCTCACTGGTGTAACAACTTTTGGTTTAAATAAAGCTGAAATATAAATTTTCGTATTAATAGATCAGTATTCACCATCTCAACATTAGTGATTAAAATTACTTAAAATACTATTTAATGTTCACTGTTATTGTTTAAATATTTCTACAAATACAGAGGACTTTGCAGGTGCGAGGTTCAATCAGAACCTTTTAAATTTATATTTTTAGATATCAGTTCTTATTCGTTATACAAACATTTGACTAAATTGCAAGATTCTAGTTTTGATAGAGTTTATGTTTTGAGATTTCGTGCTAATCAGCTAGTAGGTAAGTGGTTTTTCGCTTTATATATATATACAACAAAATAAAACAAAATCATTATGATAGGTTAAGTACTTACTGTTCAATTTGCTATTTTTGTTATCGAGGGTAGTTTTTTCTTTATCAGATTTGGTAACACTAGGACTGTTCCTTAGTTTGAAAAGATTTGGAGATAGTCGACGAAATTTTGAAATTTTACCATCTTTTGCGACGGGTTTTGTTGCTAAATTAGATGTTGATGCACTTTCGGTTCGCTTTAATCTTTTCATAAAATCATCTTGAACTCCTAAGCCAGATAAGTTGGGGCTTGATGAAAACTGTATTTTTGAAGACTCTGCACCCTGAAATATGAATATATAGACTCTTAGACTCCGCTTTTATTTTAATAATCATTTTAAATTATATAACGTACAACTAATTATGGTAATTAGTATACTAATTTAAATTAACAACGATTAAACGACGGCTCACGTTTTATACATTGATATAAATATTAATTGCTTGGTAAATAAGCAAACCTTTAGTATCGATATTTTAGAAACGTCCAGCGCTAACGAGGACATAGAAGAGTCATGCTTGCCATCTTCAACTAATTCTTTAATAACATTCGATATCTTATTTCTCAATTCCTCGGCCGTCTTTTCTGCTGACGTTAAGCTTTCTAGTATAGAACTTGACGGCACTTGAATAGGACTGAAAAAATAAATTAATGCAAAGATATTACGTTTTTATTTTCTTATTTTAGTTATTTAAAAAAAGCTTATTTGAACTGTTTGCTCATTTTAGAGTACTACCTCATCAATAGGTCTAGAAGTTAAATCAATCTACAATAATTGAAATCTATAATATATATATGCGTATAAGCGAGAAAATGGCATTTGAGATACAGATTTTAAATGTATATAGGTGTATAATAAATTTCCTAGTTAGCAGGACTTTGTCACAAATCGTCCGTTAACAGATGTATATGAAGTTTTAAGTAGACACCCGCTTCAGCTTGGCATGGATGGTACAGGTATTTAACAAAAAATTGTAAATTTCTATAGTCTGTTCATCAAGGCTAATGTAATAATGGTGAAATAATTTTTCAGATCGGTCACTAGACCATTTAAGTTTTGGAGCCTATTCAATTCCGACATACAAATAATCAAATATTTCCTCTTTATAATATTAGTATAGATTATTATAATTTATTTGTAATTCGTGTTGTTACCTCGATGTTTTGTTGCGTCGCCGAGCACTTCCTGGCGTAGAAGAAAGTGTATATGTACTTTGTCTCTGACACATTAACTGCATCTGAAAAAATGATATATATAGGTATATATAAACACGATTGTATTTATTCAGGCCACTATATACACATTATAACCACATCCTTATTTTAATTTTAAATAATCTATGCCACCCGGCACAAAGTAAATATTCAAGTTATATCTACATCTAAATCGGTTGATAAGAGTAGAAGTCATGGTAGAAAAAATAAATTTACATAGATACATAAAGCCTAAACATATTTTAAGCCTACTAATTATTTCATCATATATTTTATAACATTTTCATCTTTGGTAAATAAGAAAATTTAATATCATGTATCATGATGGTATGCCTCGTCATGTGTGATGCAATGAGTACGAAGCGAGTCTGAAGTCGCGCATGGTATAATAACAAATGTAGCAAAACTGCTTTTAATTACTGATTTAAACACATTAATTTTATAAGTATTTAATACTAAAAATTATTAATAAAATTCTCCTGGTGCCTAATTTTGTGTTCTGCGCAGCGTTATGCGCATAGTTGAGACCGACACGCTTACGTGAACGAGGTATAGTATATTATAAAATATGAGTGAAATAAAAACTTTTTTCCCGTCCGAGTTGTCTTCAGGCGCGTCTTTCAGCAAGGCGCCGGGCGCGGGGGGCTCCGCCGCGCCGCCCGTCAGCGTGTCCAGCGAGCGATAGCGAGTTGGAGTCTCAGTCTTTATACGGTGATGTCTGAAATATAAACAGTCATTGCATTTTAATCGACTTACAAAACAGGGAGAAGGTTCGTGGATTTCTAAAAAACAATTGGACCGATTCCATCGGTGCCATAGAAATTTCAACAAAATCGGTTCAGTGGTTTGGTTTTAAAATCAATATAACTGGAAAAAATCTTGTCTACAAATAAATTAAACATAAGTACCTAAAATGGGCGTTTATAAAATCTTGTACTACAAATAGACGACTAAGGACAATTTTTAATTAAACATGCTCTAGACATAATTTGTATATAATGATTTATTTATATAGATATGCCATCATATTATAAAATTCAACAAAATATTATTTTATTCAACATACGTTTTACGTTACGTACATAAACTTTTTAACATAGGTAAGACTTTTTTTAAATTGCGTACCGTTTTTCCGGCGTCTTCAAATCAATCATACTAGCGGACTTGTTTCCTATCCCCTCCTTGTGTTTTTCTGAGTCCGATTCATTGTACTCCTTGATACAGCGCACGATATCTTGTAACTGCGTTGTTAATCGCTCCCGATGTACTTTTGGAAGAGAACCGAGAAGGACACTGCCACTTTCCTAGTAATAATATTCAATTTTGTTAAGTTATCAGTTATTATTATGTCACTGAGCCTGTAAGGGGTAAAGCGTATAGTCGATATGTTAATATCTAAATATAGGTAAAAATGTATTGCAATCAACTGATATGATCCCGTGTCGAGTTCAGAAACATATAACAAGCAAAGAACTATAAACACATTACTTTGGTTTATATTTAGCAAGATCGCGGATCAAAAGGGCTATCGGCGGTGTTAATGATCAGTGCACCACCCTATCTTCTTCCAATAAAAATAACAGAAATTAATGTAGGTAAATATAGGAACTGTTGTAATTTATTATTTTACCTTAAAAAATCTTGTTATAGCTATACACGATAAACCTCGTATGAAAGAAATTACCTTACTATATTGCTTTCCTCTGGTAACTCCGGATACTTCCCAGAAACCGCTATTTTGATGAGTAGGAGCCATTGGACACGAGCACGTAGAATTTACACTTTCCATCACAACGTGAAATCCTGACGCCTTAAAATTGAATACGGAAATATAATAAAAAAATAATTCTTATATGATCTGTAAAATTAAAACTTATTTTAAATATTTAACAAGTAATATTTTTATTTTTATATAGAAAAATTGTTTTACTAACATACCTGACAATTAATAACCACCGTGCGCGTTGCGCTGTCCTGGCTGACACTCGTATCAGTCGTTTCTAGCGATTTGATAGCGAACCCTAAACACTGCAATAACGCGCACAGCTCCACGACATCTGTATAGGCATTCTAAAACATCCGTTTAAATTCGAAGAACTTAAACTACGATATAGGTTTTAATTATGTCTTCAAAAGTAATTTTTAAAACACAAGAAAGGTTTAATTAAATAAGAGAAGCATCTCTTTATTCGATTTTGTTTTTCAAAAAGATAAAGTGGTATTTAGTTTCCGTGTAATCTTTAAAAGAGAAGTTGACAAAATTAAAAGTATACGCAAATTTATAAATTTCAAAATGTTTAGAAAGTGCATAAATAAGAAAGCATAGCTATTTATAAATGTCCTAAAGATCTGCGAAATGAAACTTACCGTTTGTGACATGTTTTCAAAAGTAGTAAAAGAGAAGAAATGCAATTATTAGATATTATACATTAAATATACTATAGGTGCCAGCACACAAAATTAAGAATATTTGAAAATGAAGTAGTAAAATCAATATCTTTTCAGTACAATTCAATTCTTTGGTTAATATTTTCAGTTCTTTCGGACTTAACGACTCGCGATGGCACTTTTTTTCTATGTACCCTCAGGTCTGTATTTTTTTTTTATCGTATTACGGCCATGAGTATATTTATAAATATTGCCACATACAGTATAACAGTAAATGCGCTACATTTGTACGTTCCTCGAAAAAGAAGGAAACCAATATTTTTAGAATATTATTAAAGAATTTCTGACGTAATTGTAATATATACTTGTCTACTTGTAGAATTTTTCACATTTTCTTAGTGATAAAGTAGATAATTGCCCTGGTGTTTTATAAAGAAATCTAAAAATGAATAATTAAACTGAGACATTTAGAGAAGGAGCTTAACACTATATAACTATTATATTACTAAAGATATCTTACAGTTCACGGATTTTGGCACTCAGAAATCGGTCCACTTCAGACGACGTTGCCTGGGAACCCGTTACCTAAATTTTTGGGTCAATAAGATAATTAATAAGCTTGTTAAAGTTGGAAATATGTATCTATTTTTAAGGTTAAACAATATGATATATCTACAACATTAACCTAATTTATTTTCAGATGTTTTGGCTATTCAGTTCGTTATATACAAAAAAATACTAACCTAACGTCTTTGGAGGTTATCTTAAAGTATTCGTTATTTATTACAATACCTTTTTATATTTCTTTCTTCTGGTAAAAAATACAAATGCCACTAATTTACAGTAATAAAATATCATTGGTGTCAAATATTTGGATGCTGATAAGCAATAATGTGTCAACCCACAAAAAAACAAATTTGGAGATAATGATATATTCTGATACTGCAGCACCTATTTAACGTTATTAAAAAAAATTCAAGTCATATAAACTAAATAAGTGTGGAAAAAAGTCTCTTAATTAATTGCTTCGATTTCCAAGTGCGTTCCATATTTTGCAATTTATACAGTAATCTTAAGTATTTGTAAAACTTTTTATTAGATAACACATTAAACATATCAATACGCTTTTAATTCATTATACATTTTATCAAAAAAGAAAAGAAAAGATGGATATATACATCTTCAAACATGTTTGTTAAGAATAGGTTTTTGCATCTTTGGACGCCATTTTCTCAAAATGAAGTTCGTGTGGCTTGACACAGTATTGCATATCAGCGTCCAAATAATAAAAAAATAAAACAAATAATTAAAAACATTTTATTTATCGATTACAATTACAGAAGCGCAATACATCTAGTTGTAGGTCATGTAGCGCGGCGTGGCGGAGAACTTGGCGTACGACTTGATGACCTTGTTGACGGCCTCCAGGAAGTCCTTCTCGGTGGCCACCTTGCGCCGCGCGCGGATCGCGAACATGCCCGCTTCGGTGCACACGGACCTGCGGACGATGTCATTTGTGATTTTGACTCATATTTACGTTATTTTTACGATTCCATAATACGTGACGGGTCGTTCAAAATGTTTAGAGTATGGATCCGAATACAGATATGTCAAGATCCGCGGAGACGAATATTTAATATTTTATTATTTGGGATGATGCCATTTAACCATCCTAAAATATCTACTCTAAATACCAGGGGCGTAACTATAGAGTAGCAGGACTCCAGGCCCCTGACCCGAGAGGGCCCCGGCCTAAAAGAGCCTTATTAAAAAAATCTTTTTAAAAGAATATTATTATTTCATAATAAATATGTATAAATCTGTCTTGAAAATAAAACCTATCAGATATTCTAAAATGTACATGATATTATTAATAATTTTGGGTAAGTACAACACTAAATGGTTCATTAAAATTAAGTTATAACATGACGATTTTACTGGGAAGCCCCATCCAAAGATTTTGACACGGGCCTCAGATGGTATCGTTAAGCCTCTGCTAAATACCATGATACAGGTTAAAAAATAGCAACAGAGAGTTTGCGCAGCGTTAAAGCAAATAAAAAATACAGAAGATATACCGGGAGAGCATAGAACACTAAGAGATACCTGATCTCAGCGCCGGTGGAGTTGGGACACAGGCGAGCCAGCAGGTCGAAGCGGATGTCGCGCTCCACGCTCATGGAGCGCGCGTGGATGCGGAAGATGTGCGCGCGGCCCTCCAGCTCCGGCAGCCCGAACTCCACCTTGCGGTCCAGCCGCCCGGGCCGCATGAGCGCCGGGTCCAGCGTGTCCGGCCGGTTGGTCGCCATGAGCACCTGCGGTGTAGTATATCTTATAGCTCGGGATGTATCTTATAGTTTGGGGTATATCTTATAATTCGGGATATAATATTTCATAGTTAACAATGAAAATGGTTCCACTAGAAAGTATGGTGAGCGATATAGATTCATGTAATATGTATCTCATAGTCAGAAGCCAAATTTAAACATATAGTAGTAATAAAATAAATGAAAAAAAAAACTGGTATCCCTCTTTATTAAGAAAGTTTAGAGCTAATCCACCACATTGTTTTATTGCAGGGCAGATATAGATGTGTCACAATTTCTCCCGGCACATGTAGGTTTCGTAACGATGTTTTTCTTCAACGTGGAGCACATAACATAACTTTAATTTATACCGGGTATCAAAACGAATTCTAACCACAAAGACCTGGGTGAAGGGTGATGATTATCCCTATTTAATTAAAACTGGGTATCAAAATAATTTGTAATATTTTACATAATTTTATATCGTAATTTTGGCAGATATGTTTATAAATCTTACCTTAATATTTCCTCTAGGGTCGAAGCCATCCAGCTGATTAATTAATTCTAACATAGTTCTCTGTACTTCATTATCACCACCGGCGCCATCATCGAATCTAATGTGAAAACGAATTGTTTGAAATTGCTAAAACTAATATCTGTCTTATATTTATATAAAAATTAACACTTAGTTGAAAAAAGTAGAAAATTGCTTGATCAATTTGAATATATGTTTTGTAACTAAAAAATCAAAAAAGGAAGGTAATCGTTAATTTGTTTAGCGATTGGTAATAAAATTACTAATATATGGCGGTGATACAAACTGCATCACGTCATATAGTGTCATGGGTGACACCTACACAAAAATAAAAATAAAAAAGAATTTTTAGTATAGCATAAAGTTCATGTCAATAACTTTACCTGGCTCCACCAATAGCGTCGATTTCATCAAAGAAGATCAGACAGGCCTTCTTGCTTCGAGCCATCTCGAACAATTCTCTTACCATTCTGGCACCTTCACCGACATATTTCTGAACTAACTCCGAACCTAGGCAATACATTCATAAATTGATTAATCTATACTTACATGAAACTGAACAAACTCATATGCTTGAAAATGGTTGCTCAGATTGGAAAAAATTCTTGCGACAAAATGACTGTTTATTAAGAAAGGCTGTGTGAAAATTATATTTGAAAGTTTTACTCTCGAGAGCGATATAAAACTACTCTGTCACCTGGTAACAGATACGTCGTAAGTAGTTACTAAAGCTGTGAATGTTAAAAATAAGGCATTGACAGAATTTTTTTCAGGTGTTAGCGATGAGAATCACTTATGTCAATCTTTATGAAAGTCTACGGGCAAAACTTATATTCTCGCTTAAGACATAATGCATCATATACAAGTATGTCAACCAATATTTACACAGTATTGAAATTGAACATTAAAAACCGTGAGGCACATTTAGTAGTCAATTGTTATTCCATTTAATCTGTGTATTTCGTTAACAATTTATTGTGATTTTCATATAAATAAATAATCGTGTCGTGATTTTTAATTTTTTGTTCCACATTGTGTAGCTTTGTCCATAGATCTGATAATGGCAAAATTGTTCAAAGTGATAATTGTTATAGGAGAGGCGTATCAGAATATCATCTAGGCTTATAGGTGACACTCTTTCTTTACTCTCCATGAAGATAAATGTTTATAAGTGTTGAAACTTAGCATATACTAGCAACACAGGAACACATGCAGTGGCAACACCGAGCTTCGGGAAAGGGCGCTTCTTTCAATTACGAACGAACTATCATTCCTTTAGTATTGTTATACATCAAGCCAAATCTTTATAATTAATTATCAAATTATAGCGTTGGAAGTTGACCCGTGTGACTGGAATATTTTATAAATAGGTGGAGTAAAATAGAAGTATAATAAAATGTTATAATCTTACCAATAACACGTATAAAGCAGGCATCAGTCCTGTTGGCGACGGCTCGAGCACAAAGCGTTTTGCCAGTACCGGGGGGGCCAAACAATAGCACACCTTTAGGCGGTTCAATACCCAGCTTCACAAACTTCTCAGGCTGATAAACAAGATTTATACTTTATAATATATAAAATAGCTTTTACAGGAATGTGTACATATATACAGGCGTCTTTTGGGCATGTTTGACCATTTTACCAGCATTACCAGAAAAGATTAGAAAAGATTTAAAAGTAAAAAAAGTTAATAACTTTTTTTTAAATTCTTTATTTAAATATTTTCATTATTTGTATTTGTGTGTTAAATTTATCTTTAGAGCATCTTAGATGCAAATATTTAATTTTTCCATTACTTATATAATTTACTTTAAAATTTAAAGATGAACTAATTAGATAGAACAAGTAAATCTTAACGCTTGTTGATATGTAAGTTATTATTGCAAAATTATATTATTACTTTACAGTTAACGGGAAATAAGCATTTTTTTTATTTATAGGTTTGTTCCATTTTCCTAAATTGGCCATAGTAACTTAGTGGGACAATGTTAGTCAAAAGTGGGTGTTGTTTTAGGAGAGATGTATCAGAATATCATCTAGGTTTATAAATGACACTCTTTCTTTACTCTCCATGGCTCAATGCCTATTTTTTTCACTTCTCAGACCGATTTTGCTAACTCTTAGGCGAGAATTACATTTGTAAGTTATACTTCTAAGAGCGATATAAAACAACTCTGTAACTTAGTACGTAACTGATACGACGTAAGAAGTTACGAAAGCTGTGGATGTCAAAAATAAGGCAATGACAGTATATTCTTTCAGGTGTAAAACAATGAGAAATAACTTATGTAAATCTTTAAGAAAGTCTAAGAGCAAAACTAAACTAAACGTAATTCTTGCCTTATGTAATTTTGTTGAAAATTTAAAGTTTATGATTCGTGATAGTCTTATGGACAAAATACATTAACCATAACATAGCAAACAAATAGTTGTTCATTCAATGGGGCTAAGTTATCAAATGTGAAATTTTAACATAAAGATTTATCTTGTTTCAATAGGAAAAGCCAGGAAACCTGACCAAATTCAAAATCTGTGCGGCTCAAATTAGTACTAATTAAAATTTAATTTAATGTAATTCCATGCTTTATAATTTATGAAAAACAACTATTCTATCAACATTTAGTGACATTAAAATCTAAATAAACAGAAAAATTCTTAAATGTCAAACATTTTTTTCATTTTGTGTCCAAAATTATTGAATTTGGTCACTGTATCACAAATTTTGAGATATATGTTTTCTATTTCTAGTGGAGAATATGATAATTGAGTGCTGTATCCTACTCTTTGGCATGACAAGCTTTTGCTCATCAACAGGCCACTTACAGGCTATTAATAGCAATATATTTTTAAATAAAATTGTACACATGTTTTGCACTTACATGAAGTAAGGGCGTTTCAACAACTTCTCTTAACTTTTCAATTTGTTCCTTACAACCTCCCACATCGCTGTATGTTACATCTGGCTTCTCTTCAACTTGCATCATGGTCACCGTGGGGTCTATCTTCGGGGGTAAGGGTATGTGGATCTGGTACTTGTTACGATCAACACTGAGAATGAAATAATATAATTTTTAGCAACATAGTTCCATTAAATGATAAATATATATATAAAATAGATAAACAAAATACTTTTGAACATAAATACATAAATTACAAAATGTTTCAATTTATGTGACTAAAGCTAGAATTTTTTTATTTGAATAAAATATTTTATTTGCAGAGAAATTATTAGTTAAGCAAGAATAAAAGTAAAGACTTTGGTAAGCATTACTATAGTTAACTAAGGAACCAATCTCAAAAGTATATGCTTTCAATTAAAGAAAGAATTTTCAAATTGATTTATATATTACAAATTAAAAAATTTATTGAAGTAAACAAAACTCATCTTTTTTTTTTAATATGAAACAGAATAAATGTTGTTCAAGAAAATACCTCAATAACAATAACTGGTGTTAGTGAGTGAAAGTGAAATGAACAATAATATTGGAAAGTGATACCAGAAATTTGTTTGTTCTTCGACAAATAAATAATCTATACTTTCCTTATATATTTAAGAACTAACTGTCCGTAGCGGTTTCACTCGCGTTTATGGATACTGCTTTAGTCCTATGAATAGTAGCATGATATAATATAGCCTACAGGCTTCCTCAATAAAATAAATTGATTCAGCAGTTATGGTGTGAAAATGTTACAAAGAGACAGAGTTCTTTTCACATTATAATTTTAAGTACATATTTTTGTCCTTTTGAGTGTATTAAAAATTCGATATTATAACATTTTTAGTGGAGAAAAGGGATATTTTTCATTTGAACAATCTGTTATTTATAAAAATATGCTCATAATTAAGGAAACCAAGTTATAATATACTTACCCAACCCTCATCCCTTCCTCTATATCTGTGGGTGCGACAGAATCTGCTAGATCTACTACAAACTTGGCAAACTGCTTCACATTGATGATGTATTTAGGATCATTTGAATCTGCATTAATAATTTTTGTGCACCTTGCAACCTGAAAACAAAAGATTAAAACTGTTTAGTAAAAAAAAATAATTCTATTTTTCTTTGTAAAATTGTTGTCAATCTACTTTTCATTGTACACAAGAACACATAAGTGTTAATGTATATTCTTTAAAGAAATGGTACATCAAATCACCTGCAAGGGTTGCTCATTTTGAAGTGTTTGTTTATCAGCAGCTAAATCCCATAAAGCTGGTGGGGCTAAACCAGTGTCTGACTCCTTGATGCCAGTCAATTCATTGACTCTTTTCATGACAGTTTGAATACCATCTTCAACTTCTTTGATGATTTTTGTATACTGTCCTTGACCCTAAAACAAAAATACAATTAAAAGTAATATTTTGAAAAAAAGGTCAACTAAAAATTGCCAGTCATCATAGAAGTAACTTGCATTTCGAAAAATATTATTTATACGAAAACTTATTTGTTTTTACTTACATATGACTTCAATAGTGCTATATCTCCTTCATCAAGCGCTATAAATATAAAACAAACATAAATTAGCATGAATATAAGTTTTACAAAATGGTTATAAGACAAAGATAGAGCAAGGAAACATCTCACATTTAATTTCTTTTTCTGGTTCTTCTTTATCATCCTTTACTTTTCGCATATCATCTCCTAGATGATCCGGCATCTTTTGTATTTAGATTATTTCTCGAATTATTAAAACTGTGGAACAAAGTTATGTTTCGCTTCTTTTTTTTCTGAGTTCCACTAAAACTGCTTATTGTCACCTTGTTGTCAAATCATAAAAATACTATGCGTTAAACGAAACTAAATTGTGAAATATAAAAAATTAAAATTGTTTTATTCAATTACTAATGGTTATTTAGGTGAAAATAATTTTTATTTATATATTATAATATATAAGTTGTCAAAAAAATATGCAATTTGTTACAATTAAAACAAATTTTATATTTCACATATCTTAATTATAATACAACATTCGTATAAAGGAATTTTAGAATGACAAGCAATAAGTAAGAATATTGGAATCGTTCAAGTTAATTTTGTCCTTCAATATTTTTAAACATATTAAAAAGTAACTTTATATAGAACATTAAATTATATATTTTATTTTAACTATTTTCATTTTGTTCATTTTAAAAATAAAGACTATTTAACTATTATCTGGTATGCTCAGGAAAAATTGACAAGAGGAAAGTCAATGACGCCGCCTAGTGCCTTCTGTCAGTACTAAAATTTTGTATTCGTAGTGCTGAATGGAGAATCACATTTATTCACGTTTTTTCATGAATATTTTCTTCTGATATCTCAGTCTATCTTTTTTAGGTAAGACGGATATATATATCAAATTTATAGTTTATTAATAGTTTGTTTTTAATGGTCTTTCGTAAGTTGTGTATCTCATCGTGACCCAGAATGTAAGTAATGTCAAATCCCGGTTTTAGAAGCGTTTTACTCTTACATTACAACAGTTTTTTTATACCAATTAGAAATTTCAATGAGTGTATTACGTCCGTGTAACATCTTCAATCATTTGGAAAACCGTTGATAATTTGTCAAAACAATAACACAATACGATAGTAGCCCGGTTTGTATACTACACTGTATTCTTGTGTCCAAAAAGGTTTAGGATTATCACATTGTTATCATTTGTTTTATCTCTCATCTTATTCTTTTCAATATCACCACAAATGGCAAGCTCGTCATATGTGTGTCTACCATGTTTTGTATATTTAGAAAGGTGTGTATAATATTCTTTGTCATAGTGAGATATTTTCACGCACTTCGTAACCTAAAAAACCTTATTGTTAAATTTAGTATTTTTTTAGTTATCATTGTTGTTTATTATTATTATGTCATATGATATGAAGATGTTGATTTGTTTCATCACTGTTGATAAAATTGTTATAATAACCTTTTCCAACTTTTGATAAGTGCTGTCCCTCAGATTTTATATCATGGCCTAATAGTGGCCTCTTAAATATATTGTTATCTATATTATGTATTTTAAAAAACATGCATTTAAAAATATTGTTTTATGTTATATTTTTAACAGATAGAGGTATGATTTATATTTTTAATTAAATATTCTTAATGTGGAATGCTACATTAAATATTTAGAAATGCAGAAAAATAGTATTCTCTTTATATTTTTAATATTTAAGTGAAAATCATTCAACATCATATAGATTAGTGTATAGTAAAAAAGAAATCTTAAACATTACAAGTACAAAACAAAATTTAATCAGATAAAAATATTTGTATGAGTTATCTTATATATAAATACCTACAAAAATCTCTTACATATTGTATTCAAAAATAAATATGATATATCAGCCAAATTTAAAAATGTTAACTACTATGGAGGGGTGTGGGTTACATATTTAAATTATTAATCATAACAAATTATAATCTATTTACACTCTGTTGTGCTAGAATGCTTTATATATATTTTAGCCCTTTTATACTTTAATATGAAATTTTACAAGACATAAGCTGGGCATCACAGTTTTAATCAAAAGATTAAAGGACAATGTATTATTCGGGGACAAGCTATCTTTATTTGTTGAGTTCGTTGAGTGTGATATGTTTATTTATTATTTATTTATTCTAAATTTCACATAAATATGACTATATCTTGCAGAGTGGTGAAGTAACAAACACATATAATCAAAACTTCTTACGTCTGTAACACTAATTTGATCTTAACATTGTAAAGTAAAAGTCTTGAAACTGAAAAAAAAATTCAATATATTGGTTATCAAAATATGCATTTCATGTTTAGTGTAGTGTGTAAGAAAAAGTATTAATTGAAAATAGCAACATTTAAATCTTTCACTCACTAGTGTGTAGTATGTTTATAGATTAGCTTGTAAGCATCATGTGGGTTGCTTTCTATAAATAACTATTCACACTCACAACTCAAATGTGCTCAGTCTTTATTCTTGCATCTAATTTTCATATAAAAGAGCATTATGATATTTACTCTTTGTTTTTGTATGTAATTAGACAAAAATTAAAGTCTTTTAACAATGACAATTGTATTATTGTGTTGTGACTTGTGATTTTTGACAGTGATAATGACAATTTGTGCAGTGATGGAATTTAGAAATATATTGTTGGGTTGTAATGATTGGATTTAAGAATTTGTGGAACAAGGTAGGGTTAGTATAAAAAATGAATCGTAAAGGGCTTAAACCTATTAGTAGTGTTACGGCGATGAGATGTTTACTCAGCTGTATACTATGTATAAAATATTGTTTATGTGTGTACAACTGAAACCTTTTTAAAATTTATGTAGTTTGTAGGGACACAAAAAATGTTTATTTATTAAGAAAATTAAAAATTCTTATTTTTATCAAGTACATACTTATAAAGTGTAATTTTGATATGCTACACACTTTTAGGTTTTATTGCAATACATTATTAATAATTCTTAGATAATAGTTAGATTGGTATAACTAAATATTTTGTTAATGTTGTTACAATATAAGTGTTCCCGATTCGGATAATTTGTTTAAACAAAAACTTAATTTTATCATGTTTGAATATTACAATAAGGTATATTTGTAGGCATGTGTGTACATTTATATAAATAAATTAAATATATGTTACATTTTGATATGAAACTTATTTTTCTAGTTATTTTCTGTTTTAGTTCATATTGTAGCAACACAACTTTATAAATAATCTCAATTACTTTTAGGGTTTCTGGCAGAGATTTCTTGTAAGAAAATAAGTTATCCTATAGACAAATATTATTATCTTATTATAATAATAAAATCTTATTGGACCAAGACACATTCGAAATTTGATACATGCACAATTTATTTAAATAATTTATTATTTTTTACAGTCCATTTTTTACAGTCCAGAGTAAACATAGTGCAGCATTTTATTCTTTTAGACTGGATAAGCTAATATTGATTATAAATAAATCTTATACCAGAAACCATTAATGTAATTCATTCACTTAGATTTAAGGAATATGTAAATAATGCTAGCCTTCTCATGTTCATAAAGTTGTATATTTATTTAATACATTTTATTATCATTGTAGTATAAATAATAGTCCATGAAAAGTTTATGCAATGGTCAGATAACAGTCAGTTCTAGGGATTTAATTTAATGTAAACAAAATTTACGGTCCATAAGAATTCCAATGTGTGTCCTAGAATAATAATATAATGTAGATTCTTGATATATTTATCTATTGTTTATTGCAACCAAAGGAGGTGTGCTATAATTTTTATGTGTGTAAGTCTGTGTCATTATAGCTCCCTAACGAATAGACCAATTTTGAAGAGGTTTTTTGTTTGAAACCTGATGTAATTAAGATGGTTCTTAGTTTATGAAGTCTGTTTGAATGTTTGACAGTAAGCTCTTTTCTAGTTGTTGAAAGGATCTGAACAACTTCTAGGGGTGTAATTGACTCGAAATCTAGTATACTATGTATGATATCAAAATAACACAGTCGCGTAAACTTGACCTGATTTTAATGTACCTTGACTTGATAAATACTGTAAGGGGTTTTTCTAAATTTTAAATTGTATTAATTATTGTTTATCAGTGCTGCTGGCGAGTCGGCGAGATGCACACAGCCAGTACCGAGGGACAGTATCGCGGCGCGAATGGCGCGGCGCACGGGCGGGATAAGGTGGCCATATTGGATGCGGGATCACAGTACGGAAAGGTAATGTCTTTGTGCTATATTATATTAAAAAGTCAATATTAGTACTCCCTCACTTATAGGTTGTTTGGATTAGATGCAGTAATTTTAATCTGTCGTTTTATGACTGATATATAAAATTGAACAATGTGTTTGTTTGTTTCGCGCAAATTTCGAGAGCTATACTAGCTGGATTATTTAATTTTTACTAGGTTGATACCACATTTTTTAAAGATAGTAATAAAATAACATGCTACGGTTCAGTGGAGCTGTGCAATAACTATAAAATGTCAACCAATACAGAAAATACAGGAAACTAACGCGATTAATATGGTAGAGAGTAGCAAGTTCATTATATATTTCCAAAAAATTATAAGTAGATTAAAATAAACGACATTTGACGCTTTAAAATGTTGACAAATCCCTAGTTCACTAGAAATCAAAAACCTCATCTAATTGTTGTATAGTATAAAATACCATGAGGTAACTTTCTACGATTAGTGCTCTTCCGTCAGTGACGTCTAAGCAGCTAACAGTATTAGATCTGTGTGACTTAAACTAAACGACAGCTAACTGCATTCTGAGATTAGAGGGAAGACCCCAAAGTGATGTAATATTATCATAAACAGGTGATTGATAGGAGAATTCGAGAATTATGCGTGGAGTCAGACATCCTGCCTTTAGACACCCCAGCTTATCATCTCAAAGAGGCGGGATACCGCGCGATTATAATATCCGGTGGTCCGAACTCTGTATACGCAGAAGACGCGCCGAGATATGATGCTGACATATTCAAGATTGGTCTGCCGGTGCTAGGTAAGGAATCTATGAATATGTGTTATAGACTTTTCAGTTTATCATATATATTAAATACGACAGGTTGGCGCAGTGGTCACTGCAAGTGACTGAAGCGCCAACTGTCGCGAGTTCGATTCCCGCTCATGACAAGCATAGACCATAGAATGTTTGTCGTGGTGTTTGACCGACACAAGGCCATAAGATTTTTATTGGGGCCGTGGTCTGTGTATTTGTGTGTGTGTTGTGAGATCCTAATGGGGGAAATTAAGTGTGAAGTGTGTATTATAAAATCCTATAAGACTTTTGTATATATCCATAAATAGTACCTCACTGGCGTTATATTATTTAAAAGATAAATCAAAAAGGGAAGTTTTTTCCATAATTTATATTTAATAAATATATCTTTTTCTTATTTGGTTCTTTACATATTCTTTTTCCGATTATTGAATTAATTTGGGGACAATTTTAGTCGATAAATAACTCTAATCAAATCGTATTGATTTTGTCTACTGTAAGCCGAACTTATGTACATATTTTAATACTCATTATGGCTTCTGCAATTGTACGTAATAGTGCTAGTAGACGGCTTTGTATCACGTGTTTATTTCCAGGAATATGTTATGGCATGCAAATGTTGAACAAAGAGTTTGGGGGTTCAGTTTTGAGAAAGGAGGCGAGGGAGGATGGACAATATGAAGTCGAAGTGGAAACAACCTGCCCTTTATTTAAGTAAGTCGAAGTTTTAATTATATATTAACTGTGTGACTTCGTTCGCATGAACTACATGATGCTTGGCATGTCTCTTACTAAGCAAGGTACTCTGTGGTCTCTCAAAAAAGCTTTTTACTCGCATTAATTAATAGTACTGCTTGTAATTCAAATAAAAATTGGTTCACAATTAACAAAGATAACAAATATGCAAAAAAAAATCAGTTGAATTGAGAGAACCCCTAGAGTCAGTTAAAAAAATATTTTCCTATATATACTAAAGGTAGTAAACATGGGAACATATATATTTTATTGCACACAAAACTATTCATATATATTGTGTAATGCGTATTACGTCATTTTGGCCCTTCGAGCCGGATACTGTATCTGAAAGATCACAACCATGTAACGTCGGTTGTAATTCGACAAATTAATTGGTAAAATAATTCTAATAAAGGTATTGGTTCAAAATATATTTGATAATATTTTGAGCTAATGCGCCGTGGTCGGTGATCAGTCGTGAAGTAAATTAAAGGTATTATAAAATATTAAAATAAGTTATTATTTGGACCAAGTCGTGTCCTGTCAATGCGCTGTACGTATACATATTAATTAATTTATCTTCATGATTCCAGTCGTCTAGAAAAACTCCAGCCAGTCCTCTTGACACACGGTGACAGTGTACAGAAAGTTGGTGATAGGTTCAGAGTTGGTGCACAGTCGTCCAATCATTTAATTGCTGCTATATACAATGAGCAAATGCGTTTATATGGAGTTCAGTTTCACCCAGAGGTAAGTTGTGAAATTGTCGATATCACTTTTTGATAAAAAAAGTTTTGAGTTTTTTTGTTTATTTGTCTTTATCGAAACCTCATTCAATATGAGTAATAATTGAATATACTCATTAGTATTCCGCTTATTTGTCTTTGTCTGCTTGGAATTTAGTTATATCGCGTGTTTACATCGCATACCCTCAGGGATCATTTTTCGGAATTAAAAGTAGCCTGTGTATATCATTTCAAAAGATTTAAATTATGTGCCTGTAAAATTTTATCGCAATCAGACATACATAAATACAAAAACATACATACATACAAATCTTTCAACTAATATTATAATAGACATATAGATTTGTATTAAATAAAAAAATAATTTTTAATATCGGCTTTATCGTGACGAATAAATAAAAAATATTCAAATCGAAAACTCCCATTTTGTAAGTTAGTACAAAAAATATAAATGAAATATTACTAAAACATATTTCTACAAATAGTCATATACATTTCACAGGTGGACCTGACGCCCAAAGGCAAGCAGATGCTATCCAACTTCCTATTCGACATCGCGGGCATGTCGCGCACGTTCACCCTGCGCTCGCGGCGCGAGGCGTGCATACAGTACATACGGGAAACTGTCGGCGACAACAAAGTTCTTGTGAGTATAGCTCTAGTAGTTCCTCGCGGCCTTGCCCGCGTATACTTTAATACCTGCACAACCATAAGGGATGATTTTTGAATTTGAGGATATAGATAATTATTTATTCACCCTAAGGAATGTTTATGCTACGTTTAAGGATAATAGGCCAAATAAATAAATTTTGTCCATACAAACTTCACCACCCCCTTGCATTTCAATAGGGGATGATATTCGTGTGTTTTATGTTTCACATTTCATTAGTATCATTCTATTATCATACTATTATCACCACAGAATCAGATTTTCCATATAAATGTTTTTACACCCTTTAACCCTTTTAGGGGTGGAAAATCTTAAAACCCTTTCTTAGTGGATGCTTACACCCTAAAAGGCACCTACAGCCAAAATTTCAAGTTTGTAACTCCAGCAGTTTAGGCTCTGCATTGATGAATCAGTCAGGACAAGTAATTTTATATGTATAGATTTGTTTTCGCCTAAAGTTTCACTCGTGTGAATATAGATCGTGTTACCCTGGATGATCGTATAATTGATTATTTTTCTCGATAAAAGTTCTTTACTTTGGATGAAACCCTGACAATGTGTGTACAAATTTTCAGGATGATTGGTTGAGTTGTAGCGTGAAACTGTAACAAACAAACTCAAATTCATATTCATAATATTCTTCTTAGGTTAACACTAGTCGAAGTTGTTTGATTGTGACAATTTAAAAGATTATCAGAAATTATTAATATTTGTACTGAAATATTAAAGTTATCTAAATAAACCACATTTGAGAGGATGTTGGTTATCATGTCTGTCTTATTATATTTTTCTAAGTAAACCTAAAATATAATCTAACATTTTTTTATACAGGTATTGGTCAGTGGTGGTGTAGACTCAACAGTGTGCGCCGCGTTATTAAGAAACGCTTTACGCGAGGACCAAGTCATCGCTTTACACATTGATAACGGTACTTTTGGTTTTAAATTAATCAAAGTGTTTGTTAATATCAATAAAGTATAAATATAATAATCAAAAACTTTAAACTCATTTAATTTGCAGGTTTCATGCGCAAAAATGAAAGCGCAAAAGTCGAGAGATGTCTAAGAGATCTTGGCGTACGCTTGCACGTTATCAACGCGGCACACCAAGTGAGTGACGCTCTATTACTAATATAGTATGAGTGGGTAGTCAGTAAGTGATCCATGGGTAGAGAATGGTCTGTGTATAATGCAATTAGTGGGTGGGTCACATGCAAGTTGTGTGTATGGTGTGCGAATGAGCGAGTACTGTTAGTATGTCGTTCATTGTATCTGAAGTAGGCGTAAAGTGAGCTATTGGCTAAACCACTCATTTGCACGCTATGTGAGGGTCTCGAGTGTATGAATGGAGTATGAGTCATTTGCAACTGTGAGGATAAGTTGTGTTTGAATAATATATGCGTTCTGTACAAGTGGTGCAGGTGTAGTGTGCGAGAAGTGAGTTGAGTGTAGTGTACGAGAAGTGAGTTGAGTGTAGTGTGCGAGTAGCTTGTAAGTGGTGCATGAGTGCAAGTAGTGCACAAGCAGTGGATGACTATTGTATGAGTGTTGTGCAGGTAGTGTGCGAGTAGTGTACCAATAGCGTGCGAGTAATGTGCTAGTAGCGTGCGAATGGTGTGCGAGTAGCGCGCGACGACGTGTGAGTGAGGCGCGCAGTGCAGTGAGTTTGTCGCAGTTCCGGCAGGGCAGCACGGCGGTGCGCGAGGCGGGCGGGCGCGTGCGGCACACGGCGCTGCTGTGCCACACGGCGGCGCCGGAGGACAAGCGGCGCATCATCGGCGACGTGTTCGTGCGCGTGGCCGAGCACGCCGTGCGCGACCTGCTGCAGCTGCAGTCAGTATAATAACACTTGTATTTTTTTTAATATTATAATATGTAGTTTAGAAGTTATGAAGTAACAGATACATATATACTGATCGAAATCATATCCCTCTTATGTGGTTTTGCAGTAGTTAGGTAAATAGTGGTATTTTTTATATAAATAAATTTTCTCATTCACCACACGAAACAACTATACCGATTTTCTTTGCAAATGTGGAATTGCCCTGGCTGAACCAATCAGTATAAATGGGCTGTAGTTAATGGGCTACCACAACCTATACTAATATAAAAAAAAGAAAGATTAATATGTAATTGTATCAAATAAATTCAAAATTATTGGACCGATTGCGATAACATTTTATGGGACGTAGTTTACTACCTTTGTAAGGGCATAGACCACTTTTAATTCCGAAAAAATGCACGAATCCTGGAAATGTGGTGTAAACGAGAGCAGGATATAACCGAATTCAACGTAAATCAATATTACCATCTCATGTCTTATGTTTCACCCCCAGAGAGGAGCAGGTGCTGCTCGGGCAAGGCACGCTGCGGCCAGACCTTATCGAGTCCGCCTCAGCGCTAGCTTCGGGCGCGGCGGCAGCGATCAAAACGCATCACAACGATACAGAACTAGTACGCGCTCTGCGTGCGCGCGGCCGTGTTGTTGAACCGCTGCGGGACTTTCACAAGGACGAGGTTAGACACTCACTCTAACACAAGTAGACAGTAGCGACCTCATCGAGACACATTATGACGAGATCGAGCTAGATATTACAAATAGGGTGAAATGCTGTGCTATTCTCCCTTTTTTTAAGAATAGAAATGATGAGTATCCAAGACCCCCCAAAATGTATTGTTCTAAATTAATTTCCGTTCAATAGAACGTGGTGAATATGTATGTATAGTATTGTATATATCTATGTCGGTCATTGATTGGTGATCTAAGTTTCATGTATCAATTGATGCGATCAACGACATAGGATATTTTGGTCCTTCGAGCCAGAATGTTCACATTTGGGTCCCAAATGTTGCTTGAAGTGCTGACGTCGATACAATTGTACATCATATTAACTACTCTGTTGTCTGTGAAGGTCCGCGTGCTGGGCACGGAGCTGGGGCTGCCGGCAGCGCTAGTGGAACGCCAGCCGTTCCCGGGGCCTGGCCTGGCGGTGCGCGTGCTGTGCATGGACGAGCCCTACGCTGACCGGGACTTCGCCGAGACGCAGGTATTGAAATGTTATTTATTATTATTTCACAAAGGTATACATTTGTATACAACATTTTGAAGAAAATCGTATATGATATTAATCAAACTCATTAAAAAAATTTACTGGTATTTTTTAAGTAAGATTGCAGCTTAAAAAAAAAACACTAAAAGGTAAAACGCTTACCACATTCAATAAATTCTTTTTAACAGTATTCACGAGTATCATGAATTAAAGACGGCTTATCAAATAGTGTGATATCGCAGGTTATAGTGAAGATAATGGTGGAATACGCGTCTATGTGCGTAAAGTCGCACGCGTTGCTGGGGCGCGTGGCCAACGCCACGACGGCAGGCGAGCAGGCCGAGCTCAAGCGCATCTCGTCCGCCTCGCCCGTGGCCGCCACGCTGCTGCCCGTGCGCACCGTCGGCGTGCAAGGTAACTCGCACTTCTATACAGGGTGGAGCACAGGCGCACGCGTTCAAGCATTGTGTGACCATATTATACGAGTAAACATAGTCGCTAATTTGAAAGCGTCATGCCGTCTACCGTCACGGCTTACGAGCTGGTTGTACTACCAAGACGCGCCAATAGACTTTACATCAAAATTGTTATTTTATGAATTAAAATCATATTCGTCATTTCTCAGGTGACAACCGCACGTACAGCTACGCGGTGGCGCTGTCGACAGAGCGCTACCCGCCCGACTGGCAGGACATGCACTACCTCGCGAAAATCATACCACGAGTCTGTCATAACGTCAACAGGTGAAGTATTTTACGATTTGAATATTAATTATTCAAATTGTGTTATATTAAACTTAAAATTGTATATAGTAATTTGTAACGTAATAAAGTGTTGCTTTGGTCATATTTTTAAAAGTTTTTTTTTTTTTGTATTAATATTATATATTTTTTACTGTTTCATTGGTTCATGCAGTTGTTCACTTTCTTAACGTTGAAATGTGGATTAGAGTGTTTAATATCTTTTTTCAAATAATTTTCTTCTGTTTTAATCAGGGTTTGCTACGCGTTCGGTGGACTGATCAAGGAGCAAGTAACCGACATCACGCCCACGTTCCTCACGCAGCAGGTCATCTCAACCATACGCCAGGCTGACGATCTTGCCACACAGGTATGCAGAACATCTTGTCATGTTTTCATTCATATATAGAGCTATATTTAATTGACATACAAATTGTAGAATTTTAAATTGTTATATTTTAAACTTGATACTTTTTTAGTTGTAACTTCGTTACTTTTCAAGGTTTGAGATTTTTTTTTTAAATAGATAAATTTCAAGTTTCCAACATTTCGAGATTATTTTTTTTGTTTATTATTTATGTACCAAAAGAATATTATTTAAAAGGAAAGTAAGGAGAAATATTTTTTAGGCATTAATTCAAAACCAAAAATCACACTCAAAATATTCGTTACTCAAGTAAGCTTTTACAAGCACTTTTGAATCGCCGATACAGAAATTAAAAAAAAAAATATTTAATTGATGAATTTACAATCCATAATGAATCAGACCAAGTCCACTGTTGATTTGTGGTGCTGCTGTGGGTGCCCGTGTATACCAGCTGTGTCGCGCGCAGGTGCTGATGTCGAGCGGCGCGGGCGCGCGCGTGGCGCAGATGCCGGTGGTGCTGCTGCCGGTGCACTTCGACCGCGACGCGGGGCTGCGCGCGCCGTCGTGCCAGCGCTCGCTCGTGCTGCGCCCCTTCCTCACCAGCGACTTCATGACCGGCGTCGCCGCGCTGCCCGGCTCCGACGCAATGCCGCAGGACGTTAGTCGCATTTACCTACATACTAGTACTGTTTTTTAAAGCGCAAAAAAAATCATCGTATGCCAGAAGCCCAATGAGAGGGTCCTGTGTGTAATGGCTTAACTGATGTTGATACATGAGTGGTCATTAAATTAATCTTGATAAATCTTACACGATTGTCATAGGGTACACAAAATTAAAAAAAAATCAAAATGGTGTATTTATGTGTTTTATAGTTTACAGTCTGATTTTTAATTACTTAAGTCTTTTAGGTCTGGTTGTCCTTAGAATAAAATGTGAAAATTGGTTGGCTTTACTTTACATTTATCATGACAACATTTTTTTAAATCAATTTTAAATTGACAATATGAAGTCATTAAATTTTTTGAATTGAGTAACGTTTTTGTTCTTTTACTTTAATTATCATAAAGAAAGCGAGAAATAATTTATTATGAATTCGTTTTTTTCCATTATAGGAAATGCATACATTTTAGAGTTGTAAAATTTTGTGCCACAAAAGACAATTTGGATTCTATCTAGTCATGTATCCATTTAAAACACAAAGAAAAAAATCATTCTCTAATAATTTGAAAGCACAATATTTTTATAGTTGGCTGAATGGTATAATATTTTTGCCTTTTCTCTGAAAAAAAAAAAACATCATATCGTTAAAACTATATAATGTATCGACAGGTGGTGGACAGAATGCGCAAGGAGCTGATGAGCGTGCCGGGCATCTCGCGCGTGCTGTACGACCTCACGCCCAAGCCGCCCGCCACCACGGAGTGGGAATGATCGCGTATAGTTTTGTATCTTTTGTACTGAGACAACGGATGCACGGCGGCAGTGGTCACCATACATTACTAGCCAATTGTAAACAGTCTCATGCTGGCTCTCCACTAGAGCGACTTTAGGCGATGGCGACTCGCTGGCGACGTCCGCAGCGACTTTGTCGCTGTCAATGTTGCAATGATATTTGATAACTATAGATATGCTAAGTTCGTTTTATTTGTTGTTAAAAAAATCTTTACCCATTTCCAATTGCTCAAGCTCGTCAATTGACTTATTGGCGAGAAAATACTCTCGCTTGTCATTCTTAGACGTTAGTTGGTTGCTAGGCAACATCGTCCAAAGTGGTCGGTTCTGGGTGCCAAAATCCATGACCTTATAACATATCTAGTTATAAAATATCATTGATTGATATACAGTATATCTAAAAGGTAGTTAGCAAAATCGTTCTTTACATTTCGTAAGTCATTAGTACAAAGAACAGGCAAATATTTTATCAACAACTCAAACGCGTTTACTACGAAACGAATACTAATTGCTATTATGTGAACTATTAAATCGCCAGCGAGTCGCCGGCGACCGGAGTTGTTACGTGTGTTTCTAGCATTACTCTCATCTAATAACCATGTTGCATGTTCACAACTAAGCCCTGTGTAACATACACTTAACACATTTCAATCGAATTTGTACAAAACATAAACTCAAAATAAAAATATTGTAATCAAATTAAAGTTATTGTTAGTTTAATTCGCTGTAATAAATCTTTATCCTTAAAGACGTAATTGTTTATATTTTATACAAATTAGATTAAAATGAACTTTGATGATGATTTTTTGCTATTTTTAAATTAGTAAATTAATGATTTTACAAATGTAGGTTGTTGTGAATGATTATGAACTAAATGCTGACTAGGTATTGTTTCAGTGTGTTCATGTTGTTTTATTACATTTATAGTTGAATATCTATATTTTTTTCTTAACTCAGTTACTAGTTTTAAATGTTAAACTCCAGTGTAATTTATTTAAGACTGCAGGCACACTAGAATATATTATGTTTCAATCACGTCATAAATAGTTTATTTCATTTGTGAAATTGAAGTATTAATGTACACTTGTACTTATATAAAATGTACAGTATGAAATATATTTAAAAAAAACTCATCTTTGCGTAAAACGTTTTAATTTTAACTTTTTAAATAAATTCGAAAATGAATAATACTACAGATATTATTGTAAATTAATGTGCCCTGTCTTATAATTAACGATTAACTCAACTGAGAAAAAATACTTTATAAGCTTTTATAAAATATAATGGACTGATATGCAATTATAAGGCTGACCTTCTACCGGATGTATAGCATAATGTCGCACAATGAAATGCTATAAAAATTTAGTTGACATGACAGTGCAACTCTCAACTATATTTCAATAAAGATTCATTGCTTACAGCACTATGCATCCGATGGATTGTTAGTTTGATTTCAAGTTGTTTTATTTTTATCATAACAAAGTTGTTTCGACCACTGCCCCTAAAATGAATTTTTGTAAATACATTGGTAACGACACAAAGGACATATGATATTGGTGTCACATTATTGTTAGCTACACAATCTGTTTTGTAACATGTAGAAAACAATATCAAGGCTGTGTAAATTATTAAAGCCATGTATTCCGCACCCCAGACATATGATGTGGAGGTGACAATTTTATATGGAGGTATTTAAGTTTTAAACTAAGAGGGACATCTAAGGGCATGTACAGATGATAGATAGTCATCAGTGAGCTTTTTTGTACCTAGAAGTGGATTAATTATGATAGCATACTATAAGAAACCGAGACAAAGAGGGAATGCTGTAGAATGCTTTTATAATAATATATTTTAAAGTATAAGGTATGTTGATAATTGTCTCTTGTCTGTGCAGTAATTGTTTCATTAAAATTGTCATCGTCTATTATTAATCTTGTATGAAATCAGAGACATTGTGTTTTATGGAATGGTTCAGTGTTATTGACTGGAAGTTTCATAATAAAATTATATTATGCTTTATTTTCATTTTGTATTTTATTTCAAAACCTTATCATAATGTTCTTCAAACACTTCATAGCAAAAATGTTAATAATATAACAATAAATTAAATTCAGTCAAAATATAAAATCAATTATAAGTAACATAATTTTGGGTACACTTTTATAAGAACCAATTCAAGTTGAAATCTATAATAAAAAAAAACTTGTATTTATTGCTTTTGATTATTCCTACATTTTTAAATTAAAAAATGTTTATTTTTGTATTAAATGCATATTTTTGTATAAAATTCCATTGGTTCTCCTGATCACTCATATTTTGTTTAAAAACTGCATCCTTTCCAGCCTTAACATAATGATCAGCTCTCCGGGACTAATAAATTAATATTTTTCCCTGTGCTAACTTGTCCACCTATGAATGTTTCTTCCTCACCTCTAATGGATAGACCATCAGATAGAGAAGTGACTTTCTTTTCTCTCAACATTGGTGCCTTCTCCCATCGAGATCCACCACAGTTACCACAAGAGTGTAAAGGCACTATTTCTAATGACACAGTTCTGTTTTTACAGTCTGCACACTTGAAGAACCTTTTAAAAGTATCTAATACTTTAAGAGGATGTCTTTCATCCTTACAGATTTGAGCAGCAGAGAATGCAGTGTATTTGCATTTGGCACACCGCACTGCCTTACAAGCCAGCTTGAATGTGTTGAGCATTTTCTCTTCCATAGCCTCTTTTTTCTCCAATTTGTTAAAGTATTTTTCTTGTTCGTCATCTTCATGCTGTTTTATTAAATTCTGATGAGCAGAAGTTGCTTCTAATATTTTCTTAAACCGTTCAGACATGACTGGTTTCAGTTTTTTACACTCATCTTCATTTAGCTTTGTTTTCTTACAGTCATTTTCATCAGAACTAGATTGGTTTAACTTTTCCAATGCCCTTTTCTTGCCTGTTTCTGTACCTTTTATATTATTGGGATCAATCTTCTCTAGTCCTCCCTTCTGGTGAATTAATTTTATTGCATTTAATTTTGCTCTATCAGCAACTTTTTGTCCATAAGATATATTTAAATCTACTATACCCCTGCCTTTTAACCCAAATCCTTTACCTAATGTGGGTGAATTTGCTACTTTTTCTGTTAAGCTTAAACTTGAAGAAGAAAGATTATTACTTTTTGTAGTGTTAGATAAATTATTCAGCCTCTGTGAATCAGTTAGTCTTTGAGATGTGGGACTATGCAGTATGCCATTATTATTTTTCAATAATCCAGAACCATATGGTGGTTTATTGGTCATTAAATTATCTCCCTCTGACTTAAAATAGTCACTCAAAGACATAAGCCTATTTTGATCTTTATCTTTAATTTTTTTATGATTACTGGGAGGTAGAGCTGCATAAGATTTACCTCCATAGATAAATGTATTCTTTCCAAAGACTTTATTTTGCAAATTGGTGAGTCCCTTACCCATTGTAGATGATTGAAGTTCTTGTCGTCGTGAATACTTTTGATATTCCTGTTTGACGTGATATATACAATGTTCACATTGACTTAAGTTAACAAATGCAGTGCATGGTTCTCCATTTTTCTTTTTACTTCTACATGTACCCATGTCTTTTGATTGGCCTAAAATCATCACTCTGTCGGGTTTTTCCACACTAAGGCAAGCTTGTTCAGAGGAGTTTTGAGATCTTTCAAGTACGTTAGGATTCAAAATTGCTACAACTGTGCCTTCTGGAGTCTTCCATAAATCATTATATGCTTTGCGGAATAAAAACATAGATACAGTTTTCATATCATCCTTTAGATCGCTGAGAGTCCAGATGATGAAATTTGTACCTTTTTGTGATTTTTTGGCAGTACTTTTTCTTACAATTACGCCTGCTATCACCCAATCTTTTGATAAATCTTCATTTTCCACATATCTTTTCACCCTAAGCATATTTACTGCTTCTCTTCCTTGCATCCTATCTAACAATGCAGAACTGGAAATTAAGGGTTTTACAATTCTAATACCAAATATAGGATCAGTGTACACATCACTAGTAGCTTTAATCTTTGTTTCCGGAACGCAAAAGGAACTCTTATTTTCATGACTAGTCTCTAGCTTTTGAAAGGAAGAGGACTTCTTGGCGGTTTTTATGTCAATATTTGTTTGTCGGAGTCTGCTTTCGAACTCCACTCTTCGGTCTAATTGGTCCTGTTCTTGCTGGTCTAATGTTTTCTTTATTTGACTGCCGTAATTGTTGTATTTTCGTTCTGTAAAATTTCTTTTTTCTTCGTCATCGGATGAATCTGTATCGCCGCTGTGAATAGCAGATTTTAAATCCACTTCTTTTGTTATGGTTTCTTCATTATCATTTTTTGATTCAAATATATTTATTTCACGGATTTGCGCTGGTTTATCTCCACTATCGTTATCTTCATTTAGATCGGCACGTAATAATTCATCTAATTGTTCTAATTCATCTATTTCATCCATTTTTGTTTTATTTATATAAATATTTTAAAATGTCTACGTAGTTAAATATTAAGAAAGGTATTGTATTAAATGCGCGGGAAACAACTTTTGTGACTAACTAAAGTGACACTGACAGATATGATAGCAAGATTGCTACAGATAACTACAAATAAATAAAACAAAAATGGATGAAATAGATGAATTAGAACAATTAGATGAATTATTACGTGCCGATATAAATGAAGATAACGATAGTGGAGATAAACCAGCGCAAATCCGTGAAATAAACAGCAACTTTAAATTATACAGTTTGTCAAATTGGTATCAAAACAAGGTTTAGTAAAAGCCTAAGGCTACGAATAGGTGTACCTTTTAAAAAATGCGTAATAATATTATTCACTAAATATTAAATAGCTTTATCGGATTCCTATGCTATTTTATTTTATATGTTGTTGATATTATATTCAAACAATTACTGGCGTGCTTAGTTTTATACAGAATATATAAAATAGGTTTTAAAGTTTCCCGATGTTTAAGTGTCATTCAAAACAGAAATGGTACCAATCCATTTGTGGCATCTGTTTATGTTTTTGTTGCATATACGGTATTTATTGTATCGACTATCATGATTGAAATTTAAAAATTTAAATTCAATAAATTATTTGTTTTTATAATGCTCGTGACGATGTAGCCATGTCTGAATTGCTTTTTCCTTGATTTTAAAATATAAAACGTTGAATTGCCGATAATTAACATAGTTTTGTAGGAAAAATCACCTATAGAGACAGAGTTGCGCAACGCTGTCTCCATAAGCGTTCATTATTTGGTTTTCGGCATATATGAAAAGTGATTTTTCATAGTAATATTATGTTAGTGTTTTCAAGGTAAAGTATAGACATTTGTAGTACGGACAAATTTTATTAAATTATGTTATTTCTTAGAAAATCGCATTCAAAATTTAGTTAAGATTGAATTCTCGATCCCACCGATCAATCTCCATCATTTTAATTAATAATTTTGTCCATTCCACGTGACGTTGGCGAAATAACATGTGTCTAATTAGTACAACTAACAGCTATTAATAAAAGAATTCAATTGAATGAATTCGCATTGCGTTTAAACAATTTCAAAGAGTTTGAAGTCAAATTTTTTTACGTCTGTGACGAAGTTTTATGACGTTATGCATTAAAAATGTAAAGACGACATAATAGTGTGGTTATCAAACTCATAAATTTAAAAGAAAATATTTTTTTTAACATATATACTTTTTAACAGTTATATAAAATATACACTATTTGCTGTATAAACCTTCTAAATCATGAAACTGAATTATTAATTTTGACATTAATAAGTACTTTTATTTTACTTTTCTAAGAAATAAACAAAAAAAAACAATAGTATTTTCTACCCTGTTAACTAGTAATTATAGTTCTTCCAATCTTTTATATTTTTTAGTCTGTAACAAATTCACATCCGTTATGGTACACTTTTCGCAAGCGTCTATGAAATAACAAATATTCTGCATTAAGATTTTTAAAATTATTTGTTATTACTAATAAAATTATTTCTGAAATACAGTCGTAAAAGGTTTATGCCTTATTTTTTAGCTAACATAATATGTAATACACACATTGTTATGAGATTTTTGTGGTTTTTTATTCGAGTGATTTAGAACGTTGGCGTAAAGGAAAAAGGGATAAAAACATGCAAGACTTTTTTTTTAAAGGAACAAATTTCAAGTAATCGGTGAACATGCATAAAAAAGTCTCCGCGTGAATTGAGAATCTCTTCCTTATTTGGAAGTCGGTTAATAGATACTTAATGTAGATTTTCTATGAGCACTAAAAGTGTTACTTTTCTGGAAATTAAGAAATAAAACGTACGGTAGAACAAATCTAGAATTTCTTCATTTTACTCCTTATACATATTTAAAATTATCCTATTTTTATTAGGTACACATTTGTCACCCATAGGCTGTTCAAATTTTGCCGCCTTGTCTCAATTTCGGTCCTCTAGTTTACAATCATACATATCATTCTCTCGTATTGCAATCAAATGTGACTACTCAAATTGTAGAAAAAGGCACGTGATCAAACATATTAATACATTTTGAGTCCGACTTTCTGTAAGACACACTTATATACGCGCACTCACTCACACGCACGCATACACAATACAAATCCATTTCATAAGCACATTATATACATTTCAGATTTTTATTTATTTTCTCTTGTTTAATTAATTTAATCATAAAATCATAAGTTTTTTAAAAATACACTTGTGCTTTACTCCTGGACTGGACTCTAATAGGTTAAAAATGGCCTTGCCTGCGTGGACAAAATCAAATGTTATCGATAAAGAACTCGGGACAAAAAGCCACGGGCCCCGGACCCGAGAGGGACCTGGCCTAAAATAATTTTATTAATAAAAATCTTATTAAAAGTATACTGTTATTTCATTACATACATGTATAATCGGTTTGGATTACCGAAACGCGCACCGGGTTTTAATCCTATCTTGTTTATTTTGTTGGAGTTTTATATGAAATTTTACTTTCCTGCGTGTGAATTAAATAATAAAATGTCAAATTAGGCAATTCTTATACTTGTAAGCTATAAAAAGACAATTAGGATAATACTAGTACCGTTAAATTAGCTTTAGCGATGGCTAATGGACTTAAATCACGCAGACACTTATGAGCTTGTTTTCATATCAAGGCAATTTTTTTGATCGAGAAATAATAGCGAGAAATAATAATTGTGCGACGTTGTATCGTGGTTGTGTGTTTTTACCCTTAGGCAATGTTCGTCGAGTTTTTTGTTTATTTACAGATTTTGATGAAACTTTAGCTAAGCTAAAAACGTATACATCGTTTTTACACATAGGCTACAGTTTGTAATGATTTTAGGTAAATACGTTAATATATAACAATTAGTGTCAAGTTAGACGGAGAAAATCTACAGAAGAAGTATCGGGTTTAAGCTATTAAACTAGTATAAAGAACAAATAAAATATCTGTACAAGTAAAAATAATATAATATAATTAATTGTAATATAATGTCATAAACATGTGTCCTAGTTGTTTTGTTGTTGGTAAACACGATGATTTTCAGGAACTGTTGTTGTTTATAGTGTGCGCGCATCGGAGTCACGTAGCAGAGAGCGAGCGCTGGAAACCGGATCCCAATAGTAATAATGTCACAGAGTATCACTGTTACAAATGTCACAGACTATACAGTCACTTGACAGCCCATAAACCTTACGCCGATTGAGCGCAAATATATGATAAAGAAACTATCTAATCAACGATTATAGAACACTAGTTACAGTTCTATATTTAAAAATAACGTATACACACTTTTTACAGATCCATTCTCAATATATGCAATTTTGTCCAAGCCTGTAGCTTGGTAGTAATTTCTCTAAACATTGTGTAATGGTACAATATTATTCATAAACGTATTAAAATGCTAAAATAATATCAGGTTCGCTTTGATATTACTATCTATTAAGCTCTACCCGAAGTAGTCTTATTAAAATTGTCGCTATAACTTCCTTACTTTCGAAAATTATTTTTTCCATAATTGTTGGTACCATAATTCTTCTTTTTCTTTTTTTTTCTATGCGGTTTTGGAAAGTTATGTTTTATTATGTATTTAGTTATGAAATAACTATTCAAAAAAAAAATACTAAACCGACTTTGATAATCATTCTGAACCTATAAGTAATAATTTCAAGTAAAAAAATAAATAAATCGGTTAAGAAAGGACGGAGCTCTGTAGTAAAAAACATGAACAAAAAACCAAATACGAAATGACAGGGGCGGATCCAGTCGTCAAAATAGGTTGTGGCCACGGCCACCCGAAAATTGGCCAAGTGCGATGCGGAGTATGAACTCCCTCATATGAATCACTCAACTCGTAAATATGTATCTATTCAGGATTGCGAGTCGTAAATATGAATAAATTATTGCCAAAACTGCGTTTAGATCACTCACGTACGATATGTCTTTTTTATTGTTTTAATAAGGCATCCATTCGAGTGAAATCCATTACGACAAAAAATGTGCTTGTAAAGGCCTATTTGAATAAAGTATATTTTGAGTTGAGTTGAGTTGAGTCAATTACGACAAATCCATTGGGGTTGTAGGCATGTTCATCTTACTCACAACGGTGGATCCGCAAAATTAGAACCTCCACATTTTTTAGTTAGTGGTCTCGAAGATAATACTGAAACTGTATATATGTTTTTATATACCAAAGCATTTAATGTCGAATATAAAATTGATTCGTTAGATACTAATATATATTAATAGCACGCACCCTCTTTTTCACTAGGATAGATTACTCGTGCTCGCTTTTACAAATAAATCAATAATATATAATAATATACTAATATACTAGAGACTGGAACCTCAGTGATAACATAATAACAGTCCGATTGCCTTCAAAAGATAAACGGGCGATTCGTATGCTGTTTTTTGTTAGCAACAATTTCACATACATACATTACATAGGTAATAGATAAACATTACTATGGTCGAAATTATGTAATGAAAACAGGAATAAAGGTAATACGGTAGATATCAAAATAAAACCATTTTTTAAATTTATATTGCAGTATTTATTGATCGCGTTGTTTTTTTTAGCTAATATATTTTTAGCTAATATAAAATAATTGTAGTTGCGAAAATCAGATTCTATAGAAACTACTCTCAGTTGATACAGCTCGGTATCTTTTTATTATATTCAATAAATAAGATATTTTCTCGAAAATTATTCTAAACTTCTTGCTTTATTCAAAAGATAGACTGCTAAAGTTCAATCGTTTGGTTACGGAACAGAAAAAACCTAAACCATTTAAATTTATGATTATAACATACGTTTTGTTTGTTTTTGTAAGGAAAAAGAATTTTTATTCTTTAAAATTTTTATATTTTAACAAATACAACATACCACTTAAAAAAGCATTAGCCATGGCTCGTGACACTATTTTGTCTCAGTTATGCCGCATTTTCATTGCGATAAGTTCCGTTTTTTCGCTTGCCGGGGAAATGCGAGTTAATTTGACGTAAAGCGATTATAGTTGTTTACGCTGCGCCGGCGCAGTGTGGCTACGGACGTGACGCGCGCCACCTTCCAATACCTCTATATAAACTGACCGGTATTTTCATCGAGATAAATGTAGTCAATTTACTTTAGTGCAAAAATCATTACGAGCTTTCAAAGGGAAAGTTTAATTAATGAAAATGAATAAATTATTTTTCATCTCCATTGATATAAAACAATTGAGATGGAGAACACCTGGAACCGTCTGATGTATTACTCGAAGAAATGCGACAAAATTCCTATCTAACGAACCGCAGCGGTGTTTAATAGCGACAGTGAAATATTATATATTTTCTCTGAAAATTTCTCATGGCGCGCAGTCGGTCTCATGTCCAACTGTAGATTTGTCGACCGTTCGGCCGAATATCCCGTGGGGCGAAAATGTGTTTTCTCAATGTTTTGCGTCTACACGTGTCCCAGAGTCAGAGGCAAAAGCGACTATACAAGCAATATATGGAGCAATTGGCTGGAGCATATGTGGAGAGGTGTCCTGAAATGACAATGCGCTGGGATCCTCGATACAACTATAACCGTATGCCGAGTCCCGAATGGCGGTACTCTTTGCCGTGTGACGAGCGATTTTTCGAAACGGAAGAATCTAGATCGTGCTGTTTAACGGAGTGTTCTGATAGCGGAAGATGCTCGTCGCCCTGCTGTTCGGAAGTTATTTTCAATGGCGGTCAGCATTTTAGCGGGAAATCTGGACAGCATGTATGTCGACGATATGCTGTTTGTTATCCTGGAAATTTTGGGTAAGTGTTTTTGTAATAAATTAATTCGACCACTAATTTACGTTAGGAACATGGTCTTGTTTGTACAGATTCAAAGAATGGTAAAAAAATTCACAGTGAACAATTTTTAGGATTGTATTTCATTAGATTAGTACCTATGTACATAAAGCTTTATTGGTATTATGGTGGTGATTTGATCATTTGGCGTAGCCGTGAACCTGGTGTTAGTACATAGTCACGGGATCATTACCCTTCAGATAGTAAGCAAAGCAATATATCTTTTAAATTTTATTCTCTATTAATTTCCTTATAATGCTATCTTCGAATAGTTTTTGTCGATTATAATCGTAAATAAAAGTAACGGCTTCGTAAATACATTCATTTCTTTTAAAAATATATTTTGTAACCGTTTTCAACGAGAAAAGATTCTTGCATAATTTTCGCACAAGCCAATGAATTTTATTTAACAATATTATAATATATTAAATTTATTTACTCAAGAACTATTGTGTCTTATACACACACAATAGAGTGTCATAAGAATTTTGTAGATTACATTGCAAGAACATCTTTTAGAAAACTAGGTTACTGTGTGTCAAACTTCATTGCATCGCAACGCTTAAACGACAGCAATAGTCTGCGTATGCAATAGAAAAGTTGCATCAAAACCAGCGAAGCGGAAGAACAGCATGCGTGGATTCTGTGTTGTTAATGCTGATATATTGGCGAACAGTTACATGCTTTGTAAACAATGGCCTTATTTTAATATTACTGTGATTATTCCAATAGCTTGACGAAGTGTTGACTTTATTTGAAAAAAAAAATGGATTTATTTTATACTTAGCTTCTACAGACAAACAACTGTAATATAAACAAATAATTAATATTAATTTTAACAATTACTTCGATGATTTTATTATGTATAAAATTTTATTAACCAGAAAAGATTTTTCATCAATCAATCAAGCATTATAGATTTGAGGGTATAAAAACATTTATCTAAGCAATTGTTTCATTTAAAAAAAAACGTTAAAATTTTTATATTCTTGTTAAGTTATCTCTGGGGTTCTAGACACTAATTTACTTGTAATTATGAATATATTTGTGAGAGTAAAGACAAGCGAGAGAGGGAGGGTGCGTACTATCGATATATACTAATATAAATTATAAAAAAAACTGATCAACGAGCTGCCATAGACAAAATACAGTATCATTTACTTTTGCGATATATTCCTAACAATTCTTAAAGGAAAGTGCCTCTTCCCTAAGGCGTAATGAGAAAATCGCGTATTAACTCCTTATGAGATCGATATGATATTACACAGATAATTAATAGCAAGTAATTACAACCAGGCCGTTGTCCTCTAAGACATCGTCTGGTGTAATGAAAATCAGTAAAGCGTGAACAATGCGTGAATACTAAGTCGAGATCATGAAAGCAAATATGGTATCATTATTTGAATATTAATGTTTTACCTACTTCCGATGTGCCGCAAAAAATGTTTATTTATCTTTTGCATGCGTAAAAGCTGCCTGTTTTTTTTTGCTCAATAAGAATGGCATGACCAAGAGCCATCAATCAACTGATAAATGTTGAGTTATTTAAAAAGCTATCTATATTTGGTCTAATACTTTTATCAATGCACCAAAACGTCGTTCCGACAAAATATTAATACATAAAAATAATTGTTAATATGGTATCATAATTTTTAAAACAGGTTCAGTAGATTTTATTATTAAAATAGTTTACTTCGCACATACAAAATCTCTTTATTTTTAGCAAAGTCTAATAAATCGTACTTTTAGAAATATAATAACACAAATCTGTTTACAACATATACAATTAGTATTAATCACGAACCTTTGCTGTCGTCTTCTAAGGCTATTTTCGTTTTCAGAAAGTTTTATTAGACTTCGAATGACGTGGACTACATTGTAGGCATAATCTAAGAAATATTCAAATCAATTCATAATCAGGATAGATAATAAAAAAACATTGGCCGAATAAAGAAAAGAAACACATTTTTTAAATAATTAAAAAAACTTATCCTCTATGTCCCATAGTCTTTAGTTACTTATAGTCTCTGGTCCTACAAGTTACGTATATTATACATTCTTCCGGTGAAAACTTGAGACAATTTGCTACAAGTGTAATTTGCTCCATCCGCTGGGCACAACATTTTATAATAGATATTTAACCACTACACGCTTGATCGAAACACTTTAAAGGATAATAACTTTTATCTTCAAGTATTAAGTAATACATTCGCGTATTTTTAATGTGTCAAGTAATTTCTAGTTAAGAAGGCTAACTATTTTGGTTCTAATGTGTTTTTTATTACGTAAATGGCGAGGTTAAAGTTGGAGACTTTTTTGTTGTTTTTAAATTATAGCTTATGATCCGACTGAGTGCTGTTATTTCGCAGGTCGGGTTAACTTATTATGCCATAACATATTATAAAGGTTATGTAGGTAGTTATACTACCATTGAGTTGAATATTAGTATAAATAAAACTCATAGATTTTAATTTATGGGTTTCAATTTAAAATCATTTATATTATTCCAATAGCAATTCCTTGTGTTTACAGATATTTTTGATTTTAAATTAACGGAAAATAACAATACATATAGAGAAATGATTGATTTCAAAATGTTTTCGAAGAAAATTGTGAGGAAATTTGTATGTTAAGTAATATATTCTTTGAGAAATACATCCGCCAATCTACATTAAAGCAGCATGGCTGATTAAGCTTCAATTTCTTAACGAGACAAGCTTTTACCGGCAGTATAATATTAATAGGCTGTTATTATGCACCATACATAGTAATTTTATCGTAAGATTGTATAATTTCTTAATACCCGTTATTTTGGTTTTCAGCTTTAAATGAACTAAAATTAAGTTTAATAACATAAGGGCAACTTCACGTTTAAAGTCCGTCTTTAAACGTGAAGTTTTTAACATATTTTTGTTTTGGTAAATTTTAATATTCGAAATTTATTTATTGACTTAAAATGAAAATATTTCAAAAATTTAATTTAGAATTAAAAATAGTTGCACCAAGCTGGTATTAAAAATATTTTCTTTAACTAACAGATATGAAACAAAGTTGTTATGTTCTCACGTAAATGAACCTAAAACAATCCGTGACGCTGTTTTTTTTTATTTATTAAAGAAAAGTCGGTCAGAACGAATTGATTTCGGTCGATTACACAATCTGTTAAATAAAGGAATTGATTATCTGTGGAAAACGAGACCGTGAAGTTTTGATTCGAACTCCTTTGTAGGAGTAATTTGGATTACGAATAGTGCTTTCTATTGATTAAACTGTTCTGTCTGAATGTCAAGTCATTAACTTTATTGAATTTTTGGTTAAAGCTGAATCTCGTGGGAAAACAGTTTAGTATTCATTGAGGAAACAAGTCACCATCATATTGTAAAGAATACAAACTCATTTCCAAACATTTGCATTTATAATATTATTTTTGATGGATCTTTTATAGTACCTACTTTTTACGTATTTTCTAGCCCATTATAAATTAAAGATGAACATATATTTTTTAAATAATAGAAATAAAAAAAAGTAATTATAATGTTGCATTAAATATTTAAACCTATTCGGTTTTGATAATTTAAATAGGGTCGGATTTAATAATAATTCTTAATAAATAAGGAAAAAATCGCACTCAACTGTCATACAACACAAAGAACAACGACCAGACTATGACAAACATCCGTATGGCCTATATTTGACACTAGCTGTCCCTTGTGTCGTTGTGTGATGTAATATAGCCTATAACCTTAAACTATGTAACACAAAACGAATTTTTCAACTCAAACTAGTAGTTTCTGAGATAAGCGCATTTAAACAAACAAACTCTTCAGCTTTATAATATTAGTACAGATGAGCTGGAACTGAACCCGCGTACGAGAGCGCAGTTTTAACTTTTGATTATTTTACTATTACCTAGATTCATATAATAACTTATGTAATGTATTACATAAATAACATCATGTGATTTTTTATATGAAAGTTCGCAGTAAAAAGAACAAAATGTTATCTTAAATAGTTAACTGTTTTAGGCCCACGTAACGCTAAGTCCGATAGAAGACAATTTATTTAAAATGGAATATAAAAATCGTACTTTCAAATATGACGTACGTTTCAAATCTACATTTTATAAAAAGGTTCTAACTACTAGTTACACTTCATGGTTTCACACGAAAGATAAAATGTCTATGGGTTATCCCATTCGGAATAAACGCTATCAATATTACGAATTCTTATATAAAATTTAGATAAATCCAATGAATGGTTGAAATGTAAAGCAATAACATTAAATTGGTTGAAAACAAACATACCTCACTTGCAAACTTTCGCATATAATACTGACTTTATAAAGTATAATGCCTTTAGCTGTGCAAAGAAGTAAAGGAAAATAAGCTGTCATTTAGAAGTTTGTGAAGGCGAAGGTGAAGCCGTGGGCATTTTCTAGTAGTAATGACTGTTTACCAATCTGTTTACGCTAAGGGCAATCTATGAACTAAATAACTAATTTTAGAGTTCGGTGGACCACGTCGAAAACACTTTCCACTCGATTATTACTCATTGCTTATCATTCCAGCGGTCGTTGGAAAGTTCTGAGGAAATTAAACTAATTTGTAAACAAATAATTGAATTTGAGAAAGTTTAATATTGTCTTGTAGGCTTTCTGTTTATATAATATGCAATTAGACGATGTTATTAAAGTAATAATATTTATGATAGCAAATATAACTGTTATGACATTTAAGAACTAATAAAATACAGAATTATGTGGTACGGTAGATTAACAAGCCAATTTGCATTGTAAGATATTGGTGTGAAAATTAATAAAGTTGGTATAATTAAAATCTTTAATCCCTCGTTATTGTATGCTTTCACTTAGATAACATTTTGTAGATGAAATGTATGTATTGTCTAACTAAGTAAATGTACATTTTATAATGAGAAGTTTAGTACTACTTGTACGTAATATATATAATTGTGTTTTCTGTTGTGATAATTATTCGAGTATTGATAAATTTCTGCTACAATGCTATAAATTCCAAAATACATCTGTCTGGCGGTGCATATGCCATAGCGTTCAACTACAATTTATTTCAGAATTGGTTATTACCACTTTCACATATTTCTTATATACATCTACAACGAAATTTTGATACATAATTAAATCTGGTTTTCATACATATTAAACAATGTAAGGTAAGTTTTGATATATCGGCGTAATCGGTGAAGCCGTGTACCAACCCAACAAATAGTCTGTCTATGATATGTTTTGAGATACTATGAAAATTATATGTTAAGTTAATTCTTTTACATATCGAGTTAAAAAAAATTATAGGTTACACGTTATACTATATAATAAGTTCTATGACATGTTATCACAAAAACCTAAAGAAGAGAAAAACAGCAAAATAAAGTTATCGTAAAAGTTTTTTATTTTACTTATACTTAGTACCTATAAACTTTTAAATAATAATTTAATCTATACTAATATTATAAAGAGGAAAGATTTGTTTGTTTGTGAATAGGCTCCGAAACTATTGGATCGATTTCAAAAATTCTTTCATCTGTGGAAAGCTAC
The DNA here is from genome assembly GCA_037950945.1 of Hypolimnas misippus. Lineage (NCBI taxonomy): Eukaryota > Metazoa > Arthropoda > Insecta > Lepidoptera > Nymphalidae > Hypolimnas > Hypolimnas misippus. The sequence goes on along the minus strand of JBBEEQ010000016.1, from coordinate 2,653,517 downwards.
ATTATCCCCGAGTAACATAGGCTATATTATATTTAAAAAAAAATTAGGGATCCTTACTAAAACTCTAATAATGTAACCCAAGGTGTAAAAAAATGACCTGAAAAATTCCTTACGTCGCGTGCGCTGCGAAAACTATTGATGATAGAACAAAATCATTTACTACGACTTTGCAGAACTCATCATTATCTACAAAAAGTGTCGCGACAGCATATGTCTAAATATTATAGTTATGTCACAGTAAGCGGTTTTTTGTTCTAAAAATTTAATTTATATGCCGCCGCTTGAAAAGGCTCTTTATTTGTACCTTGGTATTAATCCTTATCAAAATAAATTAATTATATTCAGGACGGCTTCAATACCTTTTTATAACTTTTTGAATTATTCAATTCGGACATTTCATTCGGAAGATATTTAAAAATGCAAGTATTAGAAAAAAGTCGCGTGGTTGCCGCTCACCGCGATGCCAGCATGCGATGTAGGCTCCATGTAAGCGTCACTGGGGTACGGGGGGGAGTCAATGTAATAAAATAAAGGGCTGCGAGAACATTAATAAAAACTATGAATAAAAAAAAATCATTAAAAAAGCATTCAAACTTCCTTTCTAATTTTACTTTTTTTTGAAACCCGACGCAAAAAAGGGTGTATGTGTGTATGTGTGTGTATTGTATGTACCCGTGCGAAGCCGGGGCGGGCGGCTAGTATATAATATTTTGTCTGGATTTACAATACAACTTTTAGTTCATACCTTGTGGTTTTGTTTGTCGATTATTTGAACTCTATAGAATATGAATAAAACTTAGATTAGCGCCATCTGTTAGCCGCCGTAGAAACTGTACTAGATTAGTCTATATGGTATTAGCTTTCCTACTCCTCAATAGATGGCTAATGTTGCTTTAAAAATACAGAGAAAATGGTTCTAGTATGTTCATAAAAATTAATAGAAATTATTTCTTTATTTAAACAGAAAAAAGTTGAAATAAAAAATACGATTAATTTATATGTTAAAATCATCATAGATAATAAGTATAGTCAAGCAGTGAACAATAGTTATAATTAAAATTATTTATGTTCGGTAAGCTTGGTTTTTTTTTTTAATTTAAGAATCTGTAAAGAAAACACATTAGTAAAAAAGTATCTAAATTAATTTTATTTAATAGTTAAAAATATTTTGTTTCAAGTAAAAGTTAAGTTAATTTTAAAGTTAGTCCGAGAACTAGTTCATATGTACGCATTTCTCTGCGAAGATGAACATGTTATTACCTTATTTAGTACCGTTTCTATTAACTGTCCGTCTGCATGTAATACTTTAGATAAAGACTTACTTTAGCTAATGCTGTTTAAAATATCGCATCTGTAATCTGTAACAGCCTGTGGATTCACAGTTGGAACTTCTATTATTAGGTTAAAGATCTTGGGAGGAGGATTTATAATTTAAAATAAGAATGCAGACTAAAGTATCACATGGGTTCCCTTTACAAAGAGTAATAATTAAGGGGTGTGTAATCGCAGGACGCAATACCTTTGCTCTCGTATTATGCGTCTATCGCTAAACACACGATGCTATTTGCATCGCTTCTGAGGCACTTTTGTCGCGCGTTGGCATCGCTTCTGAATCATTTTTTGCATCGTCTCTGTCGGGCGTTGTAAATGCGATCAGCCGCAAGCTTGCCTAGTGGGATATTTATTGCCTGTTAGCAATTATTTTTTTATAAAAATACTTGGAAGAAAAGCAGGTGGGACACCTGATGTTAAGTGATCACCGCCATCCAGGGATATTTGAAGCACAGGAGGAGCCAGAATTGCAGTGCCAGCTTAAATTGAAGAAGGAATGGGGGGAAGCTAATGGCCATCTATGTATTTATTAAAGATAAATAATTAATACCTTTAAAACATTTATCAGTATTTTACAATTTATGTATTTTTATATAAATAATATTTTTAACGTTATATTATTCTTGCGTTTGAATTATCCTAACAAACTGTTCTCATTGCTTATAGTAATAATGTTAAATAGAATTTGATTTCATTGTTCAAGGTTGGTAGAATTGAAAGAAACGCAATTTTAACTAATGATAATTTATAAATTGGGGTTATTAAAATGGAATTATGTATAAAATAAAATGTAAACACTGAAGTATATTGTGTAATTCACATTATAAGTTTAAGATACTATGGTTTAATGGAAAAAATAATTGATGTTTTTTTAAAGATTACGTTACGTAATTTTGTCTATGTAACTATTTAATTATTAAGTATTGAAAGTGATGTGTTTATTATATAATTAATTATATTTTTTATATAATTTTGTGATAAGTTTTATTGTAATCATTAATTTTAGTATTTAATATTTTAAATTTTACTTATTGAAAGTTGAATAAATTATATTCAAAGAGGTAATGCTACCAGTGTTTTGGGCACCTTGCCTCACTGTAACATCGATAGTTATTTAGGTTTAATATAGTTATTTTTCATTTATCTTTCATTTTATTTTTAATAGGATTATTTGTTTTTGTTAATGTTAATAATGTTTTAAAAGAAAATGTTAAATACGATTTGATATACCTTATATTCAAGTATAATTCTATTTCATTTTTGTTCAGAAAGTTTATGAATCATTGTTAAATAATGAACGAGTTTCTGACGATTACTGCGTAATCGAAGATTTTCCTTTTTTCCGAGAAGAGAATTTTAAATTATTCTGAAAATTTAAATTACTAATATTACGTGATATATTTGTATTTTTATGATCATTGAACCCAACGTTGAGTTTATTTATTTTTATGTGGATTATGTAACGGGCGTAGTTATAGCTTTCATATGGGAGGGGTCCGTCCAAGGGAAAGGTCCGAAGGTCGGTTGTAAGTCCAAAATGTACAAAGATGAACCAGTTTTAAACCGACTTCGAAAAAGAAGGAGGTACCCGTGACCACGAACGCTGCAAAGTGCTCGAAACGTCGGGATGATAAAAATAATTAATATACGCGATTTAAATCCGTTTAAAATAGTTTTATTTCAAGGAGGTTCTGTGTTTGGCTGTATGTTTTTATCTAGGCATTACGCGGTAAGATCATATAATTCTAAATATTCATCTCAGTTATTTAGTAATAATATAAATCATTGTCATTACTATTCGTTCAATATTCTAAGCATAAGTAAGTTGTAAACTGGAGGGGTCTTCGGATCCACTTACCCCCCGTCTCCCTAATTTACGTCTAGGGTTTATGTCTATTTATGGCTTATGGAATAAACTGAAGAGTTTAATTAAGATAACGTATAAGATTGACAATTTATTTGCATGGGTAATATAAAATAATTTTTCCACCGGGTCAGCCAGTATTATATGTATATAAATTAATGCATCCGATTCATAAATACTGTACATAGATGCTTTAAACATCAAATTCAATCTAATTTTTACACATGAAAGTGTATGTAACCGGCATTGAAATTGTATAATTATAATTTGAAAACGTAGTTATTGCAATTTTGTGAATGTTGAATCAGTAAAATGTTCGAAATTATTCATTCAACGCGCAATTTAAGATGCTACTTTCCTATTTTATATTTGTTTATTACTTGAGTATGACGATTTTTAGACGTTTTATTTTCAAGGCGAGAATTACATTTATACGTTTTAGAGCTTGTTTCACTTTTTTTAAATAGTTAATCAAACCTTAATTGTTGGTTATACTTAAATGTAACTATAACCAACAATTAAGGTTTGATTATATATTTTTCTTCCATCTACCATCGACCTTCCTAGCAGGGAGAAGCGTAGGATTAACTTATAAATGAATTAATTTGGCATTTGTAATTTGACGGAACGGCAGGCGACGTTGCCGTTAAGCGTTTCAATTCACGATTCTAATTTAGTTTGGTAAAAAGGTATCCATGTTATATTTTTAATCGAAACCGATACCCACAATTGCAGTTTATTAGGTAGATAAGTTCTGATTAAGCTACCGTTAACTTTAGTCGTAACCGGTAAAAAAAGCCCAAAAACTTACAAATGTAATTCTTACTTTATAATGTCGGTTGTAGTGTTGTAAACGCTCTCATTCGGTTACATACATTTCATTCAATTAACCGGTAAAGATTGATGATGTCCAAACATATGTTCATTTGTTCATTAATTGATTCATTTATTCATACATCGGCAGAGGATAGATTTAGTATAACCGTAGCAAAACAATTCGGTATTGGCCGACATGTTTCGAGCCTTTTCGAGCTGAATTACTATTAAATACAACTTAATGAAAAGTCTAAATTACGTGAGACTAATGATTAACGATTATATGACAATGTTGCGTCAATCAATCGTGACTATAATCTAAGTCTGATAATGTGTTTTAGACTTAAGTACATATATACACTAGCATCACATTTTGCCCCTTAAAAAAAACATATCACACTCAACGGCCCCATTAAGATCTCGTGGCCTTGTGTCGGGGGCCCGGAAGCATCCACAACACAAACGCCCATACCACGACTAGCATCCGTATGGTCAAAACAGACGTTTGTTGTGAGCGGGGATCGAACTCCCGATCGTTAGCGCTTCAGTCCGTCGCAGTGACCACTGCGCCAACGTACGTAAAAGCTCGTATTACCCGCACTTGTAAGCACTTATAAGCCTGTACTCGAGTGTAGGACAGGCATGTGTCGCCAAAGACCGTGTTCAAGTGTACAAACGCTCATTTGCACCAAAGCTGAGTGAGTAAAAGTCCTAAGCTTTAAGCATCATCAATATTACTTGTGTGGAGTAGAGGCGTGTCGTTACAAAGATTTATGACTTCATTATGTCATTTTATGATATCTGTGCGTTTCTATATTTAATGGCGCTTGAATTTGTCACTAAACAGCTGATGGAAAACCGCGTAACATGGCTTTCACTCGACATGTGATAATTTGAATAAATACGTCTTATATTTAACACTTTTACATAGTTTTCTCTTTGATGTACGTATTAGCTCGAGAGTTTAGACCTTTTATATAAAGTCGGTTCTGGAGGCGTCTCTAACATGGGCGTTCAGAAAGAGTTCGTTAAATGTGTAATATCTTCTACTAATTGTCATATATTTCTGCTATTTTAGTGTAAAATAAAGCCTGTCTAATTATTGATTTTTTTTGTATAGCAATGGTCTTATGTGTTTTTTTTTTTAATATAAAGTAATTTATCAACGGAGAAGGTGGAACATGATGTTAAGTTATCAGCGTCATTCATGGACATTTACAGCACCAGAACCACAAATGTCAGCTTAAAAAGGAATAAGGTTTGAACGAAAAAGGGCACATGGGAGGTATTGGTAGAGTATGGTTTACTAGCGGCTCTTTCACTTAATTTTTTTTAATTAGAAAATAGCTTGCGAACGAGCAGGCGGGACACATGATGATAAGAGTTTACCACCGCCCATGGACATTTACAATCCAGAGGAACTACAAATGTGTTGCCAGCTAAAAAGAAATAAGGTAAGGAGTAGGGAGGGGGTTAGGCCACCGGCTCTCTCACTCCTCGTACGAATTACATCATTATTAGTTTTTTCCCATTAAAAAACTGGTGATCACCTTGTTAAATAATTAGTAACTTAACACATTTATATTCAAATAATAGGCAGATCTTAAGCGTAAGAGCTAGCAAATAATGCTTGATAGAATATTTTTTACGTGAAATCTCGAAATAATCTCGTAATAAATTACATTTATACTCATTTACGACTTTGACAAACTCGTTAATTGTCTTATTGGCCCATTGGTTGCTAGGCAACGTCGTCCAAAGTAGTTAGTACTCTGGGATGTCAAAATTTATGAGCTTTTACGTGTCTAAAGTTATATAATATCATTGTATTTTATTAAGTGTAGTATAAAGAAACGATTGCCAGACATTTCAATAACATTCTCAAAATAGCCCCAAGTCAAGTTTTGTCATATTGATTGTAAAGAACATTTATAAACAATACTTTCCCGTGGCTAGTGAGATCTGCGACCGGTTATTCTAGATTTTTGCTATGCATTTTCTAGATCTTCCTTATTAATTAATAGTGTACAAGATGTATTCGAGATTCCTAAACTGATCACGTCTCGAATGAGATATTTCATCTTTAAAGGAGAGATGAAAGTTTTGCGACAAGCACAGGTTGATAAGTGCATATTTAAGTACTAAGTAATGAAGTAAGTATTTACTTGAATATAAAGTTCTTACGTTTTATTTATTTATTTATTGTTTTAGTTTTTTATTTATTATTTACGTTCCAAGTGAAATCATTACAAAATCGAATGCGTTATTAACAAATTCGAATGCGTAAGAGTTATAATTATGTGATTATGTCCGAAAAGTGAAAGTCCCGTCAAAATCGATCCAGACGTTTCTGAGATAAGCCAGAACAAACAGACAGACAGACAAAAATTTTAAAAATTGATTTTTTATTATAAGTATCGTATAAAGTTTCATGCGCAATTACTGAAAAGCTGTTAATGTGAATTTACAAACAGACACCAAGAACCTAAAAATGTCAGACTTATGTCAAAGTAAAAAGGTTTGATTACTATGAATCTGATGTACATACAAAATAAATAACCTTTGGCGTGATTTTGATCTGGCATACACTGGCTCTAGGATATATATGATTTAATTATTAAATCCTAATTTTGCGAGTAAAATTCTACCAAAATACACATACTATTATTTTTAATGAACTATTTATGCTGTACCCGCATATAAAGATATCAAAATGGATACAGTCGCTTTCGAAAAACAAAAACGTATGATACGTTACACAACAATTACGCATATCCTAAATTTTCCTGTTTTTAAGTAGAGACACGAAATGATTTTTTATAGTCTATTTTACTTTAATTGTCTTATGTAGCAGGCAAATATGGCGTATTTCTAGCCACACGTACGAGTTAGATAAGAAATTATTGATTGAATAATTGAACTGAATTTTTTATAATGTGAAATTAAATGGAACAAAATTATTCGAAAATTCGCGATTTTCGTTCGGGGTATTGTACCAGATATCCTAAAAATAGACTATTCATTCCTTTTAAAATACTTTAGAAAAGTTTAATGATTAATGAGTGTATAAAACATATATTTATATAATAATCTAGTAAAATTTAAGATATGCGGTATTGTTATATAAGTGACTATATGCACAATGTTATAGGATATTCGTAGCGTAGCTCTTTATAATTATTACAAGTAGTGTCAGTTTGTTGTAATGTTACGAAATGTTGCTAAACAACAAGAAACAGATGTAATGATATTTATGTGAAGCACGGATTAAGATCACGCGTTTTTGTGTAGTAAAGAAGAGCTATTCGAAAACGATTACAATCTGTATGCGTAACTATTTCATAATATTCTGGTATTTGTATAACTTACTCTATTTTTAACTAACTTCAAAAAGGAGAAGGTTCTCAATTCGTAGTGTTTTTATGTTTGTTACCTGAGAACTCCATAATTTACTAAGCGATTTTTAGATTAGATTTTAGATACTTTTAGTTTTATCCTATAAAAATTTAATTAAAATCGATTCAGTAGTTTAGTTTTAAAATCGAACTAACTGCTATACATGTGTCGTTCAAATTTTTTTAAGTCGATTACTTTTTTAAGTCTATGTAAGTAGTGAATTAACTGAACAAATTTTTTATTTTAATAAATGGGGACGAAACTTTAGTAGAGATTCCAGCTCCTAAAGTATTATAATTAAATAAATACACTAAATAGTACATTAAATTATCATTTTTATTGATATATTATTTTAATAAAGACTAAAGGAATAATAAACATTATTTGTAAAATCGTTTTTGCTCGCTCGAGATCATTAATACGAAATAATTTTAAACGTAATTAAATTACAAAATACATGCCCAATGATTGTTTTTATCATCGCTTAATTTATCAAAAGACTAGATTGACGGCGAATGCACTTAAAAAACGTAAGCTCGGAATTTCTGTGTTACTAAAGACAAATATTACCGTAACATGGAGCTACGTAATGTGCCATACGTGTATGCGATCGACGATACCATCACGGCATTCGCCGGCCAACTGAACGCAGAGCCGCGCGCCGTCGATGACCGCTTATTCAAATTTCGAATTAGAAATATATATATTTTTTAAATCTGTTTTGTTTTTTTTTTTTTATGATGGACCTTATTGGTTTGAACTCTGTGGTGTGCCAGTGATAGTGCTGTGAATTGTGATTGTGGATTGCGTCTGTGTCGGTAAGTTTGTTTACTCTGCGTTTATGTATAATCTTAAAAAAAAATGTATATAATTATTTAAGGGGATTAAATCTACGAAATAATACCGTAATATTCAAGCTGTCGTATGTTATATTTATGCTATATATTGTATATCATATTGGAGCATAAACTAAAATAAATCAAAACCTTGGTAAAAAAGAAAAGGGGTTATTTTTATACTACAAAGTAGTAAATAGATTGATCTTAATATGTCGGTGAATACTATATAGAGCATAGACAATTATAATATTAAACATCAGCGTATACCGTTTATGATTTTTTAATAAACATTGCGTACAAGATTGTAGAAGGCTGTTGGCACTTATACTACGTGCATAACGTTACGCTAGATACCAACTTATGGAAACCGTTGGTTTTAAATGATAAAATCATTAAGAATTTACAGTTTTGTGTCCGGAATAGAAACCATTTAAAACATATAAATATCATTACGAATTTACTTTTTTTTTTTTAAGAAATATTCAAATATTTCAACTATTTTGTCTAAGCAACTTAGATAACAAAGCTATATTGTAACTGGCCGATAATAAAAAAAGTAATTAATTATTTTGGCGGGAAATCTTTTGATAATGGGCTTCGTAGATTACAAAAGGTTGCATATCAAAGTTGTTATCATAAATGATACAGATAAATATTAATTATTAAAACGATTTTTTTTTCAAGTTTTAAGCATCATATAACAAATTGCGATGCAATAGGATTTCAGATAGGGAGACAGCAATCTATATTAATATTATAAAGCTGAAGAGTTTGTTTGCTTGAACGCGCTAATCTCAGGAACTACTATAGTTCGAATTAAAAAATTGTTTTTGTGTTACATAGTTTATTTATTGAGGAAGGCTATAGGCTATATTACAACACGCTATGATTCATAGGAGCGAAGCAGTAACCAGTAACGCGAGTGAAACCGCAAGGGACAGTTTCTGATATAATGTTTAAAAATGTTATTTCCTTACATTTAGATTAACTTTATATGATACAATAAACAATTTAAAAAATAAATTATACTTAACAATGTTATGTAATAATACGTACTTACTATGGATATGTTATAAGCTCATAGATTTTGGCACCTAGAATGACGAACTCTTTGGACGACGTTGTCTAGCAACTAGCTATCCATTGAGTATCATAGACAAAAGTAACCTTTCGGCTAACAAGTCAATTGACGAGCTTCTCAAAGTTGAAATGGGTACAGACTTTTAGCGTCAATATGTACGTAATTTATCTATACTTATAAAATGTCATTGATAAAATATTACAATTCTATAAAAGATAAAAACAAATAGTATAAATACCGGAAAACTATGTGTAAAAGTGGCTGCATTATCGCCAAACAAGATCGCTACCAGGGAATCATATTGTAAAGGATATGACGAATGGCGAACTATACGTGCTCGCTATGTTCCGAAATACAATGCAGCGTGCTGGTCAGTCTTAATGACACCTTGCATCGACGCATAATACAATAATTGACGTCTCATTAGATGTAGAAATCTCAATTCGAGATAGGGTTGCTAACAGTACTATAGTAAATATGAATATATTTTGGGTTTCTGTATTATACACTGTTTAAGTCGTATTATATAGTACGCCAACGAAAACTAACAAACAAAGCCTTCATTATAAGAATGTATGAAAAATTATAAAAAGATGACTTTTTAAACTTTTGACTAACATATTTTTTATTTTAGAAAAACAATTGTTAAAAATTATAAGTTTTTTCGTTAATCTTTTGCTTTTTCCATACTATATATGTACTATACTATACATTTTTTTAGTACTATTTTTATATAATTTATATAAAAAATCTATATTTCGCCAAATAAATGTTGGCAACCCTAATTCGAAATGTTATTAGTTCTGGCCAGTATGCTGGATCGGAATTCGAAACACATGCATTATTTTGGAGCTAAATTTTTAATTAGCGATATTATGATTTTATTTTATTCAGGAACTTAAATTTAATTAAAAGCTTTATTGTTATCAATAAAAAAACTTAATAAGGATTTTTTATATTAATTGGTAATGACACTACAATACAATGTTTTTCTCAACATTTTAATAATGACTAAGTCTGAATTTCGATTACTAAGGCCTACTTGTATAAGCTTGGCGCTAACAGAATATGCTAATTTCAACAGTTAAGATTTTTGTACCGAAATACGTCCTTTAACTATACATTATGTCATGTTAAGTAATTAAAAGAAAGTTTTTAAATCCAACTATTTTCATTGATACTCGAAAACATTCTAGGAAGAAGATTTGCTAATTGTTTAAAAATTATAAGTAATAAAACAGAATAATAAATAACTCGATACGTAAAAATAAATAATGCACAACTGACGCAACAGTGATGTATCTGTAGTTATGAACGGTTACATTATATGTTACGAAAGTTATTTACTTTGATTAACCAATTTACACCTACTTGCCTCATTTACACCTAATTTTAGTATACATAAGGATTTGTTAACAGGGCGCGGTAGGCCAAATCGAAAACTGTAAGGAATAGCGAAAATACTTAAAGGAGTCTTGGGGTTGATTTTGATAAAATCTAAAATTGCATCATTAGTTTTTTTTTTAAATTTTTTATGATGATTATGAATCAAAGCACTAAATTATTGAACCATGTGATAGTGTTACTCATAAGGATCAACGTCAAAATGATTCTTGCCAACAAAGTTGTCTAGTTATTATTCAATTTCAGAGATCTTGCTACTGACCTATCTGAATTAATTAGCCTGTATAATATACATAGGAATGTGATTCTTTTTTTAAACATAAGGCTATTAAAATAAGTAAATAATCTCTCTTAATTATAAAATAATGTATGTATCATACGATAAATTAAATAATATTACATACAAATATTATAAAGTAAAATGTTTTAATAAAAATAATTAAGAAATGTTTAAAATTCTTATATAAGACGAATATTAAAGGCGCTGTACTTGACGATTACTTTCTTTTTAATTAACAAAAACGGTTTGCAAAATTTCTTTAGAAACTCTACTTTTTTCGCTCAGTTGGGTAAGTGGACGAGTCTGGTTTAGAATTTGGTTGAATTTTTTAAACTTTAATGAGACTTTTATGTAAATTATGCATTTATTTGGGTTTCATTTTTTGTAGTTATTGTAACTTAAAACTGTTTCCTTGTTTCTTGTGTATCATATCGTGCTAATATTATTAAGAGAAATGTCTTGTTAATTGCTTTTTTTCGGATTCTTACAAAAATTATTTATTGTCATGGAAATTTGACATATAACTTCAGATGAGAATATGTTTACCATCTTAGACCATATTATTTATTTTATTAAAAAAGAATTTAAAAGTTTTGTAAATCTTTTATGTCTTTGTTTATGTTCGTTAGTTTAGGTCTACTTTTTTTTAATTGTATTAAAAAAGGCGAAATTAGTTATGTTGGTAATTACCTCGTAAGCTGGGTCGCATATATCTAATTAGGATAATTTATATCTATTGCGACGACTGACAGAATAAAAAAGAAAGTTACATTCCATGTAAATACTTTCCTTATTAAGTTTTTAATTAGTAATTCAGTACTACTAATATTTTAATAACTGTTAATTTTTAAGGTAGCTGATTATGAGATTTCGACATCATAATACGTTTCGATAGAGTAAGGTGAAATTGTACTAGGTTTTACTTCTCAAAATTTCCGTTCTTATCTTTCCAGATGAAAAGATATTTTTTACTAAATGATATTTAAAAAAAGCATTATAGTAGATAAGAAAGCATAATATTGTGTTCAATATTATATCCTTTATTAGATGTAGCGTTGATTTTTAAGCAAAAAAAGTATACGTCATTGTTTTTATGTACAGAAAATTGAGATTTTTGCGGGATGTACTTCACGGAATACAAAATTTGATCACGTATACTTTAAAAGTTATAAACCTATTCGAATATAGCATGTATGTTATGATTTAAAACGTATTAAGCAAAAGGCGATAATTTCAATGTTACACGCTAAGTTATCGAGGTTTTCGATCGTTATTTCATAGTAATTATAACGTACTGTGGTTGATCTAAAAACAGTGTGGAGCACGCTCTGTTTCCCTGCTGTACGATGGGTAATATCGGGTGATATTGCATAATGACCTCTAAAGGTATTAACTTAAGGATCATAGGATATGAAGTATCTCTGAATTTAAATTCTGCACGGTAGTTGAATTACCGTAATCGTATTACGATTTGTAATATTAAAATTTTATTTTAAAATATATGATGAACGAACTGTGGTTGAAACTGAAAATACAAGTGGTATAATCAGACACGTTGGCGCAGTGATCACTGCAACTGACTATAGCGCTAACGGTCGCGGGTTCGATCCCGGCAAACCTCTCTATTCGCCATACGGATGTCTGTCATGGTCTGGGTGTTAGTTTTAGTGTTGTGTGTTTCCGGATTCCCGACATAAGGTAATGAGATCTTAATGGGGGCCGTTGAGTGTGATGCGTTTACTTATTTATTATTTATTATTAATGGCCAATAAAGGCTACTAAAACTAAAGGTTTCGTCGACGGGTTGCTCTGTGAAACTGCCCTTTTTCGTAAGAAAATCTGAGATATGTTGATGCAATTTTTTTTTTTAATTTAATATATTGATATAAAAAATACACATACATAAAATACAGACTATGGTCATCTAGTATGTACCTTTTAAATGGTACTAATTTTTTTTAGATACGGTCAGTGGTTCCGGAGTTAATTTCAGATATACAAATGTCGCTTTCAAAAACATGTCTATAGACTTTCCATTAAGAAAATTTATTTATTACCACAGATCATAAACAGAACATTAAAAAAGGCGTCATGTCAAAAGTGATTAATACATTCTCACGTTAATATGACACCCATTGTAAGTGAAGTTGATAAAAAGGTCGATCGATGTCGCGTGTACAGCGCTTGTCTTTGCCATGCTTTCACGGTGCCTTAATTCATACTTAATAGATGACCCGTAGAGCCGCGATGGCCTAGTCGTTAGAACACGTCGATCTTTACCGATGATCGCGGGTTTAAACCCCGGCTAGCACCGTTGATTTTTCAAGTGCTATATTTGTGTTTAAATTCATCTCGAGGTCGGCGGTGAAGGAAAACATCGTGAGGAAACCTGCATGTATTGGGAGAAATTCTGATACATGTATATCCGCCAATCCGCAGTGGAGCAGCGTTGTGGATTAAGCTCTAAACCTTCTCCTTAATAGGAGAGGAGGCCTTTGCCCAGCAGTGGGACATTTACAGGCTGTTACTTTACTTACTTTAGATGACCCGTGCGAATAATTCGCACCGTTATTTATGAGTTACATAAAAATTAAAAACTGCAATTTTTCATGTTAAAAATAATCTTCGGTATCTAAGATGACATAGTGAGATATTTCATATCAACTTCGACAGAAAACATTTTTGATGAATAATTAATATTTATTTGTCAAAAAATGTGAAATTAATTAATTAAAATAATTTATTACAGGAAATATAAATTAGATAAATAAAAATTATAAAACTGAATATGAAAGCTTAGTCTTTTTTATTGAATTAAAAAGTAAAAAAAAAACAGTCAATTAGTGTCAAGTTAAAGGCCATTTATTAAACAATTTTAACTAAACATCTATGTGAGTCGTAGCGTGATGTTATATAGCCTATAACCTTCCTCAATAAATGGACACTTTCAAATGGGACCAGTAGAGTCAGATTATCACCTACGTACAAACTTACAAATAAATTTTACCTCACTATAATATTATTAGTACCTATAGATTAGTGGAGAGGTTTTCTAACCTATATTGCTATAGCCTAGATCTATATAAAACCTAGGTCATTGATTATAGCAATCACTGTAATACCCGGCTATTGTCTTCGTTATATTGACTGTCTCGAGTTGAAGGCAAATAATAAAGTATCATAGAATCAAAGTCTTTTCTCTTTTAAAGATTTTCGATTATTTGACCTCTTTGATAATAATGGTAAAATCTATACTACTGAATGTGCTCCGTGGTTTCACCCGCGTTAATTTGAGGAAAAATTATATTTCTATAATGTTTACCTTCCTTACTTGAATCGGATATTGTGTACTATTTCATTGGTTTCAATTTTTTTCGTGTACTTTTTTATTTAATAATAAAAATAAATACATTTAAATCAATAAAAGTCTAAGTTACTCCTTATAATATTAACTATTTATGAGTGAAACTTCCGTCAAAATCAGTCCAAACGTTACAGAGATTACCCGCAACAAATAGACAGACAGAGATAGACAAAAATTTTAGAAATTGCGTTTTTGGTGTAAGTACCTTATACTTATAACATATACGTATACTTTCATATGCATTTAATTGAAGTCCTTTTAATTTGGAATTACAAGCAACATTTCAATTTCATTTCTTTGTATACATTAACAGCTTTGGTCCGCGTGTTCGTTTTAACGTAGTTTTTAGGATTCCGTATTCGAAGGATGATAATGGTACTGTCAGCCCATCCTACCAATCACGCCAGTCTGTCAGGCGGCTGCATCATGAATGTATTAAGTAAAGAGTTGAAATTTTCCCAGAGTGTGCATTTCTATTGCCGTTTTAATAATAATACATAATTAATATTACAGAGGTTTGCATGTAAAACAGTTTTTACTCTGTCACGCTAAAAAATTGAAATAGGGGTCCCTATTTCAATTTTTTGGCGATTCAATATCCGATTCAAGTAGGGAACGTAAACATTATATAAATATAATTTTTTCTCAAATTAACGCGAGCAAAACCGCGGGACACAGCTAATGTATAATAATAATTATAAACGCTTCGCACTCAATAGCCCTATTAAAATCTCATGATCCTGTGATGGGTTCCGGAAACACAACACAAACACCCAGACCACAACAAACATCTGTATGACCAATACAGATGTTTACACACAATCAAGATCGAATCCGCGACCATTAGCATATCAGTCAGTGGCAGTGACCACTGCGCCAATTTGTCATTAATATAGAAGTCATTCAAGCGGGACCCGTGATGGCTCAGTTTTGAAGAATGTTCGAGTAGTACAATGTATTCTTACCACGTGCTGTGTCGGGCGTAATGATTGGAGCAAATTGCTCAATCAACTGACCGTGTTCTATCAGCTCACTGTGAACATCTGGGTTGTAACCGACTTTGCAATGTTATGTTCCATATTTTACGCGTATTATAAATGTTCTAGTGTATATCATTGCTGAGCAACATTTATAATGAATTGTTTAAACAATTGAAAATAAATCTGAATAGATGTTATGCCAAAAATGTCATTAATCGTTTGCGTACAGCAGGGAAGTTATTACGGCGTACTACCGCCATTATAACGCGATACATTTCCAGAGTATAGTCTGCATTTTCATATTCAGTTTTCAAACTCAAAATATACTTTATTTAAATAGGCCTTTACAAGCTCTTTTGAATCGTCAATTTACAAATTTGTGATGTCAGTTCCTCGGAGTGTGGACTCTACTGAGAAGAGCCGGCGAGAAACTCAGTAGTTACTCTTTTAAAAATATTTTTGTACAATATTGTTTGATACAATTAGCTACAGTTATCCTGCGAGAATATCAACGCCCTATTATTCCACGCGGTTTTATCATTAATGTAGCCATATACTGAATAGTATGCTTTTTCTATTATTGTTTTTTTTTATAAACTTTAAATTTGTGAAGTGGCAAATTTAATATTGTTTCCGTGATTTTATTATAGAAGCTCATACTTTGTCCCATAAAAGACATATATAAACTTTGCGCAGTCTAAAACTACGAATTCTTAGCTTATCTTTACTTCGCGTGTGTATGCAATGTTTGTCACTGTTCCTTTCAAAAGTATTAATATTTTGGTGGATGTACAAAATATTGCTGTAAATATATTGAGATGGAACTGTAAATATGCCTATATTTTTAAAAACATTTCTAAGGGACTCCCTATCTCCGAGATTATAAATAGCTCGAACGGCTATTTTTTGAATAATAAAAATGTTTTCAATATCAGCGGCGTTACCCCAAAGTACCGAAATTGTTGGATAAACCTGTTCTGAGTTACTAGGGTATTAGAATAAGCTTATCTGTTTCAACCTAAATCATTGAAGCTCTCCGGCTTTAGAAAGTATCATTTATTTGTATAAACATTATTTTTTATTACTTTTAATCGTTGCCTCTTTTATCTCATAGTATGTGGGTCAGTCTCTCTAGAAATAATGTGCGAAATTTAACAGCAGCTAAACAATATGATAAATACTTAAAAAAAAAGATATTGCATTCTTGTATACATGCATATGATGATTACAGATGGAACATAAATAAGTTTTATGTTAATAAAACTCTACAACGTTCAAAAATATAACTTAACGAAACTTCTTTATTGATTCTGATAAAGATTTCTCTTTTTGAAAAGTTTATCAAATAAATTAAATAACGTAATTTTTATTTCTTTCAAAAAATCTGTAAAGTTCATGCAAGGCCATTAAGTTCGTAGCAAGTTTTTATACGTTTTTATTTAAATTTTGCGTTTAAAGAAAGAAAAGTATGAATACCACTATTAATATTATATATACAAATTAACTATATAATTATATTAGTGGTTGTCTAGTGATCGGAATTCAACCGTAGTTCGTTAAATTTTCAAATGATTTTAAGATTGACTACACATAATCTATATACGATTTGACCACAGACTTTAACAACAAGCAAAAAGCAAAAGAGCATAATGTACAGGGTGCCAGGCAAGTCGATGCAAACTTTTGGAGATGTGATAGAAGAGGTAATTTAAAGTCTATTTAACGTCATTTACCTTAGTAACAAGTTTTACAGTTTTCGAGAAAATCGCGGTTTTGTACTTATTAAGGAAAACTTCACTTTTCCGCCTGTAAACGCTAATAAAACAAATATAAATGATTATTTTTTGTCTTTTTTTATAATTAGTTACTCTTATAAGTAAGTGTTCCGTAACATCTGTTCACTGATAATAAATTAAGTAATAAACATTAATAAAATTGCTTTGATTGTAGCCAAAATGATTAGGGTCAGAATTAATTTCAAAGTAATTTTTTTTAATAAATAAAGAAATCTATGTTATTCAGATACTTTTAAAAACTTCTTCGTTTCACACACGAAGATAGCGCAATAATTCATAGAGTAATTCTACAAATACCATTTAAAATCAAAGAAGTTCGATTAACAAAATCATAAAAAACCAACATGGTTGGCGCTGCCTCGCTCTTCTCGCTTCAAATGACAATAATTGCAAAAGTGTACACAATTTTAGCCTCACGTATTAATTTACACGTAATAATTTAGCAGTTTCTACAAAAATCTTTTCTACAAAGATCAAAAAATTGTTGATTTTTTTTCTATTTACATATATATAACATTTATTATATATAACTTCCAATACTAGATTACGATAACAGCGCCACCAAGAGTAAGTTTCAGCAGCTAATTTCAACTCTTGCGCATTGCACTGCTCTACAATAGAGTGGCGACGAAATGTTGATGATTCACGTTAGATGGTAGCGCTGCGCACGCGCAAGGTAATATAGTAGATGTTTTAATATTTATAAGAACGATTTATGTTTTGCGATTTTATCTTCTATATATAAAAACAAAAATATTTGTATTATTCGAAAGAAGGCTGTATTTTGGTTAAGTCGTGTATTAAATTTTTAAATGACCAAATCTATATACACAAATCGATGTGTGTATGCATGAATGTATGTATGTTTCCTTTAAACTATAAAACGCCAGTCGTTTTTTTTTCATTTTGATGAAATATTTAAGTAACCTTCAGATTAGCCCAATGGATGATTCTGTAAAGTTTGATCGATCGGATTAACAGATTTTTTTCTTTTTTTGTAAGCCACTTTGCTAGGCTATATTAAAGTTTTAAAACTAAAGAGTTTGTTTGTATGTTTATTTATTTGAATGCGCTAATCTTAGGAACGACTGAATTTTTTTTTGTGTTAGATAGTTTATTTATTGAGGGAGGCTATAGGCATATATATTATATCACGCTACGACGCATAGGAGCGGAACAGTAACCATAAACGCGAGTAAAACCGCAAAGGACAGCTTTTTTATTAAAAACATATAAATCAAACAGATATTGAACGCAGTATAATCTTTTACTCTTATGAGATTTTATCAAAATCGTGTATTTTCTAGAACTCGCGCGAGAAAGTGCCATCAGTCACGTCAAACGGGTTTCCTGTTTGAAGTTACTCAATCAAGTGTAATAAACACCTGTCATATTTGAAAAATGTGTAAACGGATTTTCTTAATTATTATTTAATGGAAATTGTTTTTCACAATGAAAAATCCCTTAAACCTTAAAATAAAATTAAATCTCTTAAGTATTTCAATTGTTTTGTGCAGTAAATTTATTTATATATTATTTAACATAAGAAATTCATTTTTAATGAAAGATGTTTTATTTAAAATAAAATATCACTTTATTGTATTCAATTAATATTATTAAAATATTAGCATAAGTAAAATAAAATGTTAATAGTTAAAATCTAAAATACAAATAAATTATTTCATATTTAAAGTAAATATCTCAAAGCCTAACCTCTGAATAATAACCGAAACTGTACGCACTACTGAGCGCACAGAGCATATAAAATTTAGAGATTTATACTAAATGAGCATTTGACTGTAAATTCGATTATTAAGAAGTTGTTTTTGTTAAAAATAAATAAATAAGAGCTATTTTAAGAATTCATCATTGAATAATTGTAATCAAAATTATATATAAATATATACTTGAATTGAATAAACTTTAGTCTTGTTTTGGGGTTCACGTTATTTCCTATGCTAAAATTCGTTACTTTCTTGTTTGAATAAGAAATATAATTGTATATATCAACATAATTTATACCTTAGTAACATATTACTGTAAAGGACGAAACAGATTTAAAAAAAATGTTACGATGTAATAATTATGGGCTCTAGTTTTCTATTATGTTTTCACTAAAGACAGTTGTTCTGCAATTATATTTATTTATTTATTTATTTATTAGATCACCAACAAAATACACGCTGTAACATTACAAACACATGAATATACAATAAGTATAAGTGATATCTTAATAATAGGCGATAACAACATGACAATGTTAAAGATGAGCAACAACTAAAAAAAAATGTAATGGATTACAACAAATAATAGAGAGAAAAAAAGCATAACTTAAACTCAACAATTTTTATTGAAAAGACATCATAAATTTTTACAATATTGTTTTTTTTTATTATTATTAAATTTTACCACTTTACTATTCCATTGTCCGCAAAAGTGTTTTAGGTTGTTTTTGCTAATTTAAGGCAACACTAAAGAAATCTAATAGATCAATGAGCTATTAATCGATGTATTACTTATCAATAGTGAGAAGTAGTGCATTTGAATGATGTTTATTTAAGCAAATCTCTGTTTACGCACCCATTACACTGTTTTCTAGCGACAGTAGCGCCGCCATCTTCTATCGAATACATTACAAAGAGCCGAACAAAGCACTCAAGCGCGCGTCATCTTTACTTATGTACAGCTGCTTTCACATACGCGCAAGACAATACCATTTTTACATTTAGTTCACAATATTGACAACTTACGCAGTGAAATATTAAATATAGAGATTTAATGATTTTTGTGTTGTACCTGTTTTTTTTTGTACTCTGTGCTCGTTGAACCTTAAGGTCGTGACAGTTTTGACATTGTTGTTATGTGGTATATAATTGTGACATTGTTTCTAATATGGCTGCTGGACAACTTCCGCCGGAAAGAGATGACCGACTCGTTTTCGCATCACTGTGTACAAATGTTCGTATCAATATTTAAGTTTTAAATGTTTTGTTTGTAAAATATTAAATGCAGTGCCCTAAAACGTTCAAAATGTAAGTATGATTTAAATGGAGACATAAATCTAATACGTTTAAACGAGCAATTTTTGTATATACATAGGTAATATGAATTTCAAAAACGGTTCTAACGATTTTCATGAAATTTAGTAGGTATAGTTTAGTAGGTAGGTAGTTAGATATTTAGGTTTAATTTTTAGAAAATGTCGTTTTACACTTGTTTTCTGACAATGAAAAATAGTCATTATTTCTTTATTTTCTACTGAATCTAAATACAAAGTGTCAACTGGACATTCGTTACATACTTTACCAACGTTACCCGAATCGATATTTAAAACTATAAATTTGAATTATTTTTTATAATTTTTCATAAATTATGCCTATACTGTACAAGTCAACAAGCACTAACGTTTCCATAAAAAAGTTTTTTTTTTTATTATTGAATAATAATTGACTTTTTTACTTTTAAATATTGATTCTGCTAAGGCTGGTTAAATGTCTAACACATGACAGGTGACAGCTGTATAATTGACAAAAACACGATTTACCGAAAAAAAAAAATCCAGAGCAAAGCTCTGCACTACAGGCACTAATGTAACAACAATTTTTGATTGAATTTGTTGAAGATATTAGAAATAAACACGCTTACTTACATGAGATTATGAAAAACGTTTATTTCGTAATGTAAAGAGAAAATATTTATTATCACTCTCACTGAGACTCGCGATGCCATGTTTTTGTTGATTTATTTTTAATACATTACGTTGTATATAGTTTCTTTTAGTTTATGTATTATCGTCGTAATAGAACGTTCAGTTTACTTGTGATTTGAATATCATGATTTAGATGTGATTTTAAAAATCGTGATTTTTTTATTTACTAGCTGTACCCGGCATCCCACCTGAGGTATATAAATTTTTTTAGGCCAAGAAAACTTGTGTGCGTTCCCAGAACTTCCTTTTAAAGTTACATCACAATCCGATCAACGATTTGTAGCGCATAGAGGACAAACATTGATTTTTATTTATATAGATTACTGTAAGTTGCAACAAGGATTTCAGTTTTCGTTGTAGATGCTGTAATCGCTTTTATATGTTAAACATTATTATATATTTTATTGTTCACTACCGTTCAAGTGACGTGCTTCAAAACAAAATATAGTACAAAGAATAAAGCATTATTTAGTGTAAGATAACATTTGGTCTAGTTTATTTAAATAGTCTTATGGAAATAATTATCTTACGCAGACAAAATCGTGAGACTTTGAATGGCTTAATTCTTTGAAAAATAATAGGTTCTATATACAAAGATTTCTTTATTAAAACCCCGTTAAGTTTTGTTTATGTAACGAAAATTACTCTATGCTATATTACCAGTCGGGAAAAATATAACAAACAGACAAAAAGACAGAGCTACTATTACATTTATAATATTAGTAGGTATTATTTTAAATTAAGTCAGTATATACTACAGAATTGGTGTTTGGTGATTTTGAAGTATGCGCTTTCTTACATATATTCCGCAATAAATATTCTTTCCAATGATAATTCGTTTCTATTACGTTTGTTATATGGACGCTGATAAGCAATAATGTGTCAAGCCACACGGACTTCGTTTTGAGAAAATGGCGTCTAAAGATGTCAAACCTATTCTTAATAAATTTGTTTGAAGTGGTATATATTCATTTTTTTCTTTTCTTTTTTGATAAAATGTATAATGAATCAAAAGTAGATAGGTTTATTTAATATGTTATCTAATAATAAGTTTTTAAATATTTGATATTATTTTATAAATTATAAAATATGGAACGCATATGAAATTCGAAACATTGAGTTAATAAACTTTTTTCCATACTTATTTAGTTTAGATGACTTGATTTTTTTTTGAATAATGTTATATAGGTGACGTAGTATCAAAATACACCAATATCTACAAATTTGACTTTTTGTGGGTTGACACATTATTGCTTATCAGCATCCATATATGACGTTGAAAATCTATCCTCATTTCCAACTTTAATGACCTCATCAATTGACTTTTGGCCCAAAAATAAAATCAAAGTATGCTTTATTCAAGTAAACTTTTAAAAGCAATTTCGAATCGTCAAAACAAACAAAACGAATTTAAATGAGTAAAAAGCTAACACCAAGGTTCGGAATGTAGATTCTACCGAGAAGAACCGGCAAGAAACTCGATAGGTATCTTTTAAGACTTTGTTAATAAGAACATACATTTAAAAATACAATTACAAATATGTATATTAAACATCCTGTATGAAATCCAGCTACACTAAATCCACGCATCATTATCATCTAGATAATGTTATACAGAATAATATGTTTTGTTTATTAAAGATAAATACTCTCGCCTCCTATACTAAGGCGCTAGGCAACGTCGTCCAAAATGGTCGGCATTTTGCGTGTCAATATCTATTAATCTTATACCATATACATCTGTGATGATCTAATATCATTGACTATACTATATACAAAAATCAAATTGGTTTGTTTTTTTTGGATTTTTTACAATTTTCTTTTCTCCTAAGCCTGCCTAATATTGAAGCGAAAAATACAAAAAAGAAAAATAAATTAAAATCATTCGAGCAATTTTCGACTTTTATCAAGACCGATTCTAAAGTTGATTTTTAGATCCTAGTACTTTATCAATGTAACTAACGAATTACCTATTGATAAACCTTTACACATAAGAAACCATATCAATGATAATAATGCTAATAAAAATTTCACTTTACAAAGGCTTGCGTTATTAGATCATGAGATTATTGTTTTTGTACGTCTGTTCGTTTTATAATTGATTGTCTCGTGCGATTCTTGGAAGATTGACTAACCGTGACTTACCGTGCTCTGCACGAACGGAGACGGGTTATTTGAATAGAGATAATTCGTGCAAAATTATTTTAATGATACGTTTTGAAGTGAAGAGCAAAAGTGCTATTTGAGGGTATAAAAACTGTGACGAGGATTCTGTGTGTCTTTATACATGTGGCACTAATAGTATTAAAGTTACCGAATCCAAAAATTTTTTGGCCATTAAATAAAAAAGTTTTAAGCTTGGAATTTGGCCGTTTACACAGAATGTTGATAGTATAGTTATTTTTTTAAATCATAGATTTTAAACCACAAAATTTTATTAAAGTAAATTTTAATTATCAACTTAGCTAATTCGTGTCACACATATTTTGAGTTCGTTTACTTTAGTACCTACTAATCGTGCAATAAATTATAATTATTCTGTCCGTATGTCACTGAATTCCTAAACGGCTTACATTGATAAATTTTTTGTATGTGTTGGAGTGACTTAATAGTTCAACTTTATAGTTTAACTTTCTTATATAATAAAATTGAGACTGATTGATATTTGTTCGCGCATCATACAAAACTATTGCACGAAATTGGATGTGGTTTTCACTGTTTTATCCAGTTACCTGTTTCATTTTGATACGCCCCTGGAAAAATATTAAGACAAACATCATTTTAATCAGACGATTACATCCTGCACAAACAAATAAACCTTTCAAGTTTACAGCGAATATTGAAATATTTTTATTCAAAATACAAATTGACCATCTTTTCGAACGGAAGAAAAATTTTCAGCAAATTGCGATTTCAGAAAAGTCGTACCTCAGACCCGAGAAGAAACCGCGAATGGAACATAATAAACAAAATATATTAGTACTTACGTACCTACATATATGTATGCAGAACTTAGAAGTGCAGTTATTGGGAAACGTTACAATAGAGTTCTATGTTGTTGAATCATTCATTATACGATTTCGCAAAAGTGTTTTGGAGCGGAAAGTTAAGTTAGCTTAGGATCAAATAAATCTTTTAAAATTTAATGCACAATTATTCGAACTTCAAAATATTTCAAAATTGTATCTCAATTATATTTTAATTGTGTCATGCACAATTCTTGACGCGAAAGAGAATGCATTGTTTATATAATGATTATATTATTATATTTATAATATGATTAAATTAAATATGATTTAATATAATATCAATTAGAAAGGTTGTTCTAAATTGGCTACTATTTTCGGACGAAGACGGAATAATAAAATTCTAGTCTATTCCTTTACAATATGAATGTAATGAATATAGTTATATATAACCCGCCACCTATATTCTGTTAATGGGATTGATCAGTGGCGGAATTACACATTTACCGCTAGTAGACTATACAAATTTTGCCACCCCTACGAAACCCTACAATTCGATTCCCTAGTTTCTAATTACAATCCGATAAAACATTAACAAATATGCTGAAACAAATTGATACACTTTCGAGTAACAATTTCTGCATAATATAAAAACGGGCCCCAAATTTGCTGTCCCTAAAATCTGCTTACTGTGTAAATGCGCCTCTGGGATTGATGTACGTGTGTCTTTGAGAGTTGCTTAGTAACAGGATGTAGATATCAAGATCATAACGATATTATTTCAAGAGGCGGAAAATAAGGATGTGGACTATGAATGTCTCTTTATTATTATTTTTTTGATTTTTATTCTTTTTTTTTTCTTTATTATTTTGGACTCTTATAAATACATATATTTAAACAAAAAATTCCAGTAAAAAAGAGTCAGGTTTTACTTTCAAGATATACTCGTATTACAGTAATTTTTTTTATGAAAAAAAATATTTTTAGAATCATAATAATTATTTTAACATCTACATATTTTCTTTAAAATATCAGAGACTTTCGGCTTACACACGGATTAATCACGGAACAATAATATAAAGCGATTTAAAATGAAACATTTATATAATTTTCTTGTTACATCTATCCTATCAATTCCAATAAAGATAATAAATAAATATAAATTTAAATGACAGTTTATAACGCTACGCAATAGCTGATAAACGTTAGTTTTAACCATTGAGGTGAAAATTAAAAAAGCATAATTGCTTCCTACCAGATGTTCATCAATTCCTCGATAGATAGCCATCGGGGCGTGCGAATCAACTTCATCGTATTTTCAAACCGGATACTAGTTATGTAACCAATGTTTTGGGTTATATATAGAAACATTAAACCTTGTAATTTGTATATAAATATTGTAAAGAGGTAAAAATTGTTCGTAAGTTTGTATGTAGGGTAGTGTACCTGGTGCAGAATAAATAGGGCGCGACCTCGGGCTGTGGGTGCGTGAGATGGGGGTCCCACGCATCCGTTTTCATGGCAGCCAGGATGGCCTCGAACTGCCGAGGGCTGCGGTAAGGGCAAGATCAGACTTTGCCCTCCTGAGACAAGCCTCGCCAGCCACGAGCGGAGCGTCGCACGGGTGAGGCACGCATGCGCTAGCGTTCCTGAGACCTCTTCATTTCCGTGTTGTGTAAGGCCATCGCATGGCCTTAAGTGGGTACAAATAGCCACATAACCCGATAAGATACCCGATTCCTGGGGGAACCCCTATCTCATATCTTTTCGAAGATTTCACCTGCGTAAGCAAAAAAAAAAGTTTGTATCTAGGGAGAGTAATGTCTGAAACTACTGATCCAATTAGAAAAATCATTTTTGTATTTTGAGGAAGGAAGCAGTAACCATAAACACGAGTGAAACCGCAAGGAACAATTAGTCATTTATACCTAGATGTCAATGTCAATTAAGTAGCAAGCTGCGTTTATGGTTACTGTTCAGCTCGTTTGGGTCGTAGCGTGATGTTATATGATCTATGACTACTAGTTCTTGAAATTAGCGCCTTCAAACAATTAAACACTTTACCATTAATATATAATTGCCGCGTTAAAACTAAAAGGTTATTACTACACGCTAAATCTGCTTTGATGAATGAAATGTTTCACTTATGTATATCTTTCTAAAAATCTGAAAACATTTTGAGTTGGCCTTCTTTTGCCTCTTGCAGATAACATTCCACCCTCGACCTTCGGTTATATCGCTCTATCGTTTACATCGCAATTCCACAGGGACCGTTCATTTTTTCGGGATTGAAAGTAGCCTTTCCTTTCATACGATGAAAACTTTATCCCTGTAAAATTTTAAAGCAATCGATCCATTAGTTTTTGAGTGTATTCGTGATAAATAAACAAATATATTATCTTTTTTAACGGACTTGCAAAAGGAGGATGTTTTCAATTTGTTTTTTTTTTTTTTAATATTAGTATAGATTAATACTATTACAGAGATGCATAGATTGAATTTCCAACAAAACAGTTAAATCTATATTTAACAGATATTTAAAGCCTATGCTTTGAATACCTGTTACAAATATTTCATCAAACATTTATTAAAAGTATGTTAAATTTTTCGTTCTTGTAATAGTAAAACTTATATTTAAATATGTCAAGGGCCGTTTAACAAAATTCGAATGAAAAGTTGAAAGTTATATTCTATTATATAAAGGTAAATTTGCATTTAACAAATTTCACTTTTTATTTGCTTACATTATCTAAAACTGAACGTTTAGTTGGAGGAAAACCGGTTTAGAATCATAAATCACTATACGTAAGTGATGCCAAGTATACGCCTTCTGAGACCACCATGTTTTTAACGTTAATTATCATATATACTTTTAAATGTATGTATGTAAAATAAATATATAAATTTATAAATTATTTATAGGTTAAATATTGCGCCGATTAAAAATAAATGTAAAATAAAATTGCGCTTTGTGAAAATATGTTTTTAAAAGTGGAGCAGATGTTAAAACTTTTTGGAGGATTAACGTTCTTTAATTTTTTGTAGAGACATAAGCATTACATTAATGAACGGCCTAAAAATGTAAAAAATAAATAATAATTTTTTCATGTTGTTGATAATATCGGCGACATTGTTCTGCTATTTAATTGTTAATTACCATCAGCGTCGATCATCAGTTATGTAGGAATGGGAGAAAGAGCGAGGCGAGCGCAGTCGGTACACACGCGCAATTCGACATGGTCAACTGTACTTATGAACAGTACATTTGGTGACCGTCAAGCAGCGCGTCCCGTGTTTTGGCGCGCTTTTTTGACATTTACATTTATTTAATTTATGGCACAGAGTATCAATTATCGAAACGGGTTTCGTGTACGAAAGTGAATTAACATATTTGTGCTGTGAGAGTGAATGTGAAACTATGTGTTGCATAAGCGATATTTTTGGATGCTGATGGATTTGTAAATTATACGCTATTCTCGATTTATTTACAGTTAATCGCTCATAATTTTTTATGTAATGATTATGTTTGTCTAATATCCATTGTGTGTATTCAAACGTAATATATAGGTACAAATTAACATGTAATGGGATACTACAGAATTTTACTTCACTTTATTGGTCATTTCTTTTTTCGTGAAAGAAGTATTTTCGTGTTATAATTTGGGAATTATAATATTAGATGTTTGCTTAATTACTTAGAAAAATTATTACAAATAACATAGTCACAAAGTTTAAAAATAAAAATTAAGATCCTTTATATAAACAGACATATAATAAACATTTAAGACTTATCAATACTGATATGATAAAAATCGAACCTAAATTTTAAACATTGAAAATTAAAATTAATACACTAAGCTATAATAAATTATAATATCGCACAAAATTAGATTGATAGGTGCATTTTACACGTTAATCGCAATAAAATACAGCGCATATTTCAACAATAACTCGACACCACGATTAAATTTCTCTTAAAAAATAACTAATAATAATAATTATGGTCTATAATCTCTAAATATCTGATTTATTTCTTTTTAGTTTATATTTTTAAAAGTAAACGATCTCATCAGATACATACATAATTAAAATGCAATAGAAATTAACTTTCGTTTTATTCATAGACTATGTATGAGAATTATAATTTTTCATGTTTACGTAAGAACACATCATATATACAACACTTATCTTTTTTCTTATTGTAATTTGTCTACATATTAAAAAAATACACCGTGGAACACTTTCAAAGTTTTATTTTAATAATAAAATTTTGGTTAAAAATTACAATATTATATTTAAATTTGAATCTAAAAAAGAGGCTTAATATATCGATATAAATTAGGCTGAATCCGTTTAATTCTTATTACTCTACTCTGTCAAGATTAAAAAAAAAAGATTATGTAATGGCGGCAATCGCTATCTTGAAGGGGTAGTAATTAAAAGA
This sequence comes from Hypolimnas misippus, assembly GCA_037950945.1. NCBI lineage: Eukaryota > Metazoa > Arthropoda > Insecta > Lepidoptera > Nymphalidae > Hypolimnas > Hypolimnas misippus. The sequence goes on along the minus strand of JBBEEQ010000016.1, from coordinate 2,625,246 downwards.
TGAATAACATTTGCATGCAACATGAGATAGAAAGTATATTGTCGAACTAGTACCATCGTGTAGTCATTTCACGCTCACTGGGCAGGGGTAGTTAAAGTCATATCTTTAATGGCTGAAAGGCGAGTAGCTTAATGACAAAAGAGTTAGCGATATACTAAAAAAAATAATTTATATTTTTTTAATCTATGAAACGACCAAAGTGTAATTTTTTTTTTCTATTATGAATGACTTGTGTCCAGAGGCGTAAAATAAGTTAAAAACTCTCTAATATTCTCATACGTCTAGATGTAATAAAAATAAATTACAAATAAACTACACTTCTATGTTTTAATGTAACATTTGTGTTTGTACATCACGAAAATCTATGAATTAGGAATTAACTTTATTTTATTAACTAAGTTAATTAATACTCCGATAATTTAGATAAGAATAAATTGCAAGTAAAACCACAAGAAATAGTTAAGAAAGCTATAATATAATATACAATGGTTGATTTATCAAAAAAATAAATATAAATACATAATAAGAAGTTTATTTACCTATAACAAACATTATTGCGCTTAATTACTTAGTTTTTTCTTTAATCAAAATAAATAAAAAATCTACTATAGTATTAAAATTCTTATTAATTTATGGTTTATAAAATAGATCATAACTAAAAATTACATACAATGAATAGATAAACAATAAACACTAAGCTACAATCCAAAACTATGAGAACTTAAATCAATATATCTAGTTAAAGAATATTACTATAAATAATAAAAAAATATTAAAAGACTTAAGATATAACCAATGGGTAACCTAAATCAACATAATTTGCTTCACACAAGGAAATCTGTATTTATAGTTCAAAGAACTTAAGTAAGAAAAATTATTTAAATTTTCCAACACATTTGCATAAAGCAATTTTCCACTTATCGTGTGACATAATCGAAGAAGCATATACATAAGAAAATTTCTTCATAAATAATGTGTTTTTACTATCAATCACGCGAGGAAAAAAATTAATTCTTTATACTCTATCAAGTTGGTTAAGTCACGCTTACAGTTCGTTACTATGTAAAAGTAAGAGTTGTTTAATTATGTATAGGGACAATAATTTTAATGGCCTTAGCATTTATAATCTGTAGTCTAAATACAGATATAAAATAATAAAAAGTTGTATATTAAAGTTAATGCGTGATACTTAAAAGATTAGCAAGGATATTAGAAATAAAAATATATACATATATTTATTGATAGTAGACTATATTAAAAAAAATAATCAGGTTTTATTCACTACGGTTACTAAAATGCAGTATATTAGAGAGAAAAAAATATCGGGATTCATTGCGCCAAGATTGAATCTTTTTTATTTTTTCAGCCGTGAAATTATTTAAAAAATATTATTCAGGCATAGTATTAGTAGTTTTTTTTACGAATTGTAAAGAAGATTGTATACTTTTTTACAATTTGCGAAACAATGAAACTTTTTATGCTTTTTTTGTTCTTGGCTCTGTTTGCGTTATTTTTAGTATATGTTAAAATAGTTCTTTAACTATTGTATATACTAATATATTAAAAAGAAAGCGAGTATTGTATATGCAAAGTAAACTCCGGAACCACTAAATCAATTTTAAAAATTTTGGTACCATTTGAAAGATACATTATTCAAGATGGTTACAGGTTATACTGTATGCACATTATTAAAAGAAAACTACATTAACGCGAGCGAAGCTGCGAGCCAAAGCTAATATTGTACGAATAAATTTTATTAATATGTTTACCGACTTCAAAAAAGAGGTAGGTTCTATATTCGACTATATGAATATTCTTTTAAGTAGGTCTACATTTTAGCCAAGTATTTCAAACCAATCTAAAATAAACATATGTAAATATACATAATAATTTTTTTTATTCCTAACATTCCATTAAAAATAGTTTTACACGTTATAAAATTATAAATGAAAGTAGTTAAGTTAATTATCTGTAAAACGAGGTAAGGGCAAGTGTACTTGCATATACTTATAAGCAAAAAGTAATAATATTAGAAACGTAAGCAGAGCCGAGGATAAAAGTTAGTATAATCAGACTTACACGGCTAATAGTAATGAGAACGTTTCCTCTCTGTCATGATGCTTTTGACGTTCGTTACACAATATCATTGTATCTATGAGAATACGGAAGTTACCGAATAAACCTCATTTCTAATTACGTTCAGCGTTATCATATGCATCACTCATTACAGCTGTGAGTGCGCTCTCAATCATTCGCACAAGTGTGTTAAATGACGAATAAAGAGAAAAATGGAAAAATGCCAAAGGATCGATCGAAGGGCGACAATTGTAACGCTCTCGCTAGGATTCTGAAAGACTTCTGCAGCTGTTCAGAGAACGCGGCGTGGTCACCAGATATGACGTCAGACCGCAAAGGCCCCTTCTTGAAGAGCGAACTGACAAACATGTCCGGCATGCGCAGACGAATCATGACTATAGCGAAGAGAAAGAACAGGAACACTTCACCCGAACCGAAGCTCAGTCGAGACACATTCGACAAGTCAGAAACCTTAACCTCCAACCTCATAAACACAACACTAAGTTCACAGAACAGTACAATAGGAAGGAACATCGATAACTTCCTGATATCTCGGAGAATGGTGGCTCTGGACGAAGATATATACGAGAAGCCGATACAAGTGAAAAACTCTTCATACGGCGAAAATTGGTCGCTAAGCAAAGCGTGGAAGAACAACAATTTGGACTTCTTCAATCGAACACCGAATCAAGAATCGAATAGATTAATCGAACGCAATTTCACATTGGAGAGGATAGACGAAGTTCCGAAACGAAAACGCGATAGAAAATTAAAAGAGCAGATTCGATATGATAGAAATATTAAACGCCATATAAGGATACGCGTGATGCTGTCCTTGAGGATGAGGCGTTATGTAAAAAAGAGGTTAAGAAAGCAGCATTTGCTACCTAATCAAAATTTAAATGTGCCTCCGAGAAAATTTATACGCGGGACGTCAGCGACATCTAGCTTCGGGACGAGGTCGTACCGGAGTGTGATGACGGATAAGAATAGTGATGGGACCGTGTTATTCGATGTTCATGAAGCAAGGAATTCGACGTTAGAGCTGTGCCACGATTATGAGGAGGACCTCGACACTTTGGATATTGCTTTGCGCGCCGGTAATTTTAGGTAGGTTTATTATTTATTATACACACTTAAATATGTAAACATTAAGTTACATACTGGTAAATTAAACCAATATTGCCATAATTATTATCGCGTTTTCCACAGTTAAAAGTGCATGAATTATTGTTTCTCATTTTATTGGATTTCAAAGTATTAAATGTAAATTACAGTTTTGTTGTCTAACCTAACCTAACCTCAAAAACAATATTTACTAAAATATTTTTATTAAACTTTGTCGTGATGTTGAAATCCTTAATATTTTCTGTCACCCAAATGTTACCGAAAAAAATTAAAATAAATTTTGACTAATTTTAAGATAATTAGTCAAAATTAATTTGACGTTAACGTCATTCCTCTATTTAAGTAGTAGTTCTTTAATTAATGCTGAATTTATTCGATATTAAGTGACGTTGCAAAAAACACTTATTACACGAGAAGATAATTGCAGAAAAACAGATATTCTAATTGACTTACGTAATTGCTTAATTTTATACATGGTGCAAGTTTTTGCACAATTAAAAATTTTCAAATTTATGCGTTACACTCGCACGTTTTTGTTGTTCGCTTACAACCCGGATGTAATAATTACACATGATACATCTAAACTACGGTTAGTCATTGAACTTATGGGGCGAATGACAATAGCCGCGCGTCACGCTGTCTACCCTCGTATCCGGAGTTCAGTCAACGTTCAGCTGATTTTAAAATATATATTAACCTAATTTATAAATTCAAAAAGTTAAACTTTTTTGAGTCTCGTACCCCAAGAGAAAATGGCGCTATGTATATGTCGCAGCCAACTAGCTTAATAAGCCGATCAATTAACAACCTAGCCTCTATATACATATATAGCTTGAATGACATTAAGACTTTAATCACTCAGCTAGGCAAATTACTTAAAACAGTAACGTTAGACTACTTTCCTAGCTTACTCATCGTTTAAATGTTTGTCAAGCTTATTTATTTAAATGTAATTCCATGAGGTTAGGAGGGATACATTTTATGAAAGATAGACTGATAGACGGTGTGTATCACTATCTGTCTGTCCGTCAGACAAGGGAATTAAACGAGGTAGCCTTAAATGCATTTTAACTAGTTGCGGAGAGACTTTTCTATATAAAATTCACATTAGATTTTTCCGATATACGACCAAAAAAGCACGGTTCATTATTTTATATATGTTTTATATACATTATACTTAACTTCAGGTGACATCCTTTGGTATTCTTTTCGAGTATTATCGATCGTACAAACATCAAACTGAAAAGAAAATGTTAATGTTGATTAAAAACAATATTAAAATCAAAAACAATGATCAATATTAACATTTTCTTATATATGCGTAGCATAATTTAATTTGAAAATCATAATAAAAATGTAGTGACACAAACCTATATCCCTTGGATTTGGGTCGTTAACAATACTGAAGGTTAATAAATTATGACTCTGATTTAAATATGTTAATGTATTTTAAGGAGTTTATTCCTTTAAGACGACAAAAACTCTCGTAACTGATATAATTGGTAACAGTTACCTAGGTAACCATATGTAAGCTGTGTCAAATAAGGCATAGAAGACAGTAACTTCTTTCAGGTGTAAAAGCAATGATAAACAATTTATGTAATCTTCACAGGTGTCTGTAAGTAAAACTTACAAGTGCAGTTCTCGCTTTGTACAGAAACCTTTACTGCTTTCAAATAACCTAGAATTCCTTACAAATTCGTCTACCAATTCTATAGTTACTACACTTAGGAATTATAGATGAACTCTTTCATATTGTTTACGTGTACCGATGTAGAAAAAGTTACACGGTATAAAAAAATGCTATATTTTTACGATTTTAATATTGAACAGTTTACAATTGTAAACAATTGCGATCGATCGATTTATGTTCAATCATAAAACAGAATTTTTATATTGAATCTCACTTTTTATGCTAAAATACACGCGTTGCTGATAATTTAACATAAAATTACTATTTTTAATATTCATGTCACATTATTATTAATGCTATTATATTGTAATAAGATTTTACGCGATCCCGTATTTAAGACCGGTTACGTGAAAATGGGCTAATCGTGTAACGGAGTAGGTACACGTTGGCAGAATGAGTAATGAATATATTTCGAAAGTAAGCTCAAAGGTTTTTGTTAAACTGGTAAATAATAAATACATCAAATTATACTGTAGTGTATATCAGTAAAATTTTATTTAAAAAAATCACATTTAAATAGTGGACAGCGACATCTGGTGAGCAATAGCGGAACAAATACACTTAAGAACATTTTTGACGTAGTCTGACGTGTGATTAATAGATGGCGTTGTAATCAGTTGCACGCGTTGATGTCTTTTATAGGACTTGAAATTTCTTGCTGGTGATATGTTTTACACTTGCATATTTATATATTTTACAGTATATTTACTTGGTTTGATTAATATTAGTGTTTACTTTTATTTTTATTGATTTTTTTTATATGGTAACTACGTCATTATTAAAGTTATATAATAAAAGCCGAAAAAATTAGATAAAATAATCATCCAAATTATCAACCAAATAATCTTGTCATGCTACGAATATTTGTATCAAACATATGAGGAGCTGATAATAATATATGAATTTGTTACAGGAGCGGTCGTTTAGCTGTCGAGGGCTGGTGGTGCGGGCGCGCGATGGCGGGCGGGCGCGCCAACAACGGCGCCCTGGCGCTCCACTACGCGGCTGCAAGGGGCTGTCTTGACTGTGTGCGGTTACTGGCCAACACTACGCCTGATGTTTCGTGAGTACTTATCTAATTATTCAATTAAATACCTTATCGACTGTATATAATTAATTTATCGCATACATTTAATCACTCCTATTATACGTGGAGTAAAACATTTGTTAAGGTTATTTTCAATGCATTTAATTGTGATTAAACAATTTTAAAGTAGTAAATAAACGTAAATACTATTGTTAGAGGCTGTCTTCAACAGTTACATTATATATTAGAATTTTTGGAGTAAATTACTTTTATTGTGTTGTAATAGAAGAGTTAGTCAAATGAAAATCTGATTCAGTCTGAAATTTGATATAATCCGAAAACTTACTTTTTGTTGGAGTCAAAATTTGTTTTAAAAACATCCTCTTTTGTATGGGGATTATTAAATTCTTTAATTCACGGTTATGTTTCCTATATAGTTGAATGGCTGAGTTTTACGGGAAGATTATGATTCACCCAAAGTAGAGCATCCATATTTTATGCAGCACAAATAATGTATCTTGCATATTAGTACTGTTTAACCAAGGTTATTACAAAATGTTATAATTTTTCTGGATTAATATCTTCTGCACTTTAAGAAATAAAAAATAAATAAATACAGTTTATATTTTATCTATGAAAAATGTGTCGATAATTAGTTTACTAATATTGCCAGTACGCTCTCTGCACCTCTCTAGAATAGATTACTCTGGGCCGCTCGTGACAATTTGTATAGCATAACAAATAATATAGAAGTCATAAACCCAAAAATAGAGTATAAGTCAAAGTACTTACATGCGATAATTACCGCTATCTCTTACGCAAAAACGATAATTGCTAATTAATATACACAGAATTTAGTAGAAAATGAATGACTCTTGCAAAGTAGCTGCTACACCGTTGCAACATCTATTTCGCCTGAGGCTGTATTACAGACACACGGTTATTATAATGAATACACGAAATATATCGTACCAGGCTGTCTCGACACGACTTGCGCATGATGCGTCGACGTGTGCAATACATATTTAATTATACATTGATGGAATACTGAATATCAAATAGTATGAATTATTTCGTAAAATTAATTTAACTTTCATTGAAAACATTATACATATTTGGTTCGATTTCTGTTGGTAACAAGTTTGTTTTAAATTATATTTTAACTAACAATTTATTATTTTTACCAAAAACTTTTATTTAATATGTAAATAACGTTGACTTCTATCTTTCTATTTTAATATCCAAGAGTAATTATTTTATTTGTTTCTTAGTCTCTTTGATAGGACAGAGTCAACATGGTTTTGGTGTTAAGCAATTTAGTGCCATTTTAGCGATTTTTTCTAGCATTGAATATGGTTTGTTTGAAAATCGTACAATATCATGACGTAAAGTGAGTTTGGCCTATTTTTAACCGACTTCAAAATAGGAGTAGGTTGTCAATTTGTAGATCATGTTTTTTGAATGTTCGTTCATTAGATATTCTATGACGAGAATAATGCTTTCGTAACTACTGAGACATATCTGTTACTAGGCTACAGAGTCGGGAGCAAAATTTACAAGAAATATAAAATGGAACAGCATTTGAAAATGACTATAATGTGTTTTCTAAAAGACCACTGGATCGTTGAAGATGGTTTAGTCACAGCTTTAATAGCACCACTGAAGCGTTGTTGTCTGGCTGTACGTATATGGTCATAATGACTAGAGTTTTTGTTTGATTATCAGCCAATAACTGTCCAATCACGAACGTTAACGGGTCCATATATAACCGTTTGTGATCACGATTACGATTAATAATGATTATTATTTATCACTGTAATTATATGAGCAATAAAGGCAGAATCTGTGTTTGCCTTTTTAGCGCTGCAGAGTTGGGGATACAGTTGAATATTTTTGATTTATTATTTTCTCCGGTTTCTGGTTAAGTTTAAAATAATTATCCGACATTTAACGATATCCAACGAATATATGCTAATATATTTTTTCTACTCGAGACCTTCGAAACCCAAAATTGAAGTTTTTTAGGTTGATAATTATGGTCTTTATTAGTAATCGGTGAAAAATGCACTCAGAGTTTAAAATATATTGCTTAGTTTCTTTCGCTGACTCTTTTCGCATCGTTTTTGTCTCTATATAATAATTTAATTTTATAGCATATTTAAATATATACGGGCACTTTTTACAAGATAGTTTTTATAAATTTATTGGAAATTATGTCCACAATAGTAGGAAAAAATATTAATGTATGCGAAGATATAAATACGTAATTTTATTTTAGATTTATAAAATTATGTAAACATAGAAAACTGTTTACAATATGACCTTGTAACTGAATTAATAAATATTTAAAAAATACTATTTTTGTAATGCGCTGATGTCGCGTATCCATCTGATGCCAGATCAATGCAAATTTGATGCGAATTATTTAAATGTATATTTAAATTATTGCATTTGGTATTAGAAAGAGGTATATAACAAATAACTTTCGCTTTTTATATTGATTTAGAAATCCTGTTCATCTATAATATTTTTGTATAAAAAAATTCATAGACATGTTTAATATCAATTCCGTAAATTAAAAAAAAATTAAAATGTCACAAATCAATTATTTTAATCTATATTTATTAGAATTCATCGCATCTCAATTTTTATCATATGCTCAAATAAAGAAACGCTGGCATTGGTGAAAGCGTTACCGAATTAATTGCGCTTATCCAAGATCATACAATCTGCGCATCTTCACACTCGAAGGATCGCTACCACACTTATGAGAGCCTGGTACTTTAGATCGCTAAATCTATGCATATGAAGAGGTACGTGTTTCATTCATTTTGTTCTTTTAAAATGGACAAAATACTTCTAATTATTTCGCTTCTTTTATTAAAGTTAGTGGAAATTGGTTGTTAGACGTTTATTATTTTTTGTATACCTTTGATTGTTTATGGGACCCTGGTACTTAAGATCGCGAAATCTGTACATAAAGATTTCTTGTTTTTTTTTTTTTAATTTGTATTGTTTTTGTTGTACAACACATTCTTTATTATTTTACTCTATTTTATCAAAATAAAACGAATGGAATCGCTTGGGACATATCCTATTTAAAACAGTCTGGTGATTTAGAATATCTAAATCCTATGTATAATGCATTATGCGTTCTCTTCATGAGAAGAGATTTTAATGTAGTATAGTTTTTATAGAATGCTGTTCAAGATTGTTTTTGTTTTTATTTATAGTAAAGAAATAACTGGTTTTTAATATTATATTTTAAAAAATTAACTATTCGTTTGATAAGAAGATATCATATCAAAAATATATATATACAATATTGTAGATACTTAAAAAACATTACAACACTTAATAAAAACATATATAGAATTTTTACCTGAAGTATTAAGAGAGTTTGATTTAGAATCACTGTATATAAGCAATGCGATAATTAATTAAATAAGTAGAGGTGAACGACATCATCATAAGGATGATAATAAAAATAACTTATAATTACCACATAAATCGTAAATATTATTACGCTGAGTCCTCGTATAATTATAATTATACGTAATGATGTATCACAATCCACACAAAATAAAACGTGGAGAAGTTGTTTGTACATATGATATTATTTTAAAGACTACAACATTATAGACGAATTTCATCTGCAGTCTAATCGTATGTTAGAGTAAACACAATAACTAAGACTTTTAAAACCAAAAATTGACTTCAAATGCAAAGTATGTAATTTAGTTTATTTGAATGACACACTTATACCAGTTACTTTGATTTAACTAAATTACTGAATCGATTTCGATTAAATTTTTATACTACTAATCCGGAAGCGTATTGTTCCAAACAAATATTATCATAAGGTTACAAATATAAAAATCAAATACGTTATGAATTGAAAACCTACTGACTGTGTTTTTTTTTGTTTTTTCACCGAAAAATCTATAATATAAGTATTTGAGAAGTTGTTTGAAAACCTTCAAGATACATTAATACTTGAAATTGAATATAAATTTTTGCAATCATAGTTTTGCTAACAATTAATTAAAAAATATTAATTACACAGTCTAGACTTCACTACAAAGTTATATACCTATATAGCTTTTACCTGAATTGATGTCTAAAAAAATCGCTATGAATTTTTTTTTACTTTAACTTTAACACTGATTATCTGGGTTTACCTTTATGTCTTAAAATTTTATAGCAATTGTAAGTTTATTATAACTATAATCACGGGAAATGCCTTCACAGAAAATAAAATGAAAATTATGTAAAATCACGCGAAGCTCTATAAGTAAGTGGGTAAGAAGTAGTCTTTAGTGTAAGTGAGAGGATATATTACTTAAGAAAGCGGATATGCTATTAATATAAATTAATTTAAGTTTAAATAACTCTTTTTTTATTTTTTTAAATTCGGAATTAAAACTCGTTTTTAAATAAATAAAAAAAAAACGAATGCATTTAAGTTTTAATAAAAATAGCCAATTGCTCAAATGTTTCTTAATTTTACGTTTAAATATTTATTATGTTAATTATTTTATTTATTTTAATTATTAGGATTCCGTGTTAGTATAACAGGACGAGAATTTGAGGTAATTAATAGTTAGTAATATTTGAGAATCCGGCCTTTAAAATTAACTAAAACTTTATTATGACAAGGATTCTTCATGCTTATAGAAATAAATACTAGTAATAGCCGCGTAAAATTGCATGTCTTTTAACATTACAGTAATACTCGTTAGCGGCCTCCAGGAAAGCGGATTAAACTTGTATCGGAAATAGGTCGGTCGTGGCGATATTAACTCGCATCATATGTCTATTACTTAAGTCCACGTAGTAGCTACGAAAAAAAAAATCCGCTACCGTGTCCCGCTTCGCTAAATACTATGCTACGTTCTAAGCACAACTCATTTGCTCACCTAGAATTGCATTAGTCGAGTGAAATTTTACTCTGCGAGCGCTCGTACCGGGTGCAATGTGCGTGAGTGACCGATAACTGGGTACACTGTCGTCTCTATAATATTTTTTTAAATCTGTGCTCATTTTGTGACGATCACATCTGATTGACATTGCTGGATTAGGTTATTTTCGTGTTCGGAATGGATTAAAAAGGTTTTTCATGTACATTTTTTTTTAAAGTTGATTTAAGTATATTTTAAATTTTATACATAAGTATTAATTAGTATAGAAAAGTCAAATTATTGTAGACTTAATTTATTGTGATTTTATTGAAATTTTTATTAATTTTTGAAAATCGTTAAGTTAATTTATTTCGCAATTGCTTATTTGTCGTCAAGCTTATTATTAGGCTGAATAAATGATTACCTGTTACTTTTACGGAAGTGATATCAATCAGAAACAATAATATAAGTATTAAGGTCAAGTGCATACAACAATAGTTCTGAACAATGCGCGATTGTGCATCTGCTGTATTCTCTCTTCCGATTGAATTAAAAGTCGTAATAATCGTTATTAAATAGGATGTTATTATGTTAATTTTAGGTCAAGTAATTTTGTAAGAAGAGTATATTATGCTGATGTCAATATTATCATTCTGTGTGCGCATCACTTTAGGATTATTAAACTTATTAAGATGCGACCTTTTAATTTTATTATAAACTTCAATGATCCCTTTTAACTTAGAAAATTATAATGAAAATTTTATCACATGTTGTTAAATATATAAAATTATAAATATATGGTACAAAATATTGTTGCCAATATTATACCGTGTCACGCGCGCGGTATTATTTTCGGATACTTCGCTGAAATAAGTTGAAAAGAAACTGCACCAATTACATTCTTTATATTTTATTATAAATGCAGACTGATGGCCATCCTATAGAGTTTACCTCTGATATATATTGTAATTATCATTATGAGAGAATGAAAATTTCATATTATGCTTGAGATATAAGCCAGTTCAGTCAATATATCTTATATTAAGTCTTAATTCAGATATAAGTTCCTAAAATATTACAGACTTTTTTATCAATATATTTTGCAATGATAACACGTATGTATAAAAAATTAAATAACTATCATAAAAAATAAAAGCGAAATATTTGAACATTTACTACAATATCGATTGAAGGTTAATAATTATTTATCAAAATTATTATTCTTTTTATGTATCATTGGAGCTTGAAGAACTCAGTTGAAGTACGCTTTTTTTGTTATAATTATATTATAATGAAAAGATTATAATGAAAGAAGAAACGTTATAACGTTTCTCGATAAAACTATAACATTAGAAAATTAAATTTGATTAAAACGAAATATATACATTATTAATTACATAACATTTTCATCAATCAATTTAAATTATTAGTTGAAATTTACATCTACAATATTAATAACAAGAAAAATTATGTATTTAGACTGTTACAAGTAGTTTTAACGTCTCTTTCGGTTGGGAAGAGAGGTTGTCTGGTAGAAATTGCTTATTAGCAATAAGACCGCCTGGTTGTACATCTTCGTACTATTGTTTGTAAACATACCACTTATGTTCTAATGTTTTTCTTGGTGCACAATAAAAGTATATTATTTATTATTATTATTATTAAAAGCCTAACCGAATAAAGTCAATTTTTTTTACTTGTCTTATTTGGTAACATTTTCCGGAATGAAAATCAACAAACTTTTGAAATTTTTTTTAATTATAATTTTTTATTATAAAAAATGGTTCAGTTCAATAATTTGATTGATTATTTCTCATCTCTAACTCTTATGTTCAGAAAAAACGCCATATTTGTCTGGTAAATAGAACGAGTAAAGATAAATAGAATATCTTCCCTTTTCCTTAATTACTATTCCAATTCACCTCTAATTTCTTTTTAAACGTATTTGTGACTCCTCTGATACTGCATGTCCACGGGCGTCGGTGATCACTTAACATCTGTTTACTCGTCTGTTCGTTTGATAGCAATTTTATAAAAAATAATCTTTACATTATAATATCAATAGAAAATATTTAATAAAAATATAATTACAATATAATACATACAAAAATATTAATAAAAGAATTAAAAAGTATTTAAATCTGTCGACTTCATTGCAGTGTGGCAGTGTCCAAAACACTAGTAGCATTCCCTCTTTGAATGGATTTACATTAGATTTGTACTTTTAAAGCTTCATGAAGGAAATTTAAGTTATTGTTTTAAATTGAAATATATAATAAGGAGTATTTACGATAAATGTTATATATGTACGATTTATTAGCAAAAATTAGATCATCATAATACTGTTATGTTATTAATAAAATATTTAGTTCCGTTAAATCGTAAAAAACATTTATTTCACTACTGGTTTCTTTTTGTAGCGGTTAATGAGGCTTAGAACGCATTAATTTCTCTCGTCACTTTAAATGGTTTGCTATTTATATTATATATTAATATTATGTTACGCAGGATTTTTTTCGTATATAATTATATTTTATCTTGTTAATTTTATTAGTATAGAATTTCAAATACCTTTCGATATTTCATTCGAACAGACTATGCGCGTGCGCAAATGTATCGCACCGCTTCCTCTCAGCTATTTGATAAATCTTTCTGGTCGTAATGGATTACTTGTCAAATGAAAATTAGTTTTTATATATGTCCATTCTCATAGCATATAAGTAGACGTTTTCACCTGTAACGAGCGTTTGTTACAATTACGCTGTCTTGTGACAGGTATCACTTTAGTAAATAGCATATACATAAGTAAATAATATACGAGAAATTACAAGTCGAATTGTAATCTTAGTGCCGTGAAATTGTAACGTTGTAGATCTTGACGATTAGTGTAACTAATAATATAATAACTAAGAATTATACGAGTCCCGTGTTGTAAGTTAGTATGTCACGTCACAAAATGACCACAGATTAAAAATTGTTATCAGGTTAAACTGAGAACTTTTGTTAAAAAAAGTTTTAACTTGTGTGTAACGAACAGTGACAGACAGTGATTTACCAATTTTAGAAGTGAAATGTTCTAAATATTTGATTGGAAAATCAAGATGGCGACTTGTCCACGCCGCGAGCGCCCTCTACGGGCTTCGACAACGAGGCTCAAGTATTCAAAGACTATACCCGCGAGTACTGTCAGGTGGGATTATTCAATTATTAATTATATAATTTTTTTTTATATAAATTAGAAACCACTTTGATCCTCACTTATGTAAAGGCTTAATTAATATATGAAAATAGTTTAACGCTAATTACTGCGTTTTATGATAAATGTGAGACTCATTTTCCATTTAAGTACATTGTTATTATTAAATAAGTATATTTTTGAATGGAGAGTAATAGATAAATAATTAACGTTATTGTTCTAGCAATTATGCATATTACGTAAGTTTCAAGTTATAGTATAATGCAAGTCTCAGCTTATCTATATTTGGATGCTGATAAGCAATACTGTGTCAAGCCACACGGACTTCATTTTGAGAAAATGGCGTCTGAAGATGTCAAACCTATACTTAGCAAATATGTTTGAAGAAGTATATGTACATCCATCTTTTATTTTATTTTTTAATAAAAGGTATAATTAATTTAAACCAGACTGATACATTTAATATATTATTTAATAAAAAGTTATTGAAATATTAGAGATTATTGTATAAATTGCAAAAAATGGAAGACACTTGAAATTCGAAGCAATGAATTAAGAAACTTTTTTTCCGTACTTATTTATACGACTACAATTTTTTTGAATAATGTTAAATAGGTGATGCGGTATCAAAATATATCAATATCTCCGAATTTGACTTTTTGTGGGTTGACACATTATTGCTTATCAGCATCCATTTGTGAAGCAAAAACTTGCTCCTTTTTCGAAAATTACGCAGACAGAGAAGTATGAAATTTGGCACACTCATAGTTTATGTAGAGAAATAAAGAGGGATGCTGGTATTTTTCTAAAATGATGCATGTCAAATTATGTAAAAATATAAATCAATAAAAAAACATAACACTACCATGTATTTGATATATACACGCACAGAGACTGTTTTGTTTATTGTTAAAGTCAGTGGTCAAATTGAGAATAGATTACCTGTGGTCAATCTTAAAATCGGCTGAAAATTTAATAAACTACGACCACTATGCGACCACTGGTAGTAATTATAGTAATTTATAATATTATATAGGTATTTTTTATTTTTTATTTACTTTTTATATTAGTATATACAGTGTACACCAATAACCCTATTACCTCTGGTCATAATATCCTCAGCAACATGGTTGCCTGGCAGAGATCGCTGTTTAGCGATAAGGCCGCCAATTGTACATATACGTGTTATTGTATTTTATTGTATATATGTGTCCTCGGTGTACAATAAAGTATAATTTCTTTCTTTCTTAATTAAATGGCTAATTGTATATTAAAAGAATTATTAACGGTAAAGTTTTACAGAATCGAAATTAATTAAGAATAGTGATTTCATCAGTTTATTTTTATTTTGTAGCTTTATCCCAACCCTCTATTTGCCTTATTTCCTATTTAGTTTTACCCCTCATTCGTTTAGCTGGCACTTGTGAGTACTCTGGATTGCAAATGTCCATGAGCGGTAGTAAACATTAACTGCCTTACTACAAAAGATTTAAACAGACGTTCAACGCGTGTTTTAAAAAATCCATACTACAAATCCGCGTCTAAAGACAGTTTTGAGTTAAACATGCTTTAGGTATAGATTAACATACGTTTAAGTTAGTTTAATACATGTTTAGAACTTATTTTAACTGTCAAATGTAACGTATAACATTTTATCAATAAGTTTTTATATGAGTTTATTCGCTGTTAAGCAATTTAGATAATATTTTAAGCAATGTGTAATTTTTAAACACTGTTTAGTCAGACACGCGTTCAACATGGTTTTAAAGCATCTTTTGTAGTATGACAGTAAAGATCGGGTATCATGCGTGCTCATATGTTAGTTTTTTTTTTTTATAAAATGTATTATTAGGATCTCACACCCTCTGTGGAAAGTCCGGAGACATACAATATAAGTTACAAACACCCAGACTACGATAAACGTTCGTATGACCAATACAGAATGTTTATGTCTATCAGCCATACTTTGCAATAAATTCTATTTACCATATTCGAGCAAGCAACGTTTCTGATAGCTATGAGTCTAAACATTACTGAGCAGAACTCGGTCAACTCGATACAGTTAAAATTTGATCTATTTATAATAAAATTACATATGATATAACAAGCGTTAGGATCACTTAGGAGAAATTGCACCAATCATTTTTACATTACAACATGAATAGTCTAGTCGTTCTAGATGGTGTTTTCTCTAAATTAAATCGTTATGAACGCGACAATTGACCGCATTCCTGAACAGTAATTATACTTACAATGAGATTGTCACTGTGGGGGGTGATAATATCTTAGTTATTAATTGTAATTACAGGTAATGATAGCCGTAATAAGTTTTGATGTTGAAATAATAATAAAATTTGCAAATACTCTTTTTTATAGTTACTAGATGACCCGGCGAACTTCGTACCGCCGAACAGTCGATTCATTAATATTTATACGATACTAACGTCACTCAGTTGTTTTGCTTTAACGGAATCCTCTACTAACACTTAAACTTAATGGTATGGAAATATAGAAAAGTATTGTTTTTATACTTTTTTAGGTATTTCTTTAAATTGTTCTCGCCGTCAGAACTATCCTCGTTCTTCAAGGAATATTATAAAAAAAGATTTAGCGAAATCGGTTCACCTGCTCTTTGATTTGCGTTTATCAACACATTCAGCGATTCATTTTTATATATTTAATTGAAATATTCTGTATCAGTTTTTCGATAAGATGAATATGTATTAAATATATATTATTAAATGGCACAGAAGTGCAATCAGTAATCCTTTTTGAATCATTTTCGTATTTATCTCCGCAATTTTCTCTTCTTTGATATCGAAAGCACGTAAAATTGTTGTGTAATATATAATTGTATGTAAAATTACCAATTGAGTTTTTTTTTCATATTTTTAACAAAACAAACAAATAATTATTCAAATTGGTTCATTTCTAGTTTTTGCAACATATGTAGACTTTGCGAAGCTCACGTACGGCAATAGATTTTTATATATAATATATAATATTTTTATATGATTTAGATCTTCCAATTTATGGAAATGAAAATAAAGAGTCATCGGGGAAAATTTAATATACTAAGGAGTGATCATTATAGGTTTTATGAGAAAAGCGCAAATTTGGACAATTTATTAGACGCTAGGGTGCCTTAATAATACATCGCGTTTTGTCATCAAAACGACTGATTTCCATCTAAACGCATTATTAGATGTTAAACTTGATTTGTAATATTTTTAACCAAGATAGATAAAAAGATTAATTAGACAATTAGATTATAAATTTTAATAAACATAGGTAGAAAGAAATGTTTAAAATCTTCTTTTCCCAGTGACAGTATAATATTGAAAATTTATTTATTTACTCTGAGATCAAGGTTTTATTATGTAGTTTTTATTCTATTAAAAATAACACAAAACAAACTTAACATTAAAGAGTTAGTGCTAACGACGATGTTAAAATATCGATTTTTGTATCGTTTCGAAAATGAGAGTAATGCGAGAGTCTTGGCTACTTTTTTCGATAGCAGCGAGGTAACTGTCGATCACTATTGCTATCAATAAAACATTTTAACGGATAAATGAATTATTTTGTTCTAAAGTGACAGAATTACGTGACTATTTGGGTAAGCTGTTATTGTCAAACAATAAAATTAGTCAGCAGATCAGTAAGTTATTTATAAGAGATCCCACCGCAAATTCTGCACCCCTACAGGACCGCCCGGTAACCTTACAGAATCATGATTATTGTACCTAAAAATTGTCTTTTGAACTTATTATGCTTTTTCCTAGGATTACGAATTGTTAAAAAAAAGTTTAAGTGACGTGTTCTAGACTCAAACAAAAAATATATATAAAAAAAATCGGTTTATACTATTACCTTAATGGACGGTACTATTCTTTTACTATAAATTCTAAAGTATATTACATAACTTCCTTTATTTTTGACAGATCAGATCTAGTATTATTTCATTATATGTAAATATATTACTTTCAAATTAATCTGTATGTTTTGTAACTACAATTTGGACTCTTTTCACGCGGACTTAATTCTTTTAAATGTTTTACAAAGTTTAGTACGCAACCAACGTTAAAAAAATCGTTACATTTAGTTACAAAGTACCTATTTCAATATGTTTTACTGATCAACCGTTACGTTACAAAACCAGGTGACCGCTTAAAAAAACATTCGAATACTTTCCCTAATTACACATTATTCCTTACATTGCTTGCATACTATTAAACAACTGATATGTAACATATTTACACGGAAATCAACATTAATTACTACGTAATAAGATACAAAACCGTTCGATAAAGACGTGCTTTTTATGCGTCTCTGTTAAACAATAGAGGTTTTTTTTACAGCGCCATCTGTTGTCGAATAGAAATGGTGGGAAATACGAAAGAAAATCTTTTGCGACATTGTCATGAGTTTTCTCTTATTGATATGTTGTGACTATTTCAATGTTGAAGGTCAATTGCTTTATGAAAGTATAGTGTCCTCTACGTTAAAGCATGTTTTAGATCTTTACGACTTCGCGAACTTAAATGACCTTGGCGAGTTACTCGTTTGTATAAAAAAAAATTATACATCTCCCACCTAGTAAATTATGTTAAAAACAATTAAGAGATACAATATTTTATTACGAAATCACAAAAAGATTAAAAGGCGTGTAATTATTATGCGCTGATTATTCTTTTTTTTGTAACTAATAAATATGTGTATGTATTGAAATGAACTAAATAGAGTATTTAAAATTTTTTGTCCGGTATAATCCATGCTTTAAGCAAGTAATATCAAATTACATAACATGTTGTACTTACGGGATGGTCTTGTATGATAAATATTCAAAAGTGCTTATGAAAATAAACCAAAGCAAATTAAATAAAGAGTAATATACACCATTCATTATATAATTACTATAACAAGAAACAAGTTTGTATAAAATTTAAAATAAAAATACGTAAATAATTACGACTAAAACTGGTCCATGATGTCTTATATCTATAATAACAAAATAAACACGAAAAGAATATTTACATTTGAATACTAATAAGCAATAATATGTCAACCCACGAAAAGTAAAATTTCGAGTTATTGATGTATTCTGATAATGGATTTCATATTTAACGTTATACAAAAAATTCAGTTATTTAAAGTAAATAAGTATTGAAAAAACTTTCTTAACCTAATGTTTAGAATATTGAAGTGTGTTCCATATTTTGAATTATGCAATAATCTCACATATTTGAAAAACGTATTATAAATGAAATTCTTTACTAGCCAATCTGCTTTTAATTTATTAAACTTTTTATCAAAATAGAAAAGAAAAGCTGGATGAAAAGCTGGAGACGCCATTTTCTCAAAATGAAGTCCGTGTGTGTTGACACAGTACTGCTTATCAGCGTCCATTTATAAATCTATCAACGAAATTCCAATCGCATCATCGTTCAATACCCGAACATCAGTCCATTAAATCCAAGGTTAACACTTGAAACCGAATCGTTTTGCAACGAAGATCTTATCTGAAGCAATTTGGAGGCAGTCGATCTACAGCGAAAGTGTTTGTACGAAACAGCCATGTCATGTAGCGTGGCGACGGACATGCTGGGAGAAACGTTACGTGGTCCAAGCGATGGGAGCTGTGAAATAGTTTGACGTTACTGTTAATTGTTGCTATTGATTTCGGATAACGGTAATGTTGACATCTTTTTGATTACATTTTGATGTTACGTTTTTGTAATTGACGTTATGTCCATTATATTTGACTTGGGTTTTATTTCGGATTATAATGTTTTTTTTTTCCGTGCAGATTGGATGTTAAGTTGTAATTTTAAACATTACTTAACTCGATAGATTTAAAATAATATTTTACAATTGAATTTTTTTTTTCTCTTTTTTTTACTTTGTTATTTTATTGGATGTACCTTTATTATCACTTGCAAACATTGTAACGTAATGAAAGAATTGTAATATTGTATTTGTAAATGTTCTCCTAAAGTCGACGACACTGGTGTACGGAAAAACTCGAATGAGTTTATGTTTGCACCTTTATACCACTTTAATTCTTTCGATTTTTTTCTTTGTATGCAATAAAAAAAAAATAAACCTTATTTTTTTGTTTAAAAGTGTGGGACTTTGAATTAAAAAAGCATTTTTTCACGTTATCCTTAAAAGAAATATTTACTACTATATTAACTTACTGATAAATTTGTGTTTATTTTTTCAACAAATAAAAATCATGAAATTAGTAATAAAGGATGTTCACTGATTTTTAAAATGCAGTTTTTTCTTATTTAAACATCTAGAAATTAATGGTCTCTGGTCTGTAATAAATATAAAATTACCCTCCATTGTCAAAGTATAATTAATTACTCCAATAACCTTTATTTCGTTAGTTTTAGGTTAGTTGAAGGTTAATTAAATTGTACACCTACTTTTATTATCAAGTTATCATGTATCGCGCAGGTCTGGTCTGGTCTAATCTGGTTTGGTCTGGTAATTACAGTCTTCTGTCACTTGAACCAAACGTCGTTTCACGAACTGCTACGTAATTAATGTCAGACGAAATAATTCCAAGTCAGATTTGTTTTTTTTTTAATTTTGAAACGTTGTGATAGTTGTCTTAATTCTTCGTAAAGTTTGATAAAAGTTCATGGTTTATAAGTATTGGAGATCTATGGTTTCAAAATTTTAAGAAATGCTCATCTTGGTACATAATGGTCTAATAACGTTAAGTTAAAAAAATAAACGTATAAAAATGTTGAATAATTCTCTATACATAAAACATTAAAGGATTTATTTTTTTAAAAGTCTTATGTTACTAAACCAACGAATGGTTTATTAGCTACTTATCTTATTTTAAGTCTAATTTAAAATTAAAAAAAAAAAAAAACATAAAAATACTTACCACACCGTAATACTTTACCTAAGCGGCCTTTCTTAAACATATTTGTAACTTCTTTTTACAAAAGTTTAGGTCTACGTGAAGTACCTAACATGACGGAAAGTGTATTTTATCGATAAGAGTCTGCAAGGAGTTTAAAATAAATAAAACCTTTGCGTTCAGTGTATTTTACCTTCGATTTTGTTTTTTAAAAACCTTCTTGTAAATGTGTTTTGGAGCAATTGATGAAATATTATAATATAGCATTTTATATATTTGTAAGTTTTATAGGTTGGAAACATACGTTAATCGCGTGTTTAAAAATAATTGTACTATAAATCTGCGTTATAAAATTTTATAGACTAAGTTTAATCATGTATAAATAACGCGTAAGTGATTTTAACAGATGTCTAAACCCTATTTTCGCAGTAAAATGTACCGTGTGGCATATTATTAATAAGATTTTCATGATTTCACCCCTCTGTCAAGCAATTTAAACGAGAAATTAAGCTATGTTTAATTTTAAACACTGTTAAGATAGACACGTGTTGAAAAAAGTTTTAATTCATCTTTTGTAGTATGGTAATATACGTTTTATTATTGGCTGTAACATATACGGTGACGGGATAGAAATTTTAATGTCATTGATATTTAGTTATAAAGAAATATGAAAATCTTTTCTCCAATAATAATATGTAAACAGAAGAAACGTAGAAATCTATTTTCTAAATAAACATATATCATTAAATTTAGAAAATTAACATCAACAACATAATAGTGATCATTGCAAAATACTAAAGAGAACGTGTTTTAAAACCAATATTGGGACACAATATTGCTTATTTTAAACAATAATTATAATAAACGTTTGTACTTATCCAGTCTTGTTTAATAAAGCTCATTATATAACAACTACCTTTTAAAAATTACAATATAATATTTACATAACGGATATTAAAACAACTTTTTAAATATATACCATATTAGTTTTTTACGTCATGTTTTTAATTTAATGTATGATACTTACTAGCTGGTGTCCGTGACTTCGTCTGTGCAGGATTAATTTTGACACTAATGTGTTACACACAAAAGACAAATTCATGCTTTTGAGGGCTTGTTTGTATGACTATTTAAAGATAATTATTTCCATTAAAAATGCCCATAAGCAATATGTCATCACACAAAAAGTCAATTTTTAGAGATATTGATGTATTCTGGTAATGCATTATACGTATTTAACGTTATTTCAATTTTGTTTAAGTCATATGAACTAAATAAGTACGGAAAAAGTTTCTTAATCCATTGTTTAGAATATTTAAGTGTGTTCCATATTTTGGATTATTTAATAATCTCATATATTTAAAAAAAATATATTTATATATAAAACCGTTTATTATAACAATCTGATTTTAATTAAATACCTTTAATCAAAATAGAAAAGAATAATAATAAGAACATATTTTTTATTTAATTTTCTTACAAAAATAATCAACATGAATATAACTTTTCGTAATTCATAAATGACCTTCGATATATCAAACAAAGTTTCTATCTAACAATATAGAACATTTTTTTTCATCTTTTTTTTTAACTATAATAACCTGCCAGTGTTAGACGAGTTACAACTTAAGTAATACCAATCTGCATAGATCAATAAACGGGAAACATGTCATTCAACTGTTTGTGTGAAAATGTACGTGTCAACGAGATCACTTTCGCTTTATTTTCTCGTGAAAACCTCGAAAGCCTTTAAGCTCTCAGTGAGACGCCGACTCGCGGCGCGCGCGCATGTTTCATAACGTTTATTCGATTCCGTTCTCGATTGTGATTGTGCTGTGATCGGATATGACTCTCATTTTGTTAAACAAAACGTTGTTGTCATGATTGTAAACGATTATCGATTTTAATATATAGAATAGTTAATATCGATTTTATCAAAATGACTCTCAGTAATACACACCCCCCGTACAGTCGGGTTACGAGTAAATTTTTCGGGAAGAAAAGCAAGAAGAACAAGAAGTATGTGAAATTGAAGGCAGGAACTTATAGTGGACGTGAACGGTAATATTTACTATCGATATAATTGATGTTTTAAAGTCCAACGGTAAAAAACGAGACTGCTTTATTAGAAATAACATTAAGGATATCGCTGAAACCAATAATAACAATAATAAATTAATTCAAGGGTTCAATAACTTTTCACATGACAAATATGTATGTAAAAAATATTAATTTATTAAGTAGTGTTGTGTATACATATTAAATATAACAACTAAAAATGTAAACAAATTTATATTTTCTTTCAACAAAAAAATATAAATTTCTTTTAATTACATCGTATTCAATACTTTATATCTTCATATTTATTTTATGAGCTTAGCTACACAAGTATCGCGTTGCTAGTGCGTAAGTTCATAAAGCTTTTAGAAGCTTTTTGAACTTAAACGGTTAACGTAGCTGTTTAGATAAAACATTAAAACATATTATGGCATTTCTTTTAATTTTTTGTTTTTACTAAAATTTTATGTAAACCTCGAAGTACCACCGAAGTTCCCGTGTTTCTCAATTACTTAATTTTATATATACATACAAGCACATAATTTTAAAATCATGTAGGTATTACACAAAATCATATAAGCATTTCTCTCTACGCTTAAGAAGTATATAAAAATAGAAACGAAAATGTGTGTTACTTAACCAATGAGTGTAATTATGTAGATTATGATGTTTTTTTTTATGAATAATTCCGTGATATAAAACCTGTTCCTAACGCTCTTTAGTATTGAGCAACGCTCGTGACATCAGTGAAACGTAAAAGTGAAAACGTACCTATTGATGATCTTGTAACAGGTGTAAGATGACATAATCCGTGTTAGTATACATATCGACTTGGAGACGGAGTTAACAGAAGAGTCCTATTCGTAGGTATACACATCGATGCAAGGGAATTGTTATAAACGATCTAATTATTAAACAGCTTCAAAAGTAGCTTCCGTATTCAACTCGTATTGAGTCGATTTGGATGGGGTTTTCGATTAGGATCTGATGAATATTTTCGGTTGCTGGGTTTGTTTACGTACAGATACAGCTATAGTTCGGTTTGCATTGGTTATATTTTTCTGCGAATACAATTACTCAATATAGTTTTCTTTTAAATAATCTTAGGCGAGATCTACACTTGTAAATTTTATTCTTGTAACAGATATAAAACAATATTCTTCTTAACTGACATACGTCATCATTATCATGAAGTATTTGGTTCTCGCGACTTAATTTTCGTAGAATAATTATTCTGAAACCCCATTAATTTGAAAAATGATCGCTACTCATTAAAAGTTTTGTTCTGGATTTTAATCTTTTCAGGTATTATTTTTAAAACGTATGTAGTTTGTCTCTAAAGTCAAAGTTATATCTAGAATTTATTATAGCTGATTTATATAAAATATGTAACAAATAGATTTTATAATATTACAAAAAAATCGTAGAGGTAGTTTCTGAGATCAATGTATTCAAACAAATACACTCTTGAGCGTTATAATATTGGTATGGGTTTCCACATAATTATATTATTACGTCTATAATGATGCGACATCGAGAAAAGAAAGTTACTGTTATGATCAAGATGTCAAAGACGACAAGTTTTAATTAATTTAGCATAATTTATTGGCATACGTTTAGTCGTTAGGTCAATAACGTTTTAAAACTATACATTATATCACAAGTTTAGTACTAAGCTTAGTAAAGTGACTGAATTTAAAAATCTATGTGAAACGAGTTAACTTCGTTAGTACTTAAAATTTACTTTCATACTATCCCGTGATTTATTTATATATATATAAATCAAGAAATCATAGGATTTTGAAAAAAATTAAAGAACAATTCTATCAACAAAGTGTAAATAAACCGCCCCAATTCCCAAATGTAAAATGCAAACATTGTGTAGTGAATTGTGCGAATTTTTTAATTTACAAAAATTACTAAGCGTCGTTAAAAAATTGTACCTATTTCTTACATTGACAAACTTCACAATTCACGTGTTGGTATAAGGTATCCTTCTCTGTCATAGTCGCTAGCTGGTTGCTAGGCAACATCGTCCAAAGTAGTCGACGATGTTGGTGCCAAAATCCATGACGGTATAACATATCTAATAGTTATATAATATAATTGGGCCAGGTGTTTAAGACATTTTTTACCCAAGATAGAAAAAAGGCGGTTAATGAGTTTGAGATAAATGATTAACCGTTTGTATGTTTGTTACGATTTATATCAAAAACTATAAATTGATTTTAATAAAACTTCTTTTTATTGAAAGTAGTTAATAGTTTAGAGTTTTTAAAGAAACACAGATATGAATCTGTCATAGACGTTTGTCTAGAGCTTGGCTCTTTTTTACTTATGTTTTTTTTTGTCTTAGGTTTGGTGTATTAAAAGCTTTTTTTCTCTTAATTTTATAATTTATTGTGCCTTACATTTTTACGACTAACTGCACTATTAATTTTTTACATACTACTATACAAGAACTACAAGAAATAGCAGCGCATGCGCAGCAAGAAATAGTAACAGGAAATTGATTTTATTCATTATTCAAGGTATACAACCTTGTATTTCCAGTGAAAATCAAAATAATTCTTCGATTGATGTTTTAATTATATTTTTTGTTATGATGAATTTCATTGTTCTATTTAGAAATTTAATTTATTGCTGTAATTTAAGAATACATTAACTCAGTAACAAGTTGGTAAGGGCACTGGTTAAATAATATATACATAAATATTTTTAACGGCTGCTAAAGGCTAAGGGTCGCATATTTGATCCCCGTTTACTTTTACGTTTACTTAAACGTTTACTTATTTATATATAACAAATAATATATAAATAAGTAAACGTTTAATTTAATATATACTAATATAATAAACAGTGACCAAATCTTGTATGTGAGAAATAAACTCCACTGCCTCTAATCCTATTTTGAAAATTATACTACCATTTGAAAGGTACATTGTTCTAGATCATACGCTATATTTTATGCATTATATTATATATAATTATATTGTATATAATCTATATTATCGAAGCAAGAGCTAGTTAGGAATAAAATTATATTTAGTATCTTTAACAAATCAAAAGTATTTAGTTTACAAAATTACTGCGATTTTTTTTTACCTTTAAAGAAAAACAAATGACAATGTTGTTTGAAAAAAAAATAGTAAAGCGTGTAGCGACAAGGAAAGTTTTAGGTAGAGAGAGAATGTTTTATGTCCGGGCATTGACATCTCTATTGCTTCGAGTGAAGTAAGCTTTACCATCGCGTGGATGAAATTCATCGTATATAAATTTTATTAATCGTATTCGGCAATAGTTTATTTATTGCCTTTCGAAGACCATCTGCGAAGTTTCATAAGAATTGTTGCAATATAGTTTTATTAGAAATTGAATAATGAATAGTTAAGAAATGAAAATCTATTTTTTTTGTATTGTTTTCTATCTCTATTGTGTAATATATGACTACACTAAAATTTAATTTTGCTTTTTATCTTGATTTTTTAATTTTAATTTTAAGGACAGTTTAATAGTTACAGGGTGTTGCAAATTATGTATTTCAAAACAGCAGATTACATTAACCTAGAGTAGCTTTTTTAAGTATTTATATGTATATCACAATCTTTGGTATTAAAATATATAAAACATTATTTTACGAAGTGATTAAATTTAATTTATTTTTGTTTTTCAATATAGAATATTTCGCACATATATGTATATATGCACTAAATAGTCCCTTCAGCCTCAAGCCTAAATTCGACTTGTAATCCCGATACAAATAAGAGGTTATTTATACACGTGTATCTGTGTATCTGTCTGTGGCATCGTAGCTCCTTAACGTATAGACCTATTTTGGTTTGGTTTTTTATTTGAAAGCTAACACAATCGAGATGACCTAAATAAGGATCTTAGACGTTTGAAGGTTATTTTTTTAGTTCTTGAAAGGATCTGAGCAACTTCTATTGGTCTAATCGTATCGATAACTATACTGTGAATGATATCTTGGCCCTGATTTTTATCAAATTTATCTTATTTTCCCAGTGCCAACACGGCTATGGACAATGACGTCACGCCAGTGTACCTCGCGGCGCAGGAGGGACACCTGGCTGTGCTCAAGTACCTCGTCCTGGAGGCCGGAGGTCGGCTGGACGCTCGTGCCAGAGACGGAATGCTGCCCATACACGCCGCTGCCCAGACTGGTTGCTTGGACTGCGTCAAGTGGATGGTGAGTAGTTGGATTTATTTTTTAAAAAGTAACTTCTTTTAATAGTAAAAGTGGAATAGTATATTTCGTTAACGCAATAATAGTATAGTCTATTTTTCTTTACGTGTCTTATTTAGCAGACAAATATGATGTACATATTTATAGCCACACATAATAGTTAGATAAGAAATTATCGACGGAACGATTGAACTGAACCGTATATAATGAAAAATTATAATGAAAAACAATTGTTTGAAAATTCGTGATTTTCTTTTGGGTTAGTTGCCAAAATGAATATAAGTAAAAAAAATTACGATAACGGTTTCACTTGTATAACACTAATGCTAACGTGTCATCGTGCCTCGGAGAGCACCTAATGCTGTCGGTCCCGGTTGTTATCACAATACTTGATAATGATTGTTACTCCTACAAGAAATTATGCTAATCTAAATGTTAACTGACTTGTGACTCTGGTGGTAATCGCTCTGTGTAAAAATCATTAATTTGTCAATATCTGGACTAGAATATTAAGCCGATCTTGTTAAAACCGGTAAAAGTGCTAGTTAGAAGGAGAAGTTAATGAAATCGCCCTAAAGTTCATAATAAAGGCTACTCCGCTTATATTCACACACACACAGACACACTAGTAGAAAATGCAAGTAAATGATAGTAAAAGAAAAGATGACCTTGATGATAGACCATTCACTAACTAGCAGCCTGACTCAAACCCCTTATTAATTACAATCTAAACTTTTCTGAGAAGATCTCACCAATTTTTATACCAGTTTCACAATCTACAATGATGACTGCAATATTGCACCAACATTAAGATAGAATCTAATAGATGTTGACCAAGACATAAGAAGTGTTATTTAGGTTTAGAAACCTAATACTGGTTAGTTGAATTTATGTTGTAACTAGCTGGTACTCGCGACTTGGTCTGCGCAGGAATGGCAGGAATTTAAAATTGACAGTTTCATACAAATGTTCATGTCCTATTTTATCTCTTTGGGGGTGGAATAAATCAAAATCCTTTCTCAGCGGATGCCTACGTCATAACATCTACCTGCATGCCAAATTTCAGTCTAACCCGTCCAGTGGTTTAGGCTGTGCGTTGATAGATCACTATGTAAGTCAGTCAATCAGTCATTCTTTGAATTCTATATATTTAGAGAATACAATAAAACGAAATAGATTAAAGATTTCATATTGATGCCCGGCTCACACTTGACTGATTTATTTTTTATCAGGATATTCGCCAATATCTATACTAATATTATAAAGCTCAAGAGTTTGTTTGTTTGAACGCGCTAATCTCAGGAACTATTGGTTCGAATTGAAATATTCCTTTTGTTAGATAGTTCATTTATTAAGGAAGGCAATAGGCTATATTGCATCACGCTACGACTCATAGGAGCGAAGCAGTTACCATAAACGCGAGTGAAACCGCAAGGAACAGCTTGTAAGTTATATGATGTGATAATGTCATTACGTATTATGGTTAAAAAGGTTTCTTTAAAGTTAGGACGAACGGAAAGACGACTTAGGCTTAATAATTAGGTCCTTTAGGGACAGAACGTTAATATAAACGGGATATACGAATTATATATTACTTAGTATGTGTATCCGATTTGTGATTATATCACTAACATTAGTCGTGATACAGTAACAAATTAAAGTTAATAAGGAACTGGAAACAAATGAGTATGTCGTTGAAAATCCAAGGTCTGATAATATATTTAATGTTTTTATGTTCATTTAATATGCCTTATGATATACGACTACTATATGAAGCTAACGAGATATTATACATATGTAAAAGTAAGCTCAATATTGTGATATTTATACGTAAAATAAATTAAGCGTCTAGTCTCAAATGTCTATCACAGGCTGTCACTACACTTTACAATCCTACGGCCAGAATTACACTTGTAAATTTTGTTCTCAGACTTTTTTGAAGATTTAGTGTCAGTGCCTTTATTTTTGATAGCCATAGCTTTTGTAAGGTTACCTATATATAGGTTATCGGGTTACAGAGTTGCTTAATATCAATTACGAGTGTAAAACTTATAAGTGTAATTCTCGCCTATTGCCAAATATATTAATATATGGTTTTAGACAGAAATAATGAGGATAAGGATACAGTATATTACACATTATGTTTACTTGTTGTACTGTATTATATCCATGAAGGATATATATGTTTTTCAGATACGTTTCCAAAATTATATAGTTAGTCCATTGATCAAAGGTTGCCTGGAAGAAATCGTTGATTCGGCCATAAGCCCCACTGTTGCATTTGGCGTGATGTACAACCTCTATGATCCTCTCTCACTATGATTGTGCTTTTTATGTTAGTGTACAATAACGAATAATTAAGTTCTTTACGATCGATATTTTCTTATCCAGTTGTTAGAGACACAAGGACTCGATACTGTTAATTAAAATAAATAAAATTTGAATATAATTACGAAAAGTATTGCGACACAGGATTTAAACACTTATCATAATAATAACACTTCCTCGCAAACGCAAATTTTTATTACGTACAAAAATAAATTGTCTAATTTCCTTCCTCTGTCTCACTTATTACCTAATTGCCGCTCTACAAAAAGGTTGATTCAGTTCGTTAATTTCCATATCTTATATAAGGGAGCTACATAATTATTTTTTAGTTACAATTCGTTACGTAAAAGTATCTCACAAGAGAAAATCCACTAATTACAGTTCAATAACATCACTCGATCAATCACAGAGCGGGAAACGATTAGTGCGCACGCGCAGATTGTGATACTGCGATTCATTTAATGACTGGACAGTTAGCCTGTTGATTAATAGCCATTTGTTACGCTTTATTTACTTTTTATATATATAAAAAAATATAATAAAAAGGTGGAATTTTTAATAAATCGCGGTTAACGTAGGATTAGTAAATCAATTTTTTATCAAAGATATATTCAAACGCTTCTGTTTATTTATGTTTTCATCAAAAATAAGATAAATGTTCACGAAATGTTTTATATATTTCAAAATGTTGTAAAAATATTTTTCGCTTTTTAGTTCGCTTGTTTCACTTTCGAAGTCCGTTTATGTTTTTTTTAAGTTTTTATAACTATACATTTTAAACTTTCGCGATTTATACTATTCATCGCGATAACTAATGGCAGTAATACCTTTTTATTGCCCGACGTTTCGACGAAGTTGCATTCGTCGTGGTTACGAGCTAACTATTTTTATAATTATTTCTACATACGTTGTTAATGTTTGAATTTTTTTAATTAATATGTTTTCTACTTTTTGAAGACAGGGCATATACATATTCGTTGTTAGCTACCATTTAAAAGTTTCGAGTTTTCAAATATTAATACAAATTTATAACGTCACATAGTTTGAACGTAACGTATCTAATACTAATATAATAAAGCAGAAGAGTTTGTTTGTTAGTTTGAACGCGCTAATCTCAGGAACTGCTGATTCGAATTGAAAAATATTTTTGTTTTAGATAGTCTATTTATATAGGAAGGCTACAGGCTATATTACATCACCGCAAGGGACAGCTAGCTTATAATAATTATATGATTAAATCCGAATTATGTTAAAATTGATACTTTCTATTAATAAAAAAAAATGGATACATTACTATACTTTCAACATCATTCAAATTAACTTTCATAATTATGTTATTACATCGCGTATTACCAATCGTTCAACAGAAAATATTTCATGATCGAGATTTGCAGAATCACAGAATGTAATATGAAGTAATAACAGTTTTATGATATTAGCGCTTCCGCTTAGAACTTCTTCTGCGATTGTGTTCCGTATGAAATGTAATTGCGAACTAATTTTACAGCATTCATCTTTACTGTTGTTGACATAATGGTTATGCTATGTATTTACATAATGTTTAAATATTAATATGTTTTTTAAGTGTATAGATAAACAGGATGTCAACTGGCCATGTGTTGGACATTTTGACAGCGTCACCTGAATCGATGTTTAAAAGTAAAAAAACTAAATTAATTGCTTAATATTATTTTACATAAATGATGGTTATACGTATGTCTTGTCAATTCAATTCAATTCTTTGGTAAATGGCTTTTAGTTGTGTCAAACTTGTCAATTTTCTTGTTAACCCAAAGATATTCTCGCCTGTCATACTCTGCTGCTAGGCAACATCGTCTAAAGTAGTCGACCCTGTGGGTGCCAAAATCCATGATCTTATAACATATCTATTGTTATATAATAGCATTGTTAATCTATACGTAGTATATAATTACATTGTCCTGATTGACTGACTGATTCATCAACGCAGAGCCTTAACCGCTGGGGCTAAAAACTTGAAATTTCGGGAGTAAGGGTCTTTTAGAGTGTAAGCATCAACTAAGAAAGGATTTTTCGATATTTCACGCCCTAAGAGGGAAAAAACTGTTCTATAGAAAATCTTATCCGTGGTCGTATTAGCTTGAAACTTATTACACGTATTTTGGATGACAGTAATAAAGTATTAAACAATTAACATAGTATTTTATCAGTTTTTAATCAATTCTATCAAATTATAAAATATACGCAAGTGAAGCTGCGAGAAACTATTAGTAACTAATATAAAGACATAATTTCTTTGACTACCTTAAACGTGTGCCTTTTTGCTCCTTAATCATTATTTAATATCATAAACATAACATGCAAATTACACTTTCTGCATGATAATTACACTAATAGTATTATATATCAATTGCCTTTCGTTTTGCGATTGTTAATTTTTATATAACTTTGTATAATTTAATGTTTTATAATACCTACTTATTATTTCCTATGTAGCATACCTTTTTAGAATGTAAGTATGTATGACTCACGATGCCCCTCGCAGTTTTACTGTGTTTTTGGTTACTCTTATGCCATATAGCATGATGTTTTATGGCCTATAACTTTACTCAATACACAGAGTATTTAATGCAAAAAGAATTCTAGCTATTCGATTTGAAATTTTTAGAACACTCTTATAAATAGCTTTTTAACGATATATAGATATCCATAAAGTAAATTTGGATTTCGTATTTTTATAAAGCAGTGTATTCAAAAATATATTTGTCTCTTTCTAGATCGTAGAGCGTGGTGTCGATCCGAACGCGAGAGACGGAGACGGCGCTACGCCACTCCACTTCGCAGCGTCACGCGGGCATCTGTCAACAGTACGCTGGTTACTGCGACACGGAGCCCGACTGCACTTGGACAGACATGGCAAGAGCCCTATCAATGATGCTGCTGAGAACCATCATTTGGAAGTAAGAGTTTATTTTTGGTTCATAGCTAGACTTAAAAGAAAGAAAGATTTCTTTCCTTCTTACTAGTCCTGTATATAACTCATTGTCATAAGGAGATATAAAATTTTAAAACTTAAAAAAAACCGATTTCGAAAACAAAACAAGTAAACTAATGAGTAAAAAATAAATATTTTCTACAACATTTTGAGGTCAGTGCCAGTATATAACACGTAAAAGGTTTTACTAGGCGCCTAATTCGAATGTTTTACTTACTAACCATAAAAAAATACCCACAGTCGAACATAGAACCTCCTTCCTTTTCGAAGTCTGTTAGAAATTATACCGTAATAGTAGTACTGCGTTATTATAAGTATAGTAGTTTTTCTTTGTGTAAAATTCAAGAATTATATTTAATTTAGCAGACTAAGTTTAAAGTAAGTAATGTAATATTTAGGTCAAACCCAGGGCCGGTTTTACCTTAACTGTCGTCCTGGGACTCACTGATAAATGTCGCCCTGGGTACTGATGTCGACTAGACACAAGTCTTTGAATTTTAACGTTACTATTTCATTAATTACGATAAAGATGCGTGGGCTTAGTATATGCTGAATTTCGTACAGGATAAATAATTAATTAGTAATCATAAACTGTGTTGTATTTACAATATTTTAAAAGAGTAACTATCGAGTTTTTTGCCGGTTCTTCTCGGTAGAATTTGCGTTCCGAACCGGTGGTAGCTTCATTATTTATGTTTTTTTTTTGTTATTTTCATGTATGACGATTCAATGCTCGTAAGAGCCTACTTGAATAAAGTATTTTTTGATTTTGATTAATAGTGTGAAATAAGAATATGTTACAGGTATAAAAATGTTGTGAAGTTTGGTTTGGCCTTTTAACAACAGTAACATTAACATAGCTCAATGACAATAATGCATTCTCTTATTCTACTTTTTATATCTGTACCTGTACATTGACTTAGTGGGCCAAAACTGTAAATAACTAAATAAACTCGGTTAATAAAAATTAAATGTTGCTTTTGCGCAAGTTACTACTTTGGTAATTTATGTTTTGCATTTCATGACTAAAAGCAAGGTATTTTTCGTCAATGTCAACGAAAACAATAGATTTGGTTGGAAAGTGTATCACTTCGTGACGTTATAGTTATCTGTATGCGTAATTGCGCATGCGCATTGGCGTTGTTTCTCTTTCGCTTAATTATAGGCCCTTTTAAATATTTTAAACTTAAACTTTTTTTTAGTGAAAGTACAGATTAAGTTGAGTTATTTTTTAGACATTGGAACATTTGATAAAATCGAATACTAAGTTTTATAACCATCTGACAATGGTTTTTTTTTTGCAAAATATCTTAAATGATTTCGTTTAGACCAACGGCACACATGTAGAAATCTCAATTAAAATAAAATGTATATTTTAATGAAATCATACGGTAGTATTGTAAAGTATTTGTAAATAATGGTAAAGACACTTACTTTTTACTCTTTCGTTAATAGACTTATTAAAAGTAAGAAAACATCGTATTTCGATTTGCAAAAGTATGATTTGCGCTAATTTTTGAAGTACAAATAATACATGTATTGAAATTGATTATGTTACAAAATATTATATCCAATGCGTTGTTAGGAAAAAAATAAGAAAAAAAAACAATGTTACTGCAATTATTAGTAATTATATTTTGTTTTAATACATAAAGATTTATACAAAAGCAAACAAAAAAATATTTATGAATAATTATTCTTTCAAAATAGGTAAAAAATTGTATTCGTGTCTAAAACATTTATCTGCACCGTTCCTTAGCATTGAGATTTAGATATCGGCGCAGTTTCTAATATTTTGTAAATTATCGTTTTCTAAAGGGCATTGTTATGGCGTTTCGTGTTAACAACTTTATTGCCTTACCGAGGTCATTTAAATGTATTTATATGTAATAGGTAGGTATAAGGTAATGTGTATATTATTATATAATACAAAACTTTTAACGAAAACTTTGCAAATTTGTATATTATATTTTTATAAAACGTGTAATAAAAATTAATAAAAATTCAAGAATAATTTATTTGTACAACCGCGGTATCTGGACTTGATCTGAATTAAAATTTAAAGTGTGACTTGGCTGTATATGTCCTACAAAGGAAAAGGCCTCTTGTCTTGTTAAGGAGAAAGGTACGGATCATATATAATCTACGATAATATATAATGTGTATTATCATATATAACCTTGTGGCAGACACACCATGTGGCAGTTTTATATTTAAAAGACTAAT
Source organism: Hypolimnas misippus (assembly GCA_037950945.1). NCBI lineage: Eukaryota > Metazoa > Arthropoda > Insecta > Lepidoptera > Nymphalidae > Hypolimnas > Hypolimnas misippus. The sequence continues at coordinate 2,590,552 of JBBEEQ010000016.1, read as the reverse complement.
TTGTAATTAGACGATTCAAAAGTGCTTTATAAGCTAAGTTGCGTAAAGTATTTTTTTTTATTTGAATCTACAAAAATCTAAATTTTAATTTACCTTTTGGTAAAGGCAATGGTACGATGTGTAGTGTTAATTTGTGAGAACTGATGTCTGTGTTACAACATATGATGCATAATTCAACCACAGCTGACAATATTGGTATATATAATATCATAAAAATTCTTAGTACCATTACTCTGGCAAAAGTTAATCTGCCGTAACTCATGAATTATGCAGATTTAAGTATGCTGCCACGTTTGTAATTAAGCTGAATTACAAACGTGGCGTCTAGGCTAAATAAAGTCGCCTTTTGTGTTATTTTACCAATTAAAAAAATTGGTAGTATAGTAAAGAATGCGAAAGTTAATTTTAAATATAGAAAGGTTCGAAATTCGAAATATTATGTGAGAGATTCATCTTTTGAAAATAACGCCTCCGAAAAGACGCCATGTAGGGATCGTCCATCAACCAGGAGGGGAAATAGGGGTACGGAGTCTTAAATTGCTAAAAATGCATTTTTTAGCAATTTTTTTTTCTTTTTGTGATACGTGGTATGATATTAGTCAAGCCACCCCATATACCTCTGCCTATACACGCAGAGGCGTAACCATACCATGGGGCTCGTGGCAAATTCTTTGGATGGGGCCTCCAAGTAAAAATCATCACATTACAACTTAATTTTAATGAACCACTTAAGTAGTTACCCAAAACTACTAGTAATATTCTGTGCACAAAACTATAGTAAAATTCTGTCTGTCTGTGTAATGTTTTTTTTATGTTTATACATATTTAAAATGAAGCAACAATTTTTTTTAGCGCTCTTATTCTCAGCCCTCTCGGGTCCGGGGCCCGTGGCTTTTTCCAGCCCTGCCACTCCCGCCCCTCATAATACGTTTTTTTATATGTTTTGGTAAAATTATCTTAAACATTTTTAGAATCATATCTTACAATTCAAGTATAATCTAATTTCATTCTGGAAAATTAAGCACACGTGATATGTCACAAAAAAACATTCCATCCTCTATTTATCTATATATTTAGTTTACCTGTTACCTATCATTAATGATTTTCAAATTTAGACAGAGTATTTATAAGAATCTGTTTGGTAATTTGAGCCCACTGTTAGCACCAAGTATTCTCTGGGCACTGGCTCGTATCAATCAGGCTAATGATATTCGTTTTGCTTCATTTGATTTCAATTACCGTTGCTGATTGTGAGCGTACAGTAATTAGAAAATGTTGCGAACGATGGAATTGTTAATTAAGTGATATATATATATATATATATATATATATATATATATATATATATATATATATATATATATATATATATATATGTTTTGATGGATTCATGTTGTTTCCTTTAACACAAAAACGGTTATAAGAGTAGAATTCGTAGGTTTCTAGCATATATGAATATTCATTATTTAATATTTCGACGCTGATAAGCAATTCTGTGTCAAGCCACACAGACTTCATTTTGAGAAAATGGCGTCTGGCGTCAAACCTATTCTTAATAGTTATCTTATCTAATACAAAATATTTCAAATATCTGAGATTATTTTGTATAAAATGCAAAATATGGAATGCACACACAATATCAATATCTCAGAATTTCACTTTTTGTGGGGTTGACACATAATTGCTTCATCATTCATCATTCATTTATAGTTGTGATTTGATTGGTTAATAATAAAAAAGGTAACATTATTGCTATATAGTAGATAGGTAGTGATGTTTACTTGGTTTCGATTGTAATCCCGCGAACAGATATTCAAACGCGCACGTGCTGCGTTCACTTGACGCCAACATTTCGATTTTATTTTGTTTTTTTGTTTATCCACTCGAACACAGTACACTTTACGGCGTGTTTCCACACCGATATAGTTGTAGATAAACAGTTTTACATGTATTTTCGATGGGAGCATTAGGAGCTCAACCCGACGCATTTGTTGACGTAGTAGAAACTTTTCTTTACCATCTACCCTCCAGATATTAGATAAGGATTATAGAACAGATGTTAAAGGTGCATTCAGAAATACCTAAATATAATAAAGGTAATAATAAATTTCGAAAAAAAAAACTCAAACAAGTATCTTATAAGTAGGTTAGGCTGATTATTTATTTATTAAATTAAAATGTAGTTATCAAGCTAAGTAAATCGTTTGTTTTCAGTGTTTGAACGTACTCGTAGCAGCGGGAGCGGCCGGCGCAGACAACAAACAGTTATCCTCATACAAAGCTATCCACTCCTGCGCATGTGTACCGGGAGAGGCTAGAGTAAGTTTTGTAATTCTATCATAAATTAAATATGTTTTTTAGATATATTTATACAAAATTCCGCAAAATTCAATACCATGTCGTTTCAATTCTTGATTCATCCAAAAAAGTGATCCTGGACAAAACGAACTCGTTTCTTCTAAAATTAGCAAATAACTTCAATTATATTTCAAGCACCATATTGGGTATATATAGTATATTAATAGTATAAAGTAAGTTTGTATGTAGGGGATAATCTCTAAAACTATTGACTGGATAGTGTGTTTATTGAGGAAGGTTAAGGCATTACTAATTTTGGAGCAACTACTTAAAAGAACGAAGCGAAACCATAAACGCAAGTGCAGCAAATTTTATGATAAAAATGTTCTCCTCTCAAACTTTATTTTGAAAAAAAAAGGCTCTATAAACTCATGAATCGATATAATTTCTCTATTACTCCAGTGTGCTCTACAAAACTGCATCAACGCAAACGGGACCCGTTCCCCATTCTATCTCCACGCGCCGGAGCGCGAGAGACGCAACTCTCACGAGCGAAGGGGTTCCTTATCATCAACCGTGGGCTCCATCAGCTCAGCCAGGTCCGGACCAGCTGATGGATTGTACGTGAATCCCATGCAAAGGACTTCAGCTACAAGTGCGACAAATCACAGTTCTTCGGGAGAGGAGAGTTCTGGTAGGTTACGTATTTTGGTTTCTAGTTACGACAGTAAGACTTTCAAGTATAATCCTCGCCTAATGTAAGGTATAAGCCTGAGATATATGTCACACTGCTAGGGCACGAAGCCACCAGCTAAATATTTTCCATAATATTATGCCCAAGAATTGTATAGTAAAATAACTTCAGCGATTCATCTTGCCACCAATTATTATCAATACTTTGACTGTATATTGGTAGAACATTTTGGGTGCGGCAATAATAGGCCTCGATTTCAAATGCTGTTATATAATTTTTTTTTCTGTAACCAAATTATGTTAGAAGTGTTGTTTCTAATACCAAAGTCATTAACAAAAGTTATTACCCTCAATCTTATTTATCAACAAAAGTTTAATACCAATAACATTTATAGAAAACTTTAAGGAGGTCTTATTTAAAAAAAAGGCAATTAATTTTACTTAATCTATAACTAAGCATTAAAAATTTAATTTCCATAAAGAAAAACGAAGTCTATTAACTTTAACCAACTTATCTATAAAACAACACAATTTTGTAAAAATAGTTGCATTAGTAAATTAATTATGCATGGTCTAATCATTCAATGAAACGTTAGATTCACAACAATGACCTAATCATTAGTCACTTTACGGTTTAATAATATATATTTAAAAAAGGTTTGGCGTAAATAATCAACTAACTGATAGTAACGGAAGTAAAGTGTAGTGAGGCGGAAACTTCAGGAATTAGGCCTGAATTTGTTGTTCAGTTTCGTTGTTAACTTCGAAGCATTAGCATTAGCTGAAAATCTGCTGATAAGTGTGAAAAAATTCTTGATAAAGTTTTGGGTGTTTGACTTTGTGACTAAATTGTAGATTCTGTGAGATATAAAAGGGGGTGGAAAAATTAAGTGACAAGATTCGGAAAGATTTGAACAACGTGCTTATTAATAATTTGATACTAGTGCAATGTTGTGTTCCGGTTTCAAATGTAAGTTAACATTTATTATCATTCAAGTCAAGAAAGTCCAGTCAAAGAATTGTCAAAATATTATTTGTAGATAATTTTATTTTCTGCAAATTAAATTTTAATAGGTATAAAGGTATAATTGATCTCCGTTTCATTTTTCTGAAGTAACATAATTGATCAATAACTTATTTGGATTTAATTATTCCATGTGGTATTTATTAAATGGCATCAGGTTTTTGGTAAAGACCGTCTATTTCGTTAATTAATTCCAAAACTGTTATTAATTATTTAAACGCAGAAGTAACAAATCGGAAAAAACTTGTAATATTGCTGATCATTACTTGTAATTATTTAAATAACAAACAAACAACTTTTCTAGATTGAGGTAAAGTTGCTTAACCGGGCAAGCGGAAATAATTTCTTTTTCTGGGGCTAAATCTATGTTTTGATTCGTTTAAACTAAATTAAAAACATTAAAATAACTAATTTATAAGTCGATTTGAATGTTTTTTGTAGAAAATGAATCAAATCAAAAAGGTTTTAGTCATAATGTTAAATGGCCAAAGTCCTTGTTGTAAAAAATAGAAAACAGCATTTTATGTAGTAATTCATAATAATTACATAGAAGGTAGAATTTTTATGATAAAAGCGGAAAATAATTTAATTGCACCAAATTGTTGGAATATGTTGGGCAGTGTCGAAACAGTTGTATTGTAGCAATTAGTCCTTATAAAGGAACATAATTAAATAGATTTAGTAGTAAATAGTAACAATACTCATTGCCGGTGACTTTATCCGTTGTTTTACGAATTTAAATTAAGTCCTTCGAAGATTTTCACAAAATATATTAAATGTCTGATAAATATTAAATACATTACTGTGTTTGTAGTTATTATTGAAATCATTTTAGTAGCATCGGGTTTTATAAATACTTTTGTCAATATCTAGTTATCCAGTCATCTTTTTACTTGCCATATTACATAATATAGACTTTTCCAAGACGAAACGCAAGAACAACTTAACGTCATCATACTTCTCAGAATATCTGTCCTTAATTGTATCCAAAATAATTATACTGTTATGATTTGAAAGAGTAATTACTACAGCATTACTACTTGTCGGTCAAGGTCTCAGGCTCTTTGCATCACCAGTTTGTAATGGACGATTCAAAATTTGTTGTAAATGCCTTGTTGAATAAACTTAATTTGGAATTTCAGTTTCAATTTGGGTCTCGTTCAGAAGACACAAACACGAGTAGATGTAATACGAGTAATAGTGACTAATTCACAAATTTTCTTGCAGCATGTTCGGCATCAGAAGCAGAAACAGCCAACAATGGTGGTTGGTTCCTTCACAACAACAACTCCAACGCCCCAGCAGCTCTATACCAGCGAGTTCGGGACCTGTTCCATGCGCGCTCGCCAGGACCAAGAGTCCCGGCCGAAGGTCAAGAGGCTCCAACCATGACCGGTAAGAATAGTGAAACTACTATATATTACTTTGCATTTTTAATTGCCTAGAAATTCTTGGGTTATAGATAGTAAAATGTGCTGATTTGATTTGGTTGGATAAATACTTGAACAACTATCAATGTTTCCATTTCATTTTATCCAAGACAGTTATGTACAATTCTTAAAGTACATCGATTACAACACAATACAGAGACTAATATTAAATTAAAAATATTATTAATTTATCAAAACTACATGAAATTATCGAAACACATTTTTTGGTATTATATTTATATTTCCGTATTTGATTTCAAAAAGTAATTCGATAACCGATATTAATATCATAATGCAGAATAATATTATAAAAACTAGTTTCTTCTACTTTTCTTGTTGATTCATTTTATATTGTTATGGTAATTTGTGCAGTTAAAGCAGAAGTCCACGGAACAACAGAAGTGACCCAGACACAGGAACATTCAGATAGCGACAGCGGAGCCGAAGCCACCCGTCGCGATCATCACTACGAAGACATTTACTTGCCGCGAGAGGAGAGCCAGAGGAGAAGGTAACATTTCTATCACTACCATTAATTATTATTGTTATCGTGCAGTTACTTGATCGCAAGGCGAGAGATTAGATTTAACAGATATTATTATTTGATAACACCATTGAGATGTTTCGAAGATACTCAACTTTCCTAAAATATAAATAATAAATTTATTAATAGAAGCAGTTCCCGAGACTCTGGAAGTCACAGCAGACCTGGAAGCGCAGCGTTAATAGTCGACTACGGCACCAAAGAGAATGTTGAAACGTAAGTACTATATATTAAACAAGAAATTAATACACATCAAAACATATGAGATTTAGGGTTGCTTACATTTCGCTGGTTTGCAAGAATAACGTAGTAATTCAAAATTCTAACAAATAGAACATAGTATGACAAATATATCATCAAGGAATTGTTTAAATTTTGCAGCGATGCACCAACACATTAATAAAGAAATGTATAAATCCCGTTAACTCAAATTCATTATTTTTAGTTGCATCGATATTCTTGAAAAGCAGCGATTTCTGTAAATTCTAAAATGCATCTTCTATATGTTTATCCCAAATACTTCTTATATACGAAGTAGCTTAGTATGCATGTATATACAAAGAGTAATAGATATTTTCGATACAAAAAATATTTCATGCCTCGGGCACTATAGATGTTCTTCTATTTCAAAATCAATTGTGCATTAAGTTTTCGACGCAGCCCATTTTTAACCGACTTCCAAAAAAGGAGTACTTTTTCAATTCATAGGGGACTTTTTCATGTATATTCACCAATTTCTTTAAACCGACTTAATAGATTTGTTAATTCTTTTTTTTTTATTTCAATTGGTAAACTTTTCTTTTTTCAAAGTGTTCTTTTTATTTTAAGTCGTGATATTAATTAATATTTACAATCTTTTTTTCTTTAGTTCCAACAAAGCATACGAAGAAGTATCTCCGCCGGCATCTGACAGCCAAACGAAGTCCACGCTAGCAACGAAATTAGCCGCGCTTACTCACAAAGCTCAGAACTTTGTAAGTATTGTAATAATATCATTTCTCATAATTTTGTCAGCCTTGAAGTGATCATGTTAAATATCTTTAGGTATTTAATTTTCTTGTCTGTTATTATTTAATTCAGAATTACCATAATAATTATTATAGATTCTTGGACACTTGTTTAAGATTCTAAATCCTTTGACGTGTCTAAATCCTATTTTTTTTGGATTTTGGAGATTATAGTTGTTACCAAAGGATATACAAGAAATACGTTAAGTTACTACTACGAACGATAATTTAAAAAAGTATTTATGCTAAACAAAAAAAACATACTTAAAATATATGTTCGTATTAAAAATATTTTTTTTATTGCGACAATTATTTCCTTTTTTCAACTTTCGAAGTTTTATATATTGAAACCGGCGGGATAGTTGATTTCCGATTTTTTGCACTAAAATGAAATAAATGTCAAAATCTAGTGTATACTGAGTGTGATGCGTTTATTTATTATTGCATTGCGATAGCAATAGCTCTGCGTAATAGCCTTTCTGGTTAAAAATGATTTGTTTACTTTTAGGCCAGTCGTATATCATCAGCGGCGGGAAGCCGTCGAGCATCAGTTTCAGAGGAACCCATTGTAGTTCCCGCATCCGCCTCATCAGGGGTTTCATCAGCCGGATCTTCTGGAGGCAGTTCTGGAGATGAAGCTCCCCCACCACCCCCACCACCTCCACCCCCAGTGGTGTTGGAGGAACCGGCTCTCAAACCATCGGAATTAAAAAATAGACTGGGTGAGTTTTGTTTTGCAATTCTTATACATGAGGTTAGAATAACACATCGCTTAGTATTGCTGAGTTAAAGTTAAAGTGATCGAATTCAAAAATTCAAATATTTACGCGCAAAACGCAAAAGGTGATAAAGAAAAAGTGTAGACTGGGTTGTTTTGTTTTGCGATTCTCATATATATGAGGTGAGAATAACATTTTACACGCTTAGTTTCAAAGTGACCGAAAAAATTTAAATTTTTGGGAACAAAACCCAAAAAAAACTTTTTATACTTGGGAGTAAAGCCATTTCTTTAGACTTTATGTCACAAAATGTTGATAGAATAGTTATTTATTTATTTTACAATCATAGATTATGAACCAAAGAATCATAGAAGACTAAATTTTATGTATTAACTAAGCTAATTCGTTTTAAAAAGATTTCGGATTGGGTCATTTTAATACCAAGCATGAAATTTTTAGATTTTTAAATAACTTCGCAACTTGATAATATTAATCATACATAAGACCTAAATTTAAATTAATAAGTAGGAGTTACACGGAATGTTTAGAATCGTTACTGATATAAACAACTCTGTAACCTGGTAACAGTTACCTAGGTAACCTTATGTAAGTTGTTAGTCAATAAATTTGTCACCGACAGTAAATTATTTCAGGTGTAAATAATGATTATCAATTTATGTAAATCTTGTGACAGTATGTGAGCAAAACATATAAAAGCAATTATCTTCTTACATAGCTCGGATAGTTATTATTTACCTATAATTAGCTTTTAAAGGTAAAACCCTTTACCTTTAATTATATAGACTCAAAAAGTTATACAATTAAAAAAAACTATAAATCGACTACATAAATAAATTTCTTCCCTTCTTTTGAATAAAACTCATATAGCTTATATTACCTGGTCATTATTACAAATCTATTTTTTTATTAAATTGATATTATTGACACCTCATTCATTAAAACCAGTCTAGTATTTTAAGCGTATACAAAGATACATAGACTACCAAAATCCTTTACTTTTGGCTTAGTGATGGATGGGTAATATTACATAAACGAGAGTACAAGACTCGTCCTGCTTTTTATAAAAATATCATGTAATTAAGCAGGCAGATCCCTAGTTGTTGAATTATTTTGGTTTAAATAATTGCTAACAATCATCTTAAGTGAAATACAATCTGGCATACTGGTCAGTTAAAATGACTTCTTGAACCGTCGTTAAAGACGTATATCAACAATGATATTCTTATATAACTATAGATATGAGACAAGCTAATTAATTTTGACACCTAGAAAGCCGGCCACTTTGGACGACGTTGCCTAGCAACCAATTAACAAATAATTATAACAGGCGAGAATATCTTTGGGCCAATAAGTCAATTGACGGGCTTGTTAATGTTGGAAATGGGTAAAAATTGGCTAATCTTTATATACATCTTCAAACAAATGTATTAAGAATAGGTTTAACATCTTTATACGCCGTGTGGTTCGACATAGTGTTGCTTATCAGCGTCCATATATAGTTATGAAATAAATCTGTTTGGAACACATCATCTGTATGAAGTTAATGTCAAACTGTTATCACTTTCAGGCGAAACCACAAATAGAAAGGTTAATGAAAGTGACCGACAGAATATGAATCGTATAAATATCTTCCATCGCATACTGTTGTTTGTTAGATAACTTTAATTCAAGTGAAGATATTTTGAAAGTAAATTTCGGAGGAAACTTTCATATAAGGATTGATCTTTTGTTCTATAAATTTCTTGAAATCATACGGTCACCGAAAACAAATACAGGCTTCTTCAAATTGCTTATTTATTGTATCCACACGAATGAAAATTATATTAAATTTCAAATGTACAAAGTTGTTACATATAGATAACACAACATAAGAACAACATATAGCTACTAAGAAAAAGCCTAGCTATAGGCCACTGACTATAACTAGATTAGGGTTGATTCGACCGTGCCAGTACTTCATTCTAACAGAATATAGTCGCAAAGTAGCTAGCTGCGTCTTGTACGGAGAGTGAGTGAGCCAGCAGTCAGTTTTCTTTCCTATTTTTTCCATCCTTTATTCTTAAGCAGTTGCGCTCCTTGCTCCTTGCGCATTTGTGTCTCCTTTGGTGCTGCAATGTCATGGACAGCGATCCCTTAACGTGTGGCCCGCCTGCCCATTTTCCAGACACGTATTAAATAAAAATATGAAGAATGAAATATAAAAATCATTACGAGTATGCAGCCCATAGCTTAATTAGCAGTGTAGAAGGGAGTTCAAACCTCCTGAGTCGCAATTTTTGAATTTTTGAATACTGACTTGGTAAATATGACTTTAAGCGAAAGATTTCTTTGTGGAAATAATTAAAGCATTCTCGTTACAGCCAATGAATTAAAATAAGTCCATCCGTCTGTTCCGACGTTGTTAAAAGTCAAATTCACGAACATTACATATTAATGAGGACTTGCCGCCTTAATTAAGTTCGTTTACTTTCTAGGTAGTTTAATAGGTTATTAGTTTCGTTCTGATTCGGACGCGTTCGGACAATAATATGTAAAATAAATTGCTTTATAGAGTAATAGTTTTACTTTCCATTTCGAGTAAAAATTTCCAGTGGCCATTTTAATTTATTCGTATCTCTATGCGCGACTGTTTTTTGCGCGACGTTGCAACATTATGAATAATCCATGCTAAGCTATTAATCGACCAAAGTCAGCCTGCAGATATAGAACTATCTTCGGTGTCTCTAGTTTTTGATTCATGTATGCAAGTTCGTAATGCGTATGTTATTACAATTTCGTATCAACCAATATATAAAACTATTGGCTTTACAATAGCTTTCTATAAATAAATTAACGTTTCACACTCAACGGCCTCCATTAAGATCTCATGACCTTGTGTCGGGGATCCGGATACACTCACAATACTAGCACAAACACCCAGACCACGACAAACATCCGTATGGCCAATACAAACGTTTGGCGTGAGCGGGGATCGAACCCGGGACCGTCAGCGCTTGAGTCAGTTGCAGTGACCACTGCGCCAACGTGTCTGTCACTTACAATAGCTTTTAAAATAAACTTTCCTTGATAGCGGACTGTAGTAAGTGAACTCATTGATTTCGGTTTACTCAATTTTAGGACAATTTTAAAAGAGTACTTATCGAGTTTTCAGCCCGTTCTTCTCGGTAGAATCTACATTTCGAACCGGTGGCAACTTTGCATTAATTTAAATATTTTTTGTTTGTTTTGACGATTCAAAGGTGCTTGTAAAAGCCTACTTGAATGAAGTATATTTTGATATTAAAATATGGAAAATCTTCTATTTGCCGACTGGAGTCAGTGGTCATCCACAGGCAGTCGTTTGATGTAAAGTAACAGCCTGTAAATATCCCATTTCTGGGCAAAGGCCTCCCCTCCTATTGAGGAGAAGGTGGTTTGATGTCCTAAGTTTTTTTTAATGTTTTTGTTGTTGTTGTTTTTTGTGACAATCATTTTTGTTTTGCGATTTCTGTAGAAATGCTCTTAAGTGTCGCCTCGTGAATTGTATGACTGCTCACGGACTTTTTTGCTACCATATACATAAATAATAATCTCTATTCTTCGAGCTTTTTACGAGTTAGTACCTATTAGAGATAATAAAAAAAAATAATGCAATAATTCTATAATTTTAAGTTCATAAGAAAAGGAATCTTTAAGTTTTAAAGACCACAAGACGGCTTCTTGTGCTGACTCCTGAGAAATTACTACACCCTTCCATAAGGAAGATATATAAATATATAAATATCTTTTGTTTTCGTTGATACTTTCGAAATTATATGTTAATTGCACACAGTCAATGATGTTATATAACTAAAGATATGTAATATTAAGGATTTAGACCCAGTTTGCCGACCACTTTGGACGACGTTGCCTAGCAACCAGTAACCGACTAAGTGCGACATGAGAGTAACTTAGGGCCAACAAGACTATTGACGAGGTTGTCAAAGTTGGAAATGGGTACAGATTTTTAAATTCAATCAGTATGAAATATAAATATCTAGTTATGAAATATCATCGGATACAGATAACACATAATTTAATTGGATTAATCATTCATGTACGTATTGAAAGGTGTTTTATTGATATATTTCGAAAGCTAATAAACGTTCAGTCATAACATTTTTAAGACATTACTTTATTAATTAGAATTACTTTCTAAAAAACGTATCATTTGTGAAACATTTTTGTACAATAAGAGAATATACTTGTATATTTTCAGTACGAGAACCATTAAATGATTTATATGGGTTTTGTTATTAATATTTTTTAAAATTATTATATTCTTCAAATATTTTTGTTAATTTTTTTTTGAAATACGTAAAAGTATAATTTAATTTTTAAAACAATATATTATAAGAGAAAAATAGAAAGTCATAGCGTGGCTGATTTTTTGTGTATGTTACGTCATATCTCTGTCATTGCAATCTTATTTTAATGATTCTTTATATCAAATGGATTTTAAGTCGAGGGTGGTCCGATAGATCAAGATCTGACGCACACAGAGTTGGAGCGGAACTCTTTAATAAATAACAGCTCATCGCTTGCTATTAATGTTTACATTGGGTTGTAGCAAAGCGTGTTTCCACGGGAACCCACGAGTCGTCGGCGGTATCATTGAATGATATATTTTAAACTTTTGCGATTTATACTATTCTTATTTAATATAACTTCTTATCGCGATAGCTAATGGTAGTAATACTTTTTATATTTTCCGACGTTTCGACGAAGTTACATCCGTCGTGGTCACGAGCTGAGCACGTCAGTCAGCTTACATTTTAGTCAGTTATATTAAATATGAACGGAATCATTGAAGTCGATTATATTTTGGCATTAGAAAAAATTGCATTCCGATTTTTAGAAGTTAAATAATCAATAATATTTTATAACTAGATATGTGACGTCCATATTTAAATTTAACGTTAGAAATCTGTACACTTTTCCAACTGTGACAAGGTCGTCAATTGACTGGTATGCCCGAAGATATTTTCGCCTGTCATACTCAGTTGTTAGCTGGTTGCTAGGCAATGTCGTCGAAAGTGTTCGGCTTTCTGTTTGCCCAAATCCATTAGCTTATAACATGTCTATAAATACATAATAATATACATATTTGTTAAAATAATAATATTTAATTGACAGACGCGTTGGCGCAATGGTCACTGCAACTGACTAAAGCGCTAACAGTCGCGGGTTCGATCCCTGCTCACGGCAAATGTGTGTATTGGCCATACAGACGTTTGTCGTGGTCTGGGTGTTCGTGTTAGTGTTGTGAGTGTTTCCGGACCCCCCGACACAAGGTCATGAGTTCTTAATGGGGGCCGTTGAGTGTGATGCGTTATTTTATTTATTTATTTTTAATAATACATATATATAAATATCTCCAAGTGTACAAACATTTAGAGCTCACGTTGGTTAGTTTATTACCAATGAATTACACGGAGAAAATCTTATACTTGTTATTTCGTAAAATTTTTTAAGAAAATCAACTGTAATGAAATGTTAGTTTAAACTGGCAGTTTATATACTAAATATATTAATATATTTTAAGGATTGTTTACTTTTGTGTATATTGTTGTGTATGTTTATTGGCTAATTTCTATCGTATGGTGAGTTTTAGGTCTAATATAATCATTTTTTTTACCAGTATTTAAGAAATTATGTCTGCGATTTTGATTTCCGGATGCTCTTTATAAGATTGTCATTCAGAATAAGTTAATTGTAATATTAACACATCAAGGTGAACACAATTAACTAATTCGAATAGGCGTTATAAGTGCTTAGGGTAATTTGTATGCAATTAATTTAGTTGGATATGTGTATTACACTGTCAATTTGAGATGTTATTAGTTCCGGACACTCTTGCTGTATTTCGGAACACATCCTGTATTTGTTCCGAAATATAGGCGAATGTTTCCGTTTATCCACATAAAATATCCACCCTAGGGAGAATACTTTGAGGTTGACAAACGGAATCAAACATATAGGCTAGTATACCGGCCAGTGATAATAACGTACTAAATTGATGCCACTATGACGTCGTCATTAACCAGTTATATTTCGGGATACATTATAAAAATCTTCCGAAGTATACGTAACATAGTGGCCAATGAGAGGACACCAATCTATAGCCAGTACATTTCGAAATTTCATTTTCACTGTCCAGTAAATTGAAACATTTTTCGGAATACACAAATTATATGGGTTGGTTAAAGTGCAGTATATTACAGACTACGGTGTAAGTCAGGTAAACATTAAATTGAAATTTAAGTAAGCATCATTTTTATGTTTTAAGATGATTAAAAAGTATGTCAATAAACTAAGTTTAAACGAGATCACTCAGTGCATTCACTAGAAAGCGGAGATCGCCTATGATTCATTTGGACGTTAATATTTTATGAGAGTTTGAACAACCTTAGAAGAAATAGAGACTGGACAGCTAGAAATAATTTCATGTTTAACTGACATCGCGAAGATAATAGAGATAATGTGTTTAATGATTTACGTTTAAAGCTTGAAGCTTAATCGTATCGATTGGTTTTGAATATCGCACAACTTTTTTTAACGGTTTTAAATAAAATATATTAATTATTTTTAATAAAAATAATAAAATGTTTTGATAATTGCTATTGTATATGCCCACACTCTAAAGTAGTCTGCGCTTTTGTCGAGTTGTTAATGTACTTTGAAGTTAATTTTTGATAATAATGATAGCCTCCGCTCGCGACTTCGTCCGTGTGGAATAGTTACTTTGGGGTAACATTGCATTATTTTTGAACAAATTTGGTTAGCATAAAAAAGGTTATAGTGAGGTAACCTTAAAAGATAGACATATGCTGTTGCGGACTTTTTTTTAGAACATTTAAAGGGGAACAATTCTGTCATACATGATTTTTACCAAACTTTAACCTTTTACGCAGCGTAAGCTCTCTTGATAGGAATTATCACCCGATTTTGAAACATTCTTCATTGGCGCTCCGCCCCTTTTAGTCTTAGCATGATAATATATAGCCTTCTTCGATAAATGGGCTATTTAACACTAAAAGAATTTTTCAAATCGGACCCTACTGGTCCTGAGATTAGCGCGTTCAAGCAAACAATCAAACAAACAAACTTTATAATATTAGTATGGTATAGCAAACCCATATATAGTGTATTCAAGATGTAGATCTTTTTTATATATCTTTATGTTGGTATTTGATTCCGTAGCGATTAAAACATTTTTAAGTAACTACTATTTTAAATTTCAATACTAGGTAATCGTGTTTCAAGTTTTCAATAAAGAAATAAATTCAAGTACACCAAACTGGTTATTATTAGAAATTTTTATCTTTATAATAAAAAAGTACAGCGTAACGAAATGTACGTTTGTACCAAGGTCTTTTCGTTTTTGTTTATTTCTTCACGAATCATATTTAAGTAGACTAATAAAACAATAGAGAAAATAATTTAAAAATTAATATTATAAGGGGGTAATTACATTCGTAAGTTTTTAACATAAAGCAACTATAATCTATTTTTTTTACTTGTCTTATTCGTTAACAATACCTGGAACAAAAATCATGGATTTTCGATTATTATTTTTCATTATAAAAATGATTCACTTCAATCATTCGATCTGTAATTTCTTATCTCTAACTCTTATCTGTGGTTAGAAGTACGCCATATTTGCCTGCTAAATAAGACAAGCACATAAAAATGGACTATTTGACATGGTATCAGTTACCTAGGTAACCTTACGAAAGCTATGGCTGTCAAAATGACAGTACTTCAAATGTAGTAATAAGATGTAAATAGTTTAATGTTATATCTTTTATTTTATTTTTTTTAAATTTATGTATATAAATTAATTAAGATCTTAAATTTTATGAATAAACTTCAAATGTTAAGCAATGACAAACAAGATATGTAAATCTTTATGAAAGTCTAAAAGCAAAAGTTACTAGTGTATTTTGCAGTGGTCACTGCAACTGACTGAAGCGCTAACGGTCGTGGGTTCGATCCCCGCTCACGGCAAACGTCTGTATTGGCCATATGGATGTTTGTCGTGGTCTGGGTGTCTGTGTTAGTGTTGTGTGTGTTTCCGGACTCCCGACAAAAGACCATGAGATCTTAATGGGGGCCGTTGTGTGTAATGCGTTTTTAATGCGTTTAATGCGTAATTCTCGCTTAATAATTTTAAAATATATCAATTTGATTAATTAAAGGCAAAATGCATCCAATCAATATGATTGAAAGGCCTACACAATAACATCTTAATATTATGAATGACAAAGCTGATTTTCTTTATATATTTTACTTTCACGCAACGATTATAAAACTGCTTATTACGAAATTTTCCATAGTCGTTCTTAATAGGTATAGGAAAGGGCTACTCTGTATCCTTTTATATTAAAAGTACATATAGTTTTTAGGAATAGAAAAATGTGTTCGTTCGGCATAATTAAATCTATATTAATGCAAACGAAGTCACGGGCGGCTAGTTGCCTATAGGCATAGAATCATGAAACGCAGTGATAAGGTTGACTAGATTGTAGCCTATAGTATCATTCGGTTGATTTTTTGCACAAAACATCTTGTCTCAAAAGTTTATTATTCGTCAAACTGTGTTTAAATACGCTTTTGACCCTATCTGCTATCACGCAAATTTTATTTCATACGTAAATGAAAGATAAATAGATACTTGTTAACTTAAGTTAAGCGTTTAGGGTATTCCGAAATACAGAGCTGATGACATATCGAATTGCTTTTTGATACGTCTAGCGAGACTGATATTGTAACTGGTAGAGCTTAGCTGTAGCCCACTGGTAACTGGTAGAGCTTAGCTGTAGCCCACTGGTAACTGGTAGAGCTTAGCTGTAGCCCACTGACAAATCGTATGTGGATTGGCTCGACCGGGGCACTACCTCACGAGCGCAGGAAGTGGCTACTATAGCTGACATTTGTACTATTAGTACAAGAGCCGGAAGCCTAACCACCCATTCCTTTCATTACATCCTAGTCCCTGTTATCAAATATTTCTTTTTAAGACCGACAACGCATTTGTGGCTCCTCTGTTACAATGTGCATGGGCGGCGGTGATCATGTAACATCAAGTGTCTCGCTTGCTCATTTTCCAGATATCTTTTATAAAATAAAGACATTAACTATTCGTATTCGACGTCGATACAAGATGTCATTTCGACTGATCAAATTTCGAAACACATCCGAATAGTAATTTAGCTGAGATCTATAAAACTGATAACCGTAAAACACACACGAAATCATTTCCTCCATTAAGGAAGTTGGTAGATAATATTTGAAGTTCCTTTACAATCAATTATCTTGACTTTGATAGCTCATTAGAAGAAATTATTTTCTTTGTTGCGAATGCGTTCGTTCAAGCATGTCATTTCACATTGCGTAAATGCTATGAATATTCTAAAATGTCAATAATTCTTCTATAATTAAACATTTATTCATTATGGAATTTTATTTTATTATAACAGTTCTTTCTAGGATGGTGTAGGCATAGTTCTTCTTACCTTAGTTATCATTGAACGTATTTTGGTCTTTTTTTTAAAACATTTTTTAATTGTTTGGATATAAAGTGTGTTCCGAAATACGATCTCTATAAATCATTCATAGGTATGATTTTGGGTTTAATTCCCACTTGGGTAACATTTATATTTTTGTAAAGATATTTGTTCCTCAATTCTCTGATTGTACTTCTTGTTATTCAGACAGTACGAAAAGTTGATGATCCTGTTTTCACAAACATCCGATTATGATCGTTACTCTTGGGAGGCAAATTGTGTCACAATCAAAGTCAAAGAGATTTTACTTTTAAAGACACATGGGAAATGTTTTAGGCTCTGACGCTATTTAATTTTATGATTAAAATCGATTCATATACTCTTAATTATCTGTTGTATTAATTAACATAGTTATATATTTTTTGTTTGTTTATGTTTTATATAATCATCATATTATATAGTTCATCTTAGAGGTTGTCTAAAAACATTCTCTATAAGCGTTTGACATATCTTTCATACTGTATTTCAATCTTATATATTTATTATTTCTTTTTATATACAATAGAGTATGTACATTTGTATTTTTTATATTCTTATGTATTTTTCAAACTGGTTATTAAAAGAAATATTTCATTATAAGAGAAGCAGTAAAATGTTTCTTGTTCGTAAAACCAAAACACATAACAGCTAAAAACAAATGTACATACATTATTCAGGCAATAAATTTTAACAGAAGTCTTATTAAAACGCATTGATTATTCAATTATCACTTAAACTAGTAATTATTTCTCGTCTGCTAATTAAAAAATATACTTAAAATTAAAAGCCGTTATTTTTTTCTGTAAATGGATATTACTGTCAAGCAAAAAAATATATATACGAATATGTTATATGTTACGCTTATTAATATGATTTTTAATCTAATATATGATCAAATAAAGTGAAAATTTCGTAATATGTAGATATATAATATATAAAGCGCAGTTTGCGCTGGAAGTTAACTCACAGATAGTTAATATGACATTGGAGCCAAGAAAGGTTTATTCAAAATTCATAACTTAAAAAGCGTTCAAAATTACCTAATGATGGAAAGTAAAAGAAATGTTTATATTGTTTTTTACTTAAGTTTTGATTGATATTAAGAGCTCATATTTTCAACGAATAATTCGATAACAACCCCACTGATCACCACCCTAAAACACACAATATTTTTTGAGAACTTCGATCGTTATAAACAAAACCGATAAAGAGATAGAAAAAAGCACACGTTGAGGTGTCCAACTTTGTTCTTCATTATCCAGACACCAACAGTTTAATGAGGCACTATTTTTTTAACCTGAACACGTCTATCTCTGATTTACAAAGTTTATTCTGATTTAATAAAGGTTCAAAATTTGTATGGAGAAATCAAACTTAGTTCTGTAGAGCAATAATTATGTTTATCATTTCACAAAGAAATCTTAATGTGTTTGTTATTATTACACCTCCTATTTTTAATAAATCAATGCGCATTTAATTTCACATTCACTGAGTTGCATTGTGCGTTTTCTAATGTTTATTCATAAAACGGCAATCAATCTTTCGACCACGCATTATTGACATAAACGACATCCGTTTTTGTACCAATTAAGACGCTATCATTATAGATAGGTATTCAGCATGCGATGTACTTACAAAACAAAGGCAACAAACATTAACAAATTTCTTGGAAACAAAAATAATTACCTAGCTACATTTTAATTTAGTAAATCTAGACTGTTCCGAGATTTAAGTTAGATTACCTAGCATATATCACGCTCGGTGCGTCGCATGCGCGGGGTGCTTGCGCGGCGATGCGCATACTTTCTCTCCCCGCTAACGGTGCCGTGTTGCAGCGGGGCGGCGCGGATCGGCGGCCTCGGCAGACGACGAGCGACCGCGCGCGCCCAACCTCGTCAACAAGCAGCCCGCGCTTCCCTTCGTACCGCCGGCCTTCCCGCACAACGCGCCGGACCGCCTCATCAAACCCTCGGAGTATCTGAAGACCATCACGGCGCCCTGCAAGCGCGACGATGGCGCGGCGGAGGCGCGGCCGCCGCCCCCGCCGCCAGTCCCGGATAACGTGCCGCCGCCGCCGCCTCAGCCGCCCTTGACTCACCAGCCTCTAGCCGCTATCAGCAGCGCTGAACTCACCGCGGTGAGACTGAAGACGACTGCGACCAAGACGTTGTCAGCTCCGCCGCCGACGCGGTCCGTCAGTTTGCAATGTCTTCCGAGTGCAGCGGATTTCAGAAGCGCGAAGACGGATCTGATAGAGGAGCTGAAGATGTCCAAGGACATCACTGGGATACGGAAGTTGAAGGTGGAGCGTGCGAGGCGGGAGAGCCTGCAGGATAAGGAGACGTTCACGGAGTTTACGAAACGTTTCACGGCGGAGAACTTTGTGGACCAGGTAAGTGGTTATTTTCTTTGTTTAACTTGAAGTGGCATTGGTTTTTTTAATGTGAGAGCTATAATTAGTTAATTTACTTTAATTAATTTCTTTGGTACATTCTCCGGTGCAACTGCATCCGCGCATTTAACCCACTGATCCACTTCACTCATCTTCTGTTAGTCGTCTAACGACCGTGAAATAAAACTGGTGCTTTAAACGAAATTGCGTATTTTTACGCTTCGGTGGAATTTTTTAGAGTAGAAATGTGGTCTTGTATCCAAGTCAAGGCTTAGTGATCATTAATAACTTATTTGAGTCTTTAGTTAGTCCAATGATTTAATAAGAATTTCACACTCAACGGACTCCCATTAGGGTTTTATGTTCCTGTGTCGGGGTAAACGTGTGAATTTTTTAATAATGATACGGTTTAGGTATAGTTAATATTATTTAAAAGAAAACATTATTTAGTTAAGTAAAAATTTCAGGTATGTTGTTTGTTTTGTTTATATTGTTAAACTTAAAAAAAAGAGAAAAAGAAAAAGAAAGAGAGAGAAGATATATAACCATTACCAATATAAATTATATACATTTTTTTAAAGATTCTGTTGATACAAATATGTGTACTTTATTGTAAACGAAACTCTATAAAGTGTAAACAAATCAAACATCACACACACGAATATGCGCGCGCACGCATGTACGCACGCATGATATGTGTATATGCGTGCATATACACACACAGATATGCACACGTACAAACATGCACATCTACACGAAAACGGACTCACACGCACATATACACACAAACGAACAGACGTACAGAAATTCACTCACAAACGCATACAGAAAAAAATTCACTCGTATAATATATCCTTCAAAACACATATATGCATAGTTGATAATGGCGCACTTTCTCTCATACAAATACACACACACACAACCATGCATACACATAAACCCAAACACTCATAAATATGAACCTACCCGCAAAATTATTATTTATTATTTCTTCCCCCTCCCCTTAATTCCACCACTACATACACACACGTATAACACATAATCCAACTCACGAATACAATCCACAATCAACACACATTCCATGGTAAATCCAACATACGTTGGTCTCAATTACGTATATTTACATAAGACGTACATGTGTTGATGGTAGAGACAGTTTTTGGTATTTCTTTTCATTCCCTTTTTTTATTAAAAACAAGCATAATGCTCGCAACTTCGTCTGCGTAGAGTTCAGTTATATTGCGCTCCTGTTTACATCGCATTCCGAAAGGAGTTGGGCTGGACTTTTGGTTAAACTTTTTTTCGAAATTAAAAACATTAGCCCTTGTAGGATCTGTAAGACTATATTATAATCGTTTTTCTTCTTATAATCTTTTTAATCGTTTTTGAGTTTACTCATTACGAACTTACACCCAAAAATACAAATTTATCCATTTTATAATATAGGTGTATAGATTTTGTGGGTATTTATTTCATAAAACAGACACATTCAAAAATTGTGTTTTAAAACTTTTTTTAAATGTATTTTATTTCGTTGTTTATAAATCATAATATCATAGTAAGATATGTGAAGTTCATCAACCCAGCATGCATAGTGGAGAATCTTTCAGCCATAAAATTTTGTTCAATCATTAAAACAATACTTGTTGCAACTTACATAGTATTATGTTACTAAAGGCAATTAGTGAGCCTTTTTAGGAAAGAATGCTTTTATTAAATACTATCATCCTCTCGTTTCGTTTCACTCGCGTTTATATTTATTGCTTCACCACTATGAGTCGTAGCGTGATGTAATACAGCATATAACCTTCCTCGAAAAACGGACTATCCAACGGAAAAATAAATTTTTGAATCGACAAATTTTCACCGGTTTATAATTTTAATACAAAATTATGATGTGTGCACAGAAATTTTTAAGGCGTGGGTTTGTTTCAAACAACATTTTTCTACACTTAGGGCTCACGTGTCAACAAATTCTTCTTCTGTTTGGTATTTAATGTCAAAATTAATTGCATGTAAAATATGAAACAAAAAACAAACGAATTAACGTAACTTCATAACGTGTTATAATAATTTATGTGCGCGTTGTTATCACTCACAGCCGAATAGAAAATCATTTAATTAACAATCATAGACTTCGTACGTCTGCAGCGTAACTTTTTTATTTAACCGACATTTCCTAAATCAATCAAGTAATCTTATTGCAAATTTATTAAAGAAATTATTCCATAATCACAGAGCCATCGTTATGAGCCTCGTTTACACAGCTCATATTTCCGTAATTATATGTTCAATAGCTTCAAGCGAAAGTTATCTTTATGTTTAATATCAATTAGGCCAAGTTTTGAATGGAAAATATTTTATTTTTTCGTAGACTGTACGCGCATATCCGTTTTCACGCTTTCACTGTTTCTGATGCTGCGTCTTGAATCATGTTTCAGTATCACGATTTTTGTTTATCTTCCAACAAACAGTGGCATTAAACGCTGTTCATTGTTTTAGAATTGCCGTCTTTTCTATTATGACTCTATTATTGTAATAGGAAGTGATAAAATGTTTTAAAGATCATTATTTTTAATAATACAGCCGGAATAGGTGATGTAGAGCCATCGAAATGTTCGGAATCCTTTCCGCTTAACTTCATGTTTCCTATTATGTACGTTATTTATCGGTTGGATTAGCAACATCTACTTAATAAAGATAATATTTACTATTAAAACGCTTTGCTTAAACCAATAGGTATAGTAGCATGAGCAATTTTATAGTTCTTTATTTAACTTAGCACTAAAATGGTCCTAATGGATTAAACAGGAATAAAAGATCATAAGTTCGCCATTTTAGAAAATATTGAAAAAAGCATGGTTTCCAAGATTTTGCTGATGGCATATTACAATTGTATGTTATTAAAAATCATAAAAACAAATATGCCTCTTATATAGTTATCACGCTTTATAAGTTTTAGTGGATTCAGTTTAATTTTTAAAATTATTTTCTGAGGCTAGGTTTTTACATTTCTAGAATTATTGTTTTTCTTGGGTTAGACTAGGCCGATTATATTAGTTCTTCCGTCTTTGTTATGTGTATTACTTAGATAATTAACGAAAAAATGTGTTCAGAAGAGGTTTTGGGGTGTAATCTATTTTTGAATCAAACTTAAATATTTCATCAAATAACAAAAAATAAGGCGAATATTACTAAACAGAATATTAAAATAAGTATGTAAAATATTACGTGTAAGATTATCAAAGATGTCTCAACTATTGTTCAAAAGAGGCTGGGAATATTAATTGTAACAGTTTTCTTACGCCATACCCATTATACAAAACCAGTACAGCTTTTTATAATACGACATGAAATTAAAAAGTATGATAGTGAAGACTTGTCATTAAAAAAACTTTACTAAAATTGATCAAGTTAATTTTGCAAATATGGTAATACACACAATCTTTTACGGTAAACGCGTAATACCGATTAAGTAACTTATGACATTCCGTGCCTTATAAAGGCAAAGAGCTAACAATTTCATTCCGCGAAAAATGTTAAGGTTTTTTTTTAATGTAACAAAAACGACTTTTCAATAAACGCACTTAAACGTATGTTATACTTTTAGAAATTGCTTGTAGTGAAGTATGAGAGAGTTGTATTTTAAAGTTAAAACGAAACTTTCTTTCGAGTGCGCCGGCGCCGGTGGAAATGATCGCAATCATGAATCGTTTTCATTTCGTAAGAGCCGCAGCAAATTATTATATCTTATTTACACACTCCAACACTTGTTTGAACAAGGCTTTCGATATGAACGTGTTTACGTAATAACCGTAAAATTGGTGAAAGAAATAAATATTTATTCTGGAGAAATTGCGTGTTGCATACTTAATTTTATTTATGAGCTGTTAAAATGTTTGTTGTTTAATGATAATAAAAAGGATTTTGCGGTTTTATTAATTTTATTATAAGGAAATTTTGGCTGTTTTTGGCATACCTAATGTTGTAAGTTTAAAAAAATTTATATTGTTACTGTAGTTAAGTTTTGGTTGATATAAAGAGCACATAATTTTAACCATTTGAAATTTGATGACAACCTTATTTTTAAATCGTTGTAAACAAAATCGATAAAGATATATAAAAAAGCACACGTTCAACTTGTTCTTCATTATCCAGAAACCAACAGATTAATGCATTTTTTTTAAACCCGAACACGTCTATCTCAGATTTACGATGAAAACTCTGATTGATAAAATCTTTACATTCTACCCTACTCTATACTATTGTTTACTATCTTGAAAAAATGACATAAAAAGATTGTTTACGTTATAATACAACTTTATTGGAACGAGGTGAAGATAACGGACGCAAAAAAATTGTATTCGATTTGTTACACCTCAAGTCCAAACATTTTTCCTGGACATCCATCACCCAGTTCCCGTTACGGTCACGGCGGGCGTATCGCGTGTGATGTAAGCAATAAACTACTCGCTAACGGTATCAAATGCTATAAATATCTCGAGATATTGCTATGTTTGAATCGATTTTTTTTATCGATGTTATTAACGATTACTGTAGATTTTCTTGGAATTAGTTCTGGTCAGCTGGTCTTGTTTTTAGACGTTGCGCTTTTAACAAGTTGTTAATTAAAGGAATAGAAAAAATTAGTGCATAGAACAATGGATTTCGTAAATAAAAATTTTGCAACAGTTTTTTTTACAATATGGCGGCTAGTATTCGTCTTATTAGATTAGGTTATTAGTTACATTAATTTAGGAAAATGCCTAAGTATCTAATTATTCGTCATATGTCATAAAGATTTTAGGTTTATTTTAAATAATGCCACTGTAAGAAACAATGCCACTTCATATTTTCGATTCAGCGATATAATTTCACTATAACATTTATATTGAAAATATGTCCATTAACGTCCAAAATTTGGACAGTAATCCGAAAACGGATACTTCAAAATCGGGCGGTTGGTCGACGGCAGGGTTTTTCACAGATCCCAGAACGAGACACCGCTGGCAACATTATTCCCGCGTGGAAGCGACAGATGCTGGCACGAAGGGCTGCGGAGAAGGCGAGGAAGGACTTGGAGAGAGAGCTCGCGGGTGAGGCGGAGAGACGGAGAGCTGCATCGGTGCCGGCTTGGAAGAGGCAGTTGCTCGCCAGGCGAGAGGAAGCGGAGAATCGGTTGAGGTGAGATTGAGATAGATCTAGAAAAGTGAATAGTAATATAGTCACTTGTGTATCAGTGTGTTGGTTATGAAACTACTCGGCCTTAAACAATTTGGCCGTTAAAATGTAGTCATTTTTCGTATCATGTGACCTTATCGTCCATTTTCTGCGTCTATTGCTGATTAAGCTTTTACCAAGGTGCCAAAATACATTTTATCCATACCGTTTATGTAAAATTGCTTTCAAGTTGTCATATATTACTTAGCATTATGGGTGAATGGCATTCCATTCTACAATATAATATGTCCAGTGTTTCTTTAACAAAAATAAATTTTATAACTTATCACGTACAACTCGCAATCGACCGTTTTTTTTTATTCGTTATCCTAGCGGCTATCGCAATACACATTCTGTGAAAATTTAAACAACCTATCTCTAAAGGTTCATGAGATATCGTCCTCTGAAAGATGGACGGAGCCGAGGCTTAGTAATAGAGTCCGCTGTCACCTTTTTAAAATATTAATTAGTACTATACCTATTTCCAGACAATCACTTTACACTCCGAAAGTCGAAGAAACAAGCGACGGATTGAAGCAGAACGGCGACTGGCGCGCGTACCCCGGCTCGCAGCGCGCCGTGTCCATCGACAACATCACGCTCTGCTACGACGCGCCCGCGCAGCCTGCGCGCGCGCCCTCCGAAGTCAAACTCTCCTCCGAGCATTGCAATGGTATGTATACATGTTTTAAATAACGGGTCTTTTTTTTGTTTTCGAAGAGAAAATCTTCGAAAAGAGACCCGATACTTTTGGGGGGTTATGCGGAGATTTATACCGACAAGAACCCCTCAGCACGTGAATGAAGAGGCCGCGGGATCACTTGCGGATGCGCATCCGCTGCCCCTCCAGAAATAATGGGTCTTATCGCGATAAATTATCGTAATAATCTCGTAGTTTTATTACTCGATGTTTCGACGATGTTGCTTCCGTCGTGCCCACGAGCTGAGTCAGTCAGTCAGTCAGGAGTTATTTTTATAAGATCATATACAAGTTTTCGTTATAAGAAGTAGTCATAAGAAGTTTTTCATGTATCAACTATCTATTATATTATTTCAAGGTGATGCGCACCGACACCGATTAAGTAAGAAAGTTAGGATCCGCATCCGTGTCCGCGGATCTTGACCTCAAATAAATTTTGATATCTGAATTTTGCCGATGTTAAATCCAATAAATCAAATATCATAAGAATCGATCTAGCTTTTTTTAGTTATAATTGATGAACCTAACTCGATTTTATTTATACAAAAACGTTCAACTTTTAATATAGGCTAACTTAGTACTTATAATTACAGTGTTATAAGAACCATTATTGATTTTTCCGTACACTGGAGCTCATTGATACATCTTAGCATTTGATAGTAGTATATGAACGAAATGATTAGTTGATTTAAAAAAGTATAAAATATATTTTAAATCATAATTTCCAGGTCATTCGACACTAAACGGTCATCACGAGAACGAAGAGGAAGAAAGTGCTAAAATAATCCCCTGGCGAGCCCAGCTGCGTAAGACAAACAGCAAACTTAATTTACTCGAATAGGTTAATTATTGGTAGGATTCGTATTGTAATAAAAATAAACTTGGTAGATTTTTTATAATGTAACGTTATAAAATATACTCACTATATTTTATACGTTGAATGAGCATTCGAAATGTTGTAACTTTGTCTATAACTAATTTCGAGACGATGTTTTTTTTTTCGATCTTCATCTCGTTTGAGTGTTGCTATGCTATGTTGGTGAATTAATTTTTATGCCTTAGTAGAAACTAAAGTGTGAAAATTATGACGACATTCTACAATGAATTTACCTAAGTTTTTTCGCGATTTTTTTTTTTGTTAATTTTTATACTTTTGTAATGTAACATATTATTAAGTAAGGAAGTTATGTAAAAATGTAAATCTCGATATAATTTTTTAAATTGTATAATCGTGAATTATTCAAAACGAAGGATTCTTTTTTTCATTTAAGGAATATTTATAGATTTTACTAATATGCGAGTGATTTAAATGTTGCAATATTAGTTTTAAGCTTAACAGCTTTCGCTACGATCATGTAAGTTAAAATTACGATTGAGTAAGGTTTAAATCGATTGAATACTGTTAATAAAAATGTTGCTTTAATTTGTTGTTTCATTGAATAACGATTACGTAAATAATTACCGTTGCGTTAATTAATGTTATACACGTGTTGAAGGCGGGATTTACCGCGAATTTTTTAAATTAGTAATTTATTGAATGAAAGTTTTTGTAATGTGTATTGCATGTTCGTAATTTAAACTGGAACAGCCTAAAAATCTTTTATGTTACGTGATTTGGTTATTTTTTTATGGTATCATAAAAATCGCATAAATATATGAAAGTTGGTACAGAAGCCAATATGCGACGTAGTAAAATGTTTTGTGGAAAATGTTTTAAATCATTGTTATACATTGGTGAGAGTATATCATATTATTTATAAAAAATAAAATAAATTCATAAGTAAATTGAATTTGAACATATTTAAAAAAATAAACATGAACTTATTTGACCTAAACTATTTCTCCATTTAAACCCTTGAGTAAACTTAAGTAAGTTATATAAGCATGCTAATTTTTTTCAGTTAAAATGTTATTAATTTGGAACATATTCATAAAAGACGTCAAAACCTCTAACGTGTTTAAAGGTAATTTACCTGACTCATTAACTCTTTCGAAAGTTTTAAATTTTGTTGGACCAATATTAAAGTCATTCCCTGCCGTTAAACCTGTGTTTAGAACATCCAGAGAAAACAGCAGTTGATAAAGTTATACGAGAAAAAGTAGCAAAACTGCGTTCCTTACTACAGGATGACGATGCTAAATATTTAGAAGAAAAACTGTTCTTGGAAGACAAAGATGAAACTACAATAATAGAATTTTTACCGAAAACAGAAGATAATAACAATAAATCAAATAAAGACAACGCTTTCAAAACAAATATTAAGAAATATAAGAAAATCCGTGAGAAGATAAACAAGGCATTAACAAAAGAGACAATTTCAGACAAAACGAAAAATCTGATCGTCAAAACATTGGACGATTTAATAAGAAAGTTAGTTGGTAGTCAGTGTAAGTGGAAGAGAAACCTTCGAGCTGATGGCAATGAAGATCCAGCCATGATAGCCAGTAGATGGAATCAAGGATTGAGTGAAGTTAAAACGATCCTTTCCAATCTGCTCAAAAACGATTCAAGTGATTCGAGACGAAACGATGAAGTCCCAAAGTTTTTAGAAAATTTACAAATACTATTCAAAAGTGTATCCAAAGACATTGATACAATATCCAAAAAGTATAAGATTCAATGCGAATTTGTACCCAAACGTCGACCTTCAAAATCTGTAGAAAATACTTCAAATGCTCTACGAAATAGCTGGGATAAGACTGATGATGAAGCAGATAAGTGTCAAAATGTTATTATATGTTCAAACGAAATGAAGGAATTTATGCGTAATTTCTACATAGCTCTTAACGACACAGCTGTTAGTGTTATAGGAAATTACGCTCAAATGTACATGAGAGATGTTAGCACTGCTGATGAACTTGAAAGAAACACTATCATGTCAGTATTAAACAAACTAAGTGTTAACACCGAGGTTAATGTTAGAGATATTTTTATACAACAAACAAATAATCTAAAACTTGATAAAGATAAAAAAATTGATGCTAATATAAACGCGTTAACCAATTATGTGAAAAATTCAATAGAAAATGTTGAAGTCAGTATAAAAAGTATGTTAAAAGCCGAATTAAATGTACTTAGAGAGAAAATTCAACAGGTAGTAAATGACGATATTAAAGTTAACTTAGATGTCGATTTGGGTAACTTAGAAAGAGAATTTATTGCGAAAATTTGTAATATTTTTCGTCTATGCAATGGTAAATATGGCGGTAGGCGGCTTTCGTCTGAGAATGGGAATAAGAACAGTTTATATGTCCAAGTACAACTAACTTTAGACGACGATTTGACTGACGTTAATAATTTTAGGCGAATTATAAATAATACTAAAAACGCTGCTGTCAAGCAAATGTACGAGGTAATTAACGTAACGAGAACTACACATGATTATAACATTACAACAGGAAAAAATAATTTTATTTAAATACTTATATTAGCAAAATAAAAATAAAACAATTAAAAAACTACTTTATTTATTATATCTTATACAAAAATATTAAAATGTATAAAACGATTATCATTATTTTCATTTGATTGGCACTGCCATTTTGTTTTTTTTTTTGTTTAAATATGTACACTAAAGCTGTGGTTTACTTAGGTAGTGAACAGTCACATTACGGTCGCAATATACCGGACGTATAAATATTAGTAATCCATACGGTGCCAAATCGCTTTAAAAAAAAACAACACGAAATTGTTTCTATTGGCAAAATTTTAGTGACGTCACCGCTATTCAAGCGAACTTTAGCTTGATAACCTAATTTTACAAAAACTTGCTTTAATAAATACTTAGTAACCATCTGTATAAATAATAGGAAAGTGTTGTATTCTACCGCTCGACCAAGCGATGGTCAAACAGGCGCCATCTGTGAAGTTATTTTGGAACGCCAACGTCGATGGGACTTCGTTGTCTATACCACTGATGAAACAGCTAAAAATAAATAAAAATTCTATATGATATTTATACTTAGTTAAAAAATATCTATATGTTTAAGTATTTATATAAATAATTTAAAATTTTGACACTAAATAAGAAATTTTTATAAGGCGTGAATCACACTTGTAAGTTTTACCGTCATAACTGCTGTAACTCTGTAAGAGGTACTTAAGATATACATGTTGAATGTGTTTTGACGATAAATTATTTCAGGATAAAAGCAATGATAAATAATTTATGTGAATATTATGAAAGTTTATGAGATAAGTATACAAGTGTAATTCTTGCCTAACGGTAATTTGAAGGTAATTTAAATCCATATCTTTGCAAATACGCATATAAATTACATAATAGATAATAATTATATCATATATTAATGGCATTATTAATTTAAATTAGGGCCATAAATCTAGGTAATGATATAAAAACTTAAGAGATTTATGTAATACTTATGTAAAATGTAAACTTTTCCTCCTTTCCAAAGCTACAAAGTATAGCTTAAGAAATGTAATTACATTATAAACTATTAATGTCCGTAATGGTAAATATTTTACATCATAACATTGTAAATGTTATTATTTTCCATTGGAGTTATTGACTTTATCTATATTTTTATTATCATATATACAAGCTGCATTTCAGAGCTTTACCTGTACTATATTTGTTCAGACAATTGATAATATTATATATTGAAAATATGACATTTATGGTAGTGAAAATTATATGTATGTAGGTATATAACCTATGACAAAGTTATTTATAGCAAAAAATAATATTTTGAATCGGATTTGTAATGTCTAAGATAGTAGAATCAAATATACAAATAAACTCTTTGTAAAAACCACGAATTACACTTTTCTGAATCATTGTTAAGTAATGTAATGTATCATCATAATTTTGGTCAAAACATATAATATTACTATTAATTTTAGCCTATGTTATTCTGATGTAGAAGCTAGAATAATATTATTTTTTTTTTAAACTTTTAGTACTTTTTGCATGAAATAATAGCAAACATGAAACTAAGACCCATCAATTCAAGAAGACTACTAGATAAACTAAATAAAATGTATCTCACCATGGTGTAACACTAAGTTGCATCATCAATTGTGTAGTACAGAACACGGCTATTATGTGCGATTCTTCAAACAACAGAGCCAAGTAGCGACCAGATGGATCCCAGCACATATCAAGAATTGGTCCTCCAACCAAGTCTCCCGATGATAATTCTACTTTTGTTACATCGAGGACTGGTTGTGCTTTACTTGTTTTCGCTCCTGAAAGTATAAAAATGCATATTATAGGAATACTATTGATATATTCTGTGTTGTCTTAATTTTTAATACAGTTTTAGTTTTAACCTTGCAAGGTTACTTTTGTAATTTTAAGAAATAATTGTTCATACTCTCGTTATATGTAATAAGTTACACATAATAATTGTATAAAGTTTCTATAAATTATCTCACAGATGATGAAAAATTCTATTAAATATTTTGAATTCCTATCTCAAATATAAATTCGCTACTTTTTTGGTAGTTTAAATAACCTATTATATCTTGTAGTAATTATTAAATTTAGTCTCTTATACTAAATGTTATCTAAAAAGATAAATTAAGAATAATTCATAGATTTTTTTTAAAATTTTGGTTACTTCAGAACTCCATCATTTCTTAACCGATTTAAAAAATGTAAATTCTTTTATCATTTGAAAAAAAAAACTTTTAATTGGTCACATAGAATTTTTATCAAGATTGGAGGTACAACGTCACAGATGAACACTCATGTACACATGTCAAACCTATAACACCTCTCGAGGTTGAGGGTTAATAAAAAATAAATTTAACTATATATTAATTATTATATAATAATAACTAAAATCACCATTCATCAAACCAGTGTTATTAAGGGCATACACTATTGGTTCTCCCTTTGCGGCAAACAGTACTACATCCTTAGGTCCCCAGCAAGCTGCTACAACTCTACAACCTCTTGCGCACCAACGTTCCGGTGTCCAACTCTGTGTTTCCCATACTCTGAAAAAGAATTATGGATAATGAATTGATAGTTAATGAATTTTATGTTTTGTTTATAATTCTGGCATAATTTCAGGCGGTGAATGAAAATCAATCAACTTTGTTTATCTAAATTTACCTTAATAATTATATATTTTAAACTTTCGAGATTTACACGATTCATGTGACACTCACATGACTGTCAGCTCACTGTCAACCCGTGACTGTCAGCTGACTCTCAGCTTGTGACCACGACAAATGCAACTTTGTCGAAACGTCGGGCAATAAAAAGGTATTACTACCATTTGTTATCATTGATAAGTCCCGTTATATTAAATATGAATTATCTGGAATAATATCCTGGTTTTGGCAATGACTATACTATTAGCCGATAAATTATGATTTTGTATAGTGTAGTGTAGATGTAATAATAATTAAAATTTGGTCTTAAATTCTTGTTATCCTATACCTTTCATTGCTTTAAATGTTATAATTGTAATAGAACAAAATATTTTTGAAATAACTTTGATGTTACATATAGTTTAATTTATATTTATTCAATACACATAGAATATTTATCAATATTTAACATACATATACAGTTACCCAAGTATAGAAATGAGATTTTTACATAAAGAACATATTTAATATTCAAATTTTCAATTTTAGATTCAAGATGTTTACAAAATAAATAATAATAAAACAATAAACGCGTCAAACTCAACGGCCCCCATTAAGATCTCATGACCGGAACCTAGGGACCGGAAACACACACAACACTAACATAAACACCCAGACCAAGACAAACATCCATATGGCTAATAGAGACGTTTGCTGCGAGCAGGAATCGAACCCGCGACTGTTAGCGCTACAGTCAGTTGCAGTGACCATTGCGCCAATGTGTCTGTCTGTCAATAATAAACATATTATCACCTGAATATAATAGATGACGTAGCTGCAAATATTTTACTAGCTGTGAGTGACCATCTAGCGAATACAATGCCACCACCCGCGACTCGACGTAATGGTATAGCAGTTTCCATGGCAACATCCCATACAAGCATGGAAGTGTCAGCACCGCAGCAGCTTATGAGGAGATCACCATTTGGAGACCAACTGACATCTGTTACAGGACTATGACCAGACCTGGAAATGAATAGATACTATTTGTTTTAGTAGGTTTATTTAAATTAAATATTGAAATAACAACATATTAAGAAATTATAATTGAATGGGGCTGTATAGTCTATTTTTCTTTACTTGTCCTAATTAATAAGAAACGCTTCAAATCAAACATTAGAGACCCCTAGATATTCAAATTTTTACAGCAAACGAGTTCTGGAATTCATTGTTCCTTCATTAATAAACAATATTCCTGGAAATGTTAAACAAAAAAATCAAACAAAATAATTACAAAACCATACTTAAAAATTATTTTTTAGATCAACCTGTATAGGAAACAATTATTATTGTATCACACTACTTGTCTTTGTATAAAAAAAAAATCAATATACCCACATTTTGTTAGCTACTGTTTAAGAATCCTCAGTGCACAGTAAAACCGACTGTGATTTTTGTTGCACTGATTGTATCAAATATGTAAGTTATTATTTTTTCTTTTTTGGTAAATAAAAAAATAAAAAAAAAAAATAGACAAATATGGCGTACTTCTAACCACACATAAGAGTTAGAGATGAGCAATTTTCGATTGAATTATTGAACTGAACCATTTTTTATAATTAAACGTTATAATGAATTATTAAATTATTATTTATAACTATTCAAAAATTTGTGATTTTTGTACCAAATAATTTGGATAATGTTACCAAATAACACAAGTAAAGAAAAATAGACTATAGTGATAAGATTGTATTTCAAATTGGAGATTTTTTATAGATTCATACAATTGTTTCTACAGATGAATGAAAATGTGTTAGATTTTCATAGAAATTTTATAATACTTTTTTTTCTATGGTTTATAAACAAAAAAAAAAATTAAGAACAGATCGCATACCTTTTTAGCACTACAGCATTACTCGAAGATGGCTTCGTGAACATAGAATTAGGATCAACTGTCCACACAATAACACCTTGTTCGCAACCAACTGCTATTTCTGATGCAGAGTATGGTCTCCAACTTAATGAGGAAACGTGACCTTGAGCTTTACATTTTAGAGTTGAAACAAATGAAACTTCTGAACAATAAACTCTTACGTTATCATCTGCCATTGCTAACGCAATTTTTGTTGTGTGGGGATGCCATGCTATACATTTCACGGGAGCACTGCCCCAATTTCTCGTTCTTGAGTACTTTGAAACGATTTTAGGTCCAATGTCTTTCAAATGTGGCTGCATGAAATAACGTAAGGCGGTAAATAAATTCGCTACTTTCAGCGCATATGACGCTGTAATCGCTAGAGCTTTGCTATCTCTATTAACACTAGGATCAGCAGCAACACTTAACGCTTCAAGGAAACCCTGTTTGTACCAAACACTGGTTATTTTCTTGAGCAAATTGTCTTCAACATCGACATACATTGATATATTTTCGTCGGATAACCTGTGATGGTGTAAATCCTTGGTGACGTTTATTTTTGGATGATTCTTTGTCTAAAATAATATATATTGTTAATAACGAAAAATTATATGTAAAACTTGATTAAAAGTTAACCTTACCGAATTTGTGAATGTTGAAATATTTCCATATCGAACATTACCACAGCAGTACACTTCATTTATTTTACAAAATGCAGTTTCTTCTGGTGCGGGCAGATCAGGAAAACCATTAAAAATAGACATTTTAGTATTTATTCTACTTTGTTCAGCTTTAAAACCGGCGAGAAAAAAAGTAATTTTAAATTCAAAACTGACTTAAAATGTCAATGTCGATGCGCAGTTGTCAAACATTTGAAGTTCAGAAATATTATCAAGATAAGAATATAATTATGTTTTTCATTTTGATAAATAAGTCTTGTTAATAAAGTGTATAACTGAACTGAAATACAATAGGTACAAAAATAAATAAATATTTTCTTTTCATCATAAAAACAATATTTTAAACTTATGCCTTCGTCTGCTTAGAAAATGTTATATAGTACTTATAATAAAATACATTTCAGTCTGTCTAGCTCCAAGTAGATCTTGAAGACTTGTCAACAAGTTAAGGAGAAAGACGCACAGACAGATAGACAAAGTTACTTTTACATTTATTATAATTATAATATTAGTAAAGTATAGTATGGATAACGAAGTTTAAAAAAAAATTAAATTATAATTACAAAAATTTCGCCTAAAACGTAATCCTAGATCCGTCATTGACTCCGAAATAGTGATTTTGTCAGAATTTTGCTAAATAAAAGTCCGCAACACTTGGTCCAGAGTAAAAATTTTATTCTGCCCAAATTCAAATGCAAAAATCTAGTATCTAAAAAAGTATCTCTAAAAGAAATCGAATAAAAGGATTCAATAGCAGGAACGGCACAAACATTAAAATAACTGCTTCGAAGGTACAACTTTCATTATCTTTTCGTATAATAAAACCATAAAGAGAATTAGAAAAACCATTGTCTGCATTTTCCGAGTAATTTCAAGTTACGAATATTTGAAACTCAAAGATAAAAGATTCGCTTGCGTTTCAGCGTGTAATAACGTGATTTGGAAAATTTACAGCGGGACAGAGAGATTTATACGAAGCGTAAGATGTGACAGTGGAGTAATTGATTTCTTACGGTTTACAGGTGAATGGGAATTTTCCCTTTAAATATGAATCGGCTTTGGCGACCTTCGTTTGAAATGTGGTATTGTTTCATTGTAAGTGTGGATTCGGTGTTTCAGAAATGATTTAAATAATAATAACATTTTATTATTCCTTGTAACCTTGTAATCAAAATGTGACCAGCTCATTTATTATATATTGTAACAGTCATTTTTGCAAAACTCAACATTCGCTTTTTTAAATAAAAATATGTAAATGCATTGTCCGATGTTAAGTGTATATTACATATATAGCCACACACCGAAGGAACCAAAACAGATTTTGTGTTAAAATCTAAAATTTTTTCGTATATATAGTACCTACTTTATTGATTCGTTTATGCAAGTAAAAAATAAAATTATTGGTGCCATGTTAATAAAAGTCCTGTTAGCAATGTGTAATAATTTATAATTGTTGATTAAAATTCATTTTATATGGGACTGGGAGCATGGGTGTAGACAGGTCCGTGCCCAGCCTAATCGGCGCCGTCGTGCAACTGTCTTATATGCGCCTTTTTTGTATGGCGATATAAGTAGAAAATGGTTTAGTCCAATCAAGTTTTTAATACGAAACCCAATGTATATAATAAAAAATTAAAAATTTTAAGGATAGGACCGGCGCCCTTTTGCCTCGGCGCCGTCGTGCGTCGCACGGCTTTGCACGTATGGATGGTGCGGGCCTGGGTGTAGAAATAGAAAGAAAAAAAAGGAACTATCAACTCAGTATCATTACATAAAATTATATAATGTAGCTATTTATGTAAAAATATAATCCGATTTCATTATAATATACAAAATAATTAATCTTTACGTTTGAAATTATCGAGATAAAGAAAAACCTTTGCTTTTGCAACACGTGTAGAGAATTCTCTAGAATTGAAATTATTTCTACGGCGCAAATAATTTTTAATCTATTTTTTCATTTCTAGCGACTCTTCCCCGTCTCGCTAACATTTTTACATTGAAATAAGCTTACTAATAGTAAGAGAATTTCTCAATCATTATTAGTTATTGGAAATGCTATCCATAATATGATTTGAGATTTTCTTCCTCTTTTTTAAGTAATGTTTTTTTAATACTTACCTACTTATTAGTTTTATTGAATTGACTATTAATGTCGAATTTTTCTTTGTATTTTAATTAACTTTACTTAACATTTTGTTATATGTTTTATTTTTTAAGTGTGTTATTTTCTAAGTGTACTAACTAATATGAATTTCACGTAGTATTAAATGACTCAAAAATATTACCAACCTTTTATTAAGGATTCTTTTTGAACTCCATCCGTTATGTTTTCCATCTAGATATTAACGCGTTGCTAGGCAATTCAGGTCGTAAATCTGTTTCATAAACAAAGTTCTAGCCTATTGTGTAAATCTATTTTACGTTAATTATTAAGTAAAAGATTCTAAGAGACAAAATAATTACATTTCATTCCTAGCCGTTGCAACTACACGAGGACTTCGTTGTTTTAATTCAAAATACAAACCAATTTATTTTATATTATCCTTCCTTTATTTAATCTAAAACTCCCATTACGAGCAACAGCTGAGAGATAAAGTAATAATTTTTTTAATTATCGTTTCTGAACTAAAATTGTGTTTTAATATGTTTGTTTTACAATAATCTATGACTCTGCATATGGCGCGAAATTAAAATGACAGTTTAATATAATATTCAATAAAGAAATAAAATTGAATTTTATCGTTTAATATGGTTTAGAAAAATGCGTTCTCGGTCCGATGGGCGAGCTTTATCGAATATTTGTTGTTTGGAAGGCAATAATACAGATGCACGAGATTCTATGAAATTCTGTTTCATTTTATATGAAGTGATTTTGTCTTTTATATATTATAAAAAGATTTCATAGTTTATTATTTATGTACAGTAATCTACTCTTAATCGCGTAAGTTCTTTAAAATTTGTAAATTATATTTAAGTTCCGGTATTTAAACTGAAAAGTAATTAATTTTCTTGTCACTTGTTGTACCTATATACGAAAAATATTTTTGAATTTCGAAGATATCAAAAAGCAATAAGAACGGATATTTTAATTATATAGTTTAAAAACTATAATATGTAAACTCTATCTGTGCTTTTTAAAAATACTCGTGGTCGCCTAGCGATTGGAAGGTTACTCGTGGTCGCCTAGCGAACATATAGTGATATAGGACAAGTAAAGAAAAATATCTTTACTTGTCCTTATTTGGTAACAATACTCCCAACTAAAATCACGAATTTTCGAATATTTTTTTTTCATTATAATTTTACATTATAAAAATGATTCAATTTAATCATTTAATCGATAATTTCTTATCTAATTATATGTATTATGTGTGGCTAGAAATACGCCATATTTGTCTGCTAAATAAGACAAATAAAGAAAAAGACTATACTTCATTAAATTTCCATCCGATTTCAAAGTTGACCACAGATAATCTATTCTCAATTTGACCACTGTGTATGTGCGCGTGTGTATGTGTCAAATAGGTACATGTTGGGTGTGTTGTGTTTTTTTTTTATTGATTTAATGAATTTTTATGCTAATCTTTAAAAAATTTTAGCTTGTTCCTTCTCCATATGAAGTATAAATGTCTAAAATTTTATAATTAAAAAATAAATTATTTTTAAAAAGAACACGAAACCGTGAAAAATTACGGCTAATTAAAAATCAATCTAAAATACTTGTAACATTAATACGCCTCTATTAACTTTTTATTAATTCAGTGCAATGTTTTAACAATGCAGTGTATTTCTACAATAATATCATTTTTATTAGTACTAAGACACATATATGGGAACGATCACATGTTAGTTTCAATGGAGATTGAGTCAATTGGTAATATACCATTCGGGAACGATAGGCTTGATAATCCTTATCATGTTAACGTAAGTCTTTTTGATATTATTAGAAGTTACCATAAGAGTACGAAAATTGTATTTAGTTTTATATGCTTTATAATTGTAGCCTTACGGAACGCCGGATCCGGTCGTTAGACCAGGAATTGAAAAGATCCCCTAATCCAATTTGAAAAAATCTTTTAATTGGATGTATGTATTTGCTATATAAAAAAAAACAACAACAACAAAAAGACTTACCTCTTTCGCCGCACTATCTTACTTTTTTAAATAAAAAATAATGCGTTGTATTATTAGCATTGCTATTGTTTCAGACTGATTTTATGAATAATAATAAGGAGAAAATAGTTTTAATTAACAGGCGACTTAGTGCATATCCTCTCGTGGAGGTCGGTCCTGGGTCGTTCAAAGCGGAATACAAGAAAATGCCTCAGGATTATTTGGCGAATCAATTTAAAAAGTTACTGGCACTAAAGAAGAAAATGGAAGAAAATAAAGATTAAGTTAAAAAAAAATGAATATTGAATTTCTTGTGCCTTAATATTTTTTTTCGATAACGCGTGGTTTAGATTTGACAAATTCAACATTACGTTAAACTGTTTTATGTAGTTAATTAAGTCATTCAAGTTTCTTATCAAAATCTTACTTCTACGTTATAATAGACTACCTTTCATTATATTTAACTATTCAACTAAGAATTCAAATCATCGATTTTACGGAAAGCTAAAAAAAGGAAAAACAAAATAAATCCACCGCTACACGTACACAGTGACAACGAAATTTTAATCAAAACTTAAAACCAATTCCTTTTAAACCTTTCTCCTCTTTATTTAATCTAAAGTTCTCATTACGGACGATAACAGCAAAAGGACTGAGATAAGAAAATGAATTTTTAAAAGCATTACGTAGAACAAAGAGATTCAGCACTGAATCTGCATTTTACTTACAACTAATTTCGTACCAGCACTCTTTGTAGGTTGACTATATTTTTTGTTTTAATTAAAAAATAATTTGCACATATGCATGTTTTAATTATTGATATAAAGTTTCAATGGAATTATGAATGAGTAATAATTTTCTATTATGTCGAATACAAAATGCTGAATTATGTTAGCCAATTGCTAATTGTCAAAATTATATTAAACTTGGCGCCATGAGGCAGGAGTTACGAAATTATTTCTATGAAAATAAATTCACAATGTTAATTTCAACATAATTTCACGTATAAAAATCCAGTTTTAAATGCATGCGTGCGCGATATTTAGTTGAAATTTCAGCTTATGTCATGCTCTTTATTTCACCATTTAATTGTGATGCGAAAGTATGTACAGTAATTTAGTGTCACGAAAGGATTTCTTCATTATAAGACATTTGACGGACACGTTGGCGCAGTGGTAACTGCAACTGACTGTAGCGCTAACGGTCGCGTGTCGTACCCCGCTCACGGCAAATGTTTGTATTGGCCATACGGATGTTTGTCGTGGTCTGGGTGTTTGTGGTAGTGTTGTGTATGTTTCCGGACCCCTGACACAAGGTCACAAGATCTTAATGGGGGCCGTTGAGTGTGATGCGTTTATTTATTTATAAGATATTGATAGTGACGGCTCTATACAACGTCGATACTGTTGTATTTACGACAATATTATTTTCACAAAACAGGTTATACATTTTATTGAATGAAATTAAATTTAATATTTACGTCAGTAATTTTGTAACGGAAAACCGGCTTTTTACAAAGAAAATATAACAATTATTATATTATAGTCATGTTGGATCAACATAGTAAGTTGATTTAAAAGTAACGAAAATTGTAACAAATTGTATTGTAATAGTTTACATATACAGAGAGTGTTTGGGAAAATAATAAGCCACCTTTTAGGAGAAGGTCATATGCTTATTACCTCGCGGCTCCAATGCGGATTGGGGTTGTTAGAATTTATCTCGATATCTGCAGGATTTCTCTCGATGTTTCCTCTACTCACGAGGGTGAATTTAAACAGCACAAAACCCAACTGAAAACTCAGAGATGCTAGCCGGGGTCATCGGTTAAGATTGACGTGTTGTAATCGGTCCACCTTAGTGTTAAACATTTTTTTAACAATTTTATCAAAATAAAATAGAGCATGAAGAATCGAATGAAATAAATCATGTTCTGCGATCAAGAACTTAGCTTGCTCATGAAGATTAATGTTGAATTTTGTTGTTTATTTTAAAATCAATATGAAGTGCACTTCCTCGCTCCGGTAGCGAGCGTTATCAAATATTTGCAACGGTATAGATAGCGGGCATTCACTGCTGGATTCTTTAATATCCTGTTGCATTTAATACAGTTCTGGAGGATATTTGTATCAAGCGAGATATTTATTAAAAATTGTTTACATTTTCGCTACAAGTTAAACTTAAACTAAAATATTCATAGGTAACTCTAAAGAGTTACTTCTGGAATAATAATAAGACATTAAGACCGTTGGCTATGAGTCTATCTCATTATTATCCTGTTGTGCTATTAACAGTATATCATTCAAATAGAATATGTTTTAAGATTCAACCTTAAACTTAAGCCTAATCAAACTAACTGTCATCGAAGTGGATGCAGAAAAATGTCAATTCAAAATATTATTGGCTCTGGCGAATATGCTGTGGTATTTTAGAACACAAGATATACTTTTTCAAGCTCAAATCAGTGTTATATATGCAGGTATTTTAAGCCACCATAATCTCTTATGTGTCTATATTTTATCGACCAATAATATTTATAAAGTAATTATATAAAATTAATAATTAGTTACTCTTCATAATGTGGCAAATAAAGACATTGTTAATCTATACATTTTTGGTTGATATGATGGCTATGAACACAGCGGTTTTATTTTTAAATTCATCTAGTCATCATTTTACAGCTGATCGTGTAATGTAAACATGAAAAAATTCTGCACTTACCTGGCGTCCTGTTGTTATAACTATGTGTTTTAAAATAATGTATTAAAATATAATCTTCATAGCTCTATCATGGCGACCCTACGAACGTAACGCTGCAAGTGTCGTAAGCAAAACTGACACTAATGTGATTAGAAGCGCCGTGGACTCGATGTCTTGAAAGCATTTACTCTCATTTACCTGTAATACTGATAAACTTGAAGTTTAAGGTGCATGCTTATCTCACTTGTATCAAGAAAATGTCTAGCATTTTATATGGTAGTACTATATAAGAAGTTACTCTTTAAAAACTTGAGATATTAAACTTTGAGATGACTTCTTGAGTGTATTGTATCTCAAAATAATGAGAAGTGTCCTTTCATTTTTGTTTGATAAAAATATCCTTTACATTATGTTTCAAGATTTTTTGCTTGGTGTTTCTTTGGTTTAGGATTCTTTGCTCTTAGAATAAAGTGTAAAATCACTCTAAAAAGTAATAATTTATATAATGCAATACATAGGTTTTATATCATTGAATTGTTTTTTCGAAAACGCATATTTATAAACAATGCGCGCAAACGAGCTGCCTGGTCCCGTTATGTTCGGTGATCAGCGCTGCTTATGGACAATGTCAGTACCAGAGGAGTCACAAATGCGTTACTAGCTCAAAAAAGGCACGAGTAAGGGGAATAGGAAATTCGGAAAGGAATGAGGTTTTCAAGCATGTACGCCCCTAAACGAGCTGCAGTCTGTCAAAAGTATCTAGTCTTAAATAAGTTTTCGAAGCTTTTTGTCAGATAATGAAATTAGCGCATACAAAGAAACACATTTTTTAGTTTCATATATTAGTAAATATAATATTAAGGGTTTGCAAAATGTTTGATTATTAATTAGAATTGAATAGAAGAAGAAAGAAATTGAAAAATAGAATAAGTATATTCTATAATAATATGCAAGATTAAAAATAGTATTAAATCAAATCATAACGTTCGTTGTTTCGTAGCTATAATTATATCGTATGAAAAGTCATGTTACAGCATTATTTTCACAAGACTGAACCCATTCTATCATAACATGCTAAATGAAATTATGTGGCATAAAATTTTCAGTTCGTAAACACAATGCCTTTTGAAATAAATGCGCATTAAGCATACTATGTACGAATGGTATTTGAATTTTTAAACGTTTTTATATTTTTATTGTTAACTAGATAGTGCCCGCAACTTAGTCTGCCTAGAATAATTATTTTGTATAGCCTATTACTGTATTTCTTTGAGAAATGTGGTTACTTTATATAAATATAAAAATTTAACCTAGCAAGATCGATTTATCGCCCTTTAATACTAAGATATTGACATAAATTAAAACTGGCCAAAAATGAGTTGGATGTTAGTAGAAACACTCTTTGCTTAAACTTACTAGTACCTTACCGGTTTATTTCCAAACACTATATAAATAATAGCAATGAAAAAAAAAACTATTTTTTTTTTAATTAAATTGTTAGATCTTGTAGGTTCGTACAGTATAGGAATCATTTATGAAAAACTATGTTTATATTATTATTGATATCGATTCTGGTAACGCTGGTAAAATGTCCAACGAATGCCCAGTTGACACCCTGTGTACAGAACATAATTCATGTCCTGTCAATTTATTTCAATGATCTCTTTCCCCGCGTAGATAAAGGATTAGTAAATCAATAGACGCGACACAATAAAATTCGTTTTAAAATTCCATTACCAAGGTCTTAAATCCTTTTTTACTTATCTTAAATAGAGTTATTAATTTAAATATATTTAATTGCATTGTATCTATTTATTTTTATATAGTATAGTTTTCACTATATTTAATGTTCTTTTTCAATTAAAAATAACAAATGGAAAATATTTTTGCATTCGGAATGTTTATTAAGGAATACTTAATACTCTATTTTCCTAATCGGATAAAAAAACTGTGATGAGTTTAGAGCAGCAAAATTTGTAAATATATAAAATTTTCGGTTACTGAAAATTATTTTAAAAGATTTGCAAAGTTTAAACAAACGGAATCTCATTGTAAACATGGAGATCGAAGATCTATGTATTTATTTATCCGATTATGGAAGTATCACGCGGAAATGTATGTTTTTTCCAGGCTAGCATGGTATGTCTTTTGGCCATATGTGTCCCTTCGGACTAATATATTTAATACATTTTAATTCTGGAAAACGAATGAGTTCCCAGGAGATAAAAACTGTATTTTGAGCCATATAAGTATTCAATCTCCATATAAATCTCACAGGAAGTCCAAATAAAAAACGTGACTTTTTAATTGAAAAATTGCGTTAAAAGTTTAATTTAATTATTAGTAGTAGTTGAATGTTGTTGGTAAAGACGCGTCCACACCTGCGTACATGCACGAACTGTGCGGTTTGCATGCAAGTTACGCAACTCGAACGCCCTTAGTGACACTTTTTGCGTGAATATATACGATACGAGTGGCCCGCACCGGCTTCGCCCGGGTTACATATAAATTTACAACGCCTACTTTACCTTCTTAGGGGTATAATTTTGAAAAACGCCGATGTATATGTACATTTATTTCTAATTAGAAGTAGCATTATTAAAATACGCGTTACTTACTTAGAAAATGAGGGACTTTCGACGAAATTTTCAAAAAATGTTTTTCAGTTGATGCTTAATAAAAGGTATTAACTCCCAAAATTTCAAGTTTATAGTCTCAGCTGTTTAAGTTCAATGTTGATAAATCAGTCAGTCAGTTAGTCAGGACGAGCATTTATGTA
Organism: Hypolimnas misippus; assembly: GCA_037950945.1. Taxonomy (NCBI): domain Eukaryota; kingdom Metazoa; phylum Arthropoda; class Insecta; order Lepidoptera; family Nymphalidae; genus Hypolimnas; species Hypolimnas misippus. Next base: position 2,546,684 of record JBBEEQ010000016.1, on the reverse strand, counting down.
TAGATAGTAAAATTATACGATAATACTATGTTCCTGAGATGCTTGGGAACCGGATTATTCATGTTCGCGAGAAGACAATATAAATTGCACGCTAACTACTCGCTAACCAATCGCAAGCATGTATAAAGTTGTCTTTACTATGACGCATGATGAATCGCGCGCTTCGTGCACGTGCACAGGTTTGGACGCGCCTTTAGAGTGTGTATCTACAGCAATTTGTCATGTCATCTACAGATAATAAGTATGAAAAGACTTTTATGCTAGCTTCGATTTTAAATCGATTCTTGTCATTCTTACGATTTTAAAGTCGAATAAAAATTGGATACTTTTGAACAATATAAAAATTAAATTAGTTTTTATTTTTTATATAAAAAATAATAAAATGTTCATTTCCTTTTAATATTTGCTCTTTGCTGACCACATGTCGCGACTCTCACGCGATGTTTTTTTTTTAAATTGCAGTAAGTACATGTGGCTACCACCAGCGTTGGATATAATTCTATTATTTTCAATCGCTAAACAGTTTAGTATAAAACGTAATCCCGGGACAACGGATCCGTAGTTGAGTGTCGTTCTCGTCTATATTAAGACCGGGTTACGGCCTCGCGATGCGCGCGCGCACACCCACCGTCCGCTCAATAAAAACCAAACGTAGCACGTATTATATTTTTTTCTATTCCGAATTTTCCGAAAATCCCGTAGCCGGGTGACGATTATCCCGGACCCCGGGGATCTATCATGGTAAGTAACATCCCTAGTTTCGTTTTAAAAATAGAACGCTAGGAATACTTTTCGTTGCCAGTTCTGTAATGGATTGATACGTTTGTACCCTAATAAAATGTTTGTTTCCAGTCTGTGATGTGAAAACGAAGTGAATTTCAATTTTCGAAGTACAAGATAACCCCGACAATATGAAGTTCACGATTGATGTTTTGGGGATATTTTTGAAAGTAGTCGTTAGGGTAAGTTCACGCTTTGAATTTCGAAATTGTTCACAGAAAAATTTGGCAAGGGCTATCCCGTCGCTATTAAATAACGCGTTATTTTTCATATAAAGTTAACTTTGCTATTAATTTTACTTAATAAACTTCGATTTAACACGGTTTAAAATTAATATAATATAACAATTGGCATTACTATTATACATACGTACATTGTGAACTTCTAAATAAAAAAAAAAACTAATAATACTTTTAACGCGACTTAAATTCAATACTAACCTATTTATTAAAATGTTACTTTATTTTTATATTTATCACATTTTAATAACAATACTGTCATAAGACTAAATAGCGTCTATAACTTATAGTCACCAATTTTACATTTATTAATTTTAACAGATAATAAATATTTTGTGTATATTATTTTATCTGTCATTCGGAGTAACATTGTTACTTTCGTTTTTATATTGAAATTATTAAAGGACATTAAATAGAATTTTTAATTGCATGAAAACGATTCTTAGGTCTAAAGTTATTTATATATACAAACAATTTAACTCACGGTCAAAACCTTGTACGAAAATATCTGCTATCGTGCATACAAATTGTATTGCTACGCACAAACTGGTTTCAAGTCTATAAATAATAGAAAATATTAAATTTATGCGCCAAATCATCAAATAAATTTGTATTTTTATAGTAATGTGAGTTGTGGATTTAAACAAAACGGATATATACCATTGCTTATTAGTTATTTAACCATGCAGGTAAATATATAGTAAAATTCAACAATGAAATCTCTTTTAATTATTTGGCAGAAAGTATTTGTATCGTTGGATATCAAAAAAAAATACAAAAGCGAGTTATAATTATTTTTCTTATTTTAAATAAATAGCGTTTTATTTATCGTTTTAATTAGGAGTTTACTATAAAATAACGAACGTATTTCATATTGTTATTGCAATAAAAGTATTAGGTAGCTAAAAATATTCAAAACAACATTTACCGCATATTTTACGAGAACGAATAAAAGCAGCATTTCCTAGTTAAACCGCAATTCCGATTCCCCAAGCGAAAATCTGCTAGTCTTGTTATCAGGAGGATATGAAATAGGGAGTACTAAGGTTTTTGATAGTGCAATAATAGCACTAAGGATTTTTATCTTGATTTTGTACAGAAATTTACAATTAACAATAATGATTTTTAGCCGATTAACCCAAAGGGAGTAATATTGTTTGCACGTATCTATGTTCGTTTAATTGTTACCTTCTGTGATCTAAACAGCTTGACTGATTTTGATGTGTACGATGTTATTAGATTCGTATTGTTTTCGAACTATCATAGGCTATAATAGAAAGTATAGGACTCTTAAGATTAACTTTGGTCCTTGTATGGTAATGATTTATATAGTACTACATACATACATACATTCGTCATACAATTTCCAACCCCTGTTTTACACCCTTAGGGGTCGAATTTTGCAAAATCCCGGCTTAGTGAGTGACCTACATCCTCTAAAGAGGTTTCAAATAAGTAAATTCTTTACAGACTTTCTAAAGTTTTTCACGAGAATATAATTTCAGTAGTTACTCAAGACTGCAAAACTGTTTAAAAATAAACACGTCTAGAACAAACGTATGCGATCCATAACGTTTACAGCATCCGTTTGTGTTTTTGTATAATTTATCAAAGTACTGTGTTTGTGTTGAGAAATAAAAAGCTTTTTGAGCTGTCTTCAACATGAGAGAATGTGAGCTGGAAATGATTAAGATGTGTTTCTCTTTAATATGTTGTTAAAAGGCCATACACGTTTGTACTGTCGCACAGACTGACTTAATATCATGTCGGGACCGCACTTCCATGACAGGTTCATTTGTGTATTCTACACGTTGTGACAGTTGCACGGACTAAATTATATATTATAGACTTGTATTATGAAGACAATTTTGATTGCTTCAAAATGCAGTCGCATTGCAAACGCTGTCGATTAATGGTCATTAAGAAATTCTTAAGTGATATGGGAATAGTTTTACAGGATAATCAATTAAATTAGTAACAACACAATATATTAATACTATATCAAAAATATTATTTTATTTAGACACTACTTGACATTTTGGCTAGCCTTTACTAGGTTTCAGTAGGTAACTTCATCATCTTGCAATGGAACGTAATAAATAAAATCATAATATTTTTATTTAAAATAGGAATTTACATTTTTTCTAAACGTCAAGAAAATGAATATATTACAGTTTCAAAAAAGTATTACCTCAGATATGAAAATAAACCACGAAAGAAACTCGGAAGGACGTTAAAATAAAATATGAAATGGATAGCAAAAATAATTTTTGAAATCGAACTAAAAGCTCCTGAGATAAAAGCGTTCAAACATTCAAACTATTCAGCTGTGTGTATTAGCTTAAATAATATAAGAATACAGAGTCGAAACTGTTTTAAAATTATGTTGGATTTATTTAAACGTAATAAGAAGAATATTTTTAATTATAATACCCTGTCTTAACGTGAATGGTCTTTTTAATTCCGACTCTTCGTTACGTCAGATTACAACGACGTTTATGTTTAGTGTGTTTACCAAAATTACTAAAATAACGATGCTACATACATTTAGATTTACCTACGTCATTCGAAGGAAAAAGAAGTACGTCTTTGTAAGCAATCGTGTTTTAAGAAAAACAATTGACTAGCGATCTACTCCAGCTTTGTAAGGACAGATTTAACAAAAAAAAAACATTTTTATAGCCTACATTCATTGGGGATAATGTAGAATCCTGATGGTAAAAAAATTCTCAAATCAAAAATAAGTTTTAGGTTGTAGTCCGGCATAAAAGTCTACATTAAAAAAAGTTAAATTGACGTAACAGTTATGTTTTTTCCAACTTTTTTTTTGTTTTTGTTTCTCTCCCTAAACTTAGAAATTAATGAAAACATTTAATTATTTTCCAAAAATAGGCAACAGACCGAATTTCATATGCCTAAGCAACAAAATAAATTTATTCTAGATATCACACGATTTTGTTGTATGAGTGAATGAAATAAAAATGTACACAGAGTAAATACAAATTACATTTGTTATTGTTGTTTATTTTAAACGTATCCTTGGCATTCAGCCACTGTTTCTTACGTCATTATTTTACAATTTGTTAATGAAGAGTAGCAACATATAAAATTAGGTATGTGCAGTTCAAATGGACCCTGATAAGCAAAGCAATATTGTGTTAAGCCACACGGACTCCATTTCGAGAAAATAACCTCTGAAGATGTCAAACCTATTCTTAGAAAATTTATTTGAAGAAGTATATATTCATCTTTTCTTTTCTATTTTGATAAAATGGATAATGAATTAACATATTGGTATAAAATAAGGTTTTTCTAATAATAAGTTTTACAAATATATTAGATTATCGCATATTGCAAGATATTGAGCAGACTTGATGACTTGAAAAAATTGGTATGAATAATCTTTTTTAATACTGTATTTTTAATAAAAAAGCAATAAGTATAAACGTCATATATACATCATTTTAAAGATCACTTTTCAACCTACGGCGAGAATTACACTTATAAGTTTTGCACTCAGACTTTCATAAAGATTTACATAATTTATTTGTCATCACTTAATACCTGAAGGAGTTTACTGTGAGTACTTTTATTTTTGACAGCCACAGCGTTCGTAAGGTTACTTAGGTAACTGTTACAAATGTTACAGATTTGTTTTATGTCAATTATGAGGGTAAAGAAAGTTAAGTAAATATCTTTAAAGTATAGTTCATAAAAAATACATTTACAAATTATTAGGTTCGTATGTAACTAATTACCAAATCTGCCAATTAATCATACAGTTCACGTAGTTATTAACATTTAATTTATTTTCTCAATTTAAAACAAGATGAGGTATTAGGTACCTAAAAGTTTATAATATAAATAAGCTGTGTCCCGCAGCCAAAGCTACTCCTTATATCTGTAGGTGAAAGTCGGGTCAAAATCGGTCCAGACAGAAAAAAAAAATAAAAACTGTGTTTTTGATGTAAGTACCGTATATGGATGCGGATATGCAATAATGTGTCAACCCACTAAAAGTCAAATTTGGAGATATTGATGTATTTTGATACTGCATCACCTATTTAATATTATTCAATAAAAAACAAAGTCATATAAACAAAATAAGTACGGAAAAAGATTTTTAATTAATTGTTTCGAATTTCAAGTTCATTCCATATTTTGTAATTGATACAATAATCTCATATATTTTTAAAAAAACTTTATTACATAATATATTAAATATATCAACATGCTTTTAAAACGTTATACCTTTTATCAAAAAAGAAAAGAAAATATGCATAAATACTTATTGAAATAAATTCATTAAGAATGTGTTTGACATCTTTAGACGCCATTTTCTCAAAATGAAGTTCGTGTGGCTTGATACAGTATTGCTTATCAGCGTCCATATACTTTCAAATGTTTTTAATTAAAAGCTGTTAATTTGAAATTACAAACATTTTAATTTTATTTACTTGTGTAGTTATAGATAGAACATATAGTTACTCCTCATAAAAGTTAAAAAAAAACTAATTCTCGCAAGGACCGCAACGAAAGTGAACCGAGCTACAATTATGTTGTTATATAAACTTGAATGAAAAAACATTTGCTTTAAAAGTATTTTCAATAAAATCTCCGTTGTTATTTGTCCTCTATTGGAAATATTGATATTTCAGTTTAAAGTTTAAATATTTAATATAACGGGTCTTATCGCGATAACTAATGGTAGTAATACCTTTTTATTGCCCGACGTTTCGACGAAGTTACATTCGCCGTGTACGAGCTGACCTCAGCGGAGTCAGCTCGTGACCACGGCGAATGTAACTTCGTCGAAACGTCGGGCAATAAAAAGGTATTACTACTATTAGTTATCGCGATAAGACCCGTTATATTAAATATGAATAGTATAAATCGCGAAAGTTTAAAATATATAAAGTTTAAATATTATTTGTATCGAGTGTATATTCAGCGGTGTATTCGGAACCAATACTCAGAACCGTTGAGGCTGAATGGGTGTAGTTTGAAAACACACGGTAAAGATACTCTAATCCATCATCTGAATTTAGTCAGCAGTTCAGCCGTGAAAACGTTACAAAGGGACAGACAGAGTTCTTTTTGCATCTATAATATTAAGTTTGTATTAAAAATTTGATTGTCAAAATATTATGCTGTAGTATTTGAATGCATATATTTTATACTAGCTTTCCCTTAGCTTTCACTCGCGTTAATTGTTACTGCTTCGTTCCTACGAGTCGTAGCGTGATGTTATATAGCCTATAGCCTTCCTTAATAAATAAACTATCTAACACAAAAATAATTTTTTAATTCGAACTAGTAGTTCCTGAGATTAGCGCGTTCAAACAAACAAACAGACTCTACAGCTTTATCATATTAGTATAGATTACCCAATGTAGTGAATGAATGAATGATTCATTCACTCACCGTAGGAAACGCAGCTACACTAGCAACTTCACACCGATCTTCTGTGAGATTGAGGTACTGCCTCGGATGAGACAGGCCCTGTACTAGTTGTAGATAGTGTTGCCCACTACAGGCTAGGCTTTACCTCAGTAAAATACTGAAAATATTATTATATCTAATTGAATTAATAGGTTATGTTACAGTTTACACGAATATAACAAATCAAATATTTATTTTATTTATTTAACCTATATCTGAAATACAATGAAAGCGTTTGCAATTGATAGGCAGTACAATAGCATAGCAACTGAGATCTTCTAATTGGCAGGGAATGTAAGGATAACCGCAAACTGCTATTACATTTATTACAATATTTAAACATTTTTAATTTTTTTTTTAATAAATTCCCCAATTTCGTTAACATTTTCCAGCTGTTTTTAATAAAAAACTATACTAATGAACCTATTTTGATGACAATTCTGTTAATTTGGAGATGTATCCTTTAAAAAAAAAAAATAATTTAGTTCTGAGGTTTTAACAAACATAAAAAAATCTCACAGTTGGAAATTGAGCACCCGCTCCTTTTTTGAAGTCAATTGCTTTTCAATTTTAATCGACGTTTGTGCGATTTGAACTCCCGTATGACACACGAAATATTCGTCAACCGTCGAATGGGAGTGTAAACATTTTCAGACTCAAATTCAATTTGACAACTTGGCGTTGTAGAGACTGTATAAGCTAGCTTTAGACAGGCGCTGAATTGGAATTCGTGACGCAGTGCTACACGTCACCAATAAAATGAAAAATATCCTTTGACAATTTATCAGTCGGTTTATTATTTAATTATATGACAATAAAGAGTATGTAAGAAAATCCTGATATCGTTATTACTGATTAAAATTACAAATTACGTTGCATTAATTCATTGTTGATTTTAGTAGAATTATGTACGTGAAGGGAAAGAAAACCTTGTACAGCAATTTAATATGCGTATGTAGAAGGGTGATATTTGGTATAGTTCTAGTTTATACAGAGCAGTGCTGAAAGATAAAGTTTATATATGTTTTACAAATACGTAACTCCAAAAATATTTAAACTGAAAAATTTTATGAACTGCAGTCGAATTCTGACCACTAGGCGATTACGAAATTGAATAAAACATCGAAATATATGTAGAAATTCAAAGATTCTCTATGGCATTTTCTGAGGCTACGGCGTAGCGGATTGGCATGCGGAAGTAGTGTTTACTATTAGGCGGAAATTTCACTTACAAGTTTTGCTTAAAGACTTTCTTAAAGATTTACATAAGTTATTTCTACATTATTGAATTTATTTAAGTATTCGTAAGGTTACCTAGGTACCTACTACCAGGCCCGCGCCAAGCCTAATCGGCGCCGTCGTGCAACTGTCTTATGTGCGCCTTTTTTGTATGGCGATATAAGTATAAAATGGTTTAGTTCAATCAACAAGTCTTCTCCGCAAAGTTTATGATACGAAATCCAATCGGCGCCGTCGTGCGACGCACGACTTTGCACGTATGGACAGCGCGGGCCTGAATACTACCAGATTACAGACTTGTTTTACATATATCGAAATACGAAAGTAAGACTTACAAATGTAATTCTCTTCTTAGGTAGATTAAGATAGAGCTTAAAACAGATTATAAGCAGTGTTAAAGAAAATAAAAGACCTATAAGTGTATAGGTATTCTAATTTCTTATAGTATTCAACTATTTATGTTTTCGAATTCACTTCATAACGATTTAATTGAAATACTTTTTCGTCGGTCTAAATGCTAGGAGACTTAAGTTATTTTCTAATATTTATGGAACAATAATATATAAAATGAAATTGCAAATAACATTGAAATTAATTTGATTCTGATAATAATTTCATACTTGTTAGCTTAAAAATAATATGTAAAACGCAATTGATTACGTCAATGCAGATTATTTCACTTATTGTTTTAGCAAATCCAAACAATTCAACGTTCTATTTCACTATTAGGTCATTGAACTGGAAAACAAACGAGGAATCCTTATAATTTCATCACGTCCGTCCATCTGTCTGGCTGTCACACTCACAGTTTAAATATTTGTCGACCGACATGAAATTTTGTAAGCGTCAACATCACACGTACCGCATATAGCGTTTGTTTTCTCTTACATGAATAAAAACATCTATTTTTATATAAAATATCTTGGTATTTAGAATGTTATACTTGAGGCTATTTTACAGGCTAATTAAATCGTGCCTGCATATTATTATTGTACTTATCGAACCTCTAACGTAAACATATCTGTATATTAATACGTACAGCAAAAACATGGTGCTCCTTTTTTTTTTAAATTGTGTGGACGAAGGAGTATGACTTTCGGACACTTATAGCTTACATAGAGGAGCGGGAACGCTCATATTTTTTTTATTGTGCATAAAAATACATGAAGTCAATAAAAAAGACATTACATATAACTACCATGTATTGGACATAGACACGACTATATACGTTTTTGTTTATTGTTAAAATCTGTGGTCAAATTGAGAATACATTATCTGTTGTCAATCTTGAAAATGGGTGAAAATTTAAAGAACTACGATCGAATTCTGACCACAACTGACCACTAGTATGTATAATTACTTTAAATAATCGTTTCAGATTTGTTTTTTTTTTGTTTTATTTTTTTTATATGCAACAGTAGACTTAATTAGCACGCATCATGGAAATGTGATTAAAATTTTACAGTTATTAGTTTTGGAACTTAACTATGTATATTACAGTTTGTATTTCCACAGTCCAATAACCCTCCTTCATTAGACAATCGGTTAAACCGTCATTTAATTCGCTCGTAAACCACATTAATCTAAAAGCCTGCTAAGTTATGCGAATAGGTAGTATAAAATGTACGTTTATGAGTTATTTTGAAACTCCATCTCATTTCGAAGCGTGTTCTATGCAAAAGCCATTTGAATGTTTATAGCTAATATATGAACGTGTTTTCTCGAATAACATAGATCGTTATTCTTGTCTACACATTTTTAAATCGCTTGTAAATATTATTTCACGATGGAAAGGTGTTCGCTTTCATTTAAAAAGGTATTTTATTAGACGGCTGAAGTCTGTGAGCGGGATTGAGAATTTTTCCATTTATGAAGAAAAATTTTCTTCAAAAATGGAAAAGTCAGTCAGCAATATTACAATTTTTTTATGTATGTTATCTAATATGACTATGTTTTTATCGATTTTGAACGAATTGATTATTTAGTTTTCTTCCTGTGAAACAATAGACATGATCTTATTTTAAGTATTTTTTAGCCTTTTTGTTTTTGCCAGGGTCTGTTTATTATTGCAGTCTGTTTCTGGTAGATTACTGATATTTACTCCAAGCAATTGGTTTATGACTTCCAAAACCATCCAGGCTAAAGCATTCTCAAAACTGCTTTGTTTCCCCTTTAAAAAATAACAATCATACTCGTAATTATAAAATGAACATAAATGAGCATGAGCTTAGTTACACGCTCTCCAAGAGAAAAAATAGAGGAGCAGAATTATTTGTATTCGCGGCGAGACCCAGCCCTTCAAAATAATCTCTCCAAATATTGGTACTAATTATTGCCTCCGGTAATACCAAAAACTGTTACTACCTTTTCTTCTTTACAGGTAAACAAAGTGACCTTCGCACCACTTGTGGTGTCCACTCTATTCATCCTACTCACCTCCTTATTGGCGCACTGTGCGAGAAGATTAGTCCAGAAGTCCGTCAAGGAACCCTTTGTCAAACTATTGCTGGAAGAGGCGATAGCAGCTGCTGAACTCTGCGGATGCTGCTTCGAACTCATTATTGGTAATTGTCTTTGCAGCTCTTTGAGCTTAAACATCACAATTTTACAGTGCGTAACCGTTTTAAAAGTTTTTGAGTAAATTCTTTAAGACTTTTTGTTACTACAATTACTAAAATGAAAGGCTGCGGTTAATAAACCATTTAATTCGATAATGATTATCAGATATTTTTTTGCTCGGGAAGTAAGAGATGTCCCTTAGGTGAGTTGTTTATTCGTCTGAATACTGGGATCATTTAACAAAAAATAAATTTAGGAAATTCCTAAGAAACAGCCGACAAATCGAAACAGCTAAATTTACCTATTTTATTCCGTATTTTTTTAATTTATTTTTGATTGATACGATGTAGAGTAAAGACAGATCGTTCCTAATTCGTAATTAGGGTTTCGATCCAGAAGAATTAAGAATTTCGATATATCAGAAATTGCATGTGTTTGGACAGAGTTTAAAACGTATATTTTAAATACATAAATCTATCAATCCGCAGTAGTGCGAAGTGGAAAATGTTCCAAGTTTTTTTACTCAATGGGACAGAAGAAATTTGACCAGTTGGACATTTGCGGCTATTTATAAGGCGAGAATTATACTTATAAGTTTTGCTCTCAGACTCATAAACGTTTACATAAGTTATCATTGCGCTACACTTGAATGAATTTACTATCAGTGCCTTATTTTTGACATTTACAGCTTTTGTATCTACTTACGTTGTGTCTGTTATTATTAGGTTGTTTTATATCGCTCTCGAGAGTACTACTTAAAAATGGAATTCTCGCGTTATAATTATTAAAATTATGTTTTATATTTTTTTCATTTTCAGTTGCGGATAACTTTGGCGTAGCGACGTATGCCATCTTTTTGTTCGCTCTTACTATCTGGTGGTCACTTAACTGGGGAGATGCGACTGCTTGTCCTTACACACACATCGAAGATGTTATTGAGGGTAAACAATACTTATACATTATATCTTTACATAGAATAAAATCAAGTCGCTTCCCACTTTCTGAGGAAGGTTTACATGTGGATGCTGATAAGCAATAATGTGTCAACCCACAAAAAGTCAAATTCGAAGGTATTAATGTGTATTGATACTGCATCATAGATAATATATTAAATATATCAATCTGCTTTTAATTCATTATACTTTTTATTAAAAAAGAAATGAAAAGATGGATGTATTCTTCTTCAAAAATATTTGTTAAGAATAGGTTTGACATCTTTAGACGCCATTTTCTCAAAATGAAGTGCGTGAGGCTTGACACAGTATTGCAGCGTCCATGTATAAGACATGCATAAGAGTAAAGCCAAGAATTTCAAAGATTTGTAATGTGATGTCGTACAAAACTACATCGCGTCCGTGCGAAGCCGGGGCGGGTCGCTAGTAAATAACAAAAGTCTCACCATCAGGAATTTTAAGCAAAGTTTTGACAAAGTAGATCGAAATCCCAAGATTTTTATAAATGAAATTTTACGACAATGAACTGGATTAGTTTTTATCTTACAACGTTTCAGGAGTTTTTTTTCAATTATAACTACATTATTTGGTTGATGGTAGAGAGGAAGCAATAAGAGAAAGAGAGGGAGGGCTAGAGAGTCAAAGCATCTGAATCAATTATAACATGTTTAAAAGTTTTTTTTATAAAAAATATTTTCCATTTTAAGGTAGAGGAGACATAAGAAAGGCTTTGCTGAAGACCTGGGCGGAGTTAACGGGAGGGCTGTTAATTTTTAGATATGTACAAATGTACTGGGCGTTAGAAATCTCGGAGACGCACAAGAATAAGGCATTTGAAGACTGCACGGCTGATCTACAGGTAATTGACTCGATTTATAACTTTTCGGCGATTTATACTTTTTTAAAATTTTATAATTTATGTATTAATCTAATGGTTTTCTTTACATTTATACACTATCCCTACTAATATTATAATTGCGAAAGTAACTCTGTGTGTCTGTCTGTTACACTTCCCCGCTTAAACCTCTCAACCGATTTTGATGAAATTTGCCACAGACAATCTTTAGACCCTGAGAAAGAACACAGGGTAACTTTTATTGCGAAAAAGGGAATTAAGAGGTTGAAAGATTGTGATGATGTAATAGGGGTTGAAAGTTTGTATGAAGTTCGTCATTTTTAAAGATAAAAACATTACATTTTGTATAGGCACTAAATAAGAAACAAAAAAATCGTTTTTTCTAGCATTTTGAAATTTTTACCAATGAAATAGAGGTTGAAAGTTTGAATGGGTGTTCGTCAAAGATAAAACCATGAAAGCTGGTACGTAGGTCTCTTAAGATGTGCAGAGTTTTTCTACAAACGGAAATCCTTAATATTCAAATTAAAAGTACGCAGACGAAATCGAGTGTACCAGCTAGTTGTTTATATGTCAAACTGAATTTGTTCGTCAGAATTTGTGCCAGAATTCGTTTATCTCATCTAAAATTATTTTTTATTGCATGTTTTCTTTTGTTTTTAATTATCATTATGAAACACGTCTTACCGAGTTTTAAAATGTCTTCTAATGATAATATAATTATCATGTAGGTATGTAGCAATGATAGTATATAACTATAGATAATAAGGTAATGAATATTGGCATCAAGAATGCCGGTCACTTTGGACGACGTTGCCTAGCAACCAGCTAGCGACTGAGTATGACAGGCAGAATCTTTGGGCCTAGAAGTCACTTGTCATGAGCATGAACGTAAAATATCTAGTTATATAATCTCATTGTATTTAAATTTTACAATTTTTAATTTTCTTTATAGACTTAACTTATCTACAAAAATAATGGAGCAAAAACAGAATTAATATTAAAACTTACGATCAATTAAATAATCATTCAAATGTGATTTCATTAAGCGTTATTTCAATTTGTTTTGTAGGGGCTTTTAATTAAATTACAATGGCCTGTACGGAGTGAACGAGGCTTAAAGTGATCATTTAATAATTGAGAGCTCTCGAAATATATTTCAGTATCGCAATGAGTGATTAATACACAAATGAGTTTTTATATAGCTAAATAAGGCTGTGAATGTTTGTATGTATGTCATAGCCTTATTTAGCACAACCAAAATACAAGTTACAAAATTAGTGGAAGGAATTTTGACCGCAGGTTTTGGACAAGAGTAATAAAATGGTAATAAATATGGAAGGCAAAAACCTACAAATAGGTTATGTTAGAAAGACGTTCTATGTTCGGTTGTATTTTTTATATTTGTTTACTTATAACTCCGCTGATTGTAAACCGATTTTGAATATTTATTTATTTCGTAGAGTATACTTTCAATAAGGTCAGGATCTGATAATGGGATCCCGGGGAAATCGAGGGACCTCTTCAAATATTATACCCATACATATGATTGTTAAGCAATCAGTAAATATATAATAGTGGGAGCTGATGGTGCAATACCAGAAGAACTCCTCAATAATTAACAGCCCAGCATCGGGAAAAGCAACATTATGTAAATGGAGAAAGGCAATTGACATAAGGCTATTTTAACTTATGTTAATCACAAACTGTTTCTTACAACAGCCTTATAAATTCGTAAAAGCAAAAAATAAATATTTTCTACAACATTTTGATGTCGAGTACCATATTTCATGTTTTCGTAATAACTTCTGTTTATAGTAATCAATTGTTTGTGTCTCATTTGGTTTTGTAACATAAATCGCACCTCAAATGCAAATCGGAAGATTATAGTTTTCTGGTTTTTACGATGGGTGCAAGAGTAGTCCTTTCCAGACAAGGCTGCATTTTTATAGATGCAAGTTTAGAGTCCGTTAGGGCACATTATCATATTGTATCTGTTGTGTTGTTGCTAATTGTCTTTATATTAATACGTGAAGCATAAAATTTGTACCTTGTTTTTTTGTGAATATAGTTTACACAGAGAAAGAGCGCAGAATGGTAGTATATTTTTAATTATGCATAAAATATACACTAAATCAATAAAAAAGCATTACCCCCACTACCATGTATTTGACACACACACACGCACATCACCTACTATTTTGTTTATCGTAAAAGTCTGTGGTCAAATTGGGAATAGATAAACTGTGGTCAATATTGAAATCTGTCGAAAATTTTTAGAACTACGGTCAAATTTCGACCGCTAGGCGATCATTAGATAACGTTATTAGTGATTTTTAGGGTTCCGTACCTTAAAAGGAAAAACGGAACCCTTATAGGATCACTTTGTTGTCCGTCTGTCTGTCTGTCTGTCTGTCTGTCTGTCGGGATGTCAACCCTTTTTTCTCAGAAATGCATAGACGTATCATGTTGAAATTAATATCATATACTCAAGTCTACGATGACATGCGGCCGTGAAAATATTAAAGTTCTAAGTCAACGCAATCAAAAGATAATGGAAAATATGTCGTATATTTTGACCATTTTAGCGTTTTCGCAAGGGAATCAAAACCTATAGGGTACTTCCCATTGACCTAGCACGATGAAATTTGGCAAGAAGTAAGATCTTATGGTACAAATAAAGGAAAAAATCTGAAAACTGTAAATTTTTGTATGTATGTTTGTCTGTTTGTAAGTTTGTCTTTCAACCTTTTCTCAGAAACGCGTGAAGGTAACAAATTTTTATCAACGTCAAGTACTCAGAGTTGTAATTACTAAGAGCTGTGAAAAAATCAAACTTCTAAGTTAACGCAATCAAAAGATACGGTCATTTATATCACATATTTTAAGTATGATAGCGTTTTTAACGTTTTCGCAAGGGAATCAAAACCTATAGGGTACTTCCCATTGACCAAGCATTATGAAATTTGGCCAGGAGCAAGGTCCTTTAGTATACATAAAGGAAAAAATCCGAAAACTGTAAATTTCTGTTCGTGTGTCTGTTAGTCTGTACGTCTGTCTTTCAACCTTTTTCTCAGGAACGCGTAAATGTATCAAGTTGTAAATTGATCAAGCGGAAAATATATTAATCTTAGAATTAAAATTATATGTATTTGTAACAAATTAACATAGAAGTTGACCATGGTCAAAAAATAATTTTACAAACACTGAGAAGAAATTTGTATCAATACGAAAACATTAAAAAGCAGCAAACCTCTATAAACAACGCAATGCAATCTATATATCGCAGCTAACAAAATGATAGCGCGATGCAGCGTAAAGCTAATGCCATCTATTACAACATTATGACATTAACTGTGATATAATTCTGCTCGATTAATATATATTTTTTTTATTTTAATTATTATTTAAACGCGCTAAAAATAATAAAATAAACTTTTCATTTAAGAGTTTTATCGTCGATTTATAACGTCATTACGTAATTAACATTCAATATAAGAGCTTCACGCGATTTGATTTAAGTACTCGTATTGACTTAGTACGAAAATTTTAAAATTAAATTCAAATAGATCGAGTTATTTAATTTACTTATTTATCTACACATATAAGTCTTCTGGTTATTAGTAATATAATTAGTTATTTATAAATAAACAATTAGTTTTGTTCGAATTAAGGACTAATTATTTTCGTCTTGGCAACACTAATATATATTTCGATATTTTGATTGATAATGTAAATCTAAATATTTTACGAACGTAGTGCAGGGGTAGTGGAGTGTAGTAGAATATAAATAAAAATAAAACGAGAATAAAATATAATATAATTATGTTGTTAATGTCAAAGTCAACAAGTTAGTTCATTGAAATTGTCAAGAGATGACGCTAGGTGTATCCTGAATCGCGCTATAACTTTTTTTTTGAAAGTATAAGGTGTATTAGTACTTAAAATAAATGTTGTGTTTCCATGGATTGCATCCATGATCGTGTTTTAAATTAAAGTGCTCCTCAGTAGTTTCAAAATAGTTTTTGGGACGTGATCCATATTTACATAATATTTGATTATATTTAAGCGACTTCTAAAAAGGAGTGTTTTCAATTCGACCTTGTATTTAATTTTTTTTTATGTTTGTTCGCCGATTACGCCGCCATTTGGGTACCGATTTTCAAATTTTTTTTTTTGTTTGAAAAGGTATACTTCCAAGGTGGTCCCATTGTCTTCAGGTCAGGATCAGATGATGGGATCCTGGAGAAATTGAGGGAACTCCTCAAATATTATAGGCAAGCGTATACCGATTTAGGTATTTTTGATAGTAACTTATGTTGGAACTGATGATGAAGACCATAAATGGCGTAGATGGGTTAGTCTTATATAGATTTCTATAAGTTTGTACGGAACCCTCGGTGCGCGAGTCCTACTCGCACTTGACCAGTTATTTAAAAAGTTTTTACTTGTGGGATGTATACGTTTATATCTGTAGATCTCACGATTTCACTATTTTCTATATACAATATTTTTTCTGATAATTTTTTAAAATCCTATATATATACTTAGCTAGATTATCCATTTGTTTTAGTATCGTAAAGTTTATTGGCTGGTAGATTTTCTACACTCGTTTTAAGACGATTACATTTTTGCTCTCAGACTAACAAAAAGATTTACATACATTATTTGTCATTATTCTTCACCTGAAAGAATTTACTATCAGTGCCTTTATTTTTGACAGCCACACTTTTAAGCTTACCTAGGTAACTGTTACCAGGTTACAGAGTTGTTTTATTTCGATTACAAGAGTAAGTCTTACAAATGTAATTCTCGTTAAAAGGAAGAAACGAAATTACCTTTGCTATATTAACATCATTTTCTAATCGAACTATTGCTACGATTCTACTAATTAGAATAGCGATACATTAAAGCATCCAGAAAAATATAGCGCACCGTTTAGACTACGTTTAATTACTACTTTAGTTTACGTTTTACATATTAACTGCCATACTACAAAAGACGCATTAAAACCATGTTGAACACGTGTCTAGCTAAACAGTGTTTAAAAATTAGACATTGTTTGAAATGTTGTCAAGATTGCTATACTGCGTGTAAAATTATAAAGAAACTTGTTAATACAATGTCACACTTTATATATGTCAGCTAAAATATGTTTTAAGCATACATTAAAAAAAAACCTAAGCGTAAGTTCGTACATAATTAAACCATGTCTAAACCATGTTTAAATCACAACTATCGTTAGATGCGGATTTGTAGTACAGGATTTTATAGACACGCGTTTAACGTCTGTTTAAATCTTTTGTAGTAAGGCAGTTAATATTTAGTAAAATTCTTAAGTATTGGTTTATAATTTAATTTTAACAATATTTATTCTAGGTGCCAGTATTATACGGAGCAATCGTTGAAGGCATAGCCACATGCCTGTGCAGGCTGGCCTCGCGGTCCCTCAGCGATATCAACCCCAGGTTCTCCACAGCCATCGACTCTTTCATCGGAACATCTCTTGTCGTCGCCGGTGAGTCTTTCTTCTTGTTCTGTATATTTTGCTTTTGAGTGACTTTTTTTTATTTCTCCTACATAGACTTTTCTATAATAAATCGGTGTATCTGTTTATTTTTTTGGTGGTAAAAGAAGATTGTTTTTTTTTGCAAGGCGCATTTGACATGCAAGGAATATAATGAGTAGATCTAATTATAAGTTAAAACCAAAGTCTGAGATTGTGGGCCATCTTTTTCTTTTGGACAAAGTTTAAGTATCCCCTGGATTTTTTTTTAATTTTCTATGATCAGTTTTCTGTGTAAGTATAGAAACAAAACTTTTAAACAATTTAAGTTTTTAATTTTATATTCACAATAACGTCCATAATGTTACTTATTTTTAAAATATCTCACAAAACTCTGGCCCCTATGAAAAATTTTACACACTTGCGTAGTCATAGTAACTAAACTAAAATATGTACATACACGAATCGAAAATTAAAAATTACGATTAATTAAGAGTAGGCAAGACATGATATGTACTTGCGCAAGACTTTTCCGGTGGACTAATTATGTAAAATTATCGTTATCAAAACATGCATTTTGACAGTTAAAGGAGACGTTTTAATAGAAAAATAAGTAGCCATTAACCAAAGAATTCATTTGAGAAAAATTAGATCTCAATTGTCAGGATGTAGTATGTTTTGATAGCGTTAATTTTGATAATTAAATCCTAAGTATATATGGATGCTGATAAGCAATAATATGTCAACCCACAAAAAGTCAGTTTCGGAGATATTGATGTATTCTGATAATGCATTTCGTATTTGACAATATTAAAATTATTTTTAAGTTATCTAAACTAAATAAATACGAAAAAAAGATTCTTAATCTAACGTTTAGAATATTGAAGTGTGTTCCATATTTATCGTTATGCAATAATGTCATGTATTTGAAAATCCTATTCTTAGATGAAACTCTTTACTAGCCTATCTATTATTAATTCGTTTTATTTTTTATCTAAATAGCAAATAAAAGATACTTCTTTGAATAGATTTATTAAGAATAGGTTGACATCTGTAGATGCCATTTTCTCAAAATGAAGTCCAGGTGGCTTGACACAGTGTTGCATATCAGCGTCCATATATACATTACGGAAAGAAATTGTATACGTCTACAGTAAATACCAATTTGTGATTTAGTTGCGCACGATTTATTGCGCAAATATATCGTAGAGAGTTGCTACCATTTTTAGGTCCGATTTATTATTATGTCTGATTATATTTTGATAATCGACTTTTGATTGGACTAAAATAAATTAGGAAAGTTGCTGTCCTTAGTCCCAATGAATTAAATAGTAACAAAATTAGTTTTAATATCCTCACTGGCTTGTAAACTATAGATCCATTTATACGGGTTAACTTTTCCAGGGGTCCTCTATAGGGAAACTGTACTCACCTACCGCTATGAGGACAGTAGTGCTAACGCGGACCTCAGTGTGTCTGTCTATTGCAAAGTCCATGTAGGAAAAGGTACTTGATGATTTGCGTTCCGAATCAAACGCATTTCTACGCGAAATTTGTATTTTATGTAATGTTCTTATGGTCTAATATTGCTTGACTATTGTTTGACTTCCGTTGTTAAATGAACACTAAAATATATGAAATAATATTTTTAAAAAAAAAAGATAAATAAAATATTTACAAATAACAATAATTTCTTTGCAAATTATGTAAATCGTTATTAAAGTATCTCACATTTGTAATCCAAATTAATAATAAATTTAGGGTATATTCTGATATAATCCAACATTTTCGTTAGTCGTTAATAACACTTTGAATCGATATAGAATTGTATTACTTAACGTCTCTTAAGGATTACACTAGTAAGTTTTGCTGTCGTAATTGACATTCTGTAACCTGGTAATGGATATATTGGTCGTTGTTACGATAGCTGTCAAGATAAGGTACAGACAGTAAATTCTATCAGGATATATCAAAGAACTTAGGTACATTTTTATGAAAGTTTGTGAGCAAAACTTACAAGTGTAATCTTCGCCTTGGACGTAAGAAGTAATGCTCAAGAAAATATTATTTTTATAAAATACGAATAGCTTTTGAAAATGTAATATGGTTTTACGTCATATATTTAAGTTTTTAAAGTCTTAAATCCCAGAAAGTTTTTGAAATTAAATAATTACTACGTTTAGTTCTAACAGCAAGAAATGTCTCTCTGAGTAAAGCTTTTCCCGTGTTAAGGAGAAGGTAAATAGTTAAATTCACAAAGCTACTCCACTGCAGATTAGCGAAATATACATGTCGCAAAATTTCTTCCGACACATTCAGATTTTATTACGACATACTCCTGTATGGTGTGAGATGACCTGCATGTATGAAATAAAGGATCACTGAATTTAAAATGAAGTTACAATGCAAAAATATTTGAATTATTGAATCTGATTCGATTTGAATTAGTGATTTTTGCTAATATTTATTAGTTCTATTCGCTATTAATTATTATATGTATGTACTTTTTAAAATAGTAACTATCGAGTTCTTTGCCGGTTCTTAGCGGTAGATTCCACATTCCGAATCGGTGGTAAATTCATAAATTTATTTTTTTTGTTTCTGTATTGACGATTCAAAAGTTCTTGCAAAAGCTTACTTGAAGAAAGTATATTTTGATTTTGGTTTATTATACTAGTTGCTACTCGTGGTTTCATTCGAGCTCATGGTTATTGTTTTGTTCCTATGTGCCGTAGCGTGATGTAATATAGCCCAAACCTTCCTCAAAAAATGGACTATCAAACGCAGAAAGAATTTTTCAAATCCTATCAGTAGTTTCAAAGACCCCTTACACGCAAAGTTACAAACAAATTTTACCTCTTTTTAACATTAGTATAGATTATTTGAGATAGAAATAATAATATTAAAGCTGACGCTATTGTTTTTAGAAATTAGATTATAATAACTTCTTAAACATAATCAAAGTTTCTTAAAATAATTCCATTAATGAGTTAGTACATTGGTTAAAATGAAATTTCTTTGTGAGATTTAGACTAAGCTTGATGTATAAATTGAGTTTTTGAGTTTAAAACATTTAATTAAAAAGCAGTACCTTAGTATGTACGAGATGCTTAAGGGTGTTTACAGACCCAGCGTGTTTTAGGCGGTTTTAAGCATTTTTAGCTCGAATGTGCAATTTTTACTATAGTCGATTATGTATTACGGCGCGTGGACGTGCGCTCTGGCAGCACTTGTCTTTGTATCAATATTAAGGCTTATAATCGCGTGTACACTTGCAACATTCCATTTTAGGATAAATAATTGATAACCGTTGTTATCAAAATATGCAAAATTTTAACAGTTTGATTTTTTTTGTATTATAACGTCTCCTGTCAGATAGTATGATACATTTTGTTATTGATAGTTCCGTACATATGCGTCTATATGTATAAATGAGCTTGCGTCAAAAATACGTTTGGTATGTAAACGCACTAACAAAAAATTACTATATAAATATATTAATGCGTTTGATTCGGAAGTAATATTTGTTGACTAATTCGTTCTTGTTTTAATTTAAAATTATTGTTATATTGCCTGTTTATTAGTAGTAAACAATGATATTTATAACTATGAATATATATATATATATCGATACCTCCCACGTAAGTTGTTGTAACCCCAAAATTACAATTTTACAGTAGAGCACTTTTAATCCGTTTTAGTTTGAAAGTTACAACAAAATACGCCTTTTTTCAGGCGTATTTTGTTGTAACTTTCTGTTTTGTTGTAACTTGTGAAAAAATAATATATATATAAATATATATAATAAATATATATATATATATATATATATATATATATATATATATATATATATATATGGTATGCTCATGCTATTTGACGTTAAAGATCTGTTCCAATTCTGACAAGATCTTAAATTAACAATCGCTAGCTGATTGTTAGACAACGGAGTCGAAAGTGACATTCAGGGCGACAATATCCATGAGCTTATAACGTATGGATGCTGATAAGCAATACTATGTCAAGCCATACGGACTTAATTTTGAGAAAATGGCGTCTAATGATGTCGAGCCTATTCTTATTAAATTTGTTTCAAGACGTTTATATCCTACCTACGTACCTTCTTTATTCTATTAAAAGGAATAATGATTTAAAAGCAGATTGGTATGATAAAAATATAATCTAATAATAAGTTTTTTAAATGTATTAGATTATTATAAATGGCAAAATATTGAGCACTCTTCAATATTCGACTTGAAATTTTTTTGAATAATCTTAAATATATGACGTTTAATCAGAATACATCAATATCTCCAAATTTGTTTTTTGTGGGTTTACAAATTATTACTTATGAGCATCCATATATGGACGCTGATAAGCAATAATGTGTCAAGCCACACGAACTACATTTTGAGAAAATGGCGTCTAAAGATGTCAAACCTGTTCTTAATAAGTTTGTTTGAATAAGTATTTATCCATTTTTTCTTTACTTTTTTGATAAAAGCTGTAATGAATTGAAAGCAGGTTGATATATTTAATATATTATCTAATAAAAAGTTTTTAAAAATATAAGATTATTGTATAAATTACAAAATAAGGAACGACCTGAAAATTCGAAACAACTAATTAAGAAACTTTTTTCTATACTTATATAATTTATATGACTTTATTTTTTATTGAATAATGTTAAATAGGTGATGCACTATCAAAATACACCAATATCTCCAAATTTCACTTTTTGTGGCTTGACACATTATTGCTTATCAGCATCCATATATAGTTATATAATATCATTTGTAGTATATATCTTCATTGTATTGATGTATGTAGATGAAATAGTTATGTGAAGTTTGTTTCATTTGTTTTGTGTAAGGTAATTAAAGAGCATGGCGTTCTGTATATAATAATGTGCTTTTTATTATTATTTTTTGTAATGGAGTAACAAAGCGTTTAGGATAGAGGTAGGCATTTGTTTATTTCTTGAACTTTATAACTAATTAAGCTAGATATGCCCGTTAAACATTTTATATTTGAAAATTTTATAGTCATAAATATAAAATCTTTATAAAGAACTTCTTTATAAAGAACTTTAAGCTGACATTTTTAAGTAAAAGTTATATAATCTTTCCAGTTTTCCGAGCACTATACAATATTTATTCTAAAATACTCATAAAAAATATATTAAAAAATTTATTGAATACAGAACGCGATTATTGTAACTTTTAAAGACTTCAAAAATGAATAATAATAACATAATTTGATCCATAGTCCGTCTTTAATTTCTAATTCTTATAATAATATCGCCATGTTCTTTCTTAACATCAACAGTCCGTTAGTCAGTTACTGTTACATTACCTATAGGTATAATTCCGTATTGAAAATTTCATTTTGGTCACAGCATTCGACTATTCTGGAGGTTACTTCAACCCAGTCTTGGCGACCTCGTTGAAAGCTGGTTGCGAAGGTCACACCCTAATGGAACACGCCCTGGTCTACTGGCTGGGCGCTACCGCGGGATCCATACTCTCTGTATACGTTTACAAGCTGCCAGCCATCCAGAAGTACGTCAGAGGCACAACAGAAGTTAACGGCGACAGCATCTGGGCGGACAAAGAAGATTAGTTAATATTATTCTCAGAATCTATCTATATTTATATATTTTTGATGTGAAATGTATATTACCGCGCCTTGGTAGTGGAAAGAATCGATTTAAAAGCCGTGACTGCAAATGGCATGACGCTCTCATGCCGTTACGCGCACTTTACATGACGTGTGTGCGCGTATACACTTCGTTGCTTCTATGTGTGAGTTGTGTACTGCTTGTGTCTTTTTAATCAACATTAAAAAAGGAAGGAGGCTCTGAATTCCTAATTTATGTATTTTTTCATGTTGTTACCTCCATCATCTCCGATTTTAAAATTACCTCTAGTTTGCTTCCATTCGATTTTTATCAAAATGATTTCAGTATTAAAATCAAAATGACTCGAATACGTAAACAATGCCATGTCGATTATCTTAAAAAAGTCTTAATTTGTAAAATTATTTTTCTCTATATATATCTTTAATTGTTATCATTATTTATATTTTCTATCATCAATTCTGATGTTTAACATATGCCAGGCGTCCCGCGATAGCCAAATTTTTATTTATTTTTCTACCTATATTAAATACTTATTTCTTTCTACGTAAACACGATTGTTACAAAACTTTTTTTGAAATAAAACGTTATATAAAAATGTAATTTCTAGTCATATTTTTAAGTTATATTAAAATATTTATATGCATTATTTTTTAGAGATTTTATACTGTTACTTTTTTCAATAAAAGCGTTTAGTATGAATATTTGTTTCGAATGAATTTTGTTCTAAGAATATAATAAGTGCTACGTTCTCATGTTGTAAATAAAATATGTCTTTAATATTGTTGTTTTTTTTATTTTATCTGTGAATTGATATCGTTATGAATGTCAAAGTAAGCTCATCTGTTGTGGTTGAAACTGAACTGATTTACATGATAAATTAAATATGAAATTAAAAAAAATCCTTTAACAATTTAACCATAGAACATTTACCCTCTGTCTTACTGCATTTACTAGATATTACTTATCTTAATAATATACAGTAGATAAAATTGAAAATATTAAGATCTCCCAACAATTTACTAATTGAGATGATTCCAGCCCCAAAACGATACTTCTGCTTCTGCGAGGAGTTGTATATCCTGCTGGTTCCAGATGATGCAGCATCAGGTCAAGGTTAGGCAACTCTGTTATTTTAGTATCATTAAAGCCACAGTGTAGCAAATCTCGATTCGATCATACCAGTAGAAGTTGCTCAGAACCTTAACAAGATACAGAAGCTAATAATCTTCAAACGTCTGAACAGAGCTAAGGTCCATTTCGATTACATCAGATTTCAAACAAAAAATACAATAAATAGATCGATTCGTTA
This sequence comes from Hypolimnas misippus, assembly GCA_037950945.1. Classification (NCBI taxonomy): domain Eukaryota; kingdom Metazoa; phylum Arthropoda; class Insecta; order Lepidoptera; family Nymphalidae; genus Hypolimnas; species Hypolimnas misippus. The sequence goes on along the minus strand of JBBEEQ010000016.1, from coordinate 2,522,160 downwards.
GGGAGCTACGATGCCACATACAAATACACACGTCAAACTTATAACGACTCTCTTTTTGGTGGTTAAAAGAATAGATCGACTTCGAAGCTTTAGACACCTTGGGCAAGAAAACGACCATTATCTATATATATGTAAATATCAAAACTGACTGGCTGATATATTCACTGACCAACGCAGAGCTAGAAAAACGAAATGCGCAAACGTTCCTTAAATATCGTAAGCTTGCACTAAGAATGGATAATGATGATTGTACAAGTATCGTAAAAAATTTAATTATTAGTCGAAATTTAGATTTTCTTAAATATGTAATTTAAGAGGGTTCTTTTATAAAGAATTTGGAGCCAGATTTAGTGAAGGACATCGGGGGCAATATCCCAAAATCCTCCCGTAATTCTGGTCCTGACGAGTTTATAAAAGATTATTGAAATTTACCTAAATAGTGTAGAAGGACGTGAAAATATAAAAACTAATAGAAGACTTTTTAAGTTTATAATTAACATATAATCAACATATAAATTGTGTTGCAGTGTCCTTTTCGGTTATTTTTCATTAATTTCAGTCAATAATTACACTTTTTACAGTATTAAAAAATAGACGTAGCGTAATGTAATATGGCCTTCATCAGTAAACAGGCTAAAAAACGCAAATAATTTTAATCAAACCAGCAGTTTTAGAGATTACTATCTAAATACAAACTTAAAAACAAATACATGTTTATAATAATATTGTATATATTATTATTAAATCTATTTAATAATAATATATACATCATATAGTAAAAAAACAAATTTTTGGATTTTCTTGTAAATATACCAGACTGATGAGGACTCGTAAAGTTATCAATATCTATCCATCATTCAGCCCTAAAAGGCTTTTCTTGTAAGTAAAAATGTGTCATTAAGGTCGTTACTGAAAACTATAAAAAATATTAGGTCAACTTTCATATATTTAGCGTGAAATAATAATAAAGAGGTAGGTCATTTTGTTTGTTTGATTTTTCAAAAAATTTCGATATCTGAGCTCAAAGTTTTTGTATGCTCAAATGTTAGGATAGCGTATGTACTTGTATATCAAAGGTACTTTGTACATTTAATGCGTTTTTATAGTACTAGCTATCCCACGCGGTTTCTATTCGCATTTATATAATTGGTTACTTTTTTACTTCTATCAGTCATATCGTGATAACCTTGAGCCCTCACAATAAAGATTTGAAGAAAATCCAAATTTTGACTAATAATCAAGCCTATCCAGCGCAAAAAGTGTTTTTAAATCGGATCAGTAGGTTCAGAGATGACAGAATCTTACAAATAAATTTTATCTCTTTATAATTTTAATATAGACTAGTTGGTTCCTTGACTTCGTCTGTGTTTCTAATTAATAAGAATAGCTTATAAACACATATACACATAACATTCATCCCCTATGTTACCTTCTAAAATTTTCTTTCGCGACTAAAATGATGGACACAAATGTGGAGTCGGGGCAGATCGTTAGTATATTTTTTGGACCATTATTTATTCAGTTGGAAGTTTACTGCTACCTCGATCGACATGTTATTCGTAATACTTATATCATCTTTGCCCATAGTAAATGGTTTAAATATAAAAGTTCCCGAGCAAAATAATGATTCAAACCTCATATCATGTATTCATGAGATATACAATCTACATCGAAATTTTTATAAGCTTACCATTGTAATAGACACGAATACCAAAAAAAATATTTTTGACAAACTATTCACTAAAACAAGTTCGTTTATAATAACTAATAATATTAACGAATTAAATGAAGTCAGCGAAATTTATGAAGGCACTGTTTTGATCGTGGTTTATTTAAAATGTTGCAATGAATTGGCTGATCTGGAAATGATTATATTTAACATCAAATTTAGATATATAATCATACTTGAAACAAATTTAAGAGAGAAATGTTACGAAGATATAAAGACAAAACTCTCCGAACTTAATACTTATAATGTAGTTTTTTTAACAGCCGATTTTAAAACGGATAAACAAAATTTGATAACTGCCATTCCCGATATAGATTCTGTTACTTGTGAAATAACTAAAACTATAACATTAGAACTCATAAATGTTTGCCGAAATGGTACTCTCGATAAGAAGTTTGTTAGTGATGTTTTTCCAGCTAAGGAACCGACCAACTTAAAATTGTGTAATTTTAATGTGGGAATGTCAACCCTCTATCCTCATTTAATGGCAGCCAATGAGGAACACTTGAAGGATCTTGATACTACAGGAAATTTGCATGGATCAGATGTAGAGATCATGAAAATAATAGCAAAGAAAATAAACAGTACGTTGAAATTGTTTTTTATTTCTAGAGATAAACGAAGTCCATATACTTTTAATCAGCTAATTCCATATTTCTCGAATGGAACATTAGATGCTGCTGCCGGTGGATTATACAGAGTGTATAGTGAGGATAAAGTGGCTTATTCTGGTATTTATTCAGAACAATCAATTTTTTGGGTATTTACGGTAGAACGAGAAAGAAGATCCTGGCAATCGCTTGTTGTCAAAATGACTGGACTCTATATATTTTTTATTACCTACATATTTTACGTAATCGTTTGGAATCTTTTTAGCCAATTCGATTATCAGACTATGTCAATTATTGACACATTCGTCTACGGATGGGGGGCTATGGTCGGTGCTGCTGGATTACAAGACGCTAGATCTTTAAAACAAAAGATTTTGAACATAATGTATCTAATTATGTGCTTGCATGTATCAACTTATGTGAATACTCAAATATATTACTATCTAACCATTGAAGGGATTCCACACTATTTCAAGACAACCGACGAAATAACATCGTCTAATAAGGTACCATTTCTAATGTCAGTGTCAAAATTCTTCGTTGACGATAAAAAACACAGGGCTTATGTCAATAAATCTCTTGATTGTAATAATTTTACAAATTGTCAAGAATTGATGTTAAAACATAAAACATCGACGATATTGCTTGAGGCATTATTGCCAAGATTACAAGCAACATCAGCCGTCAATGATGAGGAAAGTGTCATGCGAGTTCCAGAGGATATTTTAGTAATTTATCACTATATGATTATGGGAAAGAATAGTTCACTAGTTAAGATATTTCGGAAGTCCATTCAAAGCCTTTTCGAAGCAGGAATTTGTCAGAGGTTATACAATGAAGCTATTGGTATAACAATTGTTGATAAAGCTAGGATAGCGAATAAAAATATATTGTCAAATAGTTACAGCTGTACGCTTGGGTGTGAAATTACGCTTTCCCAATCAGCTGTGTCTTTTTATCTTTGGATTTTGGGTTGCTGCATTTCGGGCTGTATCTTCGTCTTCGAGATTTTATTAAAACCGCCAGGTTCTATAACTACAATTGATGACACAATTTAAGAGAGTAATGTTTAAAAAAAAAGGTTTTCTTAATAAATATTGAACTAATCGTTAGCAATTTTTGTCTCCAATCTAAAAAATGTTGGGATAACTAATTAATTTTTAGAAAAGAAAACTCTTTATATTTTCAAATTTCTGCATAAAAATTCCAACAATTTGTTTCCTCAGATTAAGTTTAACGAGGGATTCCAGTGTATTTGTCCGGGCAAGTATTCGGTTAATTAAAAAGTTGCCAAGTCTCCGGCGTCTCATTTTTTTTTACAAAAAAACTTCTGATGTATGGAAATTATATGGTTGGAATTTTTCTTTCAAAATTAACAAATGTTGGAGACGTAATTTGCTTATTTACAGTGTACTTGAAAGAACACAGAAATATTTCGTTATCGAGACGTTTTTAAGAAAAAAATTAAATTACGATACAATGATATTTTTGTTTAAATTAGTTAATACTTTTACCAGTTTGCCGAAGGAGTGTTTCGTTTTTGGACTGTAAAATACATTGTATGTATATATTATTTTGCTACGGAAAGTTGCATTATAGGTGTAATGTGTGTTGCCAGTATTTTGGAAACATTACATAGATGCTCCGGAGTGGATGGTTTATGATATATGTTATATAATTTTGTAATAGAATATCCTTTTTAGGGTTCCGTACCTTAAAAGGAAAAACGGAACCCTTATAGGATCACTTTGTTGTCCGTCTGTCTGTCTGTCTGTCTGTCTGTCTGTCTGTCTGTCTGTCTGTCTGTCTGTCTGTCTGTCTGTCTGTCTGTCTGTCTGTCTGTCTGTCGGGATGTCAACCCTTTTTTCTCAGAAATGCATAGACGTATCATGTTGAAATTAATATCATATACTCAAGTCTACGATGACATGCGGCCGTGAAAATATTAAAGTTCTAAGTCAACGCAATCAAAAGATAATGGAAAATATGTCCATGATTTGCGCCTATTATCTTGTTTTACATGAATGTGCTGCTAGTACTTAAAATAATATTTTGTGTTTCCATGGATTGCATCCATGATTGTGTTTAAAATTAAAGTGCTCCTAAGTAGTTTCAAAATAGTTTTTGGGACGTGATCCATATTTACATAATATTTGATTATATTTAAGCGACTTCTAAAAAGGAGTGTTTTCAATTCGACCTTGTATTTAATTTTTTTTTATGTTTGTTCGCCGATTACGCCGCCATTTGGGTACCGATTTTCAAAATTGTTTTTTTGTTTGAAAAGGTATACTTCCAAGGTGGTCCCATTGTTTTCAGGTCAGGATCAGATGATGGGATCCTAAAGAAATTGAGGGAACTCCTCAAATATTATAGGCAAGCGTATACCGATTTAGGTATTTTTGATAGTAACTTATGTTGGAACTGATGATGAAGACCACAAATGGCGTAGATGGGTTAGGCTTATATAGATTTCTATAAGTTTGTACGGAACCCTCGGTGCGCGAGTCCTACTCGCACTTGACCAGTTTTTATGTTTTTAGTGTATTTATTGATTTTTGTATTTTATATGAGATATAACCTCAAACAATTAATTAAAGATAATGCTCGAAATAATTAATGCCTATAGCTCTCGTTACTAGTGGATGCGTTTGTTAAATTCAAGTAGGCCTTTGACGATGACAAAGGTAAACAGAACACGTCACACCATAGTTAATAATACAGGACAATGAAAATTATTTCTTCCTACCCTCATAACAAAGTCGATTTTACAACACAAACGATAGCATGTATTTCTGAGTTTCAGAAATGTTTTCCATGCTATTATTGCCTTATTGTGATAGGTGTAAGGTCCATTTTGATAAAACATATTTCGTCTACATGATTTCTCTTGTAGATTAGTCTACTGGATTCAGCTTTCAACGAATGTTCTAGACGTCTAAACAAACGCGTATACTGTTTAGGATGACATTATTTCGTGTTTTACAGAGAAAATGTTCGTTGGAAATATGTTTAGTAATTTGAATTTGTATCTTAATTTATTTTAGTTCTGTTAAAGTTATTTAAACAAAGGAGAAGATTTTCTGTCTTGGTATCTGATTGGTTGGTAAGTAATGTGTAAGCAATGTGTTTTTAATTATTATATACGATAAATAAATGTTAAAAATATTATATATGGTTTTATAATAAAGAAATTAGTTACTTAATTCATTATACTTTTGTTACGTCTTTTTTATAATATGGCGTATAATACGGACGCTGATAAGCAATACTATGACCAATCGGACTTCATTTTGAGAAAATGGCGTCCAAAGATGTCAAATCTATTCTTAACTTTGCTTGAAGACGTATATATCTATCTTCTCTTTTCTATTTTAATAAAAGGTATAATGAATGAAAAGCAGAATGGTATAATTAAGTTTTTTGTAATAATAAGTTTTACTAATGTATGAGATTATTGCACATTTCAAATTATGGAACACTCATCAATATTACAAACATAAAATTAACAAACTATTTTTCATACTTATTTTGTTTAGATGACTAGATTTTTTTTAATAATGTTAAATACAAGACGCGTTATCAAAATACATCAATATCTCAGAATTCGACTTTTTTTGTGACACATTAGTTCTTATTAGCATCCATATAAGAGTATCTTTTGGCACAACTAAAAGCCATAAACCAAAGAATTGAATTGAATTGAATTGAGAGTATCTTTTTAATTATCTATATTTAACCGTTCATCTTATTACGATAAAACTTTGTTAACTTCTTGTTTAAACTTGGAAGATGTTTATAGGCATAGTTCAATTAACTTACGTGGTGGCGCGTGTGTCGGTAAATGTATTCTAAATTGCAATGCTTGTGTTAAGTAAATTATGTAATTTGTCGACTGTCGTATATTGTATAACTAAATAAAATATGAAATTTTTTTCGTTTACTTATTGCACCTTTATTGTATGATTTTTAAATAATATATTTTTATTTAATTATTTCTAACTTAAATTTACCTATAAATTTCATTACGAAATACTACGTTGTATTATTATAATTCTACAAATACAAATGCAAAAAATCTATACAGATAAATAAAATTATCTATTTGTAATATCAAATTACCAGCTTTAAATTTAATGCATATGAAAGTATACACGTATTATCGACCAGAAGTGAAATTAATTAAAAAAAAATACAAAACCAACTCAAAACTTATATTCCAAAATTACAAAAATATATAAAAATAATTAAATTAATAACACTTAAAGATAAAGTAAATTTAATTTAAATAACGAGATATGTCCGCACGCTCCGACCGTCCGAGCAAGAATGTGCTTGCAACGATGCGAATGGCCCCCAGCTTGACACCTAGCACGATTCGATGGCGTGATCGTTGTTCACGCCCCTTTTCTATGGGTCATCTTTTTACACGGCCTCTCCTGACGGGCGGTCGTCCTCGTCCGCATCCCTGGTACGCTCGCAAACTGGCCCTGCCTGAGCCTCTGCTGATGCGCCATGTAACAAGTCATCTGAATCCGCTAAGAACAAATAAAAAAAACAAATTAGAATTTATCCTTATAATCTTAGTAAGCACTCCTTTTAATAACAAATATTCATACTTCATGATACACACACATCTCACATAAAACGTTTATACAATTAACTACGTTCATACATATCAATCTATCGAGGGCCCCCATTCGTACATATATATCAACTCATTAAATTATATGTGACGGTAGTGACTAGTATACCATGACAGTGCTCCTTCAGTGAGAACTGCCCTGCCGTGGTTGAGGATTACACCTCAAACCAACGTGAATATGACAAATACTCCGAATGAGTACATTCATCTGCCGTGACAGAGAAAACATCTCATGTCAACGTGAATATGGAAGGGGCTCCAGTGGAACATTCCATCTGCCGTGGTAGAGAATCACACTCGATACCAACGTGATTATGACAAATACTCCGCATGAGTACATTCATCTGCCGTGACAGAGAAAACATCTCATGTCAACGTGAATATGGAAGGGGCTCCAGTGGAACATTCCATCTGCCGTGGTAGAGAATCACACTCGATACCAACGTGATTATAAAAACACACATATATAATACTTTTTCATAAGCAAAACAAAATTTTATTTGCATAATAATCAGTAAAAGGAAATTAAAACTGTAACTCACTGTCGAAAAATGCTGCGCAGGTCTCGGGAGTCCACTCTCCTGCCCACGCTACCATATTTTCTACTGCAGCCTCTGTACGCTTTCCGTACGAACCAGTTAACAACTCCAACTCGTAGCGATGATGTGGAAGTTGTTTCAGCACCTTGTAGGGGCCACGCATGCAAGAATCTAACTTGCCTACTGACTGAGATGTCTTTATTACAAATACCATGCCGTTAACATTAAACATATTAGGTGACTTGCGGCCTTTATTCACATAATCATCTTGTTTTTGCTGATTAGCTGTCAAAAGTGACGATACGCGTTGTCTACGTAATGCCATAGTCGCCTCACGGTTAGGGGTAGCAATGTTTATCGCAACATCTCGGACAAGGGTTCGTATAATTGGAGTGGAAGAATCGCTACCAATGAGTAACTGAATAGGCGACATATTCGTTGTGCTATGTTTCGTACTATTTATAATGAGTTGTGTTTTCCACAGCACATCTGACCAACTTTGGTTTTTATGGTTAACTTCAATACGAAGGAGATTTAATAGCGTTCGGCAATAACGCTCAGCTTGCCCATTTTCATGGTGCATACCTGGCGTGATAAAATGAATGTCACTACCAAATGACCTCACCATATCTTTAAACGCGGCACTTTCAAACATTCGCCCTCGATCTGTTACCAGAAGTTTAGGAGAACCAAACAGTGAAACAGCGTCGATAAAAGCTCTTTTTAACTCATTGGTGTCTTGATGATAAAGTGGGTACAAAAGGCAGTATTTCGTAAACGCGTCAATTATTATCAATATGTATTTATAGCCTTGAGATTCTGATAAGGGACCAAGAACGTCCATATGTACTACAGAAAATGGAGCATCCGGCTTAGACCAGGACTCGATTGGTTGATGAGGGGCTCGTGGAACCCGTTTGTGGGAGAGACATACAATACAGTGTTTGAGATATTTTCTTACAAATGCGCGTAACCCAGGGAACCAAAAATGGCGTAATATAAGTTCGACCGTTTTATCGTAACCAATGTGGTCTTGATCGTCGTGAAAAACATGAAGTAAGCTTAATCTGTACCCCTTAGGAATATAACACAGCAAACGAGATTCCTCACCAGTGACAAGAAATTTAACGTACAAAAGACCATTCTTTAAAACATATCGAGAAGAATCTAACTGGCCATAATTAAGTTTATCGATGAGGTTATGAGTCTCTTCATCCGCGGATTGAGCTAATTTAGCCCAATTTTTAGGATTTTGTATATGACATACATCAATAGGATTCCTACTCAGAAAATCAGCGTGAGACATTAAAGCCCCCGTCCTATATTCAAAAGTGTACTGGTAGTCTTGCATAGAAAGCCACCACCTAGCTACTCGAGGAAGTAAATCCTTTTTGCGTTCGGTTAACTTTAAGGCATTACAGTCCGTAATAATTTTAAAGGGTATTCCTAACAAGTACTTTCTAAAATTTTGGAGGGCCCTAACTACAGCCAAGGTTTCCAATTCGTACGAATGGTATTTGGATTCCGCACCCTGGGTTGATTTACTATAATACGCCACCGCGCGTCTAAGTCCACCTTCGTGTATTTGTATTAGTACCGCGCCACAACCAATTGCGCTCGCGTCAGTGTGTAGTTCAGTCGGTAATTGGGGGTCGTAAATAGCAAGGACGGGTTCGTTTGTTAAGCGATCGATTATGTACTCGCGTGCTTTATCTTGATCGATTCCCCACTCAAAGGACACATTCTTTTTAGTTAAACGTGCAATGCAAGCTGTTCGCTGAGCATAGTTCGGGATATACCTTCTAAAATAGCCCGCAAGGCCAAGAAACTGACGAATTTGTTTAACGTTACGAGGCTTTGGTGAACTGACCAACGCTTGTACTTTACGCGTGCTCGGCCTAACCTGACCATTCTTAATTACCCTTCCAAGATATTCTATTTCACTACTAAGGAAAGTGCATTTCTTAAGATTAATAGAAAATCCTGAAGATGTAAGCGTTTCTAGAACTTGTTGCAATAAAATTAACCCTTCAGATACAGAGTTCGATAGCAAAAGGACATCATCTATGTATACTAGAACTTTTTCCGATTCAATAAATAACTTGAGTGTTTTTGAAATAATCCTTTGATATATTACCGGTGCGTTACAGAGACCGTATGGCATTTTAACATATTCAAAATGACCTTCTGGCGTCACAAAAGCGGTTTTGGCAATTGAACTAGCTTCCATAGGGACCTGGTGGAAACCAGTTGCCATGTCTAAACTAGTAAAAAATCTACTTGATCCTAGCCTATCGATATGGTCCTCTATTAATGGCAATGGGAATTTAACTTTGATAGTTCGTGAATTCAAAACCCTATAATCGACGCACATTCGGTCCGTACCATCTTTTTTTTTTACTAGGATTACAGGACTCGCGTATGGAGATTCTGATTCACGAATTATCCCTTTAGTCATTAAATCTTTAACAATATTTCGAACGCGAAGCCTCTCATCATGCGATAATTTGTACGGCCTATAGCATACCGGTTCGTTATTGGAAAGCTCTATTTTCATGCTACCCGTCGTAACTGTTGAAGAAGCGGTGCCACTTATAAACGATTTTGAAAAATTACTAATAATCGATAAAAGTTGTTCTTTTTCTTCACCTTTGAGAGGCGTGTTAATATTATTAATATCGAAAATGTTGTTTACAGGTAAAGGCGTATCTGAATGCGTCAAAAGCTGAATACCGTTTTGTCGGATATATGTAATACCCTCCCGATTCAAAATGTCCGTGCCTATAATAACCGGAGTATTGATGCAACTATGCGGTACTACATAAAAATCTGCTTCGATAGATATGTGGGGTAGTTCAATAATTAATGTTACAAACGAAGTACATTCGACAAGCTGACTACCTATACCTCGTAAAGCGCGATAGGTTGGTTTCTGATTAACGTTAAAATGCTTTAGTAATGAATTGGAAATAAGTGATATACAGGAACCGCTGTCTACTAATACATCAACCGGTACACCATTGATTACTGCAATTGTAATGTCAGTAGTCGATTTTAACGTAGTACTATTTAATTTTGTACAAAAGTTAACATTACGTTGGATGAGATTTGTTGACTCCGAACGCTGTTTTGCAAAGCAATCATTGACTACATGACCAGTCTTTTTCCAAAAAGAACATGTTTTCGCTGAAAGTGGAGGTGACTCCGTTTTAGGCGACTTCGACTTTAAACGATTAATTGGCCGCATTCTTTTTGCGCTAATGCAATCTATACGTTTATGTCCCACCTTACCACAAAAATGACACGTTAAATCGTTAAACCCTCTCTTATTTCCATTATTCCGAATCACAGATGAGTAAGTACTAGTACGCAAAATATCGCGGGTAGATCGAAAATCATTTTTTGGCTTTACGTACATTGACAAAAATTGCACTAGGTCATTAGGTTGTAATTTAGAATTCGTAGCCGCGGCTTTAATATGAGGATCAGTGATACCCCTCAGTATTATGGCAACAATTAATTCATCGGACAATCCTTTAACTAGGCGTAATCTCAACAAGGAACGTCTGGCGTACTCGGCATAAGAGACATAACTTTTGGAATCTCTGGTCATCACTTCGTAAAGAATGTTCGCAATATCGACAGCTCGCGGGCACAGTGCTTTAAATTCGCGTTTAAAGTTTGTCCATGAACGATCATCACTGGACCACTCGTTAAGCCACAAACGCGCGTCCCCCTTTAAACAATTTCCGATTCGCGAAAGACACTCATTATCGTCCCAACCGTTAATTTCTTTAGCCCTATCTACTTCCTCACACCAGACGTCGATATTGTGAACGTACGGATCAAAGTTAGAAATGAAATAATTATGAGACCTTACTTTGACTAACGAAGTGATGGCCTCCGCGATTCTGCCAGCTGTGTCTTCGCCTGTGGAGATACTTTCTCGTGACAACGAAGGAGGTTGTCGGCCCATCGTCGAGTCGTCATCTCGGGTGTCGTCGGTGGTCACGTCGCTTGTGAGTGCGGGTAGTACTTGTGGCGGTTGCGGTGTATGCCCCGACGACGTCGATGGAACCTGTAACGATAACCCGGACGGCGGCAGCGGTGCAATAAAACGATCTTCAAGCGCATTTAGTCTCGCAAGGATAGTATCCAGTACGTCCTTGGTCGACTCACGCTTGCGTTTACGAGAGCGAGATTGAGGTTCGGACATTTTTCGTAATAAACTAATACAATACTTAAACACAAAATAAAGAAAAAGTATTCTAAACGTAAAATTAAAAAAAATAAAAATATTCTAATGTGGGTCAGGTTTACCAAAAAGCGGGTAGGCAATGAGGCACTATCCCACTTCTGATATTATCGACCAGAAGTGAAATTAATTAAAAAAAAATACAAACCAACTCAAAACTTATATTCCAAAATTACAAAAATATATAAAAATAATTAAATTAATAACACTTAAAGATAAAGTAAATTTAATTTAAATAACGAGATATGTCCGCACGCTCCGACCGTCCGAGCAAGAATGTGCTTGCAACGATGCGAATGGCCCCCAGCTTGACACCTAGCACGATTCGATGGCGTGATCGTTGTTCACGCCCCTTTTCTATGGGTCATCTTGTTACACACGGTACTTACATCAAAAACACAATTTTAAAATTTTTTTCTGTCTGTTCCAGCTAATCTCTGAAACGGCTAAACCGATTTTGACGGGACTATCACTTACAGGTAGCTTATGTTATAAGGAATAATTTAGACTACTATTGTTTTAAAATTTTTATTTATTTTTAGCAATCAATTAAGATATATATTAAAATATAAATATAATTTCTCCTCAAATTAAAGCGGGTGAAACTGCGGGGCACAGCTAGTAAGTAATATATTTAAGACTATTTCGATTAAGAGAGATTTCCATGTATTCATAATACAGGATTCACATCGTTATGTTAAAAAAAAAAACAACAAAACCTTAAAATATTAAATGCAACGCCTCGATGAAGATAATAATTTAAACACGAAATGAAAACAATGACGGTGAAATGTGTAAAATACATTTTTCAATATTGAAACGAAATGAATTTCACTGATAAGGCGTCGTGTCGATATTTCAGGTTTTATTTCAATTTTTAAAATGTTCCATTTAATTTTGAGAACGAGAATATCATTGATTTATATAAATTATTTTGTATTCATTTTATGTAAGTACTTTAATACATTACTGACATCTTGAACACCTTAAACACTTGGCTAGTTTTGCTAATGTGTTAAATTTAAAACTTTGCATTTTAATCACAAAAAGATTGTCCTTTATTTGTTTATCATTTTTATATATTTAAAACATATACACATACAAAAGTAAAGTAAACAGTCTGTAAATGTTTCACTGCTGGGTAAAGGCCTTTTTCTATTATGAAGAAGGTTTAGAGCTTAATTCATTAAGCTGTTCCACAGAAGGTAGGGAGATATATGAAGGTGTCAGCATTGGCACATGCAGATTTCCTCACGATTTTTCCTTTACACTGTGCACGAGATGAATTTAAATATAAATTTAGTTGAAAACTTAGGCGTAATAGCCGAGGTTTAAACCCGCGATTATCGGTTGAGATCAACGTGTTCCAACCACGTAAGTTTTTCTTCGTGCTGGGTAAAGACCTTCTGTCTTATTAAGAAGTAGGTTTAGAGCCTAACCTACCACGCTGCTGCGGGTTGTCGGATTAGTAATGAGGCCTCTTTGACACCGTCTACCAAGGTATTGAAAAATAATTCAAAAATGAATTCCTGTAAGGGAAATAGCAATGTAGTTATTTAACTGAATCTAATAGACTTCATGAATAAAATTGCTTTTCTTTAGCGAAAAGTTTTTTTTAATTCATACAAAAAAAAATAAGAATGCAAAAAAAATTAATAAAAATATTAATACAAAAAAATGTATAAAACCAAAAAATCTGTCGATGTTATTGCAATGAGGCAAAGCGTCCAAATTTTATTATTTTTTTAATTGTATTAACATAATTTCAGTATGTCATATGAATAATGTCAATGGCGCTGTACCAATTGATATTGAAATAGTAAAACCAGGAGCAAAACCACTTAAACACGAACCTAAAATCGTCATGATGATACCAGACAAGAAGCCTCTGATATCAAGACGGTTAGATAACGAAACTGAGGTGCGAATCTGAAGTAAAGTTGGGAAGAGAGAATCACTGTAACTTCTTACTTATAGAATGACGAAATTATTAGAAACAATTTAAAGTACAATTGATATAACATTACCAATTAAAATAATGATGATGAGGCCTACATTTTTTTGTAATAAATTCTATGTACATAATTTTGTAATAATTTGTGTTGTATTAATTAATTTCTATAAATAATATGCAACTTATAATTTTATAATCGTAAATGTCAAATTAATTACGAATATGAACTAAATATGAATAAAATTATATTAATATTAGATTATGATTCAACAAACAATTTCATGCAATATCGGAGTAGATTCTAAAAGTTTCCAAAAAGTAAACATGTTCATTGAAATTATAAAAATGAAACTAATTATATACAGGTGAAGTATAGAGAGTTAGCGGTGTTTTAGTTCGTAACTTCTTAGTTATAGAATATCGGAATGCTTAGAAAAAAAACAAAACTACAATTCAAATAATATTATTAATTGAAATTTTAAATAAAATCTAATTAAATACAGATGAATTAGAGACAATTATTGATATTTTATGTGAGAAGTACTTATATTGAGTGAGAAGCTGGAAGCCTAATTTCTTATCCTTTCTTTACGTCCTATTTTCTTCACCCCCCACACCTTCTAAAGCTGACAACGCGTTTGTGGCTCCTCTGGTCCATGGGTTATCACATAACACCAGGTGTCCTGTGTACTCGTTTGTTAGCCATTTTTCATAAAAAACTTTTTGAAAAAAAAAACAAACCGACTTCGAAATCAAAACAAGTAAACTAAAAAGTAAAAAATTAATATTTTCTACCACATTTTGAAGTCAACATGGAGCCGAACATAGAACCTCCTCCTTTTTCGTAGTCGGTTAAAAAGGAAAAATAAACATAAGCATTACTTCATATTAAAATTGTACCTACTAGTTATTCTCTACACAATTTCCGAATACTTGCTTCACTCAAAGTACTCATATTAATCATTAATTAGAAATACGTGTTTGTGTCCAGGATGACTTGATTCCACTAAGGCATTATACAATACAACCGTTGCTTCTGTCTATAAAAGTATAAAACTTGTACGTTTCTCGCAAAGCAAGCGGCGTTCACTGACGCCGGAACAATAACTTTAATTAAAGCGAGTGAACAATGTAGCTACAACGAACTTCGGTGTTAATAAATTTACGTGTTTAAAGAATAATAAACATATAGGTAAATTTAATTTATGACTTGACGCAAGTCATTTAGTAGGAATTTATCAAACAATACCTTTATATAATGACTAGCTGTGCCCCGCGGATAGGCGTCACTTTTATTTGAGGAAAATCTCAGCTAAATTTTGTTTTATTCTTGCAACATTTTTAATCGATGCTCCGCTGTTATTGGTCATTACGTGATATAGCCTTTAGCATTTATAATATTAACATAGATTTTAAAAATTATGAAAGGTTTATTATTGTAGAAAAAATTTACATTTTCCCCAGCGAAGCAAAGCATACATCATAAAAAATATTAACAGAACAAAATTAGCGATTTATTCGAAATAGAAACGATTTTGCAAAAGCAGGCCACTTGAGATCGATAACACCCTTTTCATAAAGTAGATTTAGAAATGAAATGAAAAAAGCTTGAAATCTCTATTGTGGATCTTTGAGTGGTGAACTAGGCCATTTCTCGGATTGTGGGCTTTAATTGAATCTTTGAAGAGAAAAATAGGGGTCAGATATATGATTCGAAGTTTACCGATTACGATTCTTTTTTCTTTTTTTCTTTTTAATATTATCGATTTTCATCTAACCTTATGTTCTACTAAGTGGTTCCCGCGACTTCGTCCGCATAGAAGATTTATTTTGATTTGCTTGATAAATTATGAGTTTTCCATACAATTTTTGTCCCCTATTTTACCATATATACACTTGGCTTATCTCCTTCATCAAGGTCTAATCTAGCTCTATCAAAATTCACCTAAATTTATTTACCGGCTTAACCGTGACAACATTATAAGCAGATAACAAAATCACTTTCAAAAGTTCAAACCATTTAAAATTTTAATTATGGATTACTGTCGATATATTCTCAAAATGGATAGAAAATATTAAAATGTATTTGCCCACACCAGAGGTATTACGTACGATAAAACTGTAATATGTACGACAAAAATGTTTATTACAACATTATAACTTTTACTAAAATTATTATCATAAATATCAAGTACGACAACGACTTTTTTCACGCTAAACATTGATTAAATTCTAATCGAAACCTAACTCCTAATTCCAGAAAATCTATTACAGCTTAAAACTAAAAACTAATTAATTAAAACATCAAATCCAAATTCGTTTACAAATTCACTGCCATCAAGATTTAGTGAAAATTTAAGATAAGATATTCATCCTTAAGACATTATTCTGCATCTTTTCATAGGACGCTCGGAGGCCTTTCAAAGAGATCTTTTCTATAACTTTTGATGGAGTTTACGCTTCGTCGCATTCACTTCAGTCCACTGGAAATAGTTTTAATCTCAACTCACCCGAGTCTTTCGCGTTTAATCAGATGGTTTTCAGACATTTCTCTCGATATTTTAATATTCTTTAAATTGATTTCGAAGTGAATGAACGAAAATCCGTTATCAAAACTTTGTTTAAAACGAAGATTTGGAGAAGATTAAAAGCTTGTTACAGTCGAGTAATATCATTATAGATTATTCAGTTAATAATAAAAAAATATATATTGTTCATAGAAGTTGAGGTTGGTTGAGGTTATAGGGATTTACAAATTCTAAGATTGAAAGAATTAAGTAAATTAAAAAATATATAATAATAATTGTACTAAATAACAATACAATAATAAATAATGTTGTAATCCATCTATTTTTTGTTTGTGTCTGCGAATATCACTGAACTTTATTGTTTGAATTTGAAATTGAATTGTTTACATTTAAGTGAGATCCTAGATAGTTTCGATTCGCAATAAGAATTGGTATGTTACGCTGTTAGTATACATATAATTAAGTACGTATATAAAATTTGCATATATATAGTATAATTGATAATTAAGGAGTAGAAAGTAACAACCCACAGAGTGAATGAAGTCCCTTGACTATAATTATTATGCTAATATATTCAGACTTAATTTTAGACAAATATTATTTTCAGCATCGTTTACATTCTGAACATGAGTTTGATTTCCTCGAGGGTAGGATGAACTTGTTCGAGTTCCCGGTATTAAAACTAAGTATTAATTACGGTTTAAACGCAACACTAACCGAAGTCTGTAGTTTAGTCAGCAGAACTATCGCTCAAACTCCTGCCGCCAATGCTTGGTCTAAGTGCTAACTAATTCTAGTCTAAACTAACAACACAAAGATCGTTCTGAAGCCTGCAGTGGTAAAGTATTCCAAAGTTAAAGTTTTTTTTAATGAAATTTACACGGTCGCATGAGTGAAAGCCACTCTGAACATAGGCTCTCCGAATTTTTGCGCATGTACCTATATGCCGAGAGATGGACAACGCCATGTAACTTATGTATTCAATAAATCGATGTATTTTTTTTTATTTAATAAATTATTTATTATTCAAATCGAGAAAAAAAATGTATAAAATTTTTAATGTATTCAAATCGTAACTAAAGTATTTTATTAACCAACTTCGAAAAAGGAGGAGGTTCTATATTCGGCTGTATGAATTTTTACTTACTAGATTTTTATCTGCGCTTCGCTTTCATGTAGATTTTGTTAATCCGGACGATCGTCTAAAACTTATTTTCGATCTGGCCGATTTGGAAAATAACGAAACACGTAAAGTCGCGTGAAAGAGCTAGTTATGATATAAACCTCAAATTTTATTACTTTGCAAAACAACGCTTATTGAGCCACTATCTGAAGGTAATGGTACTGCAGCTCCTACGCGTCCATTTATCATATGTTATTAATTACCAATATTAGGGACGTAATTTACAAACTTGTCTTGTTAGTGCAAAATATCAAATAATATAACGCCATAGAGACGACCTGAAGTCTGCTTACTTTATTGTTTACCCGACTGCGCGACGTAATGAAGCGTAATGTGTTTATTAGCCTATGTACGTATGTTTGTGGGCTTGTACATTCGTGGCACTGTCTAGATCAAACGCGTTGGCCGATTTTATTAAATAAGACTGTTCTATAATCGTTGATTAGATAGTTTCTTTATCATATATTTGCGCTCAATCGGCGTAAGGTTTATGGGCTGTCAAGTGACTGTATAGTCTGTGACATTTGTAACAGTGATACTCTGTGACATTATTACTATTGGGATCCGGTTTCCAGCGCTCGCTCTCTGCTACGTGACTCCGATGCGCGCACACTATAAACAACAACAGTTCCTGAAAATCATCGTGTTTACCAACAACAAAACATGGCGCAGTCGCAATAAGAAAATAAGAACGAGATTCGTAAGTTTAAACATTGGATTAAATACGATTACAAGATGGATCGATTCGTAAAACTCCCACCGAATTTCGACCTACGGGCCCCCAATGCTGCGTCGGAGTGGAAAATATGGCGCACATCCTTCGAAGACTACATGCTTACGACAGAACAAGATGTAAGTAACGATAAGGTCAAAATAGCACTCCTGAGAAACATGCTAGGCATCGAGGCATCCAGAGTACTGCTAACAATACCGCTGACGCACGAAAAACAGAATAATTACGATAGCGTAATGGCCGCTATTGAAAAGTATGTGAGTCCACGTGTTAACGAAGTCTTCGAAAGATACAAATTTAACGAGAGGAAACAGAAGCAGGGCGAAAGTTTTGACAATTTTTTTACTGACTGCAAGCAATTACAGTTAAATTGCAACTATCAAAGCAAAAACGAACCCATCGAAGACCAGCTCCTGAGGGACAAGATAGTCCAGGGTATCAGCGACAAAGGTATGCAAGAAAATCTCCTACGTATAGACAACCTAACCCTAGAGAAGGCTACAAACTTTTGTAGAACATCAGAACAGAGTAAACTGCAAGTGAAGGAGATGAACCCCACATTGGAAATAGATTCCAATAAGCTCCAGAACAAGACCGAGAAGGGCGTCTTCAAGTGCAGGAGGTGTCAACGAAACCATGGTCCCAGGCAGTGTCCGGCCTTCGGCAAGAGGTGCAAGAAGTGTGGTATCAAGAACCACTTCGCAGTCAGCTGTAAAGTACAAAATAAGGTGCAACAAGTGTTAAAGTGCGCGGAAAGTGATGATTCTGGCCCAGAAGACATGTGTCCGGTCTATTGTAATATGGCTACAATAAAATCAAGTATAAATGTAAGTAGAAATAATTGGTATGAGAATATAATTATTGAAAATTTTCCAGTTAAATGTAAACTAGATACAGGTGCTGACGTTAGCATTATGCCATTAGAAATTTTTAATAAAATAAATAAGAAACTAAATATTAAATTGTTAAATACAAATATCAAATTAGAATCTTTTGAAGGTAGTGTAGTTAAACCAATAGGAATGGTTAACTTAATGTGTAAATTTAAAAATATGAAAAGTTTTGAAAATTTTATCATAGTTAAGTGTAAATCTATGTTGTTGGGATTACCGGGGTGTATATCTCTAAATTTAGTAAAAAGAGTTAATAATATAGAGTCCAAATTGGATAAGTCAAAGGAAAAGTTCATAATGGAACATCAAAGTGTTTTCCAAGGCATAGGTAAACTTCCAGGTACATATAGTATTGTAACTAGAACATTTGATCAACAAATCTATTATCCACCGTCTAGGATTGCTAATTGTCTTATTGAACCGTTAAAAAATGAGCTAAATAGATTAGAGAGTAGAAAATCAATTGTAAAAGTAGATAAAATTCAAGAAAATTCATGCATAAACAGGATTGTACTCGTTGAAAAACCCAATAAAAAGGTTAGATTGTGTTTGGATCCTTCTGATCTTAATAAATATATAGTAAAAAAACCTAAATTGTTGCCTACACTAGATGAGCTTGCCATAAAGTTAAAAGGAAAAAAATATTTTTCAGTTTTAGATTTATCAGAAGGTTTTCATCATATAACTTTAGATGAAAATTCATCTTGGAAATGTTGTTTTGCAACACCATTTGGTGTTTATAGATATCTAGTTCTACCTTATGGTCTAATGAATGCTCCAGAACTTTTTCAAGACATATTAGAATCTTATTTTAATAAACTTAATAATGTTGTAGTATGGGCTGATGACATATTAGTTATGGGGGACACCATTGAGGATCATGATAGGGCTTTATTGAGTGTTATGTTAAAAGCCAAAGAGATAGGGGTTGTTTTTAATAAAAATAAATTTCAATTTAGGCAAAGTGAAGTTAAATATGTTGGTCAAATTTTTAATGAACATGGAATGTCAATTGATAAAACTAGAGTAGAGTCTTTGTTAAAACTAAAGCCACCCACTAATAGAGATGAGTTGTTAAGGATTATTGGTTCATTTAATTATGTCAGAAGATATGTACCCGAAATGGCAGAATTAATGTCACCACTCTGTAAGCTTTTAAAACATAATATTGAATTTATGTGGTTACCATTACATGATAAAGTGTTCTCTATGTTAAAAGATAAGGTGAGTAGTGCACCAGCTCTCAGTCCATTTGATCCTAATAAGAAAATTGTGTTACAATGTGATGCATCTAGTAATGGTTTAGGATGCTGTATGTTTCAACTTGATAGTTTTGGTAAATTTAAATTAATTGCATGTGTTTCTAGAACAATGAATGATTGTGAACTTAATTATGGACAAACAGAAAAAGAATTGTTAGCTATTCAATTTGGTACTAAAAAATTTCATAAATATATATATGGCTCTGATATTGATATACAAACTGATCATAAACCTATTGTATCTATTATGAATAAACATATAAGTAAAATTGGTTCTCCTCGTTTAAAAAGATTAAGATTAAAATTGTTAATGTATAAGTTAAATGTATATTATGTTCCTGGTAAATTTGTACACTTTGCTGATATGTTGTCAAGAAATAGTTTAAAATATACAGAACATGATAATGAGATGTTACAAATGGTACATACTGTGTCAAAACATTTACCAATGTCAGATGAAAGAAAAACTATTTTCAGAAATGAAACCTATAATGATCCTGTATTGTCAAAAATATGTAATTATTATTATCATGGTTGGCCAAGTAAATTAAGTGAAAGTTGTAAACATTTTTCAAAAATAAAAGACCAGTTGTATGTTTATGATGGATTTTTATTTTTTAATAATAGAATTGTAGTTCCTAGTAAACTTCAATCATATGTAATTAATTTAGTTCATGAAGGACATATAGGGATTAGTAAATGCATATCCAAAGCTAGACAGTTGTTCTATTGGCCTGGTTTGTCTGTAGATATTCAAACTTTCATATCAAAATGTAGAACTTGTGAAAAATATAGACCTGCCAATGTACATGAACCTATTTTGCCTCACAAAATACCTAAATATAGATTCTATAAAGTAGGAATGGACATTATGGAATATGCAGGTAAATCATATCTTATAATAGTAGATTATTTGTCACATTGGATTGAAATAAGACATTTATCAAATAAGAATTCTAGATCTGTCATTGACTGTATGCAAGAAGTTTTCACTAGATTTGGATATCCAGTAATAATTATAGCTGATAATAATCCCTTTAAATCTTATGAATGTATTGAATATTATAAGTCTAAAGATATTACTATTATTACAAGTAGTCCACATTATCCTCGTAGTAATGGCATGGCTGAGAAAGCAGTTAATATAAGTAAAAATATTATTAAAAAAGCCATGGAGGATGGTAAAGATTATCGTGATTATTTAATGAGTTATAATAATAGCCCCCTATCTGGGTTGTCTGTGTCTCCTTCTCAAATATTAAATAGTAGAAACATAAGGTCAAATATTCCATCATGTTCATCATACTTAGAACCTAAAGTTGTAACAAACATACATAAATTATTGACTTTAAAACAACAGGTAACTAAATCTTATCATGACAGATTTGCTAAAAAGAAAGAGGTTAAATTTGAAACTGGTGATCATGTTGTATATCGTACAGAGCAAGATAGCTATTGGAAAAAAGGTATTATTGTTAATAAATGTAAAGAACCTAGGTCATACATGATAAGTAAAAATATTAATATGAGACCATTTAGACGCAATAGTTTTCATTTGAGAAAGTCATATAGTGATGTAGAAAATTTTACTAATAATTATGTACCAATTGAAAATGATATATCAAATGATAATTGTAATAATAATAATCATACTAATTATAATGTAAACAATAAACATTATGTAACACGAAGCGGACGAACTGTCAAGCCCAAACAAATTTATAATCTGTGACATATAAGTTTAAAAATTGTTAAGTATAAATATTATGTAAATTATATAATAATATTATATGTTTTAGATGAGTATATCTTAAAGGGGGAGGTGTTC